>JAZHEH010000952.1:0-1420833 GCA_036589455.1 Ateles fusciceps | reverse complement strand
GCATGGGAGAAAGATGGCTGGGAGGCTAAGCCAGTCTCATCTCTCCATGTTTGCCTGCCTGCTTTTTATTCTGGCCATGCTGGCAGCTGATTAGATGGTGCCCCGCTGGATTGAGGGTGGATCTGCCTCTCCCAGTCCACTGACTCAAATGTTAATCTCCTTTGGCAACACCCTTACAGATACACCCAGCAATAATACTTTGCATCCTTCAATCCAGTCAGGTTGACAGTATTAACCATCACAATTAGTGATGTTGAGCATTTTTCCATGTTTGTTGGCTATCAGTTTTATAATTTTTATAATGGTAATAAAATTTCCCTTATTAGAATGTCAGTAGGATTAAATAGAAATACTTGACATTAAATAGAAGTAATCTGGTAAACATTGGATATTAGAAATTGGAGAGTTCATGTTATCAAATAGCATTTCCACACTTTAATGATATGAGGCAAGGAGCAGGAGTGTTCAGAAATGACCCTGGTGTTGACTGAGACTTCGGCTCTTTCCTTCCAGCAAGAAGCAGTTCCAAAACTGAACTTCCCGTAAGACTGGTAGTGCTTCCTACCTCTGGCAGAGTGAACTGTAATTTCCCATAGGCCCCAAAGATTCCAGATGCTGAATAGCTGGTATTATGTAAAGAGCTACTAGCATCAAGTCTATACTCCCTCTGGTGCCTTTTTCCTGAAAATGTTCCTCCCATGATTGCCCTGTAAGGAAGAATGAGAAATGGGCAGGGTCTTTTCATTGAATCTCTTGACTCACATCACGTGCCCACAGAGCATCCTGGTCCTGCCCCATCTTTCCTTAACAGCAGTGGAAGTATGTGGTACTTAGAATTATTTTATTTTGCTGATACTGCCTTATGAGTTTCCCCTTTCCCCCAGTAAGACTGTTATTTAACCTATGCCCGATAATGTTGTAAATTTGAGTCTTGGTGTAGGATAGGTAGGCACGGAGAAGGGATCCATCATGCATAACAAATAAGTTAGTTTGTAATCATGTCCTTTTTTCTCCTCTCCTAATGGTGTAGGAATCTGAATTAGAGCCTATGAATGGTGAGATAATCGATGATTCTCTTAAGACCTCCGTTATAACAGAAGAGGAAGACTCCACTAGTGAAGTTTTAGATGAAGAATTAAAATTGCAGTCTTTTAATTCCAGTGAAGACTCTGCAAGTCTTGTTCCACTGGTAGTAGAATCTTCAAAAGTCCCTGAAGCAGACGCACCAGATAAGGTAAGGGGGCAATGAGCTATTTTTCAATAAAGTGTACCAATGTTGGTGACATTAGGGGGGAGGGTGTGTGGTATATGTATTTGCTTCCACCTTAACATGTACAATGCTTTAGGAAGACTAACTTTTATACTAGATTTGATATTGTAATAAAATGCTATCAGTAATATTCTATAACTCTAAATAATTACAACATATCTGATATGTGGTAACAAAATGAGTTTTATTACTTTTAATACTTTGTACTTAGGAAATGCTTAGAAAAATGGATAAAGCATTATTTACCAAATATTTGAGTATCTATTGCTTACATAGTCTATGACCAAAACAGTAATTTAAATTTGTTTTAATTAGGTAGGCAGGTTAGGTTAGTGGGTCGGGGGGAAGCTTGTTGGAGTATTTTAAAATAAATTTAGTTACTTTTGAATATTAAATTTATGGCTAAAAAACTATCGTATGACATTATTTATTAGTGTCTCACCTAAGTAAATGAATAAAACTTCCATTGCCCCAACTTACGATCTAATGAAATTATCGTCAAACTTAGTGGGGTGGCACAGTGTCAAGTCCCAAGGGATTCTTGGTTCTGGCTCCTGTAACACCAGCAAACTCAAAAAACTGAGTTGATTCATAGTTTTGAAGAATCTTCATATGAAGTTTAAAGTGTCTTAAGTACAAAATAATTCATTATATCCTCAAAGTAAGAACTTAGTATATTAAAATTACCATGTGACACAATTTTGAAGAAATTGAGTTGTATTCCAAATATATACACATTTAGCAGAAGAGAGAAATTTTTTAAAGTGTACACGGTTAACAAAAGTAGTGAATACTGAATTGTTTAAATTGTAGTTCAGTGTCATTGCATATTAGTGCCTCAGAATAATTTATTTTTAGAACTGTATTACAAGTTTATTTGTTGACCAGGCTTTTAAATTTTCAGACCCCACATACAGCTGACTCAGAAATGATGGATGAAGGCACATCTGATGAAAAGGGGCACACAGAAGAGAAACTGTCCCTACTTCCAAGAAAGAAAGCACATCTTGGGAGTTCAGACAGTGTTGCTACTATGTCAAATGAAGAACGATCTGATGGTGGTTTTCCAAACTCTGTGATAGCTGAATTTTCTGAAGAACCGGTCTCTGAGAATTTATCTCCCAACACTACTTCCTCATTGGAAGACCAGGCTGAGGAGGGGGTATCTGAGCCCCAGGAAACATCTACTGCTGTTCCTCAGAGTTCCTTGATAGAGGTTGAACTTGAAGATGTACCATTTTCACAGAATGCAGGACAGAAGAACCAGTCAGAGGAGCAGTCTGAAGCATCTTCTGAGCAACTGGATCAGTTTACACAATCAGCAGAAAAAGCTGTGGATAGCAGCTCAGAGGAAATAGAAGTGGAAGTGCCTGTGGTAGACAGGCGGAATTTAAGAAGAAAGGCCAAAGGGCATAAAGGACCTGCTAAGAAGAAAACTAAGTTGACCTGAAGGAAGAAGAAATGCGGATGATAAACCATCTTCTTTGTAACATAATTGTTGTTTTTAAAATATGGTAATTAATAAATAGCATGGGGCACAGCACAAAAATTTCCAAAATTTCAATTTGAACTTATTTACTATGCAGTTTTTTGCTTCCCTTTAGAACGTAGAATTCACCATTCCTTTTAATTTTTCAGGCTATTTTTGGTAAATGCAACTTTTTATTTTTATTAATCATGTTTCAATTTTGGGAACCAGATCATATCATGTTTTATCAGGTGATACACCTGACCATTATTTCAAAAATATAATTAAAAAACTGAAAGTAGTAGCATTTCCATTACTTACAAGGATCACAGAAATCTTTTATACTAAAGGTTTTAATAAAATAAAACTTGGTGAGGGTTCTAACAGGTTTTAAATTTCAAAACTAATCACCATTTTTAAAAATGTTGGCATGCCTAAACAAGTGTCAGTAAATTAGAATAAATATAACTTCAAGTAAATGAGAGCACAAAAACAAACCATGGTCAAAGGTTCATGAAGATACTTTGGTTTTGGCCCGCTAGTTTTTTCCCTCTGATTTCAGCATCTGTGGAAAAGTACACATAAACTCTGTTTCTGATTCATTCTATCATCTGATGTTAACAGTACTGTCAGGGATTTTAACTGTGGCATGTGAGGACTAATTTAAAATTTCATTTGAAGTATTAGTTTGCTAGTTTTTTTCTGTCTGCATATGTGCAGATGCCTAGAAGTTTAGACTCCAGTTTCACCTTTAATCAGGTAAAAATCCCAACCAATATAATTTAGGGACATAGTTTAATTTTGACTTCTGGCCTGATCAAGATTAAGCTGGAGATTTTACTTTTATCCCCACTCAGTTAACATGTATATTTCAGAAATGTGAGGCTTCTTCCTGATGCATGTCTTTAAATCTTGCCACCTCCCTAATTCCACAGTCTTATTTATATTTCCCATAGCGTTCATCCACTTCTCTCCAACTCATGGAGTGATTCTCCAATCAACAGAGTTTCCTGCCTGCCGGCTTATGCCCTTGATGCCCATTTTTGGGTAGGTTTGGAGGTGCACCCCACAATATTAGACCTATATGGCAGGAGTAAAACTGCCCTGGGGAGCTATGGTTACAAGGGCTTCAATCAGATTGGAGGCTTCAGTCATCCTTTGATTTGTTCTGTGAGTACTGGTTGCACGCTAGCCTGTTAGTGTATATTGTGTTGCCATAGCAAAGGCCTGGGAAAATTTGAAAAAAAATTCCTTGAACTGTTAATTTTTGTATAGTAATTTATTTAAAAATGAACCAAATGGTTACTCTTAGAATCCAAAGATAATCTCAAAACAATTCTACTCTTTGGAAATATTACATGTACTCATATTTGCACTTAAGTTGGAGAATATTTTGAGACCATTTAGATTGTTTTAAAAATAGCTTGATCTTGATCCTTATGTGAAAGAAACATTATGACTTTGTGTCATTATTTGAGGTAGCTAAGGATTGATGGTTGAAAGTTTATTCAGTTTATATATAGTAAGCTGATGTCACGTCAGTAAATTTTGTTTTGGGATGTTTGTATTTTCAATCTAATTAGTTGAGTTAAAATCTTTTAGCAGTCAAAATAGTAAAACCTCCTATTTGTGTTAGATTGTGAACATTTGTATTACCCTATATTTTCTTTAATTATTGGTCAGCGGTAAGCCAGATTATTTCATTCTAAATGAAAATTAAAGCACTTTGGCCATTTTCTTCAACAAACACTAGTATTAAGTAAAAAAAAAAAAGGTATTAGTGAATCTACCAAACATTTATGCTGTTTTATACATTTTATGAGAAATTCCTGTCAGTATCACAAAAGGAAATGTCCTGTTAAGATTCAGTAAATTCTTAACCTTTACAGTTTTCATTTGTTAGATTTAAAAACAACACTTTTAGATATTTTATTTTTTGCTTGGGTTTAAAACATTTTCTTTTCAAATTAAGCATGGAACGCTTCATGAATTTGTGTGTCATCCTTGCACAGGGTCCATGCTAATTTTCCCTGTATTACTCCAATTTTAGTATATGTGCTGCTGAAGTGAGCACTAAAAAGACTTTCTTTAAACAGGTGTACTTTTTTCAAGATTGAGCTCACTGGGTCAACTCTTGATGTGTGAATATAGTTGAGTTTACAAAAAATGTTTAATCATATATGACCACTGGGGACTAACAGTATAAATTTCTTCTTGTTAAACTTGTTTGGATTAAATAGTGAATTGTAGGCAATTTAGAAGTTTTTTGTTCAGCACACAGGAAGACTTACGTTACAGATGATCTCTGACAGAAAATATTATTTTGGGGTTTATAGATTATAGAGGGAAAAGTTAGATCACATGGAAAAACCTAACTCCTGCTCAGTAACTTGAGTACGTAATTTATAACACAATTTATCTTCAATAAGGAATCTACATGAACTTAATCAGTTATTTGTAGTTTTTGCAAGGCATTAGAAAAAATTTCGCAATTACAGAGGACTGAAAATGTGATTTCAACCAGCTAGGCTAGTTGTTGAATGTCCAGTCACAGTATACATAGTACTTTGTGAACTTATTTGTGAAGGGAGTTCACTTTTTGTGTATATATATGTATATTTCCTTGTGTAATATAAAGCAGATGGTTATTAGCAATATTTTAGTTCTTTCAAGCTTATTCAATTGCTAGACATCACAGAAATTAGTATATTTAAGAATTTATTATAAAGCTCCTCTACAACTTTTAAAGGTGAGAGGGTATATTATGATTTTTTATAAAATCAAATAGCATGATTTAAAATGTCAGTCTTCTACTTAAAATGTGTCTATATTCATGGTATTTCCATTCAGTGTAGATGGTAAGGAAAACATCTAGTCATTGAAATATTTACTTTTAGCAGACTCCAGAACACTACCTACCATGGTTTCAGTGACTAGAAATCTTGAAGGTTTTTATGATTGCGTCAAATTGAACCTGTACTAATATCTAAATATCTGCTCCTATGTTCTGCTTTATCCTTTGGGATTACTTTCTAAGGTTTGGTCACACCAGCAAACTGAAACAGATCTTAATGTAAATAAGGAATTTATACTAATATTACTCATCTGTGTTACAGTATTTTGGAAACAAGTTTCTGCCTTGTATGTCCATTAGTAGCAATATGATGTTTCAGGTGTCATCTAGTGTTTCATGGGTGTGATTAGTTACAAATGTTATGCTTATGTTTTCATACTCAATATCAAGCTTGCTTTGTACTTTACAAGATAGTAATTTATTTTTCGTTCTAAAAAAACAAGCAAATTTCATTTTTGTAGTATTCAGAAATTACCTGGAGTCAGTTTTTTTTTTTTTCATCTTCTAGAAGTTGTGATTCACACATCACCCATTTATATTAGTGGCAAAATTACTTGCTAAAATCTAATTGTAAGAAAGGCTTAGCTTCTGTCATCAAGTGATTGTATCATCCTGGATCATCATTTCCAAGGAACTAGCCTTTCTTTTTCTAAATGTCTGTATGTGTTCTAAAACTTCTAGTGTATTTATAGAACTTAGAAAAAATGTTACATTATTCAGAGTAGCAAGTCTTACTGAAGTACTTTGTTTTCTTGGTAGTTTTTTTTTTTTTTTTAAATAAGTTTAAAAGTAGTAATTAAACCTATATTTTGTGATTGTTTCCTGGTCTGTGTTTTGAAATTCTTTTCCTTCTGTTTTCCTCATGAAGATGTTTCAGATACTGAATTTTAGACATTGAATGACTTTGTTAAAGGCACAATTAATCACATTGGTTGTATTCTGAAGACAGACTTTAAAAAAATAAACAACTTAAAACCATGTGGTGATCATAAATTAATGTAATTTACAGCCACAACATATCACAACAGTGCTTTCACCAAGTTACAACCCTAAAACCTTACCTTTTTACATCGTCTAAGTAACTGCAAGTAAATTTCTCCTCAGACAATCAGTGCAGTCTTCTTTTCCTTTTAAAAGTTAGCTGGAGTTACTTAAACTAATTGTTAATACCATTCTGAAAGTATAAATATATTGTTTAGAATACAGAAAATGCTGAGAAAGTACAAAGACTTTAATATATTTTTTTTCATTTTCATGATTCAAGTAGAAAATAGTGCCAAGTAGATATATACATGGTAAATGAGACAAAGGTTGGAATATGAATTCACTAGACCTTTGCTAGCAGTACTCAGAAATTAAGGATTTCACAGGTGAAAAGATTTCTCTGAGAGTTCTGAACTTTTAGTGTGTCTTCTCACATACTTTTAGTGTAAACAGACACTATAAACTTAACATCATGTATTGCTACATTTTTTTTTAGGATTAATGAAGTGGAAGATACTTCAGTTAAATGCTCACACATAATTAAGTGTACATTAACCTTTTTGAAAGGAATTTTCAACTGACACTGGTGGTTTTCCAGGAAATGCGGAATCTGTATTGCTTAATACCCACTCCTCATAAATGCAGATATTGATGAAGCAGAATATCTGTATATTTGCTTTTTTTCAATCAGTTTTATTAACATGGGGGTCTAAGTAGATTTCAAAATAAAGACCATTTATACAACGGGACCATTTTAATGTTTACAATAAATCTCTTGATTGCAGACATGTATGGCTGTTTGGTAGTATTCAGAAACATTACAGTAATGGCAGTTTTTCCAATTGGTGCGTAGTCCTCTAATTATATATTAAATTGCTGTCAAACCAGTAAGACTGCATTTATGCATCCATCATTTTCAGGATTGTTTGTAACCTGGGCATATTTTCCTAAGGAAAACAAAACCAAAACAGGGGAGAGGGCTGTTAGCTAATAAAAATTAATTTTAAAGAATATAACTTTTCCCTAACTTTTTTTTTTGTTTTAACACAGGGTTTCACTCATTGTTCAGGCTGCAGTGCAATGGTGCGATCTCGGCTCAGTGCAACCTTTGTCTCCTGGGATCAAGCGATTCTCCTGCCTCAGCCTTTTGAGTAGCTGGGACCACAGGCACACAGCACTGCCTGGATAATTTATTTCTTTTTGATTCTGGTAGAGATAGGGTTTTGCCATGTTGCCCAGGCTGGTCTCGAACTCCTGAGCTCAAATGATCTGCCTGCCTTGACCTCCCAAAGTGCTGTGATTATAGGTGTGAGCTACTGCATCTGGCCATGCCTAAAATATGTCTAATTATCACTTTTTGGAAATAAATAAGAAATGGGCCATAAAGAATAAATGAGATTTTACAAAAGTAAATCGTTTAAGAATAAGCTTGAGTTCTCAATACAATTTTCATACAAATAGTGTTTTACAAATAATGGTCAGCTCCATGTAGCACATTGCATTAACAGGCTTTTATGGACTGACTTGAGCATTGTCACTTTCTCATGTAATTCTTCCTGGAAAATGTATCAAGTTTTAAATGAGTTTCAAGTGAAGGTAACAATATATTTTAAAACTGAGGTCAGCTGACATGAAGTATAAGTCAATGACTTTAAGAAGTTGTAGCCTGTATTCTTCCCTTTCAAAGAAATTGGATCTGGGTACTAAAGGTAGAAAACTAAGCAAATGGGGGCATTTAAAATTACTGCATGACACATTTCTGTTTTAATTATTACTGATCTAGTGTGATTATATGCTTGATGTATATACCCTTCCTCTGCTCATGGTTATTCTATTTTCTTACAATATTTTTTAGTTATAACTTTGCATTTGCTTCCCTTACAATAAACAATTTTTATTAAAAAGGATCAAAATATTTTAATTTTCTTTTTGAGATGGAGACTTGCTCTGTCTCCCAGGCCGGAGTGCAGTGGCACGATCTCAGCTCACTGCAAGCTCTGGGTTTAAGTGATTTTCCTGCCTCGGCCTCCCAAGTAGCTGGGATTACAGGCATCCACCACCATGACTGGCTAATTTTTTGTATTTTTAGTAGAGACAGGGTTTTGCCATGTTGACCAGGCTGGTCTCAAACTCTAGTCTCAAGTGAGACTAGAGTCTAGTTTCCCAAAAAGTGCTGGGATTACAGGTGTTAGCCACTGCACTTAGATGGCAAGGGAGCTTTTTAAAGCCTAGAAGCTTCTCCATGATTTCTGGGAGGTCAGGAGATCCCATTAACAGAACGAACTAAACTGTGTTAAATCAGTTTCAATTATTATTACTACTTTTTGAGATGGAATTTTGCTCTGTTGCCCAGGCTGGAGTGCAGTGACACAATCTTGGCTCACTGCAACCTCCACCTCCCAGGTTCAAGTGATTCTCCTGCCTGAGCCTCCCAAGCAGCTGGGATTACAGGCATGGGCCACCACGCCCGGCTAGTTTTGGTATTTTTAGTAGAGATTGGGTTTCACCATGTTGGCCAGGCTGGTCTTGAACTCCTAACCTCAGATGATCTGCCCACCTTAGCCTCCCAAAGTGCTGGAATTACAGGCTGAGCCACCGCTCCTGGCAGTTTAAACTAGTTATCAGGTTACCTACATGGGACAGATAGATCTATTTCTTTAAATTCAGTAGGTATTTTAATGTCAGCATGTAAATATAAGGAGTATTTACATAATATTTATAAAGTTATGGCAAAAGATCTTTTTCTTACAGAAAACAAGTCATTGGCTAGTACTTCATATCAGCTGACCTCAGTTTTAAAATATGTTTGATATATACTTCCTTTCCTCTGCTTATGGTTAATTTATTCTATTTTCTTACAATACTTTTTAGTTACAACTTTGCATCTGCTTCCCTTATAATAAATAATTTTTATTAAAAAGGATAGATTTTTTTTTTTGAGCTGGAGTCTTGCTCTATTGCCCAGTCTGTAGTGCAGTGGCACAGTCTCGGCTCACTGCAAGCTTCGCCTCCCAGGTTCACGTGATTCTCCTGCCTCAGCCTCCCAAGTGGCTGGGATTACAGGCGCTTGCCACCACACCCGGCTAATTTTTTGTATTTTTAGTAGAGATATGGTTTCACCATGTTTGCCAGGCTGGTCTCCAACTCTTGACCTCAGGTGATCCATCCGCCTTGGCCTCCCAAAGTGATGGGATTACAGGCGTGAGGTGAGCCACTGCGCCCGGCCAAAGAGGATCACAATAAATCTAACAGAATGTATTATACCTAAAACCAATAAGCTAAATTTAAAAACAACTGTATTTATAACTACTTTTTCTATGAAGTTTTTTTTTACTAAAGATTTGCATCTTATTTACATTGTTTTAACCTAGCTCTCCTGCATTAAAAAAAAAATTTGCTGTGTATTTTATTAATATATCAACTTGAAGAGTATTTCTATTAGCAACAGCCCTGTATGAAAAAATTCACTTACCCCAAATAACTTTGCCTCCTTGCGTCACAAGGCCCAATTCGCTCACATTTACCTCAATGACAGTACCTTTGGTAATAACACCCAAACTTGTATACAGTGGGGGATGAGGGATTCTTCTTTACACCAAGTATTGGTAGGCAAAAGGTGGCTTTCAGTTCAGGATGTGTCACATGGGCTTTCTTGAAACGCAAGCCCTAGTAAGTCAAACACAACATAAGAATGCTTACGTCCAAAATGTTAACAGTGAAGAGCTGTGGTCCTTTTCACTTATCTTTTTCAACTATCTCCAAAAAACCATGGTTGAATAATGTCATCTTAAAGCATCTAACAAAATACATTCTACAGACTAAAAACCTGATGGTTACAGTATTAATATGTGGGGAAAACACCCATGCATGTACTTAAGATTTTTTTTTTTTTTTTTGAGACAGGGTCTTGCTCAGTTGCTCAGGCCAGAGTGCAATGGCATGATGTCGGATCACTGCAGCCTGGACTTCTCGGACTCAAGACATCCACCCACCTTGGGCTCCTGAGTAGCTGGGACTACAGGCACGCACTACTATGCCTAGCTAAGTTCTGAATTTTTGATAGAGATGGGGTTTCACCATGTTCCCTTCTGGCCTCGAACTCCTGGGCTCAACCAGTCCACGCCCTCAGCCTCTTGGGATTACAGGCTACCACAGCTAGCCTCTGGTTTTTTTTTTTTTTTTTTTTTTTAAACTGCATAACAGCTACCTAGCAACATACTCAGATTTCTACTGTCTAGTCATCTACACTTAGACTTACTAAGGACTTGATACATGCCAGGCCACTATGCTAGCTCACAGCTGGCTCACTTAAACACAATAACCTCACAACAAACACATCCCTCTCCCTTCTGTTTCGAATGATTTAACAAGGATCAGCAGGTTAAATGACTTGCTTTCAGATTAAGTGGTGAGTGGTAAACAGAATCAAACCTAAGTATCCTGATTCCAAGCCTTTATATACCTCAGCTACCTTCCATGATGAAAAAGGACTGGATTGTCAGCTTTTTTTTAGGTTGGTGGTAAGACACTGGAGAAGGCCCAGAGACGTTTTTCTTACAGAAACTGGGTATGGAGTCATCCAGTCACCTAATAGGGTCTTTTAGGGTCTAGAACTTCAAATGTCACAGTATTTTGCAGTCTTACTTGATTTTTGCGTGCATGGGTGGGGTGACAACACTAAATCAGTTTCCTAGTAATAGGCTCACTAATCAAGCTTGTAAGAAACTGACACCATTCAGGATGCCATCTGATTAATTCATAATGACAAATCTGTGAAACTACAGAAATAGCCTGACTTGTATATTCTCTCCCTATAGAACTAATAAGGTAAACAAAATGTATTCAGAATATGAATACAAAACCAAAACAAGTAGAGTCCATGATATGATCCAGGGGTGGGCAAACATTTTGTGTAAAGAACCCAATAGGTAAACATTTTAGGCTCTGCCAGGCCATATGACCTTTATTACAACCGCTCAACTCTCAGAGTGGGGGGTTACACAATATGCAAATGAACAGTCGTGGCTGTGTTCCACTAAAACTTTATTTATAGAAACAAGCTGTTTGCCAGTATTTTAATCTATTAAGAATTACTCAGGTTGAACACTAGGGTTTTAGGATGTTGCAACTTCCCTTTCGGATATTTTGTTTTTCTAAGGAGGCTGTGTATCTAACTGGGACAACAGTTCAGTCTCTTTGAAGGGATTTTGTAAAAATATATCTTCAATTATGTTTCTCCCCGGGGTGGGGAAGTTTGGGGTCATATTACTATTACTGCGTTCAACAGAAATTAAACTAGATTAAATTATCTTCCTTTTTCCAATGATTTTCAAGAGCATTTAGATACTTTCCTTACCAAACTGGAATTGACTCTTACAAAACAGCCCTACTCAAGTTTTCCAACTGTTGTCAAAGACAAGAAGTGTCCGAGGCCTAGACAGTATCAGGCATATAGCAGGTCACTAGCTGAATGAGGAAAATGACAGTGTATGGAAAATTAAGATTCTATTATGTCATATTTAAAAGTCAGAATTCACTGACATGTCTTATGACACTACTTTTTCAAATCTTTACAAAGCTGAAAAGATTTTTGACTACTGGAAAAAGTACTAAATAACTTCTATCACTAACTTAGAATAGCAAAAATAGCATAAAAATATCTTTCGACCTGTTCCACATCAATTTAAAGAATTTTGGGAAATTACAATGTTCTTTATCTGATTTAACAAAGATAAGTAATATTTCGGTCACTATACTCTTCCAAGAACTTACCATTGGCCTTATGAATCTTTCATATTTAGGTGGTTTTCTTGTAAAGCCATCTCCAACAAAGCATACTTTAGTAACCATCCTCTTCCATGCCTTCTTCTTTCTCTTTCCTGTTCGAATAACTTTTAATACTTCTGTTTCTCCCTGGGCACGGACTTTAGGCAGAGGGACTTCCCATTTTCCCTAAAAATATGCCACAGTTAAAGTTTATATTTAAAGGACAGTGGTAAGTCAAATATGCTTTAGTTGTACAAAGCAGTAAATCTATTTTTTTGCTTAGCCATCAACACATTTTTGACTCAACTTTTTCTAGAGCTCTGTATTGTCTCCTCACAAGCTGCAAATTAAACAATACTAGTTAAATTTATATATCATGGGTACATTAAATAAATTGTTGGCTTAAGCAAAAAATCTTAATGCTGTGTTATGGGTAAAAAAAATACCACCTGTAATATAATGGTGACTTTTTTTTTTTTGAGACAGAGTCTCGCTCTGTTGCCCAGGCTGGACCTAATTTTTGTATTTTTAGTAGAGGATGGGTATTACCATATTGGTCAGGCTGGTCTTGAACTGCTGACCTCAGGTGATCCACCTGCCTCTTCCTCCCAAAGTGCTGGGGTTATAGGCATGAGCCACTGCACCCAGCCGATGGTGACGTCTATAAGCAGTGTATGTTTAATAGCATAACACTGGAAGAGTGTTTTCACCTCTTATGTCTTTGTATTTCTTCCTGAAATGGATTTGTAGATTACTAATAAGACAAAGTCCTCGCCAGATGTTTTATGCCTCCCTGGAGTACAAATTCTATGAAAAAACTGAAGTCATGTAAGGCAGTAGAAAGAATTCTTTAAATACAGATACCTCATATTCTTTTATCTGGATTTCTGCTAATCTATTCACAGGTGTTTAAAAAAGCCACATTTTTGTGACCACTTAAGGAGTTTTCCACCATTCTACTTTTTAACCAATTTTGGCATTACAGGGCAGCACAAAGAAGAAGCATTTGTATTTTTCTTTAAGACTGCATAATACTGTGGGTTTTCAAACAGGAAGACAAATATTGAGTTTGAAATTCACTCTTTACCAACTTTTTGTTTTAATTTCATACGGCATTCTAAGAAACTTTTTAAAAAATTCTAAAACCTTATGAGAGAGCAAAATTTTTATTCAATTTACAAAGACTTCAACATCTAAATAATGGGAATAATAGTCGTATTTCATGTTTCAAATTAAACTGAAGAACAAGAACCTCAAATCTGAATTTAAGTAATTCTCTTAAACAAAACAAAGACTTAAATTGTTACTGCTTACCGCCTTCTCTTTCGTTTCTGTTTAATCATATTGGAAAGTACTTTAGCTCGAGATTGTCCTTCTCTGTCCAGCAGATAGGCAGGTACTGCTCCCTGTGGAGTCTTCTCATCATTCTTTTGTTTGGTGTTTCTCTTTTCATGCATCTTGATACTACCGAGAAGGAAAAAAGATTCAAGATTATCTGTTTTAATAATGATTACTCAAAAGATGTTAACTTGTTATCACAAATAAATTGGACCACTTACGTCTTTTTCATTTGTATTTTCTCAGCGTGGCGCTGTTTATGGTAAAGCTTAGCTTTCAGACCAATCATTTTCTTTGCCTTCTTTGAACGTTCATGAGCCTCTCGACTTTCCTTCTTTCTCTTTTTCTCATGGTAATCCAAACGGTATCCATAGCGTTTACGATGTAATTCAATATATTCGTTCTGTGGCTATAATGATGTAATAAATGTTATTTTAATTTTTTAAAGTACTGACAGTTATTCTAAAATGCACTCTTTTACATACAATAAAGTAGTTAAGACCGTGTTTCATCCAAATGTTCACTTAAATGATTCTTGCACCATTAAGTCTATTCACATGATGTAAGTTAAATTTTTGTAAGTTACATTTTGATCTTGAATGATACGAGGTTTTAGGGCTTACATCTCTAATAATCTCAGTAGGGAATGGTCCAAAATCTACTGGATCCCGATTAGAGGATCTTTTTTCCTTGACATAATTTGCTTTTTAAATAACATCTTCATTTCAAATTTTATTTTAAAAATTTAAGTCACTTTCATTGAACCACAATTTATACACAGTAAAACTTATCCTTTCTAGCTGCACAGTTCTTACTTTTGACTGACTATACAGTTCTGTAACCACCACAATAAAAATACAGAGAATTTCTATTTCCCCCTAAAATTCCCTTGTGTCACTTTGAAGTCAGTCCTCCTTCCCAGCTCACAATTTGATACATATCCCTATAGTTTTACCTTTCCCAGAATGAAACAGGGATCAACAGTAGTACATAGCCTTTTGCATCTGGTTTCTGGCTTTTGGGATTCATCCAATTTGTTGCAGGTATAGGTACTTGAATCCTTTTCATTGTTGAGTAGTATGCTATTGTATGGATATACCACTGTTTGTTTACCCACTGACCAGTTGATAGGTATCTGGGTTGTTTCCAGTTTGGGCTGATTATGAATAAAGCTGCAATAAACAACTGCACTTAAGTCTACATGTGGACATGTGTTTAATGCCAGACCGTTTTCCAAAGTGTATTATTTTGCATTCCAGCAGCAATGTATGGGAAGCTTTTGCATTTCAGACGCGTTTTATTTTAAACATGCGGGCAGGCACAAATCTATTTGTATTTTAAGACTGCAAAAATAAAAATGACACAAAGCCAAGTCCAGAACAGACAAAAATGTTAAGTAACAACCAACAAGGTGTACTATCAACTGCTATCACATAGACTTTGCAGCAATTCCACACACACGAACGGTGTGTGGAATGCCACTGTGCAAAGAAACGCAGATTAGAGACGTAGCAGAAAGAGAAAGGATCTGGCAGTTAGATCTGAGCGTTAAGCCCGGCTTCACAATTCATTAGCTGTCTGGTCTTTGGCAAGGACGCCTTCAGTTTCCTCAGCAGTAAAATGACGGAGCAGGGATTAACATCTAAGGTTGTAACAAAGCACAACCACATTCCCATTAGACGGGTGCTGATAACCACGCTTGCAGTGAAATCAGGAATTTGTAGGATTCTCAGCAGTTGATAAAAAAGAAAAAAACAGGACAGAGTAAATGTCTTGCTCCAAAGCTTGTGTTCTGGCAAATACTCTCCGTGTCTCTAACGTGAAGTTGTTTCCACTCCTCAGAGACCACCCCCACGGAGTCCACTATCCTTTTCCCTCAGCAGTTCCCATTTCCGCCAAACACCGCTCACTCCCTGCCCAGCGCCCCAGAACCCTCAGGTCCTACAAACTGAGATGCCCTATGTCGCGAGCGTCTGAGGCATCCTCCTTACCATGGTGATGGCCGCAGAGCCGCCACGAGCAGCCCCTGGGGTGTAAAAATGCTGTTAATTTTCGGGTCTCTGAGACCCACGAGCCGACACCACGCAGGCCGCAACAGGAAAGGGTAACCCTTTAAAACCGCCGAGTGAAGAGCAAGCTCCGAGCCTCCGGTTTCCGCTTTTAGCTAAAAGAACGGAAGTTGCTGGCTGGCGGCGTTTGACCGGTGCACCGCCGGAAGTGTTGAAAGGTGGCTGCTCAGGGCGGAAAAGCGGAAAAAACCTAGGTTCCTTTTGTTTAGATACACTGTCGTTTGTTCAGGCAGGCGTCGCGACTTGAGGCCGTTGCAGACTTTGGCACGACCTGCGCCTCCTGCTTCAACAGCCTAGCGGTGACAAGCTGGCTTGCGGTACGCAGCCTAATGCCAGGTGAGTACCGCTCCAAGCTCTGAGACACTGCGGGTCTGTGACCCTGTCTTGCGCTGGGTACCGCTGACATTCCAGGCTGCGACGGACACAGTCAGCCTCGGAGGAGGAGAGCAGGGCCTCCGGACGCCCCTCGGTGTTCGCTCAGTGTGGAAGTTTTTCTCTATCCTTCGGCGAGGGCGACTCAGGTTGTTCCGGTCACTGTGGGTAATGTGTGCACGATTGTGAAGGTTGCTGAGGAATGAAAATTTATCGTACCGGAAAAGTAAAACTATTGGGCCTTTGCAATTGTCAGAAAAGAAAGACAACATTCTGGGTTTTTGGAGGTACAGGACTGGTTCCAGAAATTCCTGAGGCATTTTAGTGCATCGAATCAAGTGCTGAGTGGACTTGCATTTAGTGGCCCCCTAGCGCCAGGAAGTAATTCACTACAAGAAAGCATGTCACCTAAAGACACTGCCAATTTTGCCCTTTTACTGCACAGCTGCAGAAATTCCCTTAATTCACAGCTTGGAACGTGATTCAGTTGGCTGGAGCAAAAAGAACTGTACCAAAAGAATACTTTCATTAATTCTTGGTGCTTGGATTTGAGGCAGTATTTTGTTTTATTTTTGTGGGTTTTTTTGAGACGGCATCTCGCCCGGGCTGGAGTGCAGTGGCGCGATCTCGGCTCACTGCAGCCTCTACATCCCGGGATCAAGCGATCCTCGGATCTCAGCCTCAAAAGTAGCTAGCTACAGGCGCGGGCCACCACGCCTGGCTAATTTTTAAAATGTTTGTAGGACGGGGGTTCACCGTGTTGCCCAGGCTGGTCTCGAACTCTGGGGTACAATCGATCCAACCGCCTCGGCCTCCTAAAGTGTTGGGATTACAGGCGTGAGCCACAGCGCCCGGCTTTGAGGCAGTTTTTTTTGTTTTTTTTTTTTTTGAGGCAGAGTTTCGCTCTTGTTGCTCAGGCTAGAGTGCAATGGCGTGATCTCGTCTCACTACAACATCTGCTTCCCGGGTTCAGGCTATTCTACTGCCTCAGCCTCTGGAGTAGCTGGGATATAGACGCCTGCCACCACACCCGGCTGTTTTTTTTTTTTTTTTTTTTTTGTATTTTTAGTAGAGGAGGGTTTTCAGCATGTTGGCCAGGCTGGTCTCGAACTCCTGACCGTGTGATCCACCGTGTCAACCTCCCAAAGTGCTTGAATTACAAGCTTGAGCCACCGCCCGGGCCTTTGAGGCAGTTTTGTAAGGCTCCGTCTTTAAAGGTGATCTCATCATTCTCTTAAAACCAGAACTAATAATAACTAATATTTGAATATTTTAGGTACAGGAAGTTATATAATCTCCTTGCTTGGAATGCATTCCTCCTCACCGCCCCCCTCCCCCCTAATTTCCTCCCTCGTCTACTTCTGGTCTTTGCTTAAATGTCACTATTTTAATGAGGCATTCCTTGATCTAATTCCTTACAGTTCTAACTGTCCCAATTCCTCTTTGCTGCTTAATTCTTCTGTACAGCATTTATCATCATAGGAGAGACTATGTATTGTATTCATTACTTTTGTCTGTTGTCTCTATCCCCTGACTAAGATAGTGGCAGTATGAGGACAGAGATTGTTGTCTTTTGGTCACTGCATTAATGCCAATATCTAGAAAGCAGTGAGTAGACACACAGTAAATTCTTGTTGAGTAAATGGAAAGGAATAGGCTTGGGCGGTGGAGGGCTGGGTTATGCAAATTATCTTTTTATTGACAACCACTGAGTTAATGTAAGAAGAGGAAAATGTCTATTAAATGTCTATTACAGTATAACTGTAGAGAGACTATGAGGCCCTGAACTTTGGCATTACCAATGAAGAGGGAGTGGATT
This sequence comes from Ateles fusciceps, assembly GCA_036589455.1. Taxonomy (NCBI): domain Eukaryota; kingdom Metazoa; phylum Chordata; class Mammalia; order Primates; family Atelidae; genus Ateles; species Ateles fusciceps. The sequence continues at coordinate 1,402,893 of JAZHEH010000952.1, read as the reverse complement.
CAAGACTGGGGACGGTAGTTCAAGCCTGTAATCCCAGCAATTTGGGAGGCCAAAGTGGGCAGATCACTTGAGGTCAGGAGTTCAAGACCAGTCTGGCCAACATGGCAGAACACGGTCTCTACTAGAAATACAAAAATTAGCCGGGCATAATGGCACCTGTAGTTCCAGCTACTCAGGAGGCTGAGGCAGGAGAATCGCTTAAACCGAGGAGGCAGAGGTTGCAGGGAGCTGAGATCGAGCCACTGCATCCAGCCTGGGTGACAGGGTGAGATCTTGTCTCAAAAAAAAAAAAAAAAAAAAAAAAAAAAAGAAAAAAAAAAAAACGGAATAGATTCAAGATACATTTAGGAAATAAAATGAAAAGATTTGATGATTTTCTAAATAAGAGTAGTGAATGTTCCTTATCTAAGATCCAGAAAAGAGTATCTTCTTAGTAACATGGATCACAGTGGTTTAACACAGGGCTTTCTAATCTTTTGGTTTCCCTGGGCCACATTGGAAGAGAATTGTCTTGGGCCACACATAAAATACACTAACACTAACAATAGCTGATGGGCTAAAAAAAAAAAATCGCAAGAAAATATCATAATGTTTTAAGAAAGTTTACAAATTTTTGTTGGGCTGTGTATAAAGCTGTCATAGGCCGCATGAGGCCTGCAGGCTGAGGGTTGGACAAGCTTGGTTTAACATGGTCTGTTTGTCTCCCTACCATCCCCAGTTTCAGCTGCATCTTGCATTTCTCATAGCTTTGATATCATACCTGAAACATAGTAAATATTTTTAAACTAAAGATACTTAGTTTCTATCATCAGAGGAAGAGGCCTTTTATATATTTTTTACATGATTTAGTTTTTACATATTTATGGTAGGAGAATCAGAATGTACAAATGAACCAGTAAATTTTACTGCCAATTAGAAATTACCAAGTTAATATGTGAATGCTTAGCTTTTTATACTGAATTCTATACATTTACATAACTATGCATTTTGGTTGATACAATGTTTTGTAATTTCAGTAAGTTGATTTCTACCATAATGCCATATGTTTAAACATTAAAGTACATTGACAAATAAGGAAAATTTTAAGAACCATATTTCTCATATTTAATCAGAATTTTCATTTTCTGAATGATGCATTGAATTTTTGGTAGCTAAAAATATTCTGACTTTTTAAAAGTAATACATTTTTACCATACATATTACATATATTAACTTACATATGCCTTGCTGACATGTAATACATAAATTTAGTTTTATAATTTTGTATATTTATTTTTTCAGAGAATAACAGTTTGGAGGATCAAGATGTTGACCAACTTGAGGATATTTGCAGTGAGTCATCAGACAATACCCATTGTGCATATTAATGTAAGCATTTCTTATAAAGTTAAATGTCCCTTAACAACCTCAGCTATTTTGCTCCCTAAAATGCTCAGTATATCTCATCAGCTATTGATTCCCAACTTAGTTGTGTCATAACCTTTGGAAATCCTCAAGCCAAACAAATTTGAAAGGAATCACCTTAATTTAATCAGAAACATAAGAGGAAATTACCTTAATTTAAAAATAAAAGAACAGCTGCAGCTAAATGCTGGTCTCATGGGGTACTAAAATGCGTTGTTTTTGAAAGGAGGGATAGGGTTTTATATCTCTTCTAAGAATGTCATCACTTAATGCACATCTTTAAATTTCTAACAACAGATGTGCTTTGTACTCTTAAGTATCCACAGATTGAGACTCTTGTGAAATAAAGTTCCTCTTAATATCAAAATATAACATAATTGTACAATGGTTGCTAAAACTACTTTTGGCTGTCTTCTGCAGAGCTTTTGGAAGCCAGCTTCTTGGGCAGTCTGATATTTGTCTCAGGAATATTGTTTTGGTCTTTAAGCTCTGCTCGGACTCCTGAATCCTCTTCAAAACACTATAAATTATTTTCTAAACTATCATGTCTTCAGTATACCTCAGAGATATTAAACCTCAAATGAAATAATGCCCCTTTTATATAAACTAAGTGAGAGATTAAAGCTTGTTTGGGTCATTTCTTTTTATCTTCAGCGACTTAACAGGGAGTACAATAGTTTCCCCTTATTCACGGTTTTGCTTTTAGCTCTTTCAATTGCCCAAAGTCAGCTGTGATTGGAAAATTAAGTGGAAAATTCCAGAAATAATTTATAGGTTTTAAATTGTGTGCCATTCTGAGAACTGTGATGAAATTTCATGCTATCCCACTTAATCCCACCTGGGATGTGAGTCATCCCTTTGCCCAGCATATCTACACTGCATACACTCCCCACCTGCGAGTCAGTAGCCATCTGGGTTATCAGATTCACTGTTGTGATATTGCAGTGCTTGCGTTCAAGTAACCTTTATTTTACTTAATCATGGTCTCGGAACACAAGAGTAGTGATACTGGCAATTTGGATATGCCAAAGAGAAGCTTAAAGTGTTCCCTTTAAGTGAAAAGGTGAAAAATCTCCGCTCAATATGGAAAAGTCATATGCTGAGGTTGCTAATATCTATGATAATGAATCTTCTGTGAAATTGTGAAGAAAGAAAAAGAAATTTTTGCTAGTTTTACTATCACACTTCAAACTGCAAAAGGTATGGTCACATAACATGATAAGAGCTTAGTAAAGGAGGAAAAGGCATTCAATTTGTGGGCAGAAGACATGAACAGAAACATGTTCTGATTGACAGCAATTAGGTTCAGTACTATTTGGGGTTTCAGGCATTCATTGGGGGGTCTTGGAATATATCCCCTGTGGATAAGGTGTGACTGCTGTATTGGGGAAGCTGTAACCCTTAAGAAACCTTATCATTAGTCTACAATTTTTTTTTTGCTACTTTAAAATCACCTGGGCAGCATTTTAAAGAAGATATATTTCTGGATTCAATTTGTGATCTCATTAAGTGGGCCAAGGAGTTACCCCAGTTTTTCTTCAGTGCTTTTATTGCTGACACTTTCAGATTATGCACTCTGTAATAGACACTGGTCTCTTACCCTAGTCATTATGCAGTGGAAATTGGAGTCTCTACTCCTGAAATATTTTCTAAGGATAGTAGCATATTATTGCCAGAAACTTGGTAACAAATGTACAAATAATAGAGATAACACAGGCAGTTCATGAAACGAAAAGCAGACTGTGGTGCCCTCAATCATTGCATACATTAACAATTCCAACTATATTGGCAGCTATTAAATGTGTATCTAGTAGTCTGGGCATAAACTGCGGTGGAGAATATTCAGCCTCTACATGAGAATATGAGGTTAGGTAAGCAGCTAAGGTAGAGGAGGTTAGATTTGGCCTTAAGCAGAGCTTTTCTAACTCAGTGATTCTCAATTGAATGCTGCGTTGGAGACACCTTGGGGATTTTAAAAAATACCACCACCCAGTTCCCCCAGTCTTCTTTCTCTCTCCCACCCCGTGTTTTTAAGAAGCTTTCCAGGTGATTCTAATGTTAATTACTATAATCCTGAGTTCATTGTCCCCACAATCTTTGAGCAGATGTAGAGGAAAACCAAGGTCTATCCAGGGTGAGCTACCTTATTTAACCTTTCTGACTCAGCTTCTGAGTTTCTGAAATCTAGGGTTGTGGTTCTCAAACTACAGCTATCAGAATCACTTGGAGAGCTAGTTTAAACAAATTGGTCGGCTCCATCCCCCAAGAGTTTCTGATTTACTTGTCTGGAGTGGAGCCTAAGCATGTGTTTCAAACAAGCCCTCAGCCCATGTTAATGCTGCAGCTTGAGAAAAACCATTGTTTTAAGGTCAGCGCAAAATAGCAAATCAGTATTAATTTTATCCTTATTCTTTCCCCTAGGATATATTTGGGTTGTCACTTTTTAAAAGAATTGGACTTAATAAATTAGGACTACTTTAAAAATAGACAAAATATTTTATCTTCTGACAAAGCATAATTACAATGTTCAAACTGTAATAAGTATGCTAAAATAAAATTAATGCAAGTTTCTTTTTCTCTTTACTAGAATTTATGCTGCTATAAAATAAGAGCAAGTTTAAAAAGATTAAAGCCATATGTGCTGCTTGGAAGAAATTACAGTTCCCTACCAGGTACAAATGTTAGAGTGTTCTAATTTTATCTAAACTGTTTGCTTTATCTCTTTTCTCTCTCTTTTTGTTTGCAAGAATCTCCTTATTAGGGGTCTCTAACCATTTTTTACTTCTTGGCTATTTCCTCGTGACCATTAGGGATGGGAGTATTCTGATAGGTGCCAGGAGGAAATACTAATAGAGTTGTGCTCCTCATCTGAGGAACATACTGATGAGCTGAGCAAAGGAAAGGTTGGTGGTTTTAGTAGCTGGTTTGAAAGTTTAGCATGTGAGTGCCATCTAATTTTAGAGTGCTCTTGTGAAATTTTTTTTTTCTAGTTTATTTCTGTTTTTTATGCAAGTGTTTTGTGTCAAGAGAGATTTACTAGAATGATGTATTTTGAGGATTGTTATAAGTGGTTTTGTTAAGTGTTTGGGATAGTTTAGGTTAGATATATGGCATCAAAAACTGGAAGGCAGAGGGGCTGACTTACTTTTGAATGTCCATCCTGTGTTTGAAACAAGCAAATGTATGGTAGACTCTATGAAACTAGGTTCTGTTGTTGTTCTCGTTACTATATTTGTCGTATGAGAATAATAGAATAAAAAACTGATTGGCTGTTGACTTACAAGGGCAGATTAATGGGCTGCATTATTGGTATGTATCTGGGTCTCTGTTTTTTGCTCATGTGAAGTTAACTGTGGTAGTATAGATTATTTTTTGACCTTCAAACCACCATGTAGTTTCAAAAATAATATAAAATTCATCTTTTTGTATTATAGAAACATGGGAGAACTGGTTTAAATAACAGGAAGGTTTTAATTAAATTTATAAATGTAACTGCCTTGTTTCTTTAGTATTCATAATATTAGCAAACTGTATGTTAAGCATAGAAGAAGCCATATGGAGATTTTTATTTTAGAAATACTACTTGACTTTTCAAAAGTATTAAATTGTCACAGCTTCTATTCAGTGAAACCTCCCAGGCTGTCTTTAAAGGTATTGTGTCCTGGGATTGCAGAGGAAGGTAAGTTCCAAATTGTTTAATAATTAATTATCAACTGACATGAGGATCACTGTTAGCTTTTCAAACTCTGGAAAAGGCAGGTTTATAGGACTGTGCATTTTAAAATTTTTCTTTGACTCAGGATCAGTGCCTTAAGATTATCATTATGAGTATTTATTCTAATTCTGTAATTTTGTAAATAGAAATGAAGTAGGTGGCAGAGATTGGGATGAATCTGTATTTTTCTAAGAATATGATCTAGAACTTGATGTTTATTACCTTCTTTTATTGTCATCCATACCTTTCCTTATGCATTGCTAAAAATAAATATGATTTTAGATTTATTTAGCTTGAATTATACTTTATTTGACATTATAGTAGTTGCTTAAAGTTATTTTAAAGTCTTTCGTTTATAAATTAAAGGAAAATTTTATAAACGTAACCGCTCAATTTTAACTTTCTTTTTGTTAGGCTTAATAGGAAATGATATCAAATCCCTTCACTCCGTCATCAGCCCTCCCATAGCTAAGTAAGTACTAACGTTGATATCATGCTTTTGCATAGACTGTCATGAAAATTTACAGATTTTCTCTGATGGACAAGAGTGAGTGACATAATTTCTATGACTTTCTGCCCTAGCCAGTTTTAAATAGATGTTGATAATATATCTTAGCTATTTTTTTTTCAATTTAATGCTAAAAATTTTTAATGTAACAACAGCATATTTTTCATAGAATGAATATAAGACATTCTCAAAATTGTAGGTTGTAGTTAGCCCTTTTGTTACTTAGCTATTTTATCAGAGTAATGTGGGTATACTCTATGTTTTCCATTTTTCTAGTTTTTACGCAATTTTATAAATAATAGAAATACCAGCTTTGAAATTTGGACAGCATATATAAAATTGTTTTACAATTTTAGTAATGTCTACCTTATTTTTTCCTTTTAAACAGAATCCGTAATATTGGAATTATGGCTCATATTGATGCAGGCAAAACTACCACCACTGAAAGAATATTGTACTATTCTGGATATACAAGATCACTGGGAGGTTAGAACGGATTCCTCCTCTTCCCACCCCCAATTAGCAAAAGCATCATTGGAAAATATTTTGATTAAGAAGTCAACCTACACACCTTGAATATGGCATAGAGCTACTGATGTCTAAACCACAACTTAAAGATAAGGTAGTTGAAATACCCACCAAAGGGTCTTCTTAGATTCAACTAAATATTCAGACTTATAAGATTAGCATAAGCCCCATTTGACACTCGTCTACTCAGAATGCTACGGGGCAGGAACCATAGCTTACCAACAGACCAGCATTAGATGTTTCTTTCTAGAAGAGTCTTATAGCAGTCCCCGTAGCTATCTGGGAGCTATCTTCTTTGACTGCCCCAGAGTAATAGATGAGGTGCAAGGTGGCAAGATTCACAGGAGCCACTCTAGCTTAGAAGATTCATGCCCCATAGGAATGAATATCTCTTGTTACGACTTCAAAGGAGTAGCTTCCAGGTTTCACATAAGGTACATGCCATACCCAGGGAAGCCCAGAGTTTTGCATCTCCATAAGGTCTTAGAATTCATTTATAGTTCTTCACAATTCAGATTTAGTTTACCAATCAGAAGTTATTTTTTCCATAAGTTATATTGCCTAGGAACATAATTGACATACCTCTGTTATCTGGTTTCTAGAAGAAAAGAACCAAAAAAGGTAACCAGAGGTTAAATTCTCACGTTGAAGAGGAGAGGATTTTGTTAATCCTTAACCTAGGTATCTTTTGTTTTTTTAATTGTGGTTTAAAAAACATAAAATTTACCATCTTAACTATTTCTAAGTATACAGTTCAGTGGTGCTAAGTATATTCACATTATTGTGCAGCCAGTTTTCAAGATGTTTTCATCTTACAAAATGGAAGCTCTATACTAACTCCCATTTCCCCCTCTCCCCAATCCCTGGCAACCACCCTTCTACTTTTTCTTTCTATGACTTTGACTACTCTAGGTACTCATATAAGTGGAATCATAAGTATTTGTCTTTTTATGACTGATTTATTTCATGTAGCACCATGTCCTCAAGGTTTACCCACATTGTAGCATATGTCAGGATTCCTTTGTAATTTTTAATTTTACTTTTAATTTTTTTTAGAGACAGGATCTTGCTCTGTTGCCCAGGCTGGAGTGCAGTAGCCCAATCACAGCTCACTGCACCCTCAAACTCCTGGGCAAAAGAGATCCTCCTGCGTCAGCCTTCTGAGTCGCTGGGTCTACAGGCAGGTGCCACCACACTTGGCTAATTTTTGTATTTTTACTAGAGACAGGGCCTCAGTATGTTGCTCAGGCTGGTCTCATACTGGGCTCAAATGAAGATTCCCTTTATAAGGCTGAATAATATTCCATGTATTTTATTTATTTCAAACTAATGCAGTTTATTATAACAAGAAGGAAAATCAAGCTTTACAGTAATTATGGTCATTAAGCTGAAAATCACCTACAAAAGTCATGGCAATAAGTTGTTTACAGTTATAAAGCAGAATATCAAGACCTTGCTCTCACAGTAAAATAATCTAGACATATACACAATCTTGTGATGCCAAGAAACTGAATATATAAAAATAGAACCCACATAGAATGTTCTCTGTCTTTTTTGTGTGCACACACATTTTCTCTGTGATTGCCCCTAATTTTATGTCATTATCGTAACTGGTTTATTTATAATTAAAGATAAAGAATCTTAGACTTTATATTCTAAAAAGCAGCTAGGTTAACAATTTTCTAAGGTTTTTTGTTTGTTTGTTTTAATAGGTTTTTGGAGAACAAGGTGGTTGATTACAAGAATAAGTTCTTTATTGGTGATTTCTGAGATTTTGGTGCACCCATTACCCAAGTAGTGTACACTGTACCCAATGTGTAGTCTTTTATCCCTCACTGTCCTCCTGCCCTTCCCCCTGAGTCCCCAAAGTTCATTGTATCATTCTAATGCCTTTGCATCCTCATAGCTTAGCTCCTACTTACGAGTGAGAACAAATGATGTTGGTTTTCCATTCCTGAGTTACTACACTTAGAATAGTGGTCTGGTTACTGCAAATGCCATTATTTTGTTCCTTTTTATGACTGAGTAGTATTCCATGGGGTGTGTGTGTGTGTGTGTGTTGTGTGTATGTATGTATATATACATATACACACATATACACACCACATTTTCTTTATCCACTCATTGATTGGCATTTGGGCTGATTCCATATTTTTGCACATTGTCATGCTATAAACGTGTGGTCAAGTATCTTTCATATAATTACTTCTTTTCCTCTGGGTAGATAACAAGTAGTGGGATTGCTGGATCAAATGGCAGTTCTACTTTTAGTTCTTTAAGGAGTCCCCACACTGTTTTGCACAGTGGTTATACTAGTTTACATTCTCACTAACAGTGTAAAGTATTCCCTTTTCACTTCCACACCAACTTCTGTTTGTTTTTTTTTTATTATGGCCGTTCTTCCAGGAGTAAGGTGATATCACATTGTGCTTTTGATATGCATTTCCCCTATAATTAGTGATGTTGAGCATTTTTTCATATGCTTGTTAGCCATTTGTATATCTTCTTTTGAGAATTGTCTATTCATGTCCTTAGCACACTTTTTGATGGGATTGTTTTTTTTTTTTCTTACTGATTTGAGTTCCTTGTAGATTCTGAATATTAATCCTTTGTCAGATGTATAGATTGCAAAGATTTTCTCCTATTCTGTGGGTTGTCTATTTATTCTGCTGATTATTTCTTTTGCTGTGTGGAAGCTTTTTAGTTTAATTAAGTCCTATCTACTTATCTTTGTTTTTGTTGCATTTGCTTTTGGGTTCTTGGTCATGAAGTCTTTGCCTAAGCCAGTGTCTAGCAGGGTTATTCCAGTGCTCGCTTCTAGAACTTTCATGATTTCAAGTCTCAGGTTTAAGTCTTTGATCCATCTTGAATTGGTTTTTGTATAAGGTGAGAGATGAGGATCCAGTTTCATTCTCTACACGTGGCTAGCCAGTTATTCCAGCACCATTTGTTGAATAGGGTGTCCCCCACTTTATGTTTTTGCTTATCAGTTGGCTGTAAGTATCTGGCTTCATTTCTGGATTCTCTATTCTATTTCATTGGACTCTGTGCCATTTTTACTTTATTAGACAGAGTTTCACTCTGTCGCCCAGGCTGGAGTGCAATGGCACAGTCTCAGTTCACTGCAGCCTCTGCCTCCCGGGCTCAAGCGATTCTCATGCCTCAGCCTCCTGAATAGCTGGGACGACAGTGCCCACCACCACGTCCAGCTATTTTATTTTATTTTTAGTAGAGATGGGGTTTCACCATGTTGGCCAAGCTGGTCTTGAACTCCTGACCTCAGGTAATCCACCTGCTTCAGCCTCCCAAAGTGCTGGGATTACATGCATGAGCCACTGCTCCTGGCTGGTCCATTGTTTCTTTGTTGTCTTTCTGTGTCAATGATCTGTCTAGTGCCGTCAGTGAAGTATTAAAGTCCCCCACTATTGTGTTGCTGTCTATCTCATTTCTTAGGTCTAGTAATAATTGCTTTATAAATTTGGAAGCTGCTATATTATGGGCATATATATTTAGGATTTAGGATTGTGATATTTTCCTGTTGGACTGGTGTTTTTCTCATTATATAATGTCCCTCTTTGTCTTTTTTAACTGTTGCTGCTTTAAAGTTTATTTTGTCTGATACAAGAACATCTATTCCTGCTCACTTTTGGTGTCCATTAGCATGGAATATCTTTCCCCCCTTAACCTTAAGTTTATGTGAGCCTTTAAGTGTTAGGTGAGTCTCTTGAAGACAGCAGATACTTGGTGAATTCTTATCCATTCTGCCATTCCATGTCTTTTAAGTGGAACATTTAGGTTATTTACATGCAGCGTTACTATTGAGATATGAGGTACTATTGTTGTGCTATTTGTTGCCTGAATACCTTGTTTTTGTTTTTGTTTTTGTTTTCATTGTATTATTGTTTTATAGGTCCTGTGAGATTTATGCTTTTAGGAGGTTCTCTTTTGGTGTATTTAGAAGATTTGGTTCAGGCTTTTGAGCTCCTTTTAGTAGTTCTTGTAGTGCTGGCTTGGTAGTGGTGAATTCTCTCAGCATTTGTCTGAAAAAGACTATCTTACCTTCATTTATGAAGCTTAGTTTCTCCAGATACATAATTCTTGGCTAATAATTGTCTCGTTTAAGGAGGCTAAGATAGGACCCCAATTCCTTCTAGCTTATAGGGTTTCTGCTAAGAAATCTGCTGTTAATCTGATAGGTTTTCCTTTGTAGGCTACCTGATCATTTTTCCCTACAGCTCTTAAAATGGTTTCCTTTGTCTTTAGATAATGTGATGACTGTGTGCCTAAATGATCATCTTTTTGTGATGAACTTCCCAGGTGTTCTTTGAACTTCTTGTATTTGGATGTCTAGATCTCTCTCTGGCCAGGGAAGTTTTCCTTGATTTTTCCCTCAAATACATTTTCCTAACTTTCAGATTTCTCTTCTTCCTCAGGAACACCAGTTATTTTTCTGTTTGGTCATTTCACATAGTCTCAAACTTCTTAGAGGCTTTGTTCATTTCTTTTTAAATTCTTTTTTCTTTGTCTTCATCAAGTTGGGTTAATTTGAAAGCCTTGTCTTTGAGTGCCTAAGTTGTTTCTTCTTTTTTTTGGAGACAGAATCTCGCTTTGTCATCCAGGCTAAAGTGCAGTGGTACAATCTGGGCTCACGGCAACCTCTGCCTCCCGGATTCAAGCATTTCTCCTGCCTCAGCCTCCCGAGTAGCTGGAATTACAGGCACCCGCCATCAGGCCTGGCTAATTTTTGTATTTTTGAGGAGACAGGGTTTCACCATGTTGGCTAGGCTGGTCTTGAACTCCTGACCTCAGGTGAACTCCCGCCTCAGTCTCCCAAAGGGCAAGGATTACAAGCGTGAGCCACCACGTCCGGCCTTTGAAGTTGTTTCTTCTACTTGCTTAATTCTATTGGTGAGACTTTCCAGTGTATTTTGCATTTGTCTAAGTATGTTCTTCATTTCCAGAAGTTGTGATTATTTATGCTGTCTACTTCTCTGGAGATTTTTCTGTTCATATCCTGTAATCTTTAAAAAATTTTTAAGGTTGGTATTGACCTTTCTCTGGTGCCTCCTTGAGCAACTTAATAACTGACCTTCTGAATTCTTTTTCTGGCAATTCAGAGATTTTTGTCTTGGTTTGATTTATTGCTGGTTGAGCTAGTATGATTTTTGGGGGGGGGATTAAAGAGTCTTGTTTTGTTATGTTACCAGAATTGTTTTTCTGGTTCCTTCTCATTTGGGTAGACTACATCAGAGTGAAGATCTGGCACTTAAGGGCTACTGTTCAGATTCTTTTGTTTCATGGGGTGTTCCCTTGATGTAGGGCTCTCCCCTTTCCCCTAAGGATGTGGCTTCCTGAGAGTCAAACTGCAGTGAATCTTAATGTTTTTATACAGGCTATCTTTTGAAGTTTTTTTCTAGTTAGGACCATAACCTAAAACTATCCAGACTGTTGTAGAACTTTTTGATCCAAGGTTGACTTTATTAGTTATATGAATAATCATAAAGATAATGTGAATTAAAGATCTTTATAATTGTGAAAAATCTTATTACTGTGTAAGTGTTTTTAAAACTTATTGTCTCATTTGGAACTTACAGTTATTTGGTCTTTGTATCCTTAATGATATTTATTTTCTTAGACAGTGATGTTGGGAATAACTGACACTAATACAATTTTAGATGTTAACATAGAGTTGTATTTGAGTTGCTGTCAAATACATTTTTCTTGCTATTTTCTCCTCTGGTGCTTAGGTTATATGTGTGTATACATATTTATACATACATGCACACATACACATATATGGGGCAAGTAGCTACCACTTTAGGGGTTTAATTAATGCTGAAATAAATGGTAGTATAAGGCCATGATAATGGTAAAGATCAACCATTTTTTATTTCTCTTACTGTCTATAAATTTAGTGGTACAGTGAGCAAACTACTTAACCTAGTTTGTAAAATAAGGCCAGTAAAGCCATCCTTGCTGGGTTGTTATAAAGATGAAATGAGACCTTATATAAAGTACCTAGTCTACCAGAGGATAAATGGTAGCTACATGGAATGAAGTAGAGAAAAAAATTCGTCCAAGAGTAAATTATCCTTTAATTTGAAAGCCTTGTCTTTGAGCGCTGAAGTTGTTTCTTCTTTTTTTTTTGAGACGAAATCTCACTTTGTTATCCAGGCTAAAGTGCAGTGGCACAATCTTGGCTCACTGCAACCTCTGCCTCCTGCGTTCAAGCATTTCTCCTGCTTCAGCCTCCTGAGTAGCTGGGATTACAGGCACCCGCCATCAGATTATTAGAATAATATACATAATTCAGCTGCATAATTTTATTGCAGAATAATTTCAGTGAATTTTTCTGATAAAGTTCTGGATAGTTATTTATTTTTTTTATTTTTTGAGATGGATTCTTGCTCTGTCGCCCAGACTGGAGTGCAGTGGCATGATCTTGGCTCACTGCAACCTCCGCCTCCTAGGTTCAAGTGATTTTCCTGCCTCAGCCTCCCAAGTAGCTGGGACTATGGGCATGTGCCATCATGCCTAGCTAATTTTTATATTTTTAGTAGAGGCAGGGTTTCACCATGTTAGCCAAGATGGTCTTGATCTCCTGACCTCATGATCGGCCCTCCTTGGCCTCCCAAAGTGCTGGGATTACAGGCATGAGCCACTGTACCTGGCCAAGTTCAGGACAGTGTTGTTTTGTGAGTTTATACTGTAGAAGTTGTGTAAGACTACTTGCCTTTGTACAAATAAATCCCTTCTCTTTGGAAAATTTAGTAATGAGATGGGTTTGTAAAGGATAATTTACTATTGGATGAATTTTTTTCTCTACCTCATTCCATGTGGCTACCATTTATCATCTGCTAGACCAGGTACTTTATATAATATCTCATTTCATCTTTATAACAACCCAGCAAGGATGGCTTTACTAGCCCTATTTTACAAACTAGCTTAAGTAGTTTGCTCAGGATCATAGACTGCTAAGTGGTATAGTTGGGATTTAAAGCTATGTCTGTATGTGTTCTTTCACTGTCCCACTCTGCCTTCTATCAAAGGATCAGGAAGGAAGGATATCAGATAAAGAGGGCGTAATGATAGTTAAGGTATGTAAGAAATAAAAGAAGTATATGGTTCAGTAAACTTAAAAGATTTTCATTTTAGTTGGTGAAAAATTACTTTTATGGCAAAATTACTAATCTAGTTGAAAAACTTTTTCTACCATGAAGATTTACTTAGTGAAAGAGTAAAGGTTCTATTAAACCTAAGGAACGATTTCTCTTAGGGCAGATTAAACTGTCTCAGGTAGATATTGAGCAAGAATAAAATATACTTACTATTAAGACTAAACTGTATCATCTTCTTCCTGGCTAGATGTTGATGATGGAGACACAGTGACAGATTTCATGGCCCAAGAGAGAGAAAGAGGCATTACTATTCAGTCAGCTGCTGTTACATTTGATTGGAAGGGATATAGAGTCAATCTAATTGATACACCAGGTATGGTACTATTCCAGTAATACAGAGATGCTGCGTCACTTGGAGTTTTTGTTTGTGTGGGGTTTTTGTTTTGCTTTTGATTGTGGCAAAAAACATGTTACAAAATTTACCATCTAAACCATTTTTAAGTGTACAGTTCAGTAGTGTTAAGTATAATCACATTGCTGTGAAACAGATGTCCAGAACTTTTTTTTTTTTTGGCGGCAGAGTCTAGCTATGTCATCCAGGCTGGAATGCAATGGCACAATCTCGGCTTACTGCAACCTCTGCCTCCTGGGTTCAAGCGATTCTCCTGCCTCAGCCTCCCAAGTAGCTGGGATTACAGGTGCCCGCCATCACACCCAGCTAATTTTTGTATTTTTAGTGGAGACGGGGTTTCACTGTGTTGGCCAGGCTGGTCTCATACTCCTGACCTCATGATCTGCCCGCCGTGATCTCCCAAAGTGCTGGGATTAAAAGCGTGAGCCATCACACCTGGCCTAGAACTTTTTTATCTTGCAGAAATGAAACTATATTAATTGGACAACAGTTCCCTTTGTCCCCTCTCTCCACCCTTGCTAACCACCATCTTCTTTGTATACCTGTGAATTTCACTAGCTTAGATGCCTCTTGTAACTGGAATCACAGAGTATTTGTCCTCTTGTGATTGGCTTATTTCACTTAGCATAAAGCCCTGAAATTTTCCCATATTGTAGCATGTGACAGTATGCTACAATATTTCCTTTTTATACTGTATAGTATTCCATTGTATGTATGTATCACATTTTTTTTATTCATACATCAGTGGACATTTGGGTTGTTTCCACCTTTTGTCTCTTGTGAGTAGTGTTGCCATGAATATGGGTATTCAAATAGGTCTTTGAGACTCTGCTTTTAATACTTTGGGTATGTGTGTGTGTGTATGTGTGTGTGTGTGTGTGTGTGTGATACATACGTGTGTATATATACATATGTGTATGTATGTGTATATACTTTGGGTGTGTATGTATATATGTGTGTATATATACACATGTGTATGTGTATGTATACATGTATACACACACGTGTGTGTATGTATATATATACATGTATACACACACGTGTATATACACACACACACACACACACACACACCTCCCAAAGTATTGAAATCTCACTCCTAGGTGTACATGTATATACATAGTGCGATTGCTGGATCATATAATGGTTTTGTTTGTTTTGTTAAAAAGATTTTAGCTATTATATGTCTTTTTCTTAGGTCATGTGGACTTTACCTTGGAGGTTGAGCGCTGCCTAAGAGTACTGGATGGTGCAGTGGCTGTATTTGATGCCTCTGCTGGTGTCGAGGTAAAAAGCATTGCCAAAGTAAAGTGAAGTAGAACAGCATGATTTTTAAAAAAGCAGAATGTATCAGATTTAGTTAACTATAACCATCTATTTGGTAAGTTCATGTAAATCAAATAATGGTAAAAGGAAATCAGAATTTAATATTGATATGTAATCTATATGTGATCTCAGAAATTTCATAGTAGAAGGAGAAATATGAAATCTAGTGTCAAGAACTGTGAAGGATTAGAGATTCTACCTTGCTTTAAAGCTAACAAGTTAGCTTGCCATAGTTTTGTGGATTCTGGCAGAAGACACTGTGGTGTGAGATTGATTATACATTGTTATTTCTGTTTCTTTCTGGGTCACTTTATTTCCTGATAGTTCCACCTTTCTGTTGTTACAACTTTATGTAAATTTGACGCTTAATCATTCAAACAGATTGCATTACTTACAAGATTGAAATGTGCTTAAATAGGAAGTTTCCGAATTTGTGAAGCAGAGAAGGCTCTTGTTCTAAACTATGGATGGGCTTTTAGCTGGCAGGTGGGGATGGTGGGAGTTTTTTGTTGTTTGTTCTGATTTGTAGTATGTTTTTGTTCTTTGAAAATTTATGATATTCAGCCCCCCACACCCACCTCATCATAAGCAAAAATTAATTTGGAGAGGATCACAGTGTTGTGTGTGTGTGTGTGTGTATATGGCTTCTAGAAGAACAATATCTTTACTGCTTTTAGGTAGGTAAAAATTTTCTTAGAGTACATAAGCATGAAACATAAAAGTTGATTCCTGGAACTTTATAAAAATTACAGCTGTTCATTAAAACAAACAAACAAAAAAACACAAGGCATAGACTATGAGAAAACATGTGTAATGTTAAATAAACATATTATACAAATGTTAAATTTACTGAATGCAATAATAGTATTGGTTATATAGAAGAATATGATTGTTCTTGGGAAATAAATGCTGAAGTAGTTATAGTATATATGTATAACCATGGACTTGTATTCAGGCTATATTAAGAACTGTAAGTCAATAATAACAACCCAGAAAAAAATGGACAAAAGACTTGAACGGACGCTTCACAAAAGAAGACATATGAATGACTAGTAAGCAAATGAAAAGAGGCATAATCTCATTAGTCATCAGGAAAATGCAAATTAAAATCACAGATTCAATTTCACACCCAAAAGAATGCTTATAATTAAAAAGAGTGATAGCAAATGTTGGTGAGGATGTGGAACAACTAGAAATCTTGCACATCGTTGATAAGACTGCAAAATAGAGGCCAGGCATTGGTGGCTCATGGCCTGTAATCCCAGCGATTTGGGAGGCTGAGGCAGGTTGGTTTGCTTGAGCCCAGGAGTTAGAGACCAGCCTGAGCAACATGGCAAAACCCCATCTCTGCAAAATACAAAAAAAAATTAGCCATATGTGGTGGCATGCACCTGTACACCCAGCTACTCAGGATGCTGAGATGGGAGAATTGCCTGAGCCCAGGGAGGTTGAGGCTGCAGTGAGCCTTGGTCTCACCACTGCACTCCAGCCTGGGCAACAGAATGAGACCCTGTCTCAATTAAAAAAAAAAAAAAAAGGCTACAAAATAATGCAACTACTTTGGAAGACTATTTGGAAGTTTATTTTATTTACTTTTTTTTTTTTGAGATGGAGTCTCACTCTGTTGCCCAGGCTGGAGTGCAGTGGCGCAATCTTGGCTCACTGTAACCTCTGTCTCCTGGATTCAAGTGACTCTTGTGCCTCAACTTTCCAAGTATCTCAGACTACAGGCGTGCACCACCACACCTGGCTAATTTTTGTATTTTTAGAAGAGACAGGGTTTTACCATGTTGGCCTGGCTGATCTTGAACTACTGATCTCAAGTGATCCACCTGCCTTGGCCTCTCAAAGTGCTGGGATTACATGTGTGAGCTGCCGCACCTGGCCTAAGTTTCTTACAAAGTTTCAATATACTCAAGCAGTTCTCCTCCTGTATCTTTATCCAAGAGAATGAAGACGTTTGTCCACCAAAGACATGTTCAGAATTTTTATAGCAGCTAAATTCATAGAGCTCCAAACTAGAAACAGTCTAAGTGCGTGTCCACAGGTGGACAGGAAAACAAACTGGTACATTTATATAATTAAAAAGAACTGATATACCTAATAATGTGCATGAATGTTAGAAACATGTTGAGCCAAAGAAGCCATGCTATTTTATATGAGGTTCAGAAATAAGACAATGAATCCATGGTGACAGAAATTGGGACAGGTTGCTTATAGGAGACAGGGAGGAGAAGAATTTCAGGAGTAATAGAGTGTTCTGTGTCCTACTTGGGGTAGTAGTTACACAGACAGACTTTATCAAACCTTATTGAGCTATACACTTAATATCTGTATTTTACTGTATATAAATATTACCTAAAAAATAACAGACTGGCTTCTACTATAACTCACATCGGCACTTTAGCCTTTTCATGTTTTGCTTCAGAGCTGTTAGACTCTATTAGGCACAGATATGATAGACTCAAACTATACATTTAATATGTGCAAAAAATGAAATTAAAAGAAGCCAAATGGAAGAAAAGTGAGAATTGCAACTTTTTTCTTCCTTAAAAGTTCTTTAGTTTACCTGAATATTCACAGTAAACTATGTAATTTTTAAAATCATAAGAGCGTTTTTATAGTACACTCCTATGTTTCTTTTACCTAAAATCAAGTGTCTGAAATAATTAGGGCAAAAACAATTTAGTTAACCTGACATTAACTAAATTCAGTGTCATAAGACCTTTACGATGAAAGTGAAACCAAACAAAAAGTAGATCTCCTGATTCTCAATTAAGTTCCATTTCCATGATTCTCAGTACCTCCTAGGTGTTAATTCCCTTTGAGTGGCCACCTAGTTCACCCAGAGTATTCTCGAGTGGTTTTAAGGACACTCTCCTTCACACTTCATCACATTCCCAGCTGTGTTAACTTGATAGCAAAAGAGTGACCCTAGAAATATAAGTGCAATGGCACTAATTCTCTGCTAGAATAGGGCCCAATTCCATGTGACAGTAGATTTTTGGATCTGTTCATTCCAGGTCTAGTAACATAGTTACTTTTGTACAATGTGTATTTTTTTCCTCATCTTTGCTTTAGGCCCAGACTCTCACAGTATGGAGGCAAGCTGATAAACACAAAATACCTCGAATCTGTTTTTTAAACAAGATGGACAAGACTGGAGCAAGGTATTTAAAATGTGTTTCAGTCAAGGTATTTAAAATGTGTTTCACTGGCTTATCAGAGTGAAACTACAATTTGAGCTTTTAATGAACTATAACTTAAATTTAGAAATAGCTGTTTTTTTTCCTATTGTATTATAGGGTGTAAATATTCCATGGAATCCCAGTTTATTCCCATAAAAAAAATTCAAAGCAGCTAATCTGTAAGTTATATAATAATTTGGGACTAATAGAGAGCTGATAGGTGAAGCATCCTGTTTCTAGTATACAGAGACCGAATAATATTTCTAGGATCAAAGTGGCATCTTGATTCCATTGATTCTCTTTAGAACTGTATAGTATAGTCCCTGTATTACTGAAGGTTATGGTGCTTCCCATCATTGCTAAAGATAGAAAATAGAAAATTGTTTCCTGCAGTAGAAGGTGTTCTTCCTTATTCTCTGATTTTGTTAGCTACTAAGATACTCTCAATAAAAGGGAACTGGAAGAGGAGAATGTAGGTGCTATAAAACCTGCATATAGGGCAGAAGAGAGTTAATGCTGAGATGTAGTGGTCATGGTCAGAGACTTATAGAGTGGTAACTCAAAATGGATACATTGCTCTGAGAACATAATTCAGAGAATCAAGAATATTTGAAAGATTTAGAACAAATATGATAGGGAGAGATTGTCGTCTGTGGTGAGAGAATGGCAGAATGAAACATAAACTATACCTCTCCTAAAACTAGACACTAATATGCTTTGTGTTTATCTCACTCTCTATAGTAAATCTAAGGCTGTTTGTTTAAAGGATCTTGTCTTGATTAGTAATAGCCCAGCAACCTTTAAAATGTACTAGCCTCAAGTTCTGACCCTTTTCTGCTTGGAATTCCTTGTGATAGATGGAAGTACTCATTTATTGCCAGACAGGGCCTTTGGCAATGGGGAGGGAGATGACTGGATAATAGGCTGGTTCTGAAAAAAAAACATTGGGACTGGAATGACCTGCATGTATGTATACATCAGCCCGTGTGCCAGAGATGGCATGTGTTCTACAGGTAGCCAGCCGCAGTGTTAGCATAGAAGTGAATAGCATAGCATATGATATGAAGAATGCCAAAGACTAGGCAGGGTCTTGGAAGATAGCTGGTAGCCTTATGTGATAGCAAACCTAGTTGTAGAAGAAAGAATCCTTGACTTATCACAGATCTCGCATTGGAATCCTAATTGCAATTTATTATTCATGTGACCTTGATCAATTCATTTAATCTTAATTGCAAAGTATAGTTATGTGAAGCTCACAATAATAATACCCCAAGCACCTCTGTGGCAGGATTAGGTTAATTACTGATATCTGAAATTGACATAAAAGTGAATTCCAGACATTTTTCTCTAGAAAACTTTTAAATGGTGAATGTTAAAGAGAATAAAGTAGGTTAAAATTTTAGAAAACGTTCTTAAAACCTGTAAGAGTTTTTTTCCCTCTTTTTATACCTTTGGTACAGAATTTTTAACAATGTTTTTAACTATAATTATTTTGCTTTCTATAGTTTTAAGTATGCAGTCGAAAGCATCAGAGAGAAGTTAAAGGCAAAGCCTTTGCTTTTACAGGTAAATTGATTAATAGATAGCATTAGCTCCTTCTCAGTTTCCTCATTAATTTATTTTACTGTGACAATATATACATTTCCAAAGCTGTCTCGAAACCTTTTTGAAGAAGTTGGGATAAATAAAAATAGCCATAGATAATAGTAATGGTGATAATAGACATTTTGGGGAAAATGGTACAATTAGAAAAGACTTGTCATCAATGTAGTTTTCAGAGAGTGATCATTTAATGATGTTAATCTCACTCTGACTTATAGTTACCAATTGGTGAAGCCAAAACTTTCAAAGGACTGGTGGATGTAGTAACCAAAGAAAAACTTCTTTGGAATTCCAATTCAAATGATGGAAAGGACTTTGAGAGAAAGCCCCTCTTGGAAGTGAGCGATCCTGAATTGCTGAAGGAAACGACTGAAGCAAGGAATGCCTTAATTGAGCAAGTAAAGTATAATGAATGATAAAATGAACACTAATGTGTGTACCACTCATCTTAAGAAATAGGATACAGTCATACTTTAGCATCTCTTGGGGATTGGTTGCAGGACCTCCTGTGGATACCAAAATCTGCAGAGGCTCAAGTCCCTGATATAAAATGATGCAGTATTTGCATATAACCTATTCATGTCTTCCTCTATACTTTAAATCACTTCTAAATTACTTATAATACCTAATACAATGTAATGTTGTGTGCCATTTTGTGTTCATCTCTCTCTCCCACTAATCATCTACCTGTCCCCCAAATCAATACATTATTTCAGTATTTCTCTTTCATTTGCTTTTCTTTATAGTTTACAATAAATCCTTAAAGAACTTAGGTTTACATGTTTTGAACTTTGCATAAATAAAATGATACTGTTTGTATCTTATGACATTGTTCATTATTGTTGGAACTTTATGTTGCTCTGTGTAATATAGTTTATTCATTTCAATGTTGTCTAGTGTTCTAATACATGATTTTACCATACTTTATTGAGTATTCTGCGGTGGATGGGCTTTGAGGTTGTTTCTCTTTTTTGCTGTTACAAGCAATGTGGCTATGAACATTTTTTATCTGTCTCCTTTGCACATGGGCAATAGTTTCTTTAGGATTAAACCAAGGAATAGCATTGCTAGGTCCAAGGATATGCATGCCTTTTACTTTTTGCCAAATGTCAAATTATTTAGAAAATCTTAAAACCATCAATTTTATAATTGGTATATAGCTCTGGACCTCATCCACCTTCAAAATTTTAATAGAAAATAGCAAGATTATAAATATTTGTAGTATTTATAGTTAGTATATAGGGCAATAAGTAAAACATACCTTAAATAAATTTCTTGAATATTTTGGTAAAGAAAAACATTGGAATCTGAGCCCTTGATTTTTCACTTCTAAATTGACATTTTAGTCAACAACAGACCACATGAATGTTGGCAGTTTCATAAGAGTATAATACTGTATTTTTCCTGTACCATTTCTATGTTGAGATACACAAATACTTACCATTGTGTGACAATTGCCTGCAGTATTCAGTATAGTAACATGCTGTACAGATTTGTAGCCTAGGAGCAATAGGCTATATAGTGTTGGTGTAGAAGCAGGCTATACCATCTAAGTTTATGGAAAGACGCTCTATGATGTTGGTAGAATGACAAAATCACCTAACAACATAGTTTTCAGAACTTACCCCTGTCACTAAGTGATGCATGACTGTATGTAATAATCATTGCAACTTTATCATTACCATAATTATTTTTGTTATTGAGTTAATGAGGACCTACCTACTGTGTACTAGGTTAAGTGCTTTATGTATACTGTTTTTTTTTTTTTTTTTGGAATCCAACTGGACTTTATTTAACACAGAATACAATATGGCTACAGAAACAGCAAATTGAAAAAACAAAGCAGAAAAACACAGTTCCATCTAATTTATAATTAGATAACAGCAGGGAAAGTCATTGATTGAATAACAAAACAATTAAGCTTGATGGAAGAAGTCTTTTCCTAATGCCCATACTTTTGGAATTCCCACTGTCTGTTGTCCAGTGGACACACCTGTCATGTTCTGAGCCAGGGAGAGATGCAGTGGAAGTGAAAAGCATGATTACAGACTCCCCATGCAATGGTACACTCTTCTGAAGTATTGGATGCCTGGTTAGCTTGACATTCTATGCAAAGATCCATAATGTGGTTCCTGCAGATGGCACAGTTATCAACCACAATATCCCGGGCCCAGAGGGCTACTGCATTCCCCTTTTTCACTTCAAAGCGCTTTTTGTCTGCATCGCTGGTGGTGCCGCTCGGGGTATCCACATCCATTGCTGCCGCCATTTTGGAAACAGAAGGTCTGTTGTCCCTGCTTTACATATACTTTTTAATTTAACTTTCACAAGAACCTTATATTGTCCCCATTTTACAGATGAGGAAACAGAGGCTCAAATACTTAAATAAGTTGTCACACAGCTAATAAGTGGCTGAGGTAGAATCTGAACCCAGGTTAATCTCAGTTTAGAGCTAAAGCTCTTACCCACTTAGTTATACTGCTTTTTTAATTTGGGGGAGGCTAGAAAATATAAAAGTAGAATTTACATTTGTTATTGATTTGTTCCTCTTTGAGTTCTTTTGTGTTGTTTTAATACAGAAGAGCTGTAAGAATAAACTTAAGGATCTTGTAATCTAGTTGAGGAGCCAACACACACTTGCATATATGTCTCATGGTCCTCTAGGATGTGACAGTATGTGACAGAAATCTGAGAAAGAAAATCTGAGACTGTCAGAAGCTAATAATGTGCTAATTATAAGAAATACATAAGTATGTATAAAATGTACAGAATAAGACTACTTCACATCCATTAGGATGCCTGTTGTCAAAAACAGAAAATAGGTGTTGGCAAAGATGTAGAGAATTATAACCTTGTGCACTGTTAGTAGGAATGTAAATGGTGCAGCTTCTATGGAAAACAGTATGGCGATTCCTCAAAAAATTGAATGTGGAATTACTACATTACTCAACGGTTCCACTTTTTGGGTATATGCTCAAAAGAATTGAAAACAGAGTCTCAAAGAGATATTTGCCACATGCATGTTCCTAGCCACATCTTTCAAACAATAGCCAAAAGATAGAAGCAACCCAAATCCATGGACAGACGAATGGATAAACAAAATGTGGTACACATAGACACACACACACGACTATTTCAGTTTTAAAAACGAAGGAAATTCTGACACATGCTATAGCAGAAGCCTTGAGGAAATTATGCTAAAAAGACAAATACTGTATAATTCTACCTGTATGAAGTATCCCGAGTAATCAGATTTGGAGACAGAAAATAGAATGGTAGTTGCCATGGGCTGGGGAAAGGCAGAGAGAATGGGGTATTGTTTAATTAATGTGTATAGGGTTTGTTTTGCAAGTTGAAAAGAGTTCTGGAGATTTATTGTGCAATAGTGTGAAAGTACTTAACACTACTGAACTGTACACTTAAAAATGAGTACAATGGTAAATTTTATGTATATTTTGCCACAATTTAAATTTTTCCTTTAACTTAGTGAATAAGATTAGTGTGGAATAGCATCAACTTCTGATGTTGAAGGTGCACAGTAATAATAATAGCTAATACTATACACTAGTATATATTCCTAAAGCATAATTTGAATTGGTTATTTAATCCTTGTAACAGCCTCAAGATGTAGATAGTCTGCAGCGTACTATCTCTATGAGTTACTAAGTATCTCTATGAGTTACTAAGGCAGAGAGGTGAAATAACTTGACCAAAGTTTGAACAAGCTAGTAAGTGGTGGAACCATTTCTAGGTAGTCTGATTTCAGAAACTGAGCTTGGCCGTCACATATAATGCTTTCCAGAAGGATGGTTAGGTACATTTCTGCTATACTTAATTTTATTAACTGTGGGTTTTTACCAAGTTTGAATGTTTTGCTCCCTTGTACTGTTACATGCTTTTGAAGCTGATAATTTGTCAGCTGAATGATCCCATTTCATATAGGTGGATGGTTATGAAAAGACATAATCTGTGAAATGGACAATTGCATTTTTATTATAGAAATATGCCTACACCTCCCTCCCCCCAACTTAAATGTATTTCTTCAGTTCAGGATTACAGCAACATTAATTCTGTTAGTTTGACTGTCTTGGGAGATCTGGTGAACATTCAGAATATTAGAGGAAAACCAGATGAAACTTTTTTATAAACTAAAACCTCCAAATTTATCTAAAAAAGGCCAATCCATTGTAGGTACTATCATTGTAAGTTGCACATTTTCTTTCATTTCGTTGGAGCACACTGATAGCACTTTATTAAGAGGCTTTATCAGGCTCTGGCTTTCTGTGAATTTAGGAAACTCCTAATAGGATAGCTTTAGTTTTCCATTTCCTTTCCTTTCCAAGAAAAACATTTTTCTTTACCTCTTTAGAAGAAGTAAAGAGTTGCTTGGCCTGGACAAGGTAGCTGTCTTGAAATATTTGAATGTTGTCTGTTTGTGGTGTTTAGACAAGTCAGTAGTTACGAAGATAAATGCAAGTTATAGAACTCTAAAACCTTTCTTTATAGGTTGCAGATTTGGATGATGAATTTGCTGACTTGGTTTTAGGAGAATTTAGTGAAAATTTTGATTTGTTACCAGCTGAAAAGGTAAATTTTATTATTCAATTGCTTTGACAAAATTTTACTGATTGGATATAGTTTGATTCTCTTTGATACGTGTGCCTTTTTAAAAAACTTTGCATATTATTAGAATGTGCTAAGTTTAAAGTTAGGAGAACATTAAATTAAAGTTAGACTATCAAGTTAAATCACAAGTATATTAATCCATTTATTCAAGAAATATTTTTGAGCACCTATTATATTTTAACCACTTTTCTTGTTTCTGGGGATTTAGCAGTATTTCCAGGGGTAATACTCATGGAGTTTACATTCTAGCGAATGGGAGACAAATAAACTAATAAATATCGAACATGCCAGGTAGTGATTAGTGTTAAAAAGAAAAACTAAGCTAACAAAATGATGAAGGTATGGTGAGGAGTGCTGTTTTACATGGCTGGTTAGAGAAATTTTGAGATTCTGGCCAAGACCAGTATACTGCACACAAAATAAATGCTCATTTGTATCTTTGCTTTGTAGCTCCAGAATGCAATACATAGAGTAACACTAGCTCAGACAGCAGTGCCTGTGCTTTGTGGAAGTGCCCTGAAAAACAAAGGGGTACAGCCCTTGTTAGATGCTGTTACTATGTACTTGCCTTCACCTGAAGAGCGTAACTATGAATTTCTGTGAGTATGCAATTACATATATTAAAATTCTGTAGCTCTGAAGAAACAAATAGGAGGCCTTGTTTTATGAAAAGTAGTTGAATCACCATTTTTTAATAATAATGGTGAATATTATTGCAAATGATGTAATAAGGAGCCATAGTTATTTTTACTTGAAAGGAACATTTTTTACCTCCTGTAAAAAGAGATGTCTTACAGATGGAGCTAAGAGGTGTACCTTTTCACTATGTAAAAGTATAAGTGTTGACCCTGCCATCTTAGCCTTAGAAAAGTGATATCCTGGGGATGTTTGTTAAATATTCTGTAGTTATATTTATATTCATCTAGATTTCAGGATTTTTCTTAAGCTCAGAATATTTTGTGGCTATAAAGAATAGTCATTGTTTTACCCCTATTGTCACTAAAAGTTTTTTACTTAAGTAATAAATCCTTTAAAATCTGAGTAAGCAATGTGTAAAATGGCAGAGAAATGGACTTTAATTATCTTTATCCTGCCATTAATAACTTTTCATATCTCTAAATTGTAGAGGCGTGATGGTGAGGAGCACAGGCTTTGTACTATTGGATTTAAATCCTAGCTCTTCCAAGTTGCTTAACATCTCAATTATAAAATACAAAGAATAGGACCTATCCATGATGTTCTTTTAAGAATTAAATGATTCGTAAAGCACAAAGAACAGTGCCTAGTATAGTAAGCTCTATATTAGTATTTATTAAAGTTAAAAATTGGAGAGAATAGGAATAAGATTGGAGAAGTTCTGTAATAGAAGTGTTTAAACTACTTTAAAACTAAAACTCCTTTGAAACTAATGAAAATATGGAGCTCTACTTAGATGCACAAAATTTGGCAATTTCAAGAGAACTCAATTTTAAAACTTATCACCAGTTTAAGAACATTCTGTTAAGAGTGTTATGTAAATAATTTCAAGTTTATAGTATAGATTTTTATGGTTATGTAATGAACAGAAAGTCCAAGGAGAGTGTAAAAGCAATGATTGGGAAGTACCTATTTATTTACTCTGTGCAGGTTTCTTGATACGTGGTGTGATATTCCCAGGTATAGTCTTCATGGGGAGAGCTCTTGGCAGTGAAATTATTTGCAAATAGAGATAATATTTGCAAGAGAACTCATTATTTTTAGTTTTGAGGAATTAATTGTAAGATTTCCATTGACTAATTTAGTTGATGGAAGAAGTTGTGTAACTGACACTATTTAGTGGCTCTAAGTAGCCCTACTAGAAGATAAAAGAGATCTTTGGGGACATTAAGGTTGTTTCTGCAGTTGTGGGAAGTGTATTTCATAGGCCTTTTTGGAATGTCTATTTTATAGGCAGTGGTATAAGGGTGACTTATGTGCACTGGCATTTAAAGTTCTCCACGACAAGCAGAGAGGACCACTGGTTTTTATGCGCATTTACTCAGGCACAGTAAAACCCCAGTTGGCCATTCATAATATTAATGGAAACTGCATGTAAGTAGAAGCTTGGATTATTTTATAAAACTACTCATTTCTTTAAAAATACTATTACTAATATAAATCATGGTTTTACAGGGAGAGAATAAGTCGTCTGCTTTTGCCGTTTGCTGATCAACATATAGAAATCTCTTCATTGACTGCTGGTAACATTGCTTTGACTGTTGGGCTTAAACATGTAAGTGACCAAATGATTTCTCTAGGAAATAACAGCTTAAATGTTTAATTATAAGTAGGCAATTTGTAATATCAAAAACCCATAAACAATCCAAATGTCCATCAATAGTAGAATAAAGAACATTGTGGCATATTTATCAGCATGGCAGACTATCATACATTTACCAAGAAGAAAATTAAATTATAGAAGACCACAGATAGGATGGATTGTATTCATACAAAGTTCAAATCCAGGTAAAATAACATACTGTTTATGGATATGTATATGTATATAGATATGTGTGTGTTTAAGTTTATATAAAATATTTTTTTGTTTCCATTGGGTTTATTCCTATCTTGGGCATTGCAGAAAATTTAACCTAGACTTATAATTCATCAGGTAATACCAAGATATTTTGTTAGTGAAGGCTCCAAAAGGGCAAGGATTTTTGTCTTTTTTGTTCACTGCTTTATCTTCAGTCCCTAGATCAGTGCTTGCATAGAGTAGGCACTCCATAGATAATTGTAGGATGAATCGATGAAAATACTTGATGCTGTATTTGTTTTTGATGGGTTAAAACTAAGGATATTTCATTTGTGTGGATTAAATCAAATATTTTTTCATTAACCTTTATGTAGTAAACATTGTTATTTTAAGCATTTTAACTCTTCATGAAGATCATAAGATTTCAAGTTTGAAGATCCTTCAGTAGAAAATTCCTATAGGCTGGTTAGCGGACTTCTGGCATTGGAATGTCCCCTCTGTCTCCCTGAAGGCAGGACCTCCTTACATGTATTTGAAGGAGCTCTACAAATACATTGAGACTACTGCTTCAGTCAGATTACTTTTACAGAGAAGGAAACCGGCACAGAACTTCATGATATAAAAGTTTAAAAGTGAAATTATAGTTTTTAAAAAATAACTGCGCTCTACATGGAAACCAGCAATCTGCACAGTTAAGGGTATTCTTGCTAATTATATATTTAAGTTAATAGAAGATTTTCTGTAAAAAAGAATAAATTCTTATGGGTAATAAAACACTCTAATGGACTTCTCCCTAGACTGTCTTGTCATGACTGAACATTTAGGAAGGTACATTTGTTTTGCCAGATAATTTTGGATGTGTATGTGTGTGTGTGTGTTTTATTGTTTATTAGAATTTATTATAATAGTATATTGGATAGAATTCTTATGCAAGTTAAATTAGCTTTACTTACGCAAAGTTATTAACGAGCTTTTTGAATTTTATTACTCTCTTAAGTTCTGATAAAAAGAAAGTGCCACAAAAAATTTTCTTATATTGTGGTTCTTGGTGTAAGATGAGTGCTTGCAAAATGCTTCTTTTGTTCCAAGTCATCTGGTTTGCTTGCAGACTGCCACTGGAGACACCCTTGTCTCATCCAAGTCCAGCGCGTTAGCTGCAGCTCGTAGAGCCGAAAGGGAGGGAGGAAAGAAGCACAGACAAAACAATGAAGCAGAGAGACTTTTATTGGCAGGAGTAGAAATTCCAGAACCTGTTTTCTTCTGTACCATAGAACCCCCGTCAGTGGCTAAGCAGCCAGGTATGAATGGTCTTGGTGTAGCAACTAATTAGTGCTCTGATAATTTATATAAAATAGTTACAATATCCCCTCAAGAGATTTCTTATGTGATGGAGGTACATTTTATCTGAATATATTGGTAAACATTTCTTGTGGTTGGTCTTGTTTTTTATTTAAGATGGTTTGAGTTGTACAAATGCCTTCATTTTTTTTTCTTTTCTTATATCTTGGCCATTCTTCTCGTATTATATTCTTCCTTACTCTTGTAGTGCTATCTATGGGATTCTAAGTAACTGGCCTTAGAACTGCCCTTCTAGTATATTAGATTAGACAGTAACTGATTCATAACCCATTCAGTTTCTCATCATTATGTATAAAAATGCTGTTGTACCTTGTTTTATAGCTCAACCTCTAGAACTCAATGAAGATATTTACATATTGTGGATAATCTTGTTGACCTTTTGTGAGTTATTTTGTTCTTTAGCATTTTAGCTCAGAATTTTTCAGTGGCTTCTCATTACTTCTAGCACACACCCAAACTCCTAAGTGTGGTGTGTAAAGCCCATGATTCCAATTATAATTTCCATTAGATTTGGTTACGTATAGTAGAAACCCCCCAAATAACAATTGCTTTACTAGGACAAAAGTTTATTTCTGTCTCATAACAGAAGCCTTGAATTGGTAGCCGGGATTAGAGTGGCGCCACGATGTTATCAGGGACCCAGGCTCCAGTGTTTTTGTCCTGCCCTTCTAAGTGCATAGCTCCTGGAGCCTCGGGCATCACCTTGGAGTTCCTGACAACAGAAGGGAGTAAGGAGAAGGAAGAAGATATACCCCTTTTCCATTAAGATTTATTGTATGTCATTGGCCAGCAATGAGACACATGACCACCTGTTGCAAGGAAGTCTTGTAAAAGCCTTTTAAGTAGGCAGCGGCAGAGTAGAGTAGAAGGCTGCTAGTAATCTCTGCCACAGCCTTCTTGCCTGGCCTCATTTCTTGAAACTTCCTCCTTCTTTTTGACCCTCTTCTTTAAAGAAAAATAAAACTATAGCCACACCTTATGCTCCCACAGTAAAGTAGTTGTGATTTCCTGAAGATACCATGCTCTTTTTTTGCATTGCTATTTCTTTTCATCTGTTCTTTCTTGCATTGTAATAGTAGCCCATGAACTTACCTGCCTGGAAAATTTTATTCACTCTTTCTTTAGGTCTCAGTTCAAGCATCACCCCTTTATGAGGCTCTTCCTGTGTTAGACTGTTTAAGGACAAACCTTCTGTTCTGGAGGTGGCATTAAAGCCCCTTTTCCTTTGAAAACAAGTTGGACTCAGAGATTATGGAAAAACAAAAGCAGTCTCTATTGCTTCCCCTTGTCTTCCTCAGGACCCAGTGGGGAGAAAGAAGAAGGATCTTTAGCCCAGTAGAGGTTACAGTTGCTCACCTCCCCAGATGGAGTTCACGTGAGAGAAATCTGAGTGTAGATTTAAGACAACCCTTAGTACTGAAGGAAAATGAAACTGAGTCTTTTCGGGTCCATTTGCTGAAGGAACAGCATTAAGTTAAAATGGGCACAACAGCAATTTTTCTGTTACTTTAAATGCCTTGAGGCCAGCTAGGTATAGTTTTGACTCTAGTGGGGGAAGGATCAGGTGATGATGAATCTGGCTGCCTAGGTATACCAAAGTTAGCCAAGCTGGTTATGTCAGGAGTGGCCAGGCACAAAAGAGCAGGGGCTGCCCAAAGAAAGTAACCCATGGATTCTTTTAAATATATTTGAGAGTCATTTTATATTTCAAATGCAGCATGAGCACCTACATTCAAATTGCAGGATTGCAGTTAAATTGCACCAGCCAGTTTTTCATCTAAGAACTCAAACCTTTAACTTTTTAGGAGAAAAAGTTTGGTGTCCAAAGTCTCGTTAATGGGCATTAGCTTAGGGGTCCTAAGCCCCCCAAGAGGGAGAGATTTACCAAAGCTCCCTTACTTAGACTTCCTTCAAGCATATCTACATGTTTCCTTTTCTGTGCTTTTATTGCACTTACCCCATAATCCAGTTATAACCCTTGATACCTGTTAGAATGCTAACATTGCAAATATTTTTGAATGAATTTATTTTACAGTAAAAGTTATTTTTATTCCGAAAGTCACTTGGTGTCATATGCATGTACTCTTTTTGAGTATCTGTATGTGCTTAAAAATAAAATATCCACAATAATGCATCTTAACCTTGAACATGCATACACATCTCTTGGAATTCGTGTTAAAATGTAGACTCTGACTCAGTAGGTCTGGAACCTAAGATTCTGCATTTCTGTCAGACTCCGGGTGTTACCAGTGTTGCTGGTCCTTAGAGCCCACTTTGGGATATCAAGGGTCTAGAACAGTGTTGTTCAATAGAAATATGATGTGGTCTACATATGTAATGTGAAATTTTCACCACATAAAACTGGTGAAACAAATTTTTGTAATATATCAAAATATTTCAATATGTAATCAGTATAAAAATATTACGGAGATATTTTACATTCTTTTTTTTCATATTAAGTCTTAGAAACCTGGTGTTTATTTTACATTTACAGCACCTGGCAGTTCATAACAGTAATACCTCCAAATGGCTAATGATTACCATTTGGATAGTATGGGTCTAAAAGGCCTGGTTTGTATACCTAAGATACCTTGAATGTGTGACTGATAAGGTTGGCTCATTAATCCAGTGCTCAGCTCTTTTCTTTAGCTACACTTTGCGGAACTTCTAACATATTTCTTTTATAACAAGAGGAAGAGTATACTTATCAGTTAATTGAGTATATTAAAATATCACTTTAGATGGCATACTTAATGCTGTCTAAAATATACATTATTTTCTCTATGGTTGTGATAATTCATCATAGAGTCATCATACTAGTATCTGTTTATTTATGATGTAATTTTAGTCTCCTTTTGCCACTTCCTCATTATTGCCAGTTTTTCTAAAGGCATTTTACTTTTTTGTTAGCTCCTAAATTGATCTTTGGAAAATATAATCAGATGATGTTACTGCCCCTCTTAAAACCCTTCAGTGGCTTTGCAGTGCAAACCTAAACTTTTCACCATGGCCTACAAGACCTGACATGATATGATCCCTGCCACACATCTCCTTCCTCATTTGATGCTATTCTTCCTTTTGCCCACTGATCTCTAGCTGCTAGTCTTCTTGCTTTTTTTCCCAATAGCAAATTGTTCCTTGTATAGCCATTCCCTCTATCTGGGATTCCTTTTCTTCAGGATTTTGCTTATAGGTTTCTTTTTTGTTTGTTCATTTCTGTCTTTAGTTAAATAATCCTGGGGAGGCCTTCCTAGACCACTCAATCTTAAGTAGCCTCGCATCATTATTATATCACCTTTTTTTTTGTCTCTGCAGTATGTATGGCTATTTGAAATTTTCTTTTTTCTTTCTTTTTTTTTCATTTTTGTAAAGATGGCGAAGCCATGTTGCCCAGACTGGTTATGAACTCCTGTGCTTTAGTGTAGCTAAAGAAGTGATCCTTCTGCCTCAGCTTCCCAAAGTGCTGGGTAGGCGTGAGCCACTGTGCCCAGCCAAAACTTTTTTTTTTTTCAAAATTTGTTTGCTTATCTATCTGTTTTACCCACTGGAACATGTAGTAAGTTATTTTAAAAATGAAATGTAAAGATAACAGTTGTTTATCCCTTAGATTTGGAACGTGCATTGAAATGTCTTCAGCGTGAAGATCCAAGTTTGAAAGTGAGACTAGATCCTGACTCTGGACAAGTAGGTATATTATTGCTTAACTCCAGAATCCTTTCTATGAGAGAGAGAGAGAGAGAGAGAGAGAGTGTGTGTGTGTGTGTGTGTGTGTGTGTGTGTGTGTGTGTAAAACATTGATTAGTCTGTGCCCTGAAAGAAAAACCTTTTATTCTCTCATAATACAAATTCCTGCTTTTTATGTTGACTATCAAGCTAAGTAAACAAATTTTCCTTAATTCTCTATATAATTACACTTCACATATATAAACTATTCTCGAACATTTTTTACCTTTCCTGAAG
Source organism: Ateles fusciceps (assembly GCA_036589455.1). Taxonomy (NCBI): domain Eukaryota; kingdom Metazoa; phylum Chordata; class Mammalia; order Primates; family Atelidae; genus Ateles; species Ateles fusciceps. The sequence continues at coordinate 1,370,653 of JAZHEH010000952.1, read as the reverse complement.
ACAGCTTTTTGTGAAATTTTGAAATAAGTTTTAATCAAGACAAAGCCTTGAGCCTTTTATGCTAAGGCTTATAAAAGAAGCATGCTAGAAGGAGGACTGGAAGGTGCTTGTGAAGATGGTAACACATCTAAAATGTAGAGAAGTGACAGACTACAGTGTAACAATGTGAGAGGAAGTGGAGTTTTAAAGTAGGTGCTGTATAATATAGCACAGTAGAACAGATGTTTTGATTCATCAAGAAAAGATTAAATTATATTCTGCATCCTCTTTTTAGGAGTGCAGGGTAATGTTTATATAAGATTTTAGAAGGAGTTTCTTAAAAAGATTATAAATTTGTTTTTAAAAAGGATAAGCTGATTTAGTTAATCTGGAAAGTATGGAGTACTTTATTTTCCCAAAATGCCAGCCAAACGAGCTAGTAATTTATTTTAATTGATACTTAAGGGTACCATAACAGTAATTAAAACAGAAATGTTTTATTTTAAAAACCTGTTATTTAGGTAATAGAAATGTAATCCCAGTACTTTGGGAGGATTGCTTGAGCCCAGGAGTTCAGTCAGCCTGGGCAACATAAGGAAACACTGTCTCTACAAAAAAATATTAAAAGTTAGCTAGGCGTGATGGCATGCATGCACCTGTGGTCCCAGCGACTCAGGTTGCTGAGGTAGGAGGATTGCTTAAGCCTGGGAGGTCGAGGCCACAGTGAGCTGTGGTCACACCACTGCACTCTAGTCTGGGTGACAGAGTGAGATCCTGTCTCAAAAGAAAAAACAAAAATAAGTGAAATAAAATAAAAACTGGCACTAATTTTTTTTTTTTTAAAGCAAATAATACACAAATCTACCAAGTGAAGAATTAAGTCCCATTCTCTGTTCCTCCATCTCATTCTACAGGGTAACCACTGAAAACCTGGTGAATAACCTTCCACACTTTTTATCCAAACACGTGTTCTGCCATGCTGTGTTATGCAGCATAGTACAAATTTGCAAGTATATATGTACAGATATATATAAATAAGTCATTTTATTTGTATTATTTTAGTTTGCTTTCCCCCATATAGTTCACTTTTTAACTTAAAGTATAGCAATTATATGCCAAGTGATTTTTAAAAAATTTATGATTATAGTTTTATTACAGCAAAAGGATTTAAATTAGGATCAGCCAAAGGAAGAGACACATAGAACAAAGTCTGAGAGGGTTTTAAACATTTGCAGTGCTTCCTTTATCCTCAGGGACATGTTAATCTCTCGGCAGGGTATTGTCAACCAGGGAAGCTCACCCAAGCCTTTGGTGGCCAGAATTATTACTGGGGCTTGATCACATACTGTCCATGTAGTTGACCTTTAGTCTCCAGTCCCTCCCATAGGTACAAGCTAACACGCTAATACCTTTAGTCTTCATTGGTTCAAAAAAGATAAAAGTTTCTCCCCTCATATGAAGTTTCAAGCTAGTCTGAAGGTTTTGACTATTTACAAAGCTGTAAACTGCCCTGGATGATTGGGAAATGCCCATGTTGTTGAGAAAGGTCATTCCCCCATTTACAAGGTATAGCCCTCATTCTCATGTGTCATGACAGTTGCCTATATTTTTGTTAAGAAAGGGGCTTTACCCTCCTCTTATAGGCACCACCCAGAAGCTGTCAACATCAATTAAATTCATCTTCCCTTGGCCAGAAATTTGGCTTTGTGGTTGGGAAGTGTTGGTATGTAGCTAAGCATTGGCATCATTAATCTTAGCCAGATGCTACTTGCCCAGCAGATAATTCAACCATCCAAGAAGAGGAGAATGGCCAAGTGATTCACTTTTTATTGATTCATTATTCCAGTCAGAAAAGTCAAAAGCAGTGTTTTGATACAGGAGCCCCTGGCCAAAAAGAATTACAAAGGAAACTGTAATTAATGAAAAATAAATATATATTAACATATATCTATCTATCTATATATATATAGCAATAAATATAATTTACCCTTAATCTTTGTTTTATTTCCTTCCTCTGGTAACCAGACTATTCTGTGTGGTATGGGGGAGTTACATATAGAGATTATTCATGATCGAATCAAGAGGGAATATGGACTGGAGACCTATCTAGGGCCTCTCCAGGTGGCATATCGAGAGACCATCCTAAACTCAGCTTGTGCCACAGGTAAGAAGTAAAACACTTAGGACTTGCTTTCTCTCTCTTTTTATCTCTCTGTCTAGTTGTGTAAAGCAGTGTTCACAGTCACTAATGTCTTCTATCAGAGGAGACAGTTTTTATACATGTGGGGTTTTTTTTTTTAATTTTTTAGGATTTTGTTCTGATTACAGAAAACCCTATTTCATTATCACTCAAAACATCTCCTGGATGACCACTCAACCAGATGTGCTTTTCAGTGGTCATGGGATAGGGTAAGCCATTGAAATCGATGGCTTGTCCCAGTCCTCACTGTCAGAACTAGCCTAAGAATTTCAAGTCAATGTGTTATTTTTACTGTATAAAGCAAAAGTAGAAAGTCAGTTTTAGTACTTAATAGATATAATTATTCCATGCTGATAGTAATCTTGAGAAAGTATAGTTTTTATACTTCTATTCCCAAATGTAAGAACTCATATTTCTACATGGAATTTTAATTTGGTTCTCTTAAGCCATAGAACATGACAACAATTATTACTACTCACCCCCAAGAAGAAAATGTGGACAGGTCTGTGGGAAATTGTAGAAAACAAAAACAAAACAAAACAAAAAAGAGTTTAGGATAACCAGGTACTTTCAAGCTCCTCATTAGTTTGTGAAAAGTCCTGATGGTTACATTTCATTGAAACTTGAAAAATTAAACAAGCAGAATACAGGAGCAAATAGCATGAGGAGTTCTCTTTCTGGACTGTTTATCTGGAAAAACTAAAAATGCTAGAAAACTCTAACAACTTTTAAATGAATGTCTGAGCTGACTAGAATGTAATAGAAATTTCCAGAGGTCAAAAAGGAAGCAGGAATAGTAATCTAGGAAAATACGTCAGCACCATAGGCTATAGCTATTCTGGAGGAATCTGTAATCATCTCTAACCCTAGTGCTTGAGAGCCATATCCTCATGGAAAGAATTAACTAGGAAAAGTCCTTTCCACAAAAGCAGAGGGCAAGGAAACTTGTCTGGCTGTGTGGTAAGGGGACAAGATTTCTGAGAATTTGTAATCATAGGCTTTGGGTACAGGTCTTCAGCCTAATTTCATAGAACCAGTGTGCCCTGAAAAACTCCAGACCAAGAAGAACTTAGTGTAAAGTGCTCATAACTTGGTAGTATCCCAAGGAACCTGGAAAAAAGGGCTTCTCCAAAGATATCTATCAACCCAGGAGGCATCAAAGAAATCCCACACGTGGCCAGGCATGGTGGCTCACACCTGTAATCCCAGTGCTTTAGGAAGCTGAGGTGGGTGGATCATGAGGTCAGGAGTTTGAGACCAGCCTGGCCAATATGGTGAAGCCCCATCTCTACTAAAAATACAAAAATTAGCTCATCATGGTGGTGCATGCCTGTAATCCCAGCTACTCAGAAGGCTGAGGCAGGAGAATTGCTTGAACCTGGGAGGCGAGGTTGCAGTGAGCCAAGATAGTGCCATTGCACTCCAGCTCGGGCAACAGAGCGAGACGTTTCAAAAAAGAAAAAAAAAAAAAAAAAAAGAAATCTCACACAGAAAAGAATATTTACTCACATAAAAATTCTCTTTAAATCACAAAACCATGAGAAAAAGCACAGTGAGCAAAAAGGCAATAGAAATAAGTCACACCAGCAAAGGTTTCAGTTACTGGAATTATGAGATGCAGAATATAAAATATTATCTTTGAAGAAATAAAAGAGGGGATAGAAAGTACAGTTGACCCTTGAACAACATGGGTTTGAAATATGTGTCCAGGTCCACTTATACATGGGTTATTGTCCTGCCTTTGCCATCCCTGAGACAGCAAGACAAATTTTTCTTACTCCTCAGGCTACTCAGTGCAAGGATGATGAGGATCAAGACTATGATGTTCTACTTTTACTTAATGAGTAGTAAATGTATTTTCTCTTATGATATTCTTGGTAACATTTTCTTTTTTAGTTTACATTATTGTAAAAATACAGTATAAAACACATATAACATGTGTTAATTGACTGCTTATGTTATTATTAAGGCTTCCTGTTAACAGTATTCTATAGTAGTTAAGTTTTGGGAGAGTCAAAATTTGCACATGGATTTTTGACTGCATGGGGGGGTTGGCACCCTAACCCCCCACATTGTTCAAGGGTCACTTGTGTTAGGAACAAGAAACTATCAAAAATAGTGAGGTGCAACGGGCATAATCTCACATATGTGGAATTTTAAAAAGTCAAGCTCGTAGAAGCAAAGAGTAGAATGATGGCTACCAGAGGCTGAGGGTTGGGAAGATGGGAAAGGAGAGATGTTGATGATGTGGGGTACGGAGTTTCAGTTAGGAGAAATAGGTTCTGATGATCTATTACACAGCACAGTGACTGTAGTTAATAACGTATATTTAAAATCTTAATACAAAGAAGTAAGTTTTTTGACATGATAGATATGTTAATTTGCCTGATTTTTATCATTCCATTATGTATATATATATGTATGGAAACATCACATACCCCATAAATACATATAATTATTTGTTAATTAAAAATGAAATAAAGCATAAAAAATGGCAGTGGAATATCATGCTATGTGTGAGAGAGGAAATGCTCAAAAAATGATGGTGAAGCCAGGCGTGGTGGTGCGTGCCTGTAGTCCCAGCTACTCGGGAGGCTGAGGTGGGAGGATCGCTTGAGCCCAGGAGTTCTGGGCTGTAGTGTGCTATGCCGATCGGGTGTCCGCACTAAGTTCGGCATCACTATGGTGACCTCCCGGGAGCGGGGGACCACCAGGTTGCCTAAGGAGGGGTGAACCGGCCCAGGTCGGAAACGGAGCAGGTCAAAACTCCCGTGCTGATCAGTAGTGGGATCGCGCCTGTGAATAGCCACTGCACTCCAGCCTGGGCAACATAGCGAGACCCCGTCTCTAAAAAAAAAGAAAAAAAAAATGGCGAAAAGGGCATATAAGGACATAGGAAGCAGCTTGAAGAGACTCTACTGGCCAAAGCTGGATTAATTTGAATACCAAGATAAGTATAATAATTATAGACAATTGGGAAAAACTAATTTCTAGTTCATACTTATACATAGATAAATAGGGAAGAGGGGAGGGTTCTTCCTTATACTGGATGCCAAGTATGGACTGTTAGATGTTGGGGAGTAGGGCAGGAGTTGGAAAATAGTCCAGACAACTCTCACAAACATGTGAAACAAAAAAGCAAGTTGCAGTATACATATGGCATAACAAATTCAAAATGAAGCCGAAGTAAACTATTGCTTAGGGATAGGTGCATATGTGATACAACACTAAAGAAAATAATGAGAATAATCTATGATAGTGGTTGCTTCACAAGGCATCTAGTTATTGGTAATACTCTGTTTAGTAGTTTCATGAATGCTCATTTTTTAGCTTGTGCATATATATTTTATATGTATAGTTACTTATATATAAACATGTATGTATATATTGAGACAATGTCTCTGTTGCGTACAATGGCAAGATCTTAGCTCACTGTAGCCTTGAACTCCTGCGCTCCATCAATCGTCTTGCCTCAGCCTCCCAAGTAGGCTACAGGTGTGCACCTCCACAACCAGCTAATTTTTATTATTTTTTATAGAGATGGAATCTTGCTGTATTGCCCAGGCTAGTCTCAAATTCCTGGCCTCAAGCGATCCTCCCACCTCGGCCTCCCAAAGTGCTGAGTGGGATTACAGGTGTGAGCCACCACACCCAGCCTATATAATTTTAAATAGAAAATATTTCACAGTATAAAAGTTAGCTTAAAAAGGAATTATGAAGGATTATAGACTATGATTAATTCTTAGTTTTGAATTTGGGCCATGAGTCACTGCATTACGTGGCTACTCTCATAAATACGGCATAGTTTTGATTTAGCAAAATATTGGAGGTTGATAACAGACATAGTAAAATATTGGAGATTGTTGGTTGTTAGCAAATATGAATACTGTTTTCAATCTTACCAAAAAATTTTTACTATTTTTTTGGGAAAGAAATAGTAAACAGTAAGTGCATAAAGTATTGCTGGAAAAATATGCAACATAACATTTTTGTGGGTTGACAGGATTTAAAATCATTTAATTTTCATTAGCTTACCTTTTGTACATTTAAAGATTTTATCCTTTGATATATATTTTTATTTAAAAATATGTAACTAAAAGAATTTCAGTCAGCTACAAATATTTTGAAATGTTTAAAAGTGTGATCTTTATAACATGTGCCTCAACATATCTTAACATTAAAACAATAGGTGATGCAGAGCAGGTTTTTAACTTTGATCAACATAGAAGCAGATGCTTTGTTGGCAGAGCTCTTTACCCTGTTTTTTATACTGTATTTAGTGACATTGTTAATATTCTCTCCTACCTTATCTTGTATGAGACACCCTGAGCTTGTTGATAATTTTGCCATTTATAGTACCTTGATAACTTTCCAGAATTAATCTCTGAGGTACCATATTCAATTTGTTTACAGACACCTTAGATAGAACTTTAGGAGACCAACGGCATCTTGTGACTGTAGAAGTGGAAGCAAGACCATTTGAAACATCGTCTCTTATGCCAGTGATAGAGTATGCTCAAAGTATCAGTGAAGACCTTTTGAAGGTCTCCCAAGAGGCCATTGAAAATGGAATTCACAGTGCATGCCTCCAAGGTAAGGCACTCAAAGGAGAGTAAGCAGTAGCACACTGAACCATATAATCACTTTTTATGTTACAGATTATTTCAGTCTTTTTCCTAACTTTGTGTTTTCAATTTCTTTGCACTTCTCAGTTACTTCTCACTACCCATCAAGCATAGTATGATACAATTTTTTTTCTTGTCTAGGACCACTGCTTGGATCCCCCAGTTCAAGATGTAGCAATTACTTTACATTCTCTGACAGTTCATCCTGGTACCTCCACAACTATGATTTCTGCCTGTGTCTCAAGATGTGTACAAAAGGTATAGAAGTATCCTAATCCTTATTGCTTTAAGGTGACTCTTCTGAGTATAGTACCACTGATCTTGCAGACAGCTGTGCTTACGGAGCCTTACCTTGGAGAGCTGTAGGATATTCAGGCACTATCCCAAAGCAGGCCAATGGAGTACAAGACTGGAGCACTCAGAAACTATGGGCTGCATAGGATTTAAAGTTTTTGAGGAAGCCATGTTGAAAGCATTTTTGAAGCTCTCCAGATAGGTAATATTGCTAGGGAAGGACTGTGAAAAGAGGACTAAGAACAGTTCCATGAGCATGGTATGCCCTAGTTAGATACACAGAATTCAATCCCTTTCTTTGTTGCAGCATTTTTCTTCTTAATTTTTACGTTTTTCAATTCCATTATTTTATTCTGAAAGACATTTTCAGTTTCCACATTCTTTATATGCATGTTCTTCTTGGCCTTTGAAATCTAAGATTGTAAATGGATAGTTATGCAAGAAAAATTTCTTTTTTTTTGAGACAGTCTTGCTCTGTCGCCTGGGCTGGAGTGCAGTGGCTTACTGCAACCTCCACCTTCTGGGTTCAAGCGATTCTCCTGCTTCAGTCTCCTGAGTAGCTGGGATTACAGGCGCCCACCACTGCGCCCAGCTAATTTTTTATAGTTTTAGTACAGATGGGGTTTCACTATGTTGGCCAGGCTGGTCTCGAACTCCAGACCTTGTGAACCGCCTGCCTCGGCCTCCCAAAGTGCTGGGATTACAGGCGTGAGCCATCACACCTGGCCTAAAAGATTTATTTTACATCATGTTTCTACTACCTTATTGCATTAAATTTTTCATTTTTTTAAAGCTCCTTCCTTTATTGCTGTCTCTGGTATGTGGCATGGACTATAATTGTAGACATCAGGAACAGAAACAGGTTTAAATAGAATAAATGAATCTTTGAAAGGGGAGGACTTCTTTCTGTGACACTGACCACATGTTCACAGGCATTTTTTTATAATCAGACTTTTCTAAACACCCTCTTGCATCATACCATACAAGAGATCTATAAATTCTGTTAATCATTCTTACACAAGCAAATATTGAGGTTCTTCACTTCTGGTAAAATGTTACCTTTAAAGAGTTAAAGCAAGCTTATATATTTTTTGCATGAGCTCTGGCTTAAGAGTGTGGCAGTATTTATTTTAAGTTTTTATTTATGAAAGAGGGGTTAACAGTCTTTAATTTCTTTAGGCTCTGAAGAAAGCTGATAAGCAAGTTTTGGAGCCTCTGATGAATCTGGAGGTTACAGTAGCTAGAGATTATCTCAGCCCTGTCCTTGGAGATCTGGCACAAAGAAGAGGAAACATTCAGGAAATCCAGACTCGCCAGGACAACAAAGTTGTTATTGGTTTTGTTCCCTTAGCAGAAATTATGGTAGGTACCTTTGTAATTGAAAAGTACATATTCTTAATTCAGGGAATATACTATGCCAATGAATAGACAATCGATAACCTGAAAAAAGCCTCAAGGCTTTGATTTAGAGAATACCTGTTGAGTTTCAACCAGCAGGAAGAGTTAGGACTTTGAAATTTAAATTGTTGGGGAAATCCAGGGATTATATATAGCACTTCAAGTGGGTATTTACAGTCCTAACACCACAAAGTTTGAGGTGTGCTGTACCCAAATGTGGTGCCAGTCTATATGGCTATTTTTTCCCCTACCAAGCATTTCTTACTTCTACCTTTGTCAGGCAAGTATCATTTTCTCCCCCCTTCAGCCTCTTGTGCTCTAGGACAGGCACCTGAGCTGCCAGCAGACTAGTAGGAAGGGCAGAGCCATGTAATGGAATGCCGGCACCACAGAATACATCTGCAGCACACTTGCACTATTTTGCTTTCTGTCCTCAATATTTTTATATCCAACTTACCCTGCAAAAAATGAAATGATCTGTTTGAAGGAAGTGATATGGCTAAGCCACATGAGTGGCAACATCACTTTTCCCTGATAGTAGTCAAAGGATAATCAGTAGGAAGAGAAACTTGAGGCTTAAATTTGATAAGATAAAGGACTTAAATTATTTTGATTAGGGTTATTCAACTGCACTTCGAACGCTAACATCAGGCTCAGCTACTTTTGCCTTGGAACTATCTACTTATCAAGCCATGAATCCTCAAGATCAAAATACACTGCTCAACCGGAGAGGTGGTTTGACCTAAATGTTTTAGTTTTTGGAGAGGAATTCAGGAGCACCTGGCTACTTCATTTTCAGTGAGAACAATTTTTATTGCTATATTGGATGAAAGAATTAGATAAACTTTGTTACATAGTTTTATTTAATGAGAAATGTGCTTTGATGTTTAACGCCAATGTACCTGAATCATGCTGTTCATCTGTGAAGTTACTACTTAGTAGTAAACACTCAACTCTTTGGAAGAGTGGTATCACAAAGTTGTGTTTCTTGTGTGTCTTTAAGCTTTTCTCACAAGAAAGATGCTAGGCTTCTGTATATAAAAAGATAGTTTATTCAAAAAACAGTCTAATATCTTAATTTACATGATTTCAAAATGAAGTTGATTGTAGTACAAACTGCTATGACCTTTTTTCCCTCCATTTTTACATGTTCTCATGGTTACAATATCCAGCAAAAAGAGGTTGTGCAGCTATTCCACGTCTGTAGATAGATAACATGAATAAAGATATTTTAGATTGATATAATTCATGTCATCTTGACTTAGAAGCTTAAATTAGAATCACTAAATCACAGCATTACTGAAAATAAGGGAAGAAAAAGCGACTGAAGATGAGTTCTAAGTTACACCAAAATTTTATGTATCTATAAAACAGTCCTAAGTCTGAATATATCTTCTTCTTATAGGTATTATTCTCTTACCTACAAAAAACAATTCCCAGTTTCTCCTAGTTACTACTTCTTAGGTACGCACATTTCTATTTCTAACAAGAAACTAGCTAACACTGAATAAGAAGGTTAAAAATCATACTGGACTTAGTATCCTAGCTTGAGAAATATTTCTTACTTGACCATTCTGCAGCGGTGCCTTGTCAGTCTGTTATAGGCATCATCCATATTTCTGACATCCTTGGAACTCCAGAGTCTCTCACCAACAGCACTTGCCCGAGGCCTAAAATTTAAGTCACATATTCCCCCAAGCAGTTTAAATTCATGTTTAGTACTTTTGTGCTTAAGACAGAGAAGGAAAGCTAAGGCAACCTCAATTCTTAAATGTTACCACATAAATCCCATACCATAATCTTGGAGTGAGGTTAGTTGCATCCACATATTCTCCCCATAGACAAGCTTCTCCACCAATGACAAGTTGTTTCTGTTCCTGAGTACCTAAAAAATCACTGAATTAAGTTCAGAAGTTCAAAGCTTACACACAGAGGCAATATTAGTTTCTTTATCAAATTTGTTTCCTCTGTCTTTATCCTAGGGCAACATTTCTCTCCTGTGGTCACCAGGACCTTGGGAAATGTTAATGACTGTGGCACAAAAGGTGCCCCCCCCCCCCCCCCAAAAAATGGTTGCAAACGTTATTCCTACCCCTGACCCCATGGTTCACAGTATATGTTAGCACCATGGATTAACGTGGTGGGCCAGTATTAAAGAGTTTTATTTTAGTTTTTATGCAAACTTATCTGGACACCGGAAACCATTTTTCAAATCCCTGGTTGCCTATTTAGTAGTGTGTAGGGAATATAAGTTGGAATACTAGTTTATTTTTCAGTGGACTGTGACCACCATACCTGCCTTTAATTTCTGCCTCTTGGTATTTAAAACAAAAACTGAGTACTTAATGCTTTTTTAAAATTGGTAATTAGCACTTTTTGATCCTCATAAAATGCATTGTGTAGAAAATTACCAATTCTTAATAGATGTATGGTTTTAAAACTTTTTTAAATAGCAAAATCCCTTTCTAAGGCTTTTGTACTAAAGGCTGATGTACAAAACTGGACAAAGTAGAACTGTTCTTTATGAAGGGTTCTGAGAGCCTGAAGCTCCACCCTTCAGATGTCCCTTTCTACTGTTCTCTCCACCAATGATTCTACTCTCAGAATCCTAAGACAACATAGCCTGAAATCCACTGAACTAAAACTATAGCTTTGCCTAGGTGTCTCACATTGGAGAAGCAGTTCAGAAGAGGGCATACAGGTTAATGCAATCAAATAGCTTTCAAATGTAGAGAGGGAGGACCCATCAGTGAAAATGGAGATAAAGTTTAAAGGGATCTATAATACTTTTGAAATTCTTGAATTTAGGCAACTATATGGTTTCTTGAGAGTGTAAAATGATACTGAGCTTTAAAAAAGTACACAAAATCAAGGATCAAACATAAAAGGGAGGATAGTTGGTAGGTAATATCTAGGTAAGGATTTCTGAGGTGGGAGGTTAGGGAAGAAAACTCATACAACAAAGGTGTAACAATGGTTGCTTCACTTACCACCAAAATCAAGAGGTTCCACTTTATAGTATTTCCTCCAATCTTGTCCATAACTAATCAAATCTAAGTACCAAGGAGCAGAAAGGATTACAGGGAAGCCAGATGCTGTGACTCTACTGAGTTCCTCAGGATACCCGCCATCTTTCCACACTTCAACTATTGTGCCCGGCTGAAGCTATTAAAGTTATAAATAGCAATACATATTATTAGGTCTAGAACATAGTAGATGAAATGGAAAGTTTAAGGCATTATTACTAGGAACATAATTTTCTAAGATCCTTAAAAAAAAATCTACATTTTCTTTTTCCCTTTTCCTTCAGAGCTAGTACCATGTGATATTCATTGTAGGGACTTAAAATAAGTTTCATCAACCTTAAGTTTGGATATTTAAGTTTTGCTTACATATGGTACCACAGAGGTTCAGTTAACTAAGGCTGAGACTTGCATTTTCATCTCATTTCTACACTATGAGGTCAAAAGTGGTCACTAACCACTCTGGAAAGGTAATACTAGTAGCTAGACTTGCAAACTCCCAGTTGCCCCAAGAAAAATAAGTCTCTTATACTGATCAGATGCAGTCTTCACAATGCTCACCTTCACTTTATCATCAAAAACCTCCTGCCAGACAATGGATCCCTTTTTTATGGTTGCAATAATATCCAAAAGCCTAGTATTCCAAAAAAAATTATAGTTATTTTAGATCACAAGCTTAACAATACGTTTAAAATGTACATTTTCTACCAAGGATTCCTTGCATTGCCGAGAGGCCTTTCAGTATAGTACAGCTTTATAGCACAAAGAGCTAAAGTTGGGAAGTGTCACAAGTAGTTCCCCCTTTTTAGCATATGATACAGAACCTAACATAGTATAAGGGTTTAATAATCACTTGCTGAATGAATAAGTATGCTCCTGAGAAAGGACGAAGTGGCCCCAATTTGAGTTGGTAGGTAACTCATAGGAAATTGTACAAACAGCAATCTCTTATAATTGTATGGCTGTCTTAAAATGGTAAGGACCGTAATCTAGCCTGTCATATCACATAAATTACATATAACAGTTGCTGACAATCAGTCCACAAATATTTACAGATATTTAGATAATGCCAGGTGCTCTGCAGATAAATAAAATTAAAATGCATCTCACAAAAAGCTGAATAGGCAAAGGCTGGAACCTGGGCTTGCCAAATAAATGGTAGAGCGTAAGGGTTGGCAACTATAGCTTGCAGGCTGTTTTTGTATGGGCTCATGAGCTAAGAATGGTCTTTACATTTGTAAAACATTTTTTTTAAGTTTTAAAATTTTAAAGTTTTAAGTTTTTTTTTTTTTTTTAAAGGATATGTACAATTGTATGTGCCCATGAAGCCTAAACTCTCTGGCCCTTTACAGAAAAAGTCTGCCAATCCCTGTAGAGCAGCACTGTCCAGTAGAACTTCCTGGGATGGAAATGTATTTATATGCACTTTTCAGTTTGACAGTCACTAGCATCAGCTGGCTGTTGAACACATGACATGTGGCTAATGCAACTGAGTAGCTGAATTTTTAACTTTCATTAATTTTAATTAATTTACATACGGACAGACACCTGTGGCTATGGCTACTTTATGGGATAGCATAGGTATAAAGTAAAATAAATGCTCCTGGAATTGACAAAATGGAATGAAGGATGTTAGTGGAGATTTCACAGAGTAGCCAGGGATTCAAGCTGAGAGAGAGAGAGACAGACAGAGAGAGAGACAGACAGACAGACAGAGACAGAGAGATGAGGGTGGGCGGGGAGAGAGAGAGAGAGAGAGAGAGAGAGAGAGAGAGAGAGAGAGAGAGAGAGAGAGAGAGAGAGAGAGAGATTGATTGATTTGAGACAGTCTCACTCTCTTGCCCAGGCTGGAGTGCAGTGGTGCAATCTTGGCTCACTATAACCTCTACCTCCTCGGTTCAAGAGATTCTTCTACCTCACCCTCCCGGGTAGCTGGGATTACAGCCACCCACCACCATGCCTGACTAATTTTTGTATTTTTAGTAGAGATGGGGTTTCACCATGTTGGCCAGGCTGGTCTCAAACTCCTGGTCTCAAACTCCTGGCCTCCAGTGACCTGCCTGCCTTGGCCTCCCAAAGTGCTGGGATTACAGGTGTGAGCCACCATGCCTCAGCCCAAGCTGAGTTTTTAGAACAGATGACTGCCTTCCTATATTCCAACAGCTATTGCAAAATACCTGGAGTCACCATATTACCGATTTAAAGCAAGCAGTGGGTATTGCTTCCTTTAGTGATTTTTCACATCTACACTTAAATGATGTAGAGAAAATGTAAAAATAAAGCATATTACTGAATAGATTAAACTTTTCCAAAAAGTATTAATGAAATACAGAAATAGGCTTTCAACCAACTTACTTTTGAATGTAGAAAGATTCAAGTTTTTTAAAATCTGTGCCAAAGCCTTTTTGCCTCATGAAGTCTTGAATTTTTGGATTTGATTCCCTAAAGCGAAAAGTAATTAAAATTTCATTACAAGTTTGATATGCTCTCAGTTTATTATTTAAAACAGTATATATCCCTAACATCAGTTGTGCAGACTTTATTCAAGTTTGTTAGTAAAAAGCCTAAAAACTTAATTATGACTTATCTTAATTATCCACTGCAAACAGTTTTTTCAAGAAGCTGATTTCCTGTAGCTCTACCTTACCCACCTTTCTCCATCTAAAGCTATTTGCAGAGAGAATTTTATTTGAAAAACCTTCCCCATTTAATCACTGACCTCTTTCACTAAAGGCGTTCTCATTTCATGGACATGTTTTTTTTGAATCTCCATTTTCTTCGGCATCTTGTTTTTCTTTCTTAAGCTTTACTTTGCCATACCACCCAAATGTACATTATAGAAAAATCTACGCTCTCAGGAGTCGTGTTGCCCAGTTTAAACCCTTACAAGCAGGAATGTTACTCAAGTCTTCCTTATGGTGTGGAGCCCTCTACAGCTACTTCAATGCAACAGGTTTTTTTTTTTTTTTTTTGGCTCCTCCCCCACAACCCCCACCGGAGTCTTGCTCTGTCTCCCAGAATGGAGTGCAGTCAGTGGCATGATCTCAGCTCACTGCAATCTCCTCTTCTGGGGTTCAAGAGATTCTCCTGCCTCAGCCTCCCACATAGCTGGGATTACAGGCACCCGCCACCACTCCCAGCTAATTTTTGTATTTTTAGTAGAGATGGGGTTTCACCGTGTTGGCTGGGCTGGTCTTGAACTCCTGACCTCAGGTGATCTGCCTGCCTTGGCCTCCCAAAGTGCTGGGATTACAGGCGTGAGTCATTGCACCCGGCCTCTTTTTTTTTTTTTTTTTAAAGTGGGTGTTAAGGAATCATCTTACCAACATTTAAATTCCACTTCATCTCCTCCCAAATGAATGAACTGATCTGGAAACACCTCACTAATTTCTTTGAAAAATGTAGTAAGGAAGCTGTATGTTGTATTCAGAGTAGGGTTTATAGGTCCAAAAGAGTCCAACTTGTTTTTTCTATTGTAACATGGAGTCAGGAGGTCTTTCTGACCTAGAAGAAAATATTAAGATTCTTTTTAAAAGAAGTGTACTCATTATAAAGATCTGGTTTTCGTCATTTTATTGAAGCTACAAGATTTTATGCACAAAAGATGAGCATGTTTACTAAGAGTTAGTAATTTCTTCCAAATAAGACAAGGAATTGTTTCCTGAGTCCTGTCTCTTTGCCTCTTTGTTTCCCTTTATATCTGAGATTTTATCTATTTTAAATGTTAATAACCCCCAAATCTTCAGCTTTCCCCCAACCCTTTCTCTTGAGCTTCAATTCATATTTCAAATTCCCTGCTGAATACAACTGGAAATCCTAGCTGTACTTCAAATACAAGCTAACTAAAAACAACATCTGCAGTCACTAAGCTCCCTTCTCCAGCTTCTCCTGATTTTTGTATTCTAGTAAGGGTACCATCATCATCCTAGAGTATATACCTCTTCCCTCTCCTGGAGCCAATCAGTTGCCAAGTTCTATGGATTTTTCCAGAATGTCTCTCAGTTCTGTCCATCATTTTCCATTCCCACTATCACCCTTTTGGTCCAGAACTCCAGTCTGTCCAACTGGAAGTTTGATATGCTCAGTTTATTATTTAAAGCAGTATATATCCCCAACATCACACTAACATCACATGAAAGTAATACACTGTCAAAGTGAAAAAATTAGCTGTCAGAAAACCTTTCCCAAAGGTTTTCCCAAAGTGTGGTTCCCATCATGTTACTCCTCTGCTCAGAAATTTTCATTGGTTTCCAGTGTGTCCTAATGAAGTTGGCATTCCTCACTGAAGGCCCTCTAATTTACTTTTCCAGATTTATTTCCCACCATTCCCCATGTCTACTCTAATAATATTGAGCAATTGTAAATGCTTGGTACTGTACTATATGCTTTATATTATTTAATTCTCAAAAAAATTACACGCTGCTATTAATTCTCATTTTAGAGGTGGGGAAACTGAAGATAAGATGTTACAACTTGCCCAAGGTCACCTAGTTTATAATGGCAGAAGCAAGATTCAAAGCCAAGCTCTTAATCACCACCGTATAATGCCTCCTACTCTTTGCTACACTCTCCTCCAGCTACATACTTGTCAAGCATATCTTACACTTTTTGCATGCCTTTCCTTATGCCATTTCTCTACCAGAAACATGAATATATTTTATGATCTCTCGAAAGCATTTTAAGTGTTACCTCACCCATGAAACCATTTCTTGAACTTACTTATCATGTTCTACTTTTTGTAATCACTTTTTGTTTTCTTCTATTCCCTCTTTTATACTTTAGGCAGTACCTGCTCACAATGACTTGCTCACAATAGACACATAGTAGTTATTGAATTGTATCTGTCAACAGCGTTACTGATATGCCAATCACAATTAAAATGAACAAACACTAAGTCATAAAATAAGAAATGCGAGACCTCAAATATTCACTTTTGCAACTTATAAAATACAACTCCTGGCCAGGCACAGTGGCTCACGCCTATAATCCTAGCACTTTGGGAGGTCGAGGTGGGTGGATCACAAGGTCAGGAGATCCTGGCTAACACAGTGAAAGTTCGTCTCTACTAAAAATACAAAAAATTGGATGGTGGATTAGACACAACTCCAGCACACAACACCCAGCGAAAGAGATGCAGAAACCCAGAGATCTCCTAGCTCCAACCGAGGTACCAGGTGCATTTCAACGGGTCTGGTCCCAGGGTGAGCAAAGCCCACTCAGGGCAGACCAAGGCGGGGAGGGGTGCCGCTTCACCCAGAAAGTGCATCTGACTGGTGAGTCGGAGGCTCCACCTCTGGCACTCCAGTCCAGATACAGCGCTTCCCCCAAAGCCTCAGCAATACACAGAACAGGGGATCTTTGCCAGTCAAGCACTGGGAATTACAAGTGCAGAGTTGAATAAGAGTCTGCAGACTGAGCTACTGCCCCCTGCCCCACTGTCTGGAGAGAGAGGGAGAGGGAGGGAGCTGTAAGCGGAAGCAGCTGGGCAGCCCCTACGCCATGACTGGAGAGAGAGAAAGCTGAAAAGGGGGAGACTGCCCGGTGTGGCTGGGCGGGTCCCTGCCCTCCCCCACAAACCCCAGAGGGCTGAAGCTCTGACTCTAGTGGGTTGCGTAGCCAGTGCCACAGTCTGAGAGGAACCCTGAATGATCCAGCCCAGTTGAGGAAGGGCACAACCCACTAGAGGGGTGGGACTGGGCTACATGCTTTAACAAAAAAAACAGGAAGCCTGCCTAGCAACGGGACAGCGTCCTCTACAACCCAGCAGCACCTACAGGTCAGCGGAAGAGGCGGGCCTAATCTCCCAGCATAAACAAAAAAGACACAGGAAGCTTCCCTAGTAACCTGAAGGAGTCCCTAGAAAGCCAGTAGCGCCCCCACAGGCAGACAAGCGACCTCATCAAGCAGCTGTCTGACACCACAGCCAGGTAAATCCACAAAGATGGGAAAAAAACCACAAAAAAGGTGAAACCTCCAAAGACCAGAACACCTCTTTTCCTTCAAGGGATCACAACTCCTCAACACAGGATCACAACTTGACTGAGAAGGAGTGCGAAGAATTGACGGAAACAGGATTCAGAAGGTGGATAATAACAAACTTCTCAGAGCTAAAGGAACACGTTCTAACTCAATGTAAAAAAGGTTAGACGAAATGCTAACTAGAATAACCAGCTTAGAGAAGAACCTAAACGACTTGATGGAGTTGAAGAACACAGCACGAGAACTACGTGAAGCAAACGTAAGTTTTAATAGCCGAATCGATCAAGCAGAAGAAAGGATATCAGAGATTGAAGATCAACTCAATGAAGTAAAAAAGAGAAGGCAATACAAGAGAAAAAAGAGTGAAAAGAAACGAACAAAGCCTCCAAGAAATACGGGATTATGTGAGAAAGCCTAATCTATGCTTGATTGGTGTACCTGAAATATGACAGGGAGAATGAATCCAAGCTGGAAAACACACTCCAGGATATTATCCAGGAGAAATTCCCAAGCCTAGCAAGGCAGTCCAAATTTCAAATTCAAAAAATACAGAGAACTCTACAAAGATATTCCTCAACAAGAGCAACTTCAAGGCACATAATTGTCAGATTCACCAGGGTCGAAATAAAGGAAAAAATGCTAAGGGCAGCCAGAGAGAAGGTCAGGTCACCCACAGAGGGAAGCCAATCAGACTCACAGCAGATCTCTCAGCAGAAACTCTACAAGCCAGAAGAGAGTGGGGGCCAATATTCAACATCCTCAAAGAAAAGAACTTTCAACCCAGAATCTCATATCCAGCCAAACTAAGCTTCTTAAGTGAAGGAGAAATAAAATCCTTTACGGACAAGCAACTGTTGAGAGATTCTGTCACCACCAGACCTGCCCTACAAGAGCTCTTGAAAGAAACACTAAGCATGGAAAGGAACAAATACCAGTCACTGCAAAAGCAAACCAGTTGGCAAAGACCAAAAATGCAATGACGAAAATGAGTCAACTAATGAGAAAGAAAACTAGCCAGTAACAAAATGGCAGGATCAAATTCACACATAACAATATTAACATTGAATGTAAATGGCCTAAACGCCCCAATCAAAAGACACAGACTGGCAAAAAAATTTTTGCAATCTACCCATCTGACAAAGGGCTAATATCCAGAATCTACAAAGAACTAAAACAGATTTACAAGAAAAAAAACAAGCCCATTCAAAAGTGGGCGAAGGATATGAACAGACAATTTTCAAAAGAGGACATATATGAGGCCAACAAACATATGAAAAAATGCTCATCATCACTGGTCATTAAAGAAATGCAAATCAAAACCACACTGAGATATCATCTCACACCAGTTAGAATGGCGATCATTAAAAAATCGGGAGACAACAGATGCTGGAGAGGATGTGGAGAAATAGGAACACTCTTACACAATTGGTGGGAATGTAAATTAGTTCAACCATTGTGGAAGACAGTGTGGCAATTTCTAAAGGATCTAGAAATAGAAATTCCATTTGACCCAGCAATCCCACTATGGGGTATACACCCAAAGAACTATAAATCGTTCTATTATAAAGACACATGCACACGTATGTTCATTGCAGCCCTGTGTACAATAGCAAAGACTTGGAACCAACCCAAATGCCCATCGATGACAGACTGGACAAAGAAAATGTGGTATATATACACCATGGAATACTACGCAGCCATAAAAAACGATGAGTTCGTGTCCTTTGTAGGGACTTGGATGAATCTGGAAACCATCATTCTCAGCAAACTGACCCAAGAACAGAAAGCCAAGCACCGAATGTTCTCACTCATGGGTGGGTGTTGAACAACGAGAACACATGGACTCAGGGAGAGGAGCGTCACACACAGAGGACAGTTGCGGGGGGGGTAGGGGAGAGATAATGGGGGGTGGGGAGAGAGGGGGAAGGTGGGGAGGGATAACATGGGGAGAAATGCCAGATACAGTATGTACCTAAAGTAAAATAAATAAATTATTTAAAAAAAATACAAAAAAATTAGCTGGGTGTGGTGGCACGTGCCTGTAGTCCCAGCTACTCAGGAGGCTGAGGCAGGAGAATCACTTGATCTTGGGAGGCAGAGGTTGCAGTGAGCTGAGATCACACCACGGCACTTCAGCTTGGGTGACAGAGCAAGACTCTTGACTCAAAATAATAATTAAAATAAAATAAAATACAACTCCTTACCTTTTCCCCAAGATAATGTATGTCCAGGGGTATCAAATTCTGGCAGGACTCGAATTCCTCGTAATCTGGCATATTCAATCACCATATGGACATCATTTGGTGTATAAATGTGAGACAAAGAATAGCTTCCCTGTAAAAGCCATATTTATTCAAGTTAAAATGTACAATGTAGATTTGATCCTGGAAATTGTTAACAATTTTGCTTGCACTTGATATCTGACAGCTAATTTTTTCACTATGACTATATATTAGTTTCATGTGATGTTAGATGACTCATTTAAAAATAATATAGTACCATAGTTTTAGGAATAGAAAATTTCAGAAAGAAAATTTCTACTAAGTCACACCTACTCAAAGGATGATAGCTATTGAGGCTTTTGTCAAATCATTTGTTTACCATATTTTAGCAACAAATTCTCAGTACACTTTGGGCTAATCCCAGATTTACTGATAGAAGTATCTATCTCCATCAGTACCTCCTGTTTCAAGAGTGTCTGTCATGCTGTTTCGACTTCCATGTAAGCATACAACAAAACAAATGTCTCCAAAGTGAAACTTCTGAAAACACTGCTCTTGTCAATTTTAGAGTCAAAATTCACACATTACAAAGCATAGCTTTGTCCTTCAAAGGACTATCATCTTCAACAACTATCTGCTTGAAAAATTCCCCTGTAGACTCTATGATAAGTGATTTGGTTATTTTTAATGATTACCTCAGTCCCCTTATAGGTCACTTGAAAAATCAGAACTCAATATTGTCTGTAACTAAAGTTTCATGAAAGGTGTTCCTAGCGCATTTATCAAACTATGGGTTATAAGTGCTCAATTCCTGAAAAGTAGTCTTGTCTCCTAGCACCACAAATCAAATTTCGATCAACACAAGATTTAACTACCACTTTATAGTAAATACAGGGACATGTTAATTGACACTATGGGTGCAGTCAGCAAAACCCAGACTGTGGGAAACTGTAGGACACATGATTCAGTTTCTTCAACAACAAATTCCAGGAGAAAAAAGAAGTGGGAAGAGGGGACCCATAGATCAAAAGAGAATTACTAGACATATTAACTCAATGGAGCTTATTTGTATCCCACTGCAAATTTTTTAAATAATTTTAAAGAGAAAAAGACACCTGGAGAAATGTGAATATTGATTGGGTGTCTAGATTACTCTTAATTCTTTAGCTGCAGTCATGTATTATGGTTATTTTTCCTTAAAGAACAGGCCTTTTTATGGTGAGATATGATGATGGATTTTATTCAAAACAACAGGGCGGGGCAGGGCTTGTCTGCAGGAGTTTAAGTGATACAAGATTGACCATGTATTCATTTTTGAATATGCGTGATGAGAACATGGGAATTCATTAAATTATTCTATATCTGTATATGTTTGAAATTTGCCATAATAAAAAGTAAAACAAAAGGAAACAAAAACACAAGTGCTGTGAGCATGTTAGCCTACATACGTAACACTGGAGAAAGTTTTGGAATTATGGCCAGAGGATGGAATCTAGAGTCCTGGCTCTGTCCCTTCCTAACCACAACTTCAGACAAGGCATGTCACTTCTCTGGATGTCAGGTACCTTCTCTGTATTACAGGGATATAAAACTAGGGGATACTGGGGTCCCTCCCGGCTCCACTGGTCCATAATACAGTCAATTTGAACACTGTCAACTGAGACTACCATTGTTTTCTAAGAAAGCACTCTCACCTCTAAAATTCCCTACTTAATGTAGTTGCTCAGAGAGAAGAATCGTCATTAAGGGATTTCCAAAGAATTATGTTTATAACAAAGGCACTGTTGGACAACTTGATAAATATATTATCTTAACCATATGTAATCTGAGAATTATTCAAGTCTTCTACCTTGAGTTGTTAAATTTCTATTTAAACTTCCCCAGAGATTGTTTATATTTATAATAACAATACAGTAACAGTTATAGCAATAACAAAAAAAGTTTTATGGAGGTAAAATTAAAAACCATAAACATCTAATTTTTACACTTTGATTCTATCCATAAGAATAAACATTTAAGCCACAAACTTGTAATGAAACAATACCCAAAGTTTTTGTAGACAGACTACAATACAGTTTACTCACTTTATTGCTTAACTCAGGAAAAGCGATGCTCTGATAGGGGAAAGACTGGTCGTCAACTATGTGCCAGTGAAGAACATTAAACTTATTAAAAGCCATGGCATCCTGCAAGCAAACATATTTAAAAATTATATACTGCAGATATCATGTACAATCCATATTACCTATCTCCATTTGGAATTGCTTCCAATATGTCTGCTTCCTTTAAAAATATTTTTTTTTGTTTTGAGACAGGGTCTCATTCTTGCCCAAGCTGGAGTATGGCATGATCTGAGCTCATTGTAGCCTTGACCTCCCAGTCTCAAGTGATCCTCCCACTTCAGCCTCCTGAGTAGCTGGGACTACAGGCGCCCGCCACCATGCCCGGCTAATTTTTGTATTTTTTGTAGAAACAGAGTTTTGCCATGTTGCCCAGGCTCATCTGGACTTCTGGGCTCAAGCCATCTGCCCACCTCAGCCTCCCAAAGTGCTGGGATTACAAGCATGAGCCACCATGCCTGGCTAAAATTTATTTTTCAGCAAAAAAAGAATGAGAAGAAATAGAAATTCTTCATCATATATACTTCACGTGACATGTCAGTATTGAAAAAGCCTCTGGAGACATCATATTTATTCTAGACAGTGAGTTATAACTTTGCTCTATGGGAGGAGAGCAAGCTTATAAATTCCCAATATGTAGGAGTCTGCCAACAATGCAAAATGGTTCTTGGTATCACTGTGTTTGGGAATGGAGCAAAGGAAAAATGGAGCATTCATTTAAGTTTCAGGACTTATAATTCCCACAGTTCTGAAATTTGAGTCCCAACCAAGAAATTCATTGCAAACTCAATACAAGTGTGCCAGAGAAATTTCTGGGCAAATTAAGTTAATTTTATGTATACACTAGAGGAATAACCAATATAATATTTATATAAAATATAAACACTTTTTAAAAGATGAAAAATAGTAAAGGAGAAAATTTGTTCAACAAGATCATCAAAACTTAAAGACTCTCTCTTCATCAAGACTGAAGGGATTTTGCTGATGGAGTTAGGAAATCTTTTTAGGCCGGGCACGGTAGCCTGTAATCCCAGCACTTTGGGAGGCTGGGGCGGGCAGATCACAAGGTCAGGAGATCAAGACCAGCCTGGCCAACATGGTGAAACCCATCTCTACTAAAAAATACAAAAAATTAGCTGGGTGTGGTGGCACATACCTGTAGTCCCAGCTACTTGGGAGGCTGAGGCAGGAGAATCACTTGAACCCAGGAGGCAGAGGTTGCAGTGAACCAAGATTGTGCCACTGCACTCCAGCCTGGGCGACAGAGTGAGACTGTGTCTCAAAAAAAAAAAAAGAAAAGAAAAGAAATCTTTTACATACAAGGGGATTGTGCAGATAAATATATTGAGGACAAAAGAAGGGTTTTCACTCTCAGAGAAGGGAGCTAAAAATATAGGTGTTAATTGGAATTGAGCTTATTAATACAAATTTGTGGTTTTTAACATGGATCAGGGGTTAGCAAACATTTTACATAAAGAGCTAGACTGTAAATATTTTGGCTTTGCAAGCCATAGAGTTTGTTACACCTACTCTACTGTGCAATTGTAGAGTGAGACAATATGTAAACAAATGTAAATGGCTATATTCCTGTAAACTTTATTTGCAATGCCAGACACAGTAGCTCACACCTGTAAGCCCAATACTTTGGGAGGCTGAGGCAAGAAGATCGCTTGGGCCCAGGAGTTTGAGACCAGCATGCATAACATAATGAGACCTCATCTCTACTAAAAAATTTTTAAGAAATTACGTAGGCATCGTGACACATGCCTGTAGTTCCACCTATTCTGGAGGCTGAGGTGAGAGGATTGCTTGAGCCTGGGAGGTTCAGACTGCAGTGAGCTGAGCTAATACCTCTGCATTCCAGCCTGGGGGTGACAGAGCGAGACTGTCTTAAAAAAAAAACCCCAAAGCCCCATATTTGTGAAAACAGATGGTGAACTGGACTTGGCCTTTGGGGTATAGTTTGTCAACTCTTGATATAAAAATAGGGAAAGATGTGTGTGTATACATATAAATGTATACATACATATGTATACACGTAGTTTCTAGCTGTCTCTGTTCAGATGGTCTACAAGCAATGACACCCTACTAGCAATGAGCACACCTAGAGCACACCCAGGTTTCAAAATGTTCACCACTAAAAGGGTTCCTTGAAGAAAACTCTAAGGACACAGAAAAGACTGGGACAGGGAAGACAGTCCTGGAACATCATGTGCCGAAAAGTGAGGAAGTGCTCTGAGATTAAAGGAAACATGCCAGGGATATAAGAGGCAACTTGAAGAACTTCCAATGACCAAAGCCGGGACAATTTGACTATTAAACAGGGAAAGTGACAGATTATAATCCTGAATAACATAGTAATCCATGAATCCACACTGATAAAAATAATGAATACTTAAATGAAAGAGAAGGGATTGCTCTACCTTACAGTAAAATGCCAAGTAATAAATGATAGAAGGAATGATGGAATTAGAAGAATCCCCCACTTGGTAGCCACCTTAGTAACAGTCGATTTAGGCAGTAACCACCTGTGGATGCTAAAACTAGTGAGTGAATGCTGGATGAAGAATGGGACTTTACACAGGTCTCAAAATTTCTTCCGACAAGATACTTAATTAAGTACAAAGTGCTTTTGTTTTTTTTTTTTTGAGATGGAGTCTTGCTCTGTCGCCCAGGCTGGAATGCAGTGGCACCATTTTGGCTCACTGCAACCTCCGGGGTTCAAGCATTTCTCCTGCCTCAGCCTCCCAAGTAGCTGGGATTACAGGTGCCTGCCACCACGCCTGGGTTATTTTTGTGTTTTACCATGTTGGCCAGGCTGGTCTCGAACTCCTGACCTCAGGTGATTCACCCGCCTCGGCCTCCCGAAGTGCTGGGATTACAGGTGTGAGCCACCTTGCCCAGCCCAAAATGCTTTTTAATTAACATCACAGTGGAGAAACCTGGCAGATGACATATTAGGCAGGTTATAAGTGAACAATACCAGAAATGAAATAAACAAGACATTGTGTCACCTGATAGGCACTGAGAAGAACAGAGCATCACTTCTGCTTTCTTCCTGCCAAAAAGGCATAGCTGAATCTAATCTTGTGGAAAATGGACAAGATAAGGCATACTCTACAAAGTAACTGGCCCAAATGTCATGGACTTAAAAGACAAGACAAGACAGTCAGTTGCAGATTAATAGTGGCCAAAAAGACATACAAGTAAATGCAACACCTGATTTTGGATGGGACGTGGAACCTATAAAAGACATTGTTGGATCAATCAAAATTTGAATGGGTCTGTGTATTAGATGCAGTATTGTGTCAGTTTCCTGATTTTGATGGTTATACTGAAGTTATTAAATGTCCCTTTTTAAAGAAATTCATCCTGAAATATTAAGGGGGTATAGTTTCAAAATATTGTTCTAAACCCATATGGTTTAGAAAAAATATTTTTAGAGAGGAAGAATAAAGCAAATATAAAGCTTAAATTTAATATTTAATAAACAAAAATTTTAAATTGAAATTGGCATATCTGGGTAAAGAGTATATAGGAGTTCTTTGCACTCTTCTTACAACTTTTCCCTAAGTTTAAGACTTCAAACTATAAGCAAAAACAAAAATCAAAACTGCTAAAGCTATAGAAATTAAAACCATATATACAGGCCCAAGAAGATAAACTAGTAAAGATTGTGACTTCAGAAAGTAACTTCTGTGTTTATCAGAATTTCATATTTAGTAATTATAATTGAAAGCAATAGGAAATTGTAGATTGCTCAGAAATGAGGGGATTACTGGCTAACCATTTGGAAAGGAAAGTTAAAATGTCTACCAGGTTTGATACACAAAAGTAAATTCTAATGGAATTAAGAATTTAGTAAGAAAGAGTATAATAATATTAAAAGAAAATTTAAGAGGTTATTTTTATATTTATATCCCTGTTGTAGAGAAGGACTCTCACCATCCTTCCCAAAGCCAAAAATGATAGAAAGGATAAGATTGAAATACATTCCTTCTTTAAAAAACTTGTGGCTAGGTGCGGTGGCTCATGGCTGTAATCCCAGCATATTGAGAGGCCGAGGCAGGTGGATTGCCTGAGCTCAGGAGTTGAAGACCAGTCTGGGAAATATGCCAAAACTCCATCTCTTAAGGAAAAAAAAAAAAAAGGTTAGCAGCGTTTTTTGCTAAAAAATAAAAAAAGAAAAAATTTGCTGGGTTTGGGGGCTCATGCCTGTAATCCCAACACTTTGGGAGGCTGAGGCAGGGGGGGATCACCTGAGGTCAGGAGTTCAAGACCAGCCTGGCCAACATGGTAAAACCCTGTCTCTACTAAAAATACAAAAATTAGCCAGGTGTGGTGGTGGGCGCCAGTAATCTCAGCTACTTAGGAGGCTGAGGCAGGAGAATTGCTTGAATCTGGGAGGTGGAAGTTGCAGTGAGCTGAGACTGTGCCATTGCACTCCAGCCTGGGCAACAAGAGCGAAACACTGTCTCAAAAAATAAATAATTTTAAAAAATAAATTTTAAATGTCTACAGGCACTATAAATGTAGTTATTAAAACAAATTTAGAAATTTAGAGAAATTTCACAATATATGATGGAGAAGTATATAATATAAACATAAGGTGGGGTGTGGTGGCTCACGCCTATAATCCCAATACTTTGGGAGACCAAGGCAGAGGACCATTTGACACCAGGAATTTGAGACCAGCTGGGCAATATGGTGAGACCCTATCTCCACAAAAATTTTTTGAAAAATAAAAAATTTAAATAATTAAATTTTTAAAATAAGATAAATATAAGCAAATATAAAAGTATCAGTGGCACAATCTACAGACAAATATAACGTTAAAACATTAAATCAATAAAGAAGGTATTCACATTCTAGACGACAAAATGAACATAGAAAATAAACTTACGGCTGGGCGCGGTGGCTCAAGCCTCTAATCCTAGCGCTTTGGGAAGCTGAGGCCGGCAGACTGCCTGAGCTCAGGAGTTTCAGACTACCCTGGGCAACATGGTAGTTTCAGACTACCCTGTCTCTACTAAAGATACAAAAAATTATCTGGGCGTGGTGGTGCGTGCCTGTAATCCCAGCTACTTAGGAGGCCGAGACACGAGAATCACTCGGACATAGGAGGTGGAGACTGCAGTGAGCCAAGATCACGCCACTGCACTTCAGCCTGGGTGACAGAGTGAGACTGTCTCAAAAAACAACAACAACAAAAAAAAAACCTTACAGTTTATAATATAAAATATACAAATACCTAATATGTTAAAAAGAAACGGCTTATATTCACTAAAAAGCAAGGAAGTGCAAATGAAAACCAGGAGATGTATTTTATCATCAGATCAGCAACAGACATAGCAAAGATGTACCACACTGTTGGCCAAGCATATGTGGCTATGACCAACCTGTCCAGAAGGCAGCCTGACAGTATATACCGAAAGTTAAAATGTACCAAAAAATAAAACATATACATCTTAAGCCCAGAAATTCACTTCTAAGAATTTATCCTAGAGAAATAATCTTGACAAGTGTACAAATATACGTATAAAAGAACACCGTAGTAGTATTCATCATAGTAAATTAAGTTGGATGTCCATCAGCGTGAGACCAGTTAAATAAAGTGAAATATTGAACTGTTGAAAGGGTAGCAAAGGCCAGGTACAGTGGCTCACACCTGTAATCACATCACTTTGAAAGGCCAAGGCGGGCAGATTACTTGAGGTCAGGAGTTCGAGATCAGCTTGACCAACATGGTGAAACCCCATCTCTACTGAAAGTACAAAAATTAGCTGGGTGTGGTAGCAGGTGTGCCTGTAATCCCAGGTCCTCGGGAGGCAGAAGCAAGAGAATCATTTGACCTTGGAAGACCAAGGTTGCAGTGAGCCAAGATTGTGCCACTGCACTCCAGCCTGGGTAACAGAGCAAGACTCCGTCTCAAAAAAAAAAAAAAGGCGGAGGGGGGGGGGTGGCAAAAGTATGGTCTCATTTAAGTTTTTTAAAAAGTCACATTGTATGTGTTAATATATTTAGTTTGTTTGTTTTGAGATGGAGTCTCGTTCTGTCACCCAGGCTGGAGTGAGGTGGTGCGATCTTGGCTCACTGCAACCTGCCTCTCCCAGGTTCAAGCGATTCTCATGCCTCAGCCTCCCAAGTAGCTGGGATCACAGGTGTGCGCCACCACACCCAGCTCATTTTTTGTATTTTCAGCATGGGTTTCACCCTGGTGGTCAGGCTGGTCTCGAACTCCTGACCTCAAATGATCCACCTGCGTCTGCTTCCTTAAGTGCTGAAATTACAGGCATGAGCCACCATGCCCCACCTAATATATTCATTTTTTTAAGTCTAAAATGAGGTAAGTAGGACATAAAAATGTATACCAATCTTTGACAAATGAAATTATGGGATGACTGCCTATTTGATGCATATTTATATTGTTTAAATTTTTTACACTAAGCATTTATTTCTTAAAAGTGATAAAAGTGTCTTTCAGAGAAAAAATGTAGAGTATTAATGTAAATGTAAAAATAATTTTTAAATAGCATAGTGTAATCATAAATGATCAAGTGAAAGTACAAAAACACATGGGAGGAAACCTCCCCACCCCTACAAACTGGCAGGTGATGGTGGTGGGGATTAACCAATAAACAAAAGTCCACAGGAGAAAACAGTTACTGTCAACCTTCTTCCTAACCCATACCAACCCTGAGGTTCCATATTCCTTTGGAATATTTCCCTAGGCATAAAGGAGCTCCCAGACTCCTTTCTAATGTCACTTACAAAAAAAGTAAGAGGAGGTCACAAAATATAAAGGGCACTAACTAAAAGTATGGTGGCCATGTATTCCTTTTTTTTTTTTTTGAGACAGAGTCTCACTCTGTTGCTTAGGCTGGAGTGCAGTGGCTCGATCTCGTCTCACTGCAACCTCCACCTCCTGGGTTCGAGCAGTTCTCCTGCCTCAGTCTCCTCAGTAGCTGGGATTGCAGGTGCACACTACTGTGCCTGGCTAATTTTTGTATTTTTAGTAGAGATGGGCTCTCACCATGTTGGCGAGGCTGGTCTCGAACTCTTGACTTCAGGAGATCCACCTGCTTGGCCTCCCAAAGTGCTGGGATTACAGGTATGAGCCACCACGCCTGGGCGGCCATGTATTCCTAATCAAAAGTCTAGACACATGATTTGACAAATGGGATGAGTATGTAAAGGGCCAATGGGCAGTGTTTAAACTGTCTTTCTCTTAATAGTCTTGGCTAAATACATGTTATATGTGGCTCTCGCACTGAAAACAGGAGGGTGACTCTCAAGGGGAACCTCCACGTCACAGCTGAGGAAATACACTTCCCTAGGGATTGAGGAAAGAATGCCAGTGCTTATACAAATTCCAATATTCCAACATACGCAACCGTAACCGATATGAAGTAACAACGCAAAGGGAACATCTTCAGAATACACAATGGATTAGAATGAAGTAATTACCTACCAGAGTTTTAAGAATAATCTTAACTGGCAGATAGTGTCTGGATGTATCAATTAAAATTCCTCTATGAGAAAACCTTGGAGAATCAATAATGGTAGATTCATTGATGGTGAACTATGAGACAAAATAAATTATTTAGTTTTAGAATTTTCTGTTGTCTTGAACTCAATGAAGACTACATCTATTTATATAAGCATTTGATAAAATATTAATTTAGAACAACAAAAAAGTATGAAATTTACATTTACCAACTAAGATAAATATTTGGGGAAAATAAACCTTCAGGAAGCAATGGCTAAACAGGTTACATTTTTATCAGTAATTTATCTAACAATTTTTAGTAACATACAATAATCATACTTACAGTCCCATAAGAATCTTGATAAACTAACTGGCTAAAGGTCTCTAAACCTGAGGAAAGTAAAATTTATTGCATTAATTTATAAATCAACAAATTGAGGTGATAAAAGTTATATTATTCAAACAGACTCAAGTAAGGCAAATATAATTAAATATAGTGTTATACCTATATCCCCTAAAATATATTGTTATACCTATACCCTCTACCATAATTTCTAAATGAAAGCCAAATTTTAAAAAAATCCATTGCCCTACTCATCTAATAAAAGTGCTTTACTTCATTGTATCCATACCCTGGGGTTTGTTTCAATAAACACAAAAGAATAGTAATTTAATAAAGTACCAGCTTCTGAATAAATTTATAGCATGAGAAATAATTTTTATAATCAAATATTATAGTCACTTTTAGAAGGTACCTAAATGTAACAGGGAAAAATGGCTGGAAAAACCACCATGAAACTATAAAGTTCAATTTACAATATACAGTTTTACTTAGAGCTGCAAGGACTACCTTCTGAACATTTTTTACTCAAGTGGATTATTCCCTTAATATACTAGTTGACAGGCTCTAACTGGCTTTGACTTTATTCAGATTCCTCATTCTAGCTGACAGTTATAGAGCCAGAGAATTTTTAACCTAAGAACAGTTCAGTCATTTTTGCTATGCCTTCCTCTCCCCCAACCGCGTCGAGCTGAGGTTCATGCTGGGAAGAATAACTTTGAAAGTTTCTGTTAAGTGACATTGCACTCAATAATGATCAGTTTAGAGTACATTATTCTGAAAGTCTGATGGTAAGCAGAAAATAAGGACTTCTTGGCGTAGAAATCTAGTCACTACATACTCGCTAGAGTTTTGTTTTGCTTTTTGTTTTTTTGAGACAGAGTCTCACTTTATCACCCAGGATGGAGTGCAGTGGCGTGATCTCAGCTCACTGCAACCTCCGCCTCTCAGGTTCAAGCACTTCTCCTGCCTCAGCCTCCCAAGTAGCTGGGACTACAAGCGTGTGCCACCACGCCTGGCAGATTTTTGTATTTTTAGTACAGACGGGGTTTCACTGTGTTGATCAGACTGGTCTCGAACTCCTGACTTTAAGTGATCCACTCACCTCAGCCTCCCAAAATGTTGGGATTACAGGCATGAGCCACCATGCCCAGCCTTGCTAGAGTTCTTTATTCTGGTATGGATCAGAACAAACATCAATAAGCGTCTCTTCTCCTTACCAGACACAGACAAGACAGGCAGATCGGACGAATAAAAACTTAAAATCACTGACATTATACATAAATAAAATTACATTTGTTGTAAATATCTAGATATTTTCATATTCTATTTTGAATAAAATTAAAATATTCTTATGGGTATAAAAATATATAGCATAACAATGATTATTTTAGGTAACACTCAATCTGAGTCAAATCCCAAACCTTTTATTTTGTTTTTTTTTTGAGATGGAGTCTCGCTCTGTACCCCAGGCTGAAATGCAGTGGTGCAATCTCAGCTCATTACAACCTCCATCTCCTGGGTTCAAGCTATTCTCCTGCCTCACCCTCCCAAGTAGCTGGGATTACAGGCATGCACCACCATGCCCAGCTAATTTTTTTTTTGTATTTTTAGTAGAGATGGGGTTTCACCATGTTGGCCAGTCTGGTCTGGAACTCCTGACCTCAAGTGATCTGCCTGCCTCGACCTCCAAAGTGCTGGGATTACAGGCGTGAATTAAATTACTGTATAGTAATATAATTACTATAAATTAAATTTATAGTAATTTACTATAATTAGTATAATTTATAGTAATTAAAATTTAATTACTATAAATTTGGTTAGTTCATATTTTTTTAAATTCCCTTTCTAAAAACTCTGATATTTGGAAGTCAGTACTGTATCTTATCTGCCTAGAGAGAAAGGTGAAAGAAACTTTTGAACAGCAGATGTCCTGATGTCAAACTTTGAAGTTCAGACCCTGGATTTCTCAGGAAAAGCTTTTAAAATTACTCCCTGCCCAGTCCCTCTAACCAACTCTAGAGCTTGTTTGCATTTTCACACTGTTCCTTATACAAACTTAGTTATGTTTCTAAATCCACAGGAATTTAAAATGAGGGAGGGAGAGATGCTTCTGAAGGCAACAGAAGCGATAGCTGAAACAAAATTCCCTAATCAGAACAGGTTGGGGCATGTGTAGTGCTATAAACATTACAGGCCCAAGAGCATCCATGAATTATAGCACTGTAGGAATGTAATGACCTTCAAACACTTTTTGAAAAGTCAAATGAGTTTTCTCCCATGCTTATTTATTTGTATTTTTTTGAGACAGGGGTCTTGCTCTATTGCCCAGGCTAGAGTGCAGTGATGTAATCTAGGCTCACTACAGCCTCAATGTCCTGGGCTCAAGCAATCCTCCCACCTTAGCCTCCAGTAGCTGGGACTACAAGTCTACACCACTGTGCCCAGCTAATTTTTGTATTTTTTGTAGAGATGAGGTTGCACCATGTTGCTCAGACTGGTCTCAGACTCCTGAGCTCAGGCAGTCATCACCCGTCTCAGCCTAAGTGTTGGGATTACAGGCGTGAGCCACCATGCCCGACCTCTCCGTGCTTTAAGTAGTACATGTGCAATGGAAATCATTTAGGAACTACATAACAAAGCATTCTGTAAAGGATCCAAGGTAGCAAAGTTTTGCTGTGCTTGATTTCACAAAGCACCAACTGAAAATTTCCCTTTACTGGAAAGTGACAATGAAACTGCATGTTCACTTACCTCGTAATGCTCCCCAAACTCTGTTGGCCTTCAGGACAGCCACTGGTTCTTTCACAAGTAAAGTATCTGTATTGGGGATTTAAAATCACACACAAACTTTTGTTAATCCCTCCATGACACACAGTAAGTTTTCTAAACACGTCATTGATATTTCTGGACCATTATTTTCTCCCGAGCACGTGACCTACTTCTCTAACTGCCTCCTGTACATCTCCATGTGGATGTCCTGTAGATTCTTTCAACTCCACATGCCCCAACAGAACTCTTCCCTCCCCTCCCTCCTCCTCCACACACTTCAACCTGCTGGTCTCCTGTGTTTCTCATTTCAGTGAGTCACAGCACCACCGTTCCAGTCACTTGAGTCACTCAAGTCAGGAATTTGGGTGTCATCTCCATGTTTCCTCATTTTCTCCTCCAAGAGAGTTAGTCTCTCCAACTTCTCCTCAATAGAGTAGGGTCCTAGTTAAGCTAAGAGTTTAGCTGAAAAATGCAAACATTCCTCAGTTTCTACTAGTCCTTGGTGACACCCCAGGTATCACTCCAATTGATTCCCCTTAAGGCCAGAGAGTTATCACCACACTTTTGCCTTCAGTTTTTCTGTTTGCCCTGTACCCACCTTCCCTCAGTATCACCCAAATCTTCTTACTCTCCAAATACCCTTAGCTTAGTTCAGCTTTGTCCCCCTCAATAAAAATAATTCAGCTTTGTCCCACTCAATTAAAAGTTCACACCATCCAGAGTGGGGCTCCAGTTAGCCGCTTCTGGTGAGAGGATAATCTTTCAGTCTTTGAACATACTCTGCCTAAGGTTGGCCCATTTAGTCATTTAGTCTTTTAGAGAGGTCTGGAGTGGAGCCAACCACAGACATAGTAAACCCACAGAGGGTACAGATATTTAAAGCTGTAAAGGGTGCAACAGCTATAAAGAGTGTAACAGCTGTGGACTTTGCCACAGCAAAGACACTGAAGGGCTGGAGGTTAATGATTTAATACTGGGCTGGTTTATCACCTTCTACCACCACCTCCATCCAGATGCTCACAGGATAGTTAGCTGCAGGTAGGCAAAAGTGCTCTGTCAATAGTGTGAGCATCTCAGGTGACAGTCTTATGACAAGATAGCCTTTTCCATTAGATGACCACAGTGATGAGTTAGCCAATGCCAGGCTAAGAACTATACTGCTATTTACGAGCATAGTCTAATTATGTTTCCTCTTCATGTACAGCAAATTTTTTTGTTGTTGTTGAGACAAAGTCTCAATCTGCTGCCCAGGCTGGAGTGGAGTGGCATGATCGCAGTTCACTGCACCCTCCACCTGCCTCCTGGTGGGACTATAGATGTGCCACCACGCCTGGCCAATTTTTCTTTTTCTTTTCTCTCTTTTTTTTTTTTGTGGAGATGGGGTTTTGTTATGTTGCCCAGGCTGGTCTTGAGCTCCTGGGCTCAAGCCGTCTACCAGCCTCAGCCTCCCAAAGTGTTGGGATTACAGGTGTCAGCCACTGCACCCAGCCTATATCAAATTCTGAATCAGCCACCTAGAGCTCACTGCTCCATTGGTCATCATTTAAAAAGATTTTTTTGCCACATTCTAGTTTTGAGATCTCCCAGAAATAACACAAAGAGTCACCTAAAAACCTTAATATATTGCCTATACTTGATACCAATTAATTTCTAATAGCTGACAACTGGCTGATATTAAAAAGGACTGTAATTCAACTCAGTGGAAAATATATACAACAATTAGAGATTTGGTTTTCCAAATATATGGACACATAGCTACAGAATGTCCATTTTTACTTCAAAATCAAGTTTTTAGTGTTAACAATGATCACTTCCCTGAAGTGGGAAAGGAATGATATCATTTACTTTTCAGTAAGCCCCTTCTGTATCTTTTTGCACCATAAATACATTTGTTTTGGAGGGTGTATATACAAATAACGTATCCATATATTCTCCTTTAAAAACAATATAGATAAGCCTAAAATCTCCTTTGAGATACCCACCCACCTCCCTCTACCTTCCTCAGAGGAAGGAAGCACTTATTGGGCCTTTTCTTAGGCTTGACATAGATGTACATGGAAGGAGGAAACCCTGCTTTATGCGTGTGTCCCTGCATGTATGTTGATATATAAACGGGGTCCACCTCTACACATTATTATACAGCTTTCTTTAACTCGGCAGTTTATCTTGGCAGTTCTCCATGTGTGTTCTCTGTAACACTGCTTCTTTATTCTTAACTGTTGTGATCATACTGTGTAGTATGGATTGACGAGATGTATTTAGCCATTCCTCTACTGATGGACATTGAGTTTTGTTGACAATTCTTCACTTACAGGCAAACTGCTGATTTACGTGTCAATTTATCTGCAGTAAAAACTAGCCCACCTCTCAGGGCATGCATATTTTTATTTTTAATAAATTGTGGTGCTTTAACATGCCTCACTTCCTCCAATATGTCCTCCTACTCCGGACATTTGATATCTTGTTATTTCCATTCATATGTCTTACTTTTATCATCATCATCACCAACTAGTTTAAAGACTAAAAGCTAGTTTATACTTCAGAGGAAAATTTCACAATCACCTTGTCTCAAGAAATTTCCCTTTCAGAATAAAGAGGGTTTGTAGAACTGACTCCAAGATAAGCTATGACTCTCCAGTCTCGATACATTTCATTTTGTGGAATTTACAGTCTGTTATCTATATTGTCAATGGACAGCAAAGATTCCTTGGCAATGTAATGACCATTTCCATCTCAATTCAGGTTGCAAAACCTACTTCATGTGGTGCCTGAGTGCAGAGTATCACTTGAAATAACATCTGATGTTGGTGACTTTTCCCATTTCTCGTCTAAGAATAGCTGCAGAATTGAAGAGAAAGAAAGCTCTTTTTCAAAGAACTGTATTATTGAAAAATCTCATCTAAACCAGCAGGATGAAAATGTGCTTAACTGTGAGGCAGTCCAGGGATAAAGGAGTTGCTCTTTTCTCTAAATTTGTGGCATCCATTTTTTGTTTTGTTTTGTTTTTGTTTTTGTATTTTGAGACGGAGTCTTGCTCTGTCACCAGGCTGGAGTGCAGTGGCGCAATCTAGGCTCACTGCAACTTCCGCCTCCTGGGTTCAAGCGATTTTTCCACCTCAACCTCCCAAGTAGCTAGGACCACAGGCGCATGCCACCACGCCCGGCTAATTTTTTTGTATTTTTAGTAGAGACGGGGTTTCACGATGGCCAGGATGGTCTCGATCTCTTGACCTCATGATCCGCCTGCCTCGGCCTCCCAAAGTGCTGGGATTACAGGTGTGAGCCACTGCACCCAGTCTCTATCTTTACACTCAGTTCCCCTGTCTGCTCTCTCTTGCACTAATCTTATATTACACGTGTCCTTATACTGCCCTTCTTTGATTCCTTGGTGCAATTCCACATTATTCCTAGGCAGTGTAACCCATAGAAAGGTATGTCCACTTGTTTGTTCTTTCTAAAACAATTTGGGAAAAGCCCTAGAGAATAACGTTTAGATGACAACGAGGACAAAAATCATACAGCTAAATGTTGATTATACTGTCAATCAAATGAAACTGCTGTGCCCACCCTCTCCCCCAGCTCTGCATTATCTTTGTGTAAAATTAGATTATAAATAAAGATCATGGACACAAACAGATGTTTTCAAAAATAAAAGTTAAGAAATTACCTAGATATTCAAAAGAGATAAGCCAAGTCAGCTTATCCATACAGTGACAGAACATTATTCAGCCATTCAAAATGATATCACAGAAAACTAGTGAAATTCATAAATGTTTATATTTTGCAAAAAAGTGTGGTATAAAAATATAACAAAAATACATGATGCACATGTACAGAATTACTGCCATTTTCATGTCAGTGCTTATTATGTTTGTGTTTATATCTATGTAAAATGCTTAAATGTTTTACTCTGCAAAAAAAAAAAATACACCTAAAATGACAGTGATTAATTCTGTCTGCTGGGATTATTAAGTGATTTATTTCTTCTTCTTCTGCACTTAATGTACTTACAAATTTTCCACAAAGACTATGTACTACTTTTGTAATCAGACTTTAAAGGTTATTATTATTATTTTGAGATGGAGTCTCACTCTGTTGCCCAGGCTGGAGTGCAGTGGCAACGATCTTGGCTCACCACAACCTCTGCCTCCCAGGTTCAAGCGATTCTCCTGCCTCAGCCTCCTGAGTAGCTGGGCGTGCACCACCATGCCCGGTTAATTTTTGTATTTTTAATAGAGACAGGGTTTCACTATGTTGGCCAGGCTGGTCTCGAACTCCTGACCTTGTGATTTGCCCGCCTGGGCCTCCCAAAGTGCTGGAATAAAGGTTATTTTAAAAATAGGAATCATAAACTCACTGGTCGAGAACTCACAATGGTTCCTAGCATGAGCCAACTTTTGGCACTGAAGTCCTTGTCAGCGAGCACCCTGGCTATAATATACTAATATTGCATAGGTACTTACAAGACTCATCTGAAGATATGTTGGGGAAAGCATCACACTCTGACTGAAGGGTGATTGAGACAAGAAGTTGTTGAAGCTGGGTTCTAGCCTGGAATTCAGCAGGTTCATGATGCAACTTGTAGGAACCAAAAATATAGTCATGATATCTGTTTGAGAAATAAATGTAAAGACATTTTAAAAGCATTTTAACCAAATTTTAAAAACAGATGTGTAATGAACATTGTAGCTAACTCCTCGAATCCTGCCACCCATTTTAAGTCCAACTAGAGATTCTTACCCCAATCTGTACATTGGAATCACTTAGGAAGTTTTTTGAAAATCCCAATGTCCAGGCCTTCAGAATCAGAATCTATTTGAATGGGATTCAGGCATGGGAATTTTAAAAGCTTCCCCACACTCCTAAGTGATATATGAAGCCCATGTTAAAAACCAGTAATGAAACCATCGTGGTAATCCATCACTCTTGGGAATCAAAAACCAATTCTGACTAGTGATAGGATGTGGAGGTTAGGGAGAGTTATTCTGAGCAAATCACAAGAAAATTTTGTTTCTCTGTACGTGACAGCTGGACCAGTTGCCGCTACACTAAAGAGGACAGAGCAAAGACAGAAAGAATATGGATCCCCTGGTAACACTATTGAGCCACTTAGTAAACTTGCCCTATATTCATCCCTACTTTTGGACATCCTAATGTGTGAGATGAAGTTTCTTATTGTTTAAGCCAGATTGAGTCAGGGTTCCTGTTACCTTCCTACAAAAGTATCCTAGTTTACATATAAACCCCCAAAAGAAGGTCCCAGAATTCTCACCAGAGCCTTTAAAATGTACCTTTTGTTGGTATCCAAAAATCAGAGAATATTAAATAAAAATTTAAAGGCACTAAAGAATAAAAAAGACCAGATAGTCTTCAGAGCGATTGTTTAAATAATATTTTATAGATTTTGGTAAGCTGGAAGGTTGCATATGCTACTTTTGTGTGAGAACATCTTATGCCTTTCACAGAAGGGGAGGTGGGGAAAATTCTGACTGTTTGGAAGGGTATGGAAGTTAACCAATGAGAGAATGGAATGGATGAAGGTGTTGAGGGCCCTTCTCATGGAAAACCTTGACAGAGTAAAAAAGGAAATTAAGACCACTGAAATACTTACAAAAGGTTAAAATGGTAAATTTTATGTCTATTTTGCCATAGTTAAAAATAAAATTTTTAAAAAGATAATTAAAGCTGCCAGCAGCTTCGAGATCTGAATTGGAAGCTGGCTTAGAACCTTGACCCTAGGTAGTAAAATTCTAACAGAAAACTCAAAGGGCTGTGAGGCAGTATGTCAAAGGTATGTGGGTTAATTTAGCCTTCTAGGAAATGAAGGAGTGAAGCTATTCATTTATTTTTAAAAACAAGTGACTAGCATGCAATGGACGCTCTTCTAGAAGCTGAAGCAGCAGCTATGTATCTAACAGCCAAACCCTCTGCCTGCAAAAAGCATTGTTTCAAAGCAGGGTTTGTGATACAACTTGGGCTCTTCAGTGACAGGGGCTACATGATTCTGAGCAACCTGGGGCCTAGGCTGTGTGTGTTCCTGACCACGCAGCACTTTCTGAACACCCCCCTATTTCCACATCCTTCCAACCCCACTGTGCTTTTACTCTGAAATAGCTGCTGCCCTCCTGAGTTCCTAGAATGCTCACATGCATGCCTTCAAGTCTTAGCCATAAGGGCTAATACATTTTATGACCTGCTTCCTAACAATGCCAGGCATAATCAATGGCTGCTTCACACACAGGCCATGAATTAGGCAAACTCCTCAGGTAATTACCTGCACCTGCCTTGAAATGCCAAGCCTTGCCTTCGAACCATCTCACAGCTGATTCAAGTCCTGGTTATATACCTATTGTTAACTTACATCACCTGTGCTTTCTTGTCATACTGAGTTCAGCGTATTACCAAGTCCTTGTTTGACTTAGCAGTATGACACAGAAGGAAAACCCAATTCTACAAGCTGAGCTCCAAGGCAAACATAATGAGGGTATTTGTTTTTAAAAGATTTCCAACCCTAGTCATGATCTTCTGCGACAACCTTCAAGTACTTTCCAGGCAATCTTTCTGACTATCCCAAAGCAACCACACTTTGGTTCCACATCTTCACCCCTCTGTGGCCTTAGCAGATTGGATACCAAAGGCCCATTCGAGTGTGTGTCTAAACAGGACTGATAACACACATTTAGTTGTACAAAACAGAAGGAAAGCATGAGCCTTCTGACCGCAGAGAATGAACCACCTCTGCCATCAGCATCTTGGGCCTCTTTAGCCTGAGCCTAGGCACCAGTCCCATCTGGGGTCAGAACACGTTATTCAGTTAGCTCTGCATTTCCTCTCCACCTGCTCAGCATCCTGCAAGCATAATTAAGCTCTATAGTATCCACTGGGTACAGCAACACACTCAGGGGATACCAGGGGGCAGTACAGCTAGCACCAAATTACAATTCTGCTGGGCACGACACACCTTCAGCACAGTCCCACCTACACAGGCCTTCCACTGAGGGGACGGTGTGTGGCTTCTTCAAACATCTCCTCAGGGGAACCTGCCTTGTCTATGGTGTGACTGGCTGACTCCCATGACAAAATTCACCCTGTCTGCAGCCAAAGGGCGAGAGAGACAGAGGCACCAACTAGGTGTCTGTAAAAGGAGAGCAGACACATAACTGGTGTTGACAAAGGAAGTCCCCTACTGCCTAACCACCGGCCACATAAACGCAGATGCAAACATCTCACATTTTATATGGTACAGATTTTAGGAGGGAGGGGAGTTTTAGCCAGTGCTCGAAACTGATGAATTCTGCCAGCTGAGTTGTTACCAGGAGATCTGAGGAGTGGCAAGGGGGTGAAACTGGCCTATATGACAGCCAGCTTTGGGGAATTCCTGGTCCCTCAAGAGAGCCTGTCTAAGCCCTTCGGGTAACTTATCATCCCTTAGAACGCCCTTCAAATAAGAAGCTGTCACTTTTCTCCCCAGCTCTGGAGCTGGGGAAACGGGTGTCCCCTCCATCCATGTCATTTGCCCAACAAGGCCTCAGAGCAACCTCTCTTCCACTTAGTATCCTGCTCTCAAACCAGGGTTCCTGAGCACCGAAGGTGTCCCTTAAGAAGCAGGAGGAGGGTGGGGGCAAGAGCGTGGGTTCAGTCCGTGTGGCGCTGGGCAAATCGCCTGCCCGCTCCGGGGCGGTTTCTCGTCTGTGCAGTGGGGTGGTGGTCTGCACAGCGCCCCGGGGTGGTCCGCCTCTCCCCCTTCCCCAGGACAACTCCTGGCCGGGCCGGGAGCGCTCACCGCCGAAACGCTTCCTCCAGTAGGGTGCAGGAGGGGGCCCGCCGTGGAATTGGGGCTGTGGCTGATGTAGAAGTTCTCCCGGGCGAGGCGCAGCAGGTTCGGGGTCATCTTCACCGAGAGCGGCAGGGGCCACAGCGCCGGCCCGGACTGGGCCAAGACGCCCGGGGCCCGAGCCGCCTGCGCCATCAGCGCCACCTGAGTAAGGAGCGCCAACATCGCCGCCAGCAGCATCGCCAACAGCAGCGCCAGCACCATGGGCAGCCGGAGCAGCCCCAGCCCGCGCAGCTCCATGGCCGCCTGGCTGCTCTCCGACCGGTCTGCCGAGCCGGAGCCTCGGGACCCGACTTCCCGCCCGGGGGCCCGAGTCGGAGGAAGCGCGGCAGCGGGTGAGTCACCAAGTCAGGTGACGGCGCGCCCCGCCCCCGACTCCGCCTCCAGGCCCCGGGCGCGCCCTCACCCGGCCCGCCCTGCCCACGACGCCCCGAGAATTTCGTCCAGGGGTGCCCTCGGGTAGGAGCAGAGCCCAGACAGCAACCTCAAATACAGGATGGCCAAAGTAAGAAAAGGGCCCGGTGCTGGACGGGCGCAGTGGCTTACGCTTGTAATCCCAGCAGTTTGGGAGGCAGAGGCTGGAGGATCGCCTGAGATCAGGGGTTCGAGACAAACCTGGCCAACATGGTGAAACCCCCGTCTCTACTAAAAATACAAAAATTAGCTGGGTGTGGTGGTGCACGCCTGTAGTCCCAGCTACTCGGGAAGCTGAGGCAGGAGAATCGCCTGAACTCGGGAGGCGGAAGTTGCAGTGAGCCGACATCACGCCACTGCACTCCAGCCTGGACGACTCCGTCTCATATATAAAAACAAACAAAAACAAAACAAACAAACAGAAAAGAAAGAAAAGGGAAAGGGCCCCGGTGCACAGGCTCGGGACGCCAGCCCGGTGCCAGGTTGCTGCTCACACCTGTGCTCTCCTTTGGGTCCCTGGCTTCAGTGAAGCTGGAGAAGCCAAGCTTGGGAAGCACCTTTCTCCACTCAGCCCAAACACCAGATAACGGAGATGAGAGCTGAGTTCATTTGCTCCTAAGTCTAGGCTTTGCTGTAACGGCATTTCAGCTGTAGTCAATATAGCCTTCCCATCAGAACTCCCTGGGGCAGAGCACGCCCAAGAAATGCTGAGAGAACCTCTTGTCGGGGGACAGATGAGAGGACTTCTGAAAAGGACGCTGTGGGTCAAGTTAATAGAAAAATAAGGACTTGTCAAAGAGCGTTAAAAACATGACTGTTTCAAAACAGAATGAAAACGTGTTAAAAGTTTATTCAGCTAATTAATTAGAGAATTATTACATTAAGTCTGTTTCACAAACAATAAAGCAGTGTTACAGGAAGATTGCTGAATAGTTTAACAACTGGGTCATGTCCTGTAGGGACACAGCGCAGCCCTATGAACCTGAGCAACATCACCACCATCCCCAAAGAGAAAAGGAACTCTGTGTCTATAGCACCCCTGTCACAAGCAAATATTTTAGCTGCTCTCAGGAATTCATATCATGAATTTTATTTTATTTTAAATCTATTTTGTTTATATGGAAATAAAAGACCTAGATGCAAGCAGAACAATGTTGCTGGATCCAATGTGGCAGGGACTAAACTAGGCTCTCTCTCTCTGTCCCTCCTTCCCTCCCCTCTCCTGATATAGCTCTATCTTTCAACTCAGTTTTTCTGTGTATTCGCTTCATTCTCAGGCAGGTTCTTCTCATTACAATACCCCAACAGCCGCAGGGCAGCAAGGACAACTCCTCAAGAAAGCATATGTTGTCATTCATCTGTGTAGGTCCTGATAAAGGATCCCAACTGACAAGTTTGATTTCATAAGCTCCTAAGGAAGAGCCAGTGAAGTCACATGACCAACACGGAATGGAGATGCCAAAGGGAGAAGAGGTGTTCTCCCTTTCCTTGTCCAGAAGGAGAAAACGCTAGGCAGACCAAAACCACAGATCTCTACAATAAGTATTTTAAAAATGAGGGTGGAAGAACTTTAAGACTTCAAAAAAATGTAATGATTATTGGGACTCAGAAAATGAGACCCCAGGCTGACACCTGTAATCCTAGCACTTTGGGAGGCCGAGGCCGGTGGATTACGAGGTCAGGAGTTCGACACCGCCTGGCCAACATGGTGAAACCCCCATCTCTACTAAAGATACAAAAAATTAGCTAGGCGTGGTGGCATGTGCCTGTAATCCCAGCTACTCAGGAGGCTGAGGCAAGAGAATTGCTTGAACCTGGGGGGGTGGAGGTTGCAGTCAGCCGGGATTATGCCACTGCACTCCAGACTGGGTAACAGAGCAAGACTCTGTCTCAAAAAAGGAAAAAAAAAAAAAAGAAGAAGAAGAAAAGAAAATGAGAACCCAGAGTGTGGCACTTTGGCATGTTGAATACTTTGGAACGTAAGAAAAGAGGCTTAGAAGATCTTTCTGACCTTCTCCTGCCTTTCTTTCTCCTGCTTCCCTTTCTTCCCCAAAGCAAGCCATAGAAACTAGAATTCCTCTTTTCCAAAATGGGTCAGAGAAACTAGGGCATGGTGGGCACAGCGGCTCGTGCCTGTAATCCCAGTACTTTGGGAGGCTGAGGCAGGTGGATCACTTAAGGCCAGGAGTTAGAGACCAGCCTGGCCAACATGGCGAAACCTAATCTCTACTAAAAATACTAAAACTAGCTGGTTGTGGTGCCACACGCTGGTAATCCCAGCTACTTGAGTGGCTGAAGCACAGGAATCGCTTGAACCCGGGAGGCAGAGTTTGCAGCGAGCCGAGATTGCACCACTGCACTCCATCCTGGGCGACAGAGCAAGCCTCTGTCTCAGAAAGAAAAAAAGAAAAACTAGAGCCCGTTTGCCCCCAAAGCCAGTCACAAAATCTAGAAATATTACTCTAATCTTCCTGTGCCTTTCTGTAGGAGCTGGCTATAAAGAGTTTCTCTGACCTGCCTTGTCTGATAGTGGCTTTCAAGACTTTTGTTCCAGAGGGACCCTGCTCCATATGCTGGAGGAAGGAATACCACACAGAGAGGCCGAAAAGACTTTAAACAGACACGACTTGACCCGTTTCTCCTTTCTATTACCATTAGGTTGATCATATCCTTTTTGTCCAGTCACATTTCTGCCTGGCTGTCTACTCTGCATCAAACCTAAACATCAAAATAGGTAGCTTTTCCTGGGTCTTTGAGTCTTCATTTCTGAAGGATCCCATGGTCATGTAAAATTGATTAAATAAATCTGTGATGCTTTCTTTGTGCTAATCTGCTCTTTTGTTATATGAGTGTCAGCCATGACTCATGATGGATGAGGAAAGGTATCACATCTTTCCACCCCTACATGGTGCATGTTAAAAATTCTCCCATGAAAGAATACCTCTGTGGCACACTATTCTCCCCTCTTCTTATAATTAAGACAAATATAATTTGCAGTATCGATCTTCACTCCCACTTTTTACCGTCAGTGGAAGCCCGGCATAATGTTTCCAAGATTCAATCTCCAATTTATGTTGTTGCAATTAGTATATTCTTAATGACAACTTCACATCGTGTCCTAGTTATCTATTGTAATGTAACAAATTACTCCAAAATTTAAGAGCTTGAAACAACTACAGATAATAAATAATATTATAAATATTTCACAGTCCTCGTGGGTCAGGAATTTAGGAGTCTTAGCTGGGTGATTCTGGATTAGATTGTCTCATGAAGCTGCAGTTGTCTGAAGGTTTTTTTCTCTAGGCTTGGCTGGTGCCAGAGGATCTACTTCTAAGTTAACTTACGTGGCTGTTGGCAACAGACCTCAGTTTCTTACTGGCTACTGGCTGAGAAAGCCTGAGTTACTTGCCATACCTGCAATATAGCAGCTGGCTTCTCCCAACCAAAGGAACTGAAAGAGAGAGCAAAGAGGAAGCCACAATACCTTTATATAGCTTAATCTTGTAAGTGACATGCATCACTGCTACCACATCATCTTCCTTAGAAGTAAGTCACTGAAGAGTTTAAGAACAGATCTCGGGATGCAAGGAAACTGAAGGCTAGAAGTCTTGGAAGAGATAAATTACCAGTGGGAATGACTGTGAGCATTTAGGAATTAGGGTGATGGAGGGTGGTTTGAGGAAGATTTGGAGTTATATTCACCAAGCCCTGAGATTTTGTGAAAGTATCAGATCTCTTTTTTATTGCACCCGATTATTAACTCTGACTCATTATTTAAAAGGGTGCTATAACATGGGAATAATATTAACATACTCATGGTTGGGTTATATTTTACTTTTTAGAAACGGGATCTCACTATATTCCTCAGGGTGGACTTGAACTTGGGCTTGAGCCATCCCGTCTCAGCCTGCTGAATAGCTGGGACTACAGGCCTACACCACTACACCCGGTTTGGGTTATATTTTAAATCAGGGTTTCTCAACCTCCGCACTGGTGACATTTTTAGCCAGATAATTTTTTGTTCTGGGTGGCAGTCCTGTGCATTATATGATGTTTAGCAGCGTCTGGCCTCTACTCACTAGTCATCAGTAGCACC
The DNA here is from genome assembly GCA_036589455.1 of Ateles fusciceps. Lineage (NCBI taxonomy): Eukaryota > Metazoa > Chordata > Mammalia > Primates > Atelidae > Ateles > Ateles fusciceps. The sequence continues at coordinate 1,325,868 of JAZHEH010000952.1, read as the reverse complement.
ACCCCTAACCCCTGAGCCTCAGTGGTAAAAAACATAAATGTCTCCAAATATTGCCAAATATAATCTTGTCTAAGCAATAATCACTACAACTTACTAACCACCAACGAGGTGCCAGGCACATTATTATCATCCTCTTACTTTATCCCCAAACCATTTAAAAGGTAGGTTTTATTGTCCCCATTTTAGAGGACTATATTGAAGCCCCAAGGCCCTGAAGAACTAAATGATTTGCTCAAGATACCACAGCTAATTAAAGCTAATGTATGGAATTAAAACAACATGGAGCTGAAACGAAGTTTCCCTAGATGACTGAACTATGAAAAAGTAGACTGCTATGGATTTACAGCAAATGTGTTACAACTGAATTCATCTGTATGGTATCTGGTTTCCCTGAGGACCTTCCTAAGCACATAACACCATTGCTTAAAATGCATCACTGGATTTTTATTTTCTATAGGGTAAAATCAAACCTTTATTTAAAGACCATCAACTTACTAGTCTAATCAGAATCTGAATCCAGTTTCTCCGCCTGGGTGCCCCATGTGCTAAATAACCCTGAAATGGAATCCTAACATGTGTACCTGCTGTTATTTTTTCCCTGCTTTTATTATTCCCACATTCAAGGGAAGGGGAATTAGATTCCACCTTTTGAAGGGAGGAATATATATATATCCCTCATATATATACACACACACATATATATATACACATATATATATACATATGTATACAATCTTGGCTCACTGCAACCTCCACCCAGGTTCAAGTGATTCTCCTGCCTCAGCCTCCCGAATAGCTGGTATTACAGGCATGTGCCACCATGCCCGGCTAATTTTGTAATTTTAGTAGAGACGGGGTTTCTCCATGTTGGTCAGGCTGGTCTTCAACTCCCGGCCTCAGGTGATCTGCCCGTCTTGGCCTCCCAAACTGCTGGGATTTCAGGTGTGAGCCACCATGCCCAGCGGGAGGAGTAAAATTTCTGACCACAGATTATTTCTGTTTCTTCCATGCAAAACACAACCCTTTCCTCCTAGAAACCCCAAAAGTCTCATCTCTTTAGAATAGCAGCTTGACATCCAGAATGTTAGCATATAAATTACACCCAGGCGTGGATGAGATTCCTTGGATATAGTTCCTTAAAGTTCTTCAAGTACAGTTCCTCTCGATCTGAAGACCTGTGAACTAAAGGCAAGTTCTCTGCCTCCCATTCCTCCCCCACACAAAAATACAGTGGTGGGACAGGCCTAAAATAACCACTGTAAATATTCCTGTTCAAAAAGGGGAAAAGAAAGGTAACAAGGGGTCTAGCAATTCCAAAATCCAGTCAGGCAAATGTTGAAGTTCCTTAATCCGGATTCGAAGACTGGAAATAATTCCCTATGGTTCTTGGCGTCACCTCGTGGGCAGTTGTGACTTTTGAGTCATCCTTCCTTTTTCATGAAAGATAGTATCTCTTTCAGTTCATGCTGGCAGTGTTTCTGCTGATATAAATCTGTTAAAGACTATCTTGATTCCCTGTGAATCTCACTGAGGTTCATACCGTTAGACAAAAGCCACATCCACACATCTCTTCAAGATACGCTCTATTGTTTGAGAGCATTTGTCAGTCATACTCTTAAAATATTTAGAGGACCTTTTGTCTGATTGAAAAGTACTCTAAGATACCATAATAAAAGATCTTTCTGAGGTCTTAAGGGATTGTATAATTACAACTTGGGTTTCCTATTTAGACCATGTTTTCCTGAGGGTGCCTGGACTTGATTTCTGCCTGAAAGCCATATTTTCATTCTAGTGTTGTTGGCTATCTAGAGTCTGGACATTAAGAAAAAAAAATCAAATCTGGCTCCTTTATGTTCAACAGTACTCCTTATTTTATTTTATTTTTTGAGACAGAGTCTCACTCTGTTGTCCAGGCTGGAGTACAGGGGCAGGATCTCTGCTCACTGTAACCTCCACCTTCCGGGTTCAAGCGATTCTCCTGCCTCAGCCTCCTGAGTAGCTGGGATTACAGGTGTGGGCCACCACTCCCAGCTAATTTTTGTACTTTTAGTAAAGACAGGGTTTCACCATGTTGGCCAGGCTGGTCTCAAACTGCTGGCCTCACACTTGATCTGCCCACCTAGGCCTCCCAAAGTGCTGGGATTACAGACATGAGCCACCATGCCCGACCAACAGTCCTCCCTTTAGCTTATCTTGCACCGCTCACATGCTAGAAGTCACCCGGAACACTAGCTGTCAATCTGTTTAGTTAGATAACAAATTCGCTTAGGTGGACACATCTACTTTCCACATTACTGCTGGCTACTGTGTTGCTAATCCTTCTGCCATGGTATAACAAGGATCTATTTCTTCCAGTTTCCAATAATATTGTCATCACTCTTTTAAAGTGAGTCTCTTCAAGTCTATACTTCTACTAAAAGTCTTTGCAAGGTACTTCATGTTTTCACCAACCCTGTCTTCAATGTCATTCCAGTTTCTGTCCACTGCCTAGTTCCAAAATCACTCCATATTTTAGGTGTTTGGTATGGCTGCACCCTACTTCCAAGTACCAGCTAATATATTCCAAGTATTATTTATCTATTGCTGTGTAACAAATTACCAAGGCTTAAGATATGTACAATTAAATGTCAGTAGATAGTGCCAAATTTCCCTCCAAAAACGGTAACAGTGTATGAGTATCCATTTCTCTACAACCTCATCACACATTATTAATCTTTTTCAATTTTGTAAGTTGTTTTAATTTGCACTTCGTTGATTACTTGTGAAATTGAATAAATTAACCATTTTATAACTTCTAAGAACCTTTTTATGCTCTTTGGGTTGTTTTCTTTTCTCTAGTGATTTGTATGGGTGATTTTTAAATTGAATATAAATCTGTGCTGTATATTACAAATAGTTTCTCCCTTTCTGTTAAGGGATAAACTTTATTTTACCTTTATGTGGTATGTTGTCTTATGGTAGTTTTAAACTTTTTTTAATATCAAATTTGTTAATCTTCCTTTTTGAGTTTTGGGATTTGTCCTGATTCATGATCATTCAACGATGATAAAAATGCCCTTTTTCCACCCAAGGCTTTTATAGTTGTGTTTTTGAATTGTATGCTTTACTCCAGCTGATGTTTATTTTTGTACACAGTTGAGGTAAGGCTCTAACTTTTTTTCCCAAATGAATAGCCAATCATCAAAATGTCATATATTGAATAGGCCATTCTTTCTTCACTGATTTAAAACATGTCATATAGTTTATTCTAAATCTTCACAAAGCTGTATAATTCTGATGAGGCTCTTTATTCTGTTCTGTTGGTCTGCATATCTCTTTCTGGGCCCTAGATATGCTGTCAATGTTGCACTGTTTTTATTTATTTATTTATTTTTGAGATGGAGTTTCACTCTTGTTGCCCAGGCTGGAGTGCAATGGTGTAATCTCGGCTCACTGCAAACTCCACCTCCTGGGTTCAAGTGATTCTCCTGCCTCAGCTTCCCGAGGAGCTGGAATTACAGGCACCCGCCACCACATCCAGCTAATTTTTTTTGTATTTTTAGTAGAGATGGGGTTTCACCATGTTGGCCAGGCTGGTCTCGAACTTCTGACCTCAGATGATCCACCCGCCTCAGCCTCCCGAAGTGCTGGGATTATAGGTGTGAGCCACCAAACCCAACCGAACTGTTTTAATCATTATAATTTTGAGTTATGCTTTGATATTTTGAAGGGCATGCGCACACATTGCTTTATTTCTAAAATTTCTTCCTATTTTAAATGAGATTTTCTTCCACATACAGAGTGATATAATGGACTTTAGAGACTGAAGGGGAGAATGGGAGAGGAGCTAGGGCTAAAAAAAACCATACATTAGGTACATTGTATACTATTCAGGTGACAGGTGCACTAAAATCTCAGAATTCACGGCTATATAATTAATCCATTTAACAAAAAGACACTTGTACCCCAAAAGCGGTTGGAATAAAGCATGAAAAATTAAAAAATTAAAATACGTAATTTGAGGTAGTTTCTTTGGAAATAATTTCATAAAGAAGCAATGACAGTGGGGCGAGTGAGACAGGAAAGGAATAAGATTAAATAAAGACCTGTTATGAAGGTGCACTGTTGAATTACTGGTGTTGGCAAAGAGAGCTGAACTTGGCAAGGATCTCTGAGAGGAGCACCAAAAAAAAAAAAAAAAAACAGAAGAAGAAGAAAATTAATGCAAACAATTTAATAGAATGCAATACATCAATCCTGCCCCAACAGAATCTGAGAGTAAAATTGATATTTACTATATCTCCCCCTCAGATATCTCAAAGCAGCCTGCGCTAAGTGAAATCTGCAGGCCCAGAGAGGCAAGAGTTTGGGACTTAGTCACGCAAATGTGTAACAGGCCACCCCTTTATGCTTGGGGGCAATTGTTTAAAGTTATTTTGTTTCTGTCTAGCTGCTTCATTCATTATCTTCATATTTCTGGAATTTGTGATACAAAGAACAATGCAGCCAGGCTCAGTGGCTCACGTCTGTAATTCCAGGACTTTGAGAGGCTGAGGTGGGTGGATCACAAGGTCAGGAGATTGAGACCATCCTGGCCAACATGGTGAAACCCCATCTCTACTAAAAATAAAAAAATTAGCTGAGCATGGGTGGCAAGTGCCTGTAGTCCCAGCTACTCAGGAGAATCACTTGAACTCGGGAGGTGGAGGTTGTAGTCAGGCGAGATTGCGCCACTGCACTCTAGCCTGGGTGACAGAACGAGACTTCATCTCAAAAACAAACAAACAAACAAAACAAAGACCAATGTATAGCCAATCAATAGCTTATGTTATTTCAATGTAAATTCTGAGTAAACAATTAGGAACTGCCCCTTCTTCCCCCACCCCCCCCCCTTTTTTTGAGACAGAATCTCATCTGTCATGCAGGCTGGAGTGCAGTGGTGCGATCTCCCCTCACTGCAACCTCTGCCTCCCAGGTTCAGGCAATTCCCCTGCCTTAGCTTCCTGAGTAACTGGAATTACTGGCATATGCCACCATGCCCAGCTAATTTTTGTATTTTTAGTAGAGTCAGGGTTTCGCCATGTTGGCCAGGCTGGTGTTGAACTCCTGGCTAAAGTGATCTGCCAACCTTGGCCTCCCAAAGTGCTGGGATTACAGGAGTGAGCCACTGCACCTAACCCCTTCTTTCCCTTTAAAAATTCACATGTAGGCATGGTGGCTCATGCCTAAAGTCCCAGCACTTTGGACTGGGACTTCAGTCCAGTGGATGAGGTAGGAAGATCAATTGGTTGAGGCCAGGAGTTTGAGACCAGCCTGGGCAACATAGTGAGACACCGTCTTTACAAAAAATAAAGTGCATTTGTAACTGTTGATAATTGGAGTGTATATTCAGGGCAATTTGGATCTACGCTCCTGGGTTGCACTCCTCAAGCTTGGCCCAAATACGGTCTCTACTTATATTAAAACTAATGACAATAATAATTTTTCCTTCCATATGAACTTGAAGACTTGATTGACAAAGTCCAAAACAAAAAACAAAAACTGCTATTGGTAGGAATTGCATTCACATTATAGATCAACTCAGAGAAAACTGACATCTTTGCCATATTGGGGCTTTCCACTTAGAAATACTTTCTTTTAATTTATAAAATTATTTTATGCTTGCCACCAAAGTCTTATACTCTACTTTACAAAGGTCTTTCACATTTCCTTTTAGGCGTGCTTCATTCTTTTTGTTGCTGCTATTAATAAGATTCCCTCCCCACTCAATTTCCCCTCAGAGATTATATAGGGATGAAACAGAGCTTTAGGTGTTGGCCTGGAAAGATCTCTCCACTTACTGCTTATACCACAAGGTCGCCCCTCCACCACAATCAGCTGTGGAAACCCAGCTGACAAAGTCATCTTTGTAAAATGTAAAGTCAGTCTTATCACTTCCTTGCTTAAAACATTTCAATGGCTTGTTCCCCATTGTCCCTAGAATAAAATACAGGATCTTTAATATGGCCTGCACCGTGTGGCAGAATCTTGCATCTGCCCACATCACTTCCACCCTCAACTGTGTGCTCCAGGGGCAATGATCGTCATATATTTGAAACCACCAAGCTTTCTCCTCCCTCACAGCCTGGCCTCGTGTAATAGCAAAACGAGGAGGAGAAAGGACTCGTGGAGCCTCTTGTTGCTCTGTGCTGAGCACTTTTTCATATATCAGTGGACAAAGACTTCTCTCTTGACAAACTCTAGTCATGCTCTGAGCCCTGACTAAGCCTCTTCTGGACTAGACTTCGACTTTGGCCCCCATCCTTCCTGGGCCTGCATAGCCCAGTTCTAGTGAGAATCCAGATCAGTCAGTTTAGTAAGAATCCCCCACCCCCTGATATTTAACTGCCCTCGATATCTTGATTAAATTCCTCATTCCCTGTCCTTGATATCTGATCACCCTGGCCTGCCTTCAGCAAGAATCCTCTTACCCTTGATGTCTCCTTTTAACGTTTCCACCTACTGACGCCCTCACTCTGCTTGTTGCTTATAAATCTCCTAATGTCTTTGCAATATTCAGAGTTCAGCCTGATCTGACTCACCTATTGCAATAGTCTTGACACCTATTGGAATAGTCCTGAATAAAGTCTTCCTTTTCATTTTAACAAGTGTCCAAATAATTTTTTTCTGTGACACAACTTATTTAGATAATATTCTGACAATATCTGTGGATCAGTTGGCTATGGGAAATGAGGGAAAGAAATTTAGGAAATGTATCAGACTTCTAGTTCAGACTTATAGGTAGATAATTTATCAGTTATTCAATGCGTAGTTACAGAGAACTGAGAAAATAAAATTTAGAAGCTTCTGGAACCTCCAAAAATGTTTTAAGCCTTGACAGAGATGTGGCTGTGATCTGCGTCACATATGCTTACAGCTTGTGTTCCAGGTTACAGATTAGCTTGCTTTTTTATTTTTCTCATTCTGTGCCATGACTAGAGATAAACAAATGGCATCTGGGATAGAAATCTCCTTTTCCTTAATTGATGACCTTTGGACCCTTGTTACAGATTCAACTTCCCTTTTGTTCTAGTTTGTTTAGATCAAATGACAAACAACCAATGTTTATTACACCCTCTGTTAAAAAATGTTAAATGTACCCTTCTCAAAATGAAACATGACCTACAGCCAATTAAATTGCCATAAGAATGTGCCAAGCTTGTATGAATAATAATGTTGTAATGCTGCTATAAATTCCTCTGTTCCCGCCTATACAAATGAAATCTTTACTTCCCTACTTTGGAATGCCAACTCCATTCCTTTGGAGTTGGTGTTTCTGGGTTGTTCATCCTCACACTTTGAATAAAACTAAAATTCTGACCCTTTTGATTATTTTAGGTGGACAAAACAGAATCCACTCCAGCTAGTTTTAGGAGGAATTAACTAACTACAGAGTATCAAGTGGCTCACAGAATCCTTCTGAGAGCTGAAGAGCTTGACTCTTGGCTGAAATTCCTTGAGCAACTGCTCTTGTCATGACCAGGAAGCTGCATGCTGTATGGAGAAGCCTCTGCTACAGCTGCTAACTCTAGAATTATGCCATTTCAGCTCCAGTCTACACAGCAAAGGGATACCTCATGCCCTGTCTCAGTCTCCACCTAAGTCACATCTGAATTCAAGGCTCATGCAATCACATCTAATGAGCAGAAACTAAAGAACATGGAACACCAGCAGCAAGGGAGTCTAGGAAGTGTAGTTGCCAGCCTGTGTTCTACAGGACGACACACTAGGAGGAGGAGAGATAGATGGATGCCGAGTGAGCCAATTCAGCATCCCATGGAAAGTGATACAATTTGTTGAGGTGGGTGGACAGCCTAGCACCTGGGCAGACAAGCGAACAAAGCTGCCTAACTCCTGAAGTGGGAACATTCTGTGGCAGGGCGGGAGCTCCTAATATTAGATGATCACATTTCTCTACTTTCATGACATATCCATCAGCAACCCTGAAATACCTGTGAATTCTGTCACTGCAATTATGAAAACAGGTTGAGTGCCATTTGTCAAGGAGGGCTTAACTGGCCTGTCCAAAAGGGCAAGAAGAGGGCTTGGAGTTAAATCTGCTCTGGCAGGTGGCAAGCATTTCTCCCCTGATTTGCTAAAATTAGCCGTAGAAATAACTTTCTCTTCCTTATCTATTAAACAGTGCCCTCTGGTGGGAATTCACACTCTGTCTTGTTCTCCAGTTCTCCACCTTTTCTATTAATGAATACTGTTTATATAATTTGAGTATTCATTTGCTCTGTTAATGCAGAACAAATACCAAATGCTAAGGAAAAAAAAAATCTGAATCTATCTGGAAACATTTTGGTGACCAAAGGCTGCTCTGATGCCACAAGATGTGAAGACCCAGAAGAAGTGAACCTTCTAAGGTTTCTAAATCCAAAATCTCCAGACTGGGGGCAAAGTTCATGTTGGCAACTGCATGTCTACTACCCCTCTTCAAAATATTCCTTCTGGCCGGGCACAGTGGCTCACGCCTGTAATCCCAGCACTTTGAGAGGCCGAGGCAGGCAGATCATGAGGTCAGGAGTTTGAGACCAGCCTAGCCAATGTGGTGAAACTCCGTCTCTACCAAAAAAACAAAAATTAGCTGGGCATGGTGGCATATCCCTGTAATCCCAGCTACTTGGGAGGCTGAGGCAGGAGAATCACTTGAAACCGGGAGGTGAAGTTTGCAGTGATCCGAGATTGCACCACTGCACTCCAGCCTGGGCAATAAGAGCAAAACTCTGTCTCAAAAAAAAAAAAAAAAAAAAAAAAAAAAATTCCTTCTTTACCTTCCTTCCACCCTCCATGATTTGTCTTGTATATGAGATGATACAGGAAGCTGAACTGGGATGGGACTGGTAAATGTAATGAACAAGGGACTTAATTTGACGTGTGTATATGAATTAGAAGGTGTGACAGGACATCTCTCAGGGGGCAGAAATGGCACTAGCTACCCAGTACAGGGTTTGCAAAGAGGGCATTGCTGTCAGATGGCATGTCAGCCTGCCCTCTCTTCCCTTCTAAAGAGGTCTAGAGAGAGGTGGGGGTGTTTGTCTTCTTGAGAGGGAAAAATTCTTTGGGGCTAGGGATTGGCATTTGATTCTGCTCTCTGTCAGAGGCATTCAGTGTGGTCTGTAGCTTCAGAGGTTGTGAGCTTGCCTCTGGGGCATGGAGTGAGGGCTCACTTCACATCAGGACTTACAGGCAGGCAGCTGGCACTGGAGGAAGTGCTCTGGGCAACATTGGCACGAAGAGTTGTGTGGTGTGCAAAGGACCAGAAAGCTCAGCTGGAAGCCTCCAGAAGCAAGTGGAAATATAACTGCTTCTTTTTGTTGAAGATGTGCTGGTTAGCTGAGGGGGCAGTGGGCTTCCCTGGAGAGCCGCCCTATCTGAGCAAGGAGTACATTCCCTGAAGGGCTCGCAGCGTGTACTACAGGCAGGGAGATGGATGAGGGGCACACGGTGAGCACTTTGACAGTTCACCATGTCATAATGCTAGAGAGGGGTCAGGGTAGCGGATGTTGCCTGAGAACAAGCATCACATATACTGGGACAGCAGAAGCCTGGATCAGACAGCAAGCTCTGTAGGAACAAACCATGCAGATCTCATCAGCCCAAATCCCAGCGTAAGGCACAGAAGCGGGAATAACCAACAGCAAAGGAGTGGCCGCTGCCTATTCTCACCAAGGTGCTGGTCTCTATGTGAGAAGAATCCCAGCATTCACCAAGGAGTCCTTCCATTGCAGACAGACAGAATCGGACATCCAGGAAGCATCTCAGGTATCATAGGACCCAGGATTTTAAACCTCATCGTGCATCAGGCTCACCTTGAGAGCTTTGAAAAATACCAGTGCTTGCGTTCTGGCCCAGCTCCATTAAAAAAGAATCTGCAAGTATAAGATAAAATTTATTTTTACAGTTTTATTATGATAGACATACAATAAATTGTGTATATTTAGAGTGCACAATTTGGTAAGTTTTAAATATACAGCAGTGGAACCATTGTCACAAGCAGACATCGGACACACCCATCACCCCCACGGTTTCTTCAGGCCCTTTTGCAATCTCTCCCTTTCATCCTTCTCTTGCCTCCCTGCCCAAAGCCCTACTCCCACATAACCTTCCATCCAGACAACTACCGATCTGCTTTCTGTCACTACAGGTTAGTTTGCATTTTCTAGAATTTTATACAAATGGATCACATGGCATTTTCTTTGGTCTGGTTTCTTTTTACTCAGCATAATTATTTTGAGATTCATCCAGGTTGTAGTGTGTATCTATAGTTTATTCCTATTATTGCTGAGTAGTATTCCATGTGTGGAATTTGTTTATCCATTTACCAATTGATGGACATTTGTGTTGTTCCCAGTACTGCAGGGTTCAGCAGAGGTAAGGTCTGATGAAGAGATAAGATTAATGAGGAGACGTTTATTATTTTTTGGGTCTTGGAACACTTTGTTGGTAGTACTCTTCTGGCATTGTTGTCCCTTACCGTAGTTGTTTTTTGTCACCATCAGTGTTTCTGTGTACCACCCTTTCCCTTGAGAACAGCAATAATGTTGATGCAGGACTTTTCTTGGTCACTTTGCTGGCTGGAGACTTCCTGCCCAGACTTGCTCAGGCCTGGGATCGCCATAGGAGACGCTCTGCCCACTTGGCCTGCGGGGCTGCACCCAGCCTGCACTCCAGTGCAGATCCTGCAGCCACCGCAACTGCATGCTTGGCCCCTGGCGGGGAAGGGGTGTGTGAGTGAACAAGTACAGGGTCTGGCTGACTGTTCCAGGTAGCAGCACAGGAGCAGGCTCTGTGCGGGACTTGTGGCTGGACCAGGCATGTTGTAAGCCATTCCCACAGTGGACTCCAGCATCTAGACAAGAGGAATGCAGTGGTGCCCAGGCAGGTGTGCCCCTGACCCCAAAGTCCCAGAGGGGGTGTTACAGCATGCTAACTAGCTCTTTTAGTCCTGCCATTCCCAGCCTGACTGACAGCGGCATGTTAACAGTTCTGTTAGCATCTTTTCCCACCCTGGCCGGTGGCTCTGGGGGCTGGCTTGGCCCCACCACTGCTTCCTGTTGCATGGGGCAGCTGCCCTTCACTGGCAGAGGGCCACAATATTACAACCTTCTGTGTACTTGCATTTGGTGGGTCCTGGATACTTGTCCCACCTCCGAGAAGAATAAAGTTGGGCTGACAATTGAAGGGTGAGGAGGGTAGAGAATAATTTTATTGAGGAATAAAACAGCTCTCAGTAGAGAGGGGCACCAGGGTGATCCCCACCTGAAGTTGATGGTTTCCTTCTCAGTGTGGCTGGGTCCAGGGCTTTTATGAGCTCAGAATGGGGAGTGTGTACTGACTGGTTTGTGAGTAAGCAAAAAAAAGTGGCCAAAAAAAAAAAAAAAAAAAGCACCACTTACAGGTGGGTATGATAGTGTTAAAAAAAAAATTAGGGAAAGGTAGGTATGTGTAAAACAGGTGAAAGATGGGGATCAATCAGAGGAATGTGCACCAAATGGGAAGAGAGGTTCTTAATTAGTTCGTAGATTTATCCAAGGCTAGAAGCTTGGCTTTCAGGTTTCAAACTGTCTTTGGTTTGAAGGTCGGGTTTCACTGGGGACCTGCCCCTGTTTGCCTAGGATTGGTCTGCCTCCTGCAGCTATCAGTATGTCTTCCTCAGTTTTATATCCTTTATGGTGTTGCACGTGGGACGTTCTTGTTAACCTGGGGCTCCTGGCCTGTCTCTGCGTTGCTCACTACCTTCCAGTTCTTTTTCACCCCAGCCTCTTACTTATTTCCCCCACTGTTCAGCCAAATTGAGATCTGTACTTTTCATCATTGTATGAGGCCCTGAACTTCCCCTTTGGCCTGTTTATGCCAAGACCACACTGCCTTCCCTGGAAATCCCCCCTGTCTCCTCTGCCAGCCACTTGGCACCCTGCATCCCCAGTGCTGCTTATCAACATTCTACAGTCAGCATGGTGCTGGCTTAAGAAGAGGCAAACAGATCGATGATGTAGGATTGATAGCCTCATATAGACCCTATTCAATGTAAGAATTTAATTTGTGCTGGAGGAGACATCACAGATCAGGGAGAAAGAGAAAGATTTTCAATAAATAGCATAGGAAGAATTGATGAGTTCCTCAGGGAAAAATCAGTTTAGATAATTATCTCAGTCCTCCCAAAATTAATTCCAGATTTATTGATGAGGTAAGGTATTTAAAACCTAGAAGAAATTGAAAGTGCCTATTTATTAAATCTTTGGTAGAAGGAGGACTGTCTCCCTTCTAGCTTAGATTTGAATAATGCTCATAACAGAAAAAAAAATCAGTAGTTAAAAAAATTTAATCTTGCATGTCAAAAAAGTAACCCAAATTTAAAGGTACTCTTTGAACTTTAAAAAATACTGTGGCAGACCGGGTGTGGTGGCTCATGACTATAATTCCAGCACTTTGGGAGGCAGAAGCAGGCATATCACCTGAGGTCAGGAGTTTGAGACCAGCCTGATCAACATGGAGAAACCCCGTCTGCACTAAAAATACAAAATTAGCCAGGTGTGGTGGCACATGCCTGTGATCCCAGCTACTCAGGAGGCTGAGGCAGGGGAATTGCTTGAACCCAGGAGGCAGAGGTTACAGTAAGCCAAGATCGTGCCATTGCACTCCAGCCTGGGCAACAAGAGCAAAACTCCATCTCACAAAAATAAATAAGTAAATAAATAAAATACTGTGACAAACACAGCTAGTAATGGCATAGTATATTTACTATATAAAGTGCTCACACAAACCAATACACATTCTGTAGAAAAATGAACAGAGGACTTGCATCCAAATAAGGGAATGCAATTGTTTAGTGAACATAGAGATGAATGCTTAGTCTTGGTTTCTGTACTTGAATATACGTACAGTTTAATAAAGAAGGAGATACAATCCTTTGTAGACTAAATTACTCAAGATCAGAGACAATCAGAACACTTAATGAATTACACTATAGTTACCTATTCTTGATCATGACTTGTGTTTATTTGTATCTTGGTGGGTTCTCTGCTTATAGCAGGAGGTCCCTGGGGGCTAATAAAAGCCACTATTTTTAAAGCCCTGCTATATACCAGATTCTTTATACACAGTGTCTCAAACCCTGATAGCAACCCTGCATGGTACATACGACCAGTCTTGTTTAACACATGAGGAACATGAGGCGAGAGGGGCACTACCAGGAAGTTTGAGAGTCAGGATTTGAACTCCACTTGGCCTAACTACATATCCTATTCTCTTGCCATAGGGGCCAGGCTACTTCTCTGAAATTCTCTTACATAGCAAAGAAAAAGTTAGCTTTTGCTGTTACAGCCTGAATCTGCACTGCTCTTTCCTCCTCCACCTCCAGTCCTGAAGATACATGAACATGTTATAAGAAACAGAATGAAGACTGAGAAAAGCAGAATTCAAAATCAAAGAACAAAGAGTACTGAGAAACACACACACACACACACACACACACACACAGCACACACACACAACTAGCTGCTGGAAGAGGCATATGGCTGCAACTCTCCTGAAGCTCCCTCCCAGGTAAATGTTTCTTGTCCCCATCAGGTAATACAGCCTCCAAATGGATCACAATTAAGGCATTTTATGGCTGGATGTTGAAGAGCCAGGCTCTATCACTTTGTGGAGCAGTAGGAGAGGTTGTCTGTCCCCTGAGGGCCCTTTATCCCTTCCCAGTCCTACTTCTTGTGGACAGTGGATGTTATATAACCTGTGCAGTCATTTATGTTAATATAATTTATTGTAGATAGTGTGATGGGGGTGGTGGTGGCTAGCATTTGAGGACCCCTTAATCAGGAATCCACATTTAGGGATGATTAGTGACTCTGAAGTGTCCTAATCAAGAAGACGCACTCCAGAAGTACGGATTTGAATACTGTTTTTGAAATCGAACAACGCAGGGTTAGGGAATGATTGGATCAGTTAGTGAAATGCAAGTTGAAATCTGTGGCTGACTACAAAGACTATACCAGCCCTGTTGCCCTCACACGAGCAAACCCAGCAAGCCCAGCCCGTGCCTTTGGAGCAGCACTTGACTTCTGGACATTCACTTGACCCTGTCTTCTCCCACTTCCCTGTGGACTCTGTCTCCTGACTGAACTTGAAAACTGACTAATTCTGTGGTTAGAATATTTTGTTCCTCCTTGGAGTGAACCTCTCAGGCAAATAATGGTTGTAATGCCCGAAGAGAGATGAGGCTGTTTCCAAACTCCCAAGAATGAACTGTATGACAATTTTTAAGTTAATACCGGCTTGTTAATACACATTGGCAGAATTTGGAGTCAGATTCCCTTTCACTGCAATATACACAACCTGGTAGCAAGGTTGTCAGGGAGAGGATTTATGGACCCCCTGTCTCTAATGCCAGAGGCTACCAGCATTTACAAAAATAACAATAAATATAATATTTACAATAACAAAAATCTCAGCATTTACAAAAGTAGAATAAATTCCCCAACAGTTGCTGCTAGACACATTGGCTTAGATGAGTTTTCAGGGTGGCCCTTTTAGCCCAAGAACGCATCTCAATCATGTGCTGAGAGCTTTTCCTACATATACGTGTGTGAAGCGAAGACAGAGATACTAACTTCAGACGAGTGAAGCTAAACAAGATTCTGCTCCCCTTTCTAGTCCCTATTTCTGTTCTGAGCAGGTTGATTGCCAGACGGAGAGAATTGACCACAGTGAGGTGCCTTCTAATTGGCAGCAGTGACTGTGGCTGCCAGGGCAAGCTCTGCTAATGCCCCAAGGCTGCTGCTCTGCAGTGCAGGCAGGGCCCCTTAGGGCTGTGATTTTGGGGGCGGCAGGGAGTAGGGGAGCTGGGGCAGGGGTGGGGAAGTGGCACCTGCTTCTCCTGAACCTGATCCTGCTGTCTTTGTGAGGACAAGATTTCCAACTGGTCCAAGTGAGAATTTTGCCAGCTTGTAGACAATGAGAACCAGGCCTCCAATCACAGCCAACCTGGGCCATTTTCAATGTCACTGCCAACTTGACCTACTATTATGAAAATTGCTCCAATTACGGGCATACACATTTGCATGTGAAATGACAACTAAGTGCTTGCCTAAGAGGCAATTTTTGTAAGTGAAGCCTGGGGTTACTAAAATAGGGTGTTTTGTTCTTTGTTGGGATTATTTGTGACCCAATGAGATGACAGCCTTCCTCAAGCATTGCCTTGTGGCCTGTCATGAATCACTTGTCCCTCAAATGCTTTCTATGGTTTGCAGTGGAGCCCCTTGAAATAACTGGGCCTCAATCATCAGTTTCAACAATTCTCCTGTCTCCAAGTAATAAAACATCTGGAAAATTGGGCTAAATGGATAAAACAGTTCTCTGTAATAAGTATCTGGCATCCGTACAACTCTGTATAATGCATTTTCTTAATGACCAGATGTGGTACTTCTGTGTTATAAAGAACAGAGGCATGTTTAGTCATGCTTTTTATTGCATTTAAAATGCAAGGTATATTTTCATAGCTCCCCAGAGAAATGCTCTTCCATTGACTGAGAATTGTTGATGTGTTGGTTTATAAACTTGAAAAGTAAGCGAACCACTCAGAAAATTGCAGGTATAATTTAAACAGTCATTAAACTGGACACTCAGAGGGAACTGGCTTTAAAAAAGAATTCAGTATATAAATTTTCCCTTCTCTCCCAGTGAATTTGTTCCACAGGGTCTTTGATCTTGCGGTTGTTTATGTTCTTATCTGTCTTCTGTAATATTTATGGCTTTATGAAGATATGATTTCATCAAACTTACTATTCACTTCTTCCCAGTTTCTCATTAAGAAAGCTTAGCTGGTAACCCACCTGCGTAGTCTCTATTTTTATAGTCCTTTGTAGGTTTCCAACAAGATGTTTTTAACACGTGTGTGCAGGAAAGCAGGGGAATGGGAGATGTCTAGAACACTGTCCATGGGGTTACTATTGTACAACTCTCCTCCTCCTACACACATGCACACAGAAAAGTGTGTGGGCATGAGCACATGTATGTATATCAATAAATATTTTTAGAAAGTTAGGAAAACATAGAAAAGTACGAAAAGAGGTCTGGCGCGGTGGCTCATGCCTGTAATCCCAGGACTTTGGGAGGCCAAGGCGGATGGATCACAAGGTCAGGAGATTGAGACCATCCTGGCTAACATGGTGAAACCCCATCTCTACTAAAAGTACAAAAAATTAGCAGGGTGTGGTGGCACGTGCCTGTAGTCCCAGCTACTTGGGATGCTGAGGCAGGAGAATTGCTTAAACCTGGGAGGCAGAGGTTGCAGTGAGCCAAGATCTCACCACTGCACTCCAGCCTGGGTGACAGAGTGAGACTCCATCTCAACAACAACAAAAAAAGAAAATTAAAAAAGTCCTATGGAATTCTATTCAGTTATAACCCCTGTTTACATACGTACTTTTCATTTTATAGAATTTCAGTCATGCTTCCCATATTGTTTTGTCACTTGCTTTTATCACTTCAAATACCAGAAACCTTCTTCCTTTCATAAAATATTCCCTTAAGGTGTGAGCCTAGATGGATTAATTTTTATTGAACCACTTTCTTATTTGGGGACATTTTAAATTTTCAGAAATTTTCACCACCACAGTCTGTGATAAATATCTTTATGTGAAAATCTTTTTGTAGTCCTCTGATTCGTTCTTAAAAGTAGAATTACTGGATCAAAGGACATGAGCTCCTATTTTTGAGTCTGTTTCAGTACGAACTGTCCCAAATGGGCTTCTCCGAGAGTGTAACGGTATTTGTCATACCCTCCCACAAGAGAGTGTGGGCACCGTTTTCCTGAGCGCTAGGTCCTCTCATTTGGAACAGTTCCATAGTAAAGGTAGTCATCCTTCCTGCCCTATTAACTGCCATTGTCTCCTTAGCTTGATACTTGCCTTTTAACTTGGATGATGAGCTGGAAAATTTTATTCGTTTTGCCAGATTTTTCCCCCTCTCCCTCCTTCTGACCGTCATTAGAAGTCTTAAACTTCTCTTCTGTAACCCTTTCCTTTATGGGGTCCTCTTCAGCTTTTAAGCTTTACCAGCTTAAAATCAGATTATCGATTTCTGCTTTTCTTAAATTTGTTTTTTTTTTCTAGTTCAATTTTATATTTAACATAAATCTAAAATCTATCCAGAACTGATTTTGGCATACTACATGAAGTGGGAGAATGTAATTTATTCTTTTTTAAATGGTTAACAGCACCATTTATTCAGTATTCTCTCTTTCTCTCTCTCTCCTCTTTTTTTTTAGGGATAGAATCTTGCTCTATTGCCCAGGCTAGAGTGCAGTGGCACAATCATAGCTGCTGCAACTTTGATCTTCTTGGCTCAAGTGAACCTCTCACCTCAGCCTACTGAGCAGCTGGGACTACAGGGGTGCACCATCACACCTGGCTAGTTTTAAAATTGTTTTGTAGAGACAGGATTGTACTATGTTGCCCAGGCTGGTCTTGAATCCTGGGCTCATCAATCCTCCTGCCTCAGCCTCCCAAGACTTTGGGATTGCAGGCTTGAGCCCCCACGCCCGGGCCCAATACTCAATTTTTAAGCAATCCATCTTTTAAACATTAAAAGTATAGGCTGTGTTATTTCTCTGAGTCTTTCTTAAATGTGTCTACTTTCATGGATAATTCACTGATTTTTTCCCCCCTTGGGCTATATGTAATGGATAAGATTGATCTATGTTTGCTGATTGCAAATCACAATTCTGCCTGACTTTGAAACCCTTGACTCCTAACAGTTCTATTTAGAAACTAACTCTTCAGTTTTGCTCCTAGCTTGCCCATTATATTTTGAAGTGGTATGAGTCTCTATTGTGTAAGCATCTAAAGTCTTAATCCTAAGAGCAGTCAGGCAGCATGTGATTAGAAAGAGGTCATCTTTGGCCGGGTGCAGTGGCTCATGTCTGTAATCTCAATACTTTGGGAGGCTGAGGCGGGCGGATCACCTGAGGTCAGGAGTTTGAGACCAGCTGACCAACGTGGAGTAACCCTGTCTCTACTAAAAATACAAAAATTAGCCAGGATGGTAGCAGGTGCCCGTAATCCCAGCTACTCAGGAGGCTGAGGCAGGAGAATCACTTGAGCTTATGAGGCAGAGGTTGCAGTGAGCTGAGATCGCACCACTGCACTCCAGCCTGGGCAACAAGAGAGAAACTCCACCCCCCACCCCCAACATCTCTCCAGAAAAAAAAAAGAAAAAGGAAGAGGTCATCTTTTTAGTTAGAGACTGACTCTAGTTCTGTACCAGGTGCCCATGTGGGTTCTTGGGTCTTCATTTACTCAGTTCTAAACTGGCAGAGAAGCTATGACTTGAAGTATGTACTTTAAAAAGTACTTATTTTGTTAAATCTTGCAGATAGGTTTGAAGCATTAAAAAATCCACATGATGGTGGTGGGGAGGGGAAATTACTTAGGTCAGCTTCAAAAAGCCTGAGTTGGATTCTTCACTTAGCCAGTTTAGTAATTGTTTTCTAAATGGCAAAACAATTTTTAAAGTAAATTCTTTATTTAAATTGTTTACTAAATGATAAAAAAATTTTTTTAATGGTAAAAAAATTATTAAAAAAGCCTTTAGTAAAAAATTGTTTACTAAATAGGGAAATGGTTTAAATTCCACCAGATTTTGTTTCCTCGGCAGTAAAATGAGGTTTGTTTCCATGCTAGGACCACGTCCTTTACAAAACATGAAATTATAGCTGGTTAATATATTTCTGGAAAGGTATTCAAACTCAGTGATAAAGCTATGCAAGTTCATATAATAATCAAATGTGATTTTTACCTATAAATAAGCAAATATTTCTTAAGACACTTACTCCATGCTGGTGAGGATGTGGTCAAAGGGAGGATTTGACAATGTAGATTGGTACAGTCATTCTGGGAAGCACTTTTGCAAACAGCACCTTAAAATGTCTGTTCCTTTTGGACCAGTAGCTCCATCTCCAGTAATTTATTCTAAAAAAAATAACCTTAGATATAGAAAAAGAGTTATACATAAAGATGTTGATCAGAGACTGATTGGTAGGAGGCAAACCTCAACAATAGGGAGAATTATTAGCTTGTTACATTTTAAAGTAGCATACTTCATTTACATTTTTGCTTAAATGACACTGACAGTAACTCAAAACAAAATGGGCAAAGAAGCATTTCAATTATTAGAAATAATTATGGAAATTATACTGTGCAATCATGAAAAATGATGGTAAGAGTTGCTTAATATTCTGAGAAAATATTCATGTTATAATGTTAGGTGAAAAAAGTCTGAAAATAAAATTGTCTAATCAGCATCATCATGTCTGTGCACAGAACAAAGACTGAAAAAAAAAAGCTTAAAATCATGGTGTTTTTCTTTGGGGTATGCAGGGTTTCTTCTTTTCTTTCTATTTTTCTACAGTGAACACATGAATTTTATGCTCAGCTAAAAATAAGCCTATTTTTAAAATGAATGTTTGTTTTTTGAACAAAAACATGATTCTGGAAAGAGTATCTATTCCTCTCATAATCACAGAGTTGTCATAAAGACCAAATAAGGTTGTTGTGAGGACAAACAGGCCGTTTTGTGAACCAGGAAGCACTCGCCATTGTGGCTGCGTGTGGCCAGGCTGCTCACTCAGGGCTCCTGCTTAATTCAGATCTTGGAGTAAATGTACTAGGAAAGCTCACTTTATGAAGAAACCCATGTAGTCTGGAAAATGAACTATCCCCTTACAACGCGAATGATCTTTCAATTTGTTTTGTAGGTTTCAATTCTTATGTATTAGACTTTCTCTAAGTAGAACTCAGTTTCAAATATAAGTCATGCAGGCCAGACATTCTGGCTTGCACCCTTAATTCTAGCACTTTGGGAGGCTGAGGTGGGAGGATTCCTTGAGGCCAGGAGTTTAGACCAGTCTAGGCAATATTAGCAAGATGAAAGAAAGAGAGAGAGAGAGAAAGAAAATTATGGCTTCTTTATAACACCACTGTCTTCAATCAAAAGGTCCTAAAACAATAGAAAATATTATTTAAAAAAATATGAGTCATGCTATTCAGGACTAAAAGAGTAAAGATTTCTGAAGTTAGAGGGAAACATGGGTCCCTAGCTGGCTTGCCTGCTCCTTTTCCTGATTTTCCATTCCATTCCTGTTGACTTCACCCCATTCTCGTTCTCAGTCAGAGGATAACTCTTGAGTTCAAGGACTGTGGATTTCAATTTATATTCAGCTTCTGGAAGACTATGGGAAATCTAATGAATGCTTATTACAGAGGCAACTGGCCTCTGTTATAGCTCTGGGCTTGTCATCCCAAGGGCCAGAAAGACCATTTCTCAGTGGCCCCTGGCACCCACAGACACTGTGGCTCCAACTGGTGCTGTCTGGAATGAAGGGTGAAGGTCTCTCTCTCTCTCTCTCTCTCTCTCTATTCTCACTCTCTCGCTCTCTCTCTCTGACATGTGGATCTCTTGCTGCCACGTTCTCTCTACCGTGAGATGCTGGCTATTCCCAGTGCCTTTTCCCCGTATTCTTGCTTTCTCAAGTTGATCTTTTTCTTCCTGTCAATATCTTATCTTTCTTACTTGTCTGTAGTTGCTTCTCTGGCCTTTTCAAATTGCAGTTTGTGAAAATCCTCAGGGATCAGAGGCCTCTGATGAGATCCATGAGCACTAGAATGTTTTTTATGAGTTTTCTTCAGTGATAATCCAAAATGTGATTTTACCAGTCATAAAGGCAACATTTTCTTAGAATAGGAGTTTTGTCTTGGGGTTGCATTCAGCTGCTGCTAGGAAGAGCAGATACAACCAAGTGTGGCTTAGGCAAACAAGTTCTAATTTTTCTCATTGACAACGGTGTCTGCAGTGGGAACTGCTGGCTTCATTTAGTGGCTTGATGATATTGTGGCTGGTGTCCCTGTGATACTCTTGTTTTGTCTCTTGTAGCTATAATCTGGCTGCTGCAGCTTCAAGGATCATGACCTGTGCTTGAAGCAGGAAGAGAGAAAGAGGTGGCATCAGCCCTATCAGCCTCTTTTAACAGAAAAGATAAAATTTCCCAGACACCTCCTAGCAGGCTTCCTTTTACATTTCATTGGCCCAAGCTGAGTCACATAGCTCCTCCCTGCTAAAAGGGAGGCTGGGGAAATCAACTGCCTGGTAAAGGGAACAGGATTGCAATGGTTGGCTTAGGTCAGTCACAAGTCATTACTTAGGGCTGAACATATTGTTTGGGATGCAATCAGAGTCTGGCTATCATGGAGGCATGGCTGTTGGCATGAGATGCATGGGCCAAGCTAAGTTGGGGGTCCCTGCACCTCACATTCCTTTTGCTTCCTTTCCCAATGGCCCTTTGTTTCTTTTTACAGAGATTAGGGTCTCTCCTCTCCTTTTGCTTCTTGCTGAGTAAAGCTGGTGACGTCCTCTCTACCTTTGGCCTGTCATCGTCTCCATTCCATCAGTTACAGACAGAGGATTTCCCCCTCATGCTCCCCCTTCTGCCCTTCACCCTCAGGGTGGAAAAGAACATTATCTCTATGCTAAGAGTTTGCTTTGACTTCCGAAGTATGATACTAAATTCCAGATATTCATCAAACTTTTAAGGTTTAAATTTCATTTATTCTCATCAAAATTCAATTTCCTGGGTTGAGGAAGAGCACTCCATGCTCAGCTGACACTAAGGCAATATTAGTTTTTTCTAAAAACCCCTAGAGTGAAGTGTTGGCTGACTGAAAAGATAAGGGAGAAAGAATTTAACAAAATCCTTGGTTTTTCCTAGAGCAGGAATGAGCCGGGCTTATTCTCCAGCTCTCATGCTTATGCTGCTTCTGCTGGAGGCCCCATTCCACTTTCTCTCCACATTCACCTCTTCTACGAACCTTCCCATCCTTCTTCACACCTTCTATTTTTTCTTTCTGCTTTCACGTCTGCTGCTGACTGGAACCTCATATTTCACTACCTTGTGATCACTTTGAGTTTAGAATCACCTGCAGCTTCCCCTTTATCACTTTTGCAATTTCCCCGAGGTAGACTAGTTGCTCGTCTTTTCCAGGATCAGCCCTCCACCTGCCCTGCACTGGGCATTGTGTGCTGTCTGGCGCGTTCCAAGCTTAATGTGCTCCTGGCCCTGACCGTGGTCTAGTGGGCAGACTGAGAAATCAGGCATTGCATGTTCTATTCTCAGTTTTGCTATGAGTGCTCTGAGGTCTTAGGCAGGTGACTTCATTATGCTGACAAATTTATACTTCTCTGGGAAATAATTTCAAAATTCAGCATTCTCAAAGTATATTGGGATTACTGACGCAAATATAAGTACCAAAGACAAGTTTTTTTTTTTCCGGTTTTAAAAGTCTCTTTTTCCCACAAAAGCTTTTAAATGTGATATAAAGATATATTAAAGTGAAAATTAAATGCAAGGAGAAAGCTACATGTTGTACTGAATTGAAACACCCTGGAGCAGAAGCTCCAGCTTTTTCGTGGTGTGGGGATATACCCACAGTTAGCTAAACTGTAAGGTTCGAGGACATGGTACCCAAGATTGCCCTTAGTTCTGACACCAACTGCAAGTTTAGGGGGATGGGTTCTCCAAATCATCCTCAGATTTGAGAATCCACTAGAAGGACTTTAGAACCCACTGAAAGCTATTATGCTCCTAGTTACGCTCTATCGCAAGAACAGGATACAGATTAGGATACAGATTTAAATCAGCCAAAGGAAGAGAAGCATAGGGCAGAGTTTAGGAAGATTCAAAAGTGAATCTTCTGTCATCCCTAGGACACATGACTTCCCTGGTACCCATGTATGACAATACATAAATAATGTACCACTGAAGTCCCCAGTGCTGCTAGTTCCCAAAGCTCACAGACACCAGAGATGCTGGCGAGAGGCAAGGGCTCTGGGGCATTCGGTATTTCAAGGTGCCAGTACCCAGTCACAGGCAACTCACATTTCTAGAAGCTGATGACGTGCCATCAACTAGGTCACCATTTGTGAACACCTGCACTGGACGTTCTTGGGAGCAAAGGCTTAGAGGATTCAAAGAGACCAAGTACCTTGAATCGGAAACTGAACAGAAAAACCCAGACTTTATATACAACAGAAGGGTGACATAGGATGAGATCGGAAGACGCCACATGACATGTGAGGCACAGAGTCCATAACAGCAGCAAAAGGAGGATCTAGGACACAGAGGTCATTAGAAACCACGTGACTACACAAATAACTAGCGTCAAGTGTTCAAAGGAAAACACATTCTTAATTAAGGATTTATTAGCTTTCTAATAAAATTTTGATGAATAGCTAACTATCCATTCATTTTGTTTAACAAATATTTTTTGTGCATGAGCAATCAGCCGAGAGCAAAACAGACAAAGTTCTTCCCCGTGTGCAGTTTGATTCCTTGTGGGAGTTGTAAATAATAAATAAACAGACAATGTGAGGTAGTGATAAGTGCTCCGAAGGAAGATCCAGCAGGGTGAAGGGATGGAGAGCAAGGAGGTTGCTATTTTAGACCAGGAGCTCAGGGACAGTCTCACTGAGAGGAGATAGCTGAGCAGAGAGTTGAATGAAAGACCTGGTCATGTGGTTATTTATGGTAAAGCGTTCCAGGCAGAAGATCAGTGAGTGCAAGGGTCCTGAGGCTGGAGAGTGCTGGGTATGTGGGGACAAACAGGGCAGCCAGTGTGGCTGAAATAGAGATGAGACTAGATAAGTAGGGCCTTGTGGCTCATGGAAGGGAGATGGAAGCCACTGGAGGGTATAAAGTGTACATTTATGAGACAGGGACAACAAAAATTCACACAAACCGCCCCTCCCCCACCCACAGCCTGGGAGGTTGTGTGTTGCCTCCTGTTCTTGTCACTGTGCTTACCAGGGGTGACTGTGGAAGAGCCTTAGAGGGAGCTGAGAGGCTAAACGGGTCCCTATCAGAAAGGCGATGGAATGACTGTGGAAAGAAATGGAATCCAGAGGGCACAGCCAGCAAAGCAGGGCTGCTACTGAGATGAGAGAGACTTTGGAAAAAGGTTTTAGAGGCTGGATGTGGTGGCTCAAGCCTGTAATCCCAGCACTTTGGGAGGCCGAGGCGGGTGGGTCACCTGAGGCTGGGAATTAGAGAACAGCCTGGGAAACACGGCAAAACCCCATCTCTACCAAAAACACAAAAAATAGCCGAGCATGGTGGTGCACACCTGCAATCCCAGCTACTCGGGAGGCTGAGGTAGGAGAATCGCTTGAACCTTGAACCTGGGAGGCGGAGGTTGCAGTGAGCAGAGATCATGCCACTGCACAATCTTCGCCTGGGCGAAGAGGGAGACTCCGTCTTAAAAAAAAAAAAAGATTTTAGAATGTTCCACTGTGTGTCATGCAATGTGTGCAATGTAGTTCCCCATCTGCTTCTCTAAGCCTGGGTGTAAGAGGGAGACTCTGTCTCAAAAAAAAAAAAGATTTTAGAATGTTCCACTGTGTGTCATGCAATGTAGTTCCCCATCTGCTTCTCTAAGCCTTTTTTTTTTTGTTTTGAGACAGAGTCTTACTCTGTCACCCAGGATGGAGTGCAGTGGCGTGATCTTGGCTCACTGTAACCTGAGCCTCCCAGGTTCAAGCAATTCTCATGCCTTGGCCTCCTGAGTAGCTGAGATTACAGGCACAGGCCACCACACCCAGCTAATGTTTTGTATTTTTAGTAGAGACGGGGTTTCACCATGTTGGCCAGGATGGTTTCCACTCCTGACCTCAAGCGATCCGCCCACCTTGGACTCCCAAAGTGTTGGGATTACAGGTGTGAGCCACTGCGCCCGGCCTCCAAGAGACTGCTTATATTAAGCTGCAAGGCTTTTTTGGAGTTGGAGTCATGGTTCTTTTGGACACAATGCTCTGCTGAGACCAACCCCAAGGTGGCCCAGCTTTATTCAGGATTCATTTCTGTTTACAGAGTCCGTGAAATGATTGATGAACTAGTTACTTAATAGCCTTTTCTAGTCTATTCTAAATATTTTCCTTTTCCTTGAAGAATTATTTCACTTCAGAATATTTATGCACCTGTCATCATGCAACAGGTAGTCTCAGTAGGAATCTCAAATTTGCTGATGACAGCTATATTATCTCAGGCATGTCACTTGATCATTCCAAGTGCCAGTATTCTTACCTATAAATGGAGATAATTTTTCAAAAATTCTACACAGAATTTTTGAGGATAAAAGTTATTATGTAAAAAGTAATATAAATGACAGTCATTATTTTAACTGATTTCTTTTAATTTACAATTTGGATAGTAACATGCTCATTAAATATATGTGGAGAAAATTTAAGAAATAATTAAAATAAATGATTCTGAGGCCAGGCATGGTGGCTCACGCCTGTAATTCCAGCGCTTTGGGAGCCCGAGGGCTGGTGGCTCACTTGAGGTCAGGAGTTTGCGACCAGTCTGGCCAACATGGTGAAACCTTGTCTTTACTAAAAATACACATACACAAAAAAAACTTAGCCAGGTGTCATGGCACAGACCTGTAATCTCAGCTACTCAGGAGGCTGAAGCAGGAGAATTGCTTGGATCTGGTAAATGGAGGTTGCAGTGAGCAGAGATCATGCCACTGCACTCCATCCTGGGTGACAGAGCAAGACCCCTGTCTCAAAAAAAAAAAAAAAAAAAAAAGGTTTAATGCTTAAAGGGTTATTATGTCCATGTTTGTCCAGGTATTGGTTAGAACATTCTTAAAAACTTGACGTTCTTATCACAGCCCTTTTTAGCACCTGGTATAAACAACCATGTCATTTTCTATCCCTTTCTGAACAGATACTTGGTGCAGTTGCTGGTGAGAAAGGGCACTCAGAACCAAAGAGCAAATAGTGTGGCTTTCCCAGTGCTGCACTCACCTCCACCCTCTCTGGGAGGGCTCACCTGCACCCATGCCTCGGCCCCCGCTCCTGTGCCTGTGGAATCCAGATCCACCAGCAGGTCAGACAGCAGCTTCAGGTCCCTGGACATATCACCTCCCAGACTCGGCGGTCCTGAGTTCACCATCTCCCCCACTCCCAGCCATCCCAGTCAACGTCATCATCTGCAGGTTGTGTGTGTCCTGCCTCCTGGGCCTCTTAGTGTGGACCCCCATCATCACCTGTATTCGACTCAGACCTGCCCCCTGGCCTGGCCTAGCTCCACTCTAGTGCACTCCCCATAGGGCAGCCAGAGTGTTTGCTCTAAAACACTTGATTATGCCTCTGCAGTCTAACCTTTCAGAGGCTCCCTGTGACTTCAGGCTTCGTGTGCCTTGTGAGGCTCATTCCTCATTCCCTGTTTCCCCCCTCTAGACCCACTAAACTCTCATACCCAGCTGAGAAATCACCTTCTCCTGGAAGCCTTCCCTGATCTGCCCAGAAAAATCTCTCATTCTCCTACATTGTATGCAATGTATTTATTTATATATTGGACCCTCTTAACCAATGAAGGTTTACCTCACTTCCAAGGAGGCATTGTTCCAAGTAATTGGAGAGCTGGGAATGTCTCCGCGTGATTCTGTGGTTCAGCCGTCTTCTGCGATGCTGCCTCTTGTCAGGCCTCTAGACTCAAGTGCGTTTTGTAGACCAGCAGCATCAGCATCACCTGGGAGCTTGTTAGAAATGCAAAATTTCTGCCCCCACCCCAGACCTCCTGAATCAGAATCTACAGTTTAACAAGTTCCCCAGGTGATTTAACAAGTTCCCCATGTGCACATTAAAATTTGGGAAGCACTGGTGTAAATAAATACCTGCTAACTCTTAGAGACAGATGTTTTCAGTAAGCCACATTCCAGAGAGGCGTTGGCTCCTCGCACTAAGGGGCACCTAGTGTGAGCTGGCAACACCTGAGTCCACAAGCGTGATCTTGCACTGGGCAAAGGGAGTGAGAGCAGTTTCACCAGGATGGAGCTGGGACGACTCACTGTCTACACTCTGGAGCCACTCAAGCTGTGTCCGTAGGATAAGCAACACCTTGAATTTTTTTTTTGCATAGGAAATTGAAAAGCTTGGTGTGGGCATGGCCTTATCACTGGTTTAGAAGCCTTCGACTAGACCACACCCCTACTAGCCTCTGAGCTCTTCGAAGGTGTGACCCATTGACCTCTATACCCAGACACATAGTAGGTGTTCAATAAATGGTTTTTCTGCTGTTGAATTTTGGCCTATGTGCTATCTTTCCATTGTGCCTCTCATAAGTCTCAGGTCAGCCAAGTGTACAATCCACTGATTTAACAGAAGCATTTCAGTCATGCCAGGTTTACAACTCCAGGAACTTTATCAGGGGTTGACAGTCTCACTTTTGGCCAAAAGTAACTACAACATCAACATCACAACTCCTATGGAAGCATCCCTTAGCAAACTGTAAATCGATATTGTACATTCAAGCAAAGGGAGAGGATGTATTTAATGGTTCACAGTTGAGATCCTGCAGGAATTGATGACGGAAGCCCTGAAACCATGGCCTGGAAGGTTGGCTGTTGGAGCTTGCGGATCCCATGCTTTCACACGCTTTGCTGGTTCTGTTGTTTCTGGTAGAAGCGTAAAGTGGTTCCCCTGTTACTTCATCTTGGCCACAGGGAAAAGTTGCCCATGTATATTTTTTACATAGCATTTTTGCAGTGTCTTAATATTCACTGAATTATCCAGGAGTGAGATTACTGTGTGAATTGAGGGACAGTTTTTTGTTTTTGTTTTTGTTTTTTTTGTGAGATGGAGTCTCGCTCTCGTTGCCCAGGCTGGAGTGCAACGGTGTGATCTTGGCTCACCGCAACCTCCGCCTCCTGGGTTCAAGCAATTCTCCTGCTTCAGTCTCCGGAGTAGCTGGGATTACAGGTATGTGCCACCTGTATTACATATGTGCCACCATGCCCGGCTAATTTTGTATTTTTAGTAGAGACAGGGCTTCTCCATGTTGGTCAGGTTGGTCTTGAACTCCTGACCTCAGGTGATGTACCCACCTCGGCCTCCCAAAGTGCTGGGATTACAGGTATAAGCCACTGCACCCACCCACCTCCCCCTTTTTTAACTTTAGCAAGAATTGATCATTTTGTAAAAATTACTTTAAAAAAAATTGGTGTAATGTGAGTCATGGTACTTGAAGGGTCAATATAGTACCTGGTTTCAGTCTACATTTGTAAATGCATATTTACAATGATTCTGCATATGTGTGTGACCATCTGACTCCTTTTATAATGTCTCCTACTGTAGTCATGCTATAGCATTCATACATTTGAGTGCATATGATTTTATTATAGTTTTCTATTGGATTCTCCTTTACATTACAGCTAAGATGTATTAAAGTTTTTTGAAGTTACATTTAATAGAGTATATTATCTATAAATTCCATTTCAGTAAAGCAAAGAGGGCATTAAAAATGACTGATATATAAAGGGATATGTGTCACTAGTGTAGATTGGGTACTTGCCTGAGAGGAAGGCTTTTCCCCCCCTTGCTTTTTATGGGACGGGCCTGGGACTGCAGCGAGACAAGACCTGAGTAGCCACTTTATTGGAGATCAGACAGAGTGATGGTTATCTCAGAGCTGGTGCTGTGGGCAGATGTGGGAGGACCAGATGAGCCTCCATCCTTAACCTTTGGCTTCTCAGTAACACTTTGGAACGTGGACATAACCCTGGGGGTAGTCGGGGCAAGGGAGGGAATCCCCTACATGGCTCAGACTAAGTTTCCACCAAACTAGCAGATTAGGGGCTTATAGTAAAAAGTTCTGTTCTAGAAAAATTAAGTTACATTTTCTTATAGTCTGTTTGTCCTAACTATACCCAACTGTAAGGACTCCTTTGAATGTAAAAAATTTTGCAAAACATTCCAACACATGGGAGCTGCTGCAATTTTCATACCATTATTTGAGAAAATATGAAGGCAAAAGGCTACTGTGTATTCAAGAGTGGCTCGCTTGCTGGGCACGTGGGCCAGGAGGCCCACACACGAGGAGTGCACAGTTCTGAATAAGGAAGTGAGGGCTCTGGATTCTGCCATTTAATAACTGGATTCTTGGACAAGTTCAAATGCATCATTGCCTCTGTTTCCTCATGAGCAAAATGGAGATGATGATAAT
Source organism: Ateles fusciceps (assembly GCA_036589455.1). Lineage (NCBI taxonomy): Eukaryota > Metazoa > Chordata > Mammalia > Primates > Atelidae > Ateles > Ateles fusciceps. The sequence continues at coordinate 1,296,791 of JAZHEH010000952.1, read as the reverse complement.
ATCTGCCTCCCGGGATTGTTGAGAGGTAAATCGCTGTGACTCTAAATGGGCATTAATTATTATTTATAGATGATCCATGCATATATATTACCTACTCACATAAAAGAGATCATCATTTTAATTTCCATGTAGACATCTCATGCCAGAGTGGAATATTGGATCAAGCAAAAGAATGCAGGATCTGACTTTTTAGACCCTTCCTAGTTTGTCTGGCACAAGAGTAATTTTACACAGAGCTGGTGAATAGACTTACCTACCTGACCACAGGCCAGGAGGATTTGTGCTGGCTTGTTTGAATTAATAACTCATCACTTACTGTGAACCTGGAGATAATGCTCTGGTTTTCCATTACCCAAGTCTTATCATTTCTAGCACCAAGGAATACAGACCAATTAATCACCAAGGAGCAGAAATAAATTACCTCGCCCTTTGGGTGACTTGCTCTTTGGGTGATTTAACACTTCTTATCATGAGACAAAAAACACAGAGATGCTGGTTAGTTTATCCGTAGAATGGTTCATGCTTCAAAGGAGACCCTGGTTATTTACACAGGTTTATTCAAATAAATAACCAGCCCCATCCGCCATCCCATATATGTCAATGATTGTCGTTGCTTGGGGATTGGGGGAATCCTCTTTTAAGTGATGTCCCTGAATATGGTCCTATTTCTTGAGGCATCCAATGAAACTCTGATTAGGCAAAATATTCTGGAAATGGAGTTTTCTGGATAACATAAGGCAAATCATTTGGGGTTAGTCCAAGGTGAAAATCTATTAGAAATGTTTTGTTAGACTTTCTTGCCTTAGCAAGTATAGAGCAAAAGGCATAATTTTGATATTTCTTTGTGAGGTAGCAGGAGGAGCCATTCATTCATTCGTTAAATGTATTAAATTTATTCATGCTACAAATAGTTATTACGTTACTACTATGTGCTGGGCCAAGGGTTACACATACAGTGGTGAAAAGACAGAAGTAGTCTAGTGGAGGCCAAGAGAACCCATGTTTAGGCTGCAACGCCACCATTTGGCAGATATGTGACTCTGGGCAAAGTATTTATTCTCTCAGACTCAGTTTCTCATCAGTAAAATGGAACCCAATAATTATAATACCCACCTTGCAGGGACACTTGAGGATTACAGAGCAAAAATGCACTCTGAAACTGAAGATCACTATGAATGGTCATAGTATTGAATGCCTGAGAAACTTGCTTCATGAAAATGATCCCAAATGGTCCAAACATTACCTCATTGTAAGAGATGAAGCCATGTCTTGTGACTGTTGTATTAAAAAACATATTTATTTTTGTAGTTGACTTATAAAAATTCTTAATGTTAGTCAAAGTATAAGTACACATGGAGGCACACTCACATAGTACCGAAGGACAAGAGGAAAGGCGGCAGCCCCCTGACACCTCCAACCCCCTTCTCCAGCCCAATCTGCAGAGGGGACCATAAAACTGTAGCTATTTTCTGTCTCTTCAGCTTTACCCCACAACAATATCGCCCTTATACGGTTAATTCCTGTTTATCATTTTAAGATATTACTGATTTGTTGCTTGGGTAAACACCATTTGCTTTTAAGAGAATGCTCCAATAGGGAAATGTTTTTGTGTATTTAGCATCTTTCCTCTAAAAGTTTGGTACAGGAAAAATGTTTTATTAATCATTCTAGTGAGTTGGCTTCTAGAGAATTGAGGTTTTACTGTGTTTGGCTTCTTCAAGAAGTGAAAGGCGCTATCCCCTGCTCGAGGAGGTTAGTTCTGTGCCTGCTCACTGACGGCACGCTTTGCATCTGTAAACCATTGTCCTGTATAAAGACTTCAAACCTCAGCTGCATCTGTGCACTGTGGGTTTTAAAATGTAATGTCGCAGTTGTTGGATACGGCCAAGAAGTTAAACGCTTCCTTCATTTTCCATTGCATTTTCACTCCAGGTCCTTCCAGGAGGATACCCAGAGCTTGCCTGGACATTTGGATTGCAGATTTCAAAGAGGAAAATGATGCTTCTCTTAAGATTTGGGATTTGATCATAGTTGGGGTTACAGTGCTTCATTCCATAGTTAAGGAATGATGTCAGGTCTAAATTTAAAAGAGCAATTTGATTAGGACATTCCTTTGCTTGTGGATTGACGTAACAATCTCTTGCGGGTACTGTGTGCCAGCATGCAAGAATGATCTCGTAAGACATTTAATCAACTATGGTAAAAGTGGATTAAAAAAAACACAACTATGTAATTTTAGTCAATTGATTCCAGCTTCTCATTTGTCACACCTTTATCAGGCCTGTCAACATGGAGCAAAGTAAACCAAGAAATTCATTCCTTGTAAATCCAATGGGTATGTGCCAGGTGTTCAAAGCTGGCATTCCAGAGAACAGAAAAGAATGGGCCTTAGATAATCAGGAAAATGGAGGAGGCAATGTAGTTCAGTGGTTAAGCACTCAGCTCTCGGCTTCACCCAAGTAAAACATTATTCTCTCAGGATTGCTGTGGGGATTAAAGGAGATAAGTGTAGAAACTGCCTAGCATAGAAAACCATATAAATGTTAGGAATTCTGGTCTTTTTTTTTTTTTTTTTGAGACAGAGTCTTGCTCTGTTGCCCAGGCTGGAATGCAATGGTGTGATCTTGGCTCACTGTAACCTCAGCCTCCCAGGTTTAAGCAGCTCTCCTGCCTCAGTCTCGTGAGTAGCTGGGACTACAGGCGTCCGCCACCAAGCCTGGCTAATTTTTGTATTTTTATTAGAGACGGGGTTTCACCATATTAGCCAGGCTGGTCTCGAACTACTGACCTCATGATCCACCTGCCTCGGCCTCCCAAAGTGCTGGGATTACAGGCGTGACCCACCACGCCCAGCCTAGTCACTGTTATTAGTTCCAAGACTGTCCCCTTGGACAAATGAGTCCCTGTCCAGGGGCCCTCAGGACAACTTATATTAGTATTGTGCGCAAAGGGGGCAGTGGCACTGGGTTGGCCAGTTCGAAATTGCTCAGTCTGCTGAGAAATAGATGACCCAGCTGTGCCCCCTGCTAGCCAGTCTAGGGAACACAGGAGCTCATTGCACTGTTGCAGGCTGGCCAGACCACAGATAACATTTGGCTCATTTGAATGCAGAACCTTTAGGGCTACGGCGGCAAGAGTGGCTGCTCAAATGGATCCACAAGAGTCTACACACCACGTTCATTGTTTACTTTTTTGGTAGGTTGGTTTTAGAGTCAGATCCTTCTGGAACTGGTTCTTCATTGTAGCCAGAAGAGGGCACTATTGCTTTACCCAAATTCTGTACTGTGGTGTATGGAATCCTGCGTTTGTGTTCTGTGCTATAGTGTTCCATTCCTGGTTTTGCTGAGGGTGGCAGTTTCATTCCTAGGTGACTAGCACAAAAAACAAACAAGTAAAACAAATTTTTGTTCATAATAAGCCATATGCAAAAAAATTGGGATGTGAAATGTTTATATTTTATTAAGCCATAGAAAATCATGTATGGAATAAAAAATAAACATGTATGCTAATGAATTGATCATGATTCTGCCTGGAAAATCACTGTTTGAAAAATTAGAATGTACCTAGATGTTCCTATTCACTTTCAGCAAATGTCCCAGAAGAGATGTAGAAGAAACTGGTGCAGTTTTGGAAAATCCTGGGATGTTTCCTCCCACTCTTAAGACAGTATAAGGGCAATATTACTGTGGGGTAAAGCTGAAGAACAGAAAATAGCAACGGTTGCATGGTTCTTTCTGCAGATTGGGCTGGAGAAGGGGGTTGGAAGTATCGGGGGCTGTGCCTTTCCTCTTGTCCTTTGGTACTATTTGAGTGTGCCTCTATGTGTGTTTGCTGCTTTGACTAATATTAAGAATTGTAAGACTTGGAACCAACCCCAATGCCCATCAATGATAGACTGGACAGGGAAAATGTGGCACATATACACCATGGAATACTATGCAGCCATCAAAAACGATGAGTTTGTGTCCTTTGTAGGGACATGGATGAACCTGGAAACCATCATTCTCAGCAAACTGACGCAAGAACAGAAAATCAAACACCGCATGTTCTCACTCATAGGCGGGTGTTGAACAATGAGAACACATGGACACAGGGAGGGGGAGCATCACACGCTGGGGTCTGTAGTGGGGGACTAGGGGAGGGACAGTCGGGGGTAGGGAGTTTGCGAGGGATAACATGGGGAGAAATGCCAGATATAGGTGATGGGAATGGAGGCAACAAACCACATTGCCATGTATGTACCTATGCAACAATCCTGCATGTTCTTCACATGTACCCCAGAACCTAAAGTGCAATAAAATATATATATATATATATATATATATATATAAAAGAATTGTTAAAAGTCAACTGCAAAAGTAAATACGTTTTTTAATACGATAGAGAAGACATGGCTTCTTCTCTTACAATGATGTAATGTTTGGACCATTTGGGATCATTTTCATAAAGCAATGCAAGTTTCTCAGGCATTAAATAAAAGACCATTCACAGAGATCTTCATTTCAGAGTGCTTTTATACTCTGTAATCCTCAAGTATCCCTGCAAGCTAGATATTGTAATTATTGGGCCCCATATTACTGATGAGAAACTGAGCCTGAGAGAATAAATACTTTGCCCAGGATCACATATTTGCTAAATGGTGGCATCACAGCCTAAACATGGGTTGTTCTCTTGGCCTCCATTAGATTACCTCTGTCTTTCAGAGTTGGAAGGAGACGTCCAAATGCAAATACAAGCACATTGATGGCAGGCCAAGCCTGGACACTGTAAGAGCACAACGAAAGGCTAGAAAGAAGCCCAGTGAAACTGGGATATTCCTTAGCACCAAGTATTAACACGTTGCCTGTAAATAAATATTTGTTGAATGAATGACTGATTGGCTAAATGAACGAAACCACAAATTCTCAGATAACCGTGGGTATGAAAACTGACAAAACTATTTGAATATACATAATTTTAAAAAGTTACCATTTCCTCCTGATATTTCAGTATTTCCATATATCTTCAGATAAAGAAATGGCAAGCCTTCCAACTTTATTTGGGATCTTATAGTGAATGTTTTCTGAAATTAGTTTTGAGGCTAAGGGAAATTTGCGAATGCTTGTATATTCAAGTTCATATCCTTGTTCATGTTGTGTTTTCAAAATCACGAGGAGAAACACTTACGGGAACTTTCTTTCTGACAATATGCTCATCAGTGTCTTTATCTCCTTCTTCATTCTTTCTTCATTCTGCTAATTTTAACTTGCAGCTTCCTGATTTCACACTCCTGCCCAAGCTGAGCTGTAACCGGTAAGTAGCATCTGTGCTCGCAGAGTACCATAAAATCCTTTTAATATTCATTCAAAGGTGCAAGCCCTTGGACCACAAAGGTCCCTTCTTCTAGTCCCTTCTTCATGCCCAGACATGCTCGAAGACTTGGCACTGTGCCTTAGAAGCAGAGCATATAGGCCAAACAAAACCTTCATTTTCATTGCTTCAAACAACGGTCAATTGTTGAATGTAATTACTTAGAACAAATTAAGAGTTTGGATCCAGGAGTCTTGGGGTACTCAACAGATTATGAAAAACAGGGAGAAAAATGGTTCACCATTCCCCTGGGTTGTGCAGGGCCACACCCCACAGAGGCCTTGTGTGATTCTGATAGACCTGAGTGAGCTTTTACCAAGCACACCCTACAAGATCTTCAGGGCAGGAAAAAGTAGGTGCCTATGCTCCATATATGATGTGTTTTGGCACGGCTGCCTTCTTCTAAATATGGCTAGCTGTTTCTTTTTAAAATGCGTGATTCCTTAAATTCTTTTCCCTTTGCTGCAGCTTAGTTTTTAAAAGCAATGGAGAACGAGGAATGAATTGTTTCTTTATTGTCAATTTAAGACCAGTGGTTGCAGTACAAAACAAGAAGACGGTGTCAATTAGAGATGGAAAAAGGCAAAGGCAGACTCCGTGAATATGAGCTTTTGTTGCACAAGCTGTCTGCTTCTTCCGTATGCAAGCAGAGCAGAGCCTCCAGTAAACACACTAAGAGATCTGTGAACTCATTCAAGACACCAGAGTGGCCCTTTACCCAGTGCTACCAAGCAGATGTCGAACTAACAATTTGATAAAGGTTCAAGTCACTTTTATTTAGGAGAGTTACTAGGAAGGAAATATCTGTAGGTTTCAGGAATACCATTCTCTTTAAACAGTTTATTTAGGAACCATTGTAAATGCCAGCATCACATAGCTTTTCCCACAAGCCAAGCACTGTTTATTTAATCTGCAAAACAACCTTCCAGCCAGGTACTGTTACTATCCCATACTACAGATTAGGAAATGAAGGCACTGAGATAGTACAGTACTTGCCCTTCAAACACCCAGCTACTAAATAGAAAAGCAGGGGTTCAAGCTTGGTTCTACAGTCTCTGCTCTTAATCACTTAACTGTTAAATATAAAATACTATACAGACATAGGAAGACTGGAACTGAAATGGAGATTAATGTCATTATCTCCAAGTGATAGGTTTGTAGCTTTTCTTTTGCTTTTCTATGTTTTCTACATTTCTACCATACATTGCTTTGAGAAAATAATAAGTGCTGTTTTAAATCGTGACCCTAAAATCTATAACCTACAACAGGCTGTGAAGATAATTGTCTTGAAAGGCCCTGGAGTAGAAATAACATAAGCAGTCTAGATCACTTGATTTCCTAATGACCAAACTTTATAGAGTAATACAAGGAAAGTGACTCAAATATGTCTCTCTCCAGTCCCGTAAGCAGCCAATAAACTGTCTACTCCTTGAAATGTCACTTGGGGCTGTATACGGTGAGGGAGTCTCAAAGGAAGAATGAATTTCCCGTCTATAGCAAGCCCTAATAGAGGAGCTCAACATGAACGGTGGCGTTTAGTACTTACAGGACAAAGATAGACTTTCACACAAAATTTTCCATTAAAGATCGTAATACAAAAGTCAATTGTATTCATATGTAGCAGTAGTGAACAGTTGAAATTTGAAGTTAAAAATCATACTGTATGGAGCCAGGTACTGTGGCACACACTCGAAGTCCCAGCTACTCAGGAGGAAGAGGCAGGAGGATAGCTTGAGCCCAGGATCTGGAGGCTGCAGTGAGCCATGTTGGCCTGTGAATAGCCACAGCACTCCAGCCTGGCCAATTAGCACAGCCTCACCTCTAAAAAAATATCATACTATATAATCCAACTTAATTCACAAAATACGCATAAGCTGACAAAATAATGTTAACAGATGATTGAACCAATTTGGATGCAATCTTAAGAATATTCTCAAGGAGGCCAGGCATGGTGGCTCACACCTGTAATTGCAGCACTTTGGGAGGCCGACATGGGTGGATCACCTGAGGTCAGGAGTTTGAGACCAGCCTGGTCAACATGGAGGAATGCTGTCTCTACTAAAAATACAAAAATCAGCCAGGTGTGGTGGTGGGTGCCTGTAATTCCAGCTACACAGGAGGCTGAGGCAGGAGAATCGCTTGAATCTGGGAGGTGGAGGTTGTAGTGAGTTGAGATCGCACCATTGTACTCTAGTCTGGGTGACAGAGTAAGACTCTGTCACCAAAAAAAAGAAGAAAAACAAAAATACTCTCAAGATTTATCACAACAGATATTTAACATAAACACATGATTTTTTTAATGCACAAAGATAGAAGATGGTAAACCGAAATTTAGTAAACTATTGATTTAGACCCCTTGTCTTCACCAGACAAAAAAGTGATAACTGATTTATAAAATGCTGATAACATCTTGCATTGATTACCTTTTTCCTTATTCTCATCTCTTTAGTAAATAACCAGACTTTCCACTCTCTCTTTTTAAAAATAAGAGGATTGCTGATGGAAGCTGAGGTCTCATTTTCCTAGGTTTGTGTATCTGTTTTCTCACTGTTCTGAGGCCCTCAGATTCTGTTTTGGGAATGGAGGGCTTACTCCTCCAGCCTCTGAGTATGCTGGCAGCTCCCTCTACAGAAGAGCGTCACCTTGCCCAAAGCCACGGTCCCTTCCCTGGGAAACCTGCATTCAGCAACTGGGTGATGTAGCTCTATAAAAGCTTAGCCTTCTTGCCTTAAATGCAGACAATCTGTGAGGCCATTTCTGTGCCAGAGGTCCCCATGGGGTCAGCCAAAGCTTGGCTGAGACCACATCCCAGCTCAGCGTCTCCATCTGTCCACGCGGCTTCCCTCCCTTCCCCTTCAGAGGTGTTGATCCCAACCTATGTGCTCCCAGGAGGTGTGGTCCCTGGCTGGGCGTCCACTTCCCAACACGAACTCGACACTGTGGAAGAGGAGCACAAATCTTTGGTGGGCAGTTGGCCCTTCTGCCACACTGAGTCTCCAGAACACAGCCTTGAAGTCCATCTAGCAAATAACACAGGGAAGAAAGCTGTGCTATCTTCCTTGCACAGACCCAGGAAGTGTTCTCACAGAACAAAGAGGGCACTTTTGGAATACCAGCAGGGAACATGTCTGAATTTGGGTGGGGCTTTAGGAGACCACAGGAGGCAGGATGGCAGCTGCTTAGGCCACTGTTTGGCCTAATCCCCTGAGCTGTCCTGTCCCTGGTACCATGATCGCACCGTGTTAATTAAATCATTCTCATTAATTCAGCCCAAGTGTAAATTAGGAAGGAATGAAGATAAATTAGGTTTGAAGGCAGCTAATACATTTAACCCCATGCTGCTTATTTTGCGGCCTAACAAAATAACATTGTTAAGGGAGATAACAAGCCCAAAGCCTTGGGCACAGTTTCTTAATAGCATTAAAAAATGAGACCTTGGTTTGATGTCATGAGGCAGAGGCAAAGACCTGCTCCCAGGGGCATACAGGCTGGCCTAATATCTTGTGTGAAGTGTTGGCTATTGTGTAATGCAGACACAGTGCAAGTAGCATTTCCTGAGTTGTTTGTAACTCAGATATCTGCTATGTCCATGGTTGTCCAGTTTGATGACAGCCCTGTTTAGAAGTTCCTTCCTGTACAGAATGAAGACTTGCTCAACTTTTCTTTGTGTGAGTGGGGTGATAAGCGTTACCTTTAGGATTGGCTGAGAGATGCTGTGGGATTACACAGTTTGAGTTGCTATGATCATAAATATGCTAACTTGCAAATCATTTTCATCTGTGATAAACATTAGAAACTGCCCAACTGCCCGAAAACTAGTCATACATTGGCTCAAGCAAACGAGGGTACAGTTTGTAGGAGGTCATCGGTAGCATCCATGATTACCCAACTTGGAATTTGAGTTCCTGTGACTTTCAGCAGGAAAAGGTTCTCCAGTTTTTAGAACCTACATAAGCTAATTTCTTTTCCCTTGTGTTGCTTATCTCCTGGAGGCAGATGAAGCGAATGTATACGGTCACTGAATGCATTTCAAGATTTTCCAGTCTCCAGCTTTTTTCTTTCTTTTTTCGAAGCATAGAAAGCGGCAACATTAGGTAGAAAAGATACAGGAAAGTGGCAGCAGTGGATGGTGACACAATGGCTAGAGGATTTCTTTCCTTTCTCAGCCCTGCCTTGCAAAGTTCTTCAGAAAGAGATGTGAGCTTTGCTGTTCCCTTGGCTAAGGACATTCCGCAGTTTCCAGGTAGTGAAGATACATACCTGTCCCTAGGTTGGTGGCTTCCTGTGGCAAAATCCCCAACCAACCAGCGGAGCTATGTACATAGTCCATTTCTAGGCAAGGTCATCTAGGTGCGGTTTTAGGTAGATTTGATTCACAAAGGAGGCAGACAGAGAGGTCAGGGAGGTGTCTATAAGGTGCGTTGGTGACTGCCTTGATGAGCTCCCCCACACCTTGCCACAGGCTACAGAAACATGTTTTAAAAAGACATATGTCAAATAGCTACACATTTCCACCTCCCATCTTTTCAGCACCTATTTCTGGAGTATGCAGTGTTTCCGTCTGTCTGGTCTTTGCTTCAGAACCTGGGTGCTGCTTGCCAGCCCTCTCCTAAACTTGCAGCCCCTCTGGCTCTCCATACGTGGTTCTTGCCATATATTGATCCGGGCTGTCTCTGTGAAGCAGCCTCAAGCCCAGACACTGCATTAAAAATACATATAGAGTTAAAGGTTCGTGGTGAGGCTGCCGAGTTAATGCTAACAAAGGACTTCAGAGGGCACTGTTTTTCTTTCTTTGTAAGGAGCAAAATTTCTCGGCGCAAATACCAGGAGGGAATAAGGGTAAAGGAAAGTGAAATTAAAATGAAGAACTGACAGTCTCGGTTTCAGTAGTCTGGATTTTGGAAGTGCCAGGTGGAGCCTCCTTAGCCAGTTTAAATCTCTCCTGCGCCTAGTATTTTAAAGCAACCTGGGAGGCGAAGCGCGGAGGTGTGGGGACGCGGGGGACCCTGGGACGGAACAAACTCTGTTGAGGGCCCCTCACTTTCGAGCTGCAGAGCTGGGACATTATTGCTAAGTGACCTCGACCCAAGCAATTCACATCTCCCTGGGCCTCGGTTCCCCCGCCTGTAAAACAAGGGGGCTGTACCGGTCATCTATCAGGTTCATTTATAGACTTAATTCCAAATACCGAATAAAAAACAGACATTTTAACTCCCAGTGGAAAGACAAGTCTCTAGCTGCAAAGATCAAAAAATGGGATTCGTAAAAGTGATCACCACTCAAGATTATTTTTCGAATCGCCTTCCTTTCTCCTGCCACGCGGAGCTATACTAAACGTGTGTGCTCTGGGCCATTTCTTTACTGAATTCCAAACAAACACCAGCGAGCAATCAAAAGCAGAAGAGCGTGATGGAGGCTTTATCTCTAGGCTGCTGCTTTGAGGAGTTCACTTTGAATCAAGCGGCCGCGGCGATTGGCTGAAAAGCACGTGGTGCGCTCCCCGCAGGACAGCACCCGGGCTGCCGTCGCAGTTGTCGGGCTTAGGGCAGAGTCCAGCCACGGGTGCCGCACCCACTGGGGAGTGGGGAGGAAGGACACATGGGAAATGCCTGGGGCTGGAGTCTCTTTGGCTCTCTGCCAGCAAGGAAGTTAAACCTCCTGGCTTGCTCAACCCAAGTGTCCCCCAAAGTGTCCAGACTTTTGCCCTTCCATTGCCACTATCTCTCCCCCACTCTAAGTGTCTTACCCAAGGCGCTATCTGTGCCCCGTGCCCAGGTCCCGCCTTGGGGATACCCAGCTCTCCCCTTGCTGCCCTTTGCAGAGCATCTCGCGGGCTCTGGCATCACCGAGAGCACAGCCCCGGGCTGCGCTTCCCTGAGGTGGGTCCCTCAGATCCGGGGCTGTCATTAACCAGGTTTGCCCAGAGAAGTGCAGACACTCGGACTCGGGAAAACTTATTTTATTTTCGGTTCCCGGGGTTGTAGCTGCCAGCGGCTGAGAGATCGTGGCCGCTTTGTCTCTCTGCACTCCCCGCAGCCCCCCTCTCCCGCTTCCTCTCCCCATTAACTCCCCCGACACGCTCTTCCCCAGCTCTTCTCCTCCTCCCACTCCTTCTCCTCCTCTTCCTCCTCCTACACCGCGGGCCCAGCTAATGCGCTTCCTCCCTCCCCCGGTGTCGCTCTCTTTGCATACGCGCCCCCTCCCCTCCCCGCCGCACCACTTATAGCAGGGCGCGCGGCGGCGGGGCGCACACTGCTCTGGCAGCCGGAGAGGAGGCGGTGCGGCGGTGGCGCTGTGGAGAGTCCAGACGCCTGGCGGCCGCGGGCGCAATCACCACTTTCTAACTCCCTCCCCCGAGCGCACAACCCGCCTCCTTCCGCGGCGCCTGCTGTGGCAGGCTTGCTCTCCGCTCCGGAGACGCGCTCCGGGAGACGCTCTGCGGATCCTGGGCACGGGGTCCGCGGCGTGGGGACAAGAGGCGGAGGCGAACGCCAGCGGTAGCCGGTCCGCGAGCCAGCGTTCGGCGCGCAGTCCTCTCCCCGGCCGGCGCTGCTTGCGCGCTCCTTACGTCCGGGCATTCGCCACCGCTCCCCGGGGCTGAGCGATCGGTTCGTCGCCTCCCGCCCGTGACCGACGCTAGAACTCAGTTGTGCGTTGCGGCCAGTCGCCACTGCTGTAAGTTTCCCCCACTGCCCCGGACCTGTTGCAGGCGCTGCGGGCTTCAGGGGCTGCTTCGGCTGCAGAAGTGTGTTCGCGAGGGGTGAGCGTGCTCTGGGCAGCCGTGCGCTTCGACTTAGGCCAAGGGGAGCTGTTCTCGGTGAGAAGACCATGGTGCCCTCCGCTGTCCTCTCACGGCAGGCAGGAGCCGGGCATCGCCGGAGGGGTCGACCGGCCTCCCCTCCGCGGTGCAATGTCCAGGGCGAGCCGCTGGGGAAGTGAGGAGCCGAACTGAGGACACAGTCAGCCTCCTTCCTCCGCGGAAAGCAGCTCTTTCCTGGGGGTGAATGTCGCGTTGTGTCTCTCCCCGCAGCCTCCAGGGCCGAGCGCGCGGGATGGTTGGCCCACGTTGCACCCTTCCAGGCTCGGAGGAAAGTTGGGGCCACGCACAGACACCCTGAGTGCGGGCATGTTCACTGCGGCGGAAATATCTACAGAGAATGAATGAAAACTGCTTTCTGAAAAACTAGTTTCTTGATCTGTCGAGTAGCATTATTAGTTACAAAGGATAGGAATCGGTGGGCGGGGTGGAGATGAAACATTGAGTTTATCCACATGCAGTGTGGTGTCAGAGGCATGGCCAGCCTCTTAAATAGCGCTGCAAGTGTTAATAAAAAGACTCCGGCAAGAAGCTATCTTTGTTAACAGGATCTTTATAATGTTCTATTGTCACCGGCAATATAAATGTCCAGAAAAATCTGCCTAGTTTCTCTTTTGATTGGATTGAGATCAGGTTCAAAACCTGGAGAAGCGTGCGGGGTACTAAGCATTGGAGGCAGAGAGCCTGAATTGGGAGCATGAAGTGAACTGAAGTTACTGAAAGTGAAGCCCTTTTGATGTTCACAGTAATAGCAGCCCTTTTCCCTGTCTTCTTTGTAGACGCAGGTTAAGTATATGTGTGCATTTTCTTGGCCACTTACTTGGCATGCAAATGTGATTTCTCTGGGGGCTTAAAAATACTCGAAAGATGATTTATTTTATGTTGAAGGTGTGTTCGGTGACTTGTATACATGGTTTCTGCTGATACTTTGATGTTTGCAGTTTTAAACCAGAAAGCAATTACTTCCCCTTGGGTTTCCAAGTTTACTTTTTATTTTAATCAAACATTGTTGCAAGAATGTTGATTGTGATTTTGACTGTGACTTACTTTTCCATCTGGATGGTATCCAAGATGACAGGCTAGGCTCTTCCTTCTGGCTTGATGGGCTAACCTGGAACATACAGGAGCATAAACACAGGATGCAGAGAGATGTAGATCCTATGTCCTGAGGTCTTCTCAACCAATTGTTTTTTTAGGTGTAAGTAAGTCTGGTTGTGAATGTTGTTTTGCACCATCCTGAATCTAATGTTCAGGGAAATGTATTCTGGGCCCAGCATGATTCCAGCTCAATGTGCAAGCATTTTGGTGCCTGTGCACTTAGTTGCAGGGAGCCTCATTCCTTCCTTCAGTCAGGGCAGCATTCGCTCTTAGCCTGAAAGGTGGCAGCTTCATAGGAGTATGTAGACAGTCTTTTACCATCTTCCTCCAGATACTTCAGATTGAATGCACTAATTAAAATAACAACTACAGTGGTGGAGCATTGAGAATGCAAATGAGTGTTTTAACCCTTTGGAAACCTGATGCATTCCCATAGGTTCATATGGTCATTCTCCAGAACACTGGGCATTGGTTAGACTGGAGGAGACAGTAGAAGCTTAGCTTGAGGTGGGAGTGAGGCTGGCTCCTCACCATTTTTCTTATCCCAAGTCACTGTGGAGGTTGCCAGGTGCTTTGTAAAGACTTCTAACATTGGAGCTCTAGGACTTAGTTACTTCCTTTCTTCCACTAAGCCATGTTTACTCATCATAAAAAGTTACATTCCAAAAAGAAAGGAAAACCAGTTGCATCACCTAATAGTATGAGGCGTTACGTGTCATGCCCCTGCCTTTGTGGTTTGCTGTGGTGTCTCACAGTGGGGTTCACATCTGGTTGGGGAGGTGGCAGGTTGGTATTTTAGCCCATGAATCTGTGGCAAACCATTCATTTGCATTTATTAATAATTCTTAGAATATAAATGTAAAAAATATCTGAATGGTTAAAGGAAACAGTTTCAGCTATGCTCCAAGGACTGGCTGGCTGTGTCTGGAACAGATACTGTAACCAGCCACACAGTTTACCCCTCTGGGGATAAACAGCGGGATAAACAGCTTCTTTAGGAATCCTTGGATAGGCAGGTTCTTGAGAACTTCATTCCTTTGAAGTAACAGAGGGGTAATATAAAAGAAAGCTATGAAGGCATGTGATTCAGTTTTTGAAGATGGATGACAGGGATTTCCTATGTTGCTACCCTACTGTTTTCTTACTGAAGAAAACCAAAAGATAGCATTCGATTCTGCCATAATTTCAGTTTAGATACCAAGTGAAAGCACTGTAGCCGGCAAATAAATAATCTGGGGTGGCCCTAAATTAATAACAGCTGGCAAAATACAACACACACACACACACACACACACACACACACACGTGTACTTTTTTATTGAAATAAAGCTGTGTTTGCATTTTGAACGCCCTCTCTGCAGGTGCCAGCATTTGCAGGTATATAGGAACAGTGCAGTCCTGGTGATGCTCTATTTAATCAAAAGACAGGGGCGAATCTTTTGTTCTTGCAACTGGTTTCCCAAAAATTGATATAAAGCAGGAAGAACAGAAAACAGCAGCTATGAGTATGCTACTCAAAATATTCTTCTTTTTAAGTGCCAAATCCTCACATGGGAGGCTGTCCAGAGCAAGACAGGTAGTCGGTGATTATAGCCAGAATTTATTCTGTGCTTTAACTAAAGCCTGCTGATCAATATATGGTTATGTTCAAGTTGGGATGCTTTTAGGAGTCTTCAGTGGTAGAGCTTTCTGGTTAGAGATTAATCTTTAAATTGGGAGGCAGAGGCAGGAGGATCAGGTGAGGCCAGGAGTTCGAGACCCTGTCTCTACAAAAAAAAATACAAAAAATTATCTGGGTTTGGTGGTGCTCACCTTTAGTGCCAGCTACTTGGAAGGCCAAGGCAGGAGGATCACTTGAGTCCAGGAGTTCGAGGCTGCAATGAACTGTGATTGCACCACTGTACTCGAGCCTGCGTGACAGAGTGAGACTTGGTCTCAAAAATATGTATAAAATGAAATACATTAATCTGTAACACTTAAATAAAGATCTTATCATTGCAGAAGTTGGCCTTACATTTCCCATTTACTGTATGTGCTGGGAGATTAGATCTTACCAAAGGAATTCTTAATAGAATTAATTATTAGGTGTTTGTTTTACGCATGGCTTTATGTTGCATGGGGCATGAAAGCCGGTGCCCATTCTCTGGCATTATGAGAGCAGGAGACCTGGCATTTGAAGTGGCCCGCAGTGAATCAGCTAGACTAGGACAGGGAGCTGTGAGAATGAGACACCACTTCTGGCTTTTGCTGACTTACATTCTAAAAGACTTCAATGACCTGAAAGTTGGCAGTCAGGTTTTCCAAGATGAACCTGCTTTTTATGCAGTGATTTTTTTTTTTTTTTAACAGTGCAGAGTTCAAATAGCTCAAGAGTATTCCAGTAAATAGCTTTCCTTTTGGGTAGTTGTCTCTGGCTTTGTCCTGGAATAGCCACACACTATTCTAGAATAGTAGCTGGCGTGGTCAACAACAAAGTATTCTGGTTTTTGCCTCAAACCACTGTTGCTTTTGTTCTGCTGTTCTGAATGTCAGGAGCATAATTTTCAATGTATTATTATTATTATTATTTTTAGGAGTGGAAGCAAAATGTCAGTCAGCGTGCATGAGAACCGCAAGTCCAGGGCCAGCAGCGGCTCCATTAACATCTATCTGTTTCACAAGTCCTCCTACGCTGACAGCGTCCTCACTCACCTGAATCTTTTACGCCAGCAGCGTCTCTTCACTGACGTCCTTCTCCATGCCGGAAATAGGACCTTCCCTTGCCACCGGGCAGTGCTGGCTGCGTGCAGCCGCTACTTTGAGGCCATGTTTAGTGGTGGCCTGAAGAGAGCCAGGACAGTGAGGTCAACTTTGACAATTCCATCCACCCAGAAGTCTTGGAGCTGCTGCTTGACTATGCGTACTCCTCTCGGGTCATCATCAATGAAGAAAATGCAGAATCACTCCTGGAAGCTGGTGACATGCTGGAGTTTCAAGACATCCGGGATGCATGTGCAGAGTTCCTGGAAAAGAACCTGCATCCCACCAACTGCCTGGGCATGCTGCTGCTGTCCGATGCGCACCAGTGCACCAAGCTGTACGAACTGTCCTGGAGAATGTGTCTCAGCAACTTCCAAACCATCAGGAAGAATGAAGATTTCCTCCAGCTGCCCCAGGACATGGTAGTGCAACTCTTGTCCAGTGAAGAGCTGGAGACAGAAGATGAAAGGCTTGTGTATGAGTCTGCAATTAACTGGATCAGCTATGACCTGAAGAAGCGCTATTGCTACCTCCCTGAACTGTTGCAGACAGTAAGGCTGGCACTTCTGCCAGCCATCTATCTCATGGAGAATGTGGCCATGGAGGAACTCATCACCAAGCAGAGAAAGAGTAAGGAAATCGTGGAAGAGGCCATCAGGTGCAAACTGAAAATCCTGCAGAATGATGGTGTGGTAACCAGCCTCTGTGCCCGACCTCGGAAAACTGGCCATGCCCTCTTCCTTCTGGGGGGGGGACAGACCTTCATGTGTGATAAGCTGTATCTGGTAGACCAGAAGGCCAAAGAAATCATTCCCAAGGCTGACATTCCCAGCCCAAGAAAAGAGTTCAGTGCATGTGCGATTGGCTGTAAAGTGTACATTACCGGGGGGCGGGGTCTGAAAATGGGGTCTCCAAAGATGTCTGGGTTTATGATACCCTGCACGAGGAGTGGTCCAAAGCTGCCCCCATGCTGGTGGCCAGGTTTGGCCATGGCTCTGCTGAGCTGAAGCACTGCCTGTATGTGGTTGGGGGGCACACGGCCGCAACTGGCTGCCTCCCAGCCTCCCCCCTCAGTCTCTCTAAAGCAGGTAGAACATTATGACCCCACAACCAACAAATGGACCATGGTGGCCCCACTCCGAGAAGGCGTTAGCAACGCCGCAGTAGTGAGTGCCAAACTCAAGTTGTTTGCTTTCGGAGGTACTAGCGTCAGTCATGACAAGCTCCCCAAGGTTCAGTGTTATGATCAGTGTGAAAACAGGTGGACTGTACCGGCCACCTGTCCCCAGCCCTGGCGTTACACAGCCGCAGCTGTGCTGGGGAACCAGATTTTTATTATGGGGGGCGATACAGAGTTCTCTGCCTGCTCTGCTTATAAATTCAACAGTGAGACTTACCAGTGGACCAAGGTGGGAGATGTGACAGCAAAGCGCATGAGCTGCCATGCTGTGGCCTCCGGAAACAAACTCTACGTGGTTGGAGGATACTTTGGCATTCAGCGATGCAAGACTTTGGACTGCTACGATCCAACGTTGGATGTGTGGAACAGCATCACCACTGTCCCATACTCGCTGATTCCTACTGCATTTGTCAGCACCTGGAAACATCTGCCTTCTTAAATGCAGTACATTCTAGAGAAAGTGAGCACGAGGTAAGAAGTTTAGCTGTAGATATAAGTGTGCATATCATTAGGCTATTGCATAAGTTCAGTACGTGGTGTGAGATCTGTTCCACAGAGACTGTAGTGCAGAGGTCCTACCAAAGCCGTAAAAATAAGAGAGCTGGTGCCCCCAGAACTTACCCACTTGTGTTGACCACAGCCTCAGCCCCCCATGACATTAGCCAGTGGTTCTCAGCTTTTACTGAGCCTCAGAATCTCCTGAAGAGCTTTTCAAAAACTGTGCATCCCAGAGACTTTGTTTCATTTGGTCTGGGTGGGGTCCAAGCATCAGTATTTTTAGAAAGTTTCCCGATGATTCTAATGAACAACCAGGTTGAGAACCCCTGACCTCTGTGAAGAATGGCAGCTAATGTTTATTGAGCCCTCACGTGTTCTCGGAGTGGTGCCACGTGTTTCCCACAGATCATCTCATTCTATCCTCACAGCAACCCTGTGGGGAATGATTACCAGCTTCATTTTATAGATGAAGAAACTTCATGCATTATGGAGGGTAAGCTGCCCGAGTTAGCAGAGCTTAGTAAGTGGTGGAGCTGGTCAGGAAGTCAACGCAGGGGGTCTGGCTCCAGGGCATAAACACTGGAGCATCGTGCTGCACTGCCACTGAAGAAACTTGAGCTTTACGTGCATGACGCCAAGGCCATCCCAGGTGATACTTCGTTTACGTTCAAATTTTGCTTCCCCAAACCCTGTCTGGAATGAATAGGGTTTAAAAAAATGTATTGCTCAAATTCATTCCTAGTTTATTCTCTCCAAAATTATTAGCTTATTTTAAATGTTTTTCTTAAAAAAGAATAGCGCCCTTTATGGCGTTTATGACCTTTAGAGATAAATCTGTATCTGTCTTTGTAAAAGGTTGCATGTACATAGCAGAAATTTGTGCAGATAATGCCCAGCCACCTAAACTTCCCTAACTATGGCCTTTCAGAATTAATCAGTCAGGCTGCCCCTATTGTCAAGGCTAACAAAAGTTGTATTTCTATGTCATGCATCTGAGTACATAATAGTTGTCTGTGTATTTAAGAGTACATAATACTCTTGGCTCAAATAACTGATAGGCCTGCACAGTTCAGAGTTCGCAAAGCTCATGGCCACTTTGCTGCTAAGCATTTTTAGGACTGGCCCCAGGAATCGCTTAGGCGTGTATAAGTGTAGCCCAGCGCACACAGAGTGTGTTGATTTGTTTTGGTGATTTGTGGGCTTATTACTAATAATAAGAGAAGAAAGTAACTGCTTTGGAGGAACTACAATGAAAACAAACTCATTTACTTGGGAACTTTTGGCTCTGTTTTCCCTAGTACGTTCACACCTTTGAAGGGGACTTCAAAGGGAGAAAAGGGGATCTAGGCGCAGTGGCAAGCTAGGCAAAGAGGGGTTTCATCTCATGGGTCTTTTCTTTCCCCATCTCTTACAGCTCATTTAGAAACATCATTAAACCTGGCCTCACTCTCCCATTTCAGCTTGCTATTTTTTTCACTTCTTCAGTTATCTTTTCCACCCTTAGTACAGTTAGCAGAGTTCTGAGTTATGTCACACTTTCTTGGAATGAAACTCCTTCAAAACAGCAGGAACACTCAGACACCTCCTCTGGGGGAGCAACTGGGCTAATAGCGTCCCACACCAAACTGGTTTTTGTAGCTGTGCTGGCATCTCAGTAATCTTGAATAAACAAATACTCTGAAAGTGGTTATTTCATTTGCGATATGAATGCATGACTCACCTCTAAAGCAGGTTTAAAGAACCTCCTAGGCAAAGAGCATCAATTAACAGCACACTTAATTGGATGTTAGTCCAGAACTGAGTATATTTGCACAGAAGAGCCATAAAAATTGCTACCAGGGTGGTGGTACATAAAAAATGACAATGGGTAGGCTGGCTGGCATCCTTGGAACAAGGTAAGGAAATTGAAGCAGAAAGAGGAGAGAAGCCACATGTGTGTTCTGGCCCTCGTTTAAAGTTCTAGACCTTCCTGAGTTTTAGGTTGCTTCTCTGTCAAATGAGTGGTTTGATCTATAATTCCCCTGTGACTGTCCCAACTCAGACTTGGGTCAATTGATAAAGGAGGGGGGTTAAAGAGGAAAAAATGCCTAGCCCAGTGCTTGGCGTGGAGTAAGTGTGCAATATTTGGTTTAGACCCTAACTTACTCAGAGATATGGCAGTGGAATTAGCTTTGTGTGTGGTAGGAAAATGAGGTTTCTTTGACTATTATCCGCTTGTCGTCTTTAGACTTCATTTTTGGTTCCTCCTCTTCAGCCCAGAGTGAGCATGTTGGCAAACACTTAACTTTACCCTACCCCTAGTATTTGAACTGAATCATACCCTTCTGGTCCCTGGGAAACAGAGCCAGTGAAGTGTTAAGTTATATGCGAAATAACATCCTCTTCACCCTTGGCGCTACCAGTGAGAGACCCAAGCACATAAAAACTAAATTTGACAGGGCCAGGTTTGCTGCATAAACGCCTGATCAAAGCCACTCTTTGAATTTCCGACAGGGAGAATGTTGGTTAAAATATCTACAGTTTACTACACAAGATAGTGCTAAAACATTTAAGGGGGTTGGAGTGCCTTAAAGGGCTGGGTAGGTAGGTATCAGTCCCAAACTACAGATTCCTCTGCCCTCCAAATGTAGGGGCTAACTGAATTAATACAGTGTTAAACAGAAAGTTTCCCTTGGTCTTAAAGCTCATCCACCAAGGAGGTTTTATCTGCCTCCTGCTGCTCTGTCAGTGGGTGGGGAAGGGCAAAAAGGAAATTACTTTGATTATCCTCTGTTTTCATGGTACCGTGTGGCCTCAGCCTAACTTGGGCTTTGCTTTGCTTTGTTTCTTCTCTAGAATTTTTTTTTTTTTTGGTGCATGTCCTTTTTTTTTTCCTGTTTGAATATGCAGGTTTTTTGTTTTTGTTTTTGTTTTTTGGTGTGTATCTTTTTTTTTTCTGTTTGAAATATGCAGTGTCTTGAAATTTTATATTATTACAAGATACATTCTTTTGGCCTAACGTTGATGTACAGGTTACAAGGAGGTGGAGGTGGGGCAGTGACACTGTAGTCTAAGGAATGCCTTGAAAGCTTGAATCACTGTTAGGAAACCGCCAAAAGAAACAACTCATGAAATGAATCAGCTTCCGAACACACAAAAGCAAAATGGGAAGAATTCAATGCAAATCATGAGTGGCCCCTCAAGAATTCCCTTTGTCTGTACTTAAGAGTTACAGCAATAGGGATACAAAAGCCCTCTGCAAAATTTCCCCAGATGAAATCAGAAATAAATAAATGGGAAGGGTGAGAAGTGTGAGGAAATGTAAACTCTATGAAATGTGCAGGCTTTGTGGTTACGGCACTTTGAATTGATACTCACACTTGATGTAGGTAAATTCTGTAGCACGGGCACACCGTAGCTGCTGGCACCTAAGTGTGGACTAATGAACTTTGAGAATAAACTCCAGCCTTGCGCTGTTGAGGCCTGATACATCGTTGTGTGAAAGGAAGCGAGACTGATTTCTGCCATAATGGATAGCAGAGATGCATTTAAATAAGAGGATTAGTATGTCTGCCTCCTAGACGGTGAATAAAGTTAATTTGGAATCTTTCATGGTACATGGGCCAATGAGGGTTTGCACAGGACTCTCCCTTCTTTTGACCCCTTAGTGATCACTTTACAGTGACTCTGTTTAACCACAGAAAGAAATTTTATGAATGTTGGAAGCAGAAGATAGCAACTATAATAGCACCTAGACATATAGGTTTGGATTTGAACATACATATATGCTTAGAAAAGAAGTGAAGGTCCTTCTTTAGACACCACTGTTTTTGTCAGGCCAGCCATCAGCAGGGATGCATACGTGCACACGTGTGTGCATTTAAGGCAAGTACTTTACATATCTTTGCACAGTTCCCACTGGACATGTAAAACCTTTGGAAGCAATATTGTCCAGTTCCATCCCAAGTTTAATTTTTAAAACAATTTTGTGGCTAATAACAAAAATCTTAAAACTATAGCATCACACAAATCCTTCATGCTTTTTTTGTTTTTTTTTTCTTTTCCCTCTATTTCAGCTCACTCCATTACTCGATGAGATAATATGAGATTTCTACTTTGGAGAGGCCAAGTTTAATGAAGAGAAAAACGGAAAAGAAGTTGCAAGACTTGAATAAAATCTGCTGCACCTTGTAAATGCTCTAACTGGACATGAAGGAAGGGGGCGGGGGGCGGGGTGGGATTTTTGGTGCAAGTAGCACATGGTTTAAATATGAATGAACGAACCTGTGATCTAGTCCTTGTCTTGTAATTGTGGATTAATGTCAACGTTAATCAGCCCCTCAAAGGCAGAGAAAAGCTGGACCTTTTCCCTTGCTGTACCATATTCAGCATTTGATTTCCATGGGCTCCGCCATTTATGTGTAAAATTTGAAATGGTTGTCACCTCTCTCTGAGGAGCGAGCTTGAAGCCTCCACACCAGCTGCTGCTGGAGATTCAGAGCCCAACTGTGGGTCCAAGAGGGAAGCTGGCTGAAGAATGAGGACCACTGGACTCTCCGTTAATCTCTAAGGGGTCTGCTCCCCCAGGAACATTTCCGAATAATGGGGACTTTGTTGGTAGCCATTTGGTAGATGTTCTTTTCTATTTATAAGTGACTTTAAACTTTCTCTTGGCTGTTAAGAAGTTTGTTATAGATATAGCTATTTATTGTTCGATGCCTGCATGCTGAAACAATGCCTACAGCTGTCTTCACATGTATGGACGTGTGTGAATGGTTGTATGTTTTGCACATTTTGTGGCTGTTGAGATGTGCTTTGCTGCACAAACATGAAAAATTTTGAGCTACAATTTGGAGTACAACTGGAGGGTGGGTTGGGGGAGGGGGTGGATTTTTAAAATGTCAAGACAGGGAAGGATGACAAAATGGAAATTTCAGTGATATCCTAGAGGTAGAGAAACGAGATCACTTTTCTCAGACTCACCAACTTTTAATGGGATTTCATGGGGTTTGGTTGTGCTGATGGGGTAAGGGGAGGCTTCTTCTGCCCCTTTCCCACTTCCCATCTGATTTACCTAATTCAGTCTCAGCTGCTGAAATCTGGAAAGGACCAAATTGCTTTACAGTATTTTTTTTCTTTGTGTAATATCCTGAAATCCTGGAAAATTCTATGGAATAGGTCTGTATATAGGGCACAGGTAAAGGCATTGTCCAAAGTTTATTTATTTATTTATTACCCTATAAGAATGCTTTGCCGTAACCACAGTTAACGGGGAAAAACAGAAGTGTCACAGGTGTAAATTAAATCACCAGATTTACTTGACCTGAACTGGTTCTCTTCTTGCCATATGACTTAGCAAGTTCTAGAAGGTCGCCAAGACAATAATCACATTGGCACAATATATGCTTTAGTGCTCACCCTTAGGCAGATCTCTTTTTAAAAAACTCTTTGGTGCACAAGTAACACATTTGGCCACAAAACACCAAAGAATTGTCCGCAGTGGCCCCTATTGAGAAGTTTTCCGGTAGAGTTGGAAACAGTTGTGAATACATTCTTTGCTAGTTGGAGTGCTTGTTTACTGAGCATGTGCCGTCCTAGGTATTAGTGCTAGTCTCAAATAGGTGCTTCCCCTGAGGTGCGGGGGGACGCCCAAAGTTTGCAACTCAAACTGCTTTCATTGATGTTTCTCACATTGCTGTATTTTAGAAAATAGGAGTTAGGACTGATAACAACCTTTTACATTGTGACCGTGTTTGCATTGTCTAATGACAGATAAATCCTTAACATTTCTCTCCACCTTAGTACTTTAGACTAATTGTGCTTGTCCGTCCATGCCATGAATGAGTGGGCTGTAGTTGGGCCAAAACAAATGAGCCGTTGGAAGAAAAGAATCACAGTACTTTCCCGCAGTCAGTCCCGTGGTTCCTAGATGTGTTCTGAGCAATGAAAATGTCTAATTGTCCCCCCAGCGGGCATAGTCAGTGTCGTTTATATTGTAGCAGTTACAGCGCTGTAGTTTATGATGCAAATCTGCCAGGAGAGATGTATGTGTCGCTGCGTGGCTTCTGAAAGCAGGATGAATTTTCTGCAGCTGTTTCAAAGTTGGGGTCTGTCCTTGAATCCTCTATTAATTACTGTGTGTGAGCCAGGGGGAGCCGTGTTAAGCGTTGGGCCCCCAGCCTACAGGGAACTTTCTGGACTCCCGCTCTTTGAATTGATGTAGGCATTTGGTCTCACTACTTGACCATTCTCACCCAGTGAAACGTCCCACACTTTGAAGCAAATACAATTCACAGCACAGTACACACAAAAACCTTGGCATCAGACAGAGAAGGTTCTTCTTATTTTGTGGGCTGGTTGCTGTAGAAACACATAACAAAGGGCAGCCCTCCACTTCTGGTAGAATTGTGTGGCCCCTTTTCTCTGGGCTTGACACCTGTCTTGAATAAGAGTGATTAGAGCCGCATAATATCCCTCTCTTGGCTATTGACTATGTGGTTCACGTACAAAACTCTGTATAAGTTGAAGGAAAATGTTCATGTTCATATGTACTTGTTTGCTATGCCTACATTTTGAGGTTTTGTAAAACTGTTATTTTGTTTTTTTCACAATGTGAAACTGAAGGTCAATAAATTATTAGAGATTTTCTCTTCATTATGCCTGTGGGTCTTTATTTGAATACATAATTTGAGCCTTTTCTCGTTTGTCCAAAGAAGGATCATTTCAGATATTTCGAACATGTTTTATTTCACCATTTAGTGATATTTACAAAGGTAATTTTGCATATTAAATAAAACTTTTGTTGATCGTTAGAGTATCTCTAAGCAAAGCAAAATACCTCATTTATGGGTTAGTCATAGCTGGGAATCTAACGAGTCACACACCATGCGATATTAAGACAGCATACTTTATAATAGAAGGAATTTAGTTTTTTGAAATCCTCACGTGGGTTATATTTTGATAGAAAGCTGTTGGAGAAGGAGCTGGAGTTCAATCCTCTTTTCATCTGCTGACATCCGCTTTAGAAATCATTTAAAGTGGAAAGATATGCGCATTATTTCTGTACTGGTACAGAAAAGCACAAGTTTAACCCCCTCAGGGACACTTAGCTTCTTCCAAGCTGATGGCTAGCCTAGCTGGCTCTGCATAAGGCCAGGTGAAGCCTCCTGCCTCCACCTCATGATAGCTTCGTGTCACACTGAGATGCCCCTTTATCACTTGGATTGGACTCCTTATCGTTTCAGTGTGCAGAGCAAGGTTGGGCATAACCTTTTCTGGGTAGAAAATAAATATTACCTAACTGGAACTCTAGGAGGGCTCAGAAGTAGGCATAATGCAATTACGGCCTTTGGACTTTGACCAAGATGCCGGAGCAGACGCCTTGGGTTTGACAGGAGGATCATTGGGTTCTGTGCTGTGTGAAGCTGGTCTAGAGCCAAGCCTTTGGGGACCACTGTCAGTCCTCAGGTTCCAAGTGCACGATGTTGAAGACCCATGGAAACCCTGTTGATGACACCATATGTATGACACCAAATGATAGGGAATTAGGGAAGGTTAGTTAGGAGTTGACGGATGGGATTTAGACTCAGGAAAAAGTCTTGAAGTTAATCCCTAGAGGGGCTGAGAATGGTTCCTACAGAAATAATTGTGAACAGACCTTTCATTCTCTGGAATTGTTTCTCTTTATCATCTCAGTTGGAATATGTAGACAGATTAAAAAGATACTTCAAGTTCTGAATTTTCATTCATTTGGAAATTTCATTTCATTTAGATCACCCCAAACACTGGCTATGGTAATAAAACTCTGGCCACAGAAGGGAAATGGGTTGGAGGTCGGCAGTCCAGGGCCGGGACAGCACCCCCACGAGGCCATTAGGCCTCATCCTTAGAGGATGGCAGCTGCACCTCATGGCATCACATCCGCTTTCCAGGCAGCAAAAGTAGGGCAGACAAAGGGGAAAGGGCTCATGCCAGAGGACAGTCTCCCTTTTTCTTGGAATAGTAATAGTTTACCCAAAAGGCTCACCCGGGAGACTTACACTTACCTCTCAGTGGCCAGAACTGGGCACGTGAACTTGCCAAGGTATAAGAGAGCCTGGGGCGGGCAGTACTTTATCTCACAAACTGCCACCTCACAGCAATGTGATTTAATAGTAAGAAACAAAGGGAGAGCAGACATTGGAGGGGGAATATGCAGATTACCCCCTGCAGTAGCTGTGCTTATCTACTTCGGCAGTGGTCCCCAGCCTTTTTGGCACCAGAGACCTGTTTTGTGGAAGACAGTTTTTCGATGGATGGGGCCGGAGGTGGCAGGGATGTTTCTGGGATGAAACTGTTCCACCTCAGATCATCAGGCATCAGATCAAGCTTGTCCAACCTGCAGCTCAGGGCAACTTTGAATGCAGCCCAACAGAAATTCATACACTTTATTAAATTATTTGTGGTTTTTTTTTTTTTTAGCTCATTAGCTATTATTAGAGTGTTTTATGTGTGGAAGAGATAATTCTTCTTCCAACATGGCCCAGGGAAGCCAAAAGATTGATTGGACACCCCCTTCATTAGATTCTCATAAGGAGTATGAAACCTAGATCCCTCATATGTGCAGTTTACAATAGAGTTTGAGCTCCTGTGAGAATCTAATACCCCTGCTTCCCCTGCTCCACTGATCTGACAGGAGGCAGAGCTCAGGTAGTAATGCTCACTCGACCAAGGCTCACCTCCTGCTGTGCTGCCCACTTCCTAACAGACCATGGGTACTGGTCCATGGCCCAGGGGCCAGGGACCCCTGTACTACAGGGAATCATCCAAGAGTCATTGTAAATAATAGCCCCATTCACTGAGTGATGACTGTCTATTCAGAGCTTGCTATATGGCTGACTCCCTTGCCGTATAGCAAGCTCTGAATAAATAGCTGAGATTGTTCTAAGGACCTGCTTTACAGTTATCTCATTTAATCCTCATGACAAATTTAGGTCAATATAGGGAGATTTCTTAACATCTCTGAGCCATAGATCCTCTGTCTGTAAAATAAGCATGACTAACATTCTTTCTGATAGAAACATTTCATAATATAAGAATTTAAGAGAAAGTACCAGGCTCAGTAAGTGGCACACAGTAGGTCCTCAGTAATTTTTGGTTGTCATTTGAAAACATTATGGGGGAGAGATACATATGTATAAATCTGAGTGCTTACTCTGTGCCAGGGACTGTGTTAAGGGTTTGCATGCCTCTCACCTTGCTCATCCTCCTGGCAACCCTATGAGAGCAGGCACTATTATTACTCTCATTTTGAAAATGAAGAAACAGGTCTTGAGAGATTATATAACTTGCCCGAGGGAGTGGTGGAGGTGGATTTCAAGGCACACTCTGACCTGCTCCTCCAGGTCCAGGAATGTAGAGGAAGGTGATTCACGGGGCTGAGCCTGACTGTGAGAAACCCAGGGCTGCCCTGCGTCCATCGTGTCCGGCACACATGATTCTGTGAGGTGGGCCGAGGAGACCTGCAGCTGGTGAGCCCTGCCCTGGACATAAGGACTGAAGAAGCCAATGGAAAGAGTCAACTGAGACTCAAAATGTTCCTTGACAACCAGAAGACAAAGTTGTAGAGAATTTTAAAATAAATGGGGGCTTCTGGGTGGTTGTCACGCTTGATCATTCATTGAGCTATACACAGATGCTTTCAGTGCTATTCTGTTTGTAAGATGTTTATTGACTGATTGATTGAATATACCCATGGATCGTGGCCAGACCATGTATAAGAATAGAACTCTGACCCCACAATCTGCAGCGACCAGCCCAGGAAACCAACACATTATCTATAGTGATCAGCCCAGGAAGCCAGCCTGCTCTCTGTAAATCAGACCTGTAGGAAGTCAGACCACTATCTCTGGCGACTGGTTTAGAAAGCCAGATAATAACCCCTGTATTATTCACAGTCAGCCCCAAATGGCCAGGACTTGATTAATAACTGACTGCTTCCCTAATTTTTGTCCTTGCTTCTAACTAAGGACCAGCCAGAGATAGCTAAATATATACCGTCACCCAGACACCACAGGATACCCGCTTCTGGTTGCCCCACCTGCAGCTTCCCCATGCCAACAGCCTCCAATCAAACCTGAAGACATCTGTTTTTTTCCCCCACAAGGAAACTTTCCCTTTTCTCTGTCTTCTTTTGAGTCTCTGCCAAAATGCAAGTGACAGTGGCTGACTCCCTTGCCATGTAGCAAGCTCTGAATAAATAGCCTTTGCTTGTTCACATTTGGCTGGTCATTGTTTATTTCCACAGACAAATGTTTGCTCAATAAAATAATTAAATGTTTCAATAAAAAGGTTCACAAAAATGAAGTGGGGGACCAACATTTTGGGTTCTAGGGAAGCTGGGTTTTCAGAAGGTTGTTATCCTCCTGACCGCCTGGGTAAATGAAATGTGCATAGTGAATATAGCATGAGAAAAATGCATTTTGAGTTAATGGGGTTGGGATTAGGGCATCTGGTTTGCAAAAGGAGAACAGTTGCTTTGTTTGGGAATATTTTGAATAAAGTGAGAACACTTAAATAAGTTTTACAGCCATATTCATGGTGTACATGAATGTATGAATAAATGCAAAAACTTAGCAGTTAATTCCTGGTCTTGCCTGTCACAAATCTTAAGTGCTTTGCCTGTCTGACACGTACTCAGACTAAACCATCTGTCCTGCATTTGAATTTAATCACAGACAATGAATTTTAAAGCTCTGTTATATGTCAGATATTGGACAACTAGGTGCAAGACCTAACTTTCAGAGGGGGAAAAAATGTACATCGAGGCATGACGATGAATTAAAAGCAATTTGACTAAGTAAATTATAAATCTACCATAATCTTGTCCAGCTCTGCTTACAGCCCAGCTCGCTTTGTGAGTCCTGGAGAAACCAAATGAGACAAAGTTTCTGTCTTTCTCTCTCTGGTCCTGTTTCCTTGGCAACCATAATCTTTATCTCTGCAAAGATGGGGGACTGCAGCGAGGAAAGGCAGTTGAAATTTCAGCAAAGTCTCTCACTAACCCTTTTCTTGTGTTATCAGATGATTTGTTTTGTTATGAAAAGTTATTTTACACCGGATTTTTAGATAACATGGGGAGTGTTTATTGGATGTCCTAGAAAGGCTGTGAGGATTTTTTTTCCATGGGATATGCTAATATTGTATCCACAAAGAAGATGAAATCAGCCTCTTGGTAGACACAAACTAGGCACCTGCAAAGTGGGAACTAAAATCTCTCTCACTCTCTCTCTCTGTCTCTGTCTGAGGTTCTAACGAACACATATGCAAGCTCTAAATTGCAAATACACCTGCCCCCCCTCACCCACCCACATACATTCTGGGCAAGGCATTGCTGCCAGGAGAACCATTTGCAGAGAGCAAATTTTGTAATTTTGAAATAATTTCTATACTCTGAGGGGAAGGAAAGGAGAAAGGAAAAGCAGAAGATAACCTTGAGGGGGATGTGTCTAGTCACGGTGGCTTCTTGAAAGCCCTTTCTGGTACTTTCAGAGGGTCCACCTATTCAAGAGATGGAGGGGGCCAACCAGCACCCTTTTTCAAAACGGGAATGCCTAACTGCGTTTTGAAGGCTGTTAGTCATTCACACATTCGTATGAATCAGGCCCATCTGAAGGGTGGGGGGGGGGGGGGGGGTTGGGAGTGGGGCTCAGACCTAGGGGGACACCAGGAATTAGGAGGCTTGTAGGTGTGGGAGAAGAATGAGAAAGGCACATTTTTACTTCAAAGTGTTATAGCTAGGTGGGGAAGAGATGAATAGGCAGAGAACAGAGGATTTTTAAGGTAGTGAAACTATCCTTATGATACTATAATGAGGAATACCTGTCATTAAACATTTGTCAAAACCCATAGAATGTGCAACACCAAGACTCAACCCTAATTAAACTGCGGACTTTGGGTGATAATGATGTGTCAGTAGGAGCCTAAGAAATGCAGGTTGTAACAAATGCACCAGTCTGGGCTGGGATGTTGATAGAGAGGAAGAGGGAGGTTGTGCCTGTGTGGGGGGTAGGAGGTATTTGGGAACTCTGCACCTTTTGCTCAATTTTGCTGTGAACCTAAAACTACTCTAAAAAAATAAAGCCTATAATGCTTTCCTCTCCCCCAAACACCCTATAAAAACATTGGAAACAAAAGGAGTCTTTTAGGGTTGTCAGATAAATTGTTTAATAAAGCATAGAAAGTATTTATTTAAATGTTATCTTGAATGAACTTCATGTTCTGGAAAGAGAGAAAACTCTCCCTGCAATATTGTCAGATATATATTTGGTTCCCTTCTTACACACAGCTCCTAAAATCCTTGGAATTGCCAGAGCGATGGACATCTTTTGTATGCTAATAAGATGACTGGTGGCTGGGGGACCCTAGGTAGCTTCAGGAGGAGGGCTGCATAGGCATGATTAGAGGATTGGGATTTTTAGCCCCACCCTTCCACCTTTGTGGGAGGCCAGGACTGAAGGTTAAGTTGATCACCAATGATTAAGGATGTAATCAATCATGCTTATGTAATGAAACTTCCATAAAAACTGAAAAAGGGCTGGGCTTGAAAGCATCTGGATAGCTGACCACATGGAGGTTTCTGGAGGGTGATGCGTCCAGGAGGGGATGGAAGCTCCTTGTCTTTTCCCGTATACTTCACCCTGTGCTTCTCTTCATCTGTATCCTTCATAATGTCCTTATAATAAACCAGGAAACATAAGTTAAGTGTTTCTGCGTTCTGTGAGCAGCTGTAACAAAGTACCAAACTCAAGTAGGAAGCTGTGGGAACCCTGATTTCTAGTCAGCTGGACAGTGGTGACAGGCATCTGAAGCAAGGGCAGTCTTGTGGGACTGCACTCTCAGCTTTTGGGATCTGACACTACTGATTCGGACAGGAGAAAGAAATACTGGGTAGAAGAGGGCAGTTCCCTGGCAAGAGCCCCCACCCTCAAGCCTGGAAACCCGTGGCCCTAAATGGAAGCAGGCATTTCTGTTTTTGCCCCAAAATGTTGCCTTTTGGGCTGCCACACCCCTCTATCCTGTACCCATGTAAACCCCAAATCCCAGGCTCCACAAATAGATGAGCAGATGAACAGAAGAGCAGAGGAGCAGAACAGTGGCACAGCAGAGAAGGAGAGAGAGAGAAGGAACGTCTGAACATCCAGAGGAGTTTGGCTGGGGACAGTTGGAGAGGAGATGAGCCACAGGATGGCCAAACTCCAGGGGAAGATCATATTCCTACTCCATCCCCTTTCCAACTCCCCATCCATCCTGCTGAAAGCCACCTCCATCATTCAGTAAAATCCCCCGCATTTACCATCTTCCATTTTTTTTTCGAGACAGAGTCTCACTCTGTCGTCCAGGCTGGAGTATTGTGGTGCCATCTTGGCTCACTGCAACCTCTGTCTCCCGGGTTCAAGCAATGCTCCCGCCTCAGCCTCCTGAGTAGCTGGGATTACAGGCATGTACCACCATGCCCTGCTAATTTTTTTGTATTTTTAGTAGAGATGGGGTTTCATCATATTGGCCACATTTGTCTTGAACTCCTGACCTTGTGATCTGTCTGCCTTGTCCTCCCAAAGTGCTGGGATTACAGGCGTGAGCCACTGCGCCTGGCCTCCATCTTTCATTGTCCCTGTGACCTGATTCTTTCTGGACATCAGACAAGAACCCAGCTACCAAGAGGGCACTGAGCTCGTCAACACTTACACCATCTGTGGATGGCAGAACTAAAAGGGCACCACAGCATGCCCCCTAGGGCTTTGGGAGTTGCAGGCACCCACCCCCAGATGCTACCGTGGGGCTGGAGCCCAAAAGCACTTGTCCTAGTTCCTACACCTGCCCATCTGCATGCTACCCGTTCTGTAAGGGATCTGAGCACTTGGTGGCTGCAGAACAGATGAGCCACACCCCTGTTGCACATCCTGTGGGGGAGGTTGCAGGGCATGGGGGGGGGGCGGTGGGGGAGGTTGGTCAGGGAACTCTCCCGTCTCACTATCTCCATGTAGATAGTGCCAGAATTGAATTATATTAGTGGACATACCACTGGTGTCTGCTGCAGAATCTGCAGAATTGCTTGGTTGATGTGTGGGAATCCCCACCTCCACTCCACATCTCGCGTTGAAAGTCTTGAGTGACTGGGTTAGTGTGGCAAAAAGCCCATTCAGTTTTTCCCCTGTCTCTAACACTTTCATTCCTGCATTCCTTGTTCCAGGACCCAGAATCAGGCCAGCACTAGTGGAGGCTCAGAGAATGGAGTTCTGAAGCCCGACCCAGTACCCAGCTACCAATTATAACATCACTCTTAGGAGGATATGAGTCCCACATTCCCAGCAACTAACTCATAGTTCACTCATAAGTTAATGCCAATCTGCATTTTGGCAAATACCTATACATAGATATCTGCACTCCCAGTATGAATACTGACTCAGAAATTCTTTATTTCTGTAATATTTTACTTCTTAGAATACTTAGTGTTCAAATTTAATTACTGCAGTATATTTTTATTTTCCTTTTTAGGTGTTTCCTATGGGCAGAAAGTGAAATGTCCATATGACTAGAAATTTATTTCATTCATTTATTTCTGGGGGGAAAAACCATGAAAAGGGTAATAATTACTGACAGAAATGTGGAAATGTTCAAAGAGATAAACCAAACCATTTGGGAAGAACAATGGCCCTTTCAAAGAGTTCCACTAGCACTGATTGGAGATAGCTGGAGGGAGGCAGAACCTTCTTCTTGCATGGCAGTAGGTTGGCCTTGCTGGCCTGTGCTAGGGCAGGGCTCCTTGAACTCCCTGTGAAGAGGCAGCCTTGGGACCCGTGGGCTGGAGAAGACATGGGGTGGGGCACAGAGGCACCGTAAGGTTGTGTAGATGCTGCTGGGTCCCCTTTGCACCGAGCAAACTGGAGAGGAGGCTGTGAGGAGTATGAATCTAGGGCAATGCCTGCTGGCATAAGCTCTGGAATGGCACCCACAGATTCTCCTGCTTTCCAAGAACCAGAACCAAAGGCAGAGAACCTTGGAGTCCCAAGGTCCCTGAGTGGGCACTGCTTGTGCTTGGTCGTGTAACATCCAGTGAGTTACAGGAGGCTGGGTGGTGAGCTGTCATTAGCAGATGTCTTCCTAACTTCTGAGAACAAGGGATGGGCATGACTCCTCCCTTTGAGTCTCTAAGGATGCTGATACATGCTGTCTCAGAACCAGAGGGGGAGAGGAGCTGCCTTGGAAGGGGCTGCTGGAATTGCACCTGGACACCAGAGGCCAGGCATTAGCCCTCCACAAGGAGCAGAAAGAAGGGGAGACAGAGAGAGGAGACCACCTGTCCATCCTCCAGTCTCAAGGCTTAGCCTACATACACAAACTGTTATCCATAGGTGGGCCGAGGAAGATATCAGGGTCTACAATGGGCATAGCATTAGTCTCTGTAAACTATGGTACTAGGCAGAACCTATAAGAAAAGTAAGGAAAGAGAGGTAAAGGAGAGGAGCCGCTGGTGCCCAGCACAGGAACCCCACTACAGACTACCAAATGGGAAACATCAGGGTTTAGAGAAAATGTTTTATTTATATTTATTTTTTTATTTTTTGAGTCAGGGTCTTGCTTTGTCACTCAGGCTAGAGTGCAGTGGCATGATCACAGTTCACTGCAGCCTGGATCTCCTGAGCTCAAGCGATTCTTCCACCCCAGCCTCCCCAGTAGCTGGGACTACAGTAGTCACTATACCTGGCTAATTATTGTGGTATTATTTTGTAGAGATGGTGGTTTCCCTGTGTTGCCCAGGCTGGTCTCAAACTCCTGGGCTCAAGTGATTGATCCACGGTCTCAGCCCTCCAAAGTGCTGAGATTACAGGCATGAACCACTGCACCCAGTTTAGAAAAAAACATTTTCTATTCTCTGCTTTCCTTCACTGGGGTCTGGCCCGGGCTGTGGTCTGGAAGTGCTCCCTACCTTCTCTGGCTCTCCCCTCTTCATTTCTTCACTAGAGTTTCACCCCATAAATCTCTTGCTCACTGAATCCTGCCTGGGCGTCTGCTTCTTGGAGGACCCAAACTAAATCAGGAGGTTTACAACTACAGACAAAGATTGAAATCATTCCTACCCATCACTCATCCTTATGACCCTATGGTTTCCTGTGTGGGCAGGGCAGGTGTAGGGACAGGTGAGTGAAAGACTTTAGAGGGGACGAGATTGCCCCAGTGACCCATCTTTGAGCAGCTCACTTCTAGGGGGGATTGTTTCTTCCCTTTCTTTTTTATATTTGGGAGGATGACTCAATGGTTTTGAAAACTTCTCAGCATTTGGTACAATCTGCCTGAGCATAGTGAGATGACTGCTCTGTTCACAACTACGCTGCAATTTTAGACAAAATTTTCAGAGCATCTCAGCATCTAACAACGCTTAAAACCTTCGTGATAATTTCAAGATCTATAACATCTGCTTATTTCATTTTGTTACAAGTCACCTGGGCAAAAACTCTTCCTAACTCTGCCCCATGAATGAGCCAATATCCAATTAGAACATTCTGCTTAACAGCAGTAGCAATCATCCTGTGGCAATCTATAAGAAAAGCCTTAAAGATATGGCGCTTCTCCATGTTAACAAAACAAAATCATTATTTTTCTTTGTCGCTCGAATGGGCTATTTGCTAATGTCTTACCAGCTCTAACAGCTTATTCTCTGAGAAAGAAATAGTCATGGTTTATTTGAGAAAAATTTCTCCTTCTATCTCGGGGTTTTAAATAAAAGGATTTGGGAGCCATTTAATGTGCATCGTAAAATAATGTGGTTCTATAATAGTGTCATGGGCCCCGCAGTTTCCAATCACTTTAAAGCATGCCTATTACATCTATTCAAGATTTTCCAATGGAGATTTTTGAGCATTGTTATGAAATAGATACCAAGGACACTAAGTTCCACAGCGATTTCTCCTCTCATTATTTTTTTCAAGTTGCTAGAATGTTATTCAGGAAAAAAAAATCTGTTGATTGAATGCATCTGCAAGGACCTTTTGGCTTTGGAAGCAGGAGAAGCCCACACTGGTCACCTTCAGTTTATTATATATCCTGACCCCTGTGTGTCTTTCTTCAAGGTCAGTTTTCTGTCTCTTGTATATAGTTTTGGAAAATGCCTAAAGAATAATGCCTTGGAAAAGACCACAAATTGACTTCACTATTGTAAGGTACATGGATGTACTTTGGTCAAGAATTAGGTGGAAGTGGACATCCAGGCCTGCGTGACTCAGTAGGATTGGTGTGCAGGTGCTCACCTCCACCTGTTATATAACCTGACCTGTTTTTTTTTTTTTTTTGTCATTGTCGTTGTTGTTTTTTGAGACGGAGTCTCGCTCTATAGCCCAGGCTGGAGTGCAGTGGTGCAATCTCAACTCACTGCAACCTCCGCCTCCCAGGTTCAAGCGATTCTCCTGTCTCAGCCTCCCGAGTAGCTGAACTACAGGCGCGTGCCACCATGCCTGGCTAATCTTTTGTATTTTTAGTAGAGAGGGGGTTGCACCATGTTAGCCAGGATGGTCTCTATCTCCTGACCTAGTGATCCGCCCGCCTCGGCCTCCCAAAGTGCTGGGATTACAGGCGTGAGCCACGGCTCCCGGCTGTATTACCTGCTTGTGTAAGCTTATTCTTGGCTCAGAGCCACTATGGTCTGTAAAAGGTATAACTGCCCTGCTGATACTGTGCAGGCACTCTTGGGCTCAGCTTGACATGGCTTGGGGATGCGCAGGTGCCCAGAGAAAGACAGAGCCAGAGCTGTCTGTTTGCAGAAGGACGGAGGGGGAGCCAGGGCGCGGCACAGCTCAACATGGCTCGTGCTGGTGCCCAGAGGGAAGGAGTTAAGCTGCTGACCCTGAAGGCAAGAGAGAGCCGGCTGTGCAGCTATGTGTGGGAGCAGCCGGAGCCGCAGAGCCGGAGCAGACAGCCGAGATAAAGGCGGACCGTGTAAGAGAGCTGCTGATGAGAGAGGTTAAATAAAACTACATTTTGCTTGCTCACAGCCCCCTGAGTGTTCTTCAGCTATTCACCCATCCACCCACTCCCCTCGGACCACAATATGGGTGCGAACCTGACTCTGGACCTGACAATTGGTGTAGTCGGGGACGTAACAACTATCTTGATGCCATCTGCCAGGACCTGAGAAGAGTTTGGCCCTTTAGTGGGCAAGCATTGCCCACTGTAATCCTCATCTAGCATCCTTAGCCAAACTCTAAGAGTGTAGGAAATGACTGATGGTAGTCTGAATGGATAGAATCCTGTCTGCAGCAAACTTCCCTTTCTGTATGCCAAGCAGGTTTTCTCTGAACCCTCTCTTTACCCCCAAGACAAAGCTCTCACATCAGCATGGGATCAGAACTGGTTACCAGTCCGGGGTTTATAGCTGATCCTGAATCCTGATTCTCAGCCTATGCTTAATTTTCTGTGGTGACAAAGCTCATTAAAAAGCTGACACATTGTTTCCAGCCTGTCTCTGTGATTTAATTAAAAGTCTTAAGGAAGGAGGAGCAGAAACTGTATTAGTCACAGAAAAAAAGTTTGGGGCCTCCCTTTTTATCTCGTGAAGTTATTTGTAATTTGAGAGTTATTCAACGGCTTCCACGAAGAGCCCCTTCTGTTGAAATGTTACAAGAAGATGAAGTTAAACCTAATCAGTATGTTGTCCTTCATCCAGAGGAAATATTGACGAGCTAAAATAGAATTACTGACAGCCACCTGCCTTCTTGTAAATTCATCTTAGAATTTAAACTGAAGGAGAAATGACAGATAATGAAGAACAAGTTTTTTCAATGCAGAGGAAAAGTTGATTGGAGACTTTTTATGTTTCAGTCTGATAAATATAATTTCAATCTTTTTTTTTACTCAAATTAAAATATCTAAGTAACTCAGGCTGTTTCTGTTATAGTGTGGTGCATAAAACTATATTGATTTAAATAGTAATAAGTACTCACTTGCTATTTAACCCGATTGTCATAGTTCCTGATAGGAATATTTTTCAGGGAATTTGAAGAAATGGTTTTGGAGGTGAGGTTAGGGTCTTTATGTGCTGCCTATTTTGGGATGAGCACAAAAATGCACCATGAGCCTGACTGAAAAATGGTGACATATTAGCATGCTATTGGAAGGTAATTTTTAAAATAATCCAGCTTTTGAAAAACTAAGAATCAAGGTAAATCCTTGGCTAAGCCTTTATAACTAGTGAATTTTTGAAAGACTGTATACTCCTGAGAAGTATTGAATGTATTTAACTGATTGAAAAGATTAATTAGCTCATTGCTATAGGAAACACCCTGTTCCATTTTATATCCATTAAGGCCATGGGTCAGCAACCAATAGCAGGCTAATGGGGCTAGACCAGATTGGTTACCTGTTCAACCGGTGGTTCTCAATACCTGAAGGTGCTCAACCTTCCAGTGTCTATTAGACTCACCCAAAGGACTTTGAAAACTAACGGCCAGGCATGGTGGCTCACGCCTGTAATCCTAGTACTTTGGGAGGCCAAGGAAGGTGGATTGCCTGAGCTCAGGAGTTTGAGACCAACCTGGGCAACATGGTGAAATCCCTTCTCTACTAACAATACAAAAAAAAAAAAAAAAAAATTCACTGGGCCTGGTGGCTGTAGTAGTCCCAGTTACTTGGGAGGCTGAGGCACAAGAATGCTTGAACCCGGGAGTTCAATCTTGCAGTGAGCAGAGATTGATTGACCACTGGGCTCCAGCCTGGGGGGAACAGAGTGAGGCTCCGTCTCAAAAAAAAAAAAAAAAAAAGGAACTACTGATGCTCAATTTGACTCCTGGTACCTCCACCCCACCTCAGGTCCTGACTTAATTGGTCTAGGATCAGGTACATGCCTCTGTAAGCTTTTGAAGCTTCTTAGGTGAATCTAAATGCTTTAACCCAAAGCAGTTCAGGCAGGTGGTGCCAGGATCACAAAGAGAAGTGAGGAGAATTTCTCTGACTCAAACTTACTTTTGGCAATTACAGTGGCATTGCCCTGAGTTTATGGGTGGAAACTTCAAGTTTTGTGCACCTGAGTGTGTGTGTGTGTGTGTGTTTGTGTGTGGGGGTGGTGTGTGGTAGTGAAGGATGCACAAACTGTTTAAAATTTAGAATCTTTTCTCTGATAGTTGCGGTTGGGGGAGGTCCCTATTTTTGTCTCTGTCTATATCGTGGCACACAGGGACTGGCTTTTTAGACTAGTTATCCATGGCTCAAAGGTTGTGGAGTCCCAATTTTAGTAGGTTTATTAGGAAAGCTTTCAGAAATGATATACCACATCCCCGTTCTCCCTTATTTTGGAATAGGAGAGAGACGGGAAATAGACTTTTTGGTTTCAACTAGTTTTAAAAAGTCTTACTTATTTTTTTACTCTGGGGAAAGAAAATGTATTCTTCGTTACTAATAAATGCCTCATCTAGCATGGGGCTGGATCTGTGAGTGGGATGTATGCTTAATGTAGCTATGAATGTACTTTCACAATTAGAGTTGGTGCCCACCTTTAATAACGGCTTCTGTTTAAAAGCTGATAAATAAGAACTGATCATTTGAAATTTGAGGCACATCTTTCTCCAGAGGATGCCATCTTTAATGGGTGCAATTTCTATAATGGCTTCCAAAGTTTTGTGGTTCAAATGTAGCTGATCCCTCATCTCATGCTTGTGTGGTTGCTGAGCACAGGTGCATTTGGTCATGGGTGGAGCAGGGAGGATCAGTCATTCTGTACTTATTAATATGCAACTTGTCTTTTTCTCTTAATATGTTATTGAGTTTGTTCAATGTGAGTATTTTTCTCATTTTGTTTTCTTTTCCCCTGAAAAGAAAAACATCAGGAATGTAAAACATTAGGAGTAAAGTAGGCACCTTGGCTAGGCTTATATTTCCACTCAATTACCAGATATATTCAACCAGAAAGAATCTTTGTTCTTGTTTCACATTCTGTTGGCCTCCTTAATTCGAGCTGCCTAATAAACACTCGTACTTCACTTCTAACTTCCTCTTTGGTTCCCTTACTAGTTTAGACCAGGGATTCCAAGAATGTTTGAATAGATGGAATCAGTAGTGCATTCTCAGTGGCTTGACGAAGGACAAGAATTTCTCAATCTTCCATAGCATTCTTTTTTTAAATTACACTTTAAGTTCTGGGGTACATGTACAGAATGTGCATGTTTGTTACATAGGTATACACGTGCCATGGTGGTTTGCTGCACCCATCAACCCATCATCTACGTTAGGTATTTCTCCTAATGCTATCCCTCCCCTAGGCCCCATCCCCCTGACAGGCACGTGTGATGTTCCCCTCCTGTGTCCATGTGTTCTCATTGTTCAACTCCCACTTATGAGTGAGAACATGTGATATTTGGTTTTCTGTTCTTGTGATAGTTTGCTAAGAGTGATGGCTTCTAGCTTCATTCATGTCCCTGCAAAGGACATGAGCTTTTCCTTTTTATGGCTGCATAGTATTCCATGGTGTATATATGCCATATTTTCTTTATCCAGTCTATAATTCATAGGCATTTGGGTTGGTTCCAAGTCTTTGCCATAGCATTATTTTACAGAAGTGGTCTGTCGGCAAACAGCTCAGACCTCCAAAACACTTTTTTGACAGTGTCTTGCTCTGTCAACCAGACTGGAGTGCAGTAGTATGATCATAGCTTACTGCAGCCTGAAACTCATGGGCTCGGTGATCCTCCCACCTCAGCCTCCCAAGGAACTCAGACTACAGGTGTGCACCAGCATGCCCAGCTAATTAAAAAAATTTTTTTGGAGATACAGTCTTGTTTTTTTGCCCAGGCTGGTCTTGAACTCCTGGCCTCAAGCAAGTCTCCTGCCTTGGCCTTCCAAAGTAATGGAATTACAAGTGTAAGCCACTACACCCAGCCTTTCAAACCACTTTTCTTATTATCTTTGCAATGCATTTGATACTCCCATTGTGGTTTGTAGACTTGGCGTGGCTGAACTTCTCACAGTGATGTGCCAGGATCTACAGTAATCAACACTGTCTTGGGATGTAAGAGCTGATGCATTGAGCAGCAGAGCAGGCATGTGACAGGATATTACACTAATTTTATGTGGGAGAGAAGGTGCTTATCTCTGGAGGAAAATGAACATGCAAAGCATTTACTCAGGTTGACTGGGTTACCTTACACAGCCTTCCCATCTTTAAAAGCAACAGTAATATTTTTATAAAAGCTCTCTCTGAAGTACAAATGACATGATGAAGTAGTAAATGTGCCATTTATTATGAACTAGATTTTTAGCCTTGAACTGACTGTGGAATAGAATTGTACACATTTGTGTATTAACGAAATGAAAGTTCAGCGAGTGAGAGCATTTCTTTCTTAAGCCAATATCCTCGTTCTTGGGAATTAGTGCTTTTTAAAAAATGTTGAGGCATCATGAGAGTAAGGCAAATAGTATCACAGCTGCAGCAGGAACACCTGGCCTAACCTTATTTTCCTAGCTTGCAATTACATAAACCTACATCACTGGAAGCAGAATGTGTTCGGTTATGTAGTGTCTTTAATCTGGAATATCTCTGTACTTGAAAAAGATCATTGCTTTAACCATCCCCACACCCCTAAAAGGAATTAAAGGTGGGAACTCTGAACCAGCATTCCAGTATTGCAGGTGAAGGAATTAAGAAAGAGATGCTGAGTGACTAAACAGCCTCTGCAATACCTGGTCGGCCTGGGGGCAGCAGGCTAGCACTGAAGAGACGGGGCCAGGCTTTCAGACTCTGATCTGTGTTGAAGGTCCAATGACTAAGAAACTTGATGACCTACTGGCACACTGAAGACTTAGAT
The DNA here is from genome assembly GCA_036589455.1 of Ateles fusciceps. Taxonomy (NCBI): domain Eukaryota; kingdom Metazoa; phylum Chordata; class Mammalia; order Primates; family Atelidae; genus Ateles; species Ateles fusciceps. Next base: position 1,256,305 of record JAZHEH010000952.1, on the reverse strand, counting down.
TAACAATTGATTGGAGAGGAGTCACAGAACCAGGTAAATAGCCCTCATTCTGCTTGATCGAGTATAAAGAACGCTTTTCTGGCATGAGAAGAAACTAAGTACTTTCAAGGGGTTTTGCATCGTTGGGGTGGGGCAGCCTGGTCAGAAAGTAAGAACTTAGTATTCACTGGTCTCACTTTTGCATTCTCCTCCCCTCCTGTCTCTTAGGCCAGCAAGCATTCGCTTACACACAGACACGCAGAGCATACACACACACACATACCACACACACACACACACACACACACACACACACTCAAACACGTGCATACACGCTCCTCAGCTGCACTCTGGCTCGGCGATTCTTTTTTAGTTGATGGTTCAAAGAGAATTACAACATTGGAATATTAAGAATAAAATTAAAACTCTACGTCATCTAAAAAATTTCAAAGAGCAAAGTGTCTGATGCTGTTGAGCCAGTTTATTATCTTCTTGGGCACATAGTGTCTCTCAGAGAGAGCTAAATATAGACAGGGACACTTTGCTGTGAGGCCTCAGTAATGTAGTCTACGGTATGAGACACACTGCTCTGCCTGCACGCATGCCTTGGGCTTTGCTGGCTGCATCACATATAGCAATTACTCCTCCAGGGATATATCACATGGTGGGTGGATAGTCTAGAAAAAAAGTGCTGATGTGCAATGATGCTGCACAGGACCACTTATTCTATTCAAGTGGGTGCAGAGCAGTTACATAAGGTATTATTTTGAGTCTTGGTTAATTTCAGCAGCTAGATAAAGCAGCATTCCTACCCGAAAGGAGGGACCCTGAAGAGATCACCTAGTCCAGTGGTTCTCAACCCTATGAAAACTGGTGCCTCTCATTTATTGCAAATATTTTTTCATGTCCCCCTTTACTATTGCTAGTTAATGTAATGCCCAATGTCCAAAATCGATTATAATGCTTTCACTGTTCCACAGGTCAGGTTCCCCAGGAAACAGATGGTGTTTGGGGACATACTCCTGGAATCATACCTGTGGGAGGGAGATGGAAGCAGGGTTGGGCAGAGGGAGAAGCTGGGTCATGCTGCCACGCAAGTCCACAAACGACCCAGTAGATCCCACAGGGAGCTCTGGAGCAGGCTGATCTTGTAGAATTGTGCCTAACTGGGGCCTTATTATCCCCCTGTGACCAGTAAGTGGATGAGGGCTCCTCCTACGGAGGAGTCATGGGGCAGGATCTTGGAACAGGCAACCCTTTTAAGACAGGATTAATTGCGGGAGCGGTGGTGACCCTGAGCCCCAGCTGCTCACGGTCAATGCTCTCCGCTGCTGGGGAAGTCCTGAAGCGGGGGATGTCAGTGGGGCACGCAGGGTCCAGCACAAACTAATAGAAAGGAAAAATGAAAGAAAAGTAATAAATAATAAAAGTGTGCATTTTTTTGGCATGGCCAAACTGAAAGATAGTTCTAAGTCCGATACAACTATTTGTAATGAATTAGTTTGAGATTCAGAGAAGTAAGACAGTACTCAGCTGAATATTGTCAACACTTTTTCTTAACATTTGACATTTTGAAATAAAGGCAATGTAAGTACATTTGTATCAATGTAAAAATATGACAGTTACATATGCAGACCCATGCCTTGCCATCAGAGATTTATGGAAAGGCTGGTCAATTTCAAACAAAACAAAGTATTTATACACAATGGTTGCATTCTTGAAAGAGTCAATGTGTATTAAAACTGTTAAAAAATATCTTGTGTGTATGTTAAATGGAGTTAGATATTAGGCTCAGATCATTATATCATGTGGTTTTTCACTTGCATGATTGGACATTTGAAATTTGGGCAGAAGTTGGGGAAATTTGTCATGGGGACCATATCCCAAACGTTTACTGCCTCTGGCCCCACCTGCTAAATGCTAATGGTGCCTCCTCATCAGTGTGACAATCAAATACTCCCACAAATCTCCATATAGCTCCAGGGGTATTGAGTTAGTTTATCCTCTGCTTCTCAAGAATTTTTAAAGCAAAGTTTTTTAGGCAACCTCCATAGGTCCCCACTTCAACAAAACAGTCCAAAGTAAGGAGGCTACACGGCAGCCACGTGACCACATAGTGGCGGCCAAGAGTCAGACCTGGGATCCTGCAGTCTTGAGTGCTATCTTCTCCGGCCCTCCCATAAGTCCTGGGGAAGTAACTTTCAAGTGTTTGAGCCTGGACCACGTTATCAAATTCACAAACGGATTAATCAATGACTGACTCACTCACTGACTAACCTTTGGGAAGGGCTGTGTGCATCTTTTACTCTGTAGGATTTTCTTGTCCACTATGTCTGCCCACTTGCTTCTTGCTGTGACAAAGCTTGCTTGGCTTACTCTTGCTGAGAGTTTGCATTCAGAAGAGATGTATGTATTTTATCTGTGCACCTGAATAACATACAGATAAATGAGTCACACATGGTCAAATTTCTGGAGAAGACAGAGGACTCCTGGGGGAAATAAATCTATCATGCCTGTGTAAATATAAGCAGGGAAAATGGTTTCTTGTGAGCTTGATTTGAACCACATTAGTCAGGAGAAATCCATATATTCCTTCCCCCCACCCCAGTCTCTGTAGTCTCTAGCAAATATAGGGGAAGTAACCCACCTGACAGGAATGATGAGGAATGTCAGACCCAGAACCAAGGAAATGGAATTAGAGAAGGGGAAAGATTTCTAAACTGATTTGAAATGCCAGACAATAGCAATGCCAATTCAAAAATTGACAAAGAGAGCCTCTAACGTGAATGATTTTTATACGGAATGTTTTATGCTAATTCAGAGGTTAGGATTTCATCTTAAAGTGCTTATGCAGGCAAAACTGACACCAATGACGGTTCAGTCTGCATAAGGGATTTCAAGACTCTGGAAATGACTGCCTGAGCCTTAGAGTTATTTGCATTCAGAAGAGTCACTAGAAGATGGATGTGCTTTATCTGTGCACCTGAATAACATACAGACAAGTGTTAGTCTTTGTTTATGAATATTTTCCATTACCCCTCATTTTCCAACATATGGCAAACATTTCTTATTGTTTTGCTCCATTCCCTCTTCAACACGCTGCCAGAAACAGCTGGCACATATCTTTTAATGTTTTTACTGACAACTTTTCTGATGCACTGGGTTTCTTCTTGTGATTAGAGTGAAAAAATTTTTCATCTACCAAAGATATTAGTTCATGGTTGCTGAGATGCCCGAGTGTCTTTTAAATGAATAATCAATCACATTGCTGATTTCACCTCAGAAAATGGGCATCTAGGAATTTTCAGAATTAACATTGACATAAGCACCATTCTATACTCAAAAGATCACCATATGATAATGTTCTAAATTGTGGTATTATACCTTTGTAGACTTCACTAATCCATACTTCATCAGAAGATGCGGTGCTCAAAATTGTGGGTACACAGATCATTTAACAAAACCTTGTTAAATCTGATATAGTGAAGCCTTACTAATAAAGGAGTGAAGGATATGACATCTTAAAATATGCTGCATTGTTATATTCATTACCTTGAGTTGAAAATATTGGCAAAATTGTAGTTTCAGAAGGGTCTGGCTGACCTGTCTGTTCTTCCATGCAGCCAGCCATAAAGACTATTCCAGGAGGGGGGCCTTTCCTGTACCAGGACAAGAAAATAGACCTGATCACCAGAAGACTGGGAATTAGGGCTGCAATGGACCCAAATAAATAAACTTTCCAAAGTAACCCTTATCATCTATTGCTTCTATACTCCCCCATATATCTCCTAGGGACTCCCCGTAGAATTTACGTCCCTGGCCAGTTCCCCTTTGTCCTGTCATTTCTTCACACATTTATTGTTCTTTGTCCAAAAAGTATAAAAGCATCTTGCTTTGGCTATTTCTTTGGACTTCACTCTTAAAGTGGAGACCCCATGTACACACAAAACTAATGAAACTCGGGCTGGTCATGGCTGGCTCATGCCTGTAATCCCAGGTACTCATGAGGCCAAGACAGGAGGATTGTTTGATTGCAGGAGTTTGAGACCAGCCTGGGCAATATGGTGAGACCCTGTCTCTAAAAACAAAAACAAACAAGCAAAAAACCCTGCAAAACAAAACGTATATGTTTTTCTCTTGCTAATATGCCTTATATCAGTTGGGTTCCTAGACACAGCAAAGAGCCCACATGAGAGCTAGAGGGAGTGGGGGTGATGGAGGTGGAGGTGGTCTCTCTCTCTCTCCTACACTAATTTCAGTTTAACTTTGATTTTACACAACTTTTCTGAGCTTTTGGAAAATAAAAGCAAACCTGAGTAAGGTCAAGATTTTCAAGGAGTTTACAAGTGCTCATTCAAGAAGCAGGGCCATCACATTTGGTGGTGCAGGTTATGCATGGCACCCTTGCTGATGTGATGGAGGCCCCCATGAAACCAACATATGCAGATGAACTTGGACTCCTTGGAAGTCAGAACCTTCAGCTGTCTTATATTCTTATTCTAAAACCTCCTACTAGCTGGGCATGGTGCTTCATGTCTGTAAACCCAGTTCTTTGGGAGGCCGAGGTGGGTGGGTCACCCTGAGGTCAGGAGTTGGAGAGCAGCCTGACCAACATGGTGAAACCCTGTCTGCACTAAAAATACAAAATTAGCTGGGCATGGTGGTGCACGCCTGTAATCCCAGCTATTTGGGAGGCTGAGGCAGGAGAATCCCCTGAACCAAGGAGATGGGAGGTTGCAGTAAGCCAAGATAGCACTCCAGCCTGGGCAACAAGAGTGAAACTCTGTCTCAAAAAATAAATAAATACATTTTAAAAACCTCCTCCCAACCTTTGTTAGATGCTTGGGAATATGTGCTAATATGGACAGATACATTGTGGCAATTCTCTAGTACTTCAGATGAGAGAAACTTTGCTATTGGAACCCTCCCAAAGTAGATTAAATCAAAATAAATGAATAAAATCATAGTCAACCAGAGTAATGGGTCATTTGGAATAAAAATAAAGGAGACTCAGAAACTAATTTTGAAGGCAGTTGCAAATGAGGTCTCTAAGAAAATGTTTTCAGTGAAATCAATGTACAACCTTCCAAGTAGTTATTAAAAAAGAAAAAAAAAAAAAAAAACGCATGCCTGCTTTTTTTTCCTTTTTTTGTGTGTGATGGAGCTTGGTTTTGGCTCATTGCAACCTCTGCTTCCCAGGTTTCAGCAATTCTCCTGCCTCAGCCTCCCAAGTAGCTGGGGTTACAGGCATGTGCCACCATGCCCAGCTAATTTTTTTGTATTTTTAGTAGAGACAGGATTTCACCATGTTGGTCAGGCTGGTCTTGAACTCCCGCAGGTGATGTACTCGCCTCGGCCTTCCAAAGGGCTGGGATTATAGGCATAAGCCACTGCGCCTGGCCCCGTGCCTGCTTTTTTTTTTTTTTTTAATAAACTGTTCTCATTACTTAATATTTTAATTTTACATTCAATTTTTAATTTTCTATGTTTCTATGGACAAGAATATTTGACATCTATATGTATAACTGACACCTATAACTTAGTCAAAAACTTTCTTGGGCTGGTGACTAAAACCAAAGGGAGTAAAACAATTTCATCTCCTCTTTTTTCCTTTGCTTGCACATTGTGTATGCATGTATGTGCACATAGGTACACATACATATGTATATATATATACACACACATATGTCTCCTTCATACACATGCATATGAATAGGAGTATATACACAAAAGTATGTATGTGTATTATGACTGCATATATACTTTCATATACACAGTCATGCAGCACTTGACAACGGAAATACTTTCTGTGAAATGTGTTTTCGGGTGATTGTGTTGTTGTGTGAACATCATAAAATGTACTTGCACAAACCTGAATGGTATACCCTACTACATATCTAGGCTGCATGGTATAGCCTATTACTCCTAGGCTACAAGCCTGTGTAGCATGTTACTGTAGGCAAAAGTATAACACAATTTGTGTATCTAAACATTAAGAAGGTATAGTAAAAATACAGTATTACAATCTTGTAAGACCAGCATTGTATATGTGGTCTATTGCTGCTGAAACATCAATATGCGGTGTATGACTGTACATAGAAAAATACATATAGAAAAGTAAGAAGGCAAGCTATAAGAACATAAGCAAGAAAAGACTATATGTCCAGAAAAAGATATGTTATAGTCAGTTTTAGAGTAGTTGAGTTAATTTGAGGTAAAAATGAGTTGCATTTAAATAAGTATCTCAAATAAAAGTTGTATTATTTGTATTATGGTCACAGGTTGGAATTAACATAAATGGTTCTATATGTTAAAACATTTTAAGGTAAAAACCGAGAATTTTTTTGTTTGTTTGAGATGGAGTTTCGCTCTTGTCACCCATGCTGGAGTTCAATGGCATGGTCTCCGCTCACTGCAACCTCTGCCTCCTGGTTTCAAGTAATTCTCCTGCCTCAGCCTCCCAAGTAGCTGGGACTACAGGCATGTGCCATCACGCCCAGCTAATTTTTATGTTTGTAATAGAGATGGGGTTTTGCTGTGTTGGCCAGGTCGGTCTCAAACTTCTGATCTCAGGTGATCCACCCTCCTCAGTCTCCTCAGTGAGTCACACCTCAGTGGATTACAGGTGTGAGCCACTACGCCCAGTTGAAATTTTTTTTTAAATTATAAAAGTGGGCTAATTGAAAATAAAAAGGAACATGAATATTAAAGAGAAAACAAATCTAATAAAATGTGAAAATTGTCAATTTCACAGAAATGCAAATTAAAATACTATGCTTTTTTTGTTTTTTGTTTTTTAAATGTCTTCTTCTTCTTTTCTTTTTTGAGACAGAGTTTCGCTCTTGTTGTCCACGCTGGAGTGCAATGGCAAGGTCTCGGCTCACTGTAACCTCTGCCTCCCGGGCTCAGCGATTCTCCTGCCTCAGCCTCCTGAGTAGCTGGGATTACAGGTGCCCACCACCATGCCTGGCTAATTTTTTTGTATGTTTAGTAGAGATGGAAACTCACCATGTTGGCCAGGCTGACCTCAGGTGATCCGCCTGCCTCAGCCTCCCAAAGTATTGAGATTACAGGCTTGAGCCACCATACACAGAGTCTTACTCTTGTCACCCAGGCTGGAGTGTAACGGCACAATCTTGGCTCACTGCAACTTCCGCCTCCTGGGTTCAAGTCATTCTCCTGCCTCAGCCTCCCCAGTGGCTGGGATTACCATGCCTGGGTAATTTTTGTATTTTTAGTAGAGACGGGGGTTTCACCATGTTGGTCGGGCTTGTCTCGAACTCCTGACCTCAGGTGATCCGGCTGCCTCAGCCTCCCAAACTGCTAGGATTACATGCGTAAGCCAACACACCCAGCCTCTACTCCCTACTTCCATGAGATCAACATTTTGAGATTCCACGAGTGAAATCGTGTGGCATTTTTTCTTCTGTGCTTGGCTTATTTCACTTAACTTAATGTCTTTGAGGTTTATGCATGGTGTCTCAAATAAAGGATTTCATTCTTTTTTACGGCTGAACAGTATTCTGTTGTGTATATATCCACAATTTTTAAATACATTCATCTGTTGATGAACACTTAGGTTGATTCCATATCTTGGCCTTGTGAAGAGTGCTGCAATAAACATGGGAGTGCAGATACCTCTTACACACACTGACTTCCCTTCCCTTGGATATATACCCAGCAGTGGGATTGTTGGATCATATCATAGTTTTATTTTTGATTTTTTGAGGAACTCCATACTGTTGTCTGTAATGGCTATACAAATTTACATTCCCACCACAGTGTACAAGTTCCCCTTTATCCACATCCTTGTGGCATTTGTTTATTTTTTGTCTTTTTGATTGTAGCCATTCTAACTGGGGTGAGATGATAGCTCATTGTGGTTTTGGTTTGCATTTCCCTGATTCTTAGTGATGCTGAGTACTTTTTCATAACCTGTTGGCCATTTGTATAACTTCTTTTGAGAAATGTCAATCTTTTGTCCATTTTAAAATCAGATTTTTTTTTTTTTTTTTTTTGCTATTTTATTTGAATTCCTTACGTATTCTGGATAGTAATCCCTTGTTTTTTTTTTTTTGTTAGCTTGACCTATGACCAAAATAATTTGGTTTCGCTTTCAATCCCATTTATTGAAATATTGGAAACAATCTATTTTCATATAATTTACATTAAAATTCAAAAATTAGGCTGACCCCAGCCTAATTTTTAAATTTTTAATGTCTTCTAGCGCTTTGGGAGCCCTAGGATGGAGGGACCATTTTAGCTCAGGAATTTTTTTTTTTTTTTTTTTTTTAGAAAGTAAAAGAAAGAAAAGAAATAAAGAGAGAAGAAAGAAAGAAAAAAAGAGAATAAAAGAAAGGGAAAAAGAAGAAGAAAAGAGGGAGAGAGAACAGGAATCTGCTCTATTGCCCAGGCTAGAATGCAGTCTAAAAATGGGTATTACAAAGCTCTTTTATACTAATAATTGTGTTATACGATAGAGACAGGAAGGAATAAGGGGAGGAAAATAACAAACAAACAGCCAACCAATATTTCATTTGAACCTATGAAATACTATGTAATTGCTGGTGAGTGATTTACTCCCAACCATGTGGTCTCTTTTAGAATAAATGTGATGTGTTATGAAAAAAAAAATGGATGTTTTGTGGATTTGGAGAGTTCTGTAAATGTTTATTAAGTTTACTTGTTCGAGGTATAAGTTAAGTCCCCGGATATCCTTGTTAACCTTCTGTCTCATTAATTTGTCGAATATTGACAATGTAGTGTTAAAGTCTCCCACTATTATTGTGTGGGAGTCCAAGTCTCTTTGTAAGTCACCAAGAACTTGCCCTATGTATCTGGGTGCTCCTATATTGTGTGTGCATAGACTTAGGATCATTAACTTTTCCCATTACATTGATCCCTCTACCATTATACAATGTCCTTCTTGTCTCTTTTGTTTTCTATTACTTTAAAGTCTATTTTATAAGAGATGAGAATTGTAACTCCTTTTTTTTTTTTTCTCTCCATTGGGTTGGCAAATCTTCCTCCATCCCTTTGTTTTGAGTCTCTGTATATCCTTGCATGTGAGATGGGTCTGGATGCAGCTTACTGATGGGTTTTTTAGAATGGCTGATACTGGTTGTTCCTTTCTGTACATAATGCTTCTTTAGAAGCTCTTGTAAAGCAGGCCTGGTGGTAATGAAATCTCTGAGTACTTGCTTGTTTGTAAAAAATTTTATTTTTCCTTCACTTATGAAACTTAATTTGGCTGGATATGAAATTCTGGGTTGAAAGTTCTTTTCTTTAAGGATGTTGAATATTGGCCCCCACTCTCTTCTGGCTTGTAGGGTTTTGCTGAGAGATCTGCTGTGAGTCTATAGGCTTCCCCTTGTGGGTAACCTGTCCTTTCTCTCTGGCTGCCCTTAGTATTTTCTCCTTTGTTTCAACCCTGGTGAATCTAATGATTATCTGTCTTGGGGTTGCTCTTTTGAGGAATATCTCTGTGGTGTTCTCTCTATTACCTGGAGTTGAGTATTGTCCTGGCTTGCTAGGTTAGGAAAGTTTTAGTGGATAATATCCTGAAAAATATTTTACAGCTTAGATTCATTCTCTTTGTCACATTCAGGTACACCTATCAAACGTAGATTAGGTCTTTCACATAGTCCCATATTTCTTGGAGACTTTGCTCATTCCTTTTACCCTTTTTCTCTAATCTTGTCTTCTCGTTTTATTTCATTAAGTTGGTCTTCGACCTCTGAAATCCTTTCTTCTGCTTGATCAATTAGACTATTTAGACTTGTGCATACTTCTCGAAGTTCTTGTATTGTGTTTTTTAGCTCCATTAATTCACTTATATTCCTTTCTAAATTGTCCATTCTCATCAACATTTCGTCAAACCTTTTTTCAAGGTTCTTAGTTTCCTTGCATTGGGCTAGAACATGTTTTTTTAGCTCACAGAAGTTTCTCATTATCCACCTTCTGAAGGCTGATTCCGTTGATTCCTCACATTCATTCTCGATAGGCCTTGTTCAATTGGTGATGAGGCACTGCAATCCTCTGCAGGAGGAAAGGCATTCTGATTTCCAGTGTTTTCAGCCTTTTTGCGCTGGTTTGTTCCCATCTTTGTTGATTTATCCACCTGTCGTCTGTGTAATTGCTGACGTTAGATTAGGTCTTGAGTGGACGTCCAACTTGTTGGTGGTAAAGTTTTTTCTGTTTCTTAATTTTCCTTCGGCGGATGCCCCTCCCACACAAAGCTAGACCTTCCCGGGTTCAGCTGTACTGGCTGTGAAACTCTAATCCTCAGCAATGCCAACTGCTGTTTTTTTTGTGTGTGTGTAGGGGGGGGGACCAGCCTTCCCTGTGGCGACCCACCACGCCGACTGAAGGAGGCGGCGTTGAGATTCGTGGGCGCTTTGCCCGGGAATCTCCTGGTCTCTTCCCCCGATTGAGTCCGCTTTTCAATCAGCTGAAGTGGGAGACTCTGCCTTCCCGGAGCTCGCAACGCCAACCAAAAGGGCACTCAGTCCCATATACTCCGGACTGAGAACCGCCGCGCCGGGGCGCCTGCAAAAACGGCCCGCGCCGGCCAAAGAGTCGCGCTGGCGACCCGTGGGGCTCCTCCGCCAGGAATCTCTTGGTCCGTGGGCAATAAAATTCGTCTGAAAATGTGGCGTCCACTCACTCTCTGCGCTTTCGGTGGGGAGCTACAATCCTAAGCTGCTGCTAATCGGCCATCTTGGATCTCTCTCCTAGTAATGCCTTGTTACGTGCAGAGTGTGTGAATATATCTTTTCATTCTGTAGGTTGCCTCTCCACTCTGTGGATTGTTTCCTTTCCTTTTTAGGGGGGTGTTTTCTTTGCTTTTTTCTTTTTGATTTAAATTTAAATTTTTGTGGGTAAGTTTGATGTAATCTTGTTTGTCTATTTCACTTTTGTTGCCTGTGCTTTTGAGGTCTTATTAAAAAAATAATTGCCCAGACCAACATCATGAAGTGCTTCCCCTGTGTTTTCTTCTAGTAGCTTCGTAGTTTGAGGTCTTATATTATGTCTTTAATCTGTTTTGTTTTTTGTAAGTGGTAAGAAATTAGGGTCTAGTTTTATTCTTCTGCATGTGGATATCCAGTTTTCTCAGCACCATTTATTGAAGACACTTCCTTTGCCCATTGTGTTTTCCTGGTGCCTTTGTCAAAACTCAGTTGGCTTTAAATGCATGGATTTATTTCTCAGTTCTCTATTATGTCCCATTGGTCTGTGTCTGCTTTTCTGCTAGTACCATGCTGTTTTGCTTACTACTGTTTTGCAGTATATTTTAAAGTCAGTTGGTGTGATGCCTTCAGCTCTGTTCTTTTGCTCAAGAATGTTTGGCTGTTTGGGATATTTTTGTGGTTCCATACAAATTTTAGAATTTTTTTTTTTTAACTTCAGTGAAAAATGTCATTGGTATTTTGATAGAGATTATGTTAAATCAGTAGACAGTTTTGGGTAGTTTGGACATTTTAACAGTATTAATTCTTCTAATCCATGAACTAGGATATCTTTCCATTTATTAGTTTCCTGTTCAATTTTTTTCATCAGTGTTTTATAGTTTTCATTGTAGAAACATTAGACAACTTTCTTGGTTAAATTTATTGCTATGCATTTTATTATTTTTGTAGCTATTATAAATGGAATCACTTTCTTGATTTCTTTTACAGATAGTTTGCTGTTGGCATATTAAAATGCTAATATTTTTTCCCTGTTCTCTTTGCTTCTCAAGAGATGCCACTGAATTTTACATAAACATAGTATTTGCAAAAGCTATGTCACAATGGGGAAAATGTTTATGAGGGAATGTTAAATAAAAATAAAATAGCACTGGGAGTTGTATGTGGAGTGTTATCCTGCAACTTTACTGAATTCATTTGTTAGTTCTAGCAGGGTTTTGGTGGAGTCTTTAGGGTTTTCTATATATAAAACATGTTGCCTGCAAACAGGGATAATTCAACTTTCTCCTTTTCAATTTGGGTGCCCTTTATTTTTTTCTCTTGTCTAATTGCTCTGGCCAGGACTTCTAATACTATGTTAAATAGAAGTGGTGACAGTGGACATCCATGTCTTGCTCCTCATCTTTGAGGAAAAGCTCCCAACTTTTCCTCACTCAGTACGATGTTAGCTATGGGTTTGTCGCATATGTGTTTATTGTGTTGAGATATGTTCCTTCTACAACTGTTCAGGGTTTTTATCATGAAGAGATGTTGAATTTTATTAAATGCTTTTTCTGCATTTATAGAGATGGTCATATGGGTTTTGTCCCTCATTCTGAATGTGATGTATCAGGTTTATTGACTTATATTGAAGCATCCTGTATCCCTGGGATGAATTCCACTTTACCATGTTGAATGATCTTTTTAATGTGCTATTCAATTTGGTTTGCTAGTATTTTGTGGAGGATTTTTGCATCTATGTCCATCAGGGACATCGGCCTACAGTTTTCTTTTTTTGTTGTGTACTTGCCTGGTTTTGGTATCAGGGTAATGTTGGCCTTGTAAGGTACAAACCAAGACAAAATACCATCCTCTTTTTTTGCCCGAGAAATTAGTAAAAATTACACTTAGTAAATGTTTGGAGAGAGAGAGCGAGTGAGCTGACAAGAGTGTGTGCTTTCATACATTGTCAATGGGAGTATACATTGATATACTATTTGAAAACACAATTTGAACTCCACATTTTAGGAATCTGTCAAAGTTTTATACCTTTGACCCAGTTATGCAACATTTAAGAGTCCTTATGATGAAAGTAATCCCAATGATAAAAAAACTTCTATTTAAGGCCAGGCACAGTGGCTCACACCTGTAATCCTAACACTGTGAAAGGCCAAGGCGGGTGGATCACCTGAGTACGGGAGTTTGAGACCAGTCTGGTGAAGATGGTGAAACTCTGTCTCTACTAAAAATTAAAATATTAGCTGGGTGTGGTGGTACGTACTTGTAATTCCAGCTACTTGGGAGGCTGAGGCGGAGAATTGCTTGAACCCAAAGGCGGAGGTTGCAGTGAACCAAGATGGCACCACTGCACTCTGGCCTGGGTGACAGAGCAAGACTCTGTATCAAAAAACAAAACAAAACAAAACAAACTTCTAGTTAAAAGGAATGTTAATGAGATCCCTAAATGTCCCACCACAGAAGACTAGTGAGACAAACAATGGCATATTCACTTCATGAAATAGTGTACAATTATTTAATGTATGTTTACAAAAAGTATGTCATAATGGGCAGTATGTTTATAATGGAATGCTAAGTAAAAATAAGATGTCACTCAGTTGCATGTGGAGTGTTAAATCAGTCACATTAAATAGAAGAAAAACTAAAACCCAAGAATAATGTATTAAAAAGGCTGAAAAGAATTATATCCAACAATAGGCTATGGTTTTATTTGGATAATGATGTAGTTTCTTGTTTCTTACTTTTCTAATTTTCTTTATAAAACAAAATCTACTTTTAAAATCACAAATTTAAAAACCATCCAGTAATAATATACTAAGTAGGCTAAGATAAATGAATGGTGTGGCTCCTGTTCTGGTGTCAGATGAAAAATCCTACCTTTGAGGGAAATGGGTGAATTTTCCAAAAATTCTCGACATTGACATGGTTTAAGCTGAGTCAATACAGTTAAACATGAGGTATAAAATGGACAGTTATCTAGTTGTGTTTATCACTTTGTATCCTTTTTGGTTGCCTGAGATGGTTCTGTTTACCAACCACCAGTGAGCCGCCATTTACTCCATGCCATGTGAGTAAGCCAGACTCCTGGATACCCACACAGACTGGATGCTCAAGCCACTCCTGGACCATTCTGAGAATTAATTTCTAGAAACCCATTATTGCTTGTCTTCCTAAAGTCCCAGTTTCATCGAATCTGATATTTCCTGTTCTCTTAAAAGTGTGCCTATAGCTATCATTAACATCAGAAGTTACAGCTAGAAAGATTAAAGAGATCTTAGCTACATTGAGCAAACTAGTTGGAGATCTTCAAGGATGGGAGGAGAAAGGCATTACCAGACGATAGTTTTGGAAACTCCTTTTCCATTGCTTGATTGGAGAAAGGCCTGGCTTTGCCCTTCTCCCCTTCTCCTGGCTAGTGCTTACTCATCCTTTGGTCAAATTATGCATTGTCACTTTCTCATTGATGCTGTCCTCGACTCCCAGACTAAGATAAACCCTTACACTTTTCACAGCACCCTGTCCTTCTTCCTAGGACTTGTAGTTAGTACTTATTTAATTTATTTATTTAAATGGGCTCTTGCTCTGTTGCCCAGGCTAGAGTGCAGTGGCTCAATCATGGCTCACTGCACCCTCGACCTCCTGGGCTCAAGGGGTCCTACCACTTCAGCCTCTGGAGTAGCTGGGACTACAGGTGCGTGCCACCACGCCTGGCTTAATACTTATTTTTAAAATGTTCTTCCTGCTAGACTCTGAACTCAAAGAGAGCAGAGATCTTCATCTATTTTTTTTTTAATCATCATGTCCCTAGTACCAAGAACAGGAGCCTGGTATGCCCTGGGTGCTGAATAAATATTTGTTTAATGAATGAATTTTCCGGTGTGGTCTGCTAAGTCTACTAAAGAATTACTAAGATCTACCAAAGAACTGTTGGCACAAAACCACGTAGAGTTGGAAATATAACTACTAAAAGCTTTATTATTTTTCTTTCTTCTTTAACTTTTTTATTGTTTATTATTCCACACACACACCTCTCTGTGTGTATAAAATCATATTATTTCTCTGGCACTGAGTTGAAGAAGATTGGACTTGACTTTTTGTGCTTGAGGTTGTTGGAAATATGCTTTGGTGGTTTCCTCTACTATGAGAATAGCAGACATTTGGAACCCTTCCCAAAGTACAATCTAAATACTCCTTAGATAACTTCATCCACTTGAGTGGGGCTTTCATGTAAAGTATAGCACAACCTAAGAAATGCATGTGAAGGCATTCTATGATTTGCCCTGTCTGTGAATCCTAGACCCCGAAGTCTCTATTTCCCAAAGTACACAATAAATCACCTCACTTAGCACATCTGTTATTCTGCCACCTCCATTTCCCTACCTTTTTGAAAGCAAAATTCTTGGAATTTATCTTACAGGCACAAATCACCTTGTAATTCTTTGCACTTACTTAGTAGCTATTGAGTATATAACTGCAGAGCTTAACAATTACCACATACTGTAATCATGCAAAGATTTTAATCTTTCAGATTAGATCTCACCTCCACACTGGGGAAGAAAAGGGAATTTACAGGATAATTAGCTCATGGGCTAGTTGGCACTTCCAGTCATTGTCAGGAAATCCTCTGCATGAATGGTCTTAAGGTGCCATTTATTTTTTATTAAGTGCCATTTGTTAAAAGTACTTTGCATGCTTTGAATGAAAGAAGCTGGAGCAAATGCTTTTCCTAAGCTGAGCAGCCTTTTTCCTGCAATGAATGTTGGGCAGTAGTGGATAAATAACTCATCCTCCACATACAACAAGAGACCCTGGTCATGGTGGCTCATGACTGTGATCCCAGCTCTTTGGAAGGCCAAAGTGGGAGGATAGCTTGCAGCCAGGCGTTTAGGACTGTGTGGGCAAAAACATAGTGAGACCCCATATCTGAAAAAAACAAAAAACAAAAAACAAAAACAAAAAAAATCCCTTAACCAAACCAAACCAAAAAAAGATCATGAAAAATTTACCAGGGGTAGTGGTGGATGCCTGTAAGTCCTAGCTACTCAGGAGGCTGAGACATGAGAATTGCTTGAGGCTAGGAGTTCCAGGCTGCAGTGAGCTGTGATTGCACCACTGTAGTTCAGCCTGGGCAACAGAACAAGACCATTCCTGAAAAAAAAAAAATTAAAGTAAGATGCCCCACTGTGCTCCCCTGCACCCTTTGCACCCACCCAAAGAAGCCAGATTTGTATGTATTCTTTATGAACTGGTTTCACAGAACTCTGGGGAAAGAGAGTTTGGAGTTGCTGAGCTACATACCCTTACTCCAAACCAGAGACAGCTCCACCCTGCTGACGGGAGTGGATGTGCACGTCTCACTCTGCATTCAGTGATGCCATGTTTGTAAGTTGAAATTGGCCATGGCCAGGTGCAGTGGCTCATGCCTGTGATCCCAGCACTTTGGGAGGCCAAGGTGGGCAGATTACTTGAGGTCAGGAGTTCGAGACCAGCCTCGGTGATATGGCACAACCCTGTAGCTACAAAAAATACAAAAATTAGCCAGATGTGGTGGCACACACCACTCCAGAGTAAAATCCTGTCTAGAAGAAAAAAAAAATTAGCCATGGCGGCACTAATTACAGCATGAAAATCTGGCCTTTTGTACATTTCCAGCACCTCAAACTTAAACCAGTTCCAAATCTACCTCTAGCAGAGAGAAGAAGAGAGAAAGGTACAAAAAGTATAAGAAAGGCAGGAGAGGAAGAGTTGGGAAGACACACACACACACACACACACACACACACACACACACAGTGAGTAAAACAACCTAGTTGAGGAGTCCCTGGCCCAGAGCAGGTGCTTAACAAATGTGAATTTCTCCTTTCCTTTGGCACCAGAGATGAGGAATGAGGACCACGAGGCTAGTACAGCAGTGAGTGGGTGTGGGGGGTCTTTATGCCTTTTGAGTCAATCGTATCTGATAAATGTGGCATTTTCAGGGTTTGACCTACAAAAGTGAGGAGGCTAAGAGGAATGTGATCAGGAAAGGCGGGTGAGTTGAAAAGAGACGCGGTGCTGTTCTGCAACCACTCCCCCTGGCAGAAGACTAACTAAAGCAAGGAAATATACAGGAAATTCAGCTGTAAGTGCCCAGGGATTGCTGGGGACTGTGTTCAGGGATTTGGGAAGGCTCAGAGCAATTCTTTCCTAGTGATATAATTGAAGTTAGTGATTTTTTTCAACTTTGCAATTTTATTAGAAGCCATAAACCATCCTTTATTCACTATAATAAAGAAAATCATCAGGATGAAATTCTATCGCCAATCAAAACGTATTCTTGTGAGCTTACTTGTCCTCAAGCTGGTACTGCAGAGTGTGGGAGTAAGATAGAGCCTTTCTGAGCATCCATGTATGCTAATGCATTTCTTTGTATTATTATGAGCTCCATTGCCATCATGAGTAAAATTATAGTACTGCTAATAGAGAGCCATAATAATAAATTCTCTGCTATGGTTTTACACTTATTCATCCTTAGAGCTGCACTCCATGGGTCTTGTTTCCATGGGTCTCATCAGGGACAAAGCTAATCCACAGAAAATGGTAAGAGAACAATTCATCGCTGGGTAGTTTGATAGTCATGAAAAAATACAGTACGGTTTAGAGAAGGGAGGTAGCACTGTAGGCAGGAAATTCTTCTATTTAAAAACATTATTACTGTTGTAATTGTACAAATGAGGTCTTGCTATGTTGTCTGGGCTGGTCTTGAACTCCTGGTCTCAAGCAATTCTCCTGTCTGAGCCTCCCAAAGTGCTGGGATTACAGGTGTGAGCCACTGCACCCAGCCCAGATAATCTTTAAAGACCATGTAATAGAGTCTTTCTGAGCTTCCGTATTTGCTAATGCATTTCTTTATATTATTATGAGCTCCATTACGATCATCAGTAAAGTGTTAGTACTGCTAATAGAGATCCATAATAATAAATTCTTTGCTATGGTTTTAGACTCATTCATCCTCAGAGCTGCACTCAACGTAGGACATGTGCCAAGTATTTTAAATCCCTGCTTTCTACTCACTGAATCAAGTTCAATACCTCGTCTCCAACTTTTTATCATGTGAGTAGCAGAGCCAGTGGAAAAACAAAACAAAATCAAACACAAGCCTCTACATGTGATCACTGGCTCAGATGAAATAATTTGAAGACCAATATCAGATTTTGAAAATAGAAGTTAGCCCAGGGAAGTCCCAAAAGGCCAGAGGAGAACAACCAAGAAAGTGATATGTATACTTCTTGATGTGGAGCAGATTTCCTCTGTGGACCTTCAGACAATAGGGAGGTATGAGGACCATATTTGGAAAAATTGGAAGTCAAGATGTTGAGCTGAAGGTGAGCACATGGGTTTCAGTCTCAGCAAGGAGCAATTCTAGGAATGTTTTAGAGATAGCGCCAGGCAGGCCAGCTAAGGAAGTAGCTGTGAGAACTCAGTATCAGTTCAAGGGTCAAGGACAGCTTTTAGACTTGAGGGCTTGGGAACAAATTACAGGAAAGAAATAAAGGAAACAAAAGATAGTTTTATTTCCCAAAGAAGAAATTTAACTGAAACAATATCAGAAAATATAGACAGGAAGGACTGGAGTGTTTTAAAAGTGGCAGAGAAGATAAACAGGGGAGAAATGTAAAAATTTTTTTTTTTTTGAGATAGAGTCTTGCCTCTATTGCCCAGGCTGGAGTGCAGTGGCACGATTTCTGCTCACTGCAACCTCCGCCTCCTGGGTTCAAGCAATTCTCCTGCCTCAGCCTCCTGAGTAGCTGGGATTACAGGTGAGCACCACCACGCCCAGCTAATTTTTGTATTTTTAGGAGAGACAGGGTTTCACCATGTCGGCCAGGCTAGTCTTGAACTCCTGACCTTGTGATCCTTCCACCTTGGCCTCCCAAAGTGCTCAGATTACAGGTGTGAGCCACTGCAAGCGCCCAAGAAATGTAAATTTAAAAACAGTCATCATCATCAGAAAAATTAAGTACTTAGTTTTTGGAAAATAGAAAACTGAAATATCAAAGTATAAAGAAATCTAAACCTAGAATAGCTCCAAAACGGAATGGGCAATACGTTTTAGTCTAACTATTCAGAGAATATAGGGCAGAGCAAATTTCTAAGACAGAGATATGTCAGTTGTTGCCTGTCACACTGTTGTGCAGACAGGTCATGATAACCAGTTTGACCCAAAGATACTGTTAAGATGGTACTTGGGTTGACCAGACCACTGTGCCCAGAAGAAGACAGAGATTCGAGTCTTGAATCCATTCATTCCATTTTTCATTCACTCATTTAACAAATACTTGCTGACTGCCTACTTTGTGTCCGTCTCTGTGCTGTTGGGGATATGAAGATAAGACACATGCAGGCCTTGCCCTTGGAGGGGTCTCTGTCAAGCAGACAACACAGATGGCTTGGAAAATATGTAATTACAAAATAACGTAATGATATGTTGTAATGAAAGAAAGTTCATAGGCAATTGCATTGACTTTGAAAAGAGGCTCCCATTTCATTTCTGAAATTATATGTTGCTTACCCTACAGAAGAGAATTATCCAATTCCTTTACATTGCTCTGTGGGGACTCTGAGGGCAAGGGGAGGCTATGTCATAATCACTCGTCATCATGCAGAGAAAGCACAGATGTGACAGGGAGATACAAAGCTTGCCTCTGAAGGACATTTTTTGTTGGAGAAGCTTTCATTTTTATAGCATTCAACATAGTTCAATATTGAGCATCAGTGCTGTAAGAATACCAGCATTCTTCCTTATCTAGCAGAGCAGTTCTTGCCAGATGGCCTTTCCATTTTACACAATGACATATGTCATTGGCAAACACAAAGGCAAAATGCTCAATTGAAAAGTCAAAGATGCAGTCAATCAATAGGTCATCTTGTTAAATTGAAATCAAATAAGAAATTTTGTAAATTTTGGAACTGAAAAGACATCTTTTGTTTTCCCAGAGAATTAATTAAATGAGAGGTGTTTTAGGGGTATCGTATGGACAACCAAACATACTTTTAGAGTTTTGTTCAAGAAGGGCAAAAACAATACTCATAAGCATTCTGGGTCGTGTTGGGGTGGTATACCATGTGATATATATATGAAGAATAGGATTTGATCTGTAGCATGAATTGATGATACAGGAGGAAGAAGTTCTTTATCACAGGGTTTGTCTCAACTTCTGCCTCCGCCTTTAGGTGACTGGCTTCTTTCTACACACCGTATGGTGTAAAAAAATAGTCAAACTGAATAGTCAAACTATTCAGAGAATATAGGGCGATATGCCACTTGTAAAGCCCAAATCAGGAATGATCTATGAACAGCAGTGATGTGTATTCATACAAAATTATATTAAGAAATGTTGGCCAGGCACGATGGCTCATGCCTGTAATCCCAGCACTTTGGGAGGCTGTGAGTGGATCACGAGGTCAGGAGTTCGAGACCAGCCTGGCCAACATGGGGAAACCCCATCTCTACTAAAAATACAAAAATTAGCTGGGCATGGTAGCGCACACCTGTAATCCCAGCTACTTGGAATGGCTGCCGCACAAGAATCTCTTGAGCCTAGGAGGTGGAGGTTGCAGTGAGCCGAGATCGCACCCTGCACTCCAGCCTGGGCAACAGAGCAAGGCTCTGTCTTAAAAAAAAAAAATGTTGATCCAAAACTTTTTTCTGAAGAGACAATTTGATTGTCAGTTGTGCCTAAATTGGTGTGAGTCTGTATGTGCAGATTCCAGCACACCACTACTTGAAGCTTATGTTTATAGTAGATGCTGTACTTAGTTTATTTTTCTGGGGAGTGGTTGCAGCAAAGGAAGATTACCAAGGGGAGGTATAAGACACTCTCAAGTTAACCCTTGGTGCTGCCCTTCTGCTATGGTCAAAACTCAGGAGAAACTGAGTACTATACATTCCCCTCTTGAAAGAATCTTATGTCTGTGAGCATCTTAAGGATTCCAAGATCTGTTCAACTTCAACTCAGCATTTCTCAAATGTGAGTTACCGCCAAAACCTGCCCACTGCCCTTCTGCCATGCTGTTTCCCTACCAAAGTCCTGCTGACTTTCCAAGAAAATTGTGTTTCTTCAAACAGGTTTGCTTGGGTACTCCCAAAAGAATTTTCAAAAACTACATATACCCTTGTGAATATTTAAGTTAACAACTAAAATTTTTCATCATGGATTTAAAGAAGTTCACTCTCTGTTAATAAAAGGTGGAAAACATTAAGCATATTATAATTTTAAATAAGATTAAACTGACTATAGTGGAAATAAATATTTTATGATAGATTTGATAAAGTAGATTTTAAGTATCTTTCTGAAACACCGAATCAGAAAGAATTCAGAATATAATTTTTACCTGTGGGTTTTATTTTTAAAACGTTGGTAATTATAGAAAATATTCCAGGAACATTAAATAATCAAGGCCACGAATCTGTATGGCAGTTTATTATTTTGAATTCATTACCTCCAAAAAAGATCAAGGCTTATCCTAACAGAAAGAGCCAAGATGACAGGGAAAGACAGGAAGTCTGCGGGGTTAAGGAACCTTAATGAATCATTACCCTGCTACAGAAAGATGTGGAGAAGGTGAAGGGTGTGGCTTTTGTTTTTCAAGTATGGTTAGGGTTATTAGGCAGTTTTAGAAAAGACACCATACAGAAGTTGAGGATCTAGATATTGATTCCCTTAGAATGATCCACTCAGCGTGTGGCCCTCTGTAAGTCTTTGTGGACCCCAGGGATGTGAGTAACTCTATTTGAAGACAACTGCCTTAGAGCTCACTTCTGGGTGCTGCTGCTGTCAGAGGCATGTGAACCAGAGCAACTCCATCTTCAATGGATAAAATGAGGCAAGGCTGGGCGTGGTGGCTCACGCCTGTAATCCAAGCACTTTGGAGGCCAAGGTGGGCGGATCACCTGAGGTCGGGAGTTTAAGACCAGCCTGACCAACATGGTGAAACCCCGTCTTTAAAAAATAAATAAAATAAAATAAAATAAAATGAAGCTAAGACCTACTGGGCTGCATTCCCAGACAATTAAGGCATTGTAAGTCACAGGATGGGTCAGGAGGTTGGCAGAACATACAGGTCATAAAGACCTTGCTGATAAAACAGGTTGCAGTAAAGAAGCCGGCCAAAACCCACCAAAACCAAGAAGTCCATGAGAGTGACCTCTGGTCTTCCTCACTGCTACATGCCCACCAGCACCATGACAGTTTACAAATACCATGGCAACGTCAGGAAGTTGCCCTACATGGTCTAGAAAGGGGGAGGCATGAATAATCCACTCCTTGTTTAGCATATCATCAAGAAATAAACGTAAAATTGGGCAACCAGCAGCTCTCGGGTCTGCCCTGCCAATGGAGTAGCTATTCTTTTATTCCTTTACCTTCTTTCTTTTCTTTTCTTTCTTCTTTTTTTTTTTTTTTTTTTTTTTGAGACAGAGTCTCATTCTGTCACCCAGGCTGGAGTGCAGTGGCATGATCTCGGCTCACTGCAACCTTTGCCTCCTTGGTTCAGATGATTCTCCTGCCTCCTGAGTAGCTGGGATTACAGACATGCACCACCACACCTGGCTAATTTTTTATATTTTTGGTAGAGATGGGGTTTCATCATGTTGGCCAGGCTGGTCTCAAACTCCTGACCTCAAGTGATCCACTCCCCTCAGCCTCCCGAAGTGCTGGGATTACAGGTGTGAGCCACCATGCCCGGCCTATTCCTTTGCTTTCTTAAAAAACTTGCTTTCACTGTACTGTATGGACTCGCCTTGAAAATTCATTCTAGCACAAGATCCAAGAACCTTCTCTTGGGGTCTGGATCAGGACCCCTTTCCTGTAACACTGCCACAGCATTGAGCAGTGACATCTGAATTGGTCTTTTGCCTAAGTCTCTTTTTGGTACCCAATCAGCTATTTCCATACCTCCCAAACCTTTTTTCTGTACTAGGAAATGAACTTCACAGCTGGGTGGGAGGTTTCCTCCATAACATGGCCTTTGCTGGACTCACGTTCTTCTCCTCTTCTCAACTCCTTTCCCCAGGAGCCCTTCGCCCCAGCTTCAGGCATCTACAGACTCTTGCCACTGTGTCTTTGTTCTTTCTCTCTGGGAATATTAATCTGCAGCTATCTGCTTCTTCCGCCTATTGAGGAACAGGTTGACTCACTCCTCCAAGAACGAGGGCTTCTTGTTCAGAGTCTCTCTCCCTGTCCCCCCTGTCCTTTGTTTCTACTTCCAGTGTACCTTCTATATGTGTGTGCCTGGAATTAGCATTGGCTGGATGTGTATTGTCTCCTTCATTAGATTCAAGTCCAGAGCATCAGGGACTATACCGTATTCACCTGTGTGCCCTCTTGGCACCTAGCACAGGGCTGGTTAAATGTTGGTTGGCCAGTCAACTTACCTAGTTTAAACCCATTTTGAATATGAGAGGCACATGGTATCTCCAGGAGGAATGTTGCTCATCCTTGTAGCTGAGGGACCTCTGTCTACGGAGTTTGGCCCTTTGGCACTACTCATAGCTTGGGAAACCAAGGAATAAGACATCTGCTCTCCCAACCTACCCAGACTGAAATGGCAGTGGTATGTGGATGACTTGCAAGCTGGCTTATGTTTGTGGAATAGCTGTGAAATTTACAGGGCTACACTCAACAATACAAAGGCAAATGAGTAACTCCTTTTATTAAGAGAAAATAAATTCTACATGCCCAAAGCATTTTAAGTAGAGGAAGAACTTAGTTTCCCTTAAAGGGTTTAACAAAGAATTTCCGTTTCTGTTGTCTGTAGTATCTGTGTGGCAGGTCCCTAATCTTTTCTTTTTCAAATTTCTTTCAAAGGATGGTCGAAGAGTCTTTAATTAACTATTAAAATGGATGTTCTAACATGGAGGACAAGATTTAGAAAATCCCTTTAATTACTGGAACCAGATTTTCTCCTGATTCATAAATGCCAGTTTACTCCCCCAACCAAATTTGGCTTTAATTAAACTGGCGGGGAGGCTGAGGGGGCGTGAGTGCTGGAAAGTGCCTTAATTTGCATCAGCCGCAGTTTCAATGAAGGTGGCTTAAGGGTAGGGATGAGAGGACCCTATGGTTTACTGTTTAAACTGGAAAATCAAGCAAAATGAGATTTGCTCTCCATACCAGGAACTCGTGGGAATGAGACACACTGTTGCCACCTCCAATTTATTCAAATACCACTGCTGCAGGGTTACCACAGGGTGCTTCAGTGGTCTGCGTTTATGAAGGAGCCATGCTTTTTTTTTTTTTAAATCTTTCTAGATACATTAATGAGGCAAAACTAAGCTTATGGTTCTAATGACAAAGAAAGAAAAAACAGAGCTTGCTCTACTCCTCTCTCAATTTAATGTTTAACATTCAATATGGCGCACAGTTTGTTGAGAAAATAAGGTACATGTTTTGTCAGTCCCCTTATGGATTTCAGTCAACACATGGAGGTGTCTGAAAATGATCTGCTAATCCAGTTTTCTTTCCTTGAACCATCTGGTTCAAATTCTGTCTACCTGCTTGGAGTGCACCAGTCTCGTCTGCATGTACATATAAGGAAGTCACAACTCATTAACAGTTTAGGGAAAATCCCTGTGGAAATATACAACTTTACTATTGTGGTAGGTTTCCTCTTGGGGAGCAAATTAGATAGGACTTTGATACAAACCAAAGAAACCTGAGGGTTTTTGGAAGACATGAATGGTCCTGAAAAAAAACTGAACTAATTTAAAAGCTTTTATTTAAAATGGGAACAAAGTTATTGCATAAAGTTTATTGCTTAACATGAACTCACTCACACCATAGCTCAGCTGTACGTGGTCGAGCACAGTGAGTGATGTACAGAATGTGGCTTTACTAATTTCATCACGGGGTCCCTGACCTAATTTCAGGAATGATCATCCCAAAATGATAATCCCGTGGCAGATGTCTATTATTGACCAAGTCATCAGACCTACTCAATCTTCTTGTTGCCTCCATTTTACGGGTGGGAATAGCTCAATACCCTCTTTTTAGCCTCCCTTGAAGCCAGGCATGTCCATGTCACGTTATTTTAAACAAAGAGTTACAAGTCAAAGCTTGCCAGAGGCTTCTGAAAAATATATATATTTTTCCTGATAAAAAGGAAAGCAACACTGAATCTCTTCTCTCCTTCTTAAACCCAAGAAGATTCAATGTAGATGTGATGTCTACAAAACTGAGATAATCATCTTATCACTGAAAGGGCCTGCTGTAGAAGTTGCAGACATTAGTCTGCCGTTGGCGAGATATTGAACTGAAACCAGCCTCCTTCTAGTTTTCTTCCTATTTACTTAAGCCACTTTATTGGTTAATTGCAGCTGAGAGCAAGCCTAACTGACATAAACCCTATACACTTGTATGTGCTCTTGAGGAAGAGCTTCCTGAGCATAGCAACTTGTCAACTTTCCTTCTTCCACTAGGACACCTCCAGTGGTTGCCTTATCCATGCAGTTTTGGGAAAAGGCATTTGGGCCTGGGCACCTGGTGGATGATATGAGAGAAGTTGAAGGAACAAGTCAAAGACCCCAGAAGAAAGATTAAGGATTATTCCCTGCCCCCACTATACCTATGCAAGAAGTGATGCAATTAGAGTGTTCCAGTCTAACTATTCTATATGTTATCAGTGAAAATGAAAAGTCAGTTATTTGTATGACACCCCTCGCCTCCATCACAGGCCCAGTCTCTGATTCACTGGCACACTTCTTTCCCCTTACTTCTCTCTGCCTACTTCTCCAGCTGTTAGAAATCCCCTAATAAGGTCCATGCAATAGTTGATTTGCTTACTTATTTGTTTGCCATAGGTGAAGCCTGATGCCAATCGACACTCGCTTCCTCCTTCCCTCCGCCTTCCCATTTTTCCTAAGCACTTTGCCTCAGCACCACAGGTCTCATTTTACACAGCGTTACTTCAAAGGTGCAACATCATCATCAGAAGTTACAGTGCATGCAGATTTATAGTGTCTGACATGCTAGCCAAAAGAAAATCTTTGGTGACGAGGAAATAAAAAGAGAATCCTCAAGAGCAGATGCAGATGTTGAATTTCCTGATTTAAAATAGGATATAATATCTCAGAGAAATATGTTGTCATAAACATTTTTACTTTTCCTGAATGGGATTTTGTTGGGAGGCGGGGGAGGAAAAAGAAAAAGTACTTCCTATTGACCTTACAGAATAGAATAGAAAATAAGGCTACAAAATCTGACTGTGTTCATTTTGGGGTTTTCCCTAGAGGTGTGCTGATCCAGGACAAAGAATCTTTTCTAAGAGGAGGTTTTCCTCTGCTCGGGGGGGGGAAAAGAATCCCAAAAACAGACCCCCAATTCAGCAGGTCAAAGGTCCACTCCACCAAAACCTCCTTTGGGCTCAGAGGCACTGCTTGGGGGAGGAAATGGTAGATTTCCTCTTCAATAGGAAAACTGAGCAGGTCTGGGGAGGGGGAGGCAGCTGTTTCTGACCACTCAAATTCAGAATTTAAATTGGGAGAGATCGCCCAGAGCTGAGATCCTGTCCCTGGGTCTGTGGGGGAAGGGATAATGTGCCGCCTCTTTTTTTACAAATACCACGTTAGAAAAGCCTAGTGGGGGGGCGCTGGTAACATTCTGCAGAGTTTTGTGGCCGCTGAATGCCCTGGAGACGGTGTTCCCCAAAGTGCCTGTTGGTGTTTCAAAAGACCTTAATAAGAACTCCGTGAAAAGATATTTCCTTAGCCAAATAAATCTGGAGGAAACACTGACTTAAAGGTAAACAAGTTCCTTCACTATTGTGAACCTGAGTGGATTGAGTAGCCAGCATTCTCCAATTTACTTGATGGCAAACTTACTTTTTTCGTTTTTCTCATGAGTAGCAAAATGTTCTTCAAATGGTAGCAAACAGTTCTGACGGACAATGTAGGGAAATGATACAGTGAGAAATCTGTTGCCAGCCTCCATCTTCCCTCCCCTCCTCAGTCTTCATCAGCTATGTAATAATTGCTAACTGTATTTGGTCATTTGTACTTCATATGTTCCTAACCCAGTTCTTCAGGCTAGATAGGAGTAACCATTCATTGAATATCTGAAGTCCCTTGTAAAAGTACATGGTCTTACCCAGAAAGAATTTGGAGGCTGAATACATTGTTCTGCCCCTACTTATTGGCAATGCAAAGTTTACCTTTTTGAAGGGGGAAAAGCTTCAGAGAATATGGTACTGTTTACATAGGTGCAGGAAATTATTGGCAAAACTGCAGCTGTATTTTTCAGAACCTCGTGAATTACCCATTGCATTCATGTAGAAAGCTGATTGCTTTCCTTTTTGTGTTTGGTCTTGAAACAAAACCTTGGCTAATTTCTGTAAGGGTTACTGCCGAGTTTAAAATGAGGAAACTGAGACCAGCCTAGGAAAATTAAATGCCAATCTATTAAGCTCCTGGGCGAGGTTCTGTGGTCCGGAAAGGGGGCCAGAGAAGTCCCGCTTGACTCCTCTTGGGCGTGGGGTTTTATAGGGAGTGAAGGCGTTTTGATTGACTGTGGAGAAACAGGACGTGGAGGGCGCAAGCTGCTATTGGTAGGTAGGCGGGATTTCCGGTGAGCGGCCGCCCAGGGGGAGTGGGACCTGGATGGAGCAAAATGCTATTGGGCAGGTTTTGGCGGGGCTTCTTTTAAACTTTGGCAGGGTTTTCCAATGGCAGGCTAGGTGCCGGGTGCAGAGTTTAGTGTTGAGTGCAGATTCTGGTGCGGAGTGCAGAAGTGGGCACTGGGGAAGCCACGTGGCGGGACTAGATGCTGAGTGCAGGGCTTGGTGCCGAGCGCGGAGTGGTGACGCAGTTTTTTGGGTGCGGAGAGAGATGGGCGTGTCCGAGCTCCCGGCAAGGCAACTGGCCTTACAATTTCTTTGTTGTGAGAGAAAATAATTTTAAAATGATTGTTCATTTTTTAAAAAGAAATTACTTTTTTCTTCTCCTTTTTTTTTTTGCCAGCTGGGATGATTCACGATTAAGATCTCTATTCCTTTTAATATCCCTAAAACAGTTTGCAAATCCATCTCCCCCACCCTAGGACTTTATTTTTGAGCTCCATACCGATGGATACAACCCATAGAACAGCCATTCCAGGATGCTCCAGAGGCCCCACAAATTGATCACTGTTAATTCAGACCTGGCTCCACTCTTTTTACAATTTCCACCCTGACTAATTTCCATGATGCCAGCCCCAAACCTGGGAGTCATCCTTATCTTTCTCTCTACCTGTCTAACTTTTTGCATTCAACTGTCAAGTCTACTTTGAAATAGCTCTCAAAAATGTCTCCTCGCCTCCATTTCTTTGGCTTAATTTGGTCACCTTTGCCTTGTTTGCCCCGAGCTAGCCATCTTCCTCACTAAGTCCCTACCTTCTCTGTATATCAACTTCCAAACCAGCCTTTCCATATTAATTACTAGAGCAACCTTTTAAAAACAAATTAGACCAGGCACAGTGGTTCACTCCTGTAATCTGAGCACTTTGGGAAGATGAGCTGAAATGATCGTTTGGGGCCAGGAGTTTGAGACTAGCCGGGGTAATCTTGAATAGGAGCTGGGTAAAATGAGGCTGAG
The DNA here is from genome assembly GCA_036589455.1 of Ateles fusciceps. Lineage (NCBI taxonomy): Eukaryota > Metazoa > Chordata > Mammalia > Primates > Atelidae > Ateles > Ateles fusciceps. The sequence goes on along the minus strand of JAZHEH010000952.1, from coordinate 1,228,036 downwards.
ACACCTACTAGGCTGCATTCCCTAACGTTTAAGGCATTCTAAATCAGGATGAGATAGGAGGTCGGCACAAAATACAGGTCATAAAGACCTTGCCAATAAAACAGGTTGCAGTAAAAAAGCCGGCCAAAACCAAGACCAAGATGGCCACGAGAGTGACCTCTGGTCATCCTCATGCTACACTCCCACCGGCACCATGACAATTTACAAATGCTGTGACAACGTCAGGAAGTTACCCTATATGGTCTAGAAAGGGGAGGCATGAATAATCCACCCCTTGTTTAGCATATCATCAAGAAATAACCATAAAAATGAGCAACCAGCAACCCTCAGGGCTGCTCTGTCTGTGGAGTAGCCATTCTTTTATTCCTTTACTTTCCTAATAAACTTGCTTTCGCTTTACAGACTCTCCCTGAATTCTTTCTTGTGTGAGATTCAAGAACCCTCTCTTGGGGTCTGGATTGGGACCCTTTTCTTGTAACAGGTAGTCCCAACTACTCAGGAGACTCAGGCAGGAGGATAACCTGGAGCCCAGGAGTTTTGAGACTGCAGTAAGCTATGATTGCCCCACTGCACTGCAGCCTGGGTCACATAGCAAGACCCATCTCAAAACAAAAACAAAAACAAACACAAAACAAAACAATAGAAACCCCCAAATTAGATTAGGTGGCTCCCTTGCTTAAAACCCTTCCCCAGCTCCCTACTACGCATGGGATGGAGTTCGGGTTTGTCTGTGCAGCCCCCCCATCCTTCAGGGTCTGATGATAGCCTTTCCATTGTCATCTGTTGGCCTCCACCTCACCCTAGTCTCTGCCCGCGCTGGTTTCCTGGACGTTTATCAAACGCATCCTGCTGTTTCACATTGCTCTGCATCACCTTGGTTCCCTTTTTGCCTAATGAACTTCTTTTTTTTTTTTCCTTTGAGATGGAGTATCACTCTGTCACCTATGCTGGAGTGCAATGGCATGAAGGGTGTGATCTCGGCTCACTGCAACCTCCGCCTCCTGGGTTCAAGCAATTCGCCTGCCTCAGCCTCCTGAGTAGCTTTGATTACAGGTGTCCACCACCACCCCTGCTAATGTTTGTATTTTTAGTAGAGACTGGCTTTCACCATGTTGGTCAGGCTGATCTTGAACTCCTGACCTCAAATGATCCTCCCACCTCAGCCTCCCAAAGCACTGGGATTATCAGCGTGAGCCACCGCGCCCGGCTGCCTGATGAACTTCTATCCCGTGTCTGAAACCTCCATCAATTGCTTCTTTTTGAGAGCCTTCTCCAAGCTCCTTATGCAGAAACAGCCATTCTGGTGCATTTTTTCGGTCTCCACTATTCCTTCATCAGAATCCTTGATTTTTACGTGGGTATACAGAAGTGTGAGAAATAATAAATATTTGTTGTTTTGGGGGTGGATCATTACGTGTCAAATTGATATAGTCTGGCATATAGTAGGTGCTTAAGAAATGTTCAATGAATAAGCAAGTTGTTTATCCCTGAGGGTGCTTTATTTTCCCGGATAACATGATAACGTTCTGTAATTAACTGGCCTAATTTAGGAGTTGTCTAATGGAGGAGAGACCTGAGCGGGGGATACCAAAGATAAATTGTTTTCTCTTTGCCATCCTGGAACTCTCAGTGGGCAGATGGCAGTGGGCTATGTTCTCTTGTTCCTTCAGCAGAAGTATTTTGGATGCCCTGAACTCCAGCCTTATAGAACCGGGGACCAGATGTCACCAGGCTGGTGTCTCACTTCCTGCAGCCAGCTAGGCATCTGAGACTTTTAAATGATCAAATATGCATCTTGCCTTGCCATTTTTCAAAAGAGCAAAAATATAAACCTAAATTTTTTTTCTCAAAACTCTGGGTTTTTGAGGATTTTAGTTTAGTGAAACTATTCTATATGATTCTATAATCATGGCTACATGCCGTTATACATTTATTCAGACCCACAGAATGTATGATACCAAGAGTGAACTATGATGTAAACTGTCAACTTTGGCTGATAATGTGTCAATGTAAGTTCATCAATGATAACAAGTGCACCACCCTGGTGGGAGTAGGGGATATTGACAGGGGGGCCTATGCATGTGTGGGGACAAGGGATATATAAGAAATCTCTATCACTTTCATTCAGTTTTGCTGTGAACCTAAAACTGCTGTAAAAAGTAAAGTCTAGGTCAGGCAAGGTGGCTCATGCCTGAAATCCTTGCACTTTGGAGGCCAAGGCAGGCGGATCACCTGAGGTCAGGAGTTCAAGACCAGCCTGGTCAATATGGTGAAACCCCCGTCTCTACTAAAAATACAAAAATTAGCTGGGCGTGGTGGCTCATGCCTATAGTCCCAGCTACTTGGGAGGCAGCGGCGGGAGAATGGCTTGAACCTGGGAGGTGGAGGTGGCAGTGAGCTGAGATGGCACCACTGCACTCCAGCCTGGGTGACAGAGTGAGACTCTGTCTCAAAGAAAAAAAAAAGCCTATTAAAAAAATCGTGCATAGGATGCAGGAAGAGGAAGGTTGCCCAGGTGCAGGATGTTTTGTGTACATGTTCCTTCCTCTTTTTTCTAAGGCAAATCATGCCTCCTAATGTTTACCATCCCTCTTTCTCTTGCATTCCCCAACCTCTCTCACTTCACTGGCTCCTGCCTCCTTACCTGTGATCAAACACAAGTTTGTCTCAACCTAAAGAATCTTCCTGGATTCTGCACCCAGCACTTGGGCTATGTCCACCAAGTGGTCTCCCCGGGGGCCTCCAACTCTCATTCCTGTTCTGGCTGTTGCAATCTGACTTCCATCCCAGATATTCCACTTACAGTTTCTCCTGCCAAGGTCAAATCTGACCTAGTTGCTGAGTTAGATGGAAAGTCCAGCCCTTATCCAATTTACCTCTCTGCTGCCATTGAAACTCTGTGAGTTCTCTCTGAGGCCCCACCTCCTCTTGGCTGCTGTGAAGTGCTCCGTCCTGGTCCTCTTCATACCTCTCTGACAGAGTTATTTCACATTGCTTTTTTTTCCTTCCTAAACATTTATGTCAAAGTCTTACCCATCCTTTGAAACCCAGTCCAATTTCTACTTCTACAAAACTGAATCTTATTTCTAGACTTACCAATTGTAACTTAATTTTTCTGACTCAGTTTCTTCATCTGCAAGATGGAGATCATCAAGAGAACCTACTTCATAGGAATGTTATGAGGATTCAGTGTAAGAAATTGAGCATTGTGCCTGCCATTTATGGAGCTCTTAGTATATGTTGGCCATTATGAATATTATTTCTAAGTGGAATAAACGTCACTGTACTTATGAATGGATATTTATTTCTGGATTGGGAGATCCTGAGGGTGACTGGGGGAATTGAAGAGGGGGAGTCTGTTTCCTTTTTTGTTTTTATTTTTTATTTCCTGAGACAGCGTCTCACTCTGTCGCTCAGGCTGGAATGCAGTGCCGTGATTACTACTCACTGAAGCCTTGACCTCCTGGGCTCAGATGATCCTCCCACCTCAGTCAGCCTTCTGAATAGCTGGGACTACAGGCGCATGCCACCACACCTGGCTAATTTTTGCATTTTTTGTAGAGACAGAGGCCTTGCTATATTGCCCAGGCTGGTCTTGAACTCCTGGGCTCAAACAATCCACCCACCTAGCCTCTCAAAGTGCTGGGATTAGAGGCATGAGCCGCCACGCCTCTTTTTATTTCTTTCTAGTCACTCACATTTCCTGTTGTTTGTACTGCTCTCACGATAATGAATTTGGTATCATTCAGTACAATCCAGCTCAGTTCGACAAAGCCATATTAAGCTGTCTATTAAATATCAGGCATTGCACTAGGCTTCGAGATGCACAGATAAATGAGGATCAGTCCTCGCTCTCCAGGAGTTCTAAGTTGGGCTAAGATCGCTTGAGTACAAATTGTCAAACTTTCATACCAAGTTGGAGATTTCAGCTTGATAACTACAGTAGAGTTGGTCTGGTGATTTGGGGTTGGCTTGAGGGATAATTCAATGCGTGGCCGTAATTACACAATTTGGCGTGATGATGCCTGCGTCTCTGAGGTGATTGCGTTTATTCACGCCAGTGAGATTGTTCAGGTGTGTTTTGTGTCTTAACAGCTTCTGCTTCTTTGAGGCTGATTTTGTCGGCCAGATTTCCACAGTCACCAGGTTTGCTTTTCTAGGGAGTCTGCAGAACTCTGTCCCCAGATGTCTCTTTCCTAAGGAGTGGAAGGGAATTTGGACTGGGTGACTTCTAGAGTCCCTCTGACCTTGACACTCTTCAACGTTAGAAAAGCTGCCCAGAGCCAGAGGTCGGAGTTCCGGCGGCAGCATTGATGCTGGCCTGTTTGGCTTGTTAGTGTTAATCAGTAAACGGGTTGCTAAGGCAATATTTGAGAAACAGATTCTAGTGGATTAAGGTGGAGGTGGGGTAGAAGAAAGTGCTCTTTGAAGACAACAGTAGTCGAGAGGGAAACATAAAATAAGCCCAGCTCAAGCTCCACCTTCTCAGGAAACCTTTCTGCTCTCTCGGCCCTAGGCGCCTATGGCACACTTGCCCGTAGAATATAGCCTGGACTTAGACCATCATGGACCTTTGACCACACGCTTTGGCTCTTTGTTTTTTAAAATGATATGTGTTTGTTCTGCAGACACCAAAGAGATTTTGGTCTACTCAACATACTGACCTTGTCTTATGCATTTTTTGGAAATGTCCCTTTTCTCATAGCACCTAGTTCCAGCTAGAGGCAGAGTATGTGTTTCACAAGAATCCGACTGATGGCCTGAAAATGAGTTTCCCGCGTTTGCAGCTTAAGCCTTCTGTGCTGGGCAGCAGAGGCTCAAGGCTTCCTCTCCTCTTTGCAAGTCCCTGAGAAGGATCTTGGAGATGGTGCTTTTCCTGAAACTCTCGGGTACCCAATCCACTGCTACTTGAGCTGAGTCCTTTCATAGCTGGTTCCAAGGAGCAATCAACCAAGTATGAAAGACGAGGTGACAGACTTTTGTTGGCCTTCAGGTGGGGGTGAACTTCCCATTCTCCTTGGGGGAAGTAAACACTTTCCCTATGTCCTCGACCCTGACTTCCATATGTAGTTCAAGTCCCATAGACTTCTTAAAGTCCAAGGAAGACTGCAGAGGTGACGAGTACAAAGCTTTTCAAAATTTCATCCAAATTTTGTGATGTATACTTGTTCTAGAGAATGGGTATAAACACCTTTATGTTCCCCCAAATGTGAAGAACTACTATGTCACCACATTTCTGCTACACAGGCTTCTGGGGGAATTACTTGTGTGGGAACAAACACAGATCCTACATGAAAAATAGGGGATGAGCAGGCCATTTGGCTTGGGGCCTCAAGCTTCAGGGTGGAGCTCCAATGTTGCTGTTTTTAGTGGCAAACTTGTTTAGGGCAAGTAGTCAAGGTTCAACACTAATATTGCTTTTAAATAAAATTCATCAACTTGCTTCCCACATTCGCCAAATCTGCGGGTAGGAAGACTGCCTCAAGGTCAAGGGTCTTCAAAACTGGAAAGCCTCGGCTCCACAGAGGCTCTTTGGAGAGTTTGGGCATGGTCTGGTTCCAGCAGAGAATCTCGAGCAAATATCTAGGAGCGACTTTCTTTTTTCAGTAAACATGGAAAGGAAAAAGCTGAGAGAGACTGCCTGAAATGAAAGTCCCTCATACAATATTGGATCTCAAAAAATCAAACAGTGACTTTCTGTTCCTGTGGCCAGAAGAATCTTTGAATTCCAGCGAAAGTATCATGGCACCTGTGTGTGTGTGTGCGCGTGCGTGTGTGTATACATTTTTTTTGAGATGATGTCTCACTCTGTTGCCCTGACTGGAGTGCAGTGATGCGATCTCGGCTCACTGCAACCTCCGCCTCCGGGGTTCAAGTGATTCTCCTGCCTCAGCCTCCCGAGTAACTGGGATTATAGGTGCCCACCACCATGGCTTTAATTTTTGTATTTTTAGTAGAGATGGGGTTTCACCATGTTGGTCAGGCTGGCCTCGAACTCCTGACCTCAAGTGATCTGCCTGCCTTGGCCTCCCTCCCAAAGTGCTGGGATTACAGGCATGAGCCACTGCGCCTAGCCCAGACCCATATTTTTGTACGATTTTTAGCTCTCACATTAACCAGGAAGTGGTTCTTTCTGATGGAAAAGGGTTTTAGCTGCCACACCTTCCATTTGCTGGACAATGGAAGACAGACAGAGAGTGGTTACTGGGGAGTAGAAGCAATAACACTATGCCGTCACTCCTGGGGTTAGCAAGCAACAAAGACTAAGGACTACCTGTGGTTGGAAACAAGGCTCTGAAGCCGGCAGTGCACACTGAGAGGCATCGCCTGAACAACTCGGGAAACACAAATGAGGCTCCACCTCCCATCAGTCCTGTTTATCACAAGGGAAGAGGTAATGACTGGTTTTGTGCTAAAGAGAAATTAAAACTGAGATCAAAAGCAGTTGTATAACCTTTATGTTTGTTTAAAATGCACACATACACGGTACCCATGCAGAGTAAACTATGCATAATTCTCATGGAGATTGGGTTCTTTTGTTCCTAACAAAATCTTTTGTTGTCCTCACAGGTTGTGACTTAAGGAACTCTTAGGTAATGTTGTATTGAGGTGCCTGATTTGGTAGACCCACCAAGATGTTGAAAGTCAATATCAGGGCTCAGAGCATGAAAATCCAGGGATCCCCTTTGTAGAACTCTGCCTTAACAAGGCTATTTCTATCTGGGTTTACTTCTGTTACACATAGTTTTAGGATTGTGTCTACCATGTTGAGTGTTTCTGTGAGCACAGAAGTTCTATTTCTCTCAATTACTACCTCTTTGAGTTTTAGTCCCGGAGGAAAAAAGATTTTTTTGTATGTATAATTGTTGAGTAGTGTATTTTTCATATAATAAGAATTTCCTATAACTTAGGCACTGTTTTAGTTGCTTCACATGTATTAAATCAGCGACGTTTCATAATCGTATCATGAAATAGGTACCACGTTTATCTCTATTTTACAAACGAAGAAGGTGAGGCGCTGACAGTTTGGAAACTTGCCTGAGGGGGAATAGCTAGTAAGCAGCAAGGCCAGGACTGAAACACAGGCAATGTGGTCCCTTACCGAGGCCGTGCTTCTCTTCAAAGTGCCCAGCCTTTCAGCAAGACTCTCCAAAATGGTTGTAATGATGAGGTTGGTCTTAGACATCTCTGGGCAGGGGGGATCGCTCATGTCATTGCTGGGCAAGGGTGTGTGGCTTGCTCTCTGTGGGCTCTCTCTTTGCCCCCTGATGAAGAAGGGGAGGAGGTTGGGGACACAGCGTCTGAAGTCAAGCATATGCACGCGTCTGTTTAACTCCTGAGGCATCTGTGTCGGGCACATAGTGTTGAACAAATAATGACAGAGAATTAATATTCACTGATCTCTTGACTGACTTTCCCTTTGTATAATATATATTCCCAGGCAAGAAAATTTTCATAATATCAAAGCAAAGTGGAAATCAGAAAATGTGAAGGTAGTCTGAAAGTCTGGCAGGCAGAAGTTTGGTAGGACCAGACATACAATTTAGCTAATGGTCTGTTACTTTCCATTGAAAAGTTAGTTTTATATGAAAAATGGATAATTTGACTTGAAGTACAATTGGTCCTTTGTATTCATGAGTTCTGCAGCCAAGGATTCGACCAACATGGGTGGAAAATATTTGAAAAAAATATTGCCTCTGTACTGAATAGGTACAGATTTGTTTTTCCTTGTCATCATTCACTAACCAACATAGTATAACAATGATTTACGTAGTATTTACATTGTACTGGGTACCATAAGTAATTTAGAGATGATTTAAAGTATACTGGAAGAGCTGGGTGAGATGGCTCACGCCTATAATTCCAGCACTTTGGGAGGCCGAGGCGGGCGGATCACCTGAGGTCAGGAGTTCGAAACTATCCTTGCCAACATGGTGAAACCCCGTCCCTACTAAAAATGCAAAAATTAGCTGGGCATGGTAGCACGCGTCTGTAATCCCAGCTATTCCAGAGGCTGAGGCAGGAGAATCACTTGAACCTGGGAGGTAGAGGTTTTAGTGAGCCAAGATCGCACCATTGCACTCCAGCCTGGGTGACAGAGTGAGGCTCCATCTCAAAACAAAAATAAAATAAAATAAAATAAACAAAAATAAAGTATATTGGGAGGATATGCATAGGTTATATGCAAATACTGTACCATTTTATGTCGAAGACTTGGGCATCTGTGAGTTTTGACATCTGTGGGGAGTCCTGAAACCAATCTCCCTCAGATACCAAGGGATGACTGTAGATTATCTGAATCTATTGAGAGAACCCTCCTACACACATGCACCGCAACTTATCCCCCTTCAGCCACACAAACCAATGAGCTCAGAACATTAAGGCACACAAATACCAAAACAAAGAGACAGCTAGAGTGGTTGACAGGGTGAGCAAAAGGCTTCCTAATCTATGACATGAAACCAGCCTTGCCACACCTAAGTCAACATGCTCTTTGGTATTGAAACTGCCCTCCAGGCCACAAATGATATTGCCCTCCAGGCCACAAAGCTGCAGGGAAATGCACCAAGTTCTATGGCCCAACTGGTGGGCTTTCCATCTGGGCTCTTGCGAAAGAGCAGTGCAGGTGAGGGTTGGGCTGCCGGTGGGCTCAGGCTGTCGCTAATCTGGTGCCTTTCTGGAATCTGAGGCCTGAGGCTTTGTTTTCTGGCTAGGCATATTTTCTGAGTTGGAAATACCTCTCTCCCTTGCTTGTCTTTATTCCCACACCCTGTATCCTAAGTCTTCGTCATTCTCAGAGCTCTCTGTGGAGCTGAAACAATACAAGAATCTGGCCTAGCCTTCCTCTGCTTGCCTAACTTCTCCCAGGTTCTGTTTGGCCCAACGGAATATGAGAGAAAGATTAAAAGCAGATTGTATGAAGCAAGATGACTAAACCATTTCTCATAAAGGACAATTAAAAAAACAGGAAGATTGCTTTGCCTGAAATAATTGTTACAATAAAGTATGTTTTGAAATTAATTTTTTTTTTTTTGGAGACAGGGTCTTGCTCTGCCTCCCAGGCTGCAGTGCAGGGGTGTAATCATAGTTCACTGCAGCCTCAAACTCCTGGGTGCAAGTGATTCTCCTGTCTCAGCCTCCCAAGTAGCTGGGACTAGAGGCACGTGCCTCTGTGCCTCGCTGATATTTTTATTTCTGTAGAGATGAGGGTCTTGCCGTGTTGCCCAGGCTGGTCTCAAGCTCTTGGCCTAAAGTGATCCTCCTGCCTTGGCCTCCAAAATCACTGGAATTACAAGCATGAGCTACCATGCACAGCTGAATTTGAATTTTAAATTTACTATGATCTGTTGCTCAGAAAAAACTGTGGTTATTAGCCTACACTTAGCATGGAAGGTGGAATATGTGTGTTAATGATGACTTTTTCCTTCTATAAATGCTAAGGCCCACAAGTGCCTTCACATGTAGCATCTCATGTAATCCTTGCGAGTGACCTGCAAGACAAGCTATTTCAGACAGGAATCTGAGAGACTGGGTGACCTTGCTAAAGTCCAAAGCCAGTTAGGTATGAATGGAGACTCAAATCCAGATTTCCTATTGCCAAATACCATGTTCTTCCTGTTACAGGACTCTGCTTAAGTACATCATCCTAAAAAAGGTTGATTTTCAGTTATTTTCTAAAACTCCTCACAACCCAGGAAGTAAAAGGCTTGTCCTAGTCCAGTTTGCAATGTCAGAGCCTTCATGTGTCATGAGATACATGAAGCTGGCACATCTCCTAGGGTAGGCAAGAGAGCCTTATGTTTATAACACTGAATAGCACAACCCCGGGCCTCCTGGCAGTCTTTGACTACCAAAGGGTCAAGTGGAGCACAGTCATTCCTGATTCGTGGTACTCAAAGAGCCTAAGCCAGGAACTCAGATAATGGAAATGAATTATGTGATTCAATTATACTGTTCAGTTAAAGGTGAGTAATTATAGTCATCTTTGTACTTTGTAGTCTTCTTAACCTTGTGGCATTTCCTGTCTCTGACATACTGTGGCATGATGATGTCTACCAGCTGGGACTATGACTAATTCCTTTGAGCTATTCTCTGCTTGTTGTTCTTATTTATGATGGGGAGCAATCTCTTTTAAATCTGCACCAAAAAGACCAATTATTATTATTATTTTTATAGATGTAGCTTAACACAGTGCTGGAACACAGTTAATGTCCAATAATGGTGGTTATAATAATTAAAAATCAAGGTTTGCACAGGAAACTGCTGAACAAGTGATTTTTGAAGCACTATAGTTACATAATAAGTTGGGAAGTTTGTGAACATTTTTCTTCTTCGTCTTTTATTTTTTCCCCTGAGATGGAGTCTCACTCTGTCACCCATGCTGCAGTACAGTGGCCTGATCTCGACTCACTGCAACCTCTGCCTCCTGGGTTTAAGTGATTCTCCTGCCTCAGGCCCCCCCTCCCCAAGTAACTGGGATTGCAGGCATGTTCCACCATGCCTGGCTAATTTTTTTATTTTTAGTAGAGGCAGAGTTTTGCCATGTTGCCCAGGCTGGACTTAAACTCCTGACCTCAACTGATTTGCCTTCCTCAGCCTTTAAAAGTGCTGGGATTATAGGCATGAGCCACGGTACCTGGCTGTGAATGTTTTACAAAAGTGGCCATATCAGAAACCCAAAGAAAGGTAGCAAAAGAAATGATTGCCATAGAGTCTTTTTATTTAACCATTTTACTTCTTCCGGTATTTAGTGAAAAAGATAGATGAGGACTTTTCAAAATTAATACTCACTTTATAAAGAATTATGGTTTTGGAATAACAATGTGAACAAGTTTGATTGGAAGAGCTTTGACAGACTTCCAATCATTATCTGGTGTTGATAAAACTTCCTGAAGGGCCTCTTCAAGCTGGCACCTGCCTGCTCCAGCCCTACTCCACTGCAGAGATCAAAGAACTGTCTCCGGATCCTGGCCTACACAGTTGGTCCTGAACCATCAGGAACAAACTTGGCAGAAAATTAAACAACTAAATCTTTTTTTTTTTTTCTCTTTTTTTTGAGACAGAGTCTTGCTTTGTTGCCCAGACTGGAGTGCAGTGGTGTGATCTCAGCTCACTGCAACCTCCACCTCCCAGGTTCAAGTGATTCTCGTGTTCAGCCTCCCGAGTAGCTGGGATTACAGGCGCCCACCACTATGTATGGCTAATTTTTGTATTTTTAGTAGAGATGTGGTTTCACCATATTGGCCAGACTGGTCTTGAACTCCCGACCTCAGGTGATCCACCTGCCTCGGCTTCCCAAAGTGCTGGGATTACAGGCATGAACCACTGTGCCAGCCTAACCACCAAATTCCTAGGAGCAGGTAAGGTATGGAGTCAGTGTGAAGTGCCCAGTGAGCTGCAGCCGTTCCAACTCCAATTGTGTGCATCTAGTTTCTGATTTCTACTACATTTCCCTCGATGTAAGAGATTTCTACTGCTGTGCCCTCTTTATCAAAGTAGACAAACTTCGCCCAGAAAAGAGGTTGGACAATTGCATTTTAAGGGCAGGGGGAAAAGGGGAAGGTGCAAAAAAGAAGGGAGCACATTGTCTGTAGACATTTAAAAAACAATAATAAAAGGAAATAAGTTTGGTCTGTCTTTTGTTACTACCACGAGCTGACCATCCTAAACAATGTCAGTGACAAAATACTCCCACGCTCTGCCAAAATCTATTGTTGGCCTAAGTTCTAAACAACTGACTTTTAATAATTATAACAAGCTTATACGTAAGCTTCAAGGGAGCACATTTTTATTATTGTCCTTTAATACACATTGTACTTTTCATGGAATTTAATTCTAAGGACTCCTAGTTATACAATTGACCTCCAACAGAGGCAGACTCAGACCTGTGTTTGTAATGATTCAGAATCATTTGAGCTCAGCTAGGGTGCAAGTTTGTCTCTCTATTCCTGTGGGAGCAGATATTCCTGCATTTAGCCAGTGGGTTAAAAATAAAAGTGACAGAACAGTGACATGAAAAGCATGATCATTTGGAGTTTTTATGTGCCTTTAAAAATTTAAACAGATAATGTGAACTGCAAGATTCATTACTATAAGAGACCAATATGTATGTGTGAGTCTTTTTTCTTTCAAAAAATACATGACTGTAAATTTAGACAGTATTAATATATTTTTTCCTTTTGTACATTTTAATACATTTTATTTTAATGTATTTTATTATATTATTATTTTAACAGGCTGATTATACATAGGCAGTTCAATAAAATTTTCAGTGTGTTTTTTTGACCATTATTATGAAGCTTAATTTATGATTATTACTAAAAATAACTGTTTTCTATGGAGAGTGTTAAAAATAGTTCACTCAAGGTCTCAAATACTCTAGCTACAACTCTGAGTCTGAGCTCACACTGCTTCTTTTGCACTGTGGTTTGGATTATGGGCCATTCTTTCCCCCAACAGACTCATTCTGGTATAGGGGGAAAATATTTCTTTCCCATTGCTAGGTTCACAGCTGAGGCCTTTCTGGCAAAAAACAGATTAATAAGAGAAAAGCATACAAACTATTCAATACAAGTTTTATGTGGTATGGGAGACTTCACAAAGAAATGAAGACCCAAAGAAGCAGGGAAACCTGTATATTTTTATGCTTAGGTTCGATGAAGAGTGGACAGTGTGAAAAAGTGTGATTGGACAAAGAGGGTGTGATCTAATGGTAATAAACTGGGGGAGCTTAGCATTGCCTGTTTTGTTCGGATTCCTCTCTGTCCCCGTGTCTTCAGAGATAAAGATGTTATTTTCTTCTGGGTATGGGGAGAGCATCTCTGAAATGAGGGTCTTATGACCTGCTTCAGGGGATGAGGGTGAGGGGAAGTTGAGAGTGACCTTCCTGCTTTTGCAGTTTGTTCAAATGTCAAGGTGCCCTGTTTTGGGGTAGCATATTCTGAAACCCATCACCATCACTTACTTTTGTCTCCTTATTCTTAGTTTATTTTCTACTGAAATACCAGCCTGCCTAGTACAAAACCTGCTAGAGTTTTGGCACTCTGAAGGAGTCAATGACCATATCTTCCTGACAGCAAGTATTGAGATGAAATGAAAATTCTAGTTAATCATCTAGATTTTTTGTTTACTCAAAGGTAGACATCTGATCAATTGAACATTTTTATTAGTATAATGATATGGTTGATGCTAGTCTGGAATACTTTTATGATTCAAGTATATTAATGGATAGTAGTCATGTAGGTATCATTCTTATCAGTTGGTAAGAATGGTCAATATTGGCAAAATTAGTCTCTGCTGAGTAGGACCCGAATCAGCTATGACTATAGGATTCTATCCGAGTTTCCTTTTGCCACTACTGGTTTCAAGGGCTTGATTATAACTTGATTATAACTTGGACCCAATCTCAAGGTGTTTCAAAAAAATCATTGTTCAATAGAAAAATACGACTAATACCAATTTTATTTTTAACTTGTGTCTGGAGAAACTACAAAAGGAGAGAAGGAAATACATCCTTAATTTAGACCAAATTATTTTCAAAATCTTGTCCATTTCATCCACTCTTAGGGTGGTCTTTACGGAAATGAGCTGTCCTTCCCTATATCTCTCTCCCACACCCTTAATTCCCAACCAATAAGCAGCTCCAAACCCCAAGACACAAAAGCTCTCCCATATCCACTCCCTTTCTTCTCTTGTTTCCTGTCTCTTCCACTCCTTCTGCTCTCCAGTTCTCTTTCCATTTCCCTGAGTCTGCACAATACAGGTACAGAGACCAGAGCTAAATGAGCAAAGACCACTTTTTAAAAAGCCTGTAAGAAAGAAAGGTATGCCGTGAACACGCAATAATGACTTCTGTCTCCGAAAGTTTCCTAGGTGTGCTGCTGTAGGAATTATACCTACATGACTGTTATACTTTGATGTAGCGCTATACAAATAATATATTTATTTTCTGCTCCATGGACAGGTAGCACTAATCAGAAAGCATCTAAACGATTTAAACTCAACACTTGATTAATTGGACCTAATAGAAATCTACAGAATACTCCCCCCATCGACCACAGGATATACATTCTTTTTATCTGCACACAGGACATACTTCAAGATTGACCACATGCTCAGCCATAAAGCAAGTCTCAATAAATTCAAAAGAATTGCAATCATAGAAACCATACTCTCAGAACATAGTGGAATAAAAGCTGAATTCAATACCAAGATCTCTCAAAACCACACATGGAAATTGAACAACTTGCTCCTGAATAACTTTTGGATAAACAACAAAATTAAGGCAGAAATAAGGAAATTCTTTGAAATAAATGAAAACAAATATAGAGCATAGCAAAAATCTCTGTGATGCAGCAAAGCAGTGTTAAGAGGAAAATTTATGGTGCTAAATGTTTATATCAAAAAGTTAGAAATACATCAAATTAATGATCTAACATCACACCTAGAGGAACTAGAAAAACAAGAACAAACTGACCTCAAAGCTAGCAGAAGAAAGGAAATAACTAAAATCAGAGCAGAACTGAATGAAATTGAGACTCAAAATTTATACAAAGAATCAAAAAAACCAAAATCTGTTCTTTGAAAAGGTAAACAAGATTGATAGAATACTAGATATATTAACCAAGAAAAGAAAACCAGAAGATCAAAATAAGCACAATTAGAAATGACAAAGGTGGCATTACAACCAATCCCACAGAATATAAAAGCTTCTCAGAGAGTATTATGAGTACCTCTATGCAAATCTAGAGAAAATGGATAAATTTCTGAAAATATAGTCTCCCAAGATTGAATCAGGAAGAAATTAAAACACTGAACAGACCAACATTGATTTCTGAAATGGAATTGTAATAAAAAAAAACCTACCAACCAAAAAAAGCCCTGAAGCAGATGGATTCATAGTCAAATTCTACCAGATATACAAAGGAGAGCTAGTACCAATTCTAGTGAAACTATTCCAAAAACTCAAGGAGAAGGTATTCCTCCCTAACTCATTCTATAAAGCCAGGATCACTCTGATATCAAAATCTGACAAAGATACAATGAAAAAAGAAGACTACAGGCCAATATTCCTGATGAACATAGACACAAAAATCCTCAAAATACTAGCAAACCAAATTCAATAACAGATAAAAGAGTTAATTCACCACGATCAAGTAGACTTCATTTCTAGGATGCAATGTTGGTTCAACATACACAAATGAATAAGTGTGATTCACCACATAAACAGAATTAAAAACCAAAACCCACGTGATCATCTCCATAGATGCCAAAAGAGCTTTCAGTAAAATCCAACAACGTTTCATAATGAAAACCCTCAATAGATGAGTCATCAAAGGAACATACCTCAAAATAGTAAGAGCCATCTGCAACAAACCACAGCCAACATCCTAATGAAGGGGCAAAAACTGAAACATTCCTTTTGAGAACTGGAACAAGGCAAGGATGACCACTGTCACCGCTCCTATTCAACAGAGTACTGGAAGTGCTAGCCAGAGCAATCAGGCAAGAGAAAAGAAATATAAGGCACATAAATAGAAAAAATAAGTCAAACTATCTCTTTTTGTGGATGATATAGTTCTATTCCTGGAAAACCCTGAAGACTAAAGACCTACCAAAAAGCTCCTGGAACTGATAAGTGACTTCAGTAAAGTTTCAGGACACAAAATCTATGTACAAAAACCCGTGGCATTTCTATACACCAATAACATTCAAGCCGAGGGCCAAATCAAGAATGCCATTCCATTTACAATAGCCACACAAGAAAATAGAATACCTACAAATACATCTAACCAAGGAGGTTATTCTTATCAGTCAATCTCTACAAGGAGTACCACAATACATTCCTAAAAGAAATCATAGATGTCACAAACAAATGGAAAAGCATTCTATGCTCATGGATTGGAAGAATCAGTATCATTAAAATGGCCATACTGCCCAAAGCAATCTACAGACTCAATGCTATTCCTATCAAACTACCAATGTCATTTTTTACAGAATTGAAAAAAACTATTCTAAAATTCATACAGAACCAAAGAAGAGTCCAAATAGCAAAAGCAATCTTAAGCAAAAGAACAAAGACAGAGGCATCACTTACTGGACTTCAAACTATACTAAGGCTACAGCAACTCAAACAGAATAATACTGATACAAACACAGACACATAGACCAATGGAACAGAATAGTGAACCCAGAAATAAAGCTGCAAACCTTCAGCCACCTAATTGTCCACAAAGCTGACAAAAATGAGCAATGGTGAAAGGACTCCCTATTCAATAAATGGTACTGGGATAGCTGGCTAGCCGTATGCAGAAGAAAGAAACTAGACTCTTACGTTTCACCATATACAAAAATTAACTAGGGATGGATTAAAGATTTAAATGTAACTACATACCCACAAAAAATAAAAATAGAATTTTTAAAAAAAATTTTAAATATAAGACATCAAACTATAAGAATCCTAGAAGAAAACCTAGAAGCACCATTGTGGACATTGGCCATGGAAAGAATTTATGATTAAGTTCTGCACAGCAATTGCAACAAACCAAAAATTGACAAATGGGACCTAATTAAACTTCTGCACAGCAAAAGAAACTATCAACAAGGTAAACAGACAACCTACAGAATAGAAGAAAATATTTACAAACTATGCATCTAACAAAGGCCTAATATCCAGAACCTATAAGGAGCTTAAACAACTGAACAAGCAAAAAATAAATGACCCCATTAGAAACGGGCAAAAGACATGAACAGATGCTTCTCAAAAGAAGACATACAAGCAGCTTACAAACATATACAAAAATGCTCAACATCACTAATCATCAGAGAAATGCAAATCAAAACCGAAATAAGATACCATCTTACACCAGTAAGAATGGCTATTATTAAAAAGTCAAGAAACAACAAATGTTGCTGAGGTTGGGGAGAAAAGGGAACACTTATGCACGTACACACTATTTGTAGGAATGTAAATTAATTCATCCACCATGGAAAGTGATTTGGAGATTTCCCAAGGAACTTAAAACAGAACTATTATTCGACCAAGCAATCCCATTACTGGGTATATATTGAAAAGAAAAACTGTTCTGCCAAAAAACCATGTCCACTTGCTTATTCATTGCAGCACTGTTCACAATAGCAAAGACATTGAATCAACCTAGGTACCCATTCAATGGGTTGGAGAAACAAAATGTGGCATATATATGTATCATGGAATACCATGCAGATGTGAAAAAGAGCAAAATCATTCCTTTGCAGCAACATGGATGAAGCTGGAGGCTATTATCCTAAGTGAATTAACACAGGAACATAAAACCAAATATTGCACATTCTCATTTATAAGCATGAGCTAAGCACTGTGTACTCCTGGACATAAAAATGAGAACGGTAGACACTGCAGACCACTAGAACGGGGAGGGAATGGGAAGAAGTATTCGAAAGCTACTGGGTACTATACTCAGTACCTGGGGTGATGGGATCATTCGTACCCTAAACTTCAGCATCACGCAACATACCCATATAACAACCCTGAACATGTTCCCACTGAATCTAAAATAAAACTTGAAAAAAAAATGCATCAAAAGGTACAGGGAACTATAACGTTTCAGACTGATAACAGACCAAAGTGCCTTAACAAGTCCCTTGATTAGGGCCTCACTCAGCTCCAAGTCATTTCCATTTAATGGCTGCTCTGAGGCCTGTGCAAAGCTGTTCTCTGGTCTCAGTCCAGTCATTGGTGGTCAACTGTCCATGACCAATGACCTTATTGTTTCACTGTGAAGTGTTGGCTGCTGAGCTGTGTCAAATCTGCTTTTGTATTTCTCCTGTAAATATGAGCTCAGATATTGCACTGTGGTTGTAGGGAGAAGTTTAAGAGTGGAAAGGACATTTTAAAATGTAAAATTACTATTGGCTATTCCTTGTTTTTTGCTCCAGGGAACCAGAAAAACAAGCTCAACCAGTGTCAAACTCCAAGAAGTATATGAAACTGCGTGTTAATGGCTCAGGCCAGGTGTAAGGAAATTGCCAGGAACAGGGCATTTCCAGGTTGTTGTAGATTCTGAGGGAAAGTGGCATTCTCATAGGCTCCTGATTATCCTGAAATGGAGTGTTTTCAGACATGCAAAGGAAATATACAACTACACTTTCCACAGGCTAATCTTTCCAAGAGGGTGTCTAGTGTCATGGCTAGAGATGTTTTATCTTAGTTGCTGTGACGGTTTTTTGATCAGTGAACTTTTTCTTTTTTCCTTTTCTCCAATTTCATGGCCCAGTTTACTAGTTCACATTCAGCCGGTCAAATGCAGTTTCAGATGACTGGCATTTTGTCTTGATCAAAGCTAAGAAGGATTTTATGTTTGCTGTGTTTCCCAGTTCCAAGTCAGTGGGGTAATTTTTAGGAGATAATAGAGAACCAGCCAGATAACGCAGTTCTTCAGTTAACTGGAGACCAGGAATCCAGCTGTGTGGACCCCAGGAAGACCCAATGCAGAAATTATTAAAAGAATATGAATTTAGGTGATAAAACCCAAGACAAACCGATACAACTTATTCCAGGGCTAGTCTATTCTTTCTGAAAGCAGAGCTTCATCTAGTAACTTAAGTAAAAAGCAAGAAAGATGTGGGGTAGATTTCTTCCATTTGTTTCTTCACTTTCATTTTCTCTGGAGTCATTGACCTGCGGGCTCCTTTATGATCCTCTAGTTGGAGGGACCCAGGGGCCGCAGTCCTGGTGCCCTCCTCCTCTCAAGAAAATCTCTCAGGTCAATAACCTTTTATTTCTGACCTTTTAACCGGCTCTAGTGGGCCATGAAAACCTAAATGCCATTTCTTTTAGATTCCTGGGAAGCTCCAAGTCTCTTGAATCCAATTCTCGAGGGGAGTTTTACTCCCATATATTCAGGTCATTGATCCTACAATAACAGCCCCAAGTCATTTGTGCCAGTCACTTCTCCAGGGAAGGAGAAAGCTGCTGCTGAATAGCATCGAGGGTGATGTCACTAGATAGCTATAGTCCACTCCAGAGTCACGAAGCTCTCGTTTCAAGGGGCTGGGAGACTTGGAGAAGCATGACTAATAGGATGCGGATTGTCATCTTGGTGGAAACGTTGAAAGACAATCAGCAAGAGAAGTTGCTGCTTATTCTGAGACGTATTGAAATTTTTATCCAGAGATCCTGTAGGCAGCACATGGGTCTTAAAATAAGAAAGCAGGTAGCACGTGTTCTCCAATGTGCTTCTGGTGCCCGTTTTGCCTTGAGGTGATTGGGATAGAAACATTACAGGCAACGACAATGGCTTGCTGGAAATATTTGAATACAACTTGAAGTTACAGCACAAGCCTGGCCTGCAAAACACTAAGAGCAGAAGTCAGGCTGGAGAAATACGGGTCCGCTCTTCTCTAAGGAACTTTAAAGGCCCACCCTATGCAGGAAGTCTTTCCTGTAAGACTTGATTAAATCACCAGTCATATCATTTTTAGAGAATTAAGTATCCTTTTTCCAATTAGGAAACTGATATTTTACTTAATTCCAGAGACTTTGATTGAGGGTCAACCAATGCCTGGATTCTAGCCCTGACCGTGTCAGTGTTTAAGCTGCCCAAGCTTGGACTTTTAAATTCAGTCTCTCATATTTTCTGCATCTGGGCAATGGGAACACCATTATCAGCGTGCCTATTTCATAGGGTTGTTGTAGCAACCACGTAATAGATGTGAAAATGCTTTGACAATAATGAAGGCAATTATGCTTATTGTGTTCTTAGTGTATTCAAACTTTTCTTGACAATGCCCTGGGGAAATGAGTTTCAAAAGTAGGCTACTCACTATATAAGAGACGCTTCTTCATTCCTCTGCCAGTTTTAGGGAGAACGTAAGGTAGGAGGATGGGAAAGCTTAAATCTGTGTTTTTCAGGCCTTAGTGTGAACTTTATATAGAATGTCTCTTTATCATTTTATTAATCAAGAAGGGTTATTTTTTAAAATATGAGATTTTGCAGCTGAATAGCTGAAAAAGAAGCTGATCAATGTAAACTTTATAATTCAACAGTTATCTCCGTGTTTATAGCATCAATCATACTTTTATTTTATTTCACAATAGGATACTGAAGGAAGAGTTTAGAGTTTATGAAAACCTTATGTAAATCGTTCATCTTCCCTAGTGCATGTTGGCTACCCCTGCTGTGTGAGGTGTGACTTCAGTGCTTTGCTTCCACTTTATAAACCTAAGAGAACCAGAAAATTATTTAGTGAAGGTATTATTAGCAGGAGAGCAGTGATTTTGGTTGAATCACTGCTGGGCTTGGCAAATTAATTTTTGCGTGCATGGTAGGTAGGTTCAAATTTAGCAAATGATTTGTGGCTCTCAACAAGTGAGGGGTTACTGTTAATTTGACCAGAATGTTAAACCTCATTTATTAAAGTATATAGCCCTCTGATTCCCTTAAGTCTTTGCCTCAGGCTTTTCTTCTGTGCCAAACAAAATGGTCGCTCCGTTGTTGAAATGACTGGTAAATGCCAAAAGAATTCTCCTACTGTAAAATGACCTTGCAGTTAGATATATTATCTTCATCTAATGTAGGTTATACTATTTGATTAAATCTCCTAGTAACTCTTCACAAATAAATTATATTTAAATATGTCAATAATCCACAATTTTTTTTGTTGTAAAATATTAAAATAACACTGAAGAGGCAGAGGTTGCAGTAAGCCAAGATTGCACCACTGTACAAAAAATAAATAAATAAAATAAAATAACACTGAAAATCAAAGTCCTCCTGCCAAATTGTCCCATTCCCCCCCCTCTCAAATGACTCAGACCCACTTTCTTCGCTTTCTTTTTTTTTTTTTTTTTTTTTTTGAGATGGAGTCTTGCTCAGTTGCCCAGGCTGGAGTGCAATGGTTCAATCTTGGCCCACTGCAAATTCTGCCTCCCAGGTTCAAACGATTCTCCTGCCTCAGCCTCCAGAGTAGCTGGTAATACAGGCACCTGCCACAATGCCCAGCTAATTTTTGTATTTTTAGTAGAGATGGGGTTTCACCATGTTGACCAGGCTGGTCTCAAACTTTTGACCTCAGGTGATCTGCCTGCTTCAGCCTCCCAAAGTGCTGGGATTATAGGCATGAGCCACTGCACCCAACCTCCCCTCTTTTCTCTATGTATTTACATTTATATGTGTATATGTGCATATAAAATAGTATATTTTATTTTTGTTTTGTGCATGTGTGTATATATTTTGGCATAATGGGGTTATATTTGCTTTTCAACTTGCTCTTTATTCCCTGAATATGTCTTAGAGATCTTTCCAAGTTTCTACCTGAGGATCTATATCATTTTTTAAAACCACTAGCTGGTATTCTAAAATATAGGATTGTAATTTGTTATGGTTTCAAAGACTTCTTCCAATTTTTTTTGATCATTAGAAACAATACTACATTGAATATCCTTACACAGGTCAAATTTATAAGTGGAATTTGTGGGTAGAAGGGTATGAAGATTTTTATTTTCTAGAACAAAGGGAAAGGTAGTAGTAAGTTACATGTTGGTTATGGTGTATCTGTTTTGTTTGTGATAAAAGATATTTTGGTTTCTGTTTCTATTTTCATAATCATTTCCTCCTGAGTCCCCTTTGGAGGCTACGCCTGTCCTCATCAGTAGTCGAAGAATATGCCATTACTCAAAATAATTCTATCCCAGGAGCACATGGGTTACAGGGCCTTAGACACCAAACAATGCACAGAGACACCCAAATGAATAGTCCTTTGGAAAGAAAGCTGCTTTGCATAAAATTACCCCGGACTTGGAGAAAGCCAGAGAATGTTTTGTTCTCCCCGTTATGAGTTGGCAGAGGTGGCAGAGGATGAGGCAATGGGGGAGGAAGGTCATGTATATAATCTTTTCAGGAGCTAATAGGGCCTGGGTGATGAAAAGCTTGGCTCCTGGGTGGGATGAAGGCCCTACTCAGAGGACAGTGTTTGTGGTCTCCATGCTGCAGGTGCGGTTTTTTAGTCTCCAAGCCCCAGAGTGAGGCACTCAAGCCTCCTGGAGCCAGCCAAGTGGGCACTGTGGTCACGGGCTTCCTCTTTGAGAAAGAGGAATGCAATCCTAAGGTGAGTCCTTTCTCTCCTTTCCAGTGGAATATTTAAGTTATGTTCACCTTCGATAAGAACATTTCTGACACTATAGTAGGTCAGTGGAACCCATATTTCTAGGTAGAAAGCATAATAGATAAATCCAAAGCAAGATAATATGCAATTATCTATTTGCAATTATAATTATAACATTATCTATTTGCATAATAGATAAATCCAAAGCAAGCTTGAGAATGTATAGGGTGAAAATGGCAAAATCAAGACAGCTGATGATAAATATAATAATTATGTTAGGGCGTGGTGGCTCACACCTATAATCCCAGCACTTTGGGAGGCCGAGGCAGGCAGATCACCTGAGATCAGGAGTTCAAGATCAGCCTGACCAATATGGTGAAACCCTGTCTCTACTAAAAATACAAAATTAGCCAGGGGTGGTGGCACATGCCTGTAATCCTAGCTACTCGGGAGGCTGAGGCAGAGAATCGCTTGAACTTGGGAGGTGGAGGTTGCAGTGAGCCTAGATCATGCCATTGCACTCTAGCCTGGACAACAAGAGTGAAAAACATCTCAAAATAATAATAAGAATAATAATAATAAAAAGAGTTCACATGCATTGAACATGTACTATGAACCAGGCACTGTGTATTACTGCTTCATAGCTCATTTCATTCTCCAAGCAACCTTATTATCTTAATTTATAGGCAAAGAAATTTATGCTCAGAGAGGTTGCAGAACCAGATTAAGGTCACATGGCTGGTGAGTGGTGGAGTCAGGCTTTGTATCCAGAGCAGAAGCTCTTAATCATGACTATGATTCTAATTCCCTCATGGTGTTCTTTTTAAATTTAAATTTTATTTCCATAGGTTTTGGGGGAACATGTGGTATTTGGTTACAGAACAAGTGATTTCTGAGATTTTGGTGCACCCATCACCCGAGCAGTATGTACTGTACCCAATTTGTAGTCTTTTATCCCTCACCCTTCTCCCACTCTTTCCCCTGAGTCCCCAAAGTCTACTGTGTCATTCTTATGCCTTTGCATCATCATAGCTCAGCTCCCACTTATGAGTGAGAACATACGATGTTTGGTTTTCCATTCCTGAGTTACTTCACTTACAATAATGTTCTCCAGTGCCATCCACGTTGCCGGCAATGTCCTTATTTCATTCATTTTTATGGCTGAGTAGCATTCTGTGGTTTATATATACCACAATGTTTCTATCCACTTGATTGATGGGCATTTGGGCTGGTTCCAAATTTTCACAATTGCAAATTGTGCTGCTATAAAAATGTATGTGCAAGTATCTTTTTCATATAATGATTTCTTTTCCTCTGGGTAGATACCCAGGAGGGGGTACTGCTGGATCAAATGGTAGTTCTACTTTTAGTTCTTTAAAGAATCTCCACACTGTTTTCCCTAGTGGTTGTACTAGTTTACATTACCACCAGCAGTGTAAAAGTGTTCCCTTTCACCACATCCCCACTAAACATCTCTTATTTTTTTATTATGGCCATTCTTGAAGGAGTAAGGTGATATCACATTGTGGTTTTTATTTGCATTTCCCTGATCGTTAGTGTTGAGCCTATTTTCATATGGTTTTTGGCCATTTGTATATCTTCTTTGAGAATTGTCTATTCTCATTTGGTGTTCTGAGAGAGGAAGTTTTTTCTACATAGATTGTTTGTGTGCCTCAAATTCCTGACTTCTTTCTCAGCAGGATGATCTAGGGTGTACCTAAAGTTCTCCAGGCTGTAATCTCAAGGGAAGAACAAACCAATTCCGGTCCAAGTAGCAGATGAATTCCTTTGGAGAAGAAAGATGATTTCCCAAGCTGTAATATCTTGACAAAAATATTCCTCAAGTCCAACCCTCTCAGCAACAATTTTATTCATCAAGCAAGCTTCTGCTATCTGTTGTTGTTTTTGAGACAGAGTCTTGCTCTGTTGTGCAGGCTGGAGTGCAGTGGCACGATCTCAATGATCTCGGCTCCTGCAACCTCCACCTCCTGGGTTAAAGGATTCTCGTGCCTCAGTCTCCCAAGTAGCTGGGTTTACAGGTGCATGCCACCACACCTGGCTAATTTTTGAATTTTTAGTAGAGATGGGGTTTTGCCATGTTGGCCAGGCAGATGTTGAACTTCTGGTCTCAAGTGATCCACCTGCCCAAATCTCCCAAATTGCTGGGATTACAGGCGTGAACCCTGTGCCTGGCCTTCTGCTATTATTTTGATTTTCCTGCTGGGAACAGAAGGCTCTATGAGGTTAACATGAGAAGTCTGGTCATTTTGGCCATTATGTTTCTTTCTAAAGTAATGAACTAGAATTTTGGATTGCTGGTCAATCTCTTGTGATCTTGGTGAATATGACGTAGAGAGCATTCAGAGCAAGGAGAGAAGGAGGAAAGGGGTGTAGAGGAACGCGCTTTTCTCCTTGACCTAACATATAGGACGACTGGTAGCCAGTGTCTTCCTGGTCTTGAAGAGAAGAACCTGCTGTTGATGGCACTGGGGGCTGCTCTGTTTTCCTGGGAGCTGTTGGCCACTTTGATTCTATAGACTGGACTTGGAGAGTGACTCTGCATTCATTTACCAACTTGTGCTTCAGTTTCATGCGTATTTTAATTTACTTCCATTTCTTTCCACCCACTATTTTGACTCCCTTTGATCTCTTACTATTCTCAGAGAACCTGAGTAATCACATGTAAAAATAAAATTTCTGCTCCTGGGGGATGCCACATTTAGATGTGGGGCTGTGAATGACTGATAGCTGTAGGCCATTTTAAGGGCCACGGCATCCACTGCTCATTTGTAAAAACTTACTTTCCTGCCAGTTTCCTGCCAGAACCAATGCAAATCAAAGTGTCAGTTTCTTGACTAAAATAACATTTTTCTTCCTTCTGCATAAAGAGGTTTTCTGCAAAAAGATGGAGTTAGCCAGACCCTTCTCATGCCCCTGGAGAGATGGAATAGCAGCGTGCCCTTTGACACTGCAGGAAGAGATCATTGCTCCTTCTCCCAGCCATAGCCCCTCCTGGATTCTGCACTTGACTGTGCTCAAGACTGAGTGGAGCAGAGACCCACACTGGCAGCCCCTGGGGGCACATGCTCCAGGCCTACGTGGGAGCTTTGAACTCTGAGCAGAAGGGCTCCAGCTGCACATTATTGGAAAAGGCCAGGGTTCTGGTCAGAGTGACGCAACTCCTTACTCCTCTCCTTACCTTCCCATGACACCCTTAACACACATACACACATATGTACACATGCACACACACTCACATGTGCACACATGTATATGCATACACATTCACGATACAAACATAGAGACAAATACACACACGTGCCCCTCCACATACACACTCTCACACACCTTTGTGCACACATATATACACCCATACACATACAAACACTACTCTAAATAAGACTCAAGGCCGCATTTGTGCTAATGCTGTATAAAATAAAGCAAATTTATTTTCCACTGTACGCTAGGTAAACCTATGCAACCTGACTTCATGCAGGTGCAAGGAACATAAACAGCCTGGAATTTATCATCTTATTTGTACCATCAGGTTATTAAAGATCTTTCAAGCAGATGCCAATATCAGAGCCACATTCCCCCAAAAAATAAAAAGTCAAAAAATTGAAAAACAAAAACTATATTTTTTTCAGTATGAGAAAACTTGCTGGTTTAATTCAACTCCTTCTCCCAACCCCACCCTCATTTGTCACAAGTTCTATCACAAGTTCAAAAAAGAAGGCATGACCATGTTTAATCTTTCAGATGACTGTTTCTTTGCAATTCCTTCAAGCCTTAACAATTTTCCATTATGTCTTCCTTACCAAGATAAATGAAGATGCATAACAAGCCCATGGGGGCTGAGAAGTCTGGGAGGTCAGAGAGAGTGGGGGAGAGAGAAAACTAGAAATGAACTAAGCTGAACACGCAGGCTAACCTAGGTGCCTGGTCTTCGATTTAACAGCCAGTCACCGTGATTTACAAGTCAAGATCTCATTCCTTGCATCTTATAACCCCAAGACATGAGGAGTGGAAGGAATGAAAATGCCATTTATTTCTTACCTCAATGACTTATAGATTTTTAAGGAGCTTCTCTTGGACATCAGAGCAAGTTGCCCTTGACAGATGACTTTGCTACTGTATTTGATTTCACATTCCCACTAAGGAGTGCCAAGCAAAATCTGTTATGTTTTAAATTGCCATATAATTTCTGCCCCCTTTCCTCTGCTCCACCAATACGCCCAACTAAAAAATAAATCATGCCAAGGTCTTTTAACCACACTCTTTAAATTGAAACAAACATAAGGGACATTTGTCAAGCAGACATCTGGACCCATGGTTTAGGAAGAACTTTACCAGGTAATGTTCAATTTTTCTTGACAAAACATGGAGTCTGGCCCATTTGGGAGAGCATTCCAGGGCGATTTGAGGTGGCTGCAGCGCTTCCTTTTGCCTCTGATATAGACAAATGACCTGTGAGGACACAAAGGGCTTTTAAAACGGTCTAGTCATCCACCGGGTCAATTGAATCATCAAGCATAGATGCTGCCTCTGCCATATGGTCCAGGTCCAGCTGATGCAGCTTACAGAAATAGCCTCTGAACCTAAGGTGACTGAACATGAAAGAGAAAAAGAAGAAAAAAATCTTAAAAATCAGGCTTAGTTCTTTCTCTCTTGAAGTTTCTGTATTGGTCAATCTGAGGAAGATATTTTCTAGAAAAAAATAATCTCCTGTCTAGCAGACAAGGAAGATGGTTATTACTCAGTCATTTTTGCTTTCTTTTTCTCTTCCTCCTCTTCCTCCCTCCTTTCCCTCCTCCTGTTCTTTCTCTCTCACCTCCTTCATCTCTTTCTATATTTCTCCCTCCCACTGTCCTCCTTTCCTTCTTCCAGGACATAGGAGAGCTTTGGTTACACAGAATGCACCAGTTTTTTGCTCTTGCTTGATTTGGGTGAAGACAGTGCCTGAGCAGACGGAGGCAGTGTGTCCTACCGGACTGGCGGCAGTAGCAGGAGCTCTGAAAGAGGCTGTCCTGCGTGGCTCTGCAGGAGAAGGAGAAGCCAGAAGGGTGGGAGGAAAATTCCAGAAGACTCATCAGTCTCTTGCTGAGAAAGGAGACAAAGGGGGTGAGAAGTGAGCCATCTAAGAGGAACTTCAAGAGCTGGATTTCTGGGCCAAGAAATCCGTAAACTCCAAACAGGGGGAAGTTTTCTAGGGAGACTGTTGATGTAGCTTCTGAGGGGGAAGCTATTTTGAACATGGAATTTAGAACCAGATAACGGCTTTGTTCCTGTTTAGAGTGTACTACTCACAGCGCCTTGTGTCTGATGAGGGCAGTAGTAGAATTTCAAAAATTCCCCTGAAACGAATCAGTTGGCTAACATCTGGCAGGCCATGGGGCACATGCGATTAGAAGTAAGGAAAAAAATGTTAATGTGACTCATATTTTTATGGAGTGAGAGGGTCTCCACCTCATTTCTAGCTTCCCCTCCCTCCTTTGAGGGCAAAGAGTTCAACATTTAACGGCCGAGAAACACAAAGATCATGGAGTAACACCAACACATTTATATTGATTTCCTGGCCTCAAGAAAGGGGATTTCTGGGTGTCAAAGCCTGGCTTTCTTGGGGGTCTCTAAAAAAAGAAGAAATTGCCTAGGATATCTTAAAACCTTTTAATCCTGAAAAAATTCAAACACATACACAAGTAGAGCATAGTATACTGACCCCATCTCCCCCATCCTCCAGAGTCAGCAGTGATTCACATGAGCAGACAGAGCTTCCTTTACTCTCCACCCCTCTCCCCACCCCTAACAGGATTATCTTGATGCACACCCAGACATCATATTATTTAATCTGTAGATACTTTAGCATGTATCTCCAAGAGCTATGACTCTTTCTTTCTCTCCTTTTTCAACATGCCCACAATATCATTATCACACCTAAAAAATTCCAACAATAGTTTCTTAATATCATCCACATTTCATGGATTTTTTTGACTTAATTGGTTTGGGAACTTCCAGGCTGGTGGGGAGGGGCTCCCTGATGGGTCACTGGGTACCATGTCAATGCTGCTATTATGTAGTGTCCATAGGTATAATTAGGCCTGTGACCTTTTCAGATCCAGACAGCAACTAATGAAAATGAAGAGCAAAGGAAAAGAAAAATGTCCTGACTTAGCAGTAGCAATTCCCCTCAGGCACTGTGTTTTCCTCCCCTTATGCCATGACCGGTTACGATTTCACAATTCCCCCCACACCATCCCTGTCCCTGGACTGTCTAATCACTTATGAAGCAGCACAGCCTTTGACGGCATTGTGGTGTTTCAAAGACAATCTTTTTCTATTTCTAAGTGTGTCACTTGGGTGCAAGCCATTGAAGTCTAGACAATTTTCAGATTGGGCTGTAGTGATGGTATGGGCTCAGTGACCAAGATTTGGGGAGAACACTAATGTTTCTTGGAGTAAAAAAGGAGACAAGTGGGGACAAGGAGGCCTTTGTTTCTGGCATAGAATCACTTCAGCACAGAAGAAAATGGCAAGGATTGAACCCCGAGCGTAGAACTTTCTTCAGCATCGCTGACACAGATGACAGATTAACTGTTTGTGTCTGGGAGAAAATGTTTCTTTGCTTCCAGTGTTCACAAGAGAGGTGGATTATGCTGACCATTATTCGGTGTCCACACTGAGTGTTGAACTACAGCAATTAACTCAAAGGCTCTTTAGACTACTGTTTGTGGGTTCGTTTGTTTATTTTTTCCAATTTTTAGGCACAACCGACATCTAAGAGCAATAATTGCCACGGGAATGGACGTGGCCCAGGAATTGCTCTTTGTTGCAAAATGTTAATTTGAAGAAAGGCCTTTGAGTCTCCTATAGCTGCAGCTGTGTGCTTCAGTAGGGCTCCATCTGTCTCCCTAATGCATTAGAACCACGATCATTATCACATTCCCGACACAGTGGTTCCGTGTCTGTGCCATCAGGTAGAGCAGCAGGAGGTGACATCGCATTTTGTGTCCCCATGGTAGGCCCAGACATGCTCCTTGGTAGTACCCATCTCAGCTGGCCCTCCTCAGGGACTGTCTTGCAGGGTGGGATGTGCCCCTTCTCTTTTGAATCAAAATGTACCCATTTGGGCTGGATGACCTAGACCTTTGCTCTCTGTATGAGTATTCAATGCAGATCACTTCAACACATTTAGTAGGCTTCTCCTACTAAATATGAAGTTTGCAATTCAGTGTAAGAAACCAAGAAAGAAGCAAGATACAGATTTTTGTCTCCCAGGAATTTAAAATCTCTTAGTGACAATGAGACCTGTCCACAGATAACCGAATCCAAGCCGATCCAATGTCCTGTTGGTTTTATCTCTTAGATGCCACTAGGATCTGTCCATGTTTCTCCATAGCCATCACCCTCTCTGGCCCAAGGCACCATCATCACTGACCTGGAGGCTTGCAATGACCTACATGCGGTCTCTGTGCATCTGTCCTTGCCTGTCTACAGTCCCACGTCCTCCCTACAGTGGACGAAGCCACCTTTTCAAAATGGAAATGGTGATAAATAATTCCCTGGCTTAGAGGCTAAAGACTGAAATTCTTACCAAGGCTTTCAAGACCCCTCTCAGTCTTTCACCCCCTTTTTTATCTCCACCTGAGCCTTCCTCTGTGTCCTGCAGCTTCTGGCCATCTTTCAGCCCTCCTCACCAGGCTGTCTCTGCCACAACTCTGCTTTGGACGGGGTTCCCTTCTACCTGGTGAACTCTTCCCTCCCATCTGCCTAATTAGTTTCTAGGCATCCCTCAGCTCCCCAGCTCAAACATCAGTCCTGAGGGACCGTCCAGAGAGCCACATAGCACCATGCTCATCTCCTCTGCAGCAGTGATCGCACTTGGCATTTTACACTTACTGTGGGGTGACTCCATGTCTGTCTCTCCATGCTCATTGGATTGTAGTTGGTGTGGAGCACAAGGACAGGGACCACTGCTCTGTTCATCACTGCATCCCTCGTGCCCAACACAGTTGCTGGTGTATGGTTTGTGGAATGGATAGCTGAAGCAAGCACCCTGTCTCAGGGGCAGAAGTCATACCAAGAAAGATGGAACGGTGGCTGTCGACATGGAAGACAGAGAAGGGAGGGAATGGAGAGGTGAGAGAGACTTTGTGGTGGTGGAGCTGAGGTGACTTGGAAATCACTAAAGGTAAGAAGAACTTGAAGATGATTTTGCCTTTCCAGGCTTGTTGGCCGTTTCCCTATAATATGTTCCTTAGCACACCTGTCCCAAGAGTTGATTCATAAATTGGAAAAAGGATTCCTTGGACAAATACATTTGAAAGCATTCTAGTCTAAATCTCTCTTTTGAAACTCTACAACATAAACTATCATATATTAAAGACCCTTTATGGTTATAGAAAGAAAACCTACTTGACTTGAAATAAGGAAGTTAGAGAAAAGAGCTGGTTGGGAGATGACAAGCATGGGGAAGAAATTACCCTTTCTGGTGTGTTGAGTAAAAATGCCAGTGGATTTCCAAGAGGGGATGTTAAACAGGGCATTGCCAATGTAGGTCTTCAGATGAGAGAACAGATACGTGAAAATGCTCCTAAAACATACAGCAGAATTGTTTATTCAGGCATGAACATGCCAGTCTTTTAAGGGAAAGGGCTTTCTGGAGATACAGTCATTTTGCCCACAGACAAATTATCTCGGAGGAAGAGTTCAGGCATGGGAGCACACTGGGAATTTCTTAGGGAGCAATAGATATTTTGATGAGACTCATACTATTTAGCAGAGTGGCATGATCTGCTTGTTGCCTACACAATGTGCTCTCTCTCTCTCTCTCTTTTATTTGTGAATTATATTATTTGGGATGGCAAATGTGTCCAGGTAAAAGACTGCTTACCCTAAACTCTCTTGTAGTTAGGGGTAGCCAAAAAAAAAAAAAAAACCGCAGAAGGCAGCACTTTCTATTAAGCTCTTTAAAAGAAATCAATACCAATGTCAATATCAGCATTGTTCATGATAGACAAAAGGTGGAAACAACCCAAATCCATGACAGTTGAATGGATAAACAAAATGTGGTGTTTATAGGCAATATTGTTCAGTTCTAAAAAGGAAGAAAATTCTTACATGTGAGACAACATGGATGACCCTTGAGGTCCTCACACCAAAGTAAAATATGCTAGCCGCAAAAGGACAGATATGATATCATGCCAACTCTCTGAGGTACCTAGAGTGGTCAAGTTTACAGAGACAGAAGGTAGAATGATAGTTGCCAGGGGCTGTGGGGGAGAGGGTGATATGTTTGGCTGTGTCCCCACCCAAATCTCATCTTGAATTGTAGCTCGCATAATTCTCACATGTCATGGGAGGGACCTGGTGGGAGGTAATTGAATCCTGGGGTGGGTCTTTCCTGTGCTGTTCTTGTGATAGTGAGTAAGTCTCATGAGATTTGATGGTTTTATAAAGAGGAGTTCCCCTACACAAATTTCCTGCCTGCCACCATGTAAGATGTGCCTTTGCTCTTTCTTCACCTTCTCCCATGATTGTGAGGCCTCCCCCAGTAATGTGCAACTGTGAGTCCATTACACTTCTTTCCTTTATAAATTACCCAGTCTTGGATGTGTCTCTATTAGCGACTAATACAGAGGGGGAATAGGGAGTTAATGTTTAATGAGTACAGAGTGTCATTTTGGTTTCATAAAAAACATTCTAGAGATGGATGATGATGAGGATGGCTACACAACAATGGAGATATGCTTAGTGCCACTGAACTGTAAATCTAAAAATAGTTCAAATCAAAATTTATTATGAACATATTTTACCATAATAAAAACAACAATAAGAGATTTAAAAATTCTTAAGTTAAAAAAAAAGAGATTCACTTGACTGGGTGGGGTGCATTTTTCTTTTTCTTCTTTCTGCCCTCATCCTAGATTTCATGACTGCTGCTCAGGCAGCCTCCTTGATCTGGAGACAAACTTGAGTAAATAAGGAGGCAGCGCAAAGATAATATAAGCCTGGATTCCTAGTGACTGCAGAAACACTGTATCAGTTTGGATTTCTTAGCTCTCTTTTGTGTAGAAGAGAGGAACCTATATCTTGTTTGGACTCTCATTTTAGTTTTCAGTGAGGTACCTCTAAACCTAATCTTAATGACTACAGTAGGCAAACACTCATTCTTTTATTTGTTGACTTATAATTTTATAAAATATGTATTGAGCTCCTACTATGTTTGAGGCACTGGAGATACAAAAATGAAAAAAGACCAGGTACAGAGGCTGATACTTGTAATCCCAGCAATTCAGGAGGCTGAGGTGAAAGGATTGCTTGAGGCCATGAGTTTGAGGCCAGTCTGGGCGTCATAGCCGACCTTGTCAATATGATAAATCAAAAATTTAAAAAATTGGCCTGGTGTGGTGGCATACAACTGTAATCCCAGCTACGTGGGAGGCTGAGGTGGGAGAATCACTTGAGGCCAAGAGTTTGAGATTACAGTGAGCAGTGATTGAATGATTTGAATGATTGCACCACTCCATTCCAGTCTGAGTGACAGAATGAGACCCTGTCTCAAAAAAAAAAAAAAAGAAAAGAAAGAAAAAGAAAAAGAAAATAAAAAAATTCTGCTCTCAAACCTCAAACTCTTGCTTTCAAAAAGGAAGAACAATAACCAAAAAACCTAGGCAGGACCACTGATGTGATGTCTGGCTACTTCCTCTCTGGAAAGCAGGTGAATCATACTTTTTACAGAATTCTTTTTAGATAAAGCCTCTTTGTAAAGAATTCGACACTTAATAACTTTCAGGGGTGAGACTTTGCCAAGCTCTTGGCTATAGCACATGGCTGGGTATCCGCTGCACTATCTATGACTGGGCTAATTGTATGTTGCTGATGGCATATGTATATTTATTCAGTATCAACCCACATTTATTTGAGTCCCACTTTGTACTTGCAGTGAGCAGCAATGAACAATAGGCCTGACTGAAGCCGCAGTGCTGGATCCTATTGCAAACCACAGGCTTTTAAAATTCCCCATTCACTGCAGAGAGTCTTCATGGAGGGAAAGAACTAAGATCCCTATTGATAACTACAGACACCATGATGACCTCATTGTCTCTGCCTCTCTCCACCGCCAGAGTGTCTCTCAAGGTCCCTGGGTAATGGTGACACTAACAGGCTTCTTTGCAGATCAGTCATTAATTTTAATTTTAAAAAGCCTTGGAAATTACATCTGAGCTCAGAGTTAGAAGAATGAAGCATCTGTGCCCAAGAGTGGTTGAGGGGTAAGTGGAGAGGAACACAGAAGCCACCTTGGACAAGTCTCTTCAAACTTGAGTTCCTCATTTCAGAAATAAAAGTGTTGAATGTGGTTATTTCAGGGTCCTTCCAGAGCTGATATTCTGTGATTTCTAGTTATTAATCTGCATGAATGAAATGGCTTACTGGAAGATTTGAAATTGTGCCTGTCTGAAATCCTAGAGCCCTGGGTCACACACGGTATTCAGTCATTCATTCAGTCACTCATGCATTCATCCACTGAACATTGATCAGGTGCTTCCCAAGTGCCGGTTATTAGATGCTAGAACTGTCAAGATGGATATAACATAGTTGTTACCTAAAGAAACTCAGGGTTTATCTGATGAGGCACAAATACTCTATGAGGCGGTAAGAGTTTTAATAACGATGAGAACACAAAGAAGCAAATACCTGTGGTAGGTGGGGAAGGCTTCCCCAAGGCAACTAAATGAGAGTCATGAGGGGCCATTCATGTTAAGAATTTTTGTTCATTTTCTGGTTGATACAAGGGAATAACCAAAAGTAGTTTCTTGTATTTTCTTTTTTTTTTTTTTTTTTTGAGATGGAGTTTTGTCTTGTTTCCCACGCTGGAGTGCAATGCGCCATCTCGGTTCACCACAACCTCCGCCTCCTGGGTTCAAGCAATTCTCTTGCCTCAGCCTCTCAAGTAGCTGGGATTACAAGCATGTATCACCACACCCGGCTAATTTTTATATTTTTAGTAGAGACGGAGTTTCTCCATGTTGGTCAGGCTGGTCTCGAACTCCTGACCTCAGGTGATCCACCCGCCTCGGCCTCCCAAAGTGCTGGGATTATAGGCATGAGCCATCGTGCCTGGCCCAAAAGTAGTTTCTAAAAGCATGTCACTTTCAAGGAGAGTTCAGGATAAGAAAATCTCCAAGGAATTGTTCATATTCATAACTTGGTGGAATGTGACAAGAGAAATTGAAGGGGGTCCCAAGAAGATTCTATGGGCTCAACAGATAATCATTCCTCCTGTCTTGCACTGTTAACTAACACAGTAACATGCTTTAACATGTTATAGAATTCAATGTCAAATGCTTCGTTTAGGTCCTAATTTTCAATAGCGTAAAAATGCAGAGGGGTAAGACTTTGAACTTAGACCTAGGTCAAATCCCAGTCTTAGTAACCTTAGGCTGGTTACTTAACCTATCTGAATCCCAATTTATTTTTCCATAAGATGAGAACAATACTGCCTACTTTTTAGGGTTATGGGAATCAAATAAGCTAATGAAAGTAACATTTTTGGAATTTATTAGTGCAATTATGCACTTGTACCTGTGCTTTTTAAAACTGAAATCTCTCCCCACTAGACTGGGAATTCTGAGAGGGCAATGACTCTGCTTTTACTTCCCCTCATATTTACAGTGCCTAGCACAGTGCCTGGCTTACAGTAAGAATTGATGATGGTGATGATGATGACGTTTTCTTGTAAAACATGTTGGGGTGATGTGAGGGACAGCCTTTCAGAGTTTCCCTCTGCAATATTGGTTAAAGGACTCAGAAGTCAAATGGAGTGGCTCATTCTGTTTGTATAGGCC
Source organism: Ateles fusciceps (assembly GCA_036589455.1). Taxonomy (NCBI): domain Eukaryota; kingdom Metazoa; phylum Chordata; class Mammalia; order Primates; family Atelidae; genus Ateles; species Ateles fusciceps. Next base: position 1,193,090 of record JAZHEH010000952.1, on the reverse strand, counting down.
TTACTTCTGGGCTTTACACTGCCATGCAAGGTGTTTCATAGATGTCAGCTGGATCAGGCAAATTCTCATAGACTATTAGGTTCACAGAGCTGGTTCATTTCACAAGTAAGGTTCAGTCATCCATTATCAACTTTATAGCCAGCCACCGGCTTGTTTGAGTGGTACTCTCTCATTTCTCTGAGGCCAGTCTCTGTAGGAATTTTCTAAAGCATTGAGTTTGGGAAATGGAGAATATTAAGCCTAAGTATTCTGCTACTTGGTAAAAAATATATTCAGATATCTTCCTCTGTCAGACTTGAAAGTTAAAGACACATCTTCACTGGACCATTTCAAAACACAATTTTGGTGTTTTAGGCCTTATTCTCACTAGGATATGCAAAGGGAAGTGTCTTTCTGAAGCATAATTCTCTGCTTGGCAATTCCTTTTTGAACATGAAAGAAAGTGGCCCTTTCCTATTTTCTTTCCTTTGAGATTAAACCTTTACCTACACTTTCCTGGGACAATCTCAAGATTATTGTGTCTTGCAAAAAACATGGGCTTTAAAGTCAGACAGGTCTCAATTCCAATTTGGGCTTTCTGACTTAAGTGTAAAAGTGTGGACAAGTGACTTAGACTTATTATGCCTCAGGTTGTCATCTATAAAATGGAAATAATAATATCTACTTCAGAGGTTTATTATAAATGTCAGAAAATTGAGGACATTTTATTTGCCATAGTTCCTCATATAGAGACTAATATACTTATTTGGAAGGAATACTTGGATAAGGATAAGCCACTTTGGGTAGAGGGTGAGACCCCCAAGAGCAAACTGAGATGCATAATATGACTGATACACTGAATTGCATTAGGTAAGAAAGGAGGACTTTACTTAGCTTGTAATTTAGGGCAGGTGAGACAGAAAGGGGGCGGGAGGAGAAACAGTGAGAGGTGGAGGGAGCTGTGTTATTTGCTGGGCTCTTTCTGCATTTCTCCAAAGATCTCCCCTTCCTACCCCCTTGCAAGATCTGTAAATTTGATTAAACTCATTGGATTGGTGTGGAAACAAGCAAAGGGGCGCTGGCTTTCCATTTGGGCGGAAAAGAAAGGCAGCAAGCGTGAATGCAGAAACCAGATGCCGAGAGATTAGACTCTAAAACTCCAGGAATTCATGGAAATTGAGAAGAAGGCTTTGAACTTTCACAGTTTTTTTTTTAAGAGTTGGGAGGTTTAAGCCAAGTTTACTAGAGCTCAAGGGACAAGGAAATCCCACCGGATAGCCAGGTTCATAAGGATTTGAGTTAATGTCCCTCAACAATGTACTACATACTGATCACCTAATAATTGGGGCTACTATCTTTGGCTGCAACCACATTCAAAGTTGAGAAAATGTTTGACTTGACTTGCTCTTTCAACGCTGGGGGCTGAGCCCAGACCCAAGAAAAGAGTTGCAAAAAGTAGCCACTTTCTTTCCATCCAGCCCGTTGCTGGGGAGTATCTGCACCTGAGTCCAGACACCAGCGTTCTTGTTTTTTGGTCTCATGGTAACTATCTGGTGAGTTTTTGACACATCTTCTAAATCTCAGCTTCAGGTTTGATGTTTATTTTTTTTAATGAGTTTCCCAACAGTGATCTCAAAGGATGTCAGGTTTGAATGGACAGTGGAAGTGCTTTGCCAACTATACAGTATTATCAAGAGTAGTGGTAACTGCTATCCTGACCTCTCTGGCCACACCCTGCAAGCTGCAAGAGGACATGGACTTCTGTCTGCTCAAGACCGTATCTCTTTGCCTAAGATAGTGCCTAACACAAAGATAGTACTAAAAAAGTGTTCATTGAGTGAATAAATGACAGTGTACAGCACTTTCCTATTTTAAGATAACCACGTTGATAATGGACTCTCTGGCACTGTCTCCATAGCATCTACGCTGACACTCCCATGTTCCTCTGACTCCCCCACTTCCATTTCCTCCCCTTCAGCCAATGACCTTGTCCACTGCCTTATGGAACACTCAAAAACTAGTTATTGCAATTCTTCCTCTTGAACTAATTTTGTGCACCTGCAGTTTCTATTTATTACCCACAAACCCAAGCAATCTGGTTTCAGCCCTGCCACTCGACTAAAATTATTCCCAATAGTTGATGCAAATTTACTGATTGGAAAGCCAGTGACCTTTCCTCAGACCTTATTCTCCTTCACATCCTTGCAGCACGAAAGACACTCTGCTCACACCTGCTCTCTGGAAGGGTCATCCCTTGGCTGCTTGACTCCACCACCCCACGTCTCCTCATGCCCTTCTGAACCACATATGGTTGCATATCCTTGTTGGTTTTCTTTCCTTCCTCTATCCATCCCCACCAGTGGACCAAATATACATTCCCTGCTCAGCTGGTCTCCACTGGGCTCCACCCTTTCAGCCTGTCCGACATGTGCCATGCTCTGGGCACCAGTGGCTGCATTGGTGCCTTCCTGCCTAGACACCTGCTTCCCATGAGCTCCAACTCACTGCTTGATTCTTAAGCAAGGGCATTCTGTATTCTTGGTGCTTGGGGTCCACTACCAGCCACCGTTAGCCTGGGCAGATCTCCCCTTCGTGAAGCTGGAGGGCGGGAGCTAATGTCCCTTCCTCAATCTCCCTTCTCCTGGAATCCAACACAATGTCCTCTGGGACCTCTGTGCAGATGATCCACAGACATTTTCTCTGGCTTTTATTTACCCTCAGACAGCAGCTCTGTGGCTTCCTAGCTATTTCCACATGAAGCTTCTGCCACTTTCTCAGACCCAACTCTACTAGAATCACATCCATTTTCTCACATAACCTGGAGTGACTTTCTTCATGATCAGTGATATCTCCATTTTCCCCAGTTTTTCTTTGGTTCTGGTTTTCAATTTCACCTTTGATTCCTCCTGTTACTTCTATTTCTGCCTACTCTGTTCGATTATACTAAAATGATTATTTCCTCTTCTCCATAATGTCCTCTACACTTTCCCTTTTTTCCATTCCCATCCCATTTTCATTCCAACTCCAATTTAGTTCATCATGTCTAGGCTGAGTGAATACCACATTACCCAACCCATCAGGAGAGGGTAAGGTTTGGTTCTGCATTTGGGGTTGGGCTGCCTGGGTTTGTGTTTGCTGCTTCTTACTGTATATTAAAGGGCTTGTCCTGGTTCCTAGCTGCAGTTGCATGGCCTGCTTCCTTTCGCTGCTCAAATCCTAATCTTCCTTCATGGCTCAGTTTGCCTCCCCCTTTTCCATGCAGCCTCCCTCACCCAGCTAGCTCACACTGCTTTCATGTTCCTCTGAGACACACTGATACTTGTGTGTTAACAGTACCATGTCCTAGTTAGAAAACTTATATCAGACTAGACTAATTCATTAAGCAAATGTTTACCAAGCTCCTTCCTAGGCACTGGGAAATACTGTGGAACAGAACATATAAGAAAGCTTATATTCTAATTGTATATGTGTGTGTGTGTGTGTGTGTGTGTGTGTGTGTGTGTGATGTGTCTATGAGAGAGAGAGGCAGTTAACAATCACATAAGTATGTAAGCAATCAAGAAGGTATCCAGTGATAAGTGCTACGATGATTTAACAGTGATGGACTTGAAAGTGTTTGATGGTCTATTTTGAGTTAGCTGTGCAGAAAAGGGTTTTCTGAAGAGGGAACATTTAAATTGAGATCTGAGTCATAAGAAGTGTCAGCCCTGGGAAGATCTGGGGAAAAAATTTTCTAGGTAAAGAAGATAGCAAGTTGAATGCCTCAAGAATGGAATAAGCTTACTGGTTGCAAGAAGAGAAAGAGACCTATTGCCTGCAGGGATGAAGAAGGGCTGATGAGACAGGTGGTCCCAAGGGTGGGCAGGTTTAGGGTCAGGCACAGCCTTGTAGCCTCAGGTAGAGGCTACAAGCATCTGTTGTTTCCTGACTTATTGTTATTATTATTATTTATTTTTTGAGACTGAGTTTTGCTCTTGTCACCCAGGCTAGAGTGCAGTGGTGTGGTCTTAACTCACTGCAACCTCTGTCTCTCAGGTTCAAGTGATTCTCCTGCCTCAGCCTCCCGAGTACTTGAAATTACAGGCACTGGCCACCATGCCCGGTAATTTTTGTATTTTTAGTAGAGACAGAGTTTCACCATGTTGGCCAGGCTGGTCTCCAACTCCTGACCTCAGGTGATCCATGCACCTCAGCCTCCCAAAGTGTTGGGATTACAGGCATGAGCCACCGCACCTGGCTGGTAGAAGGTTTTAGATTTAAGTTTAGGTGTGATGGGAAGACGTTGAGGATTTTAAGCCAAAGAATAATATGCTTTAACTTAAAAGTATCACTCTGGAGGTGGCTAGCAACATGGCTGAATAGGAAGAGCTCTGGTCTGCAGCTCCCAGTGAGATCAACGCAGAAGGTGGGTGATTTCTGCATTTCCAACTGAGGTACCGGCTCATCTCATTGGGACTGGTTAGACAGTGGGTGCAGCCCAAGGAGCATGAGCCAAAGCAGAGTGGGGCAATGGCTGAACTAATTTACACTCCCACCAACAGTGTAAAAGTGTTCCTATTTCTCCACATCCTCTCCAGCATCTGTTGTTCTGTTGTTTCCTGACTTTTTAATGATCGCCATTCTAACTGGCGTGATATGATATCTCATTGTGGTTTTGATTTGCATTTCTCTAATGACCAGTGATGATGAGCTTTTTCTCATATGTTTATTGGCCACATAAATGTCTTCTTTTGAGAAGAGTCTGTTCATATCCTTTGCCCACTTTTTGATGGGGTTTCTTTTCTGGTAAATTTGTTTAAGTTCTTTGTAGATTCTGGATATTAGCCCTTTGTCAGATGAATAGATTACAAAAATTTTCTCCCAGTCTGTAGGATGCCTGTTCAGTCTGAGTATAGTTTTTTTTTTTTTTTTTTTTTTTTGCTGCGTAGAAGCTCTATAGTTTAATTAGATCCCATTTGTCAATTTTGGCTTTTGTTGCCATTGCTTTTGTAAAGCGTGAAGACAAGATTAGAGAAAAAGAATGAAAACAAACAAATAAAGACTCCAAGAAATATGGGACTATGTAAAAAGACCAAACCTACGTTTGATTGGTGTACCTGAAAGTGATGGGGAGAATGAACCAAGTTGGAAAACTCTTCAGGATAATATCCAGGAGAACTTCCCCCAACCTAGGCAATACCATTCAGGACGTAGTCATAGGCAAAGATTTCATGACTAGAACACCAAAAGCAATTGCAACAAAAGCCAAAATTGACAAATGGGATCTAATTATGCTAAAGAGCTTCTGCACATCAAAAGAAACTATCATCAGAGTGAACAGCCAACCTACAGAACAGGAGAAAATTTTTGCAATCTATCCAACTGACGAAGTGCTAATGTCCAGAATCTACAAGGAACTTGAACAAATGTACAAGACAAAACCAAACAATCACATTAAAAAGTGGGTAAAGAATATGAACAGACACTTCTCAAAAGAAGACTTTTATGCAGCCAACAAACATGAGAAAAAGCTCATCATCACTGGTCATTAGAGAAATGTAAATCAAAACCATAATGAGATACCATCTCACGCCAGTTACAATGGTGATCATTAAAAAGTCAGGAAACGACAGATGTTGGAGAGGATGTGGAGAAATAGGAACACTTTTTCACAGCTGGTAGGAGTGTAAATTAGTTCAACCATTGTGGAAGACAGTGTGGTGATTCCTCAATGATCTAGAACCAGAAATATCATTTGACCCAGCAATCCCATTACTGAGTACATACCCAAAGGATTATTCATTCTACTATAAAGACACATGCACACGTATGTTTATTGCAGCACTATTCACAATAGCAAAGACTTGAAACCATCCCAAATGCCCATCAATGATAGACTGGATAAAGAAAATGTGGCACATATATACCATGGAATACTATGCAGCCATAAAAAAGGATGAGTTCATGTCCTTTGCAGGGACATGGATGAAACTGGAAACCATCATTCTCAGCAAACTAACACAGGAACAGAAAACCAAACACTGCATGTTCTTACTCATAAGTGGGAGTTGAACAATGAGAACACATGGACACAAGGTGGTGAGCATCACACACCAGGGTCTGTCAGGGGGTGAAGGGCTAGGGGAGGGATAGCATTAGGAGAAATACCTAATGTAGATGACGGGTTGGTGGGGTGGAGCAAACCACTATGGCTTCTATGTAACAAACCTGTATGTTCTGCACATGTATCCCGGAACTTAAAGTATAGTAATTTAAAAAAAAATCACTCTGCTGTGCAGAGAAACAGTGGCAGATCAACCAAGTAAAGATAGAGAGCCTAGTGAGGAGGTTATTGCAATGGTCTGAGCATGTGATGATGGTGAGTGCAGAGAGAGAGAGAAGGGTGCAAATTGGGGATCTTTGGGAGACAAAGCTGGCGGTCCTGGTTGAGTGATTGATGTTGTTGCAGAGAAGATGTGAGAAGATGTTGCAGGGGATGTCTTGGTCTTGGCTTGGATGTTGGGTGGTAAGTGTTGGTGTTTACTGAGGTGAAAGTGGCAGGGGCCTGACTGGGGCACAGGTTAAAGTGTTTTAGAGGAGAGAAAAGTCAGTAGGGGTTGGATGGACAGGGTGACTTCACAGAGTGGGTGAGACGAACTGAGACTTGAAGGAGGATTAGGAGAACAGTGAAAGGGATGGGTCATGCTCCTGGGAAAACCAGGGTCTGCTTTGGACATGTTAAAGTTCAAGGCGTCTACTAGACCTCTAAGTGGGGATGCTGTCTGAAATATTTTCATTCACTTTTTTATGTGTGTATTTCTTGCTTCGCAACCTAGAGAGCAAGCAACTCAGGGTCAGCTATCATGTCTAAAATTTTTTGCATTTCTCACAGTGCTTGGAAAAAGCCCTAAATATAGCAGGCCCACATTAGATTAGAATGAATGGATATATTTGATCAGAGGTGTTGAAAACGGGTTTATAACGTTGAGAAAATCCACACCGAGACAATGGATCACTCACCAAAGCTAGTTTACTTCCTGCAGGAAGGGTGCAAGCTCGCTGGCAGTCTTGCCACAAGAGCACACCTGAACAAAGGAGACAGGGGACATTTATAACTTTCATAACCTGATGCAATTGCCCTACTGCTGTGTCCAGTTTCCATTGGCTGGAACGGGACCTCATGTTCTATGCTTGAACCGCTTGGCTAAAAACTTGGAAATTTTCTACAGCGGTAAAGGCAGAGGAGAACAAAGGAAAAGAGGAAGTAACTTGAGGAATGCTTAGAGAAGCGATAACATTTCCAAATAAAGAAGGGGAATAAACAATGACCTAAGACTTGCCTGGGCTTGTCCGGGCATGTCAGGGCAAATATCTAGATTAAAGTGTAAGAACTAAGAACACGGGTTGCACTTATTTCTTTGGTACGACTAACAGCTACTTTAAGATTATTAGCAAAAGCTTTAAAGTAAATTAACCTTTGAAGAAACTATTATTTATTCATAATGAACTAAGAGGAAAGCTTTGAAGAGGAAACTTTTATTTATTCTTACTTCCTACAAGAGGGAAAACTAAGGACTAAAGATGCCTAAAGATGGCAAAACTAAGCCTTTCCTAATTAGCTCCAGTAATTTTTTTGAACTCAAATGTCATTAGACTCTGGAGAGTTAGTACTGGGGAAGAGAGAATCCTAAAGAGCTTTGGAGTCCAGAATTCACTGCAGAGGAACTTCTGATACAATTTCTGACCTTCTCCAAAACCTCTGACTTCCAAACAATGGCCTTTTCTGTTCATAATTGTGCTGGGTCTATGCGTTCTGATTTGTCTTCCTGCCTGCGATGGCAACCCAGGTTCTGCTCCCTGCTGGGCTCCTCTAATACGCCTCCCCTCCCTGATTTCCAGTCTCCATTGCCTGAGGAACTCTCTTTCTTCAGCAAAAGCGTATAATCAGGAACCTATTTAGCACCTGCTAAATAGGTTAGGGAGCTAGACATGCTCCTGGCCTCAAGATTTCTGAAAATTCTTAGAATCTTTTTGCATTGTGCCTTTTTGCAGATATTACCATGGTGCACTCATTTCCATCACCATCTTCAGAGGGTTGGGGAGGTGACAGTGAGGACATCGTTCAGGCTTTGCAGCATGCGCTTGGATATGGGTGTTAATCAAAAGCAATGCACATGTCCTGGGCTCTCTGTGTTTCGGTGAAGTGGCTGAGAGAAAATGCTTGGGGAATCAAACAGACCAGGCTCTTAATCCTGACTAGAACTTTCTAGCTATTTTTCTAAACCTGTTTCCTCATTTGGATCATAGGCTTTTAAAGATCTACTTTGCAGTGTTGTCAGTTATAAATGAAAAAAACGTAGGTAGGGTCACAGTGACTGACACAGTCAGCATCAAATAAATGGTAACTCCTACTATTATTATTATTATTATTACTTGAGACAGAGTCTTGCTCTGTTGCCCAGACTGGAGCCCAGTGGTGCAATGTCAGCTCACTGAAATCTTCACCTCCCGAGTAGCTGGGAGTACAGGCATGCACGATCACACCCAGCTAATTTTTTGTATTTCTAGTAGAGACAGGGTTTCACCATGTTGGTCAGGCTGGTCTTGAACTCTTGGCGTCAAGTGATCCACTTGCCTCGGTCTCCCAAAGTGTTGGGATTACAGGCGTGAGCCACCACACCCGGCCTCCTACTATTAATAAGACTGGACACACCATGTAGAATACTAACAAGGGACTGAAAACAGGCACGGATACAGCGACAAAGTGCTGATAAAATCTTTTAGATATGAGAGAGGACAAAACAGAAAAAGGAAGTGTAAGTGGTGAATGCACACGTGGAAATCTAAAGGCTATGTTATCAGTCTGATTCAATTCATGGGAACCTGATAAGGGAAAGGCAATATTTCCTGGGACTCACTCCATCGAGAACACAAAGAGTTTATGACTTCTCTTACAGACATGCACAAAGCCAACAACACAATAGATTATCTTTCCTAAATCCCTTCTTTAGAAAACTTTGCAGGTAAGGACAGTATCTCTATGTAAAAATCCACTCCAGGGGGTCACTGACTGCCTCTGGGGTCAGGAAATGGTTCTCTGAAGAGTTTGCTGGGCTTTGTGGTTGGATGCTAGGGCTGAGGATTGCATTAAGTTCTTCGAATAAACCTGTAGTTTGGCAAAAAGGCTTTCCTCCCCGTGCAGCTGAATAATTTTTAGATGATCCAGCTGGCGCATCGTGGAAACGTGCTAATGAGTCAGGAATGATCTTCTAAGACTTCCCCCCCTCACCACACGCCCCCCCCCTTGCTCAAGGGTAGAGAATTTCCAGGGAAGCCAGTGAAAGATTTATGAGCCTAATCCTGGAAAAATTTCTTCTCCATCTACTCTTCTCAGCAGGGGTGCCAGCAGCCCTGGATTTGAGGTGTGAGGGGTAGAGAGGGGCAAATTAGAAGGGAACAAAAATGCTGACTTCTGCCTTTAAGTGCTGGAGAAGGAGCGACTGTAGAAACCACCTAATTAGGATTCCACTGTCAATGAAATATTCAAGGTCTTTTTTCTGGCGTTGTCGGCCTGCAGGCCCCATAGTGCTTCATGGACGAATCTGGGAGGCTTGGAGCGCGGTGGCTTGTGGCCTATGGAGTGGCGGAAAGCTTGCTTCAACTCTGGGCTGGGAGGAGTCTGACAAGTGAGCTCCTCTGACTTTAAGGGGAAGACGGAGAGGAGGCTGCAGGGATTTAGTGGCGTAGAGCAGTGTCTCCTGTCACCCCGTAAACTCTCCCTCTCCACGCCCTGCACGCGCCGCCTCTTCTTTGGGTGGGCTGACCTCTGCATGACGTCCTGGTCTGGAGGGCTACCTTGTCTGTCTTACAACTCCAGGCTCCTTTTATAGAAAAGCAACGGGATGGGAGTTGGGTCACTGGAGAATATCTATAACAGGGTGCTACTCTTTTGTTAAAAAACAAGCTCTGTGTGCATTCAAAATGATTTTAAAAGATATATAAAAAGGCAAATATTGTAAGAAATTCAATCCCTCTGGCTTAGTTTGAGTCGCGCATGGGCAAAGGGAACAGAGCTATCAGGCGTGATTATTTGCCACAGCTTTCCCACTTTTTGTGCAGAAAATATTTTAGTTGTAAAGGTTGGGAAAACTAGGCTATTTGAGTTTTGACTCGTATGTCTTCCCCTGTCCTGTTTTCTGTAAAGACACTGCTAGAAATGGCCAAAAAGGATGTCAACCCTGGAGGAGGCTTCAGGCGCCAGTGGAACCCATGGTGAGTAATGAAGGGAGGCATAAGCCACAAGAAAGGCTCTTCTCTTGATTAACGTGGATTCCATTCAGCATATCCTTTCCTCGTTGTTTCAGGTAACCTCAGTTCCAAGATGGAGAGGCCCTCTCGTCTCGGAGGAGCATGGTCCTGGGCTAACGTTTGGTTTGCACTTTCCTCAGACCCTCAATGGCTGCTGCCACCGGGGCACAAGGATGGCCTTCCTACCTGCGTCTACTTCTACCCAAAGCATTCCAAACATAGATGTACTCTTTAACAGGTAAAAGGGAACTTCTTTTATTTTTTTTTGAGACAGGGTCTTGCTTTGTCACCCAGGCTGAGGTGCCCTGGTGCAATCACGACTTACTGCAGCCTCAACCTCCCCAGTGCAAGCAATCCTCCCACCTCAGCCTCCCAAGTAGCTGGGACCACAGGTGCTCACCATCATGCTTGGCTAATTTTTACGTTTTTTATGGAGATGGGATCTCCCTGTGTGGCCTAGGCTGGTCTTGAATTCCTGGACTCAAATGATTCTCCTGCTGCAGCCTCCCATAGTGTTAGGATTGCGAGCATGAGCCACTCCCCAACTGGAAACTTTTGATAATATAATTTTGTGTAACTATTGACAATCTTGGTGGCAGAAGGGCATCCATTCCATTTCCCTTCCAGAAATTTCCAAATGGTCTCTGAAGATCTCAGAAGTAAGACTCTCATTTTTGCTAACAAAAGGGGTTTGACTAGCTAACTCCACCACTGAATTAATGTTTAAATTTTGAGTACATCTTTTTCTAGGTTATAAGTGGACTGGTCTTGAAAATATTCAAATTTTAACCAAATAGCTAAGAAAACTCCAATTTGACTACAGGCTTCAGGTTCTTACTGTATGGCCTAGATTTCTGGGATAGTCCCAATTCCAAATATTCAGTATTGTGGTCAGACAAGTATTTTGGTTCAGGAAGTATGAAGACTGCCTCAGGGGGAATAGGTAGGTGGTGTGTCATAGCCCTTGTTTGCATTTTATGGTTTGCTTATATGGGGGAGCAGATTTTGGGCAGCCTTCCAAAACACCAGCATCTGAATTATCTGTTTAAAATTATGGAAAATACCAAGTCATCCAATGTCAGGACTATTTTCAGTTTCCTGTCCCTATATTCAACCTGAGCCCAAACACAATCTATTTAATAAACCATTTCTGCCTACCTGGCTAGCCCTAGGGATGAACAACTGTGATTAATCCAGGAAAGATTCCATTCAACATGTATTCACTCATGGCCAGGTATGCCCTGGGTTCCATATGAGGTGAGGGTTGTTACAGCAAAATAGTTCTCCTTTCAAAACCAGAAATAAAAATAATTAATAAGCTTCTGATATAGTTCATCCCACACACTGTCAATTTATCTTTTGGAGGAAGATCAAAATGAATTAACTATAGAGAAGTAGAGCCAAAGGGCACAGGTTCAAGATTTGACTGTGAGAACAAAACTTTTAATTAGGAGTTTTGATTTCTTCTCATGAGATCTGCAGGATTCCAAACCTTATCAACACTTGGGAAAATCCAATGGGTATTTTTTAAATAACTCCATGTTCTTTGCTAACAGGAAACAGAAAAAGACTGCTTTTTTTTAAATTTTAATTTGGAACTGGGTCTGTTGTAAATTAGGATGACACCACTAAACAGTTTCAGATATAAATGACTTTCAATGATTTCTTTTCCCCTTTCATCCAGAACAGGAGGTTGTATTTCCTGTTGATAAAAGGAAAAAAAAAAAGCCACTGTGCTTAGCAACCTCCCTGATCCAGCCAATCCCTCTGGCCTTAAGTCTGAGGCAGTTTAGAAGCAGAGCTCCAGACCACCCACTTTCAGGGTCTCTAAGGTGGTGCTGGAGTTAGGCTGAGCTGAGGCAGTCATGCAAGCTCATGGGTTAGACCAGAGGTTCTCTTGAGTCCATCAGAAAAAGTATTTTGCAAGTATCTTCTTGCTAGCGTCCTCCAGCGCAGGGCTGACTCCAGGGCCCCTGACTACTGACACAGGTTGAATCAATCTACTTGCCTGTGTGGAGGAGCCTCTTTTTAGTTTCCTGGCTTCTTGACAGACACAAAATGTATTTGGGCATTTTCATTTTTTATAAAGTGGGATAAGAATGCCGAACATCCATCCATTACCTATTATGTTTTTCTACTAGGAGCATCCCTTGAAGCTAGGGTTGCTCAACATTTTCTGGTGAAGCACTGGTGTTGACTTTACCGAGTCCTAGAAACATAGAATATTCAACCCAGATCCTTGTTTTGAATTCTTATATTTGACTGGTGTGGCAACCATGGTCTAGAGCGCTATGAGGACTTGCCTAAAGTAATAGTGCTACTATTCGTTTATTTACTAATTTATTCATGCAACATTTTTTTTCATATCTGCTCTATGCTGGGCATTGTGACAGAAAGAACCTCTGTCCTTAAGGAGCTAAGAGTGTGTTCTGGAAGACTGCTGATTAGAAAATAAACATTACAGTCAGGCACAGTGGCTCATATCTGTAATCCCAGCACTTTGAAAGGCCGAAGTGGATGGATCACCTGAGGTCAGGAGTTCAAGACCAGCCTGGCTAACACGGTGAAACCTTGTCTCTACTAAAAATACAAAAATTAGGTGGGCATTGTGTTGGGTACCTGTAATCCCAGCTACTCAAGAGGCTGAGATGGGAGAATCGCTTGAATGTGGGAGGCAGAGGTTGCAGTGAGCTGAGATTGTGCCACTGCACTTCAGCCTAAGCAACAGAGTGAGACTCTGTCTCAAAAAAAAAAAAAAAAGAGAGAAAATAAACATTATAAATGGTGATATATTTGATGAATGAAATAGGCTGCTCTCGTAGAGAAAGGACGGGTGAATAGTGGGAAGGGTCTCTTGGGTAGAGTAGTCAGGATAGGTCTTTGGGAGATGAGGTTTTAGGCACTGGGAAGAAGAAGTTGGGGGTGTGTTGAGAGTACATTGCTGATAGAAGGAGGCAGGGGGAGTTATGGTAAAGAAATGAAGACATCCATAGACCTTGATTCTCTGGTAGCAGTCCTCTTCAGATTTCAAGTGGATAGCACTAGATCTTGAATAACCAGTGAGGTTTATTATTAGATATCATTCTACTGCCCTTTTTTCTTTCATCTATCACAGTGGAAATATTATAAAGATGACACCAAGTGAGATTTTTATATAAAAAACTTATTCCATGACATTCTGATACGGAGAAGAGATGACGTTTACATCACCAGGCTCATTGGGTTCTCATAGAGATAAATAAGCCCTGAGAACAAGATGCACACAAGGATAACTCAACACAGCCCAACTCCGGATTGCCCCTCCTCAGCTAGAAATGGACTTGCCTTTGGTTGGGCGCAGTGGCTCATGCCAGTAATTCCAACACTTTGGGAGGCCTGGGCCGGTGAATCGCTTGAGGTCAGGAGTTCGAGACCAGCCTAGCCAACATGGGAAAACCCTCGTATCTACTAAAAATACAAAAATTAGCTAGGTGTGGTGGTGCGCGCCTGTAATCCCAGCTAACTGGGAGGCTGAGGCACGAGAATCACTTGAACCTGGGGGCCAGAGAATGCACCACTGCACTCCAGCCTGGGTGACAGAATGAGACTCTACCTCAAAAAAAAAAAAAAAAAAAAAGAAAAGAAAAGAAAAAGAAATGGAAAAAAAAAAGAAACAGACTTTCCTTCCACCCGCTCTGGGTCTCCCCAGTGGCACTTAGAACAATCTCGTTTTCTGCCTCCATCTGTCTTCTGTGGTGTGTTGTAAGTTCCTTGAGGACAGGGATGAGTTGAACTCATTATCCACCATCAAACCCAACACCTAGCATATTGCCATGCCCATGAAGACTGCTCAATGAACAGCTGAATGGTTGATATAGAAATACTTAAAATAATATTTAGGAAGATGGGAAAAACAGGACCATTTTTCCCTTTTATGGCTTTTGCACAGTGCTTGTTATAGGGAGCCCATAATTATTACTGTAATTACCAATAACTGAAAAAAGGTATTATAGGATCCTTGCTTAGTTCCTTTGATGAAGCCATTGGCTCAGTGACAAGAATATCACTGACGATGGAGAACTAAACATTGAGCTGTTTAGCAGAACTTGCAGCAGAGCGATCATTGCATCATTCTGCTGAGATGTGAAGTAACGTCTGAGCCTTCAGTTCCCAGCGTAGGGCAGCTCAGTCTGTGCTCCCAGTGCAGACAGCCACATAAACCCTGCATCCTGTCTCCTGACCCTTGCTCTAGAGGCTCCAGACCAGTCCTACAAGAGGCAACTTGGCAGCCAGGCCCATCAGGAAGTACATGCAGCCCCAGGAGGGGCTCACAAGTACAGGTCAACACTGTGTTTGCCATGGAAGGTTTGAAGGGAAGACTGTCACCACTCAGTGAAAATCCTTTCTTCTAATTCTCTGCTCCTGTCCTGTTTGCAAGCAAAGGAGAACTGCACAAGGAAATTGGGAACTGCATTGTTCTGGGGCCATCTACCCAAATGAAAAACAATATAAATAGTTCACACAAATCCCAGGTCAAGTTCTTACATGTACCAAAGCAAAGAAATTTCTCTGAAATGACGGTTGTGGAAAGTCGTACCAGTGATAAGAGAAGTTAGAAATAGAATACAGATGCAGTCTGTCCCTGTGTGATGGGTACCAGGGGAGATCCTTCCCCACTGTACTACCGTTCTGCAGTCACAGTACTTCCACAGTACTTTCCTTTATTAGAAAATGCTTTCTCAGTGGCAGGGGAAGGGTTTAAATGTGATGTATTGCAGGTCAGAAGTGAGAAATGAAAACAAAGATAATAAAAAAGGGTCGATTGGCTCTCTGTCCCTACTAAACACTCAGCCAACACCCAGGGAAACGGGCCACAGTTAACTGGGGGTTTGGGCCACAGGCACTAAGAGGTGCTTATTATTTGATAGTGGATTCCTGGCCAGGTGTAGTGGATCATGCCTATAATCCCAGCACTTTGGGAGGCTGAGGCGGGTGGATTGTCTGAGGTCAGGAGTTTGAGACCAGTCTGGCCAACATAGTGAAATCCCTGTCTCTACTAAAAATACAAAAAGATTAGCCGGGCATGGTGGTGTGAGCCTGTAATCCCAGCTACTCGGGAGGCTGAGGCAGGGGAATTGCCTGAACCAGGGAGGTGGAGGTTGCAGTGAGCAGAGATCGTGCTACTGCATTCCAGCCTGGGCAACGGAGCGAGACTCTGTCTCAAAAAAAAAAAAAAACAAAAAACAAAGAGTGGATTCCTGGCAAGCCCAGTGTGGTGCTGCTTGCCTGTTGTCCCAGCTACTTGGGAGGCTGAGAAGGATCCCTTGAGCCCAGGAGCTTGAGTCCAGCCTAGGTGACATAGACTCTGTCTCAAAAATTTTTTTTTAAAATTGTTGGATTCCTGTGTTCATAAGGAAGACTTTAGGAATGACAAGCTTCCCTCCTAATTTGGCTCCTCTTGAAGATACAGTGTGACGTGGTTTACTTTGGGTTTAACACCCTGTAATTACTGTCAGACGAAGACAGAGAAAGATTCACTGTATTTCTTACTACTTTCTTTTTCCTTTATCCTTACCTAGCAGAAAAGCAGCAGAAAAAGAAAGAGCCAAATTCAGATGAGAAGGACCCAGTACTTCAGGCTAGCAGTGGGGCAAAATCCCCACAGTTAAAAAGAAATACTAGTTTATTGTGTTTGGGGTTGGAATCACCAAGAGACCAATTAACACCTTATATTTAGGATTAGCCATTCTGGTATTTGCAGATAGTTTCTTAAACAGGACTGTTTAGAGTTCACACTGTAGGAGTAACTGAAGTGTTGATAAAGAGATTCCAGAACAAATAAAGATTTCTACAGTAAAAGCTGGGGAGGTGGGTAGGGCTCCAGTCTCTGGGCTAACAGCTTGGCTCTACATTCCTTGCTGGAGAAATCCAAGCCTCACAAAAGACCGCTTTTAAAGGAGAAACTTTTTTTTTTCCTTGAAGAACTAGGTAAGTCTAGTTTTTCTCCAAAGTTTGTTTTGTTACATGTCTCTGTTACCACCATCCATACAGTTCTGGGGGCCTGCACCTCCCAGGATTTGTAGCTTTCGGCTGAATCTGAAAGATTCCAGCTTGAGAATCAAATCTTTGTTGTTGTTCTTGGTTGCAACTCCTTGTTATTTTAAATTGCTTGCATAATTGCCAAGGTAATTTGCATTTAGAGGAGGTCAACTACATCCTTTGCTGTATTTGTTTGGTAAGTTTCTAAGGAGTAAGTTTTGTAACCGGGAAGGTGGAGATCAGATATTGAGGGGCGATTTGGTGTCTCACTCAGAACCTGTCTCTCTGCAGCACTAATGCTGTCTCCAAGCAGAAATCGTAATGGTTGTTTCTCTGTGCTGTACTTTCTCAGTGCCATCTCCTGGGGAAATAAGGCTGGGGCTTCTTTCGAAGAACCTATAAAGATTAGATTAATTACTGGTTCACAATCCCATTATGTGAACTCATAGAGCCAAAGAACATTAAAGCTGGCAGAGAATAATTTAACCTTATTTTATAGATGAGGAAACTTGGGCCCAGAGAGGAAAAATAATCCCCCCACTTCTCCCCAAGTCTCAAAGCTAATTACCAACCAAACTAGAACAGAAACCAGGTCTTTTGATTTCTAGATTAGGATTCAACAAGTATTTAACTCATTAATTAGAATTGTCATAGTTCCAACCTGGATGTCTTTCAGAATGGGTGGCTCAGTTTTTATGTTTGCTGTTAAGATTCCCCTCAGGGCTGCCTGGTTAATTTTACCATTATTGTTATTTTACTCAGTCAACATTTCAGAAATTTTCAGTCTTCCCATCACCTGTGTCAGAATTACCTGTTAAAAATGCAAATCCCTAGCCTTTTCCAACCTTCAGAATCAGAGTCTCTGAGAGTGCCCCCTAGGATCTGCATTTTAATAAGCTTCCCTGAAAGAGTCCGAGGCACTTTAGAACCATTTTACTTGGCTCAAAATCAAGTAAGTTAATGTATTTTGTTGATTTAAAATGCTAACTTAACGTTTTGGAAATCAGGTGGCACCTTCTCATCAATGACTGAGTAGGAAAAAAAGTTGTTTTTTACATAAATGTTGTATCTGATAATCAATAGCAACTTAGAATTGAGGCCATGCTAAATTTGTCTTTTAAATCCCTTGGTTACTAAAAAAGCAAAAACTTAAATTTGTATCTGAATTCAATTTTATGCCATTTGATTCTTTAGTGCTTAAGTTCTTTAGTAGCAAAGAAAAAAAATATTGGGAAATTTTATTTTCTCAGGCCATGGCAGCCTTTAGTGAACTGTTATCTCTACAACTCAAGTCCTGTCCTACAGATTTTTCAAGATTGTTCATTATAAGACTTTGGCTTCTATTTTATAGTTTTTGCTTTCTGAGTTTACCTCTAAATTTTCATGTGTATTTATTGTGTAATTTCTAACAAAATCTAGAATGATTAACTATTTCTATATTCTTGAAAGGGTCAAGGAACTTAGCATGTATTTTCTATTCATTGAGTACCACTCCCATGGTATTGCTATCTAGGTTTTCAGATTTCTCTTTTAAAAACACACATTAGTTACTTAAAGTAAATGGCTAATCATATTTACCAATATGTTTTCTCAATTTTGAGGCTTAGCATGTGAGTGGTAACACACTTAGTCTTTTTGCTTGAAAATGATTTGTTTTACTCTGCTGTGAATAATAGTTTACCTGGGTATAGAAGTCTTGGTTGATAATTGGTTTTCCTCAAGGCTGTGAAAAGGTTACTCTGCTGTTTTCTCGCATGCCTTGCAGATGAGTTAGTCTATTTGTCTTCTCCTTGCAGTCAGCTATCTTTTTGCTTTGGAAGCTTTTAAGATTTTCTCTCTACCTTCAAAGTTCAGCAGTTTCACCGAAAAATGTTTCCTGTTATAGGTTCATTACTATGTATTCTTTCTGGCACTTGGTGTATGTAACCTTTTCTTCTGAGAACATATATCATTTTATTCCATCTGAAAAGTTCATAGCCAGTATCTCTTTGACTATTGATTCACAGATATTTTCCTCTATTCTATTCTTAAACTTCTGTTAGACATATATTAGATCTTCTCAATATGTCTTCCATGTTTCTTAACTGCTATTTCATGTTTTTTCCCCTTCCTTAACTCTTTACAGCTGTATTCTGGGTAAGCTCCTCTATATAACCTTCTAATTCGTTTTCTGTTTTGTTAAACCCAAGACAGAGTTAAACCTGTCTATTGAGTGTTTTCACTCAAATGCTATGGTTTTCATTACCAGAATTTCCAACTTGTCCCTTTTCATGTCAACCTGCTCTTGTTTCATTTTTCACTAGTTTTCTCTCACAATTTACTATTCATTTTTATGAATATTTCTACTTTCCTTGTCTCCTTGATGATTCTAACAATCCCTATTTTATTTTATTTTTATTTTTCTGGGACAGCGTCTCAGTCCCATTACCCAAGCTGGTGTGCAGTGATGTAATCTCGGCTCACTGCAGCCTCAACTTCCCTGGCTCAGGTGATTCTCCCACCTCAGCCTCCTGAGTAGCTGGGACTACAGGTGTATGTCCCTGCACCTGGCTAATGTTTTTTGTATTTTTAGTAGAGATGGGTTTTTGTCATGTTGCCCAGGCTACAATCCCTATTTTAAATTCACTTTCAGATTCTACTATTATAGGAATATCTCAGAGACATTGTGAGTTCATTTTCAGTACACTGCAATAAAGCAAATATCATAATAAAGTGAGTCACACAAATTTTTTGGTTTCTCAGTGCATACACAAGTTATGTTTATACTGTTCTATAGTCTAAGTATGCAATAGCATTATGTCTAAAAATGTATGTCTGTTAATTAAAAAATACTTAAGTGCTAGAAATGCTAATAATCATCTGAGCCTTTAGCAAGTTGTAATCTTTTTTCTGGTGGAGGGTCTTGCTTTGATGTGGATGGCAGCTGACTGATTGGGGTACTGGTTGCTGAAGGTTGGGATGTCTGTGGCTATTCCTTAAAGTAAGATAACAGTGAAGTTTGCTGCATCAGTTGACTCTTCCACAGATTTTTCGGTAGCATATGATGCTATTTGATGGCATTTTACTCACAGTATATCTTCTTTCAAAATTGGGTTCAAGTCTCTCAAGCTCTCCCACTGCTTTCTCAACTACATTTATGTAATATCCTAAATCCTTTGTTGTCATTTCAACAATGTTCACAGCATCTTCACCAGGTGCAGTAGTCTCCATCTCAAGCAACCACTGTCTTTGATCATCTGTTAGAAGAAGCAACTCCTCATCCTTTCAAGTTTGATCATGGGATTGTAGCAATTCAGTCACCTCTTCAGGCTCCACTTCTAATTCTAGTTGTTTTGCTACTTCCATCATATCTGCAGCTACTTCCTCTGCTGAAGTCCTGAACCCCTCAAAGTCATCCATGAGGACTGGAACCAACTTATTACAATCTCCTGTTAATGTTGATATTTTGACCTCCTCCCATGAATCACAAATATTCTTACTGGTATCTGGAATAGTGAATCCTTTGTAGAAGATTTTCAATTTACTTTGCTCAGATCTATGAGAGAAATCACTATCTATGAGAGCTATAGCTTCATAAAATGTGTTTCTTAATTAGTAAAACTTGAAAGTTGAAATTGCTCCTTAATTCATGGGTTGCAGAATAGATATTGTGTTAGCAGGCATGAAAACAACATTAATCTCCTTATTCATCTCCATCAGAGCTCTTAGATGACTAAGTATGTTGACAATGAGCCGTAATATTTTGCAATTAATCTTTTTTTTCTGAGAAGTAAGTCTCAACTGTGGACTTAAAATATTCAGTAAACCATACTATAAAGAGATGTACTATTTTCCAGGCTTTGTTTTTTCACTTACAGAGCACAGGTGAGTACATTCAGCATAATTCATAAGGGGTCTAGGATTTTCAAATGGCAGATGAACATTGGTTTCAACTTAAATACACCATCTGCATTAGTGCCTAATAAGGAAGTCAGCTTGTCCTTTGAAGCTTTGAAGCCAGGCATTGACTTTTCCTTTCCAGCAAGGAAGGTCCTAGATGGCATCTTCTTCCAACAGAAGGTTGTTTCATCTCCACCGAAAATCTATTGTTTAGTGTAGCCACCTTCAACAATGATCTTAGCTAGATCTTCTGGGTAACTTGCTGCAGCTTCTACATCAGCACTCGCTACATCACCTTACACTTTTATATTGTGGAGATGGCTTCTTTTCTTAAACCTCATGAACCAACCTCTGCTGGTTTCAAACTTTTCTTGTGAAGTTCCTCACTTCTCAGCCTACATAGAATGGCTTAAGTGAATCTTATGACTGGTTTGATTTTCTATCCAGACACTCAAATGTTTTCTATATTAGCAATAAGGCTGTTTTGCCTTCTTATCATTTGTATGTTCACTGGAGTAGCACTTCTAATTTCCTTCAATAACTTTTCCTTTGCATTCACAATTGGGCTAACTGTTTGGCCTAGCTTTCAGTCTGTTTCAGCTTTCAACATGCCTTCCTCACTAAGCTTTAATTATTTATAGCTTTTGATTTAATGTGAGAGTTGCAGGACTTTTTCTTTCACTTGAACACTTACAGGCCTTTATAGCATTATTAACTGGCCTAATTTCAATATTGTTGTGTGTCAAGGAATAGGGAGTCTGAGGAGGAGAGAGATGGGAGAGTGGCCGGTGGTTGGTGGAGCAGTCAGAACATATACAAAATTTACTAACTAAATTAATTGTCTTATATGGATATGATTTGTGGCACTCAAAAACAATTACAATAGTAATATCAAAGCTTGCTGATCCTAGATCGTCATAACAGATTAATAATAATGAGAAAGTTTGAAATATTGTGAGAATTTTCAAACTATGACACAGGGACATAAAGTTAGCATTTGCTGTTGAAAAAATGTCATGATAGACTTGCTTGATGCAGAATGGCTATAAACTTTCAATTTGTGAAAATCAAAGTTTCTGCAAAGAGCAGTAAAGCAAAATGTAATAAAGTGAGATATGGCTGTATTTCCATTTCATCTGGAATGAATGTATCCCAAATACTGATTTTCTTGGCTCTGTTTCTTAATGTTAGTTTGCTTTAATTGTTTTAGAATTTTAACTTGTGTGATGTACATTTCAAGTGGCATCACACGCACTTTCTCTCTCCTTCTTGTTATACCTTTCCCTCCCTGCTTGGCTGTAGGGCCCAGTCCACAACCTAGTTTTATGTTAGTGGCTCTGAACTTTTATCTTGTGACGATACTCAGATATTGTTGATTTAGTTACTGAGTCAGGAGGCAGCTTGGCCCAAGTCTTGGTCATACCTGCTTGTTCCTACTTTTCTAGATGCACATTTATATAAGTCCTAACCTTAGGTAACAGCTGAACTTTTTTAGGGCAGGAGTTCCCCACCCCATTTAGCTTCAAGCAATAAGCCTGGATCCAGTCTCCAACCACCTAGGGCCCCTGTACTCCCAGTACTGCAGAGGAGTTATCTTGCCTATTTGTGTGTGTCTCCAGAGCCCACAAGCTCACAGCTTTAGTAACTACTGTGTTATATTTCTGGTCTGTTTCTAGCACATAGATATTTATTTTTCTGTATGTATGTATGGGCATGTGGTTTACTTTTTTTTTTTAACTTTCTTTTAAATTCGTTCTTAAAATATTTTATTTATAATTGCTAAGTGTTTGTAGTGCAGGTAGTGACTTCAAAGCTTGAGCTTACAATGTCGTCTTGATGTGCAGAGGCAGGCTCTGGGGATGAAAATAGCGGTAGTTCCTATGATGCCATCTTTGAGACATCTACCATTACCGCTACTGCTACACTGATATTGTCCTTTGCTTCCCACCTAACAAGCGATATTCTCCGAAAAATGGCTCTGTGACTGACAGCCCACTCAGTGTAGATTAATTCTCTCTTAAATGACTTTTTAAAGCCCATTAATGATTCACTTAGCAACCACTTTTGGAATAAATTTGCAATGTTCTCTAAAGAAATCGATCTGGAGAAAAGCCAGACTGATTTAGGAAGGAACATGGTTTAAAAATGAGTGAATCATTCTCAAAAACACACAACATGGCTGTAGAGATAGTTTAATGTGTTTCTATCTTTCCACAGATTAAACTAAGATCCTTTGCCAGTAAAAAGACAAACAATAGAAAATTCCTCCAGATTAAGAATCCCAACCAAGCTTTCAATGAACTTACTTCCTTCAGCTCTAGGAGAACAGTTATGACGTGGTGATAAATTACATCAGTGAGGAACCAGAGGTGAGACTGGGACACAGGGGAATTTGGGTATAGGATCCCCTTAGCAATGCAGTGTGCAAATCATGCAACAGCATAAAGACACATGAATTATGCAAGAATATATTGGGGGTTTCCAGAGAAACCTCAATTCCTATTATTAAAAATGGTTAGCTAAAGCAGTCCAAAAAATCATTTTTGGCAGATCAATATTTTTAAGTGAGTTATTTGAAGTTCATCTACATTTGTCCCCAGCATTACATTTGATGGTTAGGACTCCTTGTCACAAGGGGCCATATTAACGCATAATTGTGGAAATGGACAAATAAACAATTTTAATTCATATGGTAAGAGATTGGATAAAGTTATGCAGGTGAGGGGGCTCCCTAACACAGTCTGTGAAGGTCAGAGAAGATCCCCTAGAGAAGGTCATGTCAGAGCTAAGTTGTCATGGAAAAATAAGCATGCATCAGGCAGAATGGGGTGGTGGCGGCAGGTGAGAGGGGGAGTTGCAGTATTTCAAGTATGGAGAAAATGGGGTCATGACATACATGATTATTACTTTTCAGATGACCAGCATCTGCACCTTCTTCCCTTTTTATATTAATATGGTGCTTTTATTTTAAAAAATTTTATTGATACGCAATATTTGCACATATTTGTGGTGTACATGTGATATTTTGTTAAATCATAGAGAGTATAATGATCAATTCTGGGTATTTGGGCTTTCTATCACCTTGAGCATTTATCATACCTATGTGTTGGGAACATTTCAAGACCTCTCATCTAGCTATTTTGAAATATACAATGCATTGTTGCTAACTATAGTTATGTTACTCTGCTACAGAACATTAGAATTTTTTCTTTTGTATAACTGTGTGCTTATCCCTAGAAACCAACCTCTCTTCATACTCCCACCTCCAACCCTTCCCAGCTTACTCCTTCCTTATATTACACTGACTTCCTTTGGGGAATTACCTCTTCCTGTACCTCTCCTCCATAGTTGTATTATTGGCAGGAGAGAATGAAGAGGTCGCTTCCTCCTACTAGGGAGCTGAATGAATCACATTCTCCTTTAGCTGACCTCAGTATAAACATGACACCAAGCTGCAGTATACCACTCAGATGCTTTTTCCTGAAACTTTGCTCTTGATGCAAGGCTGGACAGAAGCCTGGGAGGCAATTCATTGCAAGGTGGCAGGCCTACTGGGCTGTTCCTATTAGAACACTCTTGCTACACTTTCTATTTCTTCCCGAGTGTCCACGATTCCTGCCTTTTCCCAAGCTTTAACCCTCAGATCTTTTCAGTAAATTCCATTTTGTTTTAAATGGTTAAACTATTCCATTTTGGGAGATAGCAAGGAGTTCAGAATGGGTAGAGCACAGTGGTAGGAGGAGATCGTTGAGAGGCTGGAGAGATGGGCGGACTAGAAAGTGTCTCTCTTTTTTTTTTTTATATGAAGTTTCGCTCTTGTTGCCCAGCTAGAGTGCAACGGTGTGATCTCAGCTCACTGCAACCTCCGCCTCTTGGGTTCAAGCTATCCTCCTGCTTCAGCCTCCCTAGTAGCTTGGATTACAGGCATGTGTCACCATGCCCAGGTAATTTTGTATTTTTAGTAGAGTCGGGGGTTTCACCATGTTGGTCAGTCTGGTCTTAAACTCCTGAACTCAGTCAATCCACCTGCCTCAGCCTCCCAAAGCATTGGGATTACAGGCATGGGCCACTGAACTTGGCCAGAAAGTACCTTATATGACATCAGAAGCATCCCAACTTTATTCCCTAGGCATTGGAAAGCCTCTGAATGATTTTAAGCATGAACAGATTCATATTATTTTTGTGGCAGCTCCATGGTGCACTATTTGGAAAAGGGTGGGAGAGAGAACAAGACTTGAAGCAGGGGAGAGCGTACCTGGAGAGGATGCAGTAATCTAGGCAAGAAGGGACGATGATTTGAGTTTCTAAGAGTTGGACTACTCAGATGTGGGAGGAGGGGGAGAGATGAGAGCCCTTGCTGTCAGGTATGGAGGGCTGAAAGGACAATGGAGCCATCCCAGAGATAAGGAGTATAGAAGGAGGAGCAGGGGTGTGTGTGTGTGTGTGTGTGTGTGTGTGTGTGTGTGTGTGTGTGTATGTTAGCTGGAAGACTCAGCTTTGGTTCCAGTTGCCACCTTTGGACCAGCAACGGCTCTTCTGCTGCCACAGCAGTGAAGAAACATGTCTACCAACTAAGATGTTGACTAACTTGGTCCAGGTTAGGGATTCCACCTGGGCAGGCCTGGTCTGAAAGGTGGGCCTGGAGTCTAGTGGAGAGAGAGAGACACAGCTGGGCATGATGGGCTGTGGGTTGGTGAGAGTGCCAAGCAGTTCAGGTGTAAGAGGCCAGGCCTCCTGCCAATATAAGCGCTGTTTCCTATGCTCACTCTTTTATCCCTCTGGTGGCCCTAGGGCTGGTCTATCTTGTTCCCTTTCCCCCCTCCCCCACACCTGTTGCCCCCTGCAAGGTTTACATCTTTCAATGACTCTCTGAAAGGTTCCTCTGACAGTGAAGAGAATGGTTTTGGTTTAGATTTGGACTGGGGTCCACACACAAGTGTTTGACTTTCTTGGTGGCGGACGTAGGGCTAGGAAATAGAAGTAACATCTGGTTCAAGCTTGTTTATTGAGTTGATTGGTGGCAAGGTAGTCTAAGGCAGCAGACCATGTGAGCCTACTTTGCCTACCTTTATGGAAGCTCACAGTCTGAGATTTCTTTACATTCTGGCAAAGTAGTTACTGGTAAAACTCAGTTTTGCAGAACATGGCATTTTGGAAGCAAAGGAGAAAATTACAGCTTTAAGGGAGAACTGTAATTCTTTTGGGGGAAAAGTCTAGGGGGAAAAGAACAACTTCCCTTTTCTTCTTTCTCATTTCCTTGGAAGTAGAAAAGAGATACTCAGAATGCTCAGAGGGCCTCATCTCTGGACTTTACCATAAAATGCTTTGATTCCAGGACTTTGTTTCATGTCAACTTTGGCTTGTGGATTGAGGAGGAACACGGGGTGGTTATAGACAGGAAAGGGCAGATCCCAAAGAGAATTTTAAAGCAGGGCAATCTAGTTTGTAACATGAGGTGTGTTTTCTCCAACCTTATTTTTCTTTGGGCTTCTTATCACGATTGATAATATGCTTATTACTTTGAATATTTGCTTATCACTTATATCTTCTCCTGAATTAAGAACTTCTTGAAGACATGACCTTGGTTTTACTCATTTTTTTTACATTGTAGGGCCTCATCCAGAACCTAGCACCCAATAAAAAAGCTCGGTAAGTGATGTGAATAAGATGTGAAGGATCTTCAGAAGCTTCCCTGTTCTTTATGCCTCCCTCCCTGCCTCCCCTTTCTGGAAGGTCCTCACCCATTCAAACTTAAGGACAAGAGAAGGGGAGGAGAGTGTATTCAGGGATCTAACACTTCCCTACGGGCATGCTATCCCTTACATACCTCTGACTCCTCCCTGCCAGGAAAACAATCTCTTCTTCAGTGAAGCCTCTGAACCTTGTTAACGTTAAGATCTTAATGACTAGTGATGGCTGCTCGCTTATCAAAACAAACGCTTTCATTGATAATATAAGGCTAAACCTTGATTTTTTCCTCTCTTTTATTATTCTCCCCAGTTTCTCTTTCTTTCTGATCACCTCTGCATCTCTTCCCAATCACCTACTCACCAAGAGATTAAATAATTTTCAGCTTCCTTTGGTTTTTAGTAAACTCTCATTTAAGGGTTATTTTAAGAGACCAAAATGGTCTGAATCTATATTATTAAGTCTAAGAATATAGGAGACTCTCTAAATGAATTCCACTTTTAAATAAAAAGAAAGCAGCAAGTCTTGTGAGGGACAAAAGAAAGGGAAAAAAATCTAGGCTCACGCACCTGCAGCAGACCCCACCAGTGTGTGGCTACACTGTCGCGGCATCTTAGACTCACGAGTGTGTGCTCTGCTTTGATGTTCACCTAGCTTTTGCGTGTGCTTTATTTCTCTTTTTAATTTCTCCTTAGAATCTTAGCAAAATTATTTTGAAAAGCCCACCATATGTCAGCTGAACCAAAAGAGGGAAAAGAAAGGGAGTTTTGTGTACATTTAGATTTGAAAACAAGACTCGTGTTAAGAGTCTGATATAGCCCAGGGCTGGGATTTCTAATTTTGAGGGGTGCCAGACTCCTTTGAGAATCCTATGAAAACTATGGACTCCTTTCTTAGAAGAATGTACATATGCACAAAAGGTTGTGTCCAGTTTTTAGGAGCTGGAAGGCTCTGTAGATTTTAAGTTAAGAACCCCTGTCTTGGCAGGAGGAGAAACTGTGGGTGAAAGCTGATATTTGTTGAGGCCCTCATTCCTTCCAATCTGAATCAGTTTCTTTCTGAGCTAATTTTTGTCCTGTCCCTTGGATTATTTTATTCCATCAAGATCACTGTGATTAATAGCTTGCATTTATTATTTGTTAGCATGTGATCTCACTTAATCCTGCCAACAACCTCACGAGGTAATTCTATTATTTGCATTTCGTAGAGGAACCTGAGATTTAGCAAGGTTCAGGAACTTGTCCTAAGGTCCCACAGCATTTAATGCAAATCCAGCCCATGCCCCTCATCCCTTTGCTAAACTCCTCCTTATTTTTTGTGTTCTGTTGTTTTTAAGGAAGAGATTCCCTCACACATCTCAATTATAAAGAATACCAAGGTGGCCGCCAGTTTTACAACCATGTACAGATGCATCCATTCCTATGAGTGTCATATTCTTGACAGAGCAATTTGTTTGCTAAATGTTCAACTGCTATTCTTTTCTGCATTCTAGGCGAACCCATCCCTGTAGAGACTCTTTCTGATAGTAAGAACAAAAAGTTAAGCGCTTGTTAGAGGCAAAGAACATGATGTTGTTCTCATTAGACAACAACTGATCTTCATTTTCACAACTATTAATTGAGCACCTACTATAAGCCAGGACCTACGCTGGTGCTTCAGCAGATCTCTCTGCTTATTGCTGACAACTCAGTGGGGAAGTGGACACTGCTCAGGCAAATGTTGATTAGAATTGGTATATTTCAGACCAAAACTTCTGCAGGGGAATGGTTCAGGAGACTTAAAATTTTCCTTCTAAATAACATGAATGGAGTAATCAGAATTTGAAGGGGAAAAGTTTATATTGCTATTGGAATGTAACTCTCATTAAGGAGCAAAGAAAAGTGGACTGGAGAGGGACCTGGGCTTAGATTTCCCTTATGGTTGTCTCATTAATTCACCATTATAGCTGGGAAAGCTATCAGCAGCCATGGGGTATTAGTCTGTTTTCATGTGCTGATAAAGATATACCAGAGACTGGACAATTTCCAAAAGAGAGAGAGTTTAATGGACTTACAGTTCCATGTGGCTGGAGAGGCCTCACAGTCATGGCAGAAGGCAAGGAGGATTAAGTCACATCTTACATGGATGGCAGCAGGCAAAGAGAGAGCTCACGCAGGGAAACTCCCCTTTTTAAAACCATCAGATCTTGTGAGATTTATTCACTATCACAAGAACAGCACGGGAAAAACCTGCATGGGGAAGAACAGCAGGGGTCCCTCCCACAACACATGGGAATTCAAGATGAGATTTGGGTGGGGACACAGCCAAACCATACTATTCCACCCCTGGCCTCTTCCAAATCTCATGTCCTCACATTTCAAACCCAATCATGCCTCCCCAACAGTCCCCTAAAGTCTTAACACATTTTAGCATTAACTCAAAAGTCCACAGTTCAAAGTCTCATCCAAGACAAGTCAAGTCCCTTCCACCTATGGGTCTGTAAAATCAAAAACAAGTTAGTTACTTCCTAGATATAGTGGGGTACAGGCATTGGATAAATACAGCCATTCCAAATGGGAGAAATTGGCCAAAACAAAATCATTCAATTCCACAATCCAGTAGGGCAGTCAAATCTTAAAGCTCCAAAATGATCTCCTTTGACTCCATGTCTCATATCCAGGTCAGGCTGATACAAGAGGTGGGCTCCCATGGCAGTGGGAAGCTCTGCTCTTGTGGCTTTGCAGGGTATAAGCTCCCTTCTGGCTACTTTTACAGGCTGGGCTGGTGTTTAGTGTCTGTGGCTTTTCCAGGCATACAGTGCAAGCTGTCAATGGATGTACCATTTTGGGATCTGGAGATTGGTGGCCCTCTTCTCACAGCTCCACTAGACAGTGCCCTGGTAGGGACTCTGTGTGGGGGCTCTGACCCCACATTTCCCTTCTGCACTGGCCTAGCAGAGGTTCTCCATGGGGGTCCTGCCTCTGCAGCAAACTTCTGCCTGGACATCCAGGCATTTCTATACATTTTCTGAAATCTAGGCAGAGGTTCCCCAAACCACAATTCTTGACTTCTGTGCACTTGCAGGCTCAACACCATGTGGCAGCTGCCAGGGCTTAGGACCTGCACCCTCTGAAGCCATGGCCTAAGCTCCATGTTGGCCCCTTTCAGACACACTGGAGCAGCTGGGATGCAGGGTACCAAGTCCTTAGGCTGCACACAGCAGAGGGACCCTGGGCCTAGCCCATGAAACCATTTTTTCCTCATAAACCTCCAGGCCTGTGATGGGAGGGGCTGCTGCAAAGGTCTCTGACATGCCCTGTAGACATTTTCCCCATCATCTTGGGGATTAACATTTGGCTCCTCATTACTTATGCAAATTTCTGTAGCTGGCTTGCATTTCTCTTCAGAAAATGGGATTTTCTTTCCTATTGCATTGTCAGGCTGCACATTTTCCAAACTTTTATGCTGTGTTTTCCTTTTAAAACTGAATGCCTTTAACAGCACCCAAGTCACATCTTGAATGCTTTACTGCTTAGAAATTTCTTCTACCAGATACCCTAAATCATCTCTCTCAAGTTCAAAGTTCCACAAGTCTCTAGAGCAGGGACAAATGCCACCAATGTCTCTTTGCCAAAACATAACGAGTCAACTTTGCTCCAGTTCTTGACAAGGTCCTCATCTCCACCTGAGACCACCTCAGCCTGGATTTCATTGTCCATATCATTATCAGCATTTTGGTCAAAGCCAAAATGGTCAACAAGTCTCTAGGGGAGTTCCAAACTTTCCCACATTTTCCTGTCTTCTTCTGAGCCCTCCAAACTGTTCCCCACCTCTGCCTGTTATCCAGTTCCAAAGTTGCTTCCACGTTTTTTGGTATCTTTTTCAGCAATGCCCCACTCTACTGGTACCAATTTGCTGTATTAGTCTGTTTTCCAACTGCTAATAAAGACATACCCAAGACTGGGGAATTTATAAAAGAGACAGGTTTAATGGACTTACAGTTCCATGTGGCTGGGGAGGCCTCAAAATCGTGGTGGAAGGCAAAGAGGAGCAAGTCAAGTCTTACATGGATGACAGCAGGCAAAGAGAGAGGTGTGCAGGGAAACTCCCCTTTTCAAAACCATCCGATTTTGTCAGACTTTTTCACTATAATGAGAACAACACAGAAAAGACGGGCCCCCATGATTCAATTAACTCCCACTGGGTCCCTCCCACAACATGTGGGAATTCAAGATGAGATTTGGGTGGGGTCACAGCCAAACCATATCACACAGTGTGGCTATATAAGACAGGTACACATCCGCTTTGCAGTGTGGGCCATTAACAACTGTGGGCATGCCATTTTATTGATAATTGAATCATACAATATAGAAATTTTAAGATTTAAGGGGTAAAAGGGTGATATTAAGAATGTGTTGTGCCAGATGTGGTGGCTCATGCCTATAATCCCAGCACTTTGGGAGACCAAAGTAGGTGGATGGCTTGAGCTGGACTCGGCTGGCCAACACGGCAAAAATCCTGTCTTTACAAAAAATACACAAAATTAGCCTCGTGTGGTGGCGCATGTGCGTAGTCCCAGCTACTTGGGTTGATGAGGGAAGATTGCTTGAGCCTAGGAGGTGGAGGCTGCAATGAGCCAAGATTGTACCACTGCATTCCAACCTGGGCAACAGGAGTGAGACCCTGTCTCAAACAATAACAACAACAACAGCAAACCATAATGAGCTGTGTAGAAGACCTTAGACTTCATGGTAGGCCAGAACAGTGCTCACCAAGTAGGGTTCCTCATCCTCCTCACCTTTCCCCTTTCCTACATCCTAAGTGTGACAAAGACACATAGCATGTCCTCATGTCCTCCAGCCTTTAGAACACACTGCATAGCTCTTACACAGGGGAGAACAAGACTGCCCACATTGTTCTTTTAAAACAAATACTTCTTATAAGACGTTGCATCATGTCAAATATAAATACAGGAATTGTCTGTATATGGCACACACAAAGAAGAAGTGGCTTCAGTGAGTTGTTTTAGTTTGACAAGTTAATACATATTTCCAGGGAGAATGAGCTATTCTAAATAGGATATTTTATTTCATTCACATACAGTCCCAAAATTCAGCAAAACCCCAGGCAGGTGGTATTCATGCCCTGTCACAAATGCACAAAATGCAGGATCTTTCTCCATGAATGCAAATGTTGCCTCCGCATTTCCCAGCTGACATTTGTTTTTCCAGTGGCGAGAATCAAGGGGTAGTGCCACCTCTCCCTATAAACATCCTCCCCACGAAGCTCAGGAGCCTGTGCTATTTAAATATATGTCTTATGCCCTGAGAGCTAATGCTGGCATTGCCTTTGGGAGCAGTTATTTCCTCACCAGCTCAGAAAAACCAGGGTGTAGCTTTTTCAAATGGGCAGAATGGAGCTTTTGAAAATGCAAATGTGTGTGTGCACTTGAGACAGAGGATGGCTTATAATTAATGAACTTCTGTGAATTGCTTATTGTAGGGGGGGGGTCAGCTCAATAAAAACCACATTGCCTTTTCTTTGTCAGCGACAGATACTCTTATCAGAAACAAGGCTCTTATTGTACCAATTTCCCTCTGATAGAAAAGCAAGGGACTACTGTTCATGGTGCTGACGGGGAGTGTGGGACCGACACTGGGAGAGGCCAGGGGTTTCTTTCAAGACCATCTGAAAACACTGGCATATTTATTGGAATAATCATTAAGAAGTAAGAAGTATTTTACTTACTACTGCCATATGAGTTCCAGTATAGGGTTAAAGGGGGGATTCCTCACTGTGGTCTGTAGTTTTTAAAGGGTAAATTTGCCAATTTTTTAGAAGAGAATGAATACCTGTCACCTACTTTACAGATGGTAAATTTTTTAAAAAGTGAAAGAAACACATTTCTTTCTGTGGACTTTCTGGACTTATTTGTTTTTAACGTACATTTAGTATCCTCCATGAACATTCAAGAAACAATGCTGGCTGGGCGCAGTAGCTCATGTCTGTAATCCCAGCACTTTGGGGAGGCCGAGGTGGGCAGATGGCCTGAGGTCAGGAGTTCAAGACCAACCTGGGCAACATGGTGAAACTCCATCTCTACTGAAAATACAAAAAATTAGCTGGGCGTGGCGGTGCCCACCTGTAATCTCAGCTACTCAGGAGGCTGAGGCAGGAGAATCTCTTGAACCTGGGAGGTGGAGGTTGCAGTGAACCGAGATTGTGCCACTGCACTCCAGCCTGGGAGACAGAGCGAAACTCCGTCTCAAACAAAACAAAACAAAACAAAACAAAACAAAAAGAATGCAGAAAACACTAAGTAGAAGTTCAGTGACTCAAAAAGAGACCTCATCTCACTGAAGTAAAGGCTGAAGAGCAAGGGTCCTCTTTATGGGGTCTGTATGTGGTGGGCAAGGGTCATGTTTCTGAGACACTTTCTGAGCAGTTGCCATTGAGAAATTCTTTTACATGGTGGCTAGTTTCAGGATAGTCATTGGAAAATTTAGGACTTCTAAACAGGTTGCAAAATTGACATTGATATTTTACTTTCTGGGATAAAAATTATTCTAGAAGCTTCTTTTTTGAAAGTGTAGACACATGGAAGCTCTCTGAAATGAGTTTAATTAAAAAGGAATTAGAAGTATCCTTTGGTGCGCTGAGCAGTCTGCCCAATTTTCATTTGTACTCAAATCTACCTAGCTGTGTGACTTGGCCAAGCTACTTTTATTTCTCTGTACCTCAGTGTCCTCATCTGTAAAATGGAGATGCTGATAGTATCTACTTCATGGAATTCTGAGGATCAAATGAATTGGTGGCTATAAAGTGTGGGGCACATAGGAAGTACATAGTCAATGCTATGTGTTAGCCTTCTTCTTTCTTCCTTCTCCTCTTCCTCCTCCTCCTGCCCCACCCCACCCTTCGCCTGCCCCTCTTCCCTACCTCTAGGCAATTCTTCTCACCAGACCATGAGACACAGTGATCTTCTAGACCTAAATACTCTCATAATTTTACAAAAGAAAAATTCCCGTGGAAACAGAATAACCGAAAGACAGAGAAAGGATTCACATATAAGATTCTCTTTAGTCTTGCTTTTTTTTCAGCTCCTCTCGCCATTCTCACGAGCCTAAGAGCCAGTGCTCATTTTCCTTGCTTTGGCCAAAGAGGTTAGCCTGGTCTGGGGAGCTGGGTCTGGAGTAAGGAGCACTGGTCCTGGAGCCTGGTTCTGGTCTTCATTCTCTTTTACCTCTGTGCAGGGTTGCGCAAGTCACCTCCCTGGGACTCGGTTCCCTCCAGTGCAAATGAGAAGTTTAGACTAATTGATCTTTAGGCCTCTTTGCAGTTTGGACAGCCTGGGGTTTCAGCCCCCCCGGAACCTGCAAACTGCATGTATAATTAAATATCTCCTGACTGGAAACATCCTCTGAGCTCAGGATGGGCAGTGTCTAAGATTCGGGGTGTCAGTGCATTTCAGCCCCATTAATGCCCGTGTTTAGGATGGGAGCTTCATCTGTCCCAGAGCTGTGGCCCTCATTCACCACCAGCGATCTGTAATGACTGTGGGCCATTTATCTTTCCTCTCCTGACCCTGACCCTGACTTCTTGGGACTTCCCCTTAGGAACAAAGCATGAAGTGCTCAGATGAAGGAGCTGTCCTATGGTGAGCAAGGCCATAGAGCCCTGTGACTTGGTGGAGCAGGCACAGTCAGTCAGGGAGGGTGTCACTGAAGAAAGTAAATCCATCAGCTGCCCTTATTACCATGTAAATGAATTCATCATGGCGGTGGCAGCGGTGGGCGGGGTGGGGGGAAAAGGACAGGGAGGCCTCCTGGAGTCCCAAGGGCTACGACCCTTTTGATTTGCTGGGAGAGCTATAAATAGGAAGACAGCCCATGACCACACCTGTGGTTGAGGGCAGCACCAGGGGGAGTGTGGCATGCCCTCGGGTGTCGTCATCATTGCCATCTTAGCACTAAGTGTTTCACTGGACTCAGTCTTCCCAGCAGTGTCCTGAGAAGAGTGTCCTAAGTGTGGGGTGGGGCAGGGTGGGCACTGGAGAAGAGGAAAAGGTTTTGTTTTTGTTTTTGTTTTTGTTTTTTTGAGATGGAGTTTCCCCTCTGTCACCTAGGCTTCGAGTGCAGTGGTGAGATCTCGGCTCACTGCAGCCTCCGCCTATCGAGTTCAAGTGATTCTCCTGCCTCAGCCTCCCAAGTAGCTGGGACTACCAGTGCACACCACCAGGCTCGGCTAATTTTGATATTTTTAGTAGAAACAGGGTTTTGCAATATTGGTCCGGCTGGTCTTGAACTCTTGATCTCAGATGATCTACCTGCCTCAGACTCCCAAAGTGCTGGGATTACAGGCATGAGCCACTGTGCCCAGCCACAAAGGGGTGATTTTGGAGCAGAAATAGCATGGAGGGTAGAAAAACCATAAGGGCAATGGATGTCTGCCAAGGGGGAGATGCTGTTGGTAGGAGCTGATGCAGCGGCAGAAAAGGATGGGCATCCTCCTAAGACGGCTGTTTCTAAGTTGAAGTAATCAATGCCTGTGATTAGGCCTGAAGGAGTATTTTCTGGGAGTGCTGGAGCTGGTCTTGTCCCTGGAGATCAGGGGCCCTGGGAGGGCGTTGGCTTATGGTGGCCGCTCTTGCACTCTCACACTTCTGTCTTCCTGCCCTGGCTTGTGGATCTCCACCTGCCCACACTACCCTCGTCCTAACCCAGTTCGGATCATAGCTTTAGCTTGTAAGTTTGCTCAGAGACAGTTTGATTTCATTTCTTCTTACAGCCAAGGAACCTGAGGTCCAGAGATGTGAAGAGAGGTGGCCAATGTCACACAGCAGGGCAGGACTGCAACCCACGTCTGTGACCTCTGATTCAGTGCCAAAGGGAGAGAAGGGGGAAGGGGGAATGGGATTCACGTTTATTTAGAGCTCTTCTGTCCTCAGCAGAGAGAGCTCTAGTTACTTGTACATCAGCTATTTCATTCAGTTTTACTCTGTGAGGTAGGTATTATCACCACTTTACAGATGAGGGAGTTGAGATGCTGAAGAGACAAATTAATTTGTGCTGACTAATTGTGAACCCTCGTCAGATTCCAAGCCTCATCTTTTGGACCTTCACACTCATGTTCTTTCCTCTGTGCCTTATAATACAAATGTCCAGCTTTTCCATTACTCATGCAGCTGATGAATCAAACCAACGAGCTTGTTCCTGGCTCTTCCCCCATCAAAACATGGCTGATCTATGCTCCATTCATTTTCCATCCTTGGGAGGTCATGAGTTTTAACCAAATTATTTGGTTTACACAGTATAGTACCGAAGTGAAATTTTGTCTTTGTCCCTTCCAGGTATCCTAAGCAAGGAGTGTCTTCTGTCCCCAGGAGATACTTGTCAATATTTTTGGCTGTACAATGATTGTGTGGTGGTACTGGCAGTGAATACCCGGGGACTAAGGAGGCTTTCAACACTCTGCACAGTCCTATACAATGAAACAATGTCCTAATCAGAATATCAGTTGCACCTTCTCTGAAAAACATGGCACTTCTTTAAAATATGTCTTCCCAAAGACTGCGTTTCAATGCAGAAATTTGGGCCAGAGGTAAGCCCTCTGGCTTTTGGTCTGGAGAGCCTTGCTGCAGTCAGACATAGCAGATGACTGCATAGACTGCAGAGAAGTCTGGCCCTGCTTAAATGCATCCTGTATAACATTACTAAGTTCTCTAAACTTCATTTCCCTATGTGTAAATGGGGGTAATTTCCCTATGGGGGTAATTATAGCATCTGCCACACAAGGATTGTTGTATTATTTTAATAAATCACTACATGTGGAGGGCTTACAACAGTACCTGGTTTAATTAATCAATAGATGTTAGCTTCAATCCTACATATAATGTAATGTACTATAAAGATTCATTAGGACTTCTTTGTAAAATGCTAAACTATGTGTATTAACACTTCGAAATTCCCAGCCAGGCACGGTGGCTCATACCTGTAATCTCAGCACTTTGGGAGACTGAGAAGGACACCTCATTTCAGGTCAGGAGTTTGAGATCAGCCTGGCCAACATTGTGAAAACCTGCTTCTACTAAAAATACAAAAAAAAAAAAAAAGCTGGGCATGGTGGTATATGCCTATAATCCCAGCCTATTCAGGAGGCTGAGGCAGGAGAATTGCTTGAACCTGGGAGATGGAGGCTATAGTGATCTGAGATCACATCACTGCACTCCAGTCTGGGCGAGAGTGAGACTCTGTCTCAAAAAAACAAAAACAAAAACAAAAACAAAAACAAAACCCAAAAAGCAAAAAGACTTTGAAATTCCTATTGTTTACTTAAATCTGAAATAAAAAGAACCCCCCAATATTAGTATTCTTAAAATATCCACCAGCTATTGGAGAATAAGAGTTCTAGAAGAAGTTGAAGGGTTATGACTATATCAAATTAAAAAAGCAGGTACACCTATGAACATTTTCCCAGGCTTGAGCGATGCCTCTGGGACTGAGTTGACTCTACTCATCTGGATCCTGGGATGGACAGTGATGGCCTTGGGGTAATCCATCTGCATTCATGTCACATTCTATGGCTAGGAATAACCAGGAAAGACTGGAGTGAGGATTCACACTGGCTCTTTACATTTTCCCAAGGAGGAGGAGGAGAAGAAGGAAAAGGAGGAGGAGGAAGAAGAGGAGAAGGAGGGGGATGGTAGTAGTGGTTCTTACAAATCCCTCAGCTGGATGGCTGGATTTAGGGCTGGGCATTTGTGCTTTCACGAGCCAGGTCATTCTAAAGGAATGTGAGAAGTGCATCTCTGAGGACAGAGATTAAACAGTGGGAAAGTAGATAAGTGATCTGGGGGTCTGTCGACTAATGGCTAGCTAGAAGTTAACATTTCACTAGCTCCCACTGAGAAGGTAATGACCAGGCTACACACATGGAGTTTTATTTATGAGAAGAGAGAGTGGCAAGTGAGGGAAGATGAATTTATCATCCCTGCCCACACAGCCCCTCCAGACACACCTGCTTTTTCTTAAACAGCTCCTTGTTTAACATTCTTACAAAAGGCACAATAATATTGGAGGATCAATGTAACATACTCTATGTGATAAGAAGTACTAAATGTCAATGTAATGATATTTTCAATATCATTCAGTCTACTAAAGGCCTGTTGAGTCCTGGAAGCTGTACTAAAGCCTATGGAAGATGCAAAGAACAAGGAGTGAGCCTTGGCCTCAAGGGATAAACACCTAAGACACCAAATAGGAGTGCTTTTCAAAGAGTGGTTCTTAGAATCACAGGTCTGTTACAAAGGCTGATTCTTAAGATCCAAAGCAGATGGGACCCAGGAATCTGCATTTAAAATAAGCCCTCTAGGTAATTCTAATCTACACTGTGGTTTGAGTAGCATTGGTCCGGAGCAAATGTAGGCTCTAAGCCTGGGGTATAAAGGCTTCAATTCTGTGTTATACAAGCAGTGTAGTCATATCTTATAGGAGCGTGTCAAGGGATATTTGAAAGAAGTGTGCAGCCTGTAGTCCTCTAGATGAGAAATATGTGGCAGGTGTGTTTGCAGAGTAGGGGAATTAGCATTGGGAGGTAAAGAATAGCATGACCTTCGTGGTGACCAGTGGAATAAATAAATATAATCCCAATGTTTATGGAATGTCTGGTTGAGTTACGGATGTATTCATCATTAGGGTTTAATCCTAATGCTTTTTAGTATGCTGTCAGATCAGGAGGAAAATCCAGAGGTTTGCTTCTCCACAAATATTTATCAGTGGATGTTTTTGGGAATTAAAACATGACAGGAAATAGGGGCCAAGTACACAAGTGCCTGTCTTTGTGTGGGTAGGTTGTGTAGATTGAGATATTTACTGGATAGAATAGTTAGTGACCTGTATTTATTTGAGGTGTTTCTATTTGTGATATTGAAGGCTAATTCCTGGGGGAAGAAACTGTGAAAAAGCCTTAAATTTGGAAAGAAGGATGTATAGAGGGCCAGTGAGTAGAGAGGGGGAATGAAAGTGTTGGGTGCGGGAGGCAGCTGGGGAAGCTCGGCAGTTGTTCTATTCCCTGGCTGTCTCCTGGGGGAATTCCTGTGGCAGAATCCGGGCACGTTGTCCAGCCTGGGATCAAGAGGCTGGGCAGGAGGTGTAGGAGTGTAAAGGCTAGAAGTGGACCTGTGACCCAGCAGAATGGTACCGCTTTCTGTGACTAAGGAAGCTCAGAGAATGCTCAATTTAAGCCTGGAGTGGAAGTAGATGAACTTGCTGGAAAGGAGCATGATCCTCAGGGGCGCTGGGGCAGAATGGAAATGTGAGCACATGAAAGGAAACTGGTTCGTGCTGAAAGCCAGAGGAAACTGGTTCATGCAATTCACTGAATTGCAGAGAACAGTGTCTCTTAGCCTAGCCGATGACCTTGAACCCTGAGATGTTCCTCTGCTGCTTTTACATGACTAGCCATGGGGAAAAGGAGAAATAGAGTCCTAGGCTGGGACAGTGATAGACTGGGGTAGAAGTCTTTGGACAAATCCTTTTCTTATTCTCTAGGTAGTAATGGGCCATGAGTTGAGGAGTCGATAGCAAGAACCCAGTAGGGGAAGACTTTGGTACGCATTTGGGATTCTGTCTTTGGGATTTTTTAAGTCCTGAGATGAGGGAGCAGACTACTGTGAAGGCATGATTGATCCTGTGAACTGATCTGTTTACTCTGTCCCTGGGACAGTTGTAAATTGCATGCTATCCTGGCTTGAAAACAAAGGACACCAATTTTGCCCCTTTCCTGGCCCCCTGATTGGACACTTTGGCTCAAGGTGGACTACACTCTTTTTGTTTAGTAGCTACTCCAGGCTGTTCTTTTTGTTACTGTAATAACTAGTTAAAGGTTGTGAAGCATGTTCTCTGACCTTCGTTATAACTGTTGATCCATCTGCAAGTCACTGGGTAACCTCATCCTCCTGGTCTTCGGTTTCTTTTTGGCCGCAAGCAAGTGGTGAGGGGATGCTGGGCTCCATCACGCCGGGGGTTCAAGTTTGCACGGTGAGTAAACAAGTAGAGAAGGCTTACAAGAGTCCCTTTTCCAGGAATATCCCACAAGGCTGTTTTGAAGCAAGGCTGGGGCCCCAGAAAGCTGTACCTTAGCTCCACAGTGGCAGCATCCCCTGTAGAAACCCGTCTGATCCTTTGTGACACTCTTGTTCACAGTCCTGTGAAATGGTGCTCCGTGGGAGACTCCAGTCTGCTAGGAGAGCTTCCTTACTCTCAGCACGGAGATGGGGGAAACCATGAGGTAAGGGACCTAATTTATTTTTCAACAACACAACACACTAGTGCATACTCTTCCAAGTGAGTGAGTGTTAGCCCTTTCAAAGTAGCTCCAAAGTGGAGTGAAAGTTCCCTTGGCCCTCTGTCATATTCTCTGACTGTATTCAGTGAGGACAAATTTTTATGCTTGGAAGGTAAACTCATTCCCAAAGACCATCCATAGACCTTAGGAGTCAGGTTCAGTGAATAAAGTAGGCCTAATTGTAATATCCTAATATTCTTTTCTTCATGTAAAATGGCCCTGAGAGCAATGACAACAAGAATTCCAAAATAATTTTAAAAAATGGCAGCCCAGTTGAAATCATCCTTCAAGATGAATATTTTCATGACAATGTTATAAGCCTCTTAAGTTTAAAAAAATAGATTAGCCACATTACTATTTCTTTCATATATAATTCATATGCCTACTACTATTTACCAACTAATACTAAATTTATAGTTCTCAATGAGAATTTTTGTTCGTCCAAACAAACTGTTTCCCTATTTATAAGGGTTGTTACACAAATAAGGTGATTATAAAGACTGGCTTTGAGCAAACAAAAATGCAGTAAGATTTTACGTGAATGAATGCTTTGGTTAGCACAATTTTGATGAACTAACCGTTTTCTTCACTACATGTCGATAGAGTGAGAACATTTAAAACAAGCACAATATACATTAGCTGGGACACAGTATTAGTGACGAATACTAGGAGAGAGGACCTACTTGAACAGGCTCAGACTTAACTTAAAAATTATTTCTCCCTGTAATGGACCTTTTAGTTGCCTGAGCAATTGAGTGCTTTAGATAACCCCCATACATATCAAGGACATTCTAAAT
The DNA here is from genome assembly GCA_036589455.1 of Ateles fusciceps. Classification (NCBI taxonomy): domain Eukaryota; kingdom Metazoa; phylum Chordata; class Mammalia; order Primates; family Atelidae; genus Ateles; species Ateles fusciceps. The sequence continues at coordinate 1,153,119 of JAZHEH010000952.1, read as the reverse complement.
TTTTTCATTGGCATTTGGAAATTTTAAGTTAAGGATGTCTGCCCTTGCTCAAGTTACACACTCTTCAACTTGAGCAGTTCAGCAGAATTCAAAAGATAAGATGTGAATGAGTCTATCTATTCATGTCATCACACTTTGCTAAATTGCCAGGCTATTTGATGAAATCACAGCTCAGTTCTCCCTAAACTGCAAGTGGGTTTGACAGATCTTTAGCTGGAAACCACTGAGGAGCTCTCTTGTGTTTTAAAAGATTCTAAAAGTTTAGAAGCTCTGAGACCCCTTTAAATCTCTGTTTTGAGAGACTCGTTGATTCACAGTAAAATATGAATGTGAGAGATGAACCTGGGGCGTCATAACCAAGGGCTATTGGCGTTGTGGAAGCTTGCTCAGAAGGTAATCAACACAGAGCTAGAGCCATAGTCTTAGTTTCCGCAGTAGTCAGTCAAGCAAAGGGGAGCACATTCTCCTCAAAAACGCATGAGTCATTTTGATTTTTTCTGTATTACCTTGAAACTTCAAATGGACTTATAAATAAGAAGGGAAAATATTGCTAGATGGGTTGTATTCAATAGTTATTTTTAAATAAAATAAAAAATTATGGCTAAATCTATTCCCTAAAAATTGTACAGTAAAATATGTAAACAGTGTGTATCATTAAAGCCTTTTCCTAGAGATATGAATAAATGATTTAGAGTCCAAATTCTTCTTTAAGAGTTCCATTCACTTCATCAAATTACTTCAGCTTGAGATAGGTTTTGCAGTTAAATATTCCTCATTTGAATGCTTAGTCAGAAGGGAGTATTATAGATTATATGGAATCTCAGTCTATTTACAAATAATGAATGTTACTGAAAATATTCTTGTCGTAGAGACACATGCATGTGTATGTCCATCACAGCGCTATTCACAATAGCAAAGACATGGAATCAACCTAAATGGCAATGATAGACTTGGAAAAGGAAATGTGGTGCAAAAACACCATGAAGTACTATGCAACCATAAAAAAAAGATAATGTCCTTTGACGAAACATGGATGGAGCTCGAGGCCATTATCTTTAGCAAACTAATGTAGGAACAGGAAACGGAATACCACATGTTCTCACTTAGAAGTGGGGAACTAAATCATGAAACTACATGAATACATAGAGGGGAACAACACACACTGGGCCTTACTGGAGGGTGGAGGGTGGGAGAGGGAAGAGGATCAGAAAAAATAACTAATGGGTACTTGGCTTCATTTGTTGTACAAATATTTTGTATAACAAACCTCCATGCTGTAAGTTTACCTATATGACAAAGCTGCACGTGTACCCTTGAACTTAAAAGTTAAAAAAGGACGTATTATACAAACGATGTCAAAGAAAGTTTTGAAACAAAAGTTACTCATGATCCCACTATACCAGCGTATGTTTTTCATTTTTATATATTGTCTTCCAATTATTATTCATGTACATTCATATTCATATGTATGTGTAATCATTATATACACTATTTTTATAGTCTACATTTTCATTTAGGATATCTGTGATGGTTATTGGCTATATTATATAGAATATGAAAAAATACAAGAAAAATAAACAAGTTCGAAACTCATAAGATGTGTTAAGCACACATTGCTGTGTAAGCAAGTAGCTCATGCGATACAGGCAGAACTCACTGGCTGTGTTCGGCATGCAGACAATGAGGAAGCATGTGGGCAGAATTCATAAAATACACTAAACATAGGTCGTGGGTAACCTGAAAAACATGTTAAGAATGGAATGGAATAGATAATGGAACAAATAAGATGAATACTTTTAGATAGAGAAGGAGCAGAAAGATTAAGTCATATAATTTGATCACTTCCATTTCTATTGAAACAGAATGGGTTTCAGAATCGGGATGACATAGTTGTCCTCCCTAAATTGGCACCCAATAGGAACATCCATTATACCCACTGTGGGCCCATGTGTACTTGGCCCCCCAGAAATGCAAATAAAAATCTGCAGTTGCTCAGCAGGCTGTCTGGCAAGTTACAGCTATGGCCAGCTGTACTTGCCCTCAGGTCTCTGTGGAGTATGAGCACATCTTAGCGCCATGCACATTCCATTTGCTGGGTCTCTTTGCTCAAACCTTCTTTTGGGTCCTTATAACCACATCAGTAGCAGAGAGGACTCATGTGTGGAGAAAGAGACAAGGCCTAGGAACAATTGTGTAAGTAGGAATTAGGCAGTGTGGTCCCCCAAGTGGCTTATATTTACCTTACCCTAAGTGTGTTAACCTAACCCGTCTGGTTCCCCTTACATCTTGCCATGTGTTTTAAATAAATGTAATACATTGTGGACTATGAGCGTGCTATTGCAAATATGTGAGTCTGTGGCTCTTTCTACTCCATGACCCTGGGATAGCCTGCCTGGTAGTGTACTTTGAGCCCACCATATGACAAGGGCTAGCAAAGGAGCTGCGTAACTGAAGGGAGGAGAAGAGAGTTGTTAGGGTTTTAAACTGGGCATAAGGGTGTAAGTTGACGGAATAACATGAGACTGTACCTGGCACTCATCTGAGGCCATTTGTGCCAAAGACCCTTGGCTCTGCAAGCCAAAAAGCACCAACTAACCAACTGTTTGTTTTCCTATAATGGAGAAAGCCCAAGAGAAGGGAAACAGGGAAGAGCTGTGTCCTAGGAGCTGTATATTTAAAAAACAAAATGCTTCCATTAAATTAATGAAAGAATTAAAGTAATTGAACATACTTCAGAACAGACCGTGTGAACCAAGCGTGATTTTTCTGGTTATAATAAACTGGGATAGATTAAACATTTGAAGTTATCTCCTAATCAGGTATTCATACTCTAGGGCTAGTAAGTGAGCATTTGAAAGACCCTAATTTGGAATTCACACCCAGAGGCTATTACTATAAGCAGACTTTAACTACGCCCATCTAGCTCTGCCTTAGAGAATGTGTTAATCGTTATAAGGGATGCTAGACATTTTTTACTGGGGAGCTGAGTGACATTCCATTTATGTGCATTGAATAGAAATGTTCAATTGCATGAACAGAAAATAAGACTTTGTTGGGTCCAAAAGCCTAATACCGTTTAAAGTGGCATGCTTGGTTTGGAGCTTCAGTCTAGTCCAGTGTTCTGCCACTTGATAGGCACTTCTGTCACCTAATCCAAATAGAATATTAGCTGAACCTTGTCACTAGAATGTGGCCACATCTACCTCAGGTAAAGTTTTCATGGAAGGTGCTTGTTGACATGCTTAAAGGATAGAGAGGCAGGACCTCATCTATTAAAAGATCAGACTTTTGGCCTGTTTGTTAATAAATGTTTACATGTGTGCTGAAAGGTAGCTTGATACTTGCTGTTATTATAACATATTGTCAAGAACTGTGAATGGTCTGAGACTTAGCCCTATTTACAAGTTGACAAGGTGGTCTGCCCTAGTTTCATGGATGTTGGTAGAAGACATGAGACTCTTGAGTCAGAGATGAAGGACAGTTTGCAGTAGCCAGAATATTAGCATTCTTGCACCAGTTTCTCGAGCCTCAATCCCCACAGTGTGATGGGAGGGCCAGATGACACCGACATCTATACATGGAGTGGATTATGTCACAGGAGATGACCCCTTCATTTAGGGAAACTGGATATCATATATCTTATACTGGGAAGTAAACTCTGGAGAGAGACACTCTGTCTTCCAAGATTATTAATTATACAAACATTCTTGAAAAGGTAGTCCAGAACAAAGGCAGTCAATGCCTTGCTAACAAGACATGCAGAAAGTGAGGGGTCATGGAGAATTGTCTGTCTTAGTCTATTTTCTATTGCTTATAACAGATTACCTGAAACTGGGTAATTTATAAGAAATGAACTTTATTTCTTACTGTTCTAGAGGCTTGGAAGTCCAAGGTCAAGGAGGCACATCTGGCGAGAGCCTTCTTGCTGGTGGGGACTCTCTGCAGAGTCCTGAGGTGGTACAAGGCATCGCATAGTGAGGGGGCTGAGCATCTTTGTTCAGGTCTCTCTTCCTCTTCTTACAAAGCCACCAGTCCCACTCCCATGACAGCCTATTTACCCATTAATCCATGAATAGATTCATCCAGTCATAAAGGCAGGCCCTCATGACCCAATCACCTTTTCAGGCCCCACTTCTTAATACTGCCACATTGGGGAATACATTTCAACATAAGTTTTGCAGGGACAAATATACAAACCATAGCCCAACATATAGGCTCTAGGAATGAGGTGTGAGGGAGGAGTCCTATTGTCTTCACCATCTCAAATCCCTGGAGACAACCAATATTCACCAAGAAGAATATGAAAATTGTGAACAGCTACATTGTTCCAGCCCTTCTGAGCGAAGCCAGCTGAAATCTCTCAGCAGAAGTGTTGGGAAGTCCCTGACTGGAAACGTTCTGTTTGGTGCCCTCCCAACCCAGTTGGAGAATCCCGCCCCTTCCAATGCAGCAAATGGCTGTGAGGAGACTCCAGAGTCTGTTAGCTTTCCCTCATATGAGGAAGCTTCAGGGCCCGGGGCAGGCCCTAAGCAGAGCTGCCTTGGTTCCGTGGGCTAGGTCACTGGGCAAGAAGGCCAGGCCCTAGGGAGTAGACTTCCAGGCTCTTTGTACTGGATTTTCTGGATTCTGTTTGGTAGACTCAGATACAAACATATGATTATGTCACTGAAAAAGACAAAAGATATGAAAAGAGTCTCGTAAACAGAGTGCACAGAGAGTGAACAGAAGTGTAAAGTGATGGGTTGGGGAGGTAGGGAAAGAGGTTTCTGGAGAAACTAACAAGCAAAACAAAACCATTTCTTGTCTAATCTTATGTCCCTAGCAAAGGTGCAAATGGAGCTATCCATACTGCAAAAGATAGCAATCATATTGGTAAGCAGGGGTTAGCATTTCCTTGTTTTAAGCTTACTTTAGATATCCACCCCCTTAGGGACTGGTTTCGTTTCTTGGAAGAAGCAAGCAGGGCATTTGCCAAAGCTATCGGTTTCTAGGTATCCAATACCTGGCTTTGGTAGAGCATGAAGGGGAACATTCCATCAGGGCAAGACTAAGATTAAGACATAGAGACCTGATCGAGAAACAGATCAGTGTTAACACACTCAGTCAAGGGGAAATGAAAGGCTTCCCTAGCTGCCCCATTAACTGCAAATCCTTAGGCCAACCGGGGGCAAATGACATAAGGGAGAGGCTCCACAGAACACCATTAAGCAGCTGTAAATTGAACCATTAATCTCTGTGATTCAGCTTAAAGGAAAACCAGTTCTCTAGTTGATGAAAATGCTGATCGGCTCCATGCTGGGAAAGTTCTGGTTAGAAGAGTGACCCTCCCTTGGGGGAACTCCAGGGACTGGTTTGGGGGATGGCAAGTCCCCTGGCAGCCCCAGGCATTTTATTATAATCGCAAAGGGGGAATGCACGGTACTCCCTTGGAAACACTTTCCTGGAATTTGCGAGTATTTTCAGCTTCAGCAACTTGATGGCTTTTCTCAGAAGCACCGGATGAGAAAAAGGGATTCTCTGCTGCCATGATAGGGCCCATTCTGTATGTTCAGCCCTAGGGAAGGGATTGGGAGTCTTGTCGAGGGAAATGTGGGTTATCACACATTATCTGCAGGCGGCTGCCCATGGAGCACAGTCTGCCTGGGTCTTAAAACAGATTGCCTTCTTCCCTGTCAGAACTGGGGCTGTTTGCGTAAGGGGTTCCTGGATATGGGGCTGCTGCTGGGGCTGCAAAGCTTCTCACAAAGGACTCTGCCTCTTTGGAGTAAAAAGAAATGAATGGGGTCCCAGGCCTGTTTCAGAACATTCTTGGTACATAGTAATACCTACCAATAATTGCTCACTGTCTATGTTCCAGCTTCTGCTCCAAGTGCTTTATATGTATTCATTCCTTTGAATCTGCAAAACCTCTCTGTTTGGTATTGGACACTGAGGCAGGGGGTTTAGGTCACTTGTTCAAGGTTACCCATCTTACAGAGGGTAGAACCAGCCTTTGAACCAGGCAGTGAGGTGTTAGCCTGGGATATGCCACTTCTTGTGGTGTGCACCCAACTGTTAGTCACTGACTGGTAGGCTGCCATGGTCGGCGGGGCCTCTGCTCTGCAGACATTGCCCAGCTTACCTGACCATGTGGCTGTCTGCATGGCACCCACTTCTATATCCTCTAGGCTGGGCTCTGCCTGCCAGTCTGGACACTCTGATTCTCTGTCCAGCTGCTTTACTGGACTATTCCTATTATTATAGCCTCCAGGGCCTGTGTTCTATCTCTAGGGCTGGACTCCCTCCACTGGGGGAGGGAGGACAAGCTGTGAGCCTGTCCCTTCTTTGACAGTTAGCTGGGTACTGCCCCACTGTGTCCTCAGCTCAGCTACTGAACCTCCTGCTGGCTCATGAAGCATCAGAACTGCGCTGTGCTGGAGTGGAAATAAGAAGGCTTTGGGGCCTGGTGAAGTGGGATTGAATGCCATCTATTCCTAGATCAGCCGTGTGATCTTCATGCCACTCATCTTTCAATTGGGGGCTTCCCTCAGAAGAAAAGATGAGCTAACCTTTATGAAAGCACTTGACACAGGATTTAGCACACAGTAGGGCTGTCAATACATCTGAGCTCTCCTTCCCTGCCTTCTCCATGTGAAATACGGTTACTCAAAGAAGTGTTAGCCACAAGCCCTAGTAATTTCATGTGTTTGCTTAGTCCCTCCTGGGAGGAACTGTGAGTGTATGTGGGTTAGATGTATGAGCGGGTAGAACTGGGCAGTGTCTATACCAGGCCATAAATAATGATGTGGCTCATATATTTGAAAGCCAAAGGTATGTTCATACAAGACCTGAGTATGTTTTTAAAGCTCACAAACCATTCATCCACCCCAGCATGACTTTTTTAGTGCCAGTTTTAGAATTTTGATGTTTTCTCTTTCTCCTTAAAAAAGTGATGTACATTGCAGAGCAGTTTCTGGCCTTGGCATGCTGTGAAGTTGCTGCCTGGACATTTTTTTCCTTTAACTGTTTATTAAGGATGGAGAGTCTAGCTTGGAGATATCTTAAATCCTATGAATTTTGTCAAAAATTCAGCTCCAACCACTTTTTGAGCATAAAAAGAAAATAATTGTGTAAGGAATATCGCTGAGTTTAAAATGAGGAAACTGAGATCAGCTGAGGAAAATTAAATGCCAATTTATTAAGCTCCCGGGCGAGGTTCTGTGGTCTTGGAAAGGGGGCCAGAGAAGTTGCCTTAACTTCCCAGGGCAAGGAGTTTTATAGGGGTCAGAGGCCATTGAGTGGACATTGGGGAGACAAAGCATAGGGCAATTGATTGGGTATTGGGAGACAGGGCTTGGACGGGGCGAGCTGCTACTGGTAGGTAGGCGGGATTTTCGGTGCGCAGGCATTAGAGGCGATTGATTGGATATTGGGAAACGGGGTTTTTCAAATTTCGGCGGGGTTTTTCAACGGCGGGCTAGGTGCCGGGTGCAGAGCTTGGTGTCGGGTGCAGATTTGGGTGCGGAGTGCAGAAGTGGGCGTTGGGGAAGCTTCGTGGCGGAGCTAGATGAGCGCGGAATGGTGACGTAGTTTCCAGGCTTGGGGAGGGATGGGCGTGTCCGAGCTCCCGGCAGGCAGCCCGGCCTTACAAATTGATTTTAAAATACGTACATAAATTTACACATTGGAATGCCTGCCGAGACCTAGGGGGGAATTACGGGAATGTCAGAACCTGGAGAATTCCCAGGAAGGCTGAGATGAGGCACTCCTGGGGCCCTTGGGGGAAGGCTGATCTGGGTGGGAGCATGAACCCAGCTTGGTTTAGGGGTCTCCAGGAAGTGAAGGCCCTTAGTGCTGTCTTTGGCAGTCCAGATAAAGGGAAATTGCATTCATAACTAACTTCTGTCTGAACCTGAGTATGCCGTGGGGAGAAAATTATGACTGTGGTTTTTTGCCACAGTGATTTGAATTCCATCCAGTTCTGTTACAATGAAAACGGCTCTTCTTGATTGGCAGGATAATCTTTAACATTGTTGTTACTTGCAGCATCAAAAGGTGCCAAACCTGAGTCCTCTTACTGTGATGTTGGTAACTACTGATGCTCCATTTTCCAGATAAAAGATAGAAAAATATTTTGAAAAATGCATAGAGCTATCTATAAACAAGAAGCTGACCTAGGACATACATCTTTTTGACCCCTTGATGGTTTGTTAGTTTATTTATTTATTTCACTCCTGTCTTCTCTAGCCCATTTGACTGCTGCTAATTAAGACATGGAAGCCAGTGACTTTACCACTGACGGCCAGCAGGACCCGCTTCGTGGGTGTGTGACCTGTGTCGTTACCGGAGAGCCCCACCCTTAAAAGCAGCCCATACCTGGTTTAATGCTCTGCTGTGAGTATCTTAAAATTATGAATACTTTTTGAAAAAGGGGCCTTGCATTTCATTTTTCAGTGGGCCCCAAAATTGTGTAGCTAGTCCTGATGGCCAAACTTACCCCTGTTCGTTTGTCTGGCTAGGTGGCATTTCCTTTCTTCCTTCCCTCCCTCTTTGGTCCATATATGTCACTTGGTGCCCCTTAGTTGATATAGATAACTGTTTTACTTCTCATAGCCTCTGTCTGCTATCTGGGAAGTTTGGCCAACTTGGAGTGGGTGAGGGGTATGGGTGCACAGTCCAATTTGAGTGGGTGGCAGAATGCTGTGATGCTCAGGGATACGTGGCATCTCTACAGGGAACCTGTTGTGTGTCTCAGAGTGAAGACTAGAAGTGACTGTGTCATCCACAGCCATGAAGATCTGTATGTCCATTTAGGAAGGTGTCAGAGTTGTTGTGGGAATGGAAATAAAGGGGTATTAGTTTGAAAGTAAAGATAAATAGAACGGGATGTTGAGGTTGATGACACCCCAAAGCTGCAGTGAGTAAAGATCCATCTTGATTAAGTTGCATGTGCAGACAGGGGCCATGAAACCAGGCCTTTCTCTTTATTTGTTCATACTTGGCATACCCTTATTTGTATTTATTTATTTATTTTTTGAGACAGAGTCTCACTCTGTCACCAGGCGCTAGGCTGGAGTGCAGTGGTACAATCTTGGCTCACTGCAACCTCCATCTCCCGGGTTCAAGCAATTGTCCTGCCTCAGCCTCCTGAGTAGCTGGGACTGCAGGCATGCGCCACCACGCCCAGCTAATTTTTGTATTTTAGTAGAGACAGGGTTTCACCATGTTGGCCAGGATGGTCTCGATCTCTTGACCTCGTGATCTGCCCGCCTTGGCCTCCCAAAATGCTGGGATTACAGGCATGAGCCACCGTGCCCGGCCACCCTTATTTCTTTAGCGAGGCCCTTGCTGCTCCTTCGTGCGGACATGTAAGTAAAATTGCTCTGGGTCTTAAGATATAACTGTCTGGCATGGCTTCTTTAGAAAGGATTTTTGAGTAAAACGTTAGGGCCAGTTTGGATTTCACAATGCCAGGAATCAAATTCCTGATCAGTGTGTGAAGCTAGAGCATTTTGGTCACATAGTCGCACATAAGTGCAAATGAACATGTAAGCAGAACTGGATATCCTGGAAATCTGCATCACAGAAAGATGGACAATCAGGACTGAACTAGGACTGTGCAGTTTGTGCTGCTAGTCAGAGGAGTGACTGGTGCAAGATCTAGCCTTCGTCTGGGGGATGTGTCTTCCCTGAAGTATTGCCTTTAAACATCCATGCAAAGGTGCCAGGTGCAGTGGCTCATGCCTATAATCCCAGCAATTTGGGAGTCTGAGGCAGGCAGATCACTACAGGTCAGGAGTTCAAGACCAGCCTGGCCAACATGGTGAAACCCCGTCTCTACCAAAAAGATACAAAAATTAGCCCGGCGTGGTGGTGTGCACTTGTAATCCTACCTACTCAGGAGGCTGAGAGAGGATCTCTTGAACCCAGGAGGCAGAAGTTACATTGAGCCGAGATCAAGCCACTGCACTCCAGCCTGGGTGGCAAAGTGAGACCCTGTCTCAAAAAAAAAAAAAAAAATTCACACAAAGGCTGACAGCCCTCAGAGATTCTTCATCTTGAATTCTACCATAGAATTTTTTAAATTATTTTTTCTGATTTTAAAAGCAAAAGTTGAACTTTGTATGAAAGCTTGAAAATAAGTGAAAAAGAACAGTCAAAAAGGACTCATAATCTCATAGCACAGTGATGATCATTGCCTTCTTTTTAAAGGATTTTGTAAAGGAGTAAGTCCTCTGGGGTATTAAGGGATGAGTTTATATACAAATTTTGTGTCACATTAGCCTGTAGAAATTCCTCTCCCGTGTATGTGAATAGTCTTAGAGGAGCATCTTGTAAAAACAGTTTTGTGTTTCTGAAACTTGCTTGTTATTGGAGTCCATGGAATTTCCTTTTTCTTTTCTTCATTGTGGTGAAGAAGATGGTCATTAGGTTTGATCTGTTTGAAACTGAGAACTTACAAGTAAAAATCCATTCTCCTTTTTTTTTTTTCTAAGGGAAATTATTATTCAAGTGTTCAAATGAAGTTTTAAGTGCATATGCTGAGCCTCTAAGCTAGCGGTCTTCCTGTGTTTGTCAAAGTAAACTTTGGATTGTGATTGTGGAGAGTTTCCTGTGCTACTCCTATTAATGGATCCTGTGGATAAGGATCTCACAGACCTATCTTTGAGTGGCCAGTATATCCGTGTTAGAGGGAGAAGTGATTTTTCATATGGTATGTTTTTTCCTTCTTTAGTCAAAAAATCATTAAAGCCTTTTGTGTTCCTATGACTTGAAAGGCAAGGGGACTTATAGTTAACTTGAGAGTTAAATTATAACTTCTACCTTCTGTGTGAAGATAAAGATTCCTTTAAAAAAAATCAATGCCCAAGTTGGTTGGGTGAGGGGTCTTTCTCATACCGTCTGCTCTTCCACTTCCACCTGCTATCCCCCTTCAACCTTTAAAGAAAAAGACTTGATGTGTGAATGTGGATGAAAATGGCTGTTCGGTTTTTGTTTCGTTTTGGAGTTCTAACATTTATTCAATTGAATTCAGCCATCATTTCTACATGGAGAGACACCTACCTGGTGAGGTGGAGGTGGGGGGGAGAATGAAATCACAGACAGAAGGCCCACAGTGCCTGACCTAGAGGGGTGCTGCCCATCCAACTGGGTGAATGGAATCTTATTCCAAGACATAAAGGATACAAAATTTCCTTAACTCAGGAGCATTTGACAGGGGTGATAATATTAGGTAACCACTTCACTTGCAGTTTTTTCTAAGGGCTAAAACCAAACCAGAGGCCTCTGTTAATGGACCTGGGTCTATTGTGAAATTACCCTGGCTTTGTTGGGGCAGCAAACATGAGATCCTCTTTGTCATTTTGGGAGTTTGGAAGCCACCCCCAAGGGCCTTGGTCAGGATGGACCCAGGAACGTCTAGGTTGGTTCTCCCCCACTCCTTTCACCTGAATTTCCCTAGAACTGTGCAGAATGTGTATAGGCCTATGGTTGACACCCCTGGGATGAGATGGGTCTCTGGTCCTAGCCCGTGGGTACAAATAGAGAGATCACAGTGACTGGCTGGAGCCAAATCTTCTACTGGGTTCCTTGAAACTGCCAGAAAGGATTGGCCAGGAACTTCGTTCTAAGTTCTGGTTGGTTTGACCCTTTTGGCTTCTTTGTTCATCTGATGAATGATCACTAAATTGTCACAGAACAGAAGCTAGACCTTCTTGGAAAGTATTATTTTGTTTTGCTTAACAGCCCTTTGGAGTGATAGCTTTCCATTTCTGGCAGGAGAAGTGAAACACAGATTAGATGGCTTGCACCCATTTAGATAATATGTAAGGTTCACAGGGAGTTGGTACCTAAGCCTTTTCAGTTAGAGACCTCCATCCTTAGCCTCTGAGCTTACAAGCCATCTCTTAGCTCATAGGTCTTTCTTTACATAATTGATGTGTTTCAGAAATGCCACCTGGGAGGACTGATTTTTGCACAAAGCAATTACATTTTTATAGGCAACAGAGATGCCTTTTCTTTAAAAGAATCAAGTTGTGCATTATTTTCTAAAAAGAGCTGTAAATCTCCATTTTATCCTCTAAGTCAGATCTTTTAAAGTAGGAAATATATATTCATGAACAAGTAGGCTAACAATTATCCATTAAAAATGATAACAATGAATCTGATAATATGTGTCTTTCTAAAAACAAACCTGAAGAATTCTTTTGAATGGCACATTCTCATCTTGGAAGAGCGTATTCTTTCAATAGTGTTTTTGTTGTAGTTGTTGTCCTCTGCTCTTTTGACAGACGGTTTTGCCGTGATTGCTAGTATTTTCCTATCACGTTCCATTTTCAAATGTTAATCATTAGTCATTCTTCATGACCTCTCCATGCAGCCGCCAGAATATAATTATTAAGGGCTGCCTACTTGCACAATGATGGGGAGGGGGATCTGAGGGTTACAAATGACCCAGGGTCATGTCCTGGGTCAAAAAAAGATGAAACGTTAGTCTAGTGATCAGCCCCTGGGTCCTGGGAAAGACAGACCTCTGAGAGCAGTGGAAACCGAGAAGGAAGGATGGCTGCACGCGCTCAGGGAAGACAGGTCCTATAGGCTCTCAGAACCCCCTTTGATTTGTTGCCCATTCCACACAATGTTTAGTAATAAACAGAGTTCAATGGCCAGAGTCTAGACAAACAAATCACGGCCTGGAAAACCCTGTGTGCTGATGACATGTTTTGTCTTTACAGCGTGTAGAGGAAGGAGCCAGCTTTGAAATTCTAACGCACTGTCTTTGTGAGCTTGCAGCAAATCAGAGAGGCTGAGTTGGGGATTCAGACAATCAGGCCCTGCTTTGGCCAAATTAGAAGGCATTCCCCACTCTGTGGCTTGTGATTTTCCTGCTCTGTCTTCCTCCAGGCGTTAGGAAGCTGTCGTGAACTTTAGTGAAATGTGAGAGGTTTAAATATTAATATTTCTGAACCCCTCAGGGTAGACTCAACCACCTGCTTCCCCTGTAGCAGCTGCCCTGAACGGTTTTCACTGGAGAGACAGCATTTTTCTCTTTAAACAAAATATTTTCTCAAAGTTGGTTTTTAATTGAGCCAGGACGCCTTCATGTTCACTGGCTAGATTTATCTCTGCCATTTGGAGGGGAAGAGAAATCTCAAAACTTCATCATTTACTTGCTCCTTCCTCCCCCACTCTGTCAATGGAAGCACAGTATCAAACAGGGATACGCTGGCAGGCTGGGAGTTAGCAGCACAAAAGACAAACACTTAAATCTCATTTCTGTTGGGACGGAAACAGGAAAAATGCTAAGGAAGGGCTGAGCCTGTTGAGTTCCCTGTAAAATAATCCCTGGAGTGAAAACAGCAGCTTCTTCTTCTTTTTTTTTTTTTTGAACATGTGCTTCTTATAAATACAGTCCAGGATGATCAACTGTGTATACAACAAAGCATGCTTAGAAAATGTGGTTGGTAGTATTTTTCTGTGAATGTATTTCAGCTATTTTCATTTTGAAATAATTCATTTCCAGCATGTATGGAGGGAGGTTCTTTTACAATTATTCAAATACATTTTTATTTGCAGGCATCGAATTGTTTACTCAATGTTAATGGTACCTTACAAATATTTACTGAATTTCTCTGTAAACGCTCCTCTAAATTAGACCAGAAGGTTCAAAACTCTGACTAACTCCCCTTTGGTATCCAGCCTTTTAAGGTAATCTCCTTGCTGGTATCTGTACAATTAACCGAGAGCATTTTAATAACAGGGGAATAATAATTGCCGTTTGCTTATCATTGAGAGGAATTCCCCCCTTGTGAATTTACTTTTAGGAAGACTAGATTGTTGTGTAGCACACGGTGATGCTGATAAGGGCTTTAATTACTGTGAGAGATTTTGGTGGACGGGGAACAGGAATTTGCAGTGTTTTTGCTCATATTTTGTGGAGAATTGAGAAACTTAAATTCCTGTAATTGCTGAAAATGTGGGAACTGCTAGAGTAAAAGATGTTTATATAGATAGCCATAAATCTCATAAATCTACAAATTTGTTCATGTGTGCAACAAAGTGTGCAGAGATGAACAAAGGGTCAGGTGATAAAAACCCAAACCTTACATTTTTTTCTACTCTTTTCAGAGATAAGGTTTTGTCACGGGCATAAATTAATTCCTCTATAGATTTCTCTTTTGTAGAACTCTATTTTAATAGAATGCCATTTCCTTATATATTTTTGTTAGGAAACAAAACATAACGAGTTCCATATATTAATTTAAATTTTAATTGCAACATGAAAGAACAATACCTGATTCTACTCTAACATTTACACCAGAGGTGACAATGTTCATGTTTTGAATAACTTAATGCCTTTGCTAATTAAGTTGCAGTGATCAAGAACTATATTAAATAAGAATAGATATGCATAAATGTATGTGTGATGCTAGAACTGCAATTAACGGAATGGGAACATATTAAAACTCTGTCTACATTACTGCAAATATTCATCAGTTTAAACTGAAATTCAAGAGGTTCTTTGTGATTCTTTATGTGAGAAAGTAGATGCAACTCATGTAGCTGCAGAATGTCAAAGGTAGGAGACTTAAGACTTCACTAGCCTGCTCATATTAATTCATTAATTTCTGCATTCATTCAACAAATGAAGGCCCACTATGTGCTTAGTGCTGGCATCGCCATGGTGAGCAAAGTAGACCAGCTCCCTCTCTCCAGAGGTGGATGTCAGGAAAAAGTGACATGGTCAGGCCTGGTGCGGTGGCTCATGCCTGTAATCCCAGCACCTTGGGAGTCCAAGACAGGTAGATCACCTGAGGTCAGGAGTTCGAGACCAGCCTGATCAACATGGAGAAACCCCGTCTCTATGAAAAATACAAAAAAATTAGCCAGGCGTGGTGGCGCATGCCTGTTATCCCAGCTACTTGAGAGGCTGAGGCTGGAGAATCACTTGAACCCGGGAGGTGGAGGTTGTGGTGAGCCGAAATCATGCCATTGCATTCCAGCCTGGGCAACAAGAGCAAAACTCTGTCTCAAAAACAAAACAAAACAAAACAAAAAAAAAACAAAACAAAAAAGTGACATGAACAGATTTGCATTTTGAAAAGTTCAGCCTCATTTACTTTGAAGTTTTATAGTTAATTATATAATTCAGGTAAAACTACTGGAATAGAACCTTTTAATTCTAGGAAAATTTAAAGAGTGACATGTATTCAGTGATGGACCATCAGTTTCTGAGAAACTTTCTAATATTACAATGGTTTATAATATTATTGTGCATTGCTGAAGTTAGAAAAGAACGATAGTGTAAGATACTTCCCCACCGACCCACATTCTTTTTCTAGACTTATTTATTGTTCTGGTGAACATTTAAGTTCCAAAATTTTTGCTGGCTTAATTAATTGTTAAATAATGCTTAAGAATTCACCAACAGTTGAACTTAATCTTTACCTTGGGACCCCATTTCTCTTTGGTAGCTGAAAATTTAAGCATTCATGCTCAAGGGAAACCGTCCACGTAGTGATGACCTAGTCATTTCCTGCCTAGATTTAGTCATTTGCAGGGCTCTGCTCTTCTCCCTTTCTTAGAAGTGGCATCTAAGTTCACAGATGGGGGAGGGTTGGCGGCACTTGAAGAATGAGTTTGGGGAATCATCTGGCCCTCTGGCCCAGGGTTGGCACTCTGCAAGGTGTTTTTGGCCCTCTGGTCTTTAAAGGCTATGGGCCTCAATCCGTCCAGATTCTGCCTCTAGGTGCACATGGTCTGTCTTAGTCCGCTGGGGCTACTATAGGTAAGCACCCAAAGAGGATGGCGTGTAAACAACAGAAATTTATTTCTCAAAGTTCTGGAAGCTGGGAAGTCTAAGAGCAACGTGCTAGCAAATTTGATATCTGGGGAGGGCCCTCTTCCTATTTCACAGACGGTGACTTCCTGCTGTGTCCTCCTCACGTGGCAGAAGAAAGAGGAGGTCTCTCTTGGGTCTTTTTTTTTTGTTTTTGAGACAGAGTCTTGCTGTTGTCACCCAGGCTGGAGTGCAGTGGTGTGATCTTGGCTCACTGTAACCTCCGCCTCCTGGGTTCAAGCGATTCTCCTGCCTCAGTCTCCCGAGTAGCTGGGATTACAGGCACCTGCCACCACGCCTGGCTAATTTTCATATTTTTAGTAGAGATGGGGTTTCACCATCTTGGCTAGGTCGATCTTAAACTCCTGACCTGAGGTGATCTGTCTGCCTTGGCCTCCCAAAGTGCTGGGATTACAGGTGTGAGCCACCATGCCCAGCCTTGGGTCTTTTCTTTTTTCTTTTTAATTTTTTTTATAAGGGATGTAATCCCAGTCACGAGAGTTCTATTCTCATGACTCAATCGCCTCTCAGAGGCTCTACCTTCTAATTCCATTACCTTGGGGTTAGGATTTCAACATTGAAATTCTGAGGCAATACAAGCATTCAGATCATAGTGTCACCTCCACTTACCAGACTCCCCACATTCTGCATTCATCTCATTCCAGTCAGGAGACCCCTTCACAACTGTGGCCCTTGCTCTGGCTTTTATAATCTGGTCATGGCAGGGAAGGACTCTCTACAAACACCTGACTGACTTGACTCTCCCTGCTTCTCCCCCACAGGACCCTGGGGGATGAACTTGCTGTACTGGCTGCACTGCTCTGGGACCCTGGGACCTCCTCACTGAAGTTACATGGGGTAGGAAATGGGGGGCAGGGTGTGGGGAGTAGAGCAAGTAACACTACTGCTCTCCTGTTTCATTCTCAACACTCTACTCCCACTCAGAAAGATTTGTAATCTCTCTCCCCAGTGGAGAGAAAATGTTTTTCTAAACCATTATTCATGGATAAGCTTTATACAGCAAACAGCAAGCAAGCGATTCCTTCAGGGCTTTGGCTCTTGATATTCAAATCCAAGCTTTTAGACCTTAGAAAACCTTTTATCTGTTAAAAAGCTTGGCTTCTGCAAATCAGAGGGTCTTGGTTTTCAAGATTAGTGTCTCTACTATGATTTTTAAAAATTGTTATTTGGAAATGTGGTTGCTTTATCTCTTCTCCTGTCTTTGCCCTCTTCTTGGCTATAAACTGCAGCCTCAAAGTACAGTTTTAATGGAGGAAAAATGGGAGGCAGGGGTTGTAGGGAAGGCTGAAAGAGAAGGTAAATGAATGGGGCGGTGATTAGAAAAATTTACTGGCCAGGCACAGTGGCTCACACCTGTAATCTCAGCACTTTGGGAGGCTAAGGTGGGAGGATCACTTAACTCCAGCAGTTCTAGACCAGCCTGGGCAACAAAAGGAGGCCCCATCTCCACAAAAAAAATTTAAAAATTCACTGGGCATGGCTGCAGTGAGCTATGATCACACCACTGCAGTCTAGTCTGGGCAACAGAGCAAGACACTATCTGAAACAAAACAAAATGGAACAAACCCCTCAAAACCCATCAATAATGTTTCCCATGACCAACTCCGCTGTACTTAGAGGTGGGAGCTACTTACTAGAACTTCTTTATTTGTATGTATTCTGGGCGTGACACGCTCTTCAAAACCACTGTGATGTGCCAGTTTGCTTTTGTTTACAACTTTCTTAGCAAGGTCTTTATTGAGGCCAGTTGTATGTCTGACCAACATTTATAACCTAATTTACCCTGAAAACTATTCTTGCTTCTGCTTTCTATACCTCCACAGTGGTTTTTAAATTTGCCAAGTGTGAAATCTCACCCCAAAGCCTTTTTCTTGAAAGTGATTCCTATCCCTGAGGAATGGATGATTTAAGTCGCTCTTCAAAAATCATTACACAAAATGTAGGATGACATGAGACGCGAACTGCCAGCCATGCAGGGGGAGAACACAGTGCCAGGATTTGTAAAAATGAGACTTTCTTGATTCAAACAAAATAACCATTACCAGGTTACCACTGGGGGTCAAATAGCCTGTTATCCTGACTGTATTTCAAGCCACTGGACACTCCACTCAGCTCTCTAATAGCTCCGCTAGAAAGAAAAACCAAATAGCAATCCTGTCTGGAGCATGCCTGGCTGAGAGTGGGTGTTTAGAATTGTTTGTTGACTGATGGCTTCTCACAGAACAAGCAGAGCTGCTGGAGCTGTGAGCATTCAGTGGGCATCATCCAACCACCTTGTTTTTCAGGGAAGAACCCAGGAGGCACCTTGACATAGGGACCAGGACATGAGTTCTTCTTCTGTGAGACGAGTGTTAGCTGAACCTTGGCACCTAGATAATTTTTTAGTGACTACAGGAGAGAAAGCCCTGCTCACGTCATTCCGTGGGACAAAGTTTTTCTGCTGTCTCCCAAGGCTACAGAGCCCTTCCCCATTGAGAACAAACGCGGAGACAGAATGACAAGGCACAAAACCAGCTACGGCCCAGGCTTGTGGCACTTGCGGCCTCTTTCATTGAGAAACAATGGGGTCTAAAAGAGTCGCTCTGAGTTCAGATGTTATCTCTGCTGTTTCTATGGTGTGTTTTAAATAATAGTTTCTAAAAATATTTTCTAAATATGTAAAGTTATATGATCATATTGAATATTTTCTTCAAAATATATGCTCCTCCTCATACATTTGTGAGTTGCTCATCCCATGGGGAATCACCGAATTAGAGTTTTTCAATGGACTCCATGCTCATCTGGAGTGGGAGCACATATTGCAGAATATTATAACATAATCAATCTGAATGTCATTACCATTCATTATCTTTAAAAGCATGTAGTAGACAGCTATATGCTTGGGCACTGTCTACATGGATCCACAGCCTTTGATTTCTGGCACCTTACAAGTCAAGATGGTTCTGCAGTAGTCAGGCATGAAGGTTTGAGCACCGGTATATTGGCAAAATCAGATCACAGTTAAGGCATTTTCATTGTACACAAGCATAGGGAAGGAGTATTTGGGATTGTATGGAAAGTATTGAGTAATGAGGAGAATAAGAATTGGGTGTGAAGATGGGTAGAGGTTAGTTAGTCTGAAAATTCTTTTTTTTTTTTTTTTTTTTTTGAGACAGAGTCTCACTCTGATGCCAGGCACCAGGCTGGAGTGCAGTGGCACGATCTTGGCTGACTGCAACCTCCGTCTCCCGGGTTCAAGCAATTCTCCTGCCTCAGCCTCCCGAGTAGCTGGGACTACAGATGCACACCACCATGCCCAGCTAATTTTTATATTTTAGTAGAGACGGGGTTTCACTATGTTGGCCAGGATGGTCTCCATCTCCTGACCTCGTGATCTGCCCGCCTCAGCCTCCCAAAGTGCTGGGATTAAAGGCGTGAGCCACTGTACCCGGCCAGTTTGCAAATTCTTAAAGGTGGTGATTGGATTTTGGGAGCTGCTCCAGAGAAGAGAAGGACACAGAGAGGGCTGGTCCAGACAATTAGGAATAAATCCAGGATGGGATGGAATGATCAGATAAGTCATGATCATTGGATCATGACTAATTTCAAAGGTTAGAGAACCCTGCAGATCTTCTGATCCTACCAATGAATGAAATAGTTTGCAGCCATTTTGTTCTGGTTCTAGGCTACAGGAGCAATAAGATGCTTTCTGATGCAGCTTTTCTGTGTCAGTGCAAGTACAGTCCAGAGTGTGGTGTGTTCAGAGAAGGTGCAGAACTAGATGGAGGGGCAGGCGCTTGGGGAAGCTTAACAGAGAGAGTAACATTTACAGATAAGGAAACTGAGGCCCAGAGAGGCAAAATAAATTGTCCAAAAACACACAACAGAAGAGTAACAGAGCTGAGATCTCAACCCAAACCCTCCATCCCTAGGCTATCATCCTTCCAGGAAATATTGCTGGTAGCTGTGGGTCTGTCTGAGGACGGAAAAATCACCAGGGAGCAGGGACACATGAAACACACAGGGAATGGCTCTGGGGTTTCCTGATAACAACCCTTGAGATTGGGGCTTGGCTTAGGACCCAGAAGACATGAATCCTTAGAATCTCTTAGATGAAGCTGAGAATGAAGCCCACACTGGAGAGAGTTGAGAGATGAAGTCCTGGTGACTTCATTTGACCTTCGAATCCAGCTGTCTGAGGCCAGTTCTACACATGTGTTATAAGGAAGCTTGCAAACCTGAGTGGCCTCACCCTGGGAGACATTTTTGTATAACGATGATGGACTGGACTAATTATTAATGATTGGATGGAATTGTAGGAATGTGCCGGCCAGCGTCTTTTGTAGTGGTATATTATTTTGACATAAGAGATCTCTGTTAAAAACCAGAGGGTAGACTATGATATTGTGGAATACATATTTGGTCTTTGTCCAATTTCTTGACATACAGTCTGTCAAATCCTTGGAATCTCCAGAATAATAGGAGTATCTTTTGCTTAGAGTGCCTTTTGCTCTCTTATTAGAGAGCTGGTGGCTGGGGGCCCCTAGATGGCTTCAGGAGGGCTGGTCACAGGAAAGACCAGGGCATGGTTAGAACATTGGGACTTTCAGCTCCATCCCCAACTTCCATGAAAGGGAGATAGGCAGAAGGTTAAGTTGATCACCAATGGCAAATGATTTAATCAATTGTGCCTGTGTAATGAAGCTTCCATAAAACCCCAAAAGAACTGGGTTTGGAGAGCTTCTGGACAGCTGAACCTGTGGAGGTTCATGTAGGATGGTGCTCTTGGAGAGGGAAAAGAAGTTCCACATTTCTTTACCATACTTCACCTTGTGCGCCTCTTCCATCTGGCTTTTCGTCTGTATCCTTTGCAATATCCTTCATCATAAAATGGTAAATGTAAGTGTCTCCCTGAGTTGTTAGAGCCGCTGTAGCAAATTAATCAAACCCAAGAAGGGAGTCATGGGAACCCCCGATTTATAGGCAGTCTGTCAGAAGCTCAGGTAAAACAACCCAGGGCTTTAGATTGGCATCTGAAGTGGGGGGGGCAGTCTTGTGGGACTGAGCTCTCAACCTGGGGGATCTGACACCATCTCCAGGAAAACAGTATCAGAATTGAGTTAAATTAGGGAATACCCATCTGGGATCGGCTGGAGAATTGCTTGGAAGGGAGAGATCCCCCACACATTTTGGAGATCAGCGGTTAAACAAGCATTCAGTGATGTGAGGGTAAAGTATGAGAAGCTGAGTTTGTTTTTCTATGGTCAGACCATGGGATTTGGCTCCATTCAGTCTGACTTATGACCTACTGTCCCAGAATTTTGATAGGTACAACTGAGCAGATGTGGCTGACTTGGCAGTCGCTCTTCCTGGCCTTTTTTGTGGGCTGGCTGAAAGGACACTATGGGAAGTTAACAGTCCCCTTATGGAGACTGTAGATGTAGAGATGGGGAAGGGAGCTCTGCAAGATGCTGAAGATGATAAAAGGGTGGGAGGATCTGATGAATAACTAGGTGGTCGATTGAAGGATGAGGGTCCTACCTCTATAAGGCTCTCGGTTGTACAGTTGCTGGTGAAGTGACATTGCCCACTGTGTTTGAATGTGCAGAAGGATGTCAGCTTTTTTGGGGCACTGAAGAAGCTCTATAATTTCCCATCTAAACATTTTTTTTTTCAGATACATTTCATTTGAGTTGCTCTATCTGGAGCCATAGAGTGATGGAATGCTCAAAGTAGTGGGGTCAACAGGAATTGTTTAAATGTGGTTTTTGAAGACACTCTGGACCAGGGGTAGCATCAAGGCAGTCTTCTGGCAAAATGCACTTCAGGAAAACTTGAAAAAACAGTATGTCACCAAAGTGGAAAATACTCACCCTGTGTCTTTAGGATTTGCTGTTCAAATTGTATGATAGCTAAAAATTCAGAGAGGGAATTAGCTAGGAGTTAGGCTGCCCATAAATGCTATTCATGTAATTAGATGATGAGAAGAGAATTCTAAAAGCTTCCAATTCAATTTCTTTCATTTAGAATATTCTTATTTAATTATCTGTGATCCTAAGGGAGCAGCCTCGAGACAGTGTTGAAAATATGGGGAACAAAGGGAACTAAGAAAATCTGAAAGTGATTGTAGTTAACCTAATGTATGTTCTCGAGGATCGTAGTCAGAGAGATTTGCAGCCCATTGGGTCCTTCCACATTTTCTTGGTACACTAATAGAGTCTGATTTCCTAGTGTCAGAATGAGAAATTCTGTGTAACATCAAAAACACATATGTTTAGAGAAGCTGGAATACGACCAAGTATAAGCTGACTGTCCATCTGGCAGCTGGAAAGATGAACTAATATGACTCCGGAGCCCCAAGTTTGGTATGAAATAGCAGGAAGAGCTGGACTGAGGAACGCTATTGCAGAGGGTGCCCTCACTGAGTGTCAAGGGAGGAAATCATTTGCTCTGCTGATTCTTTCTGAACAACCCAAGAGGTTTTATTGGTCTAGCGTATCGAATGCTTTTAATTGATTTCAGTAGTTTTATTTCATTTCTTGGGTGATCTAACGGCAGAGTGTGAGTGACTAGAGCAGGATGCCATCGCTAGAAAAGCGTGATTCATGTCACTGGAGAGGAGAGCTTTAGACAAAGGAACACCTAGAAGCATGCTCTCGAGACGGTTATCCTGACCGGTTGGTGAGAGAAGTCACCAAGTCTCTGAGTCAGAAGACTTCTCTCCTTTAGTCTGAGAAAATTTGACTTCCAACATTGCCAGTCTGCTAACAATATGGGAGAAGAGTCAGTAATTCCCACACCAATGAGTGTCCTCCTTGAATCTGAGTGGAGAATTCCATTATATTGACTCATTTTTGAGCAAGAGATGCCTGAATATATAACATGGCACCATCCTTCTTTTCTATTAGGTTGACCTATATGAAAGTGAACATAGTCAACCTTCTTTTTCTAACTTCAGAAATGACACTTTCATATAGTTCAATCTAATATGTTAGCAAAATTCAGTAGTAGTATGAAATACAGGGGTGCTTTATTCTTTGTGAGACTGTTATGGCCTGTTATTTTCACTTCCTATTGAGCTCTGTGAAATAAGCCAAATTGAAGCTCCCTCCTGATTTCACACAGATGGGCACCAGCTCTGCCTATTCATGCAGCACCATTAGTCTTCAGTGCCTGCCACGGCCCAGGTCCCAGGTCCGCTGGACTCGATTTCCTGCTTCTTTGTTTGGGCAGCCAATGTCGGGTTCATAGATTATGCTTTTGCTGCCTGTCTGCCATTATTAACACAGAGAGCTGTGCAGTCTTCCCCCTTGTTTTTAAAGAGATCACCTGCTTTCCTTTATCTCTTTTTTGGCAGAGAGTAGGAGGAAGGTTTTTTTTTTTTAACAAAGCTTTTGCTCATATTTTATCTCAGCATCATCAAAAAGTTACATGTAAGATACTCATGTAGCTGAATTTTTTTTTTCTTTCAAACAGGTATTTTCTGGCATTACTGACACATATCTTGGATATTGTATCACAGCAACACAGCGACTCATGTTATTTATTACTTATCCTGTAGCATATTAGCTTTGTTCCCACATCTATGCCTCTGGGATAAACTTTAGGTAAAGATTTTTTCTCCATTAAAAAAATGTACATTTACATTAAACTTTGTCTGTAACAGAGGAGGCATTACAAATCAATATAGACAATTGTCTAACGTATTCCTCCCCCACCCCAAAAAAGTACACCTTTCACCAGTATAAAAATAAGGTATAAGTGGATTAAAGAGCTCAATATGAAAATCACAACTTAGATCCTTTTAGAGAAAAAGAGAGAAGATGAACATTTGAAGACATTGGAACAGAAAGGAATTCCTTAAACAAAACATAAGGCACATATAACAAAGAAGATTTATACACCTGACTACATTAAAATTAGTAAACTTCTGCATGACAAAGCACTGTAAATAGAGCTAAAAAGAAATCTCAGGCTGGGAATTTTTTCAATTTCTAAAATCCAACAAACAATAGGTATTAAAAATACATGAGTGATTTCACACCAACGATTTTACAAATGGGAAAAAGTATAAAGGGGCAGTTTGGGGAGAGGAAGGGAAGTGGTGAACAGCAACTGCAGAGACACTCAACCTCATGAGTGACCAAGGAAATGCAAATGAGCACAGCAGGAAGATATTTCACATCCACCAGACAGGCAAACTTCAAAAGGCCTGCTCACACCAAGTGTTTGCCAAGGATCTAGGAAAATAGAAACTCGTATTCATTGTCGGTAGAAGGCAGATTTTGCACTGTTCCTTTGCAGAGCAAATTGTTGATACCCAGTAAGTCCTCTGTGACTTAGTTATTTCACTTCTAAGTATGATTATGCATTGCTTTTTGATGGGGATACATTCTGAGAAATGTGTGGTTAGGCTGCGTGAACATCATGGAGGATACTTACACAAACCTTGACAGTAGAGCCTACTGCACACCTAGGCTATGTGGTATAGCCTATTGCTCCTAGGCTACAAACCTGGATAGCATGTTACTGTACTTAACACTGTAGGCAATTGTAACACAGTGGTAAGTATTTGTGTACCTAGACATATCTCAACATAGAAGAGGTACAGTGTTACAGTCAAAATATGGTATTATTTTATGGGCCTAACATCGTGTATGTGGTTTGTTGTTGGCCAAAATGTCATTATGTAGCGCATGACTGTGTTTGCTCTAAGGGTCTGTCACAAACGCTAAAGGAGCACTGTTTGTTACAACAAAACAGTGGAACTGACCCAAGTATCTGGTGACTAGGGTAGAGACTGGGCAAATTAAGCCTCCTGAGGTCAAATCCAGCCAACTGCCTCTTTGCACAGTTTGTGAATAGGTTTTGCATTTTTATTTATTTATTTATTTACTGAGATGGAGCCTTGCTTTGTCACCCCAGGCTGGAGTGTAGTGGCACCATCTTGGCTCACTGCAATCTCCGCCTTCTGAGTTCAAGTGATTCTCCTGCTTCAGTAGGTGGGATTGCAGGTGTGTGCCACCACATCCAGCTAATTTTTGTATTTTTAGTAGAAATGGGGTTTCACCATGTTGGCCAGGCTCGTCTCAAACTCCTGACTTCAGGGTATCTGCCTGCCTCAGCCTCCCAAAGTGCTGGGATTTACAGGTGTGAGCAGCCATACTTGGCCAGTTTTTACATTTTTAAATGCTTAAAAATATCAGAGACAAATATTGTTTTATATTATGTAAAAATTTTATGAAATTCAAATTTTAGTATCCACAGTAAAGTTTTATTGGGACATGACCACAGACATTCATATAACTATGGTACTGTGAGGGCCTCGAGGGGCTTCTGATGCATGCTGGAGTATGAGGACCGGTAGGATAGAGAAATGGATAGATTGTGGCATAGTCATACCAGAGAATAGTATGTAGTAGTTAAAACAAATGTATTAGATCTACATATATTAACATGATTAAATCTTAAAGTAAAATATTTGCAAAAAGACATGTGTAGTGTGATACTCCTTTGTACTTTAAAAATATCGTGATTTAAAGATACATATATAAGTAGCAAAAGTTATAAAATATGCCCAAGAATGATATAGCCTAATTACAGAATAATGGTTACCTCTAAAACCAGAGGGAGGAGGAAGAATGAGGGAGGGGGTTAGATTTTAGCTGTATTTATGTTTTATTCCTTAAAGGGACTCAAATTAAATATGACAAAATGTTAATATCTGTTAAATATGAGTAGTGGATATGTGTGATATTTGTTATAGGCTTGAAAAATTCATGATTAAAGATAAGAAAATTTAAAACCACATCTCACTGAAAAAATTAGGAATGTAAAGAATAATGTCAAATAATTAAGTATTAAAATTGACCTGAAGATAATTACTAATAATATTTTGGCATTTTCCCTTCTAGTCTTTTTTTAACCTATGCATAGTAAAATCATTTTAATCATATATTTATAATGTTATATCTTTTTCTTATTATTTAATATTGACTCTTAAGGATTTTCCATGTAATTGTTCTAATTTTTATAATAACCACATATGCTTTATACTTGTATAGCACTTTTTTCTGAATTTAAGCATAAATATACGCTTGCTATAAAAATTTGGAGAATAAAGTACAATAGAAAAGTGAAATTATCTGTCATTGTAGCACTTTGATGCAATAATATTTTATGTATATTTCTCTGGTCTTGATTGTTGTTTTGTATCTTTAATTTTTTTAATTTAATGTAATATGAAAATTTCCCCCATGGTAGTAGTGTTCTAAAACATGACTTTATTTTTTTTTAAATTATTTATTTATTTATTTTTTTTGAGACAGAGTCTTCTCTGTTGTCCAGGCTGTAGTGTACTGCCACTTCTGCCTCCCTGGTTCAAGCAATTCTCAGGAGGCCTCGGCCTCCCAGGTAGCTGAGGCTACAGGTGCCCACCACCATGCCAAGCGAATTTTTTGTATTTTAGTAGAAATGGGGTTTCACCATGTTGCCTAGGGTGGTCTTGAACTTCTGAGCTCAGGCAGTCTGCCCACCTTGGTCTCCCAAAGTGCTAGGATTGCAGGTGTGAGCCACCGCACCTGGCTTAAAACATGACTGAATGGCTCCATATTATTCTATTATATATGGATTAAGAAATATACACATTTAATGCATTTTCCTCTGTTACTCTTCATGTTCACTCTATCCACATCTGTAAACATGAGAGAGAAAACTGAATAATCTATTGGCAGCATCTGTGGGACCAGAGAGGGAACAGTCAGACCTGGAGAATGTTGAAGGAAAGACCCCTGTGCTCTGAGGAATGGGAGGGAGGGGGTGTTGCCCTTGATTCTCACTGAAAAAGGGCTCTATGTGAGTTGAAGGTGAATGCTTATTTTTCACCCTCACCTTCTTCTGGTCTTAGGTATGTTCCTGGCTGACTTGCAGGGTAGACTTTTTGGGGCAACATATTGTATGGTTCTCACCTTCCATATTAAGGAGATAAGTGACAACTGTTGGGTGGTATAAGGGAGAAAGGATTTCTGGAAGCCTTCAGAAATGAAGACCCAGAGAAACCAAGAAACCTGTGCATTTTTATGTACAGTCATGGAGAAGTATGAATGGAGGACAAATGGGTATGATCTAATGGCAGTAAACGGAGAGGAACTTAGCAAGGCCTGTTTATTCAGATTCTTCTCTGCATGCCTGTGTCTTTGTTCCTTTCCTCTGGGTATAGGGAGAACTTGTCTATTATGAGGGCCTTATGATCTACTTTAGGGGAAGGGAGGAGAAATTTCTGATGTCCAGCTTCAAGGGAGAATGGCTGAAGAAAATCAGAGAGAGCATGCTTCTGCTGTTTTCTCAAATGCCAAGGTGCCATATTTTGTGGTTAGTGTGTTTTAAACCCCATCATTCTCCTGTCTGAAACTTCCCCAAGAAGTTTCACAGTCCAGAAACTGGGTATTGGATTGTCCTATAAGTTATTGAACCTGTCTTTTATTCCTGGGGGATAGGCCAGTTCAGCTAAACAGTTAACTGTTGTGTCCCATGTCAGGAGTCAGTGTGGCAGTTCCGATTCTATCAGACTTAGACCTCTGTATGGTCTGATCAATCAGGTATTTAAATGAGTCATTTATATGAAAACAAAGAAAAACAAAATCTAATGGTTTGAGCAAACTATAAACTCAGTTTTTGAATCCAGAGGGCAGATAGTTGAGAAGATTTCTAAATTTGAGCCTGAAGCATTTTCAGATGGTGAAGGCAAGCAGGAGCACTCTGACAGATTTTTCTGGTTTGCAGTTTGAATGTCATGAAGGTTGTTCATACATAAGCTATTGTGGTGACCTCTCTGAAGTCTATATCAAGTCATCTAGCTTCAGCTCACAGGACTTCAGGAAAAGGGCAGTTTTAATTTCAGTGACTCTGTATCAGAATAGTGGGGGAAATAGTCTGGAGAGTTGCAGCCAGATATTGGAGGAAACTGTAAGAATTTAGGTTCCAATCCAGTTTGCAGGTAAATAACAAAACCTCAGAAACTGTGAACAAGGCTAGAATCTAATAACAGATGCACTATAATTTTTTTCTGAAACATAATTTATTTCTCTATAGTCATCCCCATTTTTACTGAAGATAACCGAAGTAGACAAATTCACTTGCAAATTAAGTTTAGTCTCATGAAACTTGGCCTGTTTATTGACAAAAGTGTAGCAAGAGTAGTGATTAACCATGTAGGCTTTTTTAAAATTTGCTTTCCTGAACTTTTCATAAGGAATCTCAGACTAGATTTTTCAAAGTTTTTTGAAGTTAAGAAGCTCAGCCAAGGACTTGGTCATCAGACTTCTGGAATACTTACAGTTTTGTTGAGTTCCTCTCTTCTCAAAGTCCTCAAAATCTTCTGATGTTCCTGGGCCTGCCAGGAAGTGACATCCCTTACTCACCTGTAACTATGTAAGGGAACCATTTATAGAACCATGTATGCAGGGTAGTAGGTCAGTTTTTTTCTCCTAAGAGGCTTTATTGGCTCCACAAAGTCAACCTTAGTTGCTTAAGTTGTCTGGTAATATCCGAAAATAGGACAGTCTAGGCAATGCCTTCATAATATAACCATATAACCAGTGTTTCCAACTGTATCCTGTAAAAGGAGAATTTATTAAGCTTATACAAATAACTATGTTATCATAAAACATAATCCCTGGTATCTTATAATTCCCTTTAAAATTTTCCAGTGTTAACATCTCTGGGATGTGACTTACAGTCAAAGACTTTCTAGGGTCAATAAAATATGGTATCTTAAAGCTGTGGTTTTAAACCCTGGCTAATGTTTCCAATGTTAGAATCATCTGGAACATTAAAAAAAAGTCAGATGCTTGGTCTTCACCTCTGAGATTTTATTAAATTGATTGAGATGGGAGACTATGTATCTATATTTAAAAAGCCCCTAGAGTTGAAACCATTGTTATTTATAGCCTTTAGTGGAAGGAAAAATCATAGCAATCAAAGACCAGCTAAGGGTGAGTCTTAGTAAAGTAGGGGACAACTTGGCTTCCAACATTTAGAGAAGTTCAATAAGGTGTCCTAGTCCTAGTAGAAAAAGCATTTGGCTTGGAATCAAAAGAGCTGTCTTGGCACTAGCAACTTCTAGTTTTATGACCGTGGGCAAGTGATGCCTTCTCTTCCAGACTTGGTTTCTTCTCTTGTTTAATAGCAACATCACCCACTTCACCAGGTTGTTGTGAGGAATAAATGAGATGATATAATAAAATACCACATTTCATGACACATTTTTGGTGCCTATAAGTAGAGGTTTTCTTCCAAATATAAATTAAATTAAAAGTAGATTTATTGAGCCTGGAAGAAAACAATAGAGCTAAGTGGGCTTATTTAAACCTTTTGAATGTATTTCTAGTATTTAGGTCTCCACTTCATTTACATGATAAAAACAGAAGCAACAAAAGTGTAAGGGCCAGTGTCAGCTTAGTTTCTCTCTTTCTCTCTCTCTTTTTTTCTCTCCAAAAAGTACTTAAAGGAATTGAGTGGAAAGAATCTATGCTAAGAAATACAAGTTTACGTATCCAAAATGTTTCCAAATTCACCCAGCTATATTTATAGAAGGAAGGACCGGTTTTCCTTTCAGCCAGTGATCGCAAATGCTAATGTGAAATGTGGGCAAATGTATATGATAGGATGGTAGCCCCCCTTATCCCTAGGGTACATTCCAAGACCTCCAGAGAATGCCTGACATCACAGAGTACCAAACCTTATAGCAGCGGTCCCAACCTTCTTGGTACCAGAGACTGGTTTTGTGGAAGACAATGTTTCCATGGACAGTAGAGGGATTCTGGGGAGGGGATGGTTTCAGGATGAAACTGTTCCACCTTATATCGTCAGGAGTTACATTCTTAAAAGAAGTGTGCAATCTAAATTCCTCACATGTGCAGTTCATAGTAGGGTTCATGCACCTGTGAGAATCCAGTGCCGCCTGATCTGACAAGAGGTAGAGCTTAGGCAGTAATGCTGGCTGTCCCACCGTTGCTCACCTCCTGCTGTGTGGCCCAGTTCCTAAAAGGACACAGAAGGGTAAGGGTCTCTGGCCTGGGAGCTGGGGACCCCTGCTATATATGCCATATTTTTTCCCATACATGCATATCTATGAAAAGTTTAATTTATAAAATAGGCACAGTAAGAGATTAACAACAACAATGATAAAGAGAACAATTAAAACAATATATTGTAATAAAAATTATGTGAATGTGCCCTCTCTCAAAATATCTTATTTTACTATAAATCTTAGCAACCTCAGCATATAATTTTTTTTTCTTTCCTTAAGTCAACAGCTTTTACCTTTTCATTTAAAGGAAGCTCTTTACAGCTTCTCTTTGGCGTATTGCAAATGCCAGCATCACTACTCCTGAGCTTTGGGCCATTATCAAGTGAAATAAGGGTTCCTTGAACACAGGCACTGGGATACCATGACAGTCAGTCGGGCAACCAGCTGTCTACTAGCGACTGACAGGCAGGGAGTGTCGACAGCGTGGATCTGCTGGACAAAGGGACGATCCCTGTCTCAGTCAGGCTGGAGAGGGACAGCCCTGAGATTTGATCACACTACTCGGAATGGTACACCATCTAAAACTTATAAATTATTTCTGGAATTTTCCATTTAACATTTTTGGACTGTGATTGGGCATGGGTAACTGAAACTGCAAAAAGCAAAACTGGATAAGGGGGGGTGAGGAGGACTTCTGTACCAATGTAGACGTTATTCCCCATTTAGGAGTTTGGTAAACTGTGTGTTCTACATTGCATTAAAGTTAATTTCTGTATGTATCATAACAGTTTCCTGTGTTTGCTGAAGAGATACATAACAGTCCAGCCTTTTTCCACTATGAGAAAAAATATTTTCCAGCTGCATTGCTTTTCTGGAAATAGAATCAACCGTAACCACCGGCACCAAATATTTAGCAGTCTGGATGCTAGTGGAGAGAAAAGGGGAGGAGTTTGCACTGCTCTCAAATCGCCTTTGCCACAGGGCGGTTACTATAATGTGATATTTCTGTGCTCTGGAGAGCCATGCTTTCGGGGGAAAGACAACATCCCCAGTGCTCGGTGTCAAACCACAACCTGGAAATTGTCATGCCAGGAGGGCCTTTATCTTGGATGGGTGGGAAAAGCCCTTTCCATATATAGCCAATGCTTGGTGACCTGCTTCTGTGGGTAACTCACTTTATGGATTATTCACAGCAAATTTTAGGCCAAGCCTGGATCCTTTTCTCCCAACTGTCTTGCCACCCACTATGATCCTCCAAACTGTCTCTTCCACTCAGTTGATATGTGCTGAGGTAATTGGTTTTAACGCCACCATGCTTGCACTTATGAAATGCCTATCATGTGCCAAATGTTTCATTAGGTCAAATCTCTATACAATTTTGTAATGTAAGTGGTATTCTTTTATTTTCCAGAGAGGGGAACAAGGATTTAGAGAGTTCAAAATACTTGTCTAAGGTCACACACACATTTCAAAGCAGAGTAGAATGACTTCTAGGTTAACCACTACTTTCGATAGCTTGAGTCATAGAAACTTCTCTATGAGTGAGAGGAATCTGACATGACTTTTACCAGTTTAGTGTGGTCAATTTTAAATTAGTCTCTTTATACATGAAAAGCTAAGGGCATTTAGCGCTTGAAAAGCTAAGGGTATTTAGCAAGTAAATCAAATTCAAGCTGTGTAACGGATACTCTATGATTGTTATTGAGGTTTTAAAAATAAAATTAGTTTGTTAAAGTGTCTTTATTGCTAGGTATTATTATTACAGGGAGGATTACAAAGTAGTTAATTTTTTTTGGTCAGGTGCGGTGACTCCCGCCTGTAATCCTAGCACTTTGGGAGGTTGAGGCAGGCAGATCACCTGAGGTCAGGAGTTTGAGACCAGCCTTGCCAACATGGAGAAATCCCATCTCTACTAAAGTTACAAAAAATTAGCCGGACGTGGTGGCGCATGCCTGTAATCCCAGCTACTTGGGAGGCTGAGGCAGGAGGCTCGCTTGAACCTGGGAGGCAGAGGTTGCAATGAGCTGAGATTTTACCACTGCACTCCAGCCTGGGTGACAGAGCAAGATGACTCCCTTGTTAATATTTCTGTTTAAAGCTCATTACCTTTGCCCCTTGTCCTACTGTACACCATCATTTCCATAGCAACAAGGGAGCATGCAGAGGGGACAGCCACTGGCTCTTGAGATAATGCAAATACAGTGGAAAGTTCCACCTTGAAAGACAGTATGCAAATCACTTTAGCATATGATAAACAACAAAGAAAGTGATGCTTTTTTGGGAAGACAGCTTATTTGGTTTTTGGAATGTGTTCATTTTTCTGACAGTTTCTCTATCTTGTGCTATCTTTCTGGCCTTACTTTGTTGAGACCAAAATAAAATCATTAAAAAACAAAAATTCAACCTGACATTGCATGTGATTCAATGGCAGATGTAGTGATTTGTGTTTCCAGAGATAGATCTTGAGCAGAACATTTTTAAAGCCTTTTAATTGTGCAATGAATTTGATTCCTTATTAAGTAAACTTGTTACCAGGATATAGCTGAAGAGTGAGATATTCCTCTGAAATGAAATTTCCCCACGCTTTTTTTCCCCCTTTGGCTGTTGAGGACCTCTGCTATTATTTTTCCTTGTATCTTTCTAAAAGATTTTAATATACTCAAATACTTAAGAGTATTTACTATTGGCCTATATGGCCTTAGGGGAAAAAGATGTCCTTTATAGAATATTAGAAATAATGTGAATCTTTTGAGATCCACATTACTATTTTTGAGTACTTTCAAAATTGAGTTTTTCTAGAGGGATATCATTGCTGGATTATTCTGTCTTGAGATGGTCAACTGAATGGAATGAACAACATAGGTGTTTATTTTATATTTTGAAAATTCTAGGCCTGTTTTAAGTATCTACTCTTTGTACAACACAAAGCACAATGTAAATATGATTTATATCTTGTGGGAGTAAAAAGAATACAGAAATGGTGCCCCTGTACAGTTGGGATCAATGCCTGTATCAGCTCACTTTGTGGCCAAATATAGTCACTCTTCACACCTATTCATTGCTATTATTTATAGGTAGTGACTTGCTCAGGGCTAGCTGGGACTAGGACGCATATTTTTGTCTCTTGTTCCATTCTTATGCCTATTTTTCCCACTCTGTGATTTTGACTAATATACTGAAAATAACCTCAAATTAACTCTGCCTACTTTATAATTTTGCCCATGGTGAGCCTGATCAAGGAATGAGAAGTTAGAGAAGGAGGCATACTTAACAGACTGGACGTTTTGCCTAGGTTGACTTCTGCTACATGATGTTCATGACTGATGGTGTTTTGTTAGGCTAAACTGCATAATGGTTCTTTAATATGGGTAAGACAAGACCACCCAATTCACTTTTAACTGATGAAGCTGAAACCAGATCTTTAGAAATGAAAGGCACATGCATTAGCCTTGATAATAGATTTCCAGATGGCTGGAATCATACCTCTGTCTCTGCCTTTGGCCAGTGATATTGACCAATAAACTGCTTTATGTCAATGGATCATGAGATACAGTGGGAGTGAATGTTACATGTAGATAATAGCCTTTATTCAGGATCTTTTATGAAAGCATTTAATGTACAATCTTGCTTAACGCTCTCAGAGGGGAAATGTTCTGAGAAACCTTTTTAGAGTGAAAGTTTTTTACATGATTTTTTTTTTTTTTTTGAGAGGATAACACACACTAAAATTAAGCAAGGTGTACTTGGAAGAAGGAAAAAGGTGAAGGCATTTGTGAGTGGTTTTGCACAGTGCTTGTAACAAACAGCACTGCCTTTCCAAGCATCCTCTCCACAGATGTAATTTAAAAGCAGTGTTATGAGTGACACACAAAAAGGTAGAATATCCTTGATGTAACTGTCATTTGCTCATGGAGAAGCATGATTATTTTCTACTCTGCTTTATATAAATGTAAATGTGTGTCTCTGAGAAGGTTATTCTCCACTGTGAATTAATTTAGTCATCTCAAAAGCGGAGATGAGTCACTTACATGTAAATTTTGACATCCTGGGATGTTTCTTTGACATTGAATTCTGGAGATTGATCTGGTTAAGGATGGTAATTGTGCCTCCTCCCTTATGGGCTGTGTGTGCATTTGCCTGGGAGGGAAATGAATGCAAAGGCGGGTGCAGAGTGCTCGCAGCACTTGGTAGTTGGCAGATGAACTCTTTTAGTGGTTGTTTTTTAAAAGTGGCTTTGAGTGGTCTGAGGAATACATTAATTTAATATCCTCTTCATATTCAGAATATGTAACACCATTGTGAGAAATAAAACCCCAAGGTGAACAAGATTGAAAGTGAAGGCAGTGCTCTAAGGGGGAAGCCAGCTGGCTTGAATGGTGACGTAAACAGCCTTGGAGGCAGGAAAATGAAAAGCGCATCCCAGATATTTGTGTGTCTGTCACATTGGTGCTAGCGAGGGTGCAGAGATGTAAGAGATTTTACATCTTTACTGAGTCTGCAGCAAGAATCAGAATTGAGGGGCAAATGTGAGAAATGAGACACAGCTCATATGTTTCCAAGAAAGATAGGGTGACAAAATTTCCCATCACTCCCATTTCAATACTTGTCATGCTGATTGAAGAATAACATAACTGATCTAAAGTTAGGACAAAATAAAAGTTTTTGATAATGGTTGGCTCTTGATTTCACAGCTTTCCTCTTGCACGGTTTGCAGCTAGAATCACGTATCATGAAGACTTTTTCTGGTTATAAAATAATGGCACTGAAATATTACAAATAACTGTGCCTACTTTCTTTTAAATTTTGTTATCAATATAACTTAGACATAGATAAGTTTATGTAATCATGGATGTTCTCTTAACCTCTCTTGTTTAATAGTTTTTATTTACAATATGGACAAAACATCATTCATTCCATCAACTCAGCAAATACTCACTGGGTGCTTATTATGTGCCATGCTCTGTTCTGAGTGCTTTTCCAGGTTTATGTCCTCTAATTCTTAGAGGGTGTAGGTCAGTTCTCCAGCAATCAGACACTGAGAAGGAGATGTATGATGTATGTGCAAAAACTTTGTTGGTGAATGCTTTTGTGATCAACATCTGTGGGGAGTAGAGACAATGAGACTGGGAGGCAGTGGGAGAGGATGGAATTGCACTAAGATGTCACTGCAGCAAAGGTCTCAGCTGATCCCACTGGGAGCTTGAGCTGGGAAAGCCTTCAAGAGATGTATCTTCTTTTAATTTTTTTTTTTTTTTTTTTTTGAGATGGAGTCTGGCTCTGTCACCCAGGCTGGAGTGCAGTGGCATGATCTTGGCTCACTGCAACCTCTGCCTCCTGGGTTCAAGCAATTCTCCTGCCTCAGCCTCTCAAGTAGCTGGGATAACAGGTGCACACCAGCATGCCCGGCTAATTTTTGTATTTTTAGTAGAGATGAGGTTTCGCCATGTTGTCCAGGCTGGCCTCGAACACCTGACCTTGTGACCTGCCCACCTCAGCCTCCCAAAGTGCTGGGATTATAGGCGTCAGCCACTGCACTCACTTGAGAGCTGTATCTTCTTGAGGCAAAGAGAGTAGGCTTTTATACATCCCCATCCCCTGCCCACACACTCCATCAATGGTCATTAGACATAGATGCCCCCAGCAGAAGGTGTTACCTTGGGCAAGTCAATTTCTCATCTGAGAGCCAACAGCTCTCACTATTTCTAGCAGCTGGGGACAGGTCCAACAGCACTGAAGTGGGGCTGTCTGGGCAGCCCACCATAGCACTCAGTACGGTATTATCTCCATTTTTACACAAGAAAACAGAGACTCCTAGAGTTTAACCACATTCCCAAGGTCACACAGCTACTAAGTCGAGGTGTCATGATGAACCCAGGCAGTCTGATA
Organism: Ateles fusciceps; assembly: GCA_036589455.1. Lineage (NCBI taxonomy): Eukaryota > Metazoa > Chordata > Mammalia > Primates > Atelidae > Ateles > Ateles fusciceps. The sequence goes on along the minus strand of JAZHEH010000952.1, from coordinate 1,117,387 downwards.
CTCTTATGCGTCTGTGTTGTACTCATAAGAGTAGACTAATATCCTGTAACAAATATCCCCTACACAGACACACTAAAATCCAGGGACTTAAAGAATAAGAAGTTGATTAGTAATGGCCCACTCTTTGAGCTGCTATTTTGTCTCCTCCTAATCACTGCAAACCAGATAAATAAACTAGTAAACAAAAAAGATAATTTCGAAAAGAGAAAAGTGCTCTGAAGAAAATGAAATGTACTAATGTGGAGTTAATATATTGATGGCAGTTTTACTTTCTGCCACCACCAGCTATCACACCCTGTGTGTATGGTGGAGACCACTAGTTCTCCCATTCTCCTACCTGGGCACACAGCTGATGACATTAACCAGTTTCACTTGTAGTGATATGGGCCATCTCCCAGCCTGGCCAACAGAACTTCTATACATCCTCCTCCATGCTTCTTCCTTATGCCTGTGGGCTTTAGTAGCCAGAGTAGGCTTGGAAGCTGATGCAGAGTTAGGGCTGCTGTGGTCCTGGGTCTCTCAGTGATTCCAGGGAGCAGAGAGCCCTTGACCTGGAGTCCTTACCCTGGACTACTACATGAGATAATAAACATATTCTTTAAGCCCCTGGACTTTAGTGTGTCTGTGCAGGGGTATTTGTTACAGGATCTTAGTTTACTCTCATGAGTATTGGGTAGAAATTTATTTAAAATACTTTAGTAGAAGCTGTATAAGGTATGACTGGTTATTACTGGGGTGGCATGATAATTTTATTTGTTGTCAACTTGGCTGGGACACAGTGCACAGATATTTGGCTAAACATTATTCTGGATGTTTCTGTAAAGGTGTTTCTGAATGAGATTAACATTTTAAAAGGTGGATTTTGAGTAAAGCAGATTAGTACACATAATGTGGATGGACTCTATCCAGTCAGTTGAAGGCCTTAATAGAACAAAGACTGATGTCTTCCAACCAAGAAGGAATTTTGCCGGCAGATTGCCTTTGAGCTGATTCTGCCACATCAGCTCTTCCTGGTTCCTCAGCAGACTGCCTTCGGACCTGAACTCTAGCTCTTTCTTGAGTCTCCAGCCTGCTGGCCTAACCCATCAGATTTTGAACTCTCCAAGCTTCTGCCATCACATAAGCCAATTCTTTAAAAAAAACCTCTGTGTCTGTCTCTGTATACACAACACAGATACACACACACACACACACACACACACACACACACACACACCCTCTTGGTGCTGTTTCTCTGGAAATCCCTGACTAATATATGTAGTTATCATTTGAAGCGCCCAAATGAGGGCTCTCTACTTCAGAGATAGGTACAGCATCTTCATAAGATGTTAGAGAAATCTATTCAAAAAGGTTTATTAATTAGCATAAAGAATAATATAATTTTTTTGAAATTGGTGATATTGAGTATATTAAAAAATACATGGCTGGCTAAAGAGATTTTTCAGATGCCATTGCCCTTGTAAGAATGACTTATGAGAATCTGTCAAGCACAATAGCATTAGGCAGAGCTCTGTTGGGCCAGGCCACATGTCCCCTGCCCCACAGAGGACTCTGCTTCGGGATCCAACCAGGAGTCTAGCTGATTCTTCTGTTAGAGTTTCCTTGTGCCTGCCTCTGAGTGAACCTCTTATGCAAGGAGTGTGCTGCCTGAGGGCAAAAAAGAGAGACCTTACCCAGCTTCAAGGGACAGGCTGGATTGGCTATTTTTTGTGTTTGTTTACTAATCAGTATCATATAGGTGGCCCAATTTGATGTAAAAGATGCTTTCATTCTAACCTAATGTATCCTTTTTCACCTTTCCTCTCTGAAGGGTGTCACTGTTTACCTAAAGAACTGACCATTGTTGATTGATGAGCTTGACTTAGATCGGCTTCCCCAGAAAGGAATGAAGGCAGCGTAGAGCAGAATGAGCAAGAACATGGATGCCGGCTTTAAAGGACCTGGATTTGAGTCCCAGATCTGCCGCTTGTTAGTTGTGAGGTCTTGTTCAACACATTCTTCCTTCTCACCGTTCTTTTATCAAGTACAGTCATCCTTCAGTTGCCACAGGGGATTGGTTCCAGGACCCTCATCGATACCAAAATATGTGGATACTCAAGTCCCTTATATAAAATACTGTATTTGGATATAAACTACATATATCCTCCTGTATATTTTAAATAATCTCTAGATTATTTATGATGCCTAATACAATGTAAATAACATGTAAATAGTTCCTATATTTTTTATTTGTATTATGTTTACTGTTGTATTATTATTTTTAACTATTATTTTTTTCTGGATATTTTTGATCTGCTGTCGGTTGACTCTGTAGATGGGGGAACTTGGAGATGTGAAGGGTTGATTGTATGTACCTGCTGCCAGGGGCTGCTGGGAAGATCGCATGGGCTAGTGTTCGTGACATGCTTAATATAGTGCCTAAATAAGTGTCCACAATAAGTGCTAATAAATATTACTATTGTTAATGAGTGGTTCTGTATACTGGGGGCTTTCAGATAAATGAGGTTTAATCTTTTAAGCATTGTTACAAAAAGTAAACAGTTTTTATATATTTCTTACTTGGCTTCTTAATAAAGAGAGTGAACATTGAGAAAACAATCCTATTCTATGTTGCTAAACAGTAAAAGCCCAGGTGTTTACTACCTAGGTGTGAAGAGAGAGCTGTAAGCTAATTCTTTGAATTACCCTGAAAAACATTTTCTGAGCTGTTTTGAGGGTTGTCACTGGCTGGGCACGGTGGCTCATGCCTGTAATCCCAGCACTTTGAGAGGCTGAGGCAGGTGAATCACTTGAGGTCAGGATTTCGAGACCAGCCTGACCAACATGGTGAAACCCCATCTCTACTAAAAATACAAAAATTAGCCAGGCATGGTGGTGCACACCTGTAATCTCAGCTACTCGGGAGGCTGAGGCAGGAGAATTGCTTGAACCTGGGAGGCGGAGGTTGCAGTGAGCAGAGATCAGGCCACTGCACTCCAGCCTGAGCGACGGAGTGAGATTGTCTCAAAAAGAAAGAGTTGTCACTGTGATTTTGGAGACCTCAGTGTTCTGTGTTCAAATAAATTTGAGAAATACTGGTATATTCATCTGCTTAGGCTGCTGTAAGAAAAACACAGTCTGGGTGGCATAAACAACAGAAATTTATTTTTTCAGTTTTGGAGGCTGAAAAATTCAAGATCAAGGTACAGGCAGGATTGGTTTCTGGTGAGGCCTCTTTCCTTGGCTTGCAGACAGCCACCTTCTTGCTGTGTTCTCACATGGCCTTTCTTCTCTCTGTGCATACTCCTAGTGTCTCTTCTTCTTCAGTGGACTCCAGTCCTACTGAATTAGAGCCCTACCCTTAAGACCTTACTTAACCTTTATTACCTCCTTAAGGGCCCTCCTTAAGTCACATTGAGGGTTAGGGCTTCAACCAATAAATTTTGGGAAGATGCAATTCAGTCCAATAACAACTGAGTATGAAACAAAGATAAATGTTATAGGACTTCATTATCCTACAGAGACTCTCCAGGAGGACGTATGTTATATAGTGTCTCCCAAATGTATTTTTCTTTGAGATTGCATTTTAATTTTTAAGAGTCACTTATTACAGATTTGGGAAAAACTACTCTAAACTATTGTGCTAATCCTGAGTGTGTGCCTTGGTGTGTGCTCAGAGATGGCTGGGGCAGGCAGGACTGTTGGTTTCTGAGCAAAATATCCCAGTTTGTCCTCACCTTCCAGTATTGGTTTTGATGCTGGTTTTTTTAGCCATCCCCACCAGGGCAGCGAGATGCCACTTTCTTTGCAATAGTGAGCATGTTGGTCACAGCCTATCTTCTGTCATCTTGGCTGTTTTGGTTGCTACTCGTGCTCAGATGCCCTTTCCTGGCTCCTCTGGAAAGCTAAGGGTGTACGACATCTAAATATTAATAAGCGGTATGCCATTGTATTTAGAAAGCAGTTCTTTCTCTCCCTGAGAAAAATGGTAATACTAAAATATTATGCTCTTGGATTGACATTGCTGTAATGTGATGTGCTCATTTGTATTCATGCAGAGCTTCAAAACAACTATCCTAGCCTGCAGATTCTCCTAATTAAATAGCTGGAAAAAGCATCCACCATTATCTCATTTGAACTTTCTGTAATTGCTTATTTCCTCCACTGCTGCTGCTTCTTTTTAATGTATAAAGCTTTCGGATTTTAATTTCCCTGTGACTCTTCTTTCCCCATAAATACCACCCTTCTTGATGTTTTTTTCATCAGTTCATTTAAAATAAAAGTTTATTGCATTATCTTTTAGATGCAATGTTAAAAGGCAAATTGCTGTAATTCTCCATTATTAAGGAATTATTATTAATAAATATTGTGATTCATTGCTACAAAACATTAGAGCATACAATTTTCTCCTCTGTTAAGCTTCATTATTTAACACATGTGAAGCTTCCATATTATTTGGTGACAGTATTTAGGAACACTATTCTCTAGAAGCAGGACATGTTTTGGAAATGTAGACTCTGGAGATGTAGAAGCCACTTATTAGCTGTTAGAACTTGTGTGATTTATTGACATCTAGAGGTATCGTTTTACAGATCTGTGAAATGAGGCTATCTTATCACTGTGTCTTTTGGATTTGTGTAGTTGCAAGGATGATAAACTCATTTAAGAGTCTTAAAGGGAGGTTTTCTCCAAGAACATTGTATCAATTGATCATTAATTGACTGAATGATGGATTGATTCATTCAAAAATCTTGAGCACCCAACATATATCACAAGTACTGTTCTAGACACTGGAACTAGTGTCATGAACAAAAACAGGCAAAGGGTCTGCTCTCTCAGAGCTTAGCAGAGGGGGAGATGGATGGCATCTGCCAGGTGGTGATGAGCACTACAAAGATAATGAGGCAGGGTGTGGGCAGGGCTGCTGCTACCCTTCATAACATTTTCGTGCAAATTAGGTACTTTACTGCTGGAAGATGTCTTAATTAATATACACATCTTTGATGACTATGATGTGAATGGTGCCCCCTGGAGTTGTGCAGTGCATATCCTGAAAGCCACATGGCAGCCCTTCAAGTGACAGAACCACTGCAGCAAAAGTATTATTTTGCATAATGTAGTCAGGGAAGACTGCTCTCATAGGGTGACATTTGAATAGGGATTTGAATGAATGAGGGAAGAGCCTTACAGACGTTTAGGGGACAAGCATCCCTGGTGGAAGACACAATAAGTTCAAAGACTCTAAGGTGGGTGTGTGATTGGTGTGTTCAAGGAGCAGTGAGGACACCCAGGGTGACTGGATGTGAGTACCCAGCAGGGACTGGTATGAAATGAGAGCTGAGAGCTGAGGCTGGGATGGGGAGTGGAAGAGGGGTGGGCAGTGGGGCCACATCCTATAGGGCCTCGTAAGCCACCATAAGAACCTGGTGTTCTGAGGGAGATCAGAATAAAAATGAGAGGGTTTTAAGCAGAAATGACATGATTGGATTTGTGCTGGAGGCAAGTAGGGAGGCCGTTTAGGACACCATCCATGTAAATCAGGTGAGAGACATTAGGGCCACGGTGTGGACTGGAGAGGTAGTAGTGCAGATGGTGAACAAGCACTGGGATTTATATGTATTTCATAGGTAAAAGCCAACAGAGTTTGCCAACAAATGAAATAGGAGTGTGTGTGAGAGAGGAGTTTGGAAAGACACTCATGTTTTTGATCTGAGTGACTGCTAGGAAGGGTGGCCACTTACTGAATGGGGAAGACATCAAGAGGACCAGGCTTAAGTGGAAGATCAAGAGTCTGGTTTCCAACACAAAGAAATGCCTGTTGGAAATCCAGACGGAGACCGTGAGCAGATGGTTAGATGTAGGGGTCTGGAGATCAGGGAAGAAGACATTGGAACTAATGGAAACCAAGAACAATGCAGTACTGAGAGGGGCTCCGTGGGGCTTGAGTTGAAGGTTGACTTCATAGTTAAATCTACCTTAGGGACTTGCGGAGCAGAAGTGTTCGGCTTTTCGCACCGGGGCTCCTGGGATCCCACACCACTGGGATCCAGTTATGCTGATGTGTCATCTCTCTTCCCAAACCAGCTGAACCATTCTTTTTAAACTTTTAGCTCAAATTTCTAAGAGAGGAATTCTGTGGGGCCCAGTTAGTTTATCTTTTACCCTTGGGATACAAATTGCTGACTGGTAATGGATCTGCTGCCTTTTGCTGAGGAGCCCATTCCCTGGCCAATGAGCTGTGACTGCTGTCGGGGCTGAGATCACAGGGTGGAAATATGGATGCCTAGAAATAGGGTGTGGACTGGGCAGTAACCCTTAGGAAGGGAGTGGCTGAAAGGCAAGAAATGGCTGAGATCTCCTGTATAAATTCTGTGATACAGAGCTGTAGTGAGAGTAGAAGGAAATAACATGAGAAAATGCCTTGCTGAGATTCAGACATATTTTAATTCACAACTAAAGGGAAGAAAATGAAGAAAAAGTGATACGCTTTTTCATGCTTGAGATGTACAGTCTATGACTAGGTTGTAATTATGGGGGAAGAGGCACATAGAGTTCTGCCTGGCATCCCATTTGCTGTTTTTCTTGCAAACGTTTCATTCTTGAAATTTGGTTCAGAAGTGACCTTCCCAGGATGGCTTTCCTGAGTACTCCATTAATTGACACTATTTCTGGGTCGTAAGAACCTCCTCCCCACACCAGAGGGTTTATAATTTTTTAAAAATTGAAAATGTATTTTTCAGGCTGGGCGAGGTGGCTAATGCCTGTAATCCTAGCACTGTGGGAGGCGGAAGTGGGTGGATGGCTTGAGCCCAGGTGTTCACGACCAGCCTGGGCAACATGGTGAAACCTTGTCTCTATTAAAAAAAAAGTATTTTCAGCTTATAAAAGAACTCATGTTCATTGTATTAATTTGGAAAATACAGGCAAATATAAAGAAGTAAAAAAAAAAGAAAAAAGTCACCCATAATCCCATTATCCAGAAATGGCCACTCTTTCCAAAAGAGAGAGAAATCACTCACATCTGCATAGACTTACAGGGACGTATCTTATCGCTATTCCAAACTTTATTTAACCCTTTCTCTATTTTGAGTATTTAAATTGTTTCCAATTTTTGCAATTATAAATTATGCTGCAATGAGACTTTTGTGTATAAATATATTCACATTTGTAATTATTTTATTAGAGAAGATTTCTTGATGTAAAAATTGCTGGGTCAAAGTGTATGTACTTAAATGTTTTAAGCATATATTTCAAAGTTGTTTTCCTGAAAGATAACCCAATTTACCTTCGTAAGCAGGAGTTTATGAAAGCAGACATCTCTCTATACTTCTACTAGTACTTAACAGTGGTATTTCATTGTAGTTTTAATTTGCATACTTATGATTATTAGTAATTGGTAATTAGTATGGCTAACTACTTTTCTAATGTTTATTAACCAGATGTATTTTCTTGAGAATTGTCTAATTGCATACACCTGTCTTGCATTAGTTGCTACTGTTCTTCCTATAAATTTATAGCAACTCTTTACATATTAAGAATATTAAACCTTTATCACATTGTTTGAAAACTGATTTTCCTCTATCATTGGATTTTAATTTTGGTTAGAATATTTTCTGGTAGACAGATGTTTAAATCATTTTATGTGCTTAAATGCAAATATCTATTTGTTAAATATGGGTGGTGAATATATGAGTTTTTATGATATAATTCTTCATAAATAAAACAAATTTAAAGTCATACCTGCTCAATAAAGGTTTCTTCCATTTATATTTAGAAAGCTCTTGCATTTCCCACTACTATTTCATGAAAAAATTCATTTCTTTCCTCTTAGTTGCTTAATATAGTGCTGTAACTAACATGTCTATTTTCCTACTAGACTGAATTAGATCTTTGTATCTCTGAGTCCATAATGTCTAATAGATCTCATTAAATGTTTGTTATATAAATGAAAAAATAATCTCTTGGAGAGGAAGGATCCTAAGAATGATATGTGAGGCTGCATCCTGAGTGTTGGCTATATCCTCATCCTGAGGCCTGTGGAAATGATACAACTTAAAAATAGGAACTTCTCAGCAGGCATGACTTCATACAGATTTCACTGTAGAGACTCACTGAATCAGTCAGAATATTTGAGACCCCACAGTGAATATATACCAATCCCTTCCTTAAATGCATGCCTTTCCCAGGGTTAAGTAGCATGCGCACCTTTGTTGCTGCTGCTGCACAAACAAATCAACAGGAAGAAAGGTAGATAGCACAGTGAACACTCCCATTGCCAAACTCCCACATTACTTAAGAATGGAAGGTCATTGTATGGCATGACACACTAGCTTGCATCAATAAAGACTTGTGGGATTAGGTTTGTCTTCTGAAAAGAGGGTGAGTTCCTTAAGGGACCTGGCTATGTTAATTTTACCCTATTACCTATAGTGGCCAGCAAATTGCTCAGTAAATACCAAGGGATTATAATTGCCTTTCTTTTGTAGGTTGCTATTCTTAGTAACTTTGCATAAAGCAAGAGGACTTTTAAAAAAACATTTTCAGTAAAAAAAAGATACGTATGTATGTATTTAGACTTGGAGTCTTGCTATGTTGCCCAGGCTAGAGTACAGCAGCTATTCACAGGTGCAATCATAGTGTACTACAGCCCTGAACTCCTGGGCTTAAGCAATCCTCCTGCCTCAGCCTGCTGAGTAGCTGTTACTATAGGCATATACCACCTCACCAAGTGAAATGGGGAAACCACAGGGCCTCTCAAAGGTCATAATAAGCAGATGATAACAGCACTATGAAAAGCACCCAGCCCTTGGTAAGTTTACAAACCTTCATTCCATATCCCATGTTGAACTGCCTGCCTGCCTGCCTCTGTACCTGGCTTTTTTCTTTTTAACCTAATGCTTTTTTATATTTAGTTGAGAGTGAATTTTATAAATATAATGTTAAATCTCAATGAAATAACACAGGCTATTTTAGAAGTCTTATTTTGATTTTTTTTTTTTTTTTTGAGACAGAATCTCACTCTGTCACCCAGGTGGGAATGCAGTGGTGTGATCTTGGCTCACCCAACCTCCACCTCCCAGGTTCAAGGGATTCTCGTGCCTCAGCCTTCTGAGTAGTTAGGATTACAGGTGTGTGCCACCACACCTGGCTAATTTTTGTGCTAACTTTTTCGTTTTTAGTAGAGACAGGGTTTTACCATGTTGCCCAGGCTGATCTTGAACTCCTGACCTCAGGTGATCTACCTGCCTCGGCCTCCCAAAGTGCTGGGATTATAGGCATGAGCCACTGTACTCAACCTCATTTTGAATTATTATTTTTAAATACCGTCTATAAACATTTGGAATTTTATTTTTAAAAAACAATGGCTCTCTTGATTCTCCACAATGATACCAAGCATGCTTACAAGGTGGCCCTGGAGTCCCTGGACCTTTAATAGAACAGGTGGGAGGAAGAAGAGGCAGAAACAGGAATTCATGTTTCAGCGTACCTTGCTATTTTGTGTCACAGATAAGACAGCTCTATGTGTCCCTTAAACCTGTAAAACAGCTTATTTGGTAGCACTGCACCTTGCTATCATTTTCTGCTCCAGGCTGGAGACAGAGAGCAGAACATTACAGCAGACTGGAAAAGTTAGGTAACACAGTGTGAGTAAAGCAATTTGGCAAAGGTAAGTACGACAAGGAAAGTTCCGTGGTCTGACAGTGTTGAGTGATTGGCTGTAGAATGAAATAAGTCTGAGTTCCATGGGTCAGAAAACGTCCCGGGCAGCACAGTGTAGTTGTTTGAAAAGCAGATTTTACTGTGAAATCAACAGCTAGCATTGTTGGCTGCCTATAGAAAAAAAGAAAGAAAGTAATATGGTTACCTACTAGCATGAGGTCCCAATGGAGACCACTGAGATATTCCTTGTTGACATCCTGTGCAGTTATTTACTTTTCCAACAGCTGTTGTTTGCTTGCCTTTTCTATTTTCAGCCACAGGTGTAACTTTTTATAATCTTTCCTTCCAATTTTTTTTTTTTTTACTGTGGTAAAATACACATGACATAAAATTTACCATTCTGACAATTTTTTTTTTTTTTTTTTGAGATGGAGTCTTGCTCTGTCACCCAGGCTGGAGTGCAGTGGCTTGATCTTGGCTAACTGCAACCTCTGTCTCTTGGGTTTAAGTGATTCTCCTGGCTCAGCCTCCTGAGTAGCTGAGATTACAAGTGTCTGCTACAATGCTTGGCTAATTTTGTATTTTTAGTAGAGACAGGGTTTCACCATGTTGGCCAGGCTAGTCTTGAACTCCTGACCTCAGGTGTTCCACCCGCCTCGTTTCAAGTGTCCTGTTCAGTGGTATTGAGTATGGTATGTCCTCACTTACCGTTGTTGACAGGTTCTTGGAAACTACGACTTTAAGTTAAATGACCTATAATGTAGCCAGTTTAACATAAGCTAATTGATATAAACAAGAGTTAAGTTTCTAAGTCATATTTCTAGTCACATAAACATCACCAAACTTCTAAATAAAGACCCCAAACACTTCTAATCTAAATATTGAAATAAATGTGAGCTATACATACATTTAAGAAAGAAAGGTTAAAAGTAAGCAAAGATTATATACCCAATTTTTGGTGAATTGGTGAGTGACAGCAGTTGTAATAGTGGCGGGTTATATAAAGGTATAAGTGTTTGCAAATCAAAAATTGCCCGGAGCACCTCCTATCACCACGCAGTTCTAAAACAAGAACAAATAGGGCAGGCTTGCTGAATGCTTTTGTACACCATTATTTATTATAGTTCAATTTGTATAATTATCATTTAATTTACACATTTCTATTTTATAATAATTTGTATTCATTCATTCATTCTTTTTCTAACCTGCTTATTTCAGTTCAGGATCATGGGTGGCTGGAGCCTATCCTGGCAGCTCAGGCACAGGACAGGAACTGACCCTGGACAGGAAGCCCTCCCATGGCGGGGTGCACTCACACCCACACTCACTCATGCTGGGATCATTTAGATATACCAATAAACTTAAAGTGCATATTTTCAGGATATGGGAGGAGGCTGGAGTACCTGAGAAAATCCACACAGGCACATGTGCAGACTCCACAGACAGTGGCCCTGGCCCGGAATCAATACATTCCTCATCAGCGTTATAATAAAATGACTCTGATCAAAATCATGTTATTCAAGAATCTCCTGCATTATATTAGTCAGATTTCTCCAGAGAGACAGAACCAGTAGACTGTCTGGAAGGGAACTTACTAGGGGGAACTGACTTACACAATCACAGAGGGCGAGAAGTTCCACCACAGGCTGACTGCAAACTGGAGAACCAGAGAAGCCAGCAGCGTGGCTCAGTCCAAGTCAGCAGCCTCAGAACTGGGGACACCGACAGTGCAGCTCCAAGTCAGTCCTGACAGCCCTGGGAAGACTGCTGGTCAGTCCCAGAGTGCAAAGGTGGAGGAACCTGGAGTCTGATGTCCAAGGGCAAGAGACAAAGCATCTTACTCCTTAAGGGAGTGAGAAAGCAGAGAGGATGATGTCCTGTCCTCTTCCTCTTGGTTCCAGCCAGGCCCCCAGTCAAAGGTATGTTGGGGAGGTCTTCCTCTCAGTCCAAAGACTCCCACTTCAGTCTCCTCTGGAAACATCCTCACAGACACTCAGAAGCAACACTTCACCAGCCACCTGGGCATCCCTCAATCCAGTCAAGTTGACACCTAAAATTTATCATCACAAGTACATTCATGGTTTAGCTGGATTTTTTGATACTAGAGTTTTCTCCTCAAAATTTTCTCAGGCCCATGAGGCAACTAGAGAGTGAATAGATTGGCACTTGGCATTGTATCAATTAGCCTGAAACTTTTATTTGTGTTTAAAAAGTCTGGACTAACTTAATTTGGATTTTATTTTTAAACGGTATTGTTGTTGTTGTTGCTGGTGGTGGTGGTGATAGGTGTGCGACCAAAAAACCAGCTTTGTTATCAAATATGATGTTACGGGAACTTCATTCCTGTGAAAATTCAGTTAAAACATCTTTGGAACCTCAGGAATCAAATGTCTGTTAGACACTGAAGCTGGTTTTCCAACGTGTTCATTCCTAGGCTGGGTTCAATTTCCTGCTCATCTGATGTGTCTCCTAAAGACAGTGAATGAGAACACATTGTCCTTCTATACTGCCCCTGTTAGTCCTGGGGACCAGTCACAGGATTTTAGGAAAGTTACATTCCGCACTGTACCATGGTTCCTTCTGCAGATAATAGTAGCACTTTTTACATTACTAAAGAGCTGAAAGGAATCATGAAATCTAAGAGACTGGCACAATAGAATTTTTAAAATTTCATGTGTGCTAGCCCTGCTTTGTTTTTATAAAGCATCTTGTACACCAAGAGTTTTCAATACTTTCTGGATGGTGTGTGTGTAAGGTTGTTGTGAATGTATGTTGTTGCTTTAATTAGCCATTTTCCCCTGTTTACTTAACTCCTAGCAGGAACACAGGTATTAAAACAAAAGAAGCTCATATTCTTCACTGCTGGCTTGGCAAGAATTCTGTCTTGCTTTATGTGGATGATTATTTGCAAAACAATCTTACAATTGAGAAATAAAAAAAAAGAGCCAGGTAAACCCCGGGACAGAGTTGTTTGTTGTTTCAATTTTTTTTGAGAAGGTGTAGATTTCATTTTCCTGTCTCCCATTCTTGTTACTTTCCCCTTTCCTCTCTTCCTTCTTTCCTCTTTTCTTTCTCTGGTGTGGAACATACTACCTAGTTAATGTTGTCTTTCTTTGGTAGATATCAATCTACTTTTTGGTCACACCAATCACACAGGTAACTGTTTCCTTCACTGGAGATGTATTTATTGATGACATCTGAAAAGGGCTACTCTGTCGTATGCTCTGTTTATTACATTTGCTGAGCTATAGCTAATACATGGAATTCTGCTTTTTGCATATTTTTAAATATTGCAGTTGGTACTCCATAATATCCTGCACTTAAAGAACATGATTACTGCTAATTATCATTTAGAAAATTGTTCTTGCTTGATTAGAGATCTTAGCTATGTGTAGTGAAATCTAGTGGGTCTTCATTACGTGCAGTACTTTCTACTCTGTACTTGCTTAAATATTAATATATGGAAATTTGGCTTCATCTGTCCTACCTTTTGATGTCAGAAGCATAATCAGCATAATTGGCTTAGATTGTTTTTTCTCCTGTTTGTATTTCATATTACCTAATGTCATTAGTGAGTTGACTACTGAGTGGGTAATCTGCATTTCAGAACTGCTTCTTGAGCACATTATTACCATTGATTTTGATTATTTTAATTCCCATTCACCCCAGGCAGGCCCTCAAGCTGTGCCATATTATTTAAAGAACTGCTTTCTTCCATTCTGGGAGCAAGTCTTTCTGTTTCCGAAAACCCATCAGCATTCTTATAAATACTGATGTTTTTACTTGGTCTGAGGGCAACTTGATTTTCATAACATATGGCTGAGGATGGGTGAATAGCTCAAGACTTGTGTGCCTTCATTCTGAATGGCAGGTAACATGGTAGCCCCTGGTGCCCATGAGGAAGCAGTGTCTGATCCTGTCTGCATTCAGAGACTGACCTGGGTAACTGACCAGCTTCCACGGGGGAGCCTGGCACCAGCGCTCCCCATCCATAGGACTCCCGTGTAGTCTGACTGCTGATGCACAGCAACCGCACCTCTCCTTCTCTTCCTAAGGCTTGCAGGTCTGCCTTTGCCCTTGGAAAATAACGGCTGGATTAACTTAAGGATTGGGATCCAACTTCCTTTTGGATTTTGAGTGTAGTCCAAAACCAACTGTAAAAAGAACCCCACATTAAAGTCTAAGTTTGGCTATGGTCAGCCACAGATTCTGCTAATCCTCCGGCTGGGATACATAAGCTCAGTTTTCCTGGTGGTGGTGATTAAAGTCATTTGTAGCTGTACAGAACCTTGAATGTGATGGCTATAAGAGAATTTAACAGCACCAGTATTCTACTTCTGTCTTTTTATAGACAAGAAAACAGAGGCCTGGAGAGGTAAATAATTGGCTGAGGTCACACAGCTACCGAGCGGCAGAGCTGAGTGGTAAAGAGTCCCCCTCTATCCAGACAGGGCTCTTTACTTCTTAATGGTACCTTTTTACTGGATGACATAGTGTAACAGCATATTGTACACACCTGCTGACCACCACAGTCAGTGTGGGTGATTGACAGCTTTATATGTGTACATGTAGCCCAATGTGTTTTTCAGGGCAGAGGCTTTTATGAGGGAAACGAGAATACAAATATAATATAATTAAAAGCACTTGTATATGTGTCTACACACAAGTATGTGTTAAGGGGATTAGCAGGTTTTTAAACCTGCTAAATTTGAATTCTGCCTGAATGTGACCTGAATCAGCAAATTAAAAAGTTGTGTTATGGTTTTCCAAAAAAGCAGAACCAATAGGGTGTATATATATATAGAAAAAGAAGGAAAGCCAGTGGTGTAGTTTCAGTACCAATCCAAAGGCCGGAGAATGCCGGGAGCCAATGGTATAACTTCCAGACTGAGTCCAAAGGCTCAGAACCCGGAGTGCCAAGGTCTGCAGACCAGAGAGGATGGATGTCCTAGCTCAGGCAAAGAGAGTAAATTTGCCCATCCTCTGTCTTTTTGTTCTATTCAGGCCCTCAACAGACTGGATGATGTCCACCCACCTTGGTGAGGGCAGTCTTATTTGCCCCATCTACTGGTTCAAATGCCAATCTCTTCTAGAAACACCCTCACAGACACACCCAGACATAATGTTTTACTAGCTATCTGGGCATCTCTTAGCCTAGTCAAGTTGACACATACAATTCACCACCATAAGAGTCTCCCTTCTCTTTTCCTGTTAGGACAAGCTCTTTGCTCCTATAGTGCTGGAGAAACTTAGTAGATTGGTATTCCTATAAGGCACAGCATTAATGAGACCCCAACCTCTGGTTAGCACTTTTCTTCACTGTCTAATTTGAACCAAGGATTTGGAAGTGGAGGCAGCTTTCTTGGGGAGACTGGAGGGGGAGAATTGGGTAGGACTTTTCTGTTTGAAGTTTCTGTAATAATTAGTTTAGAACCTACCAAGGTGTAATTCCTGATGAATTTAATTATTGCAGAGATTCTGAATTATCAAAGAGGTTTTAAAATGTTTTAACCAAAAAGCCTCCAGGGTGACTATTATAGAATATGTGGCATTAGTTAGTGTCCTTAACCAGCAGTTCTTTTAACAGTTGCTTTAAGTTAATTTGGCCTCATCAAAGGATGCAAATAAAATTGAACCAGACAATATTTTACTGCACATGTCTAGAAGCGAAAATCTTAATGCTAAACAATCATTTCCTGATGTTTCCTTTTTGGGCCAGGACTCTCCTTGTTTTAATTTGTTGGTTTCTGATATAGGGATGTGGGCTAATATCTTCCCTTCACAATTGTGTGTGAGAACCAGGTCCTCTGGTACACCTAAAATATGCCCACATCACACCACCTTCCTTTCCAATTCTTTAAAAACACAAGTCAAGTGGCTCAGCTGGCACTGAGGAAATCTTGGACTAGCTGGACGTTTGGAGACTGAATTTTTGTTAGAGTTGCTAGAGAACCTTCAAACTGAGTGTACTTGGATACTTAGACTAATTTACTTAGATGAAAAGGTCCAAAGGATAGACTTGGCTAGTAATTTCTAGATATTTGGATTTCACTGACCAATAAAATTGCTAAAATGATTTTGGAGACCAACATAAGATTATCAACATTTTTTTTCTTTGCCAAGTAAGGGCATTTAAAAAGTACCAAAGCACCACCTATTATGAATCACTTAATATGGTGTCCTATTTTCATTTCACCTTAGACTGATAAAAACTGGCATTTGACAACTACTGAGCCAAGTGACCTTGTAAAGTCCCCTCTAGATGTAGCATTGGGCATTTAACTTATAATCCACAGTGATCCAAAGATCCTTTTCTTCCTTATTCATTTTTTTTCCCCCAAGTAATCCTTTTTTGCTTGAATCATCTTTCTTTCCCCAGCTCACCTCTCCTACCTGCCCCCACTGGCTCTTCCTCCTCTCTTGTTCGCCAGTGTTTCCGAGGAAATTTCTTAAGGGCAGAAAGAGTGTGTCTCACCAAGCTGGGGTATCCCTGTTTAAGGGACTGGTTTCCCTATCTACTGGGACAGCATTCTCAAAATTAGTGAATATGCTTTTATGTAAAATATTTATGCCATTGATTAAAATGGAAAATATCTTTGTTTTGCGAACACTGACCTATTTGTAGCTACTTCTTGGATATAATTCTCCAGCTAGCTGTGTACCAACCAATAGTTTTGTGTTCTGAATATTTTCCTTATTAGTTACTCTTGTGTTATGAGAGATTTAATCAAAAAAATCTTTTAAATTCAGATCTATTATGTCATTTGCTTCTCTTCAATCTACTGGGCCTATTACTCTGTCATAGGAATAGATTAATGGGCTGAAAATTTCACCAGAGCTTGTTTTCTCATGAATTTTGCTGATCTGTCTGCCTTTGTTTGGGCCAGAATTTACAGTAACTGTGACTCTGGTTGTTTTTCAACATTTGGCTTTCCAGTTCCAATAAAATATTTCCAAAGTATGCAAGAGTGAAAGGAAATAAAAACTATTTTCATAAATTATACAAATAAACCTGTTTTTGATACCCATAAAATCAGCTGGTTTGGCTTTTGGTTAAAGATTAAGTTAGTGCATTCCTCATTCAAATGCCTTCTAGGGAACTATTTTATACAGTTAATATGAAAGAAAACATTTTTCTTTAATGAGTTATAGTCTTATAGTCCAATCATCATGAAATATAAAGTATAGCAGGTATATAGTGACATCTCAACTTAATTTATTTGCCCAGGTTTGAATGAGAGGCCCAGATGTCTTTTGACTAATAAAAAAGAATACTAGGCCAGGCACGGTGACTTATGCCTATAATCCCAGCAGTTTGGGAGGCCGAGGTGGGCAGATCACTTGAGGCCAGGAGTTAGAAACCAGCCTGGGCAACATAGGGAAACCTTGTCTCTACAAAAAAATATACACACACAAAAATTAGCCAGGTGTGGTGGCACATGCCTGTAGTTCCAGCTACTGGGGAGGCTGAGGTGGGAGGATCATTTGAGCCTGGCAGTGAGCCAAGATCATGCTACTGCAGCTCCAGCCTGAATGACAGATCATGTTTCAAGAAAAAAAGAAAAACACTATACAAATTCCTTAAACTTCAGATAGATATTTCTTTTATTCTTTCCATTAAAAAATGCAATAAAAGCCTCAGTTCATCAGGCACTATACTTTCTTAAAAACCTTCTGATAGACATTTTTTCAGAGATGGCTTTGATATCTATGGAGGATTTAGGATCTTGTATGGTGGAAAATAGAGGAAGAGACTCTAAGTTCTTCACATAGAAACATTCTGATCCATGCTAAGAGTAAAATACCAACACATTCATGGTAATGTTGAGCTCCTGGCTTAGCAGTTTGGATCTGAGCAGCAGAGTTCCAGGAGAGCATGTGGCTTTTTAAATTTATATGGGTTATGTGTTTAAAGCATTGAGTGTGTATCAGCTGTTGTGTAGAGTGCTTCCCTACCTCAGCTATAGTGTAGTGGACAAAGCTCTTGATATGGTTTGGATTTGTGTCCTATCCAAATCTCATGTCCAGTTGTAATCCCCACGTGTCAGGGGAGGGACCTGGTGGGAGGTGATGGGATTATGGGGGTGGATTTCCTCATAGCTGTTTTCTGTGATAGTGAGTGAGTTTTCATGACATCTTGTTGTTTAAACCTGTGTGGCATTTCCCCTTTCTCTCTCTCTCTCTCTTGCTCCCCATATAAGACATGCTTGCTTCCCCTTAGCCTTCTGCCATAACTGTAGGTTTCCTGAGGCCTCCCAGTCATGCTTCCTGTTAAGCCTGTGGAACTGTGAGTCAATTAAACCTCTTTATAAATTACTCATTTTAGGTAGTTCTTTATAGAAGTGTGAGAATGGACTAATACAGCACTGAACTTGGAATCCCTGGGTTCAAGTCCTGACAGCTCCTTACCAACCAATGACTTGAGAAGGTTCCTCTCTGAGTTGTGGTTCCCTCATCAGGAGAAGGGCAATACTTTATTCAAAGGGTTATCATGCAGATTAAATGACATAATGTGGATGAAAATATTTGATAAATTGTGGAGTTCTATACAATGTCATGTATTATGGTTGTATTAACCCTGTTAGAAGCAGGTGTGGCTAAGAATTGACAGGGTTTAACTACACACATTCCTAACCTTGGCATTCTCACCTATCAATGCATGGCAGGTCTGCCCCACTCCTCCTTTTCTGCCCTGCTATGTTCATTTGATAGCAGTTACAGGGCATCAGTCTTATCATTAAATCACAGTAGGTCTTGTAATGTCACCAAGTCAGGATAGGTACAGGTCTAGGGTTCCAGGGGGTTGATAATTATTTTTACTCCAAATTTTGAGCTGATATGTTTTTTAAGAATCAGAGGTAAGAAAGTTAGACTCAAAAACAAGAAAGGATTCTGCCTGAACATGTCACCTGGTTGGAGGTGAAAGACAGAAAATTCTACCCTTGTGGCATCTGAGCATGAAGCCCTGACAGAACTGGGGGGCATGTGAAGACCTATGCTTTGTTCTTGGCACTAAAAAGTCAGTCTCTTAGGCTCCTTGGCAGGAATGAACTGTAGCATCTGTTGGGGCAGAGAGAATATTTAAATGGAGTTGGTTTCAATTTTTCAGTTTCTTGTCACTAGGGATGGGTAAACCGGTAGTACTCCCTGTTTTCAGAAAGTCTTGACTTATTTTTCAAGCATTTTGGGTTTGGCTAAATTTTACATTTGTTTTGCCAGCTTTCTTTTCTTAATTATTAATATTAAACCCATGTATGTAAATCTGAATGGAAATTTAATAGCCATTTTTTTATTTATTTTCACTTAGTTCATCCAAAAACTGTGTTGAGTAAAAGCTGTTATGCCTTATAAGGATTCCTTGAAAATAGTTTATAAAAATTTCTCTTCATAATATGTCACACCAGTTTCACTCCTTATGTTCCCACTCCCCCACACACAGAAAATTGGATTTGGGGACGGTTATGATGGAATCCCAATTCCAAAGGTGTGATGCTTGTGACAGAGTCCAAACAATACAAGTGAGTTTTCACCATGTTTATCACAGTTGAGTTTGAGGCAGTTGTTTTGGTAAACACCCAAATGGATTTTTCTTTCTTTTATTTTCTTTGTAAGACAAGGTCTCACTTTGTTACCCAGGCTGGGATACAGTGGCGCAGTCACACCTCACTGCAGCCATGACCTCTCGGGCTCAAGCAATCCTCCCACCTCAGCCACTCACGTAGCTGGGACAACAGGTGCACACCATCGTGCCTGGCTAATTTTTGTACTTTTTGTAGAAATGGTGTTTCACCATGTTGTCCAGGCTGCTCTCAAACTCCTGGCTCAACCAATCTGCCTGCCTTGGCCTCCCAAAGTGCTAGGATTACAGGCTTGAGCCACTGCACCCGGCCTCCAAATGAACTTTTGACAAAGCACATGCTCTTTTAGAAAACATTATTCTCCATCCCTAGGTCTTTCACACAGTTGCCAGACCCATGCAAAAGCAATTTCTGTGACACAGCATTTTTTTTTCCCCCAAGTACAGCATACAAATTGGTTCTGGGCAGTAGGAGATGAATAAAGAAGAATGGTAATTTACAAATAATTCTTACCTTCTCATTGCCCAGGTACCCATCCGAGTCTCTCTTAGGTTTCGTAGGGTACTAACTACACCAGCAACGCTGATTTAAAGGAAAAGGCATTATTTTGTTAATGATAGAATCATGGTGTTATTTTGTTATGGTCACAAGGTACTATTCTATTCATAACAGTTTGTTCTCAGATGACAGCTGGAGTGGGACCTGGAGTTTCTAATGTTAGAGCTGGGGGGTGGGAGAGGAAGGAGATTTCGTGATTGTCCAATTCTGGGCAGAGAGACCTTTATTTCCAGAAGGTCTGAAATAGTAAATGAAACAAATATAAACCTGGCCATATGGCAGATAAATGCGTTTGAATTAATAAACTATTTAATCTTAAAGATTAAGCATTTTTATGCCTAAGGAATTATAAGCATTACATTGAATTAAGCAGCCAAAAAAATAGTACAGTTGTTTATTCTTAGGTTTTTCTCTCCTGCTCTTTGTCCAAGTAGTTCAAGTAATTTTGTACTTTATTGTTAGTTAATACAATTTTAAATATAAATATTGTACTTTAATGAGCGTTAGATTGGAGGGTGGAAAAGGGATCCAAAATCATGAGATAGTTGGTCATAATTTATGAAGTTTTTTGTCTTAGGAGGTGCACTGTTTATTTATTTATTTATTTTTGATAGAGACAGCATCTTACTATGTTGTCCAGGCTGGTCTTGAACTCTCAGCCTTAACAAATCTTCCCCATTGGCCTCCCAAAGTGCTGGGATTACAGGTGTGAGCCACTGCAGCCAGCTTGTTTTTATTTTTCAATTAAACATTCTATTTTGAGATAATTATAGATTTACATGCAGTTGCAAGAAATAATAACAGGAAGAAAGGGCATTATCAAGATGGCTGACCAGAGGCACCCAGCACGCATCTCCTCCAAAGACAAAACAGCAAACAGGTAACCACAGTCAAATAGAGTGTCTGGGGAGAACAGTGGAATTCAGCAATGAAGTGACAAACACCCTCCACTTGGCTCTTCTTAGTATCATCAATTTCTTTACTGTGTCTATTTTCTTGACAAAACTTTCTATGTTTCATTTGTTTCAAGTGTGTTTGTAATTGCTCAATGAGGCATTTGATGATGACGGCCTTAAAAATCTCTCAAGCTCTTTGATAGAGATGTTAGAAATCTCTGTCCTCTCAATGTTGGCGTCTTTTCATTGTCTTTTAAAATTCAGTTTAAGAACTTCCCGATTCTTGGTATCATGAGTGATTTTTGATGGAAACCTGGACATTTTGGGTCTTAGACATTTGGCTCTGAGACCGTGAATTTTAAACCTTGTGTTTTGGCTAGCTTCCTCTGCCACCGCTCAAACAGGGAGTGGGGAAGAAGCACCTCATGACTGGCGGATGGGGAGAGAAGTTGCTGTAGTCTGGATATTTGTTTCCCCAAACCTCATGTTGAAACTTGACCTGAATGTTGGAGGTGGTTTCCCTACTGGGAAGTGTTTGGGTCATGGGGGTGGATCCCTCATGAATAGATTGATGCTCTCGCTGGGGGTAGGGAGGTGAGTGAGTTCTCCCTCTATTAGTTCCCGAGAGAACTGGTTGTTAAAAATGGCCTGGCACTTCTCTCCTCTCTTTCACTTCCTCTCTCACGATGGGATCTCTGCACGTGCTGGCTCTGCTTTGCCTGTCACCATGAGTGGAAGCAGCCTGAGGCTCTCACCAGAAACAGATGGTTGGCACCATGCTTCTTGTACAGCCTGCAGAATCATGAGCCAAATAAACCTCTTTTCTGTATAAATTACCCAGCCTCAGGTATTCTTTTATAGCAACACAAACACACTAAGACAGAAGTCCAGGTTCCTCTCAGGCATCTGTTAACACCTGTGGGGGGGTCTCCTTGTGTTAGTCCATTTTGCATTGCTATAAAGGAATACCTGAGGCTGGGTAATTTATTAAGAAAAGGAGTTTATTTGGCTCATGCTTCTGCAGGCTGTACAAGCATGGTGCTGGTATCTGCTCAGCTTCTGGTGAGGCTTCAGGAAGTTTTACTCATGGTAGGAGGTGAGAGGGGGAACAGGCATGTCACATGGTGAGACAGGGAGTGAGAGAGGGGGAGGAGATGACAGGCTCCTTTTAACAACCAGCTCTGGAATGAACTAATGAAGGTGAGAACTCACTCATCTCTGAGGGGGGTGGCATCATGCCATTCATGAGGGATCCACCTCCATTGTCCAATACCTCCAACACTGGGGATCACATCTCAACACAAGATTTAGAGGGGGCAAACATCCAAACAATATCCCGCCTCATAACTGCTGGGCATGCCTGGGAGCTCCGGCACCCCACCTGGCTTCTCTGACACCGCCTGGCTGGGAGGGGGGTAGTAGGCATGCTTCATTATTGCTCCCTCTCTGGCTTCCATTGACAGCACAGGAGGGGAGGTAACCTTGTTACCACTCATGACAATGGTAGCGATGAGCATCCTGACTCTACTGGGGAAAGAGGAATGCCTTACTGTTGCTGAGTAAGGGTAGTAGTTCAAATTCCCCATGTGGTCTCTGTATTTTGGAGTAAGGGTGAGACATGTTAAAAATCAGCAGGGGTGGAGGTCCTAGCTCCCTTCTTAGTGCATGCCTGTCTTAGTCTGCTTTGTGTTGCTATAACAGAATACCACAGACTGGGTAATTTATAAAGAAAATAAATTTATTTTTCACAATTCTAGGGGCTGGGAAATCCTCATGGGGGACCTTGAGTGGCCAGCATCTTGTGAAGGTTTCCTTATTAAGTCATCTCATGGTGGGAGGGCGAAGAGACAGCAAAGGAAAGCAACAGCAGGAACTTGCAGCCTCAAGCCCATTGATAATCAGCATTAATCTGTTTGTGAGGTTGGAGTTCTCATGACCTAAACACCTCCCACTGGGCCCCAACTCCCAACACTGCTGGATTGGGTATTAAGTTTCCCACACCTACTTTTTGGGATGTGTGAATTCAAGCTATAGCAGCACCCCATAACAGCCTCCAGAGGGTACAAATCTAGGCTCTCCCTGAGGCTTTGTTGGCATGGTTGAAGCTAGGGGCATACTTTTCTGTGGTTGCATCAGGGCAGTTATTGTCTAAAAGTCTGTCTTACGAGTCTGCCTAATTCCTAGTCTTTTGGCTAAAGTGAGCAAGCTTTTGTTGGGGTTTTGTTTTTGCTTTTGATTTTTGCCTGTGATTGATGGCATTTGTGGTTTCCAGTTTCTTCATTTCCAAGTCTTGGATGTATGAGGCAAAGACACATCCCAGGAAACTTCCCACCATTTTTCTTTTTTGAAGTCTCCCAACAGTTCCTAACAGTTCTGTCTTCTTTTCACCTTTCAGAGTCTTCTATGTTTGTTTTACACATAACAGCCAGACTTTTTTTTGCACTTAGTGGGAGGAATAGGGGAAAAGTGTATCTACTCCACCTTCCCATGTTTACATTTTAAACAGAAAGGAAGAGATGAAATTGACATCAGGGAAAAAAAGTATTTTTTTCTTCCTATTGATTGGGAAACACAGTTTTGTTTGTTTTTAACTGTCATTCTTGAGTCAAACATTTAATAAAACTGTTATTGCCTTCCAAACTCCCTCTACAGCTACAAAGCTTGCGTGTTTTATTTTTCACCAAGGTGGATCATTTGTAGCTTTGCACATTTCAGCCAGCCCTAGCAGAGGAAAACACTGGAAGATACTGTCACAGCCTTTGGGAAGGCTCATATTTTCTGACAGCTCCCATTTCTTCTGCCATCTGGGTCTTCACCCTTCATAGACATTGCAGTTTATCAACAATTTTGCTTTATCACCCAACACAGGAAAGGATTTTGCTTGGCAACACGTTTATCATGAATAACATTTCAGGTCCATTAAAAATGATTATTATCACCAAAGCTCTATTTTGGAGACCATTTTTAAACTCTGCTATTAGCTTTGCCTTGAAAAATTGCATTTACACATTCACACACACATACACACATGTGGAGGCTCCAATGTAAAAACTGGCTGTTAGCATTCACATTTTATTGAACCAATAAATTGTGAGTTTAACATTTTAGTCAAATTGAATGCCAAGTGTTTCATTTCAGGTTCTAGTGTCCATATTGACAGGACTTTAAATCTACTGTGTGTGCATCTGGAGCTTGTTAGATGTTTATAGTTTGAATGGAGCCAAATTCAATGGCACCTTTGGTCTACAGAGAGACCCAGTGGACCAGGCGGTTACTTTGCCTCTGTGAGGCTGGAACAGGCACCGCAGGGCCAGCTCCTCACTGATTCACAGTGTGTAAGAAAGGCCTTGGCCAATGGAAGATTGGTTGGGTTTATAGTTACATGTTTCTTCATAATTCATCCCCAAGGCCCAAGAAATATGCTCACAGAGACATGCATGAGAGGTTCTGCGATGGGAAGACAAGCATAGTCTCCTGGATAATGCTGTCTGATAGAATATAATGTGATGGTGGAGTGTTCTGTATCTGTGCTGTTCAATATACAGCCACTAACCACTATTCCATTGTACCTAGTGAAATGAAATTTTTATTTATATTTTATTTATTATTTTATTTTATTTTATTATTTATATATTTTATTTAATATTAATTAGTTAAAAATTTAATTTTAATAGGCATATGTGAGTATTGGTTGCTGTTTTGAACAGCCTAGCTATAAAGCCAGGTCAGATGTGAAGAAATACTACAATTAAGTTCCTTTTTGTATCCATAATTACTTACAGTGATGATATTTTATTCCATCCACCTCTGAAGTGTATATTTATATTGCAAGGCACCATGATAGCTGTAGAAGACACATGGGCACTCACTATTCTAAGCCCTCCTCCTATTTCAAAATGGTCTATTCAAATAAATTTCTCTAGACCCAGAACAATTCATCATGGAAACACATGACTGTGGGTTCAGACAGAACTTGGTTTCATTTCTACTTCAGCTGTTTCACCTCCTTTGGCAGGTTACCTAATCCCTCTGAGCCTCAGTTTCTTCATCTATAAACTAGGACTAAAAGCCACCTATGATGGTTAATTTTATGTGTCAACCTGCTGGACCATAGTGCCCAGATATTTGGGCAAACATTATTCTGGATGTTACTGTGAGGGTGTTTTTGGAGGATATTTACATTTAAATAAATGGACTTTGAATAAAGCAAATCACCCTCCATAATGTGGAATAGGCCTCATGTAACCCATTAGAGGCTTGAATTGAACAAAAGGGTGACCCCTCTGAGCAAGAGGGAGTCCTCCAGTACAGCCTTCAGCCCACATCTGCAGTACAGGCTCTTCCTGGTTTTCCAGCAGATGGTCTTTGAATTCAAACCCACCTCTTTTCTGAGCTTCCAGGTTGTGTCTTCTCCAATCAGCCTCCATAGTCTTGTGAGCCAATTTCTTCTAATAAATCTCTTTCTATGCATAATACACATCTGTTCTGAACTGGATGTTTATGTCCACCTACAATTCATATGCTGAAGCCCTAACCCCCAATGTGATGGTGTTTGGTGATGGGGCCTTTGGGAGGCAATTCGGATTAGATTAGATCAGGAGGCCATGCCCCTCATGATGAGATTAGTGACTTTGTAAGAAGAGGAAGAGAAAAAGTTCACTCTGTCTCCACCAGTGAGAAGATGGCTGTCTACAGGCCAGGAATAGGCCCCTCCCAGAACCTGACCATGCACTCTGGTCTCTGACTTCTTGCCTCTAGAATTGTGAGAAAATAAATGTCTATGGGTGAAGCCACTCCGTCTATGGTGTCTTGTGATGACAGCTCTAGCTGACTAAAACCACATCCTATAGGTTCTGTTACTCTGGAGAGCCCTGACCAATACTCCACCTCCTGACGTTGTTGAAGAACCTAAATGAGACATATGCAATGCGTCTGTCAAGTGCCTGGCATGTAGTAGGCATTTGCTGGGTATCAGTGCCATTCTTCTTCCCACAGCACAAATATGGCCCCCGTTCCTATCTAAACCTTCCCATTTGTGCTGTTTGTTTCACTTGAATGCCTTTCCTTCTCTTCTTCACTATTTAAATTCTAGCCATCCTTCAAGGCCAGCTCATATTTTGCTTCTACAATGCAGCTTTTCTAGATGACTCTGATGGACAACAATTTCTCCTTTTTCCAAACTCTAGTATACTGAAATTATATGCCTTCAGTATTTAATACTTTTGAATATACTTCCTTGTTTAAATTTCTAATAACAGCCACTATTTAGTGACTACTTACTATGTATCAGGTATGTAACAAGTACTTGCCACGTATTCTCTTGTTTAATTCTCAAGATAACCTTATATTCTCAGCAAACTAACAGGAGCAGAAAATCAAACACCGCACGTTCTCACTCATAAGTGGGAGTTGAACAATGAGAACACATGGACACAGGGAGGGGAACGTCCCACATTGGGCCTGTCAGGGGGTGGGGGGCTAGGGGAGGGATAGCATTAGGACAAATACCTAATGTAGATGATGGATTGATGGGTGCAGCAGACCACCATGGCACGTGTATACCTACGTAACAAACCTGCACCTTCTGTACATGTATCCCAGAACTTAAAGTATAATAAAAAAATCAAATTTTCTAAAAAAGTAAATATAACAAGATATAATAAACACAGGCAAAAAAAAAAAAGATAACCTTCTATTGTAGGCATTGTCATACCTATTTACAGTTCACAGGTGAGGGAATTAAGGTACAGAGAGGTGAAGTGTGTGTGATGATCTTCTAACGAAGACGTGTGTTTGGAATGCCTCCGGATACACCTCTCCTCAGTATTCTGTTTCTCCTTCTTCCCACATAGCCTTTCTTCTTTTAGAGTTGAGTGTGAGTTTTGTTGGCCTAGGAGGGAGATGAAGGGGATAGCCTGGAAGACAGGGATTTAGTGCGTCTCCTGGGTTCCTTCCTGGCAGCGGCCCTTTCCATGCTGAATAATGTTCACTGCCCACTTCCCAGCCTCCATTGTAGCTTGGCATGGGCAGGACAGTCAATTCAGACCAAAGTGACCTGAGGACACATTGCTGAGAGCTTTTGTGAAATAGTTCCTTCGTGACGAAGAGGGTCTTGTGAGCAGAAAATTGTTTTTTTTCTGTCCTTATTTGGATACTGAAAAGGGAGGCCTTGCTGCCACAGCCACCTTGTAGCCATTGATGAACCTCAGATGGATTATGCCAAGTCAAAGAAGCCAAGGCTATATAATGGATGATTCCACGTATCTGTCATTCTCGCACAGGCAGACCCTAGAAAGCTTGAGGAGCACTGGCCTACACAACAGTTTCCTTTAACTGCTACCCTGAGTTCCATTCCCACTTAAATTATAGCCAAGATGTCCCAATGTCCTTCCTGGGAGCCATCACTACTCACCTTTCATTAAAAGGACTCCCAGGCTGCATTAGGAATGCAGAATGAGCTCATACCTGATTAGTCAAAGAATAGCTTTTTAGCTCTCTCTGTATGGTAAATAAAAGGCATTCTCAGAAAATTGATACAGAGCTTTCTTTTTTAAATCTTTGAACAATTGAGCTTGTAATTTTTCTTCCCAATATGTTCCAAATCTCTCTGACTGCTGGAGAAATTGGATAACGATTCCCTTCTCTCCTCATTTTATCACATATTGTTTTGTTCCAAATAGTTGGAAACAGCTGGATTTTTCATTAATCTGTGGGAAACTTGGAAATTGCCAAAGGCTGGTGACCAGCTCAGTTGTGTGAAATGCGACATGGAGTTCCGGAAGAGACAGCATTGCGGCTCACACGGTATTAGTCTGCAGCCTCCTGCGGAGGGGTGTTTGGCAGGAGGGTGTATCGTGCTTTTCGGGGTGGTCATGCTCTCACTTCTGGGAGAGAAACTGAGGTCTCAGCTCCCATGCTGGCACCTGAATAATTAGGCCAATCCTCATGTTGGCATGAGAAAAACTAACCCATGTTGACGTCGTAACCTAGTACTGGTGGGGAGGACTCAACATTGTTGGAAAGTACATTTCATCAAGGGAGAATAATCAGTTATTCTTGGCACTGCTGAGTTTGTTCTGAAATTCAGGCTAACTCACAAGGAAGATAAGCACATTTCTCCATTCCCTCCTTCTGTAATGTTTTAGGCTCTATGAATTTATCAGCTCATGACTTGGTGTAGTCGTGATTACTGGGTATGTTGATTTGAGAGTCTATGTGATCCTGTTGAGTTGCCTGGAAATTCAGTAATTCTGTTATCTAAGAGTATTTCCAAAAATGACAAGAGGCTACATAATCTATTTTAAATGTAAATGACCATTTCCCTGATCTATCAAGAGAGGATAATAAAGTTGAGAAATCAGACAAAAATGGTTAATTGAATGTTTCCCTGTCTTTGAGGCAATATTCAAACAAACTCTAACCAAGGCCCCAAACCCTTCTGTCCTTGTCTTTTTTTTTTTTTATTCTGACACGGAGTCTTACTCACTCTGTCACCAAGCTAGAGTGCAGTGCTGTGATCTGGACTCACTGCAACCTCCACCTCCCAGGTTCAAGTGATTCTCCTGCCTCAGCCTCCCGAGTAGCTGGGATTACAGGTATACATCATCACGCCCGGCTAATTTTTGTATTTTTAGTAGAGATGAAGTTTCACCATGTTGCCTAGGCTGGTCTTGAACTCCTGACCTCAAGTGATCCTCCTGCCTTGGCCTCCCAAAGTACTGAGATTAAAGGCGTGAGCCACTGTGGCTGGCCACTATGATAGATATGAATTGCTTTCTTTTCTTTTCTGGAATTCAAGTCACTTTTTTTAAAATGGGAATTTATTAGAAAGATATGGCATATGTCATGGAAGCTGGGGGCAGGCATCTGGAGGGACAGTCACAGTTGAATAATTACTCTGTCTCACTGGGGCCATGTTCTGTCTCATCTCTGCCTCTCTCTGCTGGCCTACTCCTTCTGCCTCTTACCAGAACACTCCCCTTTATTTTCTTTTGAACTCACATGGTTGCCCCAGCTGCAACCTTACATCACTTCCTAGTTTCAGCACCCAAGAGAGACCGGCAAGACCCCTGAAGCCCCCTGCAACACCCTCTATTTCCAAGGGCAGGTTTTTTGGCCTAGGCTTGACTTGGATGCTTGCTTCTGATGTAAATGACATGATTAAGGCCAGAGTCCCAGGGCCTGCTGTTCAATTAGAGGGGTGGGGTGATCACACTCTCTAAAAGAGACACGGCAGGCAGGCAAATTGACCAACAGCAAACTCGCTACACTTCCCTGTAAATATTACAGTTGCAAATATAAAGTGCTAAATGATAAGAATATTAAACACTGTTCAGAAAGAAAAATAGATTCTAATACAGCTTTGCTTTCTACCCCAGCAGCCAAAACAGACTGAGAGAATCAGGAGGGATCTGCATGACTGCATCAGGTGACCCCGGAAAGAAGGGACCCCAGAGTTTGTCTCTGTCCACATTGACTCTGCAGTCACTTACAAAGCTGAACTACTCAGTAAGCTTCTAAACCACTTTAGGATGGCCATGTTATTCCTGATGATCAGGGGCTGTAGTGCTTGGGAAATTATTATTAGCTAAGTTCAGGTGACTACCTGGCAGCAGAAGTGCTGCCTTTAAGCTGGCATGGACCTTTTGCAAACTAACAAGGAGAGCACTTTGTACAGAAAGGGAATGGAAACAGAATTAAGAAAGCTGTTTTACATCTTAGTATCTGTCCGAGTGGAGTTGCCTCTTTCGATAGATGAGTTGAAATAGCCTCATCGCTCCTCATTTCAAAACATTAGCCTCTACGTTCATATGTTTTCTTTTCCATTTGCACTTTTCCCCTATTTTGAGTCAATATCATGCATTTGACGAATAGGGGCTGCCTTTCCTTAGTGTCCTTATTTGTCTGTCTATCTGCTGACATAGGTTGCTGTATCACCTAAGAGGTAAATTTTATTCTCCTACCTTTCTCTAGTGACAGAATGGGGTGAAGAATCAGCCCATCCAGAGAGGCCAGATCCATCAGCTGAGTGACAGAAGTTTGATGGTGGTAGGAAAGAATGGTATTGGGCAGGAGGAGAAGTTAGAGTTCAGAGATGGCAACGTGTGTTGGAAGCAGCTGGTGGTGCAGTTTTGGGGAGAATAAGTGGAAATAGAGACTGAGTGGACTCAAGGAGGAGGTTTAGAAGACAGCAATTGGACAAAACAGGTGTTCTCTGACCAGGGAAGGAAAAGAACTGAGCAGGGTGCTTCTAGGGAATGGTATAGGCTGCACATAATCTCCTAATGCAGAATCCATCCTTTTAACTTGGTTTTCCTTCTATATGTTATGAATTTATTAAGGGAGTATTCCCAGGAGGAACTGGTATGGGAGTGGGAGAAGTGTGATAGGGAAGAAAAAAGACAGGAAAGGGTACAATTTCAGGAAAAGTTCCTTGGAGAGCAGCTTCAATCTGATCACGCAAGGAACTTTGCAGGTCAGTTTGTTCAGCCCAAACTGACCTAGAGTGTTGGGCCTAGAGTGTGCTGGAATTCAGGCATCCATACTCCTAACCCCTTAGTCATTGACTAGGGGCTTTCCTCATAGAATTCTAGCTTGTTTTAAGTCCACTGTAGAATCGGAGAGAACTGTCTATGTAAAAGCCCCTTTGTCCAAGTAAGTGCTTTGGCCCTTAAAACCTGTTGACATAGGTTACATGGTTATTTCCTACGATTGTCCAATTCATTCATTCAACAAACTTCCATGCAGTGTCTGCTGTGCATGAGAATTGTGCCAGGCACAGGTGATGCAAAAACAACTCAATATCGTCTCTTTTCCATGTAGCCCCAATTCTTATAATCATAAAGTTGTGAGAGCAAGATTCCCATCTTATAAAGAAGTGCAGCTTTCTTGCCCACTGATTGAATTGTCACACAGATTCAGAGAACTGAATTGTCTCTTTTTTACACTATTTTTTATAACATATAGTGGTATTTTCTTAGCCATCTTAATATACTTAAGTTAACTTCAGACTTGAAGGACAAGTTCTCTAAAAATCAAGGTTTGGTCAGGCACGGTGGCTCACACCTGTAATCTTGACACTTTGGGAGGCTGAGGCAGCCAGATCACTTGAGGTCAGGAGTTTGAGACCAGCCTGGCCAACATGGTGAAACCCCATCTCTACTAAAAATACAAAAATTAGCTGGGTGTGATGGTAGGCACCTGTGGTCCCAGCTACCGAGGAGGCTGAGGCAGGAGAATTGCTTGAACCTGGGAGGCAGAGGTTGCAGTGAGCTGAGATCGCACCTCTGCACTCCAGCCTTGGTGACAGGAGACTTTGTTTCAAAAAAAAAAATCAAGGTTTGGGGGAAAAAGAAGATATCAATCCTATATTTTCTTCAGTATACCAATTCTCATAAAGTAATATTTTCTTTTCGATTTTTTTGAAGAATGGAATTTGTCTGCTTGATACTTCTGAATTGCCCTAACATCTCATTTAAATAGGCAAATTGGTAGATCAATAAACAAAGAAATAAATACTTAGTGAGCACTTACTATACATCAGGTACTATACTGGATACTAAGGATGTAATTAACTCTACAGAAGACCCCCTGGAGGATCCTTATTAAAATTAGTTTTGGAAAAAGCTTGTGAAAGTTTCCAGGCTAATTTTTAAAAATGAAGTGTGTGTGTGTGTGTGTGTGTGTGTGTGTGTGTGTGTGTGTTAAAACCTATCAACAAAGCTGCTTTTGGGCTCTTTGGGTGTGTCCTCTGCTATCTTATTCCCACTGTAAATTCCTTTCAGTTGCAAAATCATAGTTGCTAATGCTATCAGCACACCACCAGTATCCCCTCACCCTGACCACTTCTGTGCACATCGCCCAAATTACAGCTGCCAGCCTCAGGCTTTCTTTACCTGAGTGTTGCTGCCAAGGGCTATGGGACAGTGAGAATGAGGTGCTAGTAAAGGTCTGTATCTTATCAGTACCATGGCACAAGGAACACCAGCATTCCTCACTACAAAACTCCAAAAAGAAAGGACTGGTAAAGTGCAGCTAGCAGATGGTGGCTGTAGATAGCGCAGGGCACTCCTTCCTGCTTCTGGGCTCCAAAAGAACATTTTCAATAATATTGCGTGAAGGTCCAGGGTGGGGAAGAGAGATGACTGCTGAAAATACTGAAAAACTCATTCTATGCCCAATGTCATACAAAAATAAGAGAAAGTAGAAGAAATTTTGCTTTGGACAACAGACAGAAGGTTACTAAAATCAAGTCTGCATAAACTTTATTGTGTTTTTCGGGGCTGGGGGTGGTGAGACAGATTGTGAAAAACTTGTGCTCAGCTATTTTTATTTTTAAGATTGTAACCAGTCCTTTAATCTTTAAAAAATATTAATGATTATGGAAATGCCAAGAGCAGCCCTAAAGAAAATGCTGACCACTAGGCACAGTGTCTTTGGGGCCCTTCCAGGCCAAACCTGAGGGCATTGCAGAGGGCTGGGGGATGGCAGGGAGCGCCTGAAACTTATTGTCCTGAACTCGGTGCCCTCAAATCAAATAAAGATGAGTACAGCAAGAGAATAAACAATTAGATTAGTCAAACAAACTAGAGACTGTCTTTGCCTCTGACTATGAGACATGAAAACCTCTGTGTATTGTGGGTGAAATCAATCAGAGTCTGGTGGCATTGTCAGCTGGAGTCAGCTCTGTGTCCAAACTTAGACTGTATGTCTAGAGTCTGTGTCTTAATGTAAATTGGCTTATGGCTCCGTCTCTCTCGGGCATAAGCTTCCATCGTCCAGATGGCAGGGTGACCCCAGTGGAAATAAACATATGGTAGGCTATATCTGTCACTCACAGAGGAAGAATAAGTACACTGTTTGTAAGAGCCAATTAAACAGGAGTCAATCCCACCAACAGTGGACATCTCTGACAATAGATTAACAGGAAAGTAAAACTTTGGGGTAAGGGCTATTGATAACTGGGGAGGAAAAAGCCTGTCATTAGGATGCTGCATGTTGGTAGAAGGTGGGGGAAAGGAGGGACATAAGAGGAGGTATTAAGGACTGGATATGAGTTGCGCTTCGAAATTTTTCTATGGAAGAATTGATAATTGTTGACAATTGCCCCACGGAAGACAGAACAGCTGCTTGTCTTGTGGCTTTCGGTCAACTTCCGTATTCTTTGGAGAGTGATTGGCTTAGCTGGGGCCTCCCCAGGGGAAGATGCTAAGTCAAGGATCAAAGTGCAAGCAGTTTGTTTAGGGAACAAGGTAGGAGTGGAGAAGTGAGACAGGGAAGTGAGAAGCCAAGCATTAAGGAGAGTGTCATCAAGCCAGCTACCCACTGAGGGACTGGAAGTCAATCCCTCTGGGGAAGCTCTGTTAGCCAGCTCACTCAAAGTCATCCCATCTGAGGGGCAGGGGGAGCACCAACTCTGTTTGGTCATGAGTTGAGGACCATTCATTCATTAATTCCACAATACTTTGTTTGCCTCCAAAGCAGCAAAGTGGGCTTAGGCAACAAGAAAACACTCTTAGGTGAAGAAAGGTTGATGCTGGCCGTTGGAATTTGGGCAGATGTGCACAGAAGTGTCAGGGTGAGGGGGATACGGTGGTGTGCTGATAGCATTAGCAACTGTGATTTTACAACTGAATGGAATTTATGGTGGGGATAGGATAGCAGAGGACACACACACACACATGCACACACACATAAACACACACACACATATATAAATGTATATATGCACTTACTTGTTGCAGAAATAATATCTGAATGGTTGGAAATTGGCACAGAGAAAAGTAGGAAAATGTTATAGTTCTGTTTAAGAAAAAAGAAGTATCACTTAAGATGAAATAATTTTCCTTCTTCCTGTTTCATCTGTACTGCTTTCACCCTTTTGGAAATGGGGTGTAGCAAATGGAAGACGCTGTTCTTAGGACTAAGTGTTATTTGAAGATAAAAATGCTAACAGGGATTATTTGGCAACATGGAACTTGCTCTAGGCCTGCCTGAAACTTGTGATGCATTTTGTGATAACATCATAGGCCACAAAAATCATGAAACCGTGCTCATGAACTAGAGCTCATTGTGTCATGCCTGCTACAGTTTTATTAGGTAACTCGCTACAGTAAATTATAAAGAAGAACATTTATTTATTGGGTTTACTTTATGAGCCATTTGCTGTAAAGGAGAGTCTAATGAGCATCTCCTCTTGGTATTGATTGTGTTCTTCTCCCTACAACATAAACGAGCATAAAACAGTGTATTTTTGCGTCTCACAGGAGGGAGAAAGTGAGGCAGAGAGAGCTGTGTGGGGCAGAGTATCTTCAATTGTTTTACTGGGGCTATGAAAATATTCATTCCTTTAGGAGGTGTGTTTGGGTCAATGCCTCATTTCCCTCCTGTGAGGGACAGAAATATGACAGTGCAGTGTCATAGTGTAGGGCCCTTCGATGGCCAGTGAGATTTTCCTTCCTGTAAGGAAGATTAGTTGTGTCACAAATATATTTACTCCATATTAAAATTCTGATGCAAATAAGAGAAAAGGAAGTGCATGGGAGATAAAAGTCTAAAAACTTGGGGCCACATAGACTGTGGTTGATATAATAAGAACTAAAGGTACGTTTGGGTGACCAAGACTTGTACAAAGATCAAAGCTAGTGGCCAGTGCTGCTCACGAAGATGAGTGCTTAGCTCTGAACGGCGTTTTTCAGGCTGGTTCTACCCACTATGAAATAAAAAATATGACATCATTTGTAAATTTAGAATATACAGAATGCACTTTTATCATCGAGAACCAAATATTTTGAATGGGAAAGATGTTAAAAATGTTAACTCGAGGGGGAGGATCCAAGATGGCGGATTAGACACAACTCCAGTACACAACACCCAGCGAGAGAGACGCAGAAACCCAAGAGATCTCCTAGCTCCAACTGAGGTACCAGGTGCATTTCAATGGGTCTGGTCCGAGGGTGAGCAAAGGCCC
Organism: Ateles fusciceps; assembly: GCA_036589455.1. Lineage (NCBI taxonomy): Eukaryota > Metazoa > Chordata > Mammalia > Primates > Atelidae > Ateles > Ateles fusciceps. Next base: position 1,082,747 of record JAZHEH010000952.1, on the reverse strand, counting down.
CTCAGGGCAGACTGAGGCGGGAGGGGTGCTGCTTCACCCAGAAAGTGAAGTCACTCATCCGACCGGCGAGTCAGAGGCTCCGTCTCTGGCGCTCTGGTCCAGATATAGTACTTCCCCCAAAGCCTCAGCAATACACAGAACAGGAGATCTTTGCCAGTCAAGGGCCGGAAATTACAAGTGCAGAGTTGAATAAGAGTCTGCAGACTGAGCTATTGCCCCCTCCACCCGCCTGGAGAGAGAGGGAGCTGTAAGCGGGAGCAGCTGGGCTGCCCCTACCCCATGACCAGAGAGAGAAAGCTGAAAGGCGAAGACTGCTGGGTGCCGCTGGGTGGGTCCCTGCCCTCCCCCACAAACCCCAGAGGGCTGAAGCTCTGACTCTAGTGGGTTGCGTAACCAGTGCCACAGTCTGAGATGAACCCTGAATGATCCAGCCCAGTGGAGGAAGGGCACAACCCACCACTAGAGGGGTGGGACTGGGCTACATGTTTTAACAAAAAACACAGGAAGCCTACATAGCAATGCGACGGCGTTCTTGACAACCCAGCAGCGCCTACAGGTCAGCGGAAGAGGCGGGTCGAATCTCCCAGCATAAACAAAAAAGACACAGGAAGCTTCCCTAGTAAACTGAAGGAGTCCCTAGAAACCCAGTAGTGCCCCCATAGGCAGACAAGCGACCTCATCAAGCAGCTGTCTGACACCACAGCCAGGTAAATCCACAAAGATGGGAAAAAACCAGCACAAAAAAGGTGAAACCATCAAAGACCAGAACACCTCTTCTCCTTCAAGGGATCACAACTCCTCAACAACACAGGATCACAACTTGACCAAGAAAGAGTGCAAAGAATTGACGAAAACAGGATTCAGAAGGTGGATAATAACAAACTTTTCAGAGCTAAAGGAACACGTTCTAACTCAATGCAAAGAAACCAAAAACCTTGAAAAAAGGTTAGACGAAATGCTAACTGGAATAACCAGCTTAGAGAAGAACATAAATGACTTGGTGGAGTTGAAAAACACAGCACGAGAACTACGTGAAGCAAACACAAGTTTTAGTAGCCGAATTGATCAAGCAGAAGAAAGGATATCAGAGATCGAAGATCAACTTAATGAAATAAAAAGAGAAGGCAATACAAGAGAAAAAAGAGCGAAAAGAAATGAACAAAGCCTCCAAGAAATATGGGATTATGTGAAAAAACCTAATCTACGCTTGATCGGTGTACCTGAATATGATGGGGAGAATGAATCCAAGCTGGAAAACATACTCCAGGATATTATCCAGGAGAACTTCCCAAGCCTAGCAAGGCAGTCCAAATTTCAAATTCAAGAAATACAGAGAACTCCACAAAGATATTCCTCAAGAGGAGCAACCCCAAGGTACATAATCGTCAGATTCACCAGGGTCGAAATGAAGGAAAAAATGCTAAGGGCAGCCAGAGAGAAAGGTCAGGTCACCCACAGAGGGAAGCCAATCAGACTCACAGCAGATCTCTTGGCAGAAACCCTACAAGCCAGAAGGGGGGGGGCGCAATATTCAACATCCTTAAAGAAAAGAACTTTCAACCCAGAATCTCATATCCAGCCAAACTAAGCTTCATAAGTGAAGGAGAAATAAAATCCTTTACAGACAAGCAGTTATTGAGAGATTTTGTCACTGCCAGACCTGCCCTACAAGAGCTCCTGAAAGAAACACGAAGCATGGAAAGGAACAAGTACTAGTCACTGCAAAAGCAAACCAGTTGGCAAAGACCAAAAATGCAATGAAGAAAATGAGTCAACTAATGAGAAAGAAAACCAGCCAGTAACAAAATGGCAGGATCAAATTCACATGTAACAATATTAACATTGAATATAAATGGCCTAAACACCCCAATCAAAAGACACAGACTGGCAAACTGGATAAAAAGTCAGAACCCATCGGTGTGCTGTATTCAAGAAACCCATCTCACATGCAAAGACACACATAGACTCAAAATAAAGGGATGGATGGAGATTTACCAAGCAAATGGAGAACAAAAAAAAAGCAGGGATTGCAATCCTAGTCTCTGATAAAATGGACTTCAAACCAACAAAGATCAAAAGAGACAAAGAAGGACATCACATAATGGTAAAGGATCAATCCAACAGGAAGAGCTAACTATCCTGAATATATACACCTCCAACACAGGAGCACCCAGATACATAAAGCAAGTTCTTAACAACCTAAAATGAGATTTAGACTCCCACACAATAATAGTGGGAGACTTCAATACTCCGCTGTCAATATCAGACAGATCAATGAGACAGAAAATTAACAAGGATATCCAGGACTTGAATGCAGAGCTAGACTAAGCGGATCTAATAGACATATACAGAATGCTCCATCCCAGATCCACAGAATATACATTTTTCTCAGCACCACATTGCACTTACTCTAAAATTGACCACATCATTGGAAACAAATCATTCCTTAGCAAATACAAAAGAACAGAAATCATAACAAACAGTCTATCAGACCACAGCGCAATCAGACTAGAACTCAGGATCAAGAAACACACTCAAACTCGCACAATCACTTGGAAACTGAAAAACTTGCTTCTGAATGTTGACTGGATAAACAATGAAATGAAGGCAGAAATAAAGATGTTCTTTGAAACCAACCAGAATGAAGACACAACTTACCAGAATCTCTGGGACACCTTTAAAGCAGTATTGAGAGGGAAATTTATACCAATAAATGCCCACCAGAGAAGAGGAGGAAACATGTAAAATCGACACCCTATCATCAAAATGGAAAGAACTAGAGGAGCAAGATAAAAAAAACTCAAAAGCTAGCAGAAGACAAGAGATAACTAAGGTCACAGCAGAACTGAAGGAGATAGAAACACAAAAAACCCTTCAAAAAATCAATAAATCCAGGAGCTGGTTTTTTGAAAAGATGAACAAAATAGACAGACTGCTAGCCAGATTAATAAAAAAGAAAGGAGAAGAATCAAATAGATGCAATAAAAAAACGATAAAGGGGATATCACCACTGATCCCCACAGAAATACAAACTACCATCAGAGATTACTACAAACAGCTCTACTCACATAAACCAGTAAACCAGGAAGAAATGGATAAATTCCTAGACACTTGTACTCTACCAAAACTAAACCAGGAGGAAGCTGAAACCCTGAATAGACCAATAACAAGGGCTGAAGCAGAGGCAGCAATCAAAAGTCTACCAACCAAAAAAAGTCCAGGTCCAGATGGGTTCACAGCCAAATTCTACCAGACGTACAAAGAGGAGCTGGTTCCATTCCTTCTGAAACTGTATCAAACAATATAAAAGGAGGGAATCCTCCCTAACTCATTTTATGAGACCAACATCATCCTGATACCAAAACCAGGCAGAGACTGAACTAAAAAAGAAAACTTCAGGCCAATATCCATGATGAACATGGACGCAAAAATCTTCAACAAAATACTGGCAAACAGATTGCAACAGTACATCAAGAAGCTTATCCATCACGACCAAGTAGGCTTCATCTCAGGGATGCAAGGCTGCTTCAACATACACAAATCCATAAATGTAATCCATCACATAAATGGAACCAAAGACAAAAACCCACATGTTTATCTCAATAGATGCAGAGAAGTCCTTCGATAAAATTCAACAGCCCTTCATGCTAAAAACTCTCAATAAAATAGGTATTGACAGAACGTATCACAAAATGATAAAAGCTATATATGACAAACCTACAGCCAATATCATACTGAACAGGCAAAAGCTGGAAGAATTTCCTTTCAAATCAGGCACTAGACAAGGATGCCCTCTCTCACCACTCCTATTCAACATAGTATTTGAAGGTCTAGCCAGAGCAATCAGGCAAGAAAAAGAAATAAAGGGTATTCGATTAGGAAAGGAGGAAGTCAAACTGTCTCTATTTGCAGATGACATGATTGTATATCTAGAAGACCCCATCATCTCAGCCCAAAATCTTCTCAAAACTGATAAGCAACTTCAGCAAAGTCTCAGGATACAAAAATCAATGTGCAAAAATCACAAGCATTCCCATATACCAATAACAGACAAACAGAGAGCCAAATCAAGAGTGAACTCCCATTCACAATTGCTACAAAGAGAATAAAATATCTAGGAATACAACTAACAAAGGATGTAAAGGACCTCTTCAAGGAGAACTACAAACCACTGCTCAACGAAACAAAGAGAGGACACAAACAGATGGAGAAATATTCCATGCTCATGGTTAGGAAGAATCAATATCATGAAAATGGCCCTACTGCCCAAAGTAATCTATAGATTCAGTGCTATCCCCCATCAATCTACCAATGAACTTCTTCACAGAACCTGAAAAAACCACTTTAAACTTCATATGGAATCATGAAAGACTCCGCATAGCCAAGACAATCCTAAGCTGGAGGCATCACACTGCCAGACTTCAAACTATACTACAAGGCTACAGTAATCAAAACAGCGTGGTACTGGTACCAAAACAGAGACATAGACCGATGGAACAGAACAGAGACCCCAGAAGAAACACCACACATCTACAACCATCTGATCTTTGACAAACCCAGCAAAAACAAGCAGTGGAGAAAGGACTCCATGTTTAATAAATAGTGTTGGGAAAACTGGCTAGCAATGTGCAGAAAGCAGAAACCGGACCCCTACCTGTCACCTTACACGAAAATTAACTCCAGATGGATCAAAGATTTAAACATAAAACCTAACAACATAAAAACATTAGAAGAAAACGTAGGCAAAACCATCCAGGACATAGGCGTAGGCAAGGACTTCATGACTAAAACACCAAAAGCAATGGCAATAAAAGCCAGGATAGACAAATGGGATCTAATTAAACTCCAGAGCTTCTGTACAGCAAAAGAAACCATCATTAGAGTGAATCGGCAACCAACAGAATGGGAAAAAATTTTTGCAATCTACCCATCTGACAAAGGGCTAACGTCCAGAATCTACAAAGAACTAAAACAGATATACAAGAAAAAAACAAACAACCCCATTCAAAAGTGGGCGAAGGATATGAACAGACACTTTTCAAAGAGGACATATATGAGGCCAACAAACATATGAAAAAATGCTTGTCATCACCAGTCATTGGAGAAATGCAAATCAAAACTACACTGAGATATCATCTTACGCCAGTTAGAATGGCGATCATTAAAAAATCTGGAGACAACGGATGCTGGAGAGGATGTGGAGAAATAGAAACACTCTTACACAGCTGGTGGGAGTGTAAATTAGTTCAATCATTGTGGAAGACAGTGTGGCGATCTCTCAAGGATCTAGAAATAGAAATTCCATTTGACCAAGCAATCCCACTATTGGGTATACACCCAACGAACTATAAATCGTTCTACTATAAATACACATGCACATGTATGTTCATTGCAGCCCTGTGTACAATAGCAAAGACCTGGAACCAACCCAAATACCCATCAATGACAGACTGGACAAAGAAAATGTGGTACATATACACCATGGAATACTCTGCAGCAATAAAAAACGATGAGTTCGTGTCCTTTGCAGGGACTTGGATGAATCTGGAAACGATCATTCTCAGCAAACTGACCCAAGAACAGAAAGCCAAGCATTGTATGTTCTCACTCATAGGTGGGTGTTGAACAATGAGAACACGTGGACTCAGGGAGCGGAGCATCACACACAGGGGACAGTTGAGGGGGGTAGGGGGAGAGACAACGGGGGGTGGGGAGGGAGGGGAGGGTGGGGAGGGATAACATGGGGAGAAATGCCAGATATAGTATGCACCAAAAGTAAAATTAAAAAAAAAATTGTAAAAAAAAAAAAAGTTAACTTCCAGTGGGATCTTGGAGAGGCAGCCTGGGAATGTAGCTTTTCAGCCCCACTGCTCGGGCGCAACTCGTATTTCTGTTACTCATTAGCTGCATAAGTTTGAGAGGTCACACAACCTCTCTGGCCTTCAGTTTCCTTCTCTGTAAGATGGAGATATTGTAGTTTCTATCTCATAGAGCTATTTGTAAGATATTTAACAATGTCTGTCACATGGTAAACCCTACAAGTGTTTGTAGAATACAATATAAAACCTTGATGGAAGCAGTTTTATTATGCTCCTTCTGTATCTCAGAGAGTCTTCCAAACATTTAAATTCAGCAAATATGTATTGAGCACTCACCTGGACTGGACATGGGCCAGGTACTGGTCAGAATGAATTTTCATGGTCTCTGCTCTTCCGGGTGCTCCCGAGCTAGCTCACAGTGTTTTGTTTTGTTAATTAGATTTTTAAAATACTTTGCAACAGTGGTAAACTTACAAAAAAGTAGGAAGTGCAATATAAAGAAACCTTTTTCCTGACACATGTGAGAGTAAGTTGTCATAGAATGCCCATCATTCCAGAGTACTTTAGGGTGTCCTTCCTACAAATAAAAATATTTCCCTCTATAACCACAATACAATCTCCAAAACCAGGACAGTGATAGGGGCACGTTATTACCATCAAACTCCATTCAAGTTTCAACACTTGTCCTTGCAATGTTTTCTATAGCAAAAGGATCCAGGTTGAAATTACATGTTGAATTCTGTTGTGACATCTCTTTAGTCTCATTCAGTCTAGAATACCACATTCTCAGTCTTCACTTGATTTTCATGACCCTCACACTTTTGAAATACTGGCCAGATATTTGGTAGAATGTGCTTCAGTTTGGGTTTGTCTGATGTTCTTTGGTGATTAGATTTAGGTTGTGCCTTTTTTGGCAGAAATAAAATAGGAGTGATTCTGTGTTCTAGTCATGGTGTCTTATCAGATAGCACAAGATTTCACATTGTTCCCTGCTGATGATTGTCACTGTGATGACTTGGTTAGGATAGTGTCTGCGAGGCTTCCCCACTGCAAAGCTATTCTTTTCTCTTTTGTAATTTATAAGCATTTTGTGGGGAAGGTATTTTGAAAGTAAGTAACTATTCTGTTCCTCATCAAGCTTTCAATTTGTTTATTTATTCATTTCAGAATAGACTATTTTATTCAATGGGTTGTAATCTGTTGCTATTATAATTTTTCGATGCTCAGATTATCCCTGATTCGGCCAGTGGAGGTGAGTCAAGTGAGCCTCTGTGTGCCTTTGGCATTTCTACCTCACTCTTGTTTATTTCTACCTTGTCTTCCTTGCTTTTGGCGTGATGAGAAATTGTACTCATCTTGTACTTTCTTCCAGCTTTGGAATCAGCTGTTTCTCTAAGTAGCCTGAATTTCCTTTTGTGGAGAAGAGCATTTAGAACCCTCTGAATAGCTGGGCACTAGGTGTGCTCATTGCCACTGTGATGTCATTGCTCCCAGGTCCTAGCCACAGTCAGAACTCTATTTATCTCTATATTTATGTATGTATATTGAAAACTATTCATTCACATCAATATCCCGTTCCAATCCAACAATACACAGGTTCATTCTAGTTTTCTCCCTTTCTGTTATCCCTAAGGTATCTACTTGTCTGATCAGTCCTCCTGTATGTAGCCCGTCTTCCAGCTCTGTTGCGGCCCCTCCTCCTGGCATCGGCTCTTCTATTATAGCTGCCTGGGCTCCGACACCCCATGCTCCCAGCTCCTTCCTTTCTGCATTTGTGCTCTGACTTATGCCTCCCTGTGGATACTCCACTTACCTGGCTTGGGCTCCAAACCCCATACCAGGCCGTCATCCCATGTGAACCCACCTCTCACCCTGCTCAGGCTTTCTGTCAGTCATTTTCAATATGACTCCAAGCAGATTTTAAAAGGCTCCTCTTGGGTAGATACAAAATGAGTTGAAGCAACCAAACGCTTAAAAAAACAAAAACCAAAACCCAAGCCCAAACCGATTTAATAACATGTATTGCATTTTAAAATATGTAGATTCGAGTACTAAAATAAAGTTTGTTGATTCTCTTCTCTTCCACTTTAACCCTTTAAATTAAAACAAAGCTAAGCTAGGGCTTAGCTGGGATATGTAGCAGTTGGCTGACGGGGAAGGAAGTGAAGATGCTGCTTCTGGGCTGACATCTACGTAACGATTATGCAAGTCTAGGGTGAAGGAGGCAACACAGAACAAGGACAGAGAGCCAGTCTCTTTTCTGCCCTTGTTTTATGATTTCTAATCTTGACTTGAGAACCAGATGTTCTGATTAAGGAATGAATGAGGACTGGGGACATGGCCAAGGTTTCAGAAAGAGGCAACCGACAAGAGATGCTTCTGGTAGACCAGGTGACGTCAGAAAGAAAATTAATCCAATTTTATGTAAGTGAATTTCCTCTCTAACCAGGATAGCAGGAAATGTAATCTCTCAGGAAAGATAGAGTTGGAGATTTCATTTTCTACTTATCACTTTTCCCATGCTAGAGAAACAGTTTTACTTCAAAGAAGCAGACAAGGAGGTGTTTCCTGTAAGGTGAACAGGTTTGCAGAGTGGGCTGGTGCTACTCCCCCTGACAAGGAACCTCTCTGTGTGGGGCAGCCCATCTGGGGAATTAAATTGTTCTCTGGCCCTTGCCTGCTGGGTTGCAGGGCCTAGTGATGGGGATGGGGGGTGGGGTGCTCCATAGTTCCTTTGGCTAAATGAGTGCACAAAGCAGCATTGTGCCAAGCTCTGTTTAATGGCATTTCAATGGGGGAAAATGAAGATCCCCGAGGAAACAAAATCCCAAATTGTTCTTGCTTTATCCTCCTCCTAAATGTGTGTATTTCTGAGCCGGAAGGCAAAGGAAGTAAGACTCCACTCACCTCTTCCCCATCTGACCATGTCAGATCCCAAGTATTTGTCTGTGCTCTGATTAAAGAGAAGCAGATTTTCTATTTTACCCCAGCTCTTGTCAGTACAGAGAGCTCTTAACTTTCCACATGAAATCAGGGAAATGTAATTTTGAGAAGTGCTGATTTTTATTGGGCATGACTTAACGCAAGCTACATCCCTGTTTTTTTTTCTTTTTAAGAAAGTCACTTCAAAATGATTAATGATGCCTGAAGCCACCAGTCTTACTTCCTGTGGTGAAATGTGGAACTTTTGTGCACGTCTGGGTTTGTAGGAGGGTGTGCACCAAACTCTAGCAAGAGATAGTTTCCCGTACTGTACAAACAGTTGGGTCATTGTTCAGAAAAGCTGACACTCTGAAGGAAACGTGCTACAGAGTGGTACCAAATCCACAGCAGGGAGGGAAGGCTTTGCTTCAGTTACAGAAGGGAAGTAAACTCATTTCCTTCTTAAGGTGCCAGAACAAGAGAGTTGCTGGGTCAGCGGGAGCCTCATTTTGGCTTTCTTTTGGTGGGAGTTACAAACAAGGAGGATGGTGTCTTTGAAAACAGGTGGGACTGTTGAAGGGTCACATTAGAGGAATAGGTAGAACAAAGGGTCACATCCTGCTGTGATGCAACCATTTTACTGGACCTCTAGGCTGATCTGGGGGAGGAGACTCCCCAGGGCAGCCGCCGGCCCTTCCGGCGTTTCCAGGAGCAGCCCTAGCCTGACTGCTGACTTCTCTTCATCGAGGACCCAGAACTGGTCTACAGCAACTGCATTTAGCATTTTTGCGAATCCTGTTTGGAAAAGAGCATGGATGATGCTTGTTTAGGAAAGCTAAAACTAAATACAGAATGCTATTGATAGATTTTTTTTACAGGATTTTGAAAGTCTAATAATTTTGTCATGTATATACATGTACATCCACTGTTCTCCTACCTCCTTGCGCACTCCTCCATGCTATTCTTTGTGTTAATGCTCTGAGAAGGGCGATTTGGTGAAATAGACCGTGCATTTGCCTTTTCTGGAGCTTGGAGGAAGCTCTATTGTGATGCCTTCCCCTCAATAAGCTGTTTTATAGAGAAGCTGAACTTTCCACTAAGGCAGAGTGCATGGGATAAAAGACTGGCTTAAGGGATACAAAGTTAGGAAGGGGAAAGGGATGCCAGCAGAGCTGTGAGTGCTGAGGGCTGTGCAAGCCAGTGTGTGCCTGTGCAAATGCACACATGTGTGCAAACATTCTCTCTTCTGAACAAAATCATGCCAATAGGTCTCCATTTCCTCAGGACCCATAATATCACCCACTTACGGGGCGGGGGGGAGTGGGCTATGAAGAACAGTGGATGATAACTGCAAAGAAATATTAAAGCTTGAAGCATTACTTCATGATTTTCTTCTATTAGAAAAGCCACATGTAGCCGGGCGCCATGGCTCACGCCTGTAATCCCAGCACTTTGGGAGGCCGAGGCGGGTGGATCAACCTGAGGTCAGAGGTTCGAGATCAGCCTGGCTAACATCGTGAAACCCTGTCTCTACTAAAAATACAAAAATTAGCTGGGTGTGGTGGCACATGTCTGTACTCCCAGCTACTTAGGAGGCTGAGGCAGGGCAATACCTTGAACCCAGGAGGCAGAGGTTGCAGTAAGCCAAGATCACACCACTGCACTCCAGCCCGGGCAACACAGCAAGACTCTGTCTCAAAAAAAAAAAAAAAAAGAAGAAAAGCCACATGTAAGACAAAACAAACAATTTCTCCTCAACCTCCCCCCGCAACAAAAAAAAAATACAAAAAGTCTATACTGGCTCCTCCTGAGCTGAGCTGTTCTTAGGTTACGTTGTATAAACCAGGCTTTCAATTGCAGAACTGCACTGGCATCAACTGTGATAGAAACTGTAAGTAATTTTGGGCCCCGTGCCCAGGGGGTTGGAGCCAGGAGGACTGATCTTTACGTTAACAGGCAGAGCACCTGCCTGAGAAATCTGGGAACACAGGTTTTCTTCCCACGATGCCTTCTTCATGCGAATTAATCTATTAGCTGGTATGTGTGTCAGTTTATTTAGGAGCATGTGTGCTGACAATTGGCTTCTGACTGTAAAATATGGTCTTGAGGGAGAAAATGATTAATTGCCTGCATTAAAGTGTGTGTGTGTGTGTGTGTGTGTGTGTGTAAGTGTATGTGTATGTGTATGTGTTTGATGACAGTCACTATTAGTTTGCATGTGCCTGTAAAACTAAAGGCAAACTAAAGGCAAATAAGCATTAAGACATTGAAATGTGTGAATAAACAAATAGAAAAGAAATAGGGCTGTGAACATCTCAAGTAGGTCTTTACTATAACAAACATTTTTTGGTGGGGGGGTCTCTGCATAGATCTTACTTTTAAAATGCTGTATGTATTAGTAAACTCTTCATTCTTATCAATGTAATGAGAATGTAGGGATGGGATTATTTGGTCCCTTGTAGAAACCCAGAATGACAGACTAGATTATATAGTTTCCAAAATACAAAATGTGGGCCATTTACGGTTGTGAACTATGTCCCCAAATAAAGATACTGAAATAAGAAACAAAACAAAATTGCCATTGTTTCATTATAAAAGGGCATTTAACACAGACAGCAGAAGTATATAGTCTCAATAAAGAGCAAAGCCTTAAGTTGAAGAAATGTAACGTGAGGAAAGTCACTGCACTGCTTTTATTTCTCATTTTGCTGTGAATGGACATTTTGAAACTCCTCCTTTTTTTTTTTTTTTTTTTTTTTTTTTGAGACAGAGTCTCGCTCTGTCGCCCAGGCTGGAGTGCAGTGGTGCTATCTCGGCTCACTGCAACCTCTGCCTCCTGGGTTCAAGCAATTCTCTGCCTCAGCCTCCCGAGCAGCTGGGATTACAGGCACCCGCCACCATGCTCGGCTAATTTTGTATTTTTAGTAGAGACGGGGTTTTACCATCTTGGTCAGGCTGGTCTTGAACTACTGATCCTGTGATTCACCTGCCTCAGGCTCCCAAAGTGCTGGGATTACAGGTATGAGCCACCACCCCCAGCCGGAAACCCTTCCTTTTTATTGGCACTCTTCATTAGAAATGTCATTATAGCATTGGTGTTCAGAATTCAAGGGACGATAAATGGGAACAGGGACAGACAGTTGAAAGCCCAGTTTGCCCAGGATGGAGGTATGACAATACTCAGTAAGTGTCAAAGGCACTGCTAAGTGCTTTATGTACATTGCTTCCTTTAATTGCTGCCTAGTTTCCAGAAACTGGCCTGAGGAGGCTCATTTCCATTGACACGTGGTCCCTAGGCCAGCTACAAGGAGCTTTTGGAGAGTGGCTGTGACTAGCACTTTCAGAAAATTAACAACTGGGCAGTTGAGAAAACAAATTATTTCTGAGATAAAGAGGGTGGATGAAATGTTGGAAGAGGAAAATGGATCAGCTCAAAACTTAAAAATAAAATAGGAGAAAGCAGTGACGCCCGAGGCAGGAATGTAAAGGCCATCAGATGCTGCAGAGAGGGAAAGCAGGGTGGGGAATGAGGAGCAGCCAGTAGGCTAAGTGATCAGAAATAATCGAGGTCAATAAAGCAGATCCAGGGGTAGGCTGGCAACAGAAATCAGCTTGTGTATGTGCAGACTGGGTTATGGGAAGTTTGATTAGATAGCTGTTCCAGAAGGCAACAGAGTGATCGTTTTTTCTTTTTAATTTCTTTTTTTAATAGAAAGATTTGAACATTCTTTCAATCACTCAACAAACATTTATTGGGTGTCTACTAGAAAGGATTGTGCTAAGTACTGAGGATTTAGACGTAAAAGGAGCAGTCTCTGCTCTTAAAGAGCTCTCAATCTGGGAACTTTTCGAGGAAGTCTGAGAGGTGAACAGACAAGGCTAATGTCATGGTTAAAAGCTCTGGGAGAGGGAAAGCCTGGGGCTCTTGCCACACATGGCAGAGAGTATTAATGATGCAGGAATTTTTCTTGACCCCTTCATCAGACTTGAGACAGGGATGCCTTATTTACCAGGCCCACTGCGCTCAACCTCTTGTGGAGAGATTATGTGAGCAAACAAATGCAGGATCTGGTCGGATGCTTTGGGTGCTGGCAGGAGCAAGCTCATGTGGCCTCATGGTGGTGCCCAGGTGGGGGTCCCTGTGACCCCCAAAGCCCCAGAGGGCATGTTACAATGCTCTCTTAGTTCTGTCATCTGTGGACAGCAGTGTTATCAGCTGCATGGGTCCCTTGCATCATCAGGTGGGGGTGGCTGCCCTCTGCCAGCGAGGGCAAAGGGCCAGTATGACAACCTTTTTGAGTATCCACACTTGGTGGGTCCTGTGCTCTTGTCCAGTGCCCAAGAAGAATTAGGTTCATGGATACTTGAAGGATGGTGGAGGCGGAGAAATTTTTTTAGCGATGGAAGTGGCTCTCAGCAGAGAGGGGAGTTGGAGAGGGGGACAGGACAAGCAGATAATCTTCTTGGAAGTCCAGCTGTCTCCAACTGGCTCTTCTCTGAAGTTAAGTTGTCTCTCCTCTGAAGTCCAGCCATCCCTCTGAAGTCAAGTTGCCTTTCTTCAGTCAAGCCACTTCTCTCTCTACTGACTGAGTCTGGGGTCTTTATAGGTCCAGGATAGGAGGTGGGGTGGGCCACAAGTAGTTTTAGAAAAGGCAACATTTGATTGGCAAAAATACATTACTCAGAAAGAACCAGCTGGGCACAGTGGCTCACATCTATAACCTCAGCCCTCTGGGAGGCTGAGACAGGTAGATCACCTGAGGTCAGGAGTTTGAGACCAGAAAGAACCAGTTGGGAGAGAGTGGGCAAATAGGAATAGAAGTTGGGTTTCAGGGTTTTTGGCTTGAAGGTGGGGTTTCGCCAGGGACCCACCCTTGTCTGCCTCTATCATTAACTTTCACTGAAGATGGCCAGTGGTTGGGAACAGCATCACAGAGGTCAACACTGAGCTAGGCTTTGAGGGTTGATTAGGAGTTCTCCAGTCAAAAAATGGACGAATAGCCTTTCAGGCAGAGAAAACAGTGGGTGCAAAGGAATGAGGGGATCTCAGTGAGCTGCATGGCTGGAGTGGAGAACACTATGAATGGAGCATTGACATGGGAGGCACTCTTGAGCTGCATTGCATACTATGCTGAGGAGTTTGGATTTCAGCATGTCAGTAGATCAAGGCGAAGCAGCCAGCTGAGCAAAGGCAGAATATCCAAACAAGGGCATGTAACTAAGGGGGAAGGGAGAAGAACTGAGTGAGGGTAAGAGTGTTTTCGAAATGGGAAGGAGGAATGTCAAGGGAGGAGGTGAGAGACGGTGTTGGTGTCCTCTGCACAGTAGCTGCTGAGGCCATCTGGCTGTGAGGAAGAGACGGAGTGGGGAGGGAGTTTGGAGGAGGGTCCTGGGGAGTTCTAAAGAGAAATAAAAAGATTGCCATATTGTCATTATTTGAGAATCACAAAGACTTTCATCAGATGTATACCTGATTCTCACTGACACCATTGCCCCTGCATCTGTTGTTCTGCTTTTAAGTGAAGTATGATATTTCTTTCCAATATCCATTTTCCACAAAGATATCAAGTGCCAGGCATGGCCATTCTGAACAGGAGCCAAGATATATTGATTATATATTCTCTGTCCTCTTGTTGAAACTTGTTTATATTTTACAGAGTCAAACATCAACCAACAGGAAGGACTCTTTATGGAACAGCAATCAATACTATTGGTGGGAGCTTTTTAATAAAGAGGAAAATTAGGATGAGTGTTTGAACTCATTAATGTGTATCTAAAAGCAAATTTCTACCTTTTTTTTTTTTTTTTTTTTTTACTCTGCAAGAGAAGAATGGCAGAGTAGTGTGGTTAAGGCAAAGAGCACTGGTTTGGAGTCCAGAGGCTGTGGTTTTTAACTAGATCATACCATTCATAATCCGTGTAATCTTGGGTGAAACTTGTTCTTTGTTCCAGTTTGGATTACATTTTTCCTTTTTTCCCCCTCACACCTCACAGTGATATAAATACAATTATGATAGAAGACTGTAGACTTTCAACACATGATTTAATAGATACCAACAAATAATTTCAAAAAATAAATCTCAATTTTATTCCGATACCTAACTTATAAAATGAAATTGACTACTGTGTGTTTTATCAGTTTGTGAAAAGTTGAGCCTGATCATGGGGTTCCACCGTAAGATAAAAGGAACTAGAATATGAGAAGATCAGCATGTGAGGAATCAGGCATTTGCCATGGGAACATTTTGAAGAAATTAGAAATGGTAAAAGAAGCACAGGCAGTATAGAAGGCCTCTGATGTTATCCACATAATTTTAACATGTAATTTAGAGGATTCATGGCTAGTTTTCAGAAAATAAAGATTTATGAGTTATTTCTTTCATTAAAAATAAGAGAGATGAAGAAAGGAAAAAAAAAAACCCTGATACAACCTATTAATGCAAAGAATTTTTTAAAAAGGAATTGACTAGATGGTAGACAGAATAATGCCACCTTCCATCCCCTTATTCCCCCTACCCCCGCTGCCCCTGCCAAGATGGCCGTGTCCTAATCCCTGGAACTTGTGAATATGTTATCTCACAGGTCAAAGGGACTTTGCAGGTGTGATTACATTAAAGATCTTGAGATGGGAGATCGGAGATTGATCACAGATTATATGGGTGGGCCCAGTGTAAGCATCTTATAAGAATCTTTATAAAAGGAAGGTAGGAGTGTCAGAATCGGAAGATGATGAGAGCAGGGGGAGAGAAGGAGGTGTGATGGTGGAAGCAGAGGTCAGAGTGATGCCATCACTGGAAGGAGGCCCTGAGCCAAAGCAGCAGATGGCCTCCAGAAACTGACAAAAGGAAGAAATCTCTGCAGGACCGGAAGGAATGCAGTACTGTCGGCACTGGACACCTTGGTTTTAGCCCCTTAAGATCTATTTTTGGACTTCTGACCCCTGGAAGTCTAAGATAATAAAGTTGTATTGTTTTAAGTCATTTAGGGGGCAAGAGGAAACTAACACCAACGTATTGAGTGGTTCTGATCCTCTGGGTTACGTATTGCTCCTGTGTTACAGACTTCTCTGTGCACTTAATTCACCCCAAACTTCTTTCTCTTGTAGCCCTGGTCATTCTTTTGTGTAACTGTCCCTTTAATTCTTTGTTTCCTCACTAGATGTAAGCTCCCCTGAGGCCAGGGAATTGGCCCTTTTTGTGTCTCAGTCCCGGGTGCAGAGCTAAGTGTGAAGTAAGAACACAATCATGGGTTAATAATCTGAACTAATCAAATCAATGCCAGATGAAGGATTTTCAAATGGATGAAAAGGATCACATGGATCAAAGGGAATTGTGTCTGCTGCTCGGGCTTGGTAAGATCTGAGTGTCACTCTTTGAAGATACCAACTGAAGGTGAAAATGGCTCATGGGGGAATGCAAAGAAGTGTCCTTTATCTTAAAACTCCTTGGTTGCAGCCATTTTCTTTTCTCCCTTTCTTCCTTTACACTGAAATCTGGCATGAATAGTTGGCTCCTGTGGGTGACTGAGCCTGAATGGGCTGTGAGGCCTTCTGAGATGGCCAGCTCAGGCAAGGTCTTTGCCAAGTCTTGTTCAGTTCACACAGCCTATTTGCTGGAATGACCCCCATGTGTACCGATCCACCTTTAATGCTCTGTGCTGGGTCTCTTGGGGCTACAGACCTTCTGGAGACTCCATTTAACATCTGCTCTCTAGGCCTGGGCCTTGATCCGGCCTTCAGATGCTCCCTGATCTCTGGGGCAGGAGAGTCTTTTGTCTGGATGCCGGTTGCACTTTAGTTCGTGGCTAAGCTCTTGTGAGACTTGTCATCTCCACGGGCAATATTTTAACAGATGCTTGGTTCTCACTAGGGATCTGCTTCCTGTCTTCCCTCTCTGGCCTTGGCCAAGTTTCCCCTAGAGGCTGCACTGTAAATTCTATAGAGTTGTTACTCTATGTCAGCAACTCTTGGGTTCCTGTGCCTCAGGATCCTAAAGAAGGCCGGGTCCTCACTCCTTCAGGAATCCTGTCTGTCCTTTATCTGGGAGCCTCCATTTCATTTTTTTCTCTTACTCTCCAACCTGGATGTTTCTGTTTATCAAAGGAGCTCCCTTCAGTCTCCCCCAGCACTTCCCCCTTGAGCAGCAGCCACGGGTGGTCCTGAGACTTCTCCACCCAGCCTGGCCATCTTTTCTCTTGCTACTGAATTGTGATTTCATCCCATGCATGCTTATGGTGAAGACAGCCTCCATCTTTTTCAAGGAAGCCCTAGACATTTACAAATGTACAAAAATGAAGAAGTATGAAAGAAAGAACACGAACACATGTTCAGGCTGCAACTCCTGTCACTCTACTGATTTGCCAGAGTCGGTCAGCTTCGCTGATGGAGATGGGAAGCTGCCACTTTCTTTCACCAGGCTAACAACAACTCTCAAAATGCATACTCGGTTGAAAGAATGGTCACCTTGGATAGAGGAAGCCATTTCAATACGGAAAGTTATAACATGGGGGGGTGTATACCTCCAAAAATTGAAAGCAGGGACTTGGCAGATTATCTGTATACCCATGATCATAGCAGGATTATTCACAACAGCCAAACGTAGAAACAATCCAAATGTCCATCAGCAGACGTGGATAACTATGTTTAAATGGATAAACAAAGTGTGGTGTATAAATACAATGGAATAGTACTCATTCTTAAAAAGGAATGAAATTTTGAATACGTGGTACATTGTGGATTAACTTTGAAGACATTATGCCAACTACAGTTAGCTAGACATGAAGAGACAAATATTGTGTGAGTTTACTTATATGAGGTACCCAGAATAGTCAAATCTTTAGAGGCAAAAATTAGAATGGTAGGTACCAGGGGCTGGAGGAGGGGAGAATATGAAGTTATTATTTCATAGGTGCAGAATTTTAGTTTGGGGGAGAGGAAAATGTTCTGGAGATGAGTGGTGGTAATAGTTGCCTAATGATCTGAATGTACTTCATGCCACTGAATTATACACTTAGAAATGATTAAAATGGGCTGGGCATGGTGGCTCATGCCTGTAACCCCAGCACTTTCAGAAGCCAGTGTGAGAGTATTACTTGAACCCAGGAATTTGAGACCAGCCTGGGCAACATAGCAAGACCTCATCTCTAGAAAAAATAAAATATACCTGGGTGTGGTGGCATGCCTCTGTGGCCCAGCTAGTGCGGAGGCTGAGGCAGGAGGAGCACGTGAGCCCAGGAGACTGAGGCTGCAATGAGCTGCACTTGTGCCACTGTACTTCAGCCTGGGCAACAGAGTGAGAGCCTATCACAAAAAAAAAAAGAAAAAAAAGGTTAAAGTGGTAAAAATTCTGCTATGGTGTATTTGACCACAACAAGACGTATATTATAACATGGCAACTGCAGTTTGGTGGTTTTTCCATTATTCATAGTCACGTTTTGGTTGAGAACCTACATAAAAAAAATCAAAAGATGTGCAAAAATTGTTGGAGGAGATCGTCTATTAATACAGTTTTCATTTGTGTGTCTTCCTCTTTCCAAGTAATGGTGAGAAAATCTTATTTAAACAGCACTCAAGGCCACTCTCCTACTAAGTAATTTTTTCCTGTGACTTTTGCACACTAATCTACAAAAGAAAACATGCTTAATGAGTCAAATGTGTATTTGCAAAAGTTACCCAATAAGCTTGCTGACCGTGGCAACTCCTTGTAGTTGTGCTGGGTAACCCAGATTTTGCAATTCAAACACACACACATTGAATAACACTTTTTGTCCAGGGATCCTTTACTTCACATAGGAAGTATGTGACCTCCAGGTACCAAGCACTCTGAAAGAAAGCTTTGATTGAAACAAAGTAAGCAGTTGGATTCCTCTGTGTTCAGGTAATTTTTGTGGCTGATAGTTGTGTTGAATTTTTGAAAAACAAACAGCACCTGCTTGTCCTGGGAATGAGAGTATGGGTGAAATGAACACAGATTTGATGGCCAGATGCCCTGAGCACTTGGCGGGCTTGTAGGGTGATTTCTAGTGAGTCATTTTGCCTGCATACAATGGTGCAGTGAAGGTTTGAAGTGGTCCACATCATACCTGCTAGGCCTTCCCAGGTCAATCCAGGTTATATTCCTTTTTCTAATTTGGGGTGCTGAGAATGGAATTACCACTTCTAATATAATTTAAAATAAAAACCTTTAACCATAAAAACTGTATAAGGAACTTCAGCGAGATTCTGGCTTTTTTGCTCTGATGACTAATTTGGAACAGTTTTGAAATATCAAATTGAAGTTATTTCAAAGCGTCCAACTGATATGGTTTGGTATCTGTGTCCCCACCCAAGTCTCGTGTTTGAATTTTAATCCTCATTGTTGGAGGTAGGGCCTGGTGGGAGGTGATTCTATCATGGGGGCACTTTCTCATGAGTGGTTTAGCACCATCCGTCTTGGTCCTGTCCTAGTGACAGTGAGTTCTCATGAAATCTGATTGGTTAAAGGTGTGTAGCATCTCCCTCCCTCACTCTCTTGCTCTTGCCAAGTGATGTTTCTGGTTCCCCTTCACCTTCCACCATGATTGTAAGATTCCTGAGGCCTTCCCAGAAGCCAAGCAATGCTCGCATCATGCTTCCTGTACAGCCTGCAGAACCATGAGCCAATTAAACTTTTCGTTATAAATTACCCAGTCTCAGGTATTTCTTTATAGCAATGAGAGAACAGCCTAGTACACCAACCTTCTTATTCTTCCCTTCCCCTTCCCTCCTCTTTCCTTCCCTTCCGTTTCCCTCCCCTTCCTCTTCCTCCCCCTCTCCCTTTCCCTATTCTTTCTTTCACTTCCCTTCCCCTCCCTCTCTTCTCCTCCCTTTCCGCTCTGCCTCCTTACCTCCCTTTTTCCTTCCTTCCTTCCCTCCCCCGCTTCCTTCCTTCCTTCTTCATTTCCCCCTTCTTTCTTTTCTTTGTCTTTTTTTGTTTCTATTTGGCAATTAATGCACCCCAGTACCATTTTATCTTGCCTTTTGTGTCATCCAATGATACAAAAAAAAAGCCAAATAAAACCCTATCTCTCCTGCCATACTGTCATGTCTTCAGACAGTGATTGTAGGTGGCTGCAAGAATATATAATGGGAGATGTAGGGGGGAGGTGTAGGGAGTTGGCAAGTAAATGATTGGTCGAAAGTTATCTGAAAACAGAAAAGACAGGAAGAGTATGGAGCCCACCCCCAGCCCCAACTTTTTCTTTCTTGCCAACATCCCTCCCCAGCTCCTGCACACGAAAGCCTAAACTCTGGCCTCTCTTAGGAGAAAATGGGTGGGAACCCAAAAGAGAATAGGAAGTGATGTCATGCATATGCTTTCTCTTTGGGGCAGGTGGGTGGTGTGGGGAGAGCTGGGGTCCTGTGCTTTTACGTTGGAGACACCTTGTCTCTGAAGAGCCAGATAGTTGCGTGAGGCCGGAAGGTGGAGATCCTACGAGCTTCCTCTTGGGGGCTGTTGTTATTAGATCCAGAAGGGAGAGGAAGAGGACCATGTGTTTTCTTTCTAGGTTTTTCATAGGACTCAGATTGTTTGATGGGATCAAGGCAAGACATGCTGTCCCTGAGCAAAGATGATGTATTTGACAGGGCTTTTTCCCAATAACCTGGAAGTGGAGTTTAGCTTGGAATGATGAAAAACTCCTCTAGTAGCATTTGAAATATTGCTAAATATCAATCATAGTACCAAGTTATGTCTAATAGCCCAGTTAAGTGTATTTATTATATCATTTCATTTTTAACCTTCTGATATACTGCTATGTCCTTTGTTTTAAACATGTCAGATAGATAATATTATTATTCCTGTTAAAAGATAAACTGAGGCATATTAAAATTTTGAAGAGTTTATTTGAACAGACTGGAATTCATTAATCAGGCAGCTCCAGACTGTCAATGGTTTGGGGCTCCAACGAAGAGGGGTCGGGTGAGGCTTTTTTAAGATCAACTAGGAAGCAAGGCAAAGAAAATACTTGACTGGTTAAAGTGGAGCAATAACCTCCAAGTCCATAGTTAGAGGAAACTTGGTGGTTTTTAATTGGTAAAGTCCATAGAGGCTAATTGACGGTTTCTGATTGGGAAAATGTAGGTTTCACTTTCTAGATATGGCAGTTCACATTGAGTTGAGTTTGGGTTCGGTTACATGGGAACCTGGCACTAGGCTACCTCAGTCTAATGGTCTCCCAGTTAATTATTTTAATGCTCCATTTAGATATTGAAACTATAAGAAGAAGTTAGTTGCCTAAAGACAGGGTGACTAAGGGACAGTACTTACTACCTCCTTTCTTTACTCTTTTAACACTGTTGATTCTAATATTTTACTTAGAAATAACTTGATCCACCGTGTATGCCAGGAAACAAAGTGAAGTCTTATTTGAAACTCATCTTGGAGAATTTGCTGCAGGTAGAAGAGAGAGGAAAGCATCCTTCTCTGAGCCAACCTCATTGCCAGCTTAGGTAGGCAGTCCTTCCCACAGCCTGGCTATTTTGATGGCTTAAAACAGGCATGTTGTAGTTTAATTGACATAAGGGAGTGACAGTCAAAAGAAACCATTTTGAGGTGTGGGCTTCTTGAGGTGGCATGGAGATATTTAAAGTTTTTTTTCTTTTAATGGTGTTTTAATTTGAGCAATAATACAAGTTGAGCAATTTTGCATTCTGAATAAAAGGAGAAGCCAACAGTATAGTGTTAGCCAAGGACACAGAGCTGCCAGTGCCAGAGACAATGGCTGATGAGCACCACCAGCTGAAGGGACACCAGCTTGGGGAACCAGACCTCAGTGAGAAGCACGCTCTGGCTGGGCTCCTTGTTCTCTGCCCCTCCCTCACTCTCTGCTCCGTGCCCTGAAGCCTGGGCCTTGAGGACTGCATCTATCTCCTGGGCCCCTATCTTCTGGTTAGGTTTCGTCAGTGGAAGATACCAGCAAGAGCCTGGCAGGCAGGAGCACAGAGAGCTTGGGTTCTTTCTTCTGTATTTGCTCCCCTGCTCTGGTGATGTGTCTACAGAAGTTGCTGTCTCCTTTTCAGAGACAGCTCCACCAGGTTGCCTCTCCTCCAGGACTCCAGTGCAAAACAGACTCAGGTACCACAATTTCTCCTGTACATCCCTTCAGCCCCATGTGTTGTAATGGCTTCAGCTGTTGCTAGTCCAAAGGTTCCTCCCATCCCTTTGTTCATCTACCTCCTGCCACTCCCCACTAA
Source organism: Ateles fusciceps (assembly GCA_036589455.1). Classification (NCBI taxonomy): domain Eukaryota; kingdom Metazoa; phylum Chordata; class Mammalia; order Primates; family Atelidae; genus Ateles; species Ateles fusciceps. The sequence continues at coordinate 1,060,796 of JAZHEH010000952.1, read as the reverse complement.
GCAGTCTCTTCATTGACACCTCTTCATTCACTCCAGCTGAGGTCTATCTTTTTTGCCACGACCTTGCGTGCTTCCCAAATGGAATGTGCATAGGAGTTGCCTGGGGGATCTGATTAGATGAGATTCCGATTCAGTAGGTTTGGGTGGGGCCCAAGACACTGCATCTCCAAGAAGTGCCCAGTTGTTGCTGAGGTTACTGGTCCATGGGCCTTACCTACTTTTCCCATTCACTGCATGGTGAATTTCTTGGGCCATATTTACCCAATTGTAATTGAGTCTCATTACAAAGCACTGTAAGTAAAAATGTAGGCTTCCTCTTATCCTGAAAGTCAGGAATGGGCTTTTGTAAAAACAACAAAAGGCAGAAGACGTTCTGCTGCTCAAGTTTGGCTCTCCACTCCCACCTTCTGTGTGTGTGTGTGTGTGTGTGCGCGCGCGCACGTGCGTATGTGTGTGTGTGTGCATGGGCACGTGTGTGTGTGTGTGTGTGTGTGTATGTATTATAAACATAAGCAATTGAGGGATTTCCAGGTTCACTAATGGCTGAATGATTATGGGACATTTCAGAAAATCTGAGCCTGAACATAGGAACAGGAAGGGTGGTATGGAGATATAGAACTTGTTTTTTTCTTTTTTTTAAATTTTAGACCAGGGCAAATTAAGGCCCATAGGCCAAATCCAGCGTGTCATCTGTAGTTGTAAATAAAACTTTATTGGAACACAGACATGATCATTTGCCTTAAGTATTACCTATGGCTGCTTTTGCCCTAAATTGGCAGAGTTGAGTTGTTATAACAAAGACTACCTGTTGACTTTAAAAGCTTAAATGTTGACTACCTGGCCTTTTACAGAAGAAGATGGCTGATCACTGCCTTAGGCTATTGTGCAAAGTTTCTCAAGAATTAAGAACTTTGAGCAAAAATGATTCTTAGGAATCATCTTGTCTCATTTCACAGATGAGGAAATGGATACTCACATTCTCCCCACTAGCTTCAATTTGTATTTTTAAAAGACACAAGGAAAAAACTGGAGGGAATTTGGAAAAAAAAAAATCCTAAGAATTAGATGTCTTTTGAGAAAAACCAAACTCTAATGACAGATGTTGGAAAACTAAAGACGTGACAATAATTACTTCTAAGTTATTAGAAAAGCAGGCTGAACTGTTATTCTCTATTTCCACATAGGAAAGGTTTTTCCAATTTTAAATGGGTCAGATGTTGGAATTAGATTTCCAAGAAAGGCCAGGGCCTGGATGTCTTTAAAACAGATAGGAACAGCTGCTCAAAATGACTTAGGCTAAGATTGACGATATTTCCCAGGCAGCACCCAAACTTGCCAGTCATTCCTTCACTACCAAACAGTCAGGAGGAAGTGAGGGGGCCCAAGGCAGGAGTTGAGCAATTAGGCACGTGCACACACACACACAGAGGATTCTGTTCTCTACACCTCTGGCCATGTTAAAAATCATCTTGAGGCTAGTAAGACGCCAAACATTTGTGTAAGCATTCATCATCTGGGACGAAGGATGCCTTTGAGTTTAGTAATTCTGAGAGTAGAACGATGGTATTAATACCTTAGGCCCTTTAAAGATACCTTTAGTAATAATTTGGAGCCGTTGTGGATACAGGAAAAAAAATGTGCAAAATTTTGATTTGTCATAGTACATGTCATGGGCTGAGGCAGTCATTGCAAATGGAAGCCATCTACAAAATTATTGGAAATTTTTTTGTGTAAAGTCTTGCTTTGGTATTCTTTAAGCTGTTGGGAGACTCACCTTTCTCTAGATTAAATAGGGAATGCACAGTTCTTTTATTTTAATTGTGAGCTCTGAAGATGTAAGAACTATATATTAATTTCTTTATTCCCAATCCTTATTAGCACAGTCTTGAACATTGTAGGTACAGAATAAATGTTTATTTCTTTTATTGGGGTGGGGGATGGGGTGCATAGCAGGTATGCATTAAATTACAGTGTTCAGCCTTGCAGAGAAACAAGAAAAGAGATCGTGGTGAGCTACCAAGTATGGACAATTAAGGCAATTACATTGTCTCTGAGAAATGTATTTCTTGGTCTCAGTCACTCCTGCCCTTCCCTGGGCATATCAAGGTCATCCTGGTTTAGATGTGCTGACAGGTAGCAATTGCTTAAGCAGCACATTTCTGTTAATTCACACTGAGATCTTGACAATAATGCTTGGAATTTATATTGAGTCTTTCATCTTTGAAGTTCAGTGTTCTAACTCTAATCTTTACGACTTCCGTGTGAGGTAGGAACTAGCAGGTTGTTTTCATTTTATTTTTACAGGTGGAGGTGGGGGAATGTGTTGGACATATAAGGGCTCTGAATGAGTCAGGGCCAGGGTGGGAATGAAGCTGGACATTTTGTAGCCCAAATAAGGAAGAAAATATTCCTTATTTTTTTCTCCCAGTGTAAAGTTGGATAAGTGCAGTATGACTTAAAAAAATCCTTAGGAGAGATACATTTGCAATGAATCTTATGTAGCTTGTTTCGAATACGTTTAGAATCAGAGACATGGAAATCAAAGAAACGGCAAAGCCTGTATTTTCTAAAATTTCTTCTAAAGTGCTCATAGGGTCTTTGGTTTAATTGCTGGATTTAATTTGAAGCTTAGAATATAATCATCATCCCTAGTTTCCCATTCAGCCCAGCTTTTCTTCCGAGATTCCTAGCTGATCTTCCTTCTTTAAAGTAACCATTAAACTGTCTCTGTTTCAACTCCAGGCTTACTATGCCTTAGTGATTATCATCTAAACCTAAGGCTTAGGCATATACCTTTTCTCTGATCCTAACACAGTCCCTGAAGATCAACTCAGCAATGACAGTTGCAAACTCAAGACTTTGCAATTGAAACATGATGATTATTTGGAGGACAAAATAGAGCTGCAATACAATTTAAAAACTAGTCTCTGTAAACAATAATAAACACTAAGGCAATTATACAGACAGATGGAATAATATATGTTAGGTGAACAAACAATATCAGCTTCCTTGATGCATCTTATTAGCATTTATCAAGTAGTTAACAGTCCCAAAACACTTGACAGTTAATCCATAGAACATCCTTTGTAGATAATTAAATATTCTGATCAGAGCTCTGCAGAGGAGACACACCAAGTGCCTACATGACTTGACCAGAAGGAAAGACGGAAGCTGCGGTTGGCCTGGGCACTGGAAGACAGGAAGGCGGGGTTGGACTGGGCATTCGATAAAATCCTGTCTCTTCAGACAGATAATGTTGAGTGCGCTGCTCCTCAAACTTTATTCTCTTTCACAGTTACAAATTAAAATCCAAGCAAGAAGAACAGCTATTTTAATTTTAACAAGTTTATATTTAATCAAAATAGAAATGTAGTTAATTTACATTGGAATTAATCCTTGCCTGCTGCCAGCCTTATTTGTGAAGACCAAGCAGATTGCCGCTTATACTGGGTGATTTCAGGGGTACAGGAACTTCTCTGCTCCCCTCCCCCTCAAAGACACTTATGGTCCTTTGACGTTTAAGAGTATTTGCTTGAGGTAAGACTTTGTACCAAAGAACAGCTTGTTGGGTGGCCTAGAGTAAGAGTAGGATCTTGGTAAAATGGAACCTATCTTGTTGTAGTCAGAAAACATTGTCTAGTAGACATAGTTTTCTTCTCTCATGGCCATTATGCTGTGTTGTACATGTGAGGTGTTGCAAAAATTAGTTTAAGATGAAGGGAACCATTTCTATCTTTGGCCAACTCATTCTACGGCATTCCTTCCCCTCAAAAAACGTCTTATTCGATGACATTTCACATTGATAACATAGAGAGATTGAAACAGATTTTGTAGAAATAAAGCATGTATTGAATCAAGACCTATAAAATATATTAAGGTTTTAGATTTGTAACAACAGATGATTATTTTCTATATCGAAAAATAAGATGTAAATTTAAGAGACTTTCTTGTCCTACAGCTATTTCTACTCAAAGGTTCTTCAAAGTACTATAGTTTAAGAAAAGTCACCAAAAATCTTATGTGTTATGAAACAACCTTGGAGACAGAAATCTGTGAAAAGATCCTGACCTTAATAAATACAAGATTTCTCATATTATTATTTTCTGCAGAGTGAGTTGCTTTTAAAAATTCAGTTTCTATAACGTCAAGAAAATTATGTTCCCTTTGATAATTTCTGACCAGACAATGACAGGAATAATATTGGCTAATCCTCAAGGGTCAGTCCTTGTTCTAAGAAGCTTTGCATTTTCATCACCATTAATCTTCGTAATAATCATATGAAGAAGGTAATGTTACTATCATCCTCATTTTGCAGACAAGAAATCTGAGACTCAGATTTAAAAATTTTGACAAGATCATATAACTAGCACATGGAGAAGTCAGGAGTTGAAACTGGGTAATCTAGCGCCAGAGCTGTTCATACCAATCACCTAAGCAAATGCCAAGAGGGAGGGAGGCCTTTGGTCCTGGGGTGAGGTATTGAAGGCATAGCACAAAATAATAGAAGTTTTAAGGAAGGCATTGCTAGTGAGGAAAATCAAACAGAATTTGAGTATAAATCAAACAGGCTTCGAGTATAAAACACTTCCAATAGGAATAATGACTTATGGTCAGAGATAATACTTTGACTTAAGTTTATTGTGAGGTATAAATGATTGGTTTTAGTTTCTTTCATTAAAACTGGCTTTGACAGCCAAAAGAAGAGAGCAGAGTGAACATTAGCAGAATGATGAAGGCAGTGTCATCATGGTTTCCAAAGACTTAAAAATCTTTCCTAGACCCGGGCGCCTGATGCTCTGCTTCAAAACACGTAAGATCTAAGTCAGTGCTCCTACTTTTAACATACGTGCACTATGTATGTAATATTTGTGTGGAAGATGGTTTCAAATTCTTGCATCCTGTACCTCTTTAATGTAATAATGATCATTGTATTTGAAGTGATTGGTCATCACTTATTAAAAGCTTATTTTAACCATCCTGTTTAAAAACTGCAGAGATAGAGTTTTGAAAGGAAAAAACTACCCTGAAGTAGAAGCTGGATAGGATTTGAAAGCGAGCCCAGTTGGCGTCTCACTGTTTAAGTCTTATCTATTAGAGCCAGGGATGAAAGGCAGAAAGACCAGTCAGTCTCTTTCCTGTTTGTTTATTTCCTGGCCCTCTTGTCCTGTCTGCAGCTTTGCCCCCCAGAGCTCCTCATCTGTATTTATTTTCCATCTGCTTCCTGCTCTCTAGACAGTCTGAGACAGTCTGCTCACCAGCCAGCAGTTCAGACAGAGAGGTATAAATATTGTAAAGTGCACAAAGACTGTGCTAGGCAGGCAGGGACAATCAGCAGACATAAAGATGCTGGTAGTGCAGAGAGATTGTTTTAGGTGGGATTAAGAAGCAATGTTCTTTGGAGTCAGGCAAGACTGTTACCCCCGCCGGAAGATGAGCTCATGCTCATCCTCATAGGGGGAAGGCTACTGGGGACATGTGTTAGCTTCATTTCAGAAGGAGTTTGTGATCAAGCCTATTTGTTTTACTCTCCTCTGCAGATATTTCTTAGGGTCCTTCACGGTAGACTATATCATCTGAGCCAGCCCTAAAGGGATGTTTTGTTTTGCTTTGGTCTTTGGTCATTTTGACCAGTGGTTTTAGACTTCTGTACATCACAGACTTGAAAAAAAAAAGGCAAAAAATACATAAATAAAAGTAAATATCTGTTTGTGTGTAAAGGGAGGGGGCAGATCGCTTTAGGGTTGCCAGTTTTCATTTGTGCCAAGAAAGGACATTAAAAAAAGATGATCAGGGAGGGGAGCATCACACACTGGGGTCTGTAGGGGGAACTAGGGGAGGGATAGTGGGGGATGGGGAGTTGGGGAGGGATAACATGGGGGAGAAATGCCAGGTATAGGTGATGGGGAGGAAGGCAGCAAACCACACTGCCATGTATGTACCTATGCAACAATCTTGCATGTCCTTGACATGTACCCCAAAATCTAAATATAAATAAATAAATAAATAAAAGATGATCATCTCTTCCCATTTGCTTGCTCTATGAAAAGACAATGTACCCCTGAAGAGTGGGAAGCAGCACCATCCTTCCCAAGAAACAGTGCTCAGCAACTTTAAACCCATACATCTGTTAAGAAAGTATATTTTAAATTCTCAAACGTAGAAAAATCATAAAGTAAAATTTTAGTTTATCACGTCACCTTCTAGACACTTGTTTTATTGCAAGTTTATCAGCTTAAAGATTTCTGCTCTACAATATGAAGCAGAGCCTAAATGTCCAGCTTCTGGGAGTGACATTTTAAAATCACATTCAGTGCTGAAAATCCGTTCCCCCATAATTACATTGATGCAAATGGAAACAGCATTCCTGTTGTTACCTCACGCATTCAGAATATCCTGGGCAGGGCGGTACTTGCAGGTGCCTGAGGCTGTGAAATAATCTGGAACTACCCTCACACTGGTAATACTTAGACTCCACATTTGTTAAGTGGGGGGGTGGTGGTGCTGGTGCTGGTGGTAGTCACTGAATAGAGGAAGGAAAACTGGTAGAACTCAGTCTTGCTTTGACTGATCTGAGCAATGACATGTTGCCCCCAGCCCTGAAAACCCTACTCTACAAATCCAAAGTCCTTTAGGTTAGCAGAATCCGTTCTCCTATGAAGACAACGGGGAGACATATGTTGTTATTTGAACATGCTCTCGGGGCCGTGTAGTCCCACCCATCAGGGAAAATACAGTTTTCTTGTTTATTTTATTTTTAGTGATTTTAAGAGCTCCTGTGGTATCATAGGTTGACACCAAGGAAAGGTGTTCTATTGGCCCACTCTTTACCAGGGCCCACATTGTGTGTGAGTCAAGAGAAATGGACAAACAGCGGCTTCCCCCACCCACTGCTTCCTCTGTCCCCCTCCCTGGGTTGGGGGGGAGCAGGAAGCAGTAGACAGAGTATCTGGCCAGCAGGGAGAGGTGAAGGGATCAGGGGAGGTCTGTAAGAGACAGGGTCACACAGTGTGGCCTACAGCAGAACAGAAAAGACTTGATCTGGGAGAAATTGATCTGAGAGGGGAGGTTGTAGCCCCCATCTGCTTTGACCCTGGACTAGGATTGGGGAATTATTGATTAGATACAACTCAGTTGCTATGCGTTGAATTGTATCACCTCAAATATTATATATTGAAGTCCTAACCCTCAGTACCTCAGAATGTGGCCTTACTTGGAACTAGTCATTGCAGATATAATTAGTTAAGTTGAGGCAGGTGAGGTAATGCCTTTGACCTTGTTTTCTGGGCAATCTGTGGCCATCCTCTTCATTTTTTATTGCTTCTTCTAGGTGCTCTGCTTGCCTGGCTATAAAATACCTCTAGACCAGAGGGACACTCTGGGAATTGGTAAGAAAAAATGAGCAAGCATATCTCTCTCTACTGTTTGTTAGAATTTTACAGCTGTACCAAGAGACACTTTTCACTGGACTAAAGGTCACCCAGGACAAATGTAGAACATTGCAAATGAACTTTCAGTTCTCATGGTAGTAGATCCTAGGAGAATACTGCAGGTATAGCATGATTAGCTGAAGTTCCCATGAGTCTGGCAATAGGTTCAAATGAATGGAAAGAAAAAAACTACACTCAGAGTTGCCCCTTTTCCTAGGAAAAGTATTTTATGGATGCATTAATTGGACTTAAGCAGAAGCAAAGCTTATACACTTAAGAGTATGGCAAACATTGGTTGATTTCCTGAACATGCTTGGGAGAGTTCCTAAATGTGCTTGGGAGAGATATCCTCGTTATCCTTGTTCTCCAGAAGGGCATGTGAGGCAGGAGGTGGATATTGTACGAACTCAGTGTGCCGGGCTGCCGGAATCAAGTTTCCTAAGCAGGTTTTCTTCCATTCTTCGTGCTTTCAGTTGTTCTTCTCAGTGCCTAACAGAGACACAGCAAGTGCAGAGGTGGGAGTTAAGTGGGAGGAGGAAGACAAAGTCAGAGTGGATTGTTAGACCAAAACGCAGGCTTTGGAAATATCCAGGGGTAACTGACAATGTGGCTCCATCTTTCTCTGAGGTTAGCATCTTTAATTATTAAACACAGAGGCTTCATCAACATTTGGACTCCTTGGAGACAACCAGCAATTATCTCAAATTCTGTTCCCACTGCCACCCCTCCTCAACTTCAAAGGAAACTCATTACCAGGCCCCAAATTCTTCAGATTACTTTCCCATCATCTTAACTGATGTTTATAAGTAGTTCATAATGGGAGTCTAATCTCAACCTTCAGATTACTAAAGAAGCTCACACTGGATAGACTGTGATAAAATTATTTCAAGTCAGGGTGATTATCTTTGGATCATTCTCCACAAGAAGATTTTATTCACCTGTTTGTTGAAATTTTAGAAGAAATTTTATGTACATATATTTACAAAAATAATTTACACAAACTTCTTCTTGACTTTTATTTGCAAATTAACATCCAAATGAGACTTCTTTTCAAAATACAATATTTTATGTCTTGCTGATGAGTCATTACGAAACATATTAAATTGTAATGAATGTGAAGAGCTTGTCTTTGAGGTTGCCAGTAAAATATAGTCTTTGTTTTGTAGAAGATTGTATTTCATGTAACAGAGATCAAGACATGCCTGAGATTTCAAGCCCATGTTAATAGCCAGAAAGCCTAATTCATTAATTTGAACAGTGTTCCCATTTTGGTCTATCCTTGACATCAACAAAAGAAAAGAAAAAAGCTAAATAGAAAACAGGCAGGTAGAAATGGATACAAAGTTGTCAGATGTCATATTTTGTTAGCCAGGATGTTTTTCAATGATTATTTACATTATTATTTCTTAAAAATTTAAATAGATACTAGATGGTTAAAGTAAATGCTAAGATTTTTTTTTTTTTCCTGGAAATCATCTTTATATTGAACAAAAGATTCCCAAGTACATCAGACTGCCCTTGCCCTCCTAAAGTCTTTCTTCTTCTCTACCTCTTGTTTCCCTTCCTCACAGTTGCCTGCATTCTCAGACAGGCTCTCTCCTGTGGCAGTGAGGTATCTGTTGGCAGCTATTCACTGTGTCCTTCCAGGCTGCAAGGGAGCAGATGGCCTAGGGGGAAGGTACGTGAAGGGGAAGAGCAGGAGTCTGCCTTTAAGAATTTCAGGATTTCCTGGGACAGATAGCTACTGAGTAACAATTACAATTATGATATAAAGTGATAGTGATCAGTTAAGATACGCAGAGGTTGCAATGGCAGCATAAGGAAGAGGAATCTGATACAACCCAAGGAAGTCTAAGAACATTGAGTGGCATCCATCAGACAGACAGACAAATTTGCAGAGTGGGTAGACCCCAGGGAGCTGTCAGTAGCATGATGCCCACTATATGTGTAAAAAGATAGTTAGGCAGTAAGTAGACGGAGTGATGGATTGAGATAGAATCTATAGCTCAGTTTTTTGTAAATCCCATCCTCAGGGGACCCTTGGATCCTGACCCAATCTCCTTATGCCCATGTGGTTCTCTCATGCTTTACTTCTTGTTCTAATTCTATAATAAAGTCAGAAAAGTCATTTGGGGGAAACAGAAGTGGGAAAGGTTGTGTTTTGGAAAAACAGCGATTAAAAGAGTTTAAAAAGATGGTATCATACCCACAAATCCTTTTGCATTTCTGAATATATCTGATTATCTGTTTAGGACCAGGCAACATAATCAAAATGGAAACGTTGCTATGTGAGCACATTAATTTTTATTCCTGAACTCATGGCACTAAAGACTAAGTCACTGGATACAGACAGGGAATGCAGAAGTGCTTTGGAAGCATAAAAGACTACTACCACGGAAGAAGTAAAAGATTCAAAAAGGAGAAAGAGAGATCCAGGCAAAAGAGTTAAAAGGCAGGTGGAGGGCTGTCATCATTTCTCTCTACTCTCTGGCTGCTCATGTGTGAGTAGCCTACAATGGTCCTGGGCAGCCCAATTAAAAGGGATATTATAAACAGATAAGGGAGGCCCAAATAGATGAAAGGGAACAGGAAGTGGAAGGAAACAGAATGGAAAGAGAAGGGAAATCTTGTTTGGCATCTGAATTATAAAGTAGTTGATGATTCATTTCTCTAACATCGAAGTTAGTGCGTTTAACTGGGCTAATCCTACTGTGATTCTTGCTATGGGGTCCTCATTCTACTGTAGAGAACAGCAGTCATCACAGGTCATTTCTTAGCCACTGCACATAATTCAGCCAGAAGAGCCCCAGTTACAGAGACACAGGCAAGAAGAAAGAGTAAGGTGTGTTTGCATCCTGCATAGACAGTATTATCATTAGCATGATTATTGTTTGAGGAAAACCAAACAGCAAGAGAGCCTGTAAGAGCCTGTATTCTTTCACTACTTACGGAATGCTTTGCTAGATGCAGACAAAATTGTAAATCCTTTTGCTTCCGGGGCATTCCATTTTATTTGGATCCTACGGGTTTCCTGACTGCTCAGAGAAACCTCTTGCAGTCTGTGAATTAAAACACAGTATCACCTCCCTAATTGGTCCTAATGGTTGTAAAGAGTGGTTTGAATTCCCAAAAGGGCCTGAGTAGGAAAAGAAATGTAATTCTATTACTTTAATGCCTATGTAGTAACTCAACTAATGGCTATAAAATGTTGCCAACAGGGGGCCCATACAGACCTGGAATTATCATTTCATCAAAAAGCATTAATGGATATTTGTATATAGAAGATTAAAAGAAAAATGTACTACATGGCTAAATTCTATATAGATAAGAATAATTTGTTTGTAATAAGAATACTGGTTGAAGAGGAGAATAAAGCCTGCTACATGGTTGGATAGAGTGTGCTCCTATATGAAATTGGAAAATTCCCTCTTCTACCCTAATGTTTAAGATATTTATATTATTTTTTTAAGTCCTTTTGGGGATAGTCAGGGTCTGCAAACTCCACCTTCTTTCTTACTGCAGAATGTAAACATTAGCCTGTTTCTCTTTCTTCCACCAATAATCCACTCCACGACTTTGCTGTGCTCTTCCCAATAGGGTCTCTGGAGTAGGTTTTCATTTAACCTGTTCCCCATGTTCTTTGAAGCCAAACATGTAACCTCTTGTCATGTATTGATTTTGAAACAGACAATAGTTGAAATTACAAATATGGGAAAATTATAAATGTTCAGACACATAAAGTTATTCGAATCACAACCCCAAATACTTTATTTTCTCAAACAGCTCTCATAAGCTCTCTAATAATGTTCTTTTTTCTCCCTGAAGTAATCTAGGGGTCCTCAAGGAGAGGTTTGCAAGTGTCCCAGGCTCTCCTGCCTAGGGATCTGAGCTGTCTGGGGCTGCAGCTCCTCTGCCCTGTTCTCCAACCCGAAGTCACGCTTGCTGAGCTTATTAGGTTCATCAGGCATTGCAGGCACCATTGTGATCACTGAGTGTCAAAGTTGGCAATGGCCTCTGGCAGAGTTGGGAAGAAGGGCTTCCGTCCTTTTGTGTCACACTGTGTTAGTGTGGGACATAGGCCCAGTGGGCTAAAACGTCTGTTGAAACGGCTACTCAAGTTCTGTTGTGGTGCCTCTCCCTAGGACCTAAGCATGTGGCTTGAGGGATTGGGCATTGAGTCGTGACCACTCGGCTCCCTGTAGACTCCTCCTACACCCTCTTTGAATTCTAGGACTTTGTTACTCAGCCCTATTCCTGGCTTCTTCCTCTCTCAGAATGAGCTGCCTCCAGAGGCACCTGCATCTTCCCTGGGAGCGGAATTTTGCCTTGTACTGCACCAGATTGTAACATGCCCAGACTGTACACTCTCCAGCAGCAGGTACAATGCTGGCTTGTTCCCGAGAGGTTGCTCGGTCCCCCATGCAATAGACTTCCATCCGGCCCAAGCCACCAGCATAGACCCAGAGAGGCCTGGACCCTGCAAGTGGATGGCAGAAAGCCAGGCTCAAGCTGAGATCCTCTGCACAAGGATGGTTTCTGGTTCCTGATTTTCAAATCGTAATTGGAAGACCTGGCTGTTGGCCCTCTGCTCTCCATTTTCTTTCTGAGCATACGGCTCACCAAACTCTTCCAAGAAAAAAGGTACACATTTTGAAATTTTGAGTTTTGACTCTCCATGCAGGCCTGCAGAGGGACATCAGGGACATCTGAATGGGTGCTGTCTGTGGCCTTTGACCTCTGCTGCTGTGACCCTGCTTGGGCATTACCTGACAAATCTCAGAAGCATAGTCTTCTACCGATTTCTGGTTATCTTTTCACAGATTCAGAATTTAGTGTGATCTGAGTTGATAACATTTTCCTAATTTCAACTTTCACGTCAAGATGACATGCAGCAAATTCTATGTGATAATTATTAAGGATAGAACAGATTTCAACTTTGTGATTATAAAAATACAATCCAGGCTACTCATATCTTTAAAAATATAGAGAAATTTTCTCCTGTGCAGAGAAAACCCACTTCAGAAGTCATGAATGTGTTAGACCTTGGATAAGAGCCAAATCTAAGGTAAATAAAATATTTACTCTGACAGCTGTCAAGTTTGCAGTTGTTTAGAACCCGAAGTTATCTGTCAGTTGTCTATGAAATTCACTGCTTTAGCTTTCAGTTTTCCAGATTCTCTTTTATTTGTTACCATTTTTTTTCTAGCTTCCTTTCTTTAAAATCCACCTACCATCTCTCGTAGCCCCACTCCCACTGTGATTTCCTCTTTCCCTGTGTCCTCAGAGGTCTTAGAGACCGAGCAAAGCAGGCTGTCTGGTGCTGGGTGGCGTGGAGCATTTTTTACAGCAGGTTCTGCAAAGTCGACTGTAGATTTAAAGCAACCTTTACATCCTATCTGAAGTGAGTTGATTTATGAGTCAGTGTTTGGTAAGTACTCAGAGATCTTCACATTAAATGCAAGATCCAAGTGCACCGTATTATTGCTTCACTTTATTTGTCTTTTGTAAAGCACCTGGTACCATGACAATATTCACTAAATAAATAACACATGAAACACACTTCCTTCTCTATTTTAATAATGTACTATTCATGCAATTTTTTTCCCCCAGAACAAAGAATCATTGTAGGAAGTTGCTCTGCCAATATTAGGCTGATATCTTATTGCAGGCAGAATAAAGAGATAAAATGGCATGACACAGGAAAACTGATAAAGTTTCTTTTCAAAACAAAGGAGAACGAGGCATAACACAAAATGTGATAAGCCAAGAAATGATTCAGTAGAATTAATACAAATATGAGTGTAGTTCCCCTGATATTTTAATGCTTCTCTCAGTTATAAAACAATACCCACATGCCCAGAGGAAAATTCAAATTATAGTTTCTTGATCAATTCTATGTTTTTCTTAAAAAAAAAAAATCTGTTGTCTTCTCTGTTATGATTCTGTCCTTAGGAAATCATACTGGAGATGTGTAACAGAGAGCAGAACCATTGCCAGCCATTTCTAGTGGGAACTGAGCTACCAAACATTTACCTCAAATTATAGAAAATTGCCATTTGTAAAGTCCACTTTGTATTTAGCTTCTTAATTTAGGATTAAACATCTGTAACTTATTATTAGGACATCCGGAGAGTTTGCAAAACTCTATAATAGGAATATTGTCTCTTTCTTTAGTCCCATGGTGTCTCCAGAGAAAGTTGTTTTGGTCCCATTTGTAAAGATTTACTGATGGTCAAAGGAACCACTATGTAATTTTAGAGTAAAAAAATTTCAATGCAATGTTGACATGTTTTCATCCAAAATTGCCACCAGTTGACCAAGGATTCTGACAGTGGTCACCTGTTAAGCTGCCCCATGTACCCCAACTGGGACCAGTGGAACCAAAGGGGCAACTTTATCTCTTACTCCTTGGGCTTTAGCTGGAGACCAAGATGCTGCAATAACATAAGCCTTGGAGGAATTTAAGCATGGCCATGATTTCCCACTGTAGGCTCCACTAATAGCCAACTCGGAAAGAGTACGACTTATTCTTAAAACATTAAAGAATGGACAGAGTGATCTTTTAATGACTAAATGTAGCTGAGGGGCTCAGGAGTTCTGAAGGATCAAGGGAAATGTAATAGAACTTGAGTCTTCCAAGTTTTCAGATTAGATTTAGTTCAGTTTCTTAAAATAAGGTCAAGGAAAACTTCTGAGAAGACACCACATTAAAGCTGAGTTTTGAAGGATGATGAAGATGATACAGGAATAAAATTCAAGAGGCGGTTTTCTGGCTAAAGGGGTAAGTAAAGCAAAGAAGTGGGAAAGGACATGTGGGTTTGAATATTCGTCAGAGCTCTCCAGTGGCCCTGGAGGTACAGAGGAGGCTAGAAACATTCTACAACACGCTGTTCTCCCGAGTTACTGGCATTGATGTTATTTCTCCTGGAAAGCCTTCTCTGACACTGGATCCAGTGCCCTTTCTCTGCTTCTGGAACCCTCTGCCCTTGATCCAATGTCATTACTAGTACAATATATGCATTTATTTTTTTTCTTATTTGACTTCCCCCTCTCCGTATTAAGCTCTTCACAGAAGGGTCCTTGTCTTGACTACTTTTGCCTTCGTACTGCCCTAGACCATGCTTGATAGGTGCTCATGAATATTTTTGAAACTGGAGAAACAATACAAGCTGTTCCTTAAATGATGCTTTTAAAATGTTTTAAATTTTGTTCAAAGGCCTTAGACTAGATAATTGTTTTAAAGGTGTAAACATATTAATATTGAATATGAATATATTTTATAGTTAAACTATTGAAATGAACATACTCTAGACCATTACAGAGAGAACAGAACACAATACCAGATGAGTACCTTTTGGATCCCCCTCGAAGGATTTCGGCTATCCAATTGCTAAAAGGACCTCTCTATAGAGGAGTTTCATCTATGTGATAACTTGCTTATATAAGGGACTATTCGGATAGCAGCACAGTAAGTCCTCACTTAACCTTGTTGGTAGGTTCTTGGAAACTATAACTATAAGCCAAATAGTGTATAAGGAAACCAGTTTTACCATAGGCCAAATGATATAAACAAGAGTTAAGTTCCTACAGCATATTTTTGGTCTTAAAACATCAAACTTCTAAATAAACACCAAAAAACTTTGGATATTAAACACTGAAATAAATTTGAGTTATACACAGATTTAAGAAAGGTTAATAGGAACAAGCAAGAAAAGTGTTCAACTGCCTATTCCAGGTTCAGGGTCAACAGTGGCCAGGGCCTATCCCAGCAGCTTGGGGCACAGGGCAGGCCCCAACCCTCAGCAGGACACTTTCCCACTGAAGGTCGCACTCACCCACCCGCAATCACTCAGGGACAGTTTAGACACACCAATGAACTGAATGTGCACATTTTTAGGATGTAGGAGGAAACTGGAGGACCCAGAGAGAACTCACACAGACCTGGGGACAGCATGCAAACTTCACAAAGCGGTCCTGGCCAGGAATCTATGTTTTTTTTCCTTCTCATCAATGTTATAAGGAAACAATGTTGAATGAAACATTATTTGAGGACCTGCTGTTGAAGTGGGTAGAGTCCGTATAATCTGCTTGGGAAAGATTATGTTGGCGAGAACTTGGACTTGGAGTCAGAAAACATGAGACAGCTCTGGAAATTGCTATGGGAACCTGAGAAGGCTAGTTAGTCTGTGATCTTCAGTTTCATATCTGCACACTCACAACCAGATTATCAGTTCTGCTTGCTTTGCAGAGTTGGGAAGATAAATTAAGGTAATGTAGACATGAGATAATAAACTACAAAGAATTCTTCTTCTTATCATAATGGTGCATGAAACCAGTTGAATTGATACCCCAAATCCTAGGATGTCTTTTGTTCACTGGTTCAATAACATATTGCAACCTTAGGACTTTTGATTTGATATGGAATCCATTGATTGTACCCTCACCTCTTTCTAACCTGATAAGGAAAGAATATAAATCACCAGGAGAGGAATGTAGGGTTGTAAAAGTTTGTCCTTGGTAAGACACTCTATACCCTCTGGTATTTAACACCAAATCCCAGAGTCAGATTCAGCTTCCAGGTAGTTTTTGTGTACAGCTTATTAATAACTGCATGGAAGAATCCAATGGTAGTTTCTGGCCACGGTTATGTCTAGTGCTGGTGGGACAGATGAGCTCTGTTCTCCAGCACATTTCTCCCATTCTCTGCTCTTTTCCAGGCTGTCAGGGGGTGGCTTTTGCCAACATGTTGAAAGGCCTGGCCAGTTTTCCTTCAATGCTGTTCAGACTAGGTTACAGGGAGGGTTGGCGTGTTCACCAACTCTATTTCTACACTGACTGTTCTGACAAAATTTAAACCTGATAGGGATTTGTCACTCCCTGGTGGCCCTTTGCCTTGGCTTATGACAGGCTTGTTATCTTTGATCTTCCAAACCCAGGGAGTAGAGGATGGGTGTTTGATTTCATATACCAGGTACCACTGACTTTAATTATCTTCTTGAAATCAGTCCAGCATGCAGGGATGAGGAACCGAAGTCCCAAATCACCCTGTAGTTTGGACAGTCTCGAAAACCACAGTGTGCATGTATAGCTTAGCTATGCAGTGTTTGTCAGGAAAATGCCATATTTTGCTGAGTTGTGATTTTCTGATATGCCCCATTTTAAATTAGATCTTTTTGTGTGTGTGGTAGATTTACAATTCTGACAGGGAAATAGCTATAAAATATAAAATATATAACCAGCCAGGGCTGGAATATAGCCATATAATTTCTCCATTTTCTCTGCTGAACTTGATCATATGTAAATCCTCTTCTTTGCTTAGTGACAGAGTCCATGGATGGAAAAACTAGAAGAGCATTGTAGAGTGGGAGTTAGTCATATCATGTTTAACAGCATTGAGAGTCAAATCTTTTTTCTCAATTTCAAATAATTTCTCTCTTAAATTTTGCTTGGTTACCTGAATCCTGCTTGGTACATCATTCATTTCAGTCAACTGTGGAATTAGAGCTTGACAAAAAAAAATACACGGCCAGGCATCCATGCAGGTGTGCATCAGTGCATCCACCCATGAACCCACCCATTCATCTATCCATTCATCCACCCAGCCAGCCGGCACTTATTACAAGGAAGGCACCATGGTGGCCATTGCAGAGACCAAGCCTGATGAGATTACATAGCAGAGCAGTGACTTTGAACCTTTCTTGCACTCCTTTGAGAATCTGATGAAAACTGCGGATCTTTTCTCTAAAAACACAAACAAACATTCAATTGCAGGACATTCACGAACTGCCCATGGGCCTAGGTTTAAGAACTCTATTCTCTCGTGGGAGGCATAGATAAGTAAATGCACAGACACGGGGGAGTAGTATGTTCTGTCTCTGAGATATGATCAGAGCGCCACAGGACCCCAGAGGAGGAAGTATCCAGCTTTTACCGAAGAGGAAGATCCTACTGCCTCACCAACAGTCTAACATGTGCTTTGATCATTGTTCATCGAAAGTGGCAATGGGTTTTCCTTGTCTTAGCAGGATTTTTGTGATGGGGGTGGGAGAGGGCAATAAATGAACGGGGATACTGGCAAGAGTGCTAGATTTGGGATTAGAAGTTTAGGATTTAGTAGTTCCTGGTTCATTCTAGTTGTGTAAAATGAATGTATTAACCTCTCCAGGTTCTATTTTTTTCTTTTTTTTTGAGACAGAGTCTTCCTCTGTCACTTAGGCTGGAGTGCAGTGGCACAATCTTGGCTCATGGCAACCTCGGCCTCCCCTGTTCAAACAATTCTTCTGCCTCAGCCTCCCAAGTAGCTGGGATTACAGGTACCTGCCACCATGCCTAGCTAATTTTTTTTTGTATTTTTAGTAAAGATGGTGTTTCACCATGTAGGCCTGGCTGGTATGAATTCCTGACCTCAAGTGATTCACCCGCCTTGGCCTCCCCAAGTGCTGGTATTACAGGCATGGGCCACTGGCCTGGCCTCCAGGCTCTATATCTTAATCTGTAAAATTAAAATGATGATATCTGTGTTATCAGCCTTATCGCCAGGGAGGGGATCCTATGGTGGGAGGGTGTGGGGGTGGGAGGGTGCATGAAACAGAAGGCTGTCCGTGGACTGGAATGTTCTATAAATATAGTGTGTTGTCATTACTTGGCCCACAAATACAGATATTTGAGAAACTGATAAAATGTGGTTGAAAAGGAGGCATTGTGTTTTGTCCAGAGACATCCTGTGGCTCATGGGGAGGGGATGGCCATCATGGGCTGCCACATGGACCTCAACTTACAGGCCCACATGGGGACAGAAGCCATGACCTCTATTTTGGAGATTGGTTCAATGTAAGAACCACATTCAAAAGTCTTCAGTGTATAAATTCAGAGAAAATGATGAGCAAAATGTTAGAAGTCAGTGGTGTGATGATTACATAGGCATTTATTTGCTTTACTCTAATGTAGGGTTTTAAAAAACCAGTAGACTCTAACAACTTTGTCAAGATGCCCATCCCAACTTAAACCATTCATTTTCTCTTTCTTTATCTCTCACACTCCAACTGAGGAGCAGCCTGTGGCTTACCCGGCAGCCACCCCATGGAATGGGGGTGTGGGTGTGGGGGATGAGTGTGCCTGTCTTGGAAGCTGGAGTCCGGGGTTTGAGTCTGGACTGCACCTCCACTGTGTAACTCGGAAACCATGGACTGTCTGAATCAATGCCGTTTGCCTACTTCACTGGGATATTGTGAAGCTCTAAGCAAAAGCTCTACAGAAACTGTGGAGTCGGCCATGTACACTATTATTATTTTTCCTGTGTACATCAATGTGCGTGAGTGTGTGTTTCCTAATAAAAATGAGCAGAAGGGAGAAAAGGACGCCATACTACATTTTTACAGATTGGCTGCCTCATTTGCTTCTTAGTTAGGCACATGTCAGGATGCATGGCCATTTAGTTGTCCTTGTGAAGGATGTGTCTAGAAGTTACCCATCCAAATACATCCAGGAGCTCTGCCCTGGCTGCAGAAAAGGGAGGCAATCTTCCACTGGTGATTTTCACATTTTATATTTAGCAAAAGCAACTTTTTTCAAAAATCTGTTTGTTTGTCAAGAAGCTATTCAAAAACATCTTCTGTAGGAACAAAAAGACCAAACCTTCCTTCCTGCCCACTTCTGCCCATAGGCTCTCTCTCAGTTCTTTCTTGCCCTCCTCCTACTTGTTCTTTCTACTCCCTTCTTCCTCTCCTACACGCCTGCTTACTGTGTATTTGCAGTCCAGAAGTGGCAGCTACCCCACACAGATGAATTCAGTGGGTCAGGGGGAGACACTGTATCCATAGGAACCTAAAAGAGCCAGGCAGTCTCTGCTGTCCAACCCACGTGTTTGTGGTATGGCCAGACTGGCTGATGGAGTTGTGCTCCAGTTACAACACTTAGGAATAGACAGGGTAGAAATTGCCCGCTTTGATCCAGACCCTGGGATGTAAAATGTGCCCAGCGGGGAGCCATTGCAGGCAGTTGTCAATCACTTCCCTTAACCCGCTCCTGGGATCTTGCCTCTTGCTCCAAGCAGAACACTCCCAGCTCCCGGCCAGGCTGGCTATGGTAGGTAAACTAGAAGAGAACCTGAACTGTGAGCTTATTCTTTCATTCAACAAATAATGATCAAACATGTACTAACACCAGATACTGTACTAAGTAATAGAAGAAAACCCAAGTAAATAAGACATGGTTCTATCTTTTAAGAAGTTGACAGTGGAATGGGAAAGATAGAAATGTACACAAATAATTATAATATGTGACAAGTGCAACTTCGGGATCAAGCATTGTGGAAACCACAGGAGGAAGTCATGACCTCTGCCCAGGTGGAGGGAAGGCATAAGAGAGGTGTTTTTTGACCAGGGTTGTGAAAGACGACTCAGATTCTTCCATGTGGAGGAGATAAGCATGGACATTTCAGGCACAGGAATTTGCAAGAAGAAAGGCAGGGGAGCATGAGGATTTTCAAGGAATTGTGAGTGTCTAATGTGGCCAAAGCAGAGTCTTCAGTGTGGGTGGGAGGGCCAAATGATAGGGGACAGGTTGAAAGAGCCAGTTTGCAAAGGGGCTTGAGAGCAGATGCTAACAGGATTGGAAGAAAAAAGGAGTCAAGGTAGATATTTTAGAAATACTGTTTATTATGAAAAATTAAACTTGCAGAAAGTCCATTGCTGGTGTTTATGCTAGTGACACGATTAAATCTGTGTTTTGAATGGGAGCTCTGGGGTAGTGTGGAAATGGACTGTTGAGGGAGGATGGGGAAGCCGAGTCAGGGAGGTCCATTAGATGACTGTCAAAAAGCTACAAGAAGAAGCTTATCAGAAGCCACAGCCAGGCAGAGGCAGGAGGACTGAGGAGCAGCTTAGTGGGGTGTTAGACACAGTAGGGCCCCAGGGACTGGTTGGGGAGAATGGTTTGGGGAGTCAGTGATGGTCTAACTGAATGGATGAGGTAGAGGGATAGGAGTGTGGGTAACTCATCTGGGGAGCCCAAGCCCAGGAGGAAGCTCCTGGGGAGGATGGGAGAGCTTCCGACACTACTTTCCACTTAAGACAGCAGTTCTTTCTCAGCTGTTGAGTTCAAGGGTTCTGAGTCGGGGAAAGGCCAGGGGCTGAGTTCAGCAGGCCTGTATCTTGGGACTAATCTTTAAAATATTTGAAAACAGCTATTTAGCCCTCCCTTGGCTTTCTCATCACCCGAATAAAACCATCTCAAGTCCTTTAATCTTCCTTCCAGGGCCTTCAGTAACTTGGGTTGATCTGTATTTTCACTTAAAATGCAAAGACCCAGGTTAAAACAACACATGAGTATTTCTCAAGTTATAGATGTAATTATATTTTTTATGTTTACTATGCATTCCTGAGTGAATATTACTTTAATTCCCTCCTTTGATACTTTATACTTATTAAATACCTGCTTTTGCTAAGAAGAGTTTAAAATTTTTAATTCATTATTTTTTACCTGCCCACTAAATAGTTCCTCCCCAACAAAATGCTTGCCAGCCCTCCCCTTGGTGATCAGTGTCTTCTCAGGTGCCCCTGTGGTGAGCCTCCTCTTCGCCTGACCTATTATTACAGAATTGCTACATTGCCATTGAAAGCAATGGCAAAAAACTGCAATTACTTTTGCACCAACCTAATATTTGGATAAAGTTCCAGACTCTGATTTCATTAAGGAAGGATACTCCTCTGACCAAACATCAAATGAAGGAACAAACACAGGCTGTCAGTACAGTGGTGGTCTGGTGAGGTCTTCTAAGAGGTCCAAAGACCGAGTTTGCACTGGAAGAAGGACTGTGCTGGTATCTTGGAGTTCTTTGTCAACACAGAGAGAAAACAGCACATACTCTTAATGATGCTACAGTTGGAAATCATTGACTGAACAGTATCTGACCTAATCATTTCAAGCCTTCTGAATACCTGGCCTGACAGGTGAAAGGAAAAGACATGGACATTTTAGGAAGTCCTGAGTTGCATTCAAAGGTATTCATGAAGATTTTCACTGACCCATAGAATCCTTAATAGTTGCAGGTTATAGCTTGGAGGGGTCCCCTTTCAGCCAGCCTTGCTCCTTCCAGAATGGTCTGTCACTGACTCAAAGCCTCCTGGACCAGAAGAAGGTGCCTAAGAAGCACCTCCTAGGTCAGAAGAAGGTCCCTCCCCTGGGTCTTGCTACCTCCTTGGGCTTTACCAGCTCCATAAGGCCAAGTTCCTTTGCCACATGGCCTTGGCATTCTGCTGGCTCCCTCGCGTCTTTCCCTTTGCTGTCCAGGATCCTTTGATAGCGTCACTTTCTTTATTCCTTTCTCCTTTCTTCCAGCCAGCCTTTCTCATCTAAACCATGTAACTCAGAAATAATTTTTTAAAATTCTCCCAAGGATGATAAATAACCAGTATCACTCTAGTTTATAGAAGTTAATTCATTTGATACAATGAGCATTAAGGCTTAATTCCACTGTGGCAGTTTGGTCGAGAAGACTGTTGGGACTATGGAATGTTTTTCCACCCCAGGGGTGGAGAAACTCTAGCCTGCTCAGTCCCACTTCTGTCACCAATGACATTGGTCTCAAATATTCTGATTTTGTTGGGAATTCTCTCTGATCTATTAATACCAAGAGCTTAGGTTTTTGTAAATGTTAGCTAGAAAGAGACTCTGAGTGGTTCCTCCCAGGCAAACTCCTGATGCAGTGGGCTCAGGATTATACATTGGGGAATTGTTTGAACTGGGGAAGGACAAAAGATGGGAGATACTAAGGGAGAAAGAGTCGAGATTGTCTTCTTATCACCTTTAGATGAGAGCTATCTTAAAATATATCAAGGTCTAGTAAGTGAGACAAGAAGTAGTAGGCTTGTCTTACTTTAAAAGATACATGCATTAAAGTTAATAATGCTAGTTGCTGACACTGATGCCGCTCCAATTTCAGTCACTAAACAACATAAACATTTATTTCTGTGCACATCACAAGGAGGATGGGGGGTGGGGGTGTGTCTTTGTTCCACACAGTCATTCAGGGACCTAGGTTCCCTCATCTTGGGTCTTGTCCTCCTCCCTGCTTCCAAAGTCCCTTACATTCAACTGGCAGATGAGGAAAGGGCAAGGATCACATGTGGGAGGATTTTATGGACCAAGCCTGGTGAGACGTGTAACCCCTGGCCTGCATTCCATTGGCCAGGATGCAGTTCTCTGGCTCCAGCCAACTGCAAGGGAGCCTGGAAAATGTAGTCCAGCTGTGTGTCCATGAAGAGAAAGAGGACATGGGTGTGTTCATGGTAACCAAAGTTTGCATGTTCTGGGGGTCATAGATTTTGGCTCAAAATGAGATGCTAATTACTTGTGAAAATTAGTATGCTCCATGGCAGGCAATCTCATGAAGCAACATGCTTATTGTTACTAGACTTTTGGTTACAGAACAAATTCCTCCCATGAAATTACAGTTCCCAAACAGCACAGCAATTCTCCCCAACTCTTTTGCTTCCACTTTCCCTGTGGTGCAAAATGTTTGGTTTATATTACTGACCAAAGAGTGGGCCACGTGGTTTTATGTCTTCTGGGGAAGGCCTTTTTCATTTTTCTCTTTTTTTCTTTTCTATGATAGCAAGATGGAATATGGATGTTTAGATGGCCTTGGTGTCAGCAGGCAGGGCCTGGTGGAGCTCTGTGTGTGGGGAGGGTGAGCCTGCCCATTGCTGGTATATATGCCTCTGGGGGCATAAGTTATGATGAAGTCCTTTTACATCAATAGGGCATAAGTAAAGGAGAGCATAATTACCATAAGGGTAACTAACATTCCAGGATCCGGGTATTTTAACATTGGAAGAGATATCAGAATCCATGAGTCGAATCCTTTGTGTGTTGAATATGAAGAGGGGTCAAATCCTTTGTCTTCAGTATTATACAGCTAGAATGGACAACACAAAGTTAGAACCCGGGCTTCCTGACTCCTAGACCTCAGCTCCAGCTTGCTCCTCTCACCAACAAAATGTCAGGATTTTCCTGTCCTGATGATATTGGTTGGTGCAAAAGTAATTGCGGTTTTAGTTGTTAAAAGTAGTGGCAAAAAACACAATTATTTTTCACCAACCTAAAAGTATTATTCGATCAACCTTGTCCAGATCCCGGTTGGAACCATACAGAGACCCGGAGCCATGGGAGGCGGGAGGCAGGGGATTTGGTTCTGCTCGCAGCTCTGTGTGGCCTTGACCGTGTTGATGGGCCTTATGTTTCTCAGATATAAACCAAAGAATTTCATTAGATCAGTAGTTTTCAAGTCATTTTCATATAGGGAGGCTCAGTGTCTTCTGGAGCTCCTGTAGTAATGATCTCGGTGAATAGGATTGGGACTTAGCTATTTTATGTATTAATTCCTTGTTAACTTTTGTTAGACGTTTCCATGACTTAAAATGGTTTGAAAACCCCTGGAGGAGATAGTCTCTGAGATTCTTCTTGTCTTTAAAATTTTATATCTCTTCCAAGTGTACTTCATGGATTTCATTATTAAAGTACTTCATACAGGAGCTGTCAAAACTGATGAAATAAAACACGAAGCTGTGAAAAGTTAAAGAACAAACCAAGGTCTGCTGTTTCAAATGCCTTTGGGATCAAGCAGGTAATCTAAAGGGGGAAGGACTGTGTCATGGGCTGAGTGTGTCTCCCCCCAAATTCATATGTTAAAGTCCTAACCCTAGTACCTCAGAAATGACTGCATTTGGAGATAGGGTGTTGAAAGAGGTAATTAAGTTAACAGAGATTCTTTCAGTGGGCCCCAATTCATGTAACTGATATAAGGAGAGGAAATTTGGATGCAGGCACACACAGAGGAAAGAACCGTGTGAAGACACAGGGAGGAGACGGCCATCTGCAAGCCAAGGAGAGAGGCCTCAGAATGAAACTAACCCTGCCAACACCTTGATCTTGAACTTCTAGCTGCCAGAACTGTGAGGAAATAAATTTCAGCTGTTGAAGCCACAAAATCTGTGGTGCTTGGTTACGGCAGCCCTAGCAAACTAATACAGAAAGGTGTGTGCGTGCATGTCAAACAAGAGGAGCTGGGGGGGACCCCGAGGTTTTTTTTTTTTTTTTGAGATAGAGTCTCCTTCTGTTGCCCAGGCTGGAGTGCAGTGGCATGATCTTGGCTCACTGCAACCTCCACCTCCCAAGCTCAAGTGATTCTCCTGCCTCAGCCTCCCAAGTAGCTGTGACTACAGGCGTGTGCCACCATGCCCTGCTAATTTTTTGTATATTTGGTAGAGATGGGTTTTCATTGTGTTAGCCAGGATGGTCTCGATCTCCTGACCTTGTGATCCACCCACCTCAGCCTCCCAAAGTGCTGGGATTGCAGGCGCCAGACACTGCACCCGGCCTACCCCGGCAGTTTTGAGCGAGTTCATCCCGGTTGAAAGGAGAAGGTGCTCTTCAGCTGGGCTGATTGTTGCCGTGTGGGAATATTGGCTCAGAGGTGCCAGATGTTCTGAATTTTCAAGCGAAGCAAGACATTTTTTTTTTTAATGTGAAATTTCTTAATTGTTAAGATATACTACACGGGCAAACAAACATGTCTGTGGGCTGAATTTGACCTACAGACCACTAGTCTGTGACCCCAGGTTGGAGGAAACAATTTAGAAGTGACCTCAAAAAGCAGGACATGACTAGAGAGTAAACATTCAGAGCCGGAATACTGAATTAGGAGCCAGGACACCTGGCTGGCTTTCATGGCCAGACTATCTTGCTGTTAGACCTCTAGCCAGACCTTGATTCCCATTCATGTCAGACGGAGGAGGCTGAACAACCTTCCAGCAAAGGCCATCAGAGATTTCAAGTCGGAATGCCATATTCTGTAAACATCAGAGAATTATGGCCAAGATAATTACTCTCCACCTGGCTATTTCTCTCTAAGAATAAGTGTCTGATTTTCTAAAGTCAAAAAGAAACTAAGGATTTAAGTACACAGGAGTGGATAAAATATCCCCCATGTGTTAGAAAAAGCTACTCAAACTGGAAAAAAAAAAAAAAGAAAAGAAAACAGGAGGAATTGCTTCAAATGACTGTCATTATAAATATTGGCAAAAGAGAATAAGAACTTCTGCCTTTCATCATCAAAACCTGCTATATGAAGCTGTGTTCCTTTCCTCTTGTATTGGAATTGTCACTGTAGGGTTTTCTTGCCTCAGTATGATAGACATGAATTAATAATAAGGACTGAGCCCTTATTATGTGCCAGGTAATTTACATATACCAGCATTTCTACTATAACATAAAATAACACTTTCTAAGAAAATGTTGCTGTCTGAAAAACTTGGCATAAAAAATAATAGGACTTATGGGAAAAATAGGGTCAAGGTAGAGCATTCAAATCCCATGCAACTGTGATTAAGGGAAACAATCGCTGCTACCTGGGGAGTTCATTTGGACCACCTTGGCAGCAGCTGAGGGGCTAGAAGCTGCCACATGGGTATTAAAATGCACAAAAGCAATAAAGATGAAAAGCTGGTAACTCTTTAATTAGCCTGGCACTGGCACAGGCTGGGACAGGACAATGCAAATGTAGCTTGGAGTCTCAGGGCTGATGCTAAGGTGCGCACAGGAAGCAGCAGGCAACCTCCCACAAGCTGAGAGCTCACCAGGCTGGAGGTGCACCTACCTGGGAAGGTAGCCCTGGTGGCAGGTGTGCATTTAATCATTTCCTAGAATACAGCAAAAAGATTTCCAGCCAAACCTCAGCCCTTTTTCTTCCCATTGAAGATTACGGTTCTACTCCTGCTATCTCAGGACTTCTTGGCTAGTAAAAATTACCTATGAAATGATGGAAAGCAATGCAATTTTTACATTATACTGATGTCATTTCTCTGTGACCAATTTCTGATGGGCTAATTCACACTACGGAAGAGGTAGCAGAACAGAATGCATTATCTTATTTAATTCTCATAATTCTGTGAGGGATTGGCGGGAGTGGTGGTTCCCATATTAACATGCATCGGAATGACCTGGAGGACTTGTCGAAACAGATCCTTCTGTTCCATACGCAGACGTTCTGATTCAGTAGGTCTGGGTGGAGCCCAAGAATTTGCACTTCTAAGAAGTTTTCATAAAGTACTGATGTTGCTGGCTGGGGGACCACATTTTGAGAACTACTGTATTATAGAAAACTGATAATTGGCAAGATTTTATGACTTGCCCAAGATTGCCGGCGGGTGCGGGGTGGGAATGGACCCAAGGCAGGCCTAAGACTTGTGCCTAATGAGGCTACTAGGCATGAGAAATAGACCTTTTATGACCTATAAACACATAGGAATGTGCTGAGGTTGGTCTCAGTAGTTACTTGCACCTAGTTAGCAGGCAGGTATGCAACTCGGGCAGTTGGGGGGGATGGGTTTGTGGTCAGCAGCAGCTGTATATTTTCATAGGGACCGGGAGACCTGGGGGGTCTGTATCTCCACCTGCTGGTATGCTGTGTGGTCTCCGGTTTGGTAAGCCATCTCCCTCGGTTTCTGTATCACCTGCTGTTTAGAAATTTACTCCTGGTATGTGTCTGTTAGAGTCCTACCACCCATCACATGACCCTTCCCTGGAGGCAGCTGGCAGGCACAGGGCCTCAGGATCTCTGACTCTAGCACCTGTGTCCTCTCCTGCTATGGTCTGAACCTTTGTGTCCTTTCAGAATTCACATGTTGAAATCCTACCCGCCTGTGAGGAGGTGAGGCCTTGTGGGAGGTGATTAGGTCATGAGGGTCCAGCCTTATGAAGTAGGCCCAAGGAGGCTTCTTTGTTCCTTCCATCTTATTAGGACACAGCTGGAAGGGGCCATGTATGAGCAAGCAAACAAGTCCTCACCAGACACCAAATCTGCTCATACCTTGGTCTTGGGCTTTCCAGCCTCCATAACTGAGAAATAGATGTTTGCTGTTTCTAAGCCACCCAGTCTATGGTACTTTGTGGCAGTAGCCCAAACAGACTGAGACTTCCTCCAGCTGGCTGCCGTGCCCCCTGGAGACTTTTGTGAGAGGTGCCAAAGAGAGAGGGGGGAGTTTCCTTCTGACTGGCCTGTACTCCCGTTTGGTGTGGCTGGCTCCAGGGAGACAGGAGACAACGTATTCAATTGCGGCTGAATAAAAAGCCCGAGTTTGAGAGCTGCTGTGTGTGCTTATCAGATCTCTCAATAACTGACTTTGCTTACTTTGTTTTTCAGGCTGTAAAATTCATGGGGCAAAGGTGGTAAGGAATAATGATGAGAACAAGAATGTTGTCCATTTTTACTGGAAAAAAAACTCCCTATTTCAGAAAGTTATACATTAGAGTTGTAAGGATGTAGGCTGAATTAAAATCGGAAAAAACTTTATTATTATTAATAAATGCCTCTCAGTATTTCAGAAGACATTCCCCACATCCTGAAAATATAATGTGATAGAAAGAGCAACGGAGTCAGGCAACGTGTGATTTGAATTGAGCGATAATGGGAAAGTTATTTGTTTAGTCAGAGCCTCTGTTTCCACTTCCATAAAGTGGGATAATAATGGGTACTTCACTAGGTTATTGTGAGAATGAAATGACTACCAGTACTGCAGATGTTTCTGACACCCACAGCTTCCCGAGCAAGGTATAGATTAGCTATCCCTTTGGTTTTCCTGAGGTAGCATAATGGACCCAAGAAAGTTCTTATAAAATGTGTTGTTCTCAGTTTCGCACCTGCTTCGAAAGAACCAGAAACCAAGCCATGGTGCCATCTCAGGAAGACAGAAGCAGAAGCCTGCCAGAAACTGGGTTGGTTAAAACTCTGGTTCAAAGCGTCAGGAAGCTAGCCATTTTCCCTAACTTCTCACCAACACATATACAAAGAGATTTTTTAAAAAGATAAAATGCACAACACTGAAAATGGCTAACAACCAAATTCCAGCATTTTGAAGAAACTGACAATAATTCTAAGCCAGATGGAGAGGACCAAGAATAACCGGTGTAGCTTTTCCTCAGATGTTATACCTCTACTTCGCCTCCCCGATTTGAAGACCTGCTGCCTATATCAAACAGAAAACTTCCCAGTTCTGTGAGGAGAGCAGCGTGCCTCTCTTTATGCCATCCTGTCATATTTAGGCCCAGACCCCAAATCTCAGAAAAAAAGGTGATGAGGAAGTAGTGGTGTGCTGGCAATGGTCCAAGGCCTGTGAGTGGGGTGGATCCACCCTTGAATAATACCCTCCCCTTGAGAGTGGGTGGAAACTGTGACTGGCTTCTAGCCAGTAGCATACTGTGAAGGTGATGGATGTCACCCCTGTGATTATGTTACATGATCTAAGAATTGTCCTAGTGGGCTGTAACGAGAGATTCTTTTGCTGGCCTTGAAGAAGTAGGCTGCCATATCATGAGTGGACCTGGGAGAGGGCCACATGCAAGGAACAGAGGGGGCCTCTAGATGCTGTGAGCAGCCCTGGCTGACAGCCAGCAAGAAAGTAGGAGCCTCCATTTTACAGCTGCAAGAAGCTGAATTCTACCAGCAACCCCATGAGCTTTGAAGAGGGTCTCGAGCTCCAGAAAGAAATGCAGCCAGCCAACACCTTGATGACACCCTTGTGATACTCTGAGCCGAAGACCCAGCTAGGCCATCTTCAGACTGCTGTCCCCGAGAAAGGGTGAGATAATAAATGGGTGTTGTTTTCAGTTGCTAAGTCTGTGGTCATTTGTTACGCAGCAAAAAAATACCCAGTACAATGAGTTATAGTCTTTATGATGTAAGCATTGTGGTAGGAAATAAACGCCCCCGGAAGTACAGCGTGCTGGGAATAAGAATGATTAAATTGTTTCTCTGGAACTAGAAACCAGATAGTGGAGGTCAGAGGAAGGTGCCATCTCAAGAAGACTGAAGGAAAGTCTGTGGGAAGTGAAACTTTGCCTGAGAGCTATAGATATACAAACCTGTCCTACAACTGTAAATCTGATAAGGAGATTCCAACACCCTGCATGTGACCAAACAAGGGGTGAGAAGGGCCAGAGAAAATCAGCTTTTCACAAACTTACCAAGAAACATCCAGGAACAATAGGAAGAAATTACAGAATCTTAATGCGAGACTAAAGAGAAGGCTTCCTATTGAAAATATTAAGTTCTTTTTCTGTAGATTAATGTAAAATTTAATGTCATCCCAATAAAAATCTTAATGGTGTTTTATTTGGAATTTGACCAAATAATTCTAAATTATCCAGAAGAATGATCTTTAAGAATAGCTAATACATTTTTGAAAAGAATAATAATGAGGGAGTCTTTTTGCCTTATCGGAAAATTAAAGCCCCTTAAATCCATAACGATTGTAATGTATATAGTATCAGCTCAGGAATTGTCAGGCAGGCTAATGGAATTCGACAATATAAGTCCAGAACATACCCAAGGCTATGTATGTACTGTACCCTTGTGTATTTGTGTTGTTTTGGTATACAATAAGAATATTATTTCTAAATAGTAAAAAGAAAAAAAGACTGTATAAATCTATAAATGGTGTTGCAAAGAATGATTAACCAATTGGTACAGACCGTTTATATCACTACCTCACACATGACACACAGACACACAAATTCTGATCAGTTTAATACTTAATTATGTTAAATTAAGTTTAGCCCGAAGCTGTCTCCTTACATATGAGAATTTTGGCCTAAAGGTTCTTCCATATATAGTGAACTGAAACCTAGCTGGATGTGTAAACAGACTGCAACTTACTCCTGTACAAATCACCAAGCTTCAGCCAACCAAAGGCAGCTGATGGTTCAAACCAGGTTCAAATAAGGCAAACACAGAGTGATCACCAATCAGGCTGCTTCTGGACATCACTTTTTTTTTCTGTCTGTAAATTCTCTTGACCATATGAGTGCCAGAGTGTCTTGAGACTATTCTGCTGGTAGGGGAGGTGTCTATCTGCAAATCTTTCTCTGCTCAATTAAGCTCTGTTAAATTTAATTTGCCTATAATTTTCCTTTTAACAATTACAAAAGATAAAAATGAGTAAGTTAAATAAAATAGGAGTGAATAATTTTGGTGTTTTGGGAGGTAGAAAAGCGTTTCCAAGCAAGATACCAAAGCCTAGAATCATAAAAAAGATGGCTATTATAGTTTATCACACAAACAGTGAGAACTTCGATGTAGCATAAAATTTCACAAAAATCTTGAAAGGCAAACAAACAGAGGGGAAAAATGTGACATAAACTCTAGGTGTTGTTAAGCTTTGAGCTTTTACTAATGTAGTAGAAAAAAGTAACCAATTGAAAAAATGAGCCGGGGCTGAAAGAGGCAACCACAAAACACAGCAGCCTATGTGTTTGCTTTGCTCTGCATACTTTTTTTTCACCCAGAAACTGTGATTTCTCAGGCTTCCAGGAACAGCACTGTTGGGACAGTGCACTGCTCCCCAGCCTTGCCCTACTTTTCAGGAGATGTCCAGTACTAATCATCTTTCCGTAAGTTTGGGCGTCTTACACATTACCCAGGAATTTCCAGTAAATGATCAGACCTCTTTCTACTAAATGATATTGTGAAATGGAGATTTTATACTCCTCCACAATTTCACCCTAAAGAATGGATTACTAAAGCCTGTTTTATTAAAATAATTATATTTCAAAACAGATATGGCTTTATCTTTTTATGATTATGAAAGCAACTCACATTTCTTGTAAAAACATTTCTGCTTTTCAGAAAGGTATAAAGAAAACAGCAAAAATACCCTTATCTTTTTGTCCAAAGATAACTTCTGTTTTTTTGTGTGCACACATTAGCACATACATTTGTGTGAGCACGTGTTTACTTATATTTTCATAAAAATGAGATCATCCTTTTTTCCCAGTTTAACAATATATCATGAATATCTTTCCATGTCAGTAAATGTAGATCTACCTCATCATTTTAAATGAATGCTTATTATTTTTCAAAATGAATGTGCTGTAATTAATTTAACTGGTCTCCTACTGATAAAATTTAGGTGTTTTTTTTTTTAACCATTATCAAGAGTTTATAAGTGACTCTCGTATGCATATTTTTGGCCATGTGTCTAGTTATTTCCTAAGAATAAGTTCCTAGGACAGAGACGATTAGTCGATTGTCCTAAGGGAAGCAAGAGCCAGACAAGACGATCTGATGGAATGGCAAGCTATGATGTTTGAGGAAGAGAAGAGATATTCAGTTGATCACAGATCACTATCACTCGAATCTGTCCCCAGCCCTGTGGCCACATGTTTGGGTCTTAGGGAGAGAAGAAGATGCTAGCTGCACTGTTTTCAGACCTTTGTGACAGTGGGTGCATGAAGGAGAGAGGGTTGCTTCTCCAGCTCTCATCCAAGCCATTGTGTAGCACTGCATCAAGCCAGAGCAGGGCTCCGCCCCAGTGGGATTGGGATTGTTTATTGTTTGTATGCACTTTTTGAACTTCATGGGGACTCCCAGAAACACAAAGCAGGGGCTGGTAGTAGACATGCGCCAGGGAAGTTTGAGTCATTACTTTTGCATGATTCTATCTATACCCAGCAGCAGGTAAGGCCTGGAGAAACTCAGATTATACTATGATTACTTGGGAGTATAAACCAACACCGTGTGCTTAATGCTGCGAGAATATTGAATGTACACTCTATTTTTAAGTGCATATACAAGCCTTGTCCTTTCTGTCTTTCTACAATCTTAGTACCTTGGGGCTGGTTCTTTCTCACCCAGCGTGTACCCATAGGCAAGGGAAGGCCTCTTGGATTCTCTTGACAGCCATTTGCCAACTCAGCCATATATCACTTAAGTTCTTTCACCTCAGTGTTTAAAATTGGGTATGCAATTGGTTCTCTCAAATGAAGGCTTTCCATAATTTATAACAATATAGAGATTATGGTTTTTATCTTTACTCCTACTTCTTAGTACAGTGCCTTCCCATAATTCAAGGGAATCAGGTATTGAACAATAAAGAGCAACCAAAATCTGAAGTAGGGGAGGGTGGCAGGCACTGTCTATTGTCATCCAATACTCGTTCCCCTTCCTGCCCACGCTCCTTTCTCACTAAAAGAAGTCTAATTTACTCAGGAGTTGGGTAGAGACTCATTCGTTTCAGCCCTTTTCCAGTCCCCAAATATAAAGCATGATTAGTTAAAACCAGTAACCCTCATCTCATTTTGCTTGGCCTTTTGTTGGGTGAAGGATGAGTGCGTGATGCTATTTTGGCTAGTGAGATGTAAAGGGCAGCCCAGTGAGGTGAATGTAGTTTCCCAAATGGAAAAAAACAAAGTCCCCCCAACAAGGCATTTTTCTCCTACACTTCTACCTGCTGGAATGGGGAGATATTATGTAGAAGAGCAGGGACCATGACATGGTAGGCATGTGGGTTCTAAGATAACGGATCAGTGGAATGAGAGTACCTGGGTCCCTGAGGGCACTGAGAGCAACTGAACCCCCTAGCAGTTGCTTTTCTCCCATACTTAACTGCTTAGTGAGAAATGAATTCTTTTTTTTTTTTTTTTTTGAGATGGAGTTTCTCTTTGTCATCCAGGTTGGAGTGCCATGGCACAATCTTGGCTCACTGCAACCTCCCAGATTCAAGCAATTCTCCTGTCTCAGCCTCCCAAGTAGCTGGGATTACAGGCAGGTGCCGCCACGCCCGGCTAATTTGTGTATTTTTAGTAAAGATGGGGTTTTACCATGTTGGCCAGGCTGGTCTCCAACTCCTGACCTTAGGTGATCTGCTTGCCTCGGCCTCCCAAAGTGCTGGGATTACAGGCATGAGCCACCATACCTGACCACATGAATCCTATTTTTAAGAGTCACTTTCAGTTGGGTTTTCTGTTACTTGCCACCAAAGCATTCCTAAGTGACACATAGAATAAATAAAACAAGAGTGATGTGGTTATCAAGCAGCATAAACTCTGGAGATAGAGTTTTTGTTTTTGAATCTAAGCTATTTTATTTGCTAGTTTTGTAACTTTGGCTCTGTTAGCTTCTCTGTGCCTCATTTCTCCATCTGTAAGATAGAGACAATAATAGCACCTACTTATTAGCTTGTGCATGATAGTCCAGAATAAATCCCAAAATGTCAGCTTGACTTCTTTTTGGGGCTATCACAGTATGTAGATATTGAGTTGGAAAATTATGCCTAGATTAACTTTTAATAAAAGAATGTAATGCCTCTGCTAACACATCATTTTAAGTAAACTTTGATTGGGAAATGGTTTGTAAATTTGTTTAGCCCTTCTCATATTTATTATGGCCAAATGTAAAACTGTTAGTCTCTGGGATGGTCTAAAATAAGCATTTATGGTTTTCCACTAACATAAAACAAAAGAGTAGAGTTATTCCACATGTGTCTTAGGCTTACTTGGCTCTAAAGAGTGAAACTCCACCTGCTTCATAACTATAGCTCCTAACAAGTTCATATTTCTTTATGTGGCCTGCTTTACTCTCAATATATTATTCCTTCCTAAGTTTCTATTATTTTCTCAGAAAGTTTTGAAATCTGATGGAGTTTGCATTTCTGCCTCTTTCTTCTAGTTGTATCTTTTTAATAAAATCAACAAACAATGGTTTATGTTAAAGAGGTGTCATGAGAAATACAAAAGAAGCAGAGAAACCAGTCTTTGCTCTTCTGCTGTTTATAGTATTGTGTATCAGGTTGTGCAGTCACCTGGTGTTCTGCTTTTGCAGGAGGGTTTATTAAGTATGAGGCATTGGGCATTCATATCATGGTTGGCCCTGAAACTTGGAGGTCCTCCTCTGCCCCTGCTGAAGAGCAGGTGGTTACTGAAAGAGAACAAGGAAAGGCCCATTTTAAATTGGGCCTCAAATAAATGTGAATACCTTTGGAATTGGTTGGTTGCCCAGGCTTCTGATTTTAAGTGAGTAGTTGTATTTATTTGTCAAGTAACCCTATGGCAATGGGAGTGATAAATTAATAAGTAAACTGGACATTCTATCCAGAGGTGCCTCCCTCTTGACTCAGAGGAGACAGGCAGATCTGATTTTGGCACAGTTGGGAATATGGGTACAAACACATGCCAGCTCTTCCAGGCTGCTAATCACAGCATGGATGTTGTTTGACTCAGGCAGCAACAAGGATTTATTAAGCCCCCATGTGGGGCATGGCATTGGATTAAGAACTCAGGTTCTGCTGAGGCTCTGGCTTTGGAATTCAATCTTATATTTTTGCTTGAGGTAATAAAACATTCACAGTGGCCTCATTCTTCTGTAATGCTCTGATGATGACTAAACAAAAAAGCATTCCAGCGAGTCAACATTAGGTATCCCATCTTCTGGCATGATGAATCAGGGAAGAGGTATTTAAATAGAGCAAAACCACATCAGTTTGAAATTCAACGAGCCTGAAACCAGCCAGTCGGAGATGGAATCACAGAATGTTAGAATCAGAAGGCCCAGGCCACCGGTTCCCAAACTTTACATTGTGATCACCTGGTGGGCTTGTCAAAACAGAGACCGCTGGACCCTATGCCCAGAAACTATAATTTGGTAAGTCTGGGACCTATCCCAAAATTAAGAACTTAATTGGGTTGGATCCAAGAATTTGCATTGCTAACCAGTTCCCATATAATAGCAATGCCACTGGTTTGGCTACCACATCTTGAGAGCCACTGATTTAGATGACTCCTGTACTTTACAAGTAAGGAAACTGAAATGGAAAAACTGATGAACTGTTCAAGGTAACAGAGCAGGAAATGGAAGGGCCAAGGTTAAATCTAGTTCTTTTGAGTTCAGGTTCATTGTTCTTATTTCTGTTCCACCATCATGACATAAGTTTGCTGTGTCTACAATAACATATATAACATATATTTTCTTAGGAACACTAGGAAACTCCCCAAATCTTTGCATTCCCACTGGGTATCAATTGACTTTGGGGAAGTCTTATAACCACTCTACTGTTTCAGTTTCTGTAAAGTGGGAAAAATAATAATAATTGTAATAATAGGATAACAATCCTGTCTGATATGATGGTTGTGAGATTGACATACAGTATTATATATGTATATACATGAAATATTTATAAAGTTCTTAGAATAGTGCTGTGCAAACTGCTATTGTTGTTATAAATATTAACTATTTTTAATTATTTTGAAAACATTTTATATTACCAAGGTTTCACTCTATCTGGTCAAACTGGTTGATACAAGGATAGTAAAGGTGACTAAGAGAAAAATGTAAGAATATGGCTAATCCCAAAAGAGATAATTTAAAATAATTGGATTTTAGAGTGAGTGTCATCTTCTAAATTATCTACTCCAGCCCTCTCTTCCTATGCAGGAAACAGAGAAGTCATGGAGAAATTAGGTGATGTGTCTAAGCTTTTGTAGCTAATTAGCCATACTGCAGTTCTAGAACTCAGTTTAATCCTATGCTAGTCAATATTTTTGAATGTAGCATTATAATATTGCCTGAGTCCCCTTTCTCATAAAAGAATACCTGAAATTGGATAATTTATAGGAAACAAAATTAATTTTTTATAGTTTCGAAGGCCGAGAAGTCCAAGGTTACCAAGGTTGTGCCATATGTGGTGGGAGCCTTCTTGCTGGGACCCTGCCGAGTTCCAAGGTGGCGCAGGGCATCACATGGTGAAGGAGCTGAGCATGCTGGCTCACATCTCTCTTCCTCTTTTATAAAGCCACCAGTCCCACTCCCATAATAACCCATTAATCCATTAACCCGAAAATTCATTAATCCACGAATGGCTCTACCCTCATGGTCCAGTCACCTCTTAAAGGCATCATCTCTCAATACTGCCACATTCGGGATTAAGTTTTCAACATGAATTTTAGAGGGGATCTTTAAATCATAATGAATATCTTCTTACAGTTTTGTCTCTATTTCCTAGTGCTATGAATTTAGCTGAATTGTAGAGTTGACAACATTCTACTACTTCAGTATCTTTACCTGTTTGCTCTGAATGCCTTTTTCCTAAATGCTTTATTATTGTTGTTCCTGCATAGGGCAAAATCAGATGCCTTTATTTCTATCAAGTTTCAAAAAACTCAGAAGGATATGTGAAACTATTTCCTCCCTGCACGTTATTCTACTGTTTCTCCCCCTGAAATCTTCAATGTCTTGAGATGAGTCAGTGCCATTGAAAGCAAATTATTATTCAATTTAAAAATCAAGACTCATTTAAAGTATCTAAATTCCAATTTGGACAGAAAAAGGTTAATGGTGCATAGAAAAAAATTCCAGCAGCCCACAAATCTAAGCATAATTATGTATGAACATGAGGCTTTTATTGCTGTCAAAATTAATCACTTTTCAACTTCCAGCTGTTAAAACCCTTCTGGCGGTTCTCCAAGCAATTCCCCTACAGTTACTTTTCCTTCAATTAATTTCTGGTGCAGTTCACAGGCTCCTGTTACATAAGCAGCAACTGAAAAGTTGACTTCTTGGGCTTTCTTTCTCTTTCCTTCCTTTCTTCCTTTGCTTAAAACTAGAAAACAACAGAATATGAAACTTACTACTTTTACTCTTTCAGCTTTACTCTTAAAATCTAGAAACAAGCAGTGTGGAATTAAAGTATTAGTGTTTATTACAAAGCACTTTATGTGTGTGAAGAGATTTGTAATAATTTTTTATTAGCCATTTCTTTCCACCGTCCTCTGAGGTAGGTGAATGTTGTTATGTTTGCACTCTACAGTCCCACTCACTTTTCTCCCCCAGAAACTTTGCAGGAAATGGAATTTACAAATCTTCTGCACTGGGTTTAACCCCTATGGTGTGCACCCTTTATTTCTGGGATGGTGGCTACCTTCGCCACTCTTGTAGGCGTACAGGTTTGTTGTGGTGGAAATCATCTCAGAAGGAGAAGGCGTGAGGTGCCTGAAGCTGCCCAGCTGCCTGGAAGCTCTTGTGGTGGACTGCACCCCCAACCCCCATTCTAGAAACAGCTGCCAAGAGACTGGTTGAGTTCTGAAGGGCAGAGGCCTGTGGCAAACTATGCCATTGTGTTGACTATGAATCCTCCAGGAGATTGATAAATGATCACAGTGTATTATTTATATTGTTTATGAATGGAAAGGAGTCTGCATCTTTGTATTTGCTTGGCACAGACAGAGTGCTTGCACATGGGTACTGGGTCAGATGCACTGTCTTTCCAGTCTTCCTTTCTGGGATTCCAGAAGAATAGTCCTTGCATCCTTTCTCAGTGCTATACAGATCTGAATGAAGGCTGAAGCTGCGCTTCCCAGGGATGGGGAGTTCTAATCCCTCTCACCTCGCCTGTGTTATCAGGGCAAATGCTCCTCCACATCTGAGTCAGTTTAGCCAGTATCATGTCCCTGGTTTGTCTCTCCCAGGTCCCTCACCTGGGGTGGAGGGTATCTTCCCTGGACACCCTCCTCCTTCTCATCCACCCTGCTTCATGATGTTCCATAATTGCACGTTAAAATGCTGTAATGAACAGATGCTTCTAGTTTGTAGTCTCTTTGTAATTTCTGCTATCATCCTCTATTTTCATGCAAAATTAACGTATTTCCAGATGCTGATTCCAGAGCCTTTCTACCTGATAGTGGCAGTGCATGAGATCTGAAACTGGGGAATGGGGTATGAAGATGTCTTTGGGGCAGAGGTAAAAGAGTATGGAGATATTGCCTATTTAAAAAATGTAAGAATGCAGCAAACACCTTGTAGTGCCTGTTCGTTTTATCATGAATGTGCAGTTGTGCTACTCCATATTTATGTGGTTGGGAGGACAGACTGCAGATGCAGAAGAAATCTTCATTCCATTCTTATCATCCAAACTCTAAAGTGGCTTGTCATTGAAAATCTGGGCTTTGAAAACTCAACGCTGTCATAATTTAAGCTATGGAGCAAAATTTCTTGCCCAAACAGGAGTCCTGCTGGTCAGTGGGTTGGGGAGTGATTTGTGTGAATTTATCTCGGCACAAGTCCCCTGAGGCTGATTTCTAGACTGCCTTCGTTAAAAATAGCCTGCTGATGAAATCGCCTTCTAGCTTAACTCTAGCTCAAGGATATGGCTCAAGGCCCAAGCACCTTTCTGGAATATGGAGCAGGGACAGATTGACCAAGAAGTCATCAGATTGTGTCTCTTTACTACAATTTGCACTGCAGTGAAAAATCTGTGTCACCCTCTCACTCCTCCTTTGTAAATTAGCTGGTTAGCTTCTCATATGACTGCGTTGATTTACTCCAGTCAGGGTAATTTGGACAGGTCCTACTGAGCCCCGAATTGATGACCTAGACTGAATTGAGTCAGGATTAAAACCTTCTCTGAGTCTGACAACCAGAGGCCAAGACTCTTCCTTGGGAAGCTGCCCAGACATCTAAGGGGCAGGCTGGAGGTCATGTTGAGAACACCCGAGGCCAGGAAAACTGCTGATGAAGTTTTGTCCTTCTGTTCAGTATTTAATGTACTTTCTATTTGTAAGATATTCCTTAAAAATTGCCACAGGCATAATTTTTATTACTTGGCTTATATAACATGCATGAATATTATTTTTCACCGAAAATACCCTTTTGTATATTATGTGCTTATTTCCTTAATAGGATACTCTGTGGGTGTTTTGGCTAGATTTGGTGTTCCCTAGACCTGTAGATTCTATCATTCAAAGTCCAAACATCTCACCAAATTCTACCGAGTGTAAATTAAAAACAAATTTGTATGCAGTCAACAAGTTGGGGAGAAGTTCTGTTTGGCGTTAGAGTCACTTTGCAGTTGGCAAAATACAGCTACAGTAATTTATATTACTCTATTCCATCTGCTTTCTGGCTTAAAATGTCCTGGATTGCCTCAAACTCTGTATATGCAATATTTTCCATTTACAAAATTTTCCTGCATAATCCATTTTATTTTTCAGAGAACTTTTGAAAAACAATATTGGTTAGTTTCAAATTTCTAGAGCCAAGTTTTATGTGATATGATTTTTAATCTTATAAATGGATGATAAAGCCTGAAGAGATAATCCAGGGAAACTCCTAGAGAGTAAGTTTGTCCCATGGACTCAGTGCAGATTCTGCCAACAAATGAATAGTTTACAGCAGCTGTCCTTTGTAAAGGCAGAGCCCACGTAGTCGCAAGTAAATTCCTTCTGAGGCCTATAGCTTTCTACACTACCCCCTGCTTATGCTTAAATACATGCTGCCTCCATGTCTCCATGGAACTTCTAAGTGTGTTTCGGAGCCATGGCGGCATGAGTGTTTATAGATTTTTTTTCACTACTCAATTATGAAAGGAGGGGTAAAAATGAGGGAACATATTGAAGATTACAGGAAAACATCGTGCAAGTTTCAGAAGTCTCTATGATTCTTAGACAGGGGAATGGATAGTAGCTGGTCCTGGGATTGGCACTCCTGTCTTCATTTGCCAGGAGTTACACTCACCCACTTCTGTGTACAGTATTAGGGAGGGAAGATAGGGATGGAAATCATAAAGAGGCTACCCACATTGCCTGAGTTTTCAAGTGATAAATAGGATTGTTTTGAAGGCAATGGCAGGTTCTTTTCATGGCATTAGGTACCATTTAGAAGACAAATTCGGGAGGCTGAGGCAGGAGAATTGCTTGAACCTAGGAGGCAGAGGTTGCAGTGAGCTGAGATCGTGCAACTGCACTCCAGCCTGGCGCCTGGCGATGGAGCAAGACTCTGTCTCAAAAAAAAAAAAAAGAAGACAAATGATTTGAAGGTGTCTTCTTAGTCTGGAAACATTTGCAAGAATTTTCTGTTTTGCCTCTTTCAACATATAACACCATTATTTAGTTTAGTTTTCTTTTTCTTTTCTTTTTTTTTTTTTCCTGAAACAGGGTCTTACTCTGTCACCCAGGAGTTTGTAGGTGGAGTGCAGTGGCACAATACTGGCTCACTGCAGCCTTGACCTCCCGGTCTTAGGTGATCCTCCCACCTCATCCTCCAGAGTAGCTGGGATGACAGGCATGTGCCACCATGCCAGGCTAATTTTTTTTTGTATGCATTTTTTGTAGAGCTGGGATTTCACCATGTTGCCCAGGCAGGTCTCAAACACAGGCTCAAGTGATCTGCTGGCCTCGGCCTTCTAAAGTGCTAGGGTTACAGGTGTGGGCCACCATACTTGGCCCACTAGTTTAGTTTTTATCCGACAAAACTGTCTTCAGTTGAATTATATCAATGGCTTTCATTTGAATTCTACCCTCTAATTTTCACAGATATTATTTCATTCAATACTCCTGTGATCAAGACTTTTTTTTTTTTTTTTTTTTTTTTGAGACGGAGTTTTACTCTTGTCGCCCAGGCTGGAGTGCAAAGGCGTGTTAGCCTCCCAGGCTCAAGTGATTCTCTTGCCTCAGCCTCCCAAGAATCTACAGTTGCACACCACCACACTCGGCTACTTTTGTATTTTTAGTAGAGACAGGGTTTCGCCATGTTGGCCAGACTGGTCTCCAACTCCTGACCTCAGGTGATCCACCCTCCTCAGCCTCCCAAAGTCCTGGGATTACAGGCATGAACCACCGCACCGCACCGTGTGATCAAGACTTCATTGGAGCTGGAAAGGAAGCTATCATTAATTTATTGCTTTGGGCATGGAAATTAAGAGAAAGGTAACTTGTCCAGGGTCACAGGGCAAGTTGGTGGCAAAGTGGGGACTGGAGCCAAAGTCTCCTGACTCCTAAGTACAGTGTTTTCTACTAGAAAAGGCGGTGTTCAGTGATGCTTATTAGCTATTGGTGTCCTTCATGAAGGTAGTAATATCTGTGGTCCATCAGGAAGGAGGTACATTGTGCTTTTCTCAGTGGACACTCACATGTTGGTTGTTCTTCAGTCTGTAACCGTCCACAGCACCTGTTATGCCAGGTTATTCCTACCTTGCCTGCTTTTCTGGACAACTCATAACCTTCACTAGAAGAAGCCTGCACGTGTTTTATTTATGGAGCCTCACCAGTTTGCCAGCAGTACTAAGGTTCACAAGGTATCTACCTACTTGAAGTTGCTTCAAGCTGTGCTTCTGGACACCTGGGAAGTGCATCGGACCTCTAGAATGTACCTGCCCTGGCTGATACTTAACTAAAAAGCTGCCTCGTTCCTACTGCCCTTTTCTCCTTATCAGCTCAGTACCCAGAGAGGTGTTCAGGCCTGGACACTGCTCCTCAAATGATAGCTTGCCTTCATTCCAGCAACTTTTGTTGTTGCCGTCTTATGGCTGTTATTCAGAAAGCTTAGAGATGAGGCTGGTTTAACGGGTCAAGGGTCACTGTGAAATATCTCAGTGTTGCAGCCCTGTGGAAACAGAATGCATTCTCTGATGTTGACTGTGGTGAGGCGCTGGATGCTAGATTGATGCTACAACAGCTTCGAAGAAGTGCTGGCTTCTTGAAGGTACAAAGACTTGATGCTCTCACCATTTAGCTTTTTGATAACCTGCACATTTTATTCTTCCCTCCTGCTCAATTTGCCAGAGTTTAATAAGAATGCCTTACAATATATACTCTTTCCTTGTAATTAAATCAGCCACCCATTAATTGACACACAAACTTCCCTAGAAAGAGCTCATCTTCTTGGCTTTTAGGAATGTGACCTAGTTCGCTATTGAGGTAGAGGGTCACCTTTGTTTTCTCTGTGTGTTTCCCAAGCTTTAGGTAAAATTTCTAACGAGGCATGATTTGTCTTCACCTCTATTCAATTCGTGTTGGAGGCATCTAGTCTACTTTAGATCTTTCCCTTTCGCCTTGCTATGGTTTGAATGTTTGTTTCCCTCCAAAATTCAGTTTGAAAATTAATTCCTAATTCAATAATATTAAGGGTGAGGCCTTGAGGAGGTGATTAGATCATGAAGACTCTGCCCTCGTGAATGGGATTAGTGCCCTTATAGAAGGGCTTGGGGGAGTGTATTTGTCCCTCTTCGTCCTTCCATCACATGAGAACACAGCATTTGCTCCTTCTGCCATGTGAGTTTGCAGCAAGAAGGCTCTTAGCAGACAGGAAATGCTGGTGCTTTTTATCTTGGACTCCCAGTCTCCAGAACTGTAAGAAATCAATTTCTGTTCTTTCTAAATTACCAAGTCTAAGGTATTTTGCTGTAGTACCAGAAATAGACTAAGTCTCATTCATAGACCCAGTGCTTTCCAGCTGCTCAAAATTATTGGCCGTGCAGTCCTAATTGGGTCCGCGTTTGATAGCATCTGTGGGTCATTCCAAGGTTTCTTTCCCTCTCAGAATTCACCTAACTTCTCTTGGCAGCCCTGCCCTTCCTGTTTATAATAAACAACTTATCTTTTAAAAATAGCCATTATGATGATTACTATCAACACTATTATACCACCACCATTACATCCTAATATGTGTTGAACACCTACTCTTTGCCAAGCCCTGAGAACACACAAAAAGATAAAAAGACTCTCTGTCCTGGGAGAGTTTCTAATCTGATTGCAGGAATATAAACACTATTGATCACATGTTAATTCCTGTCTTACTTCTAGGCTAAAACGCTTATGGATTCCAAGAGGAAATACAAGAGCATGAAGCCTTAGCCCATGGTACTTTTGAGAGGCCAATGAAGAGATGTTAGGAAAGGCAGGGACCCTTGCAAAATCATATCACATCAATGGATGTCTACAAAAGCCTACCTTTAACCTCTTGTCTATCACCTGTTTCCAACTGACGGCCCTGTGATCATCCATAGTTAAATCACACAGGGTACACTAGAGGGTGGCCTTGTTTATTGCGGGGGGTGATTCTGTGAGTGTGGCTATAGTTCACCCTAAATTATTCGTGTCAATCCTAAAGCACCGTGGAAGTGATGTACATGACTGTCAGACCAGAGCTGCTGTCAAGCAGAGGCAGGATGCAACAAGACACATGAAAGCAGACATCTCCTTGCTTCTGTAACATTTCCAGCTGGAAAACCAGTCAGAGCCATATATTCCAGCTACCCCTGGGAAACACTGAAATATCCAAGTAATAATCATCTAGGTATGCTGCTAACTGCAGCTCAAAATAATTCTGGGGTTGCCAGTGCCATGCGCCTTGTAGGCTTCCAATTAACTGTGCTCACTTCTCTCTTTTCTCTAAGGACCAATTATTGGGGGGAATTCAGCATTTCTCCTCTTCTCTGCTTCAGCCATTGAAAGAAAGGTTGTCATACACCAGAATATCTGGCCATTTTTGATAAGCCATTAAGCCTGTCAAAGGTAGGTGCTGAAACAGTTTAGCCCCTGGAAGCATTGATTAAACACTTAAGGTTGAGGAACGCATTAGTTAGTTACTGTCAAAGAGTTGGAAGAGACCCTAGAGCCGTCTCTTCCAACAGGGGCAGTCTCTTCCAACAGAGGGTCTTCCAAATGATGACCATCCATTTCAGTTTAACCTGAATGCCCCTGTCTCAGTGTAATTATTATCACCTCTTTTCTCTCAAAAGTGCTCAGTTGGGACCAAAAATTATATAGCTACTTTGCCTTAAAGATTATCTAGTCTGCCTTTCAGTTTGGTTCAAATTTAATGTAGAAATTACCTTTCTGTAAATGATAGAGACTTGGGAGATGTAAACATAAATAAATAAAAATAAATAAGTGAATAAATAACCTTTCTGTTTTCTCTCTCCTTCCAAACACATGGTCATCTGTTTGCTATTAATCACCAGTAATTTGGGACTCACTACTTTGCAATAATTAGTGAGTTCTTAGTTGTGCATCAAAATCTTCCTTCCTCTAGCTTCACCCTTTGATTCTAATTCCTTCTTCTGAAACAATCTAGAGTAAATTTCCTCTCTCTTCCATAAAATATTTTCCATTTTGGTATATTTGTGGTATCTTTTTTCAAGAAAATACTCGTGTTTACTTCATTTTCTTTTTTGAAATTCGAAGGAAGCTGATCCGATTTTGGACTGATATACCTTATTTTATTTTTTTATTGTTTTGAGACAAGGTTTTTTCACCCAGGCTGGAGTGCACTGGTGTGATCACAGCTTGCTTCAGCCTTGCCTTCCCAGACTTAAGTGATCCTCCTGTTTCAGCCTCCCGAGTACCTGGGACTGCAGGAGGACGCCACAATGCCCAGTTGATTTAAAACAAATTTTTAGTTAGCAAATAGGTCTTGCTGTATTGCCCAGGCTGGGCTAGTCATGAACTCCTGAGCTCAAACAATTCTCCCAACTCAGCCTCCCAAAGTGTTGGGATTACAGGCATGAGCCATCTTGCTCA
Organism: Ateles fusciceps; assembly: GCA_036589455.1. NCBI lineage: Eukaryota > Metazoa > Chordata > Mammalia > Primates > Atelidae > Ateles > Ateles fusciceps. Next base: position 1,016,250 of record JAZHEH010000952.1, on the reverse strand, counting down.
ACTGGACTGATATATCTTAAAGACAAAAGCAAGAATTTTGCTAAGCTCTATTATAGAACTCCTAGGTACATAGAAACCATGCACAATTGTTTGGGGATTGTAGGTAAGATCATGCAGGAGTTACCAACGAAGTAACAACTCCAGCATTCTGTAGTGAAAACTTCTTTATGACGTTATTTTATGAATGCAGGTGAATGGCTTAGATAATATCTCTAAAACTTTAGAGGCAGGAAATGAGCATAACATGAAGAAACAAGGCTCTTTTTAAAGACTATTCCAAGCTAAATGACAGAAGCAGGATTCGTAGGTCTTGTTTAAAAAGACAATGTATTTTTTGATTGTAAAAATAATACAGGATGATTGTTGAAGATTTAGAACACCTCAAAACAAGAAAAAAAAGGAAAAGAGCTACTTGTAATTTTACCATCAGAGATAATATTCCATGCTCCGTTGATTTAAAAAATTTTTGGATGTACGTCCTTTTATTCTGTTTTCTATGTGGATATATTTGATAAATAATTTAACAAGATGAGGATCATAGTGATACAGTTTTTTCTACTTTTCTACTAATATAACAGTTATTCCCCTGCACCATTAAATAAGCCTTAACATTTGCTTTTATGGTTGCAAAAGACTCAATAATATGTATTTTGCACTTTTCCACACATCTAGGATAATTTCCTAGAAATGGAGATTCTGGTTAAAGAATTGTGTTAGTTTGCTTGGGGTATCATAACAAAATACTGTAGATTTGGTGGCTTAAACAACAGAAATTTATTTTCTCACAGGTCTTGAGGTTAGAAGTCCCAGATCAAGGTGCCGGTCCATTTGGTTCCCAGTGAGGGCTCTCTTCCTGGTTTGCAGATGGCAGCCTTCTTACTGTATTCTTACATGGTGGAGGGAGAGCTCCCGTGTCTCTTTCTCTTCTTATATGACCATAAGTCCTATGGCCCTACCCTTATGACCTCATTTAACCTTTATCACCTCCTCCTGGACTCTGTCTCCAAATACAGTCATATTGAGGGTTAGGGCTTTAACATGTGAATTTTGGGGGGGGACACAAACCTTCAGTCCATAACAAAAATATAAATCTCTTTAATCTTCTTGATCTATAAATATCAACCATTAGGTTGAACCAGTTTAGAATTTCACAAGCAAAGCAATAGGATTTCAGCACACTTTTCTCAATGTAGAACATTATCATTAAAGAAAGAAAAATCGTAGTTGGCTAATATTTGTTATTGGAAAAGTTGTAACTCATTGCTGTAATTTGGAGTTCCTTGATTCCTAATGAGGTGAACATTTTTCATGTGCTTATGTGCTATTCATAGTTTTATTTCATGAGTGAACTCATCATGCTTTTGGTACTTGTAATTTTTTTCTGTTTACTAATTTGTATGAGCTATTATAGAGTAATAATAAATTACAACTGATCTTACTTAGCATTTACTATCTACCAATATTGAAGCCAAGCAAATGACATATAGAATCTCCTTCAAGTATTCATAAAACTCTCTGCATATTCCTTTAAAACACCACTTTAAAGACAACAATCCTGAGACAGAAAAATTAAGTAGATTTCTTATAGAAGTTTATGTCTACGACATTCAAATTACTTCCGTGATCGTTGCTCTGGTTCTCCTGTGTTTGGATTCTGTCTTTCGTAACACCTATTATTTGCAGATTGAATTTACTTTCTTTGTGCTCTGCATATATCATCTTCCTTTTGCCTTAAAAAATAACACATTTTTTTTGCCCTCCCTCCCCCTTTTATCTTCTGTTCAATTCCATTCCACACATTACTGGTTAGATTTCCCAAGATCTGCTTTACTGCCCTCAGTGCTGACTTCATTTCTCATATTGTAATTTCAGCCTCCTTATCTCACCCCAGCTTCCTTTTCATCTGTTTATTGTCTTTACATTCTATGACGTTGTCTTTTCATCTCATCATGTTCTTTCAGTTCAGCTTTTCGGCTTTCTGCTCCCGTTTCAGAGAGGCCATATACTCTTAGATCCTACTGAAGATAATAACTATTTCATACTATTTTCTCTTTTACTGATAGTACATCATTTTCAAAGGTGTGTTCATCTTCTTGATCTTTGGGATATTGTTCCTTTTCCCCTGAGGTTTCATACTTTTTTTTTATAGGCCCTCTATTTAGTTTGTTGTTTACTCCTTAGATTAGACAAGTTCCCTCTGCATTCAGTGTTTGCTAACACACAGATTTTGTAGCTCTGCTGTAGAGAAATGAGATCTCACTCTCTTGCTTGAATCTTTGACACTTTGAACTGAGGGAGTTGGTGGAAATTTACAACCCCAGCACACAGGTCTGTTGGATTTCTTAGAGTCTCTTTTCTTGCTTATGTAGCTTCAATATGGGAGCTACATCCCCTAGGACACAGAGCATGATGCTAGACCCCGACAACTTCCCGCTCGTTGCTTTCAGTTCACAGATGCAATAGAAAATGTGAGTGGGGTGGGGTTGGTAGTTAGGATGCAGTAGAGAACAGGTGATTGGTGTTTTACTCTGGCACTTTAGAAATAAACACTTGCACAGTAGAACTTTCTGTTCGGCACTGACCTGAGCCTTTGAGACAGGGCAGACGGTGGGGAAGAGACCAGAGGCCACCTCACTTTCTTTGCCATGTGTGGGCTTCTCTGCTTCAGGAGAGCACTGTAGCTTGGCCACTCACTGTTTTTCTGAATCCACCTTCTGCTGTCTTGGGGTTGGTGAAAATATTTCTCCACATTTTGGCAATTCCATTTTTGTATTTATGCTAATTTTGAATTTCATTCTTTAAAACATGTAGTGGGGAATGTATGCATGTTTAGTGGGACGTTGGGGAGAGGATGAGCCATGGACTGCTAGCCAGGTGTCATTTTAAACTGGAAGTCCTTCACACTGCTGTTTTTTTGTTTGACAGTTTCCTCCCAGACACTGAGCTTTGTCTGGATGTGTGTTAGTGGTACCATCAGCATCTGATCGTTACTTGACACCTCACTCCCCCGCTTAGGCATTGCCAGGTCTTTTTGCCATCGTCTTGTCTGCATGGTCTTCTTTCCAGCCCTCCCACTTCCATCGTGGCTCAGGCCCTCACAGTTTGCCATGGGGTCGTGTGGTTGCTGGCTGCCTGGACTGGCAGTCATCAGCCTTGCCTCCTTTTCCATGGTTTGTATTACTGTTAAACACACTCTTCTTAAGGGCAGACTTGGGACAGTATAATGGCTCCCTGAAACCCTTCAGTGGCTTCTCTTTATGATTCTGGTAAGTTCTAGGTTAAGGCAGACATTCTAGGTACCTCATGACCTATACTCAAACTATCTTACCAGTCCTAACACCTTTATTCCTGTACCCTTTGCTCTTACTAAACTGGCGTATCCTCCATTTACAAGCATGTTCTGTATTTCCCTGTCATCACCCTTTTACTTAAACCATTCCTTCTGCTGTGCTGGGATCTGCCTCTCTTTCATTTCTATTTGCAGCAATCATACCCATCTTATAGAACCCCATTAAATGCAATCTTTTCCATGAGGCCTGAATGCAATATCTTCTCTGAGCTCTGAAACTGGATCATCTATTGAATACATTCTGCTTTGTGTTGGAGAGAGAAAGAGAGAGAGAGAGAGAGAGAGAGAGACACAGAGAGACAGAGAGAGAGAGAGGGAGTGTCTATGTGTGTACTACCTGCTACCTCCCCTTCTAGATTGTAAGCTTCTTGAAGTCCCCATCACATTTTGCATTGGTTAAGCTATTCTATTTTGCTAAGCCTTAATTTTCTGATTAATGTGAGTGTAATAGTAGTGCTTAACTTCTGAGTTTGCAGCATTGTTAAACGGAATAAAGCATCTAGAGTGCTGAGCAGAGAACCTGACATACAACAGGTCCTCAACATTTATTGGTGGAATAAATAAATGAACAAGTCTTCTGATTTTCTCCTGAATCCTATATTATTGCAAATGCAAGACGTTTTTCTATCCTAAACTTTGCTAAATTTGCAGGGCCCTCAGTACCAGTTGCATTCCACATTTTTCTTGAGCATTGCCAGAAAGTTTAGGGACAAGAAGGGAATGATCAAATGTAATGACCATTAGTGAAAACCACAGGCACCGAACAGCTGGATAATGTGAACAGACAAGTTCAGCTGAATCTCCAGAAATGCATCAATCATAGGATGATGGCAGCTTTTGGGGATAGTTAAGAGATGCTTGAAAAGGAGCCAGAGTATGGAAGAAAAAAGATGTTTAGAGTTGGGTTTTTAAAAGCAAGTCTTCATCATGGCCAGGATATTTTGGGAAGGTGGCAAACGTGTGTAAAAAGACCTTTTCATTTTCTTGAGTTCTTCAGAACATTGGAGAGTTTTGTTTTGTTTGGTTTAATTTTGTTGAGCAGCTTAATAATAGAAATTGCCTCAGGGATAGCGTCTGCCATTGCTTTACAAATGCAATACTGTTCTCCCTCTGGGGATTGTGCTGGGGGCTCCTAGAGTGTGTATTGCAAAAGCCACTAATAATGCTCCTTCTCAGGTAACACTTTCTGGTATAAAATATCTTGGCTTAATATAGTCTAAATACATTGAAGTGTAATGTGGCCAACACGATAACTTTCTGACATACAATACGATTGTCCTTACTTCTGACTTGGTTTCTGTGGTGTCAGAGGTCCAAAATGAATCAAGATGACAAATCCTTAGCTAAGGCAATGTAGAAGCCACCATGGTACTGTACAGGAATTATAGTCTCTTATTTTTCCCGGGAGAGAAAGCATGGGATAATGTAAAGAACACTGGATGAGTGTCAGGATTCAGCTTCAGGAGGGAGAAGCCAATAGACTCGGGCCCAGCACTTAGCCACTGTGGGCCTTATCCCTTAATTGGAAGGAACTGGGCTACAGAGTCTTAAGGGTCCTTCTAAATATGAACTTTTCAATGCTAAGGTTTCTTCTGTCTGGAGAGGAGCATGTCATGATGGATCCGTCTCTGGAATCAACAGGCTTGGTTTTGAACTAAGCCCTTTTGTAGCTGAGAGATCTGAGACTAGTTGCTTACCGCCCCCCCCCCCCCCCCCGTGGCCTCATTTTTCTTATATAGAAGATGGGGACAGTGATAACACTTGTATCAGTTTGGATGTGCAGCTGGTGTTGATTTGCTTCTCAACAGGGACCCAGGCTCTTTTTGACAAGTTCACCATCTTTAATTTCATATTGATATTCGTTGCCTCATCTTATAAGAAGGCATCAGCCTCTCCAGTCCCATGAAGTCTCCATTTCCAGCAGGAAGCAGGGGGTAGGAGTGGGAGGTGATAGCAGGATTTTTTTTTTTTTAAATATATGAATGGGGAAAGGGTCTATGCTCTAGGGCCTTTTCTTTGAAAAGGAAAAACTTTTCTAAAACTCCCAGATGACTTCCCATGGTATTTTATTGGCTAGAACAGGACCACAAGACTCATCTGTGAGGGAAGTTGGAAAAGTCGTTTTCAGCTTCCGTGATAATGATTAAGGGATAAGGGGTTGGAAGTGCTTTGAAGTCAGTCAACAAACAGGCTTGCTGGACCTCCCCAAGTGACGTCAGAATGTCTTGAGGGCATAGCAGTTAATGCTGGCTGAGTGCTTAATTCCTGGGTCAGGGCCTGACTCAGAGCCAGCACTGGATAACTGTTAGTTACCATTCTCTAACACTTTATTCTTCCCTTTGCACCTGATTCAACCTCACTGCAGTAATTTTCCACTTATGAGAATCCCAGAATCCTCGATATTTGGCACTGGAAGCCATTTGACTTCTTTCTGTTCTAGTAATGCATTACTTTCCTGTGCACCACTTATGATTGCTTCAGTGTCTTGTCCAGGACTGTGTACATCTTAAACTCACGAAAGGAAAGCTAGGTCACGGGGCAAGGGAGGCTGAGATTGTCCTGGACAAGGTGTTTTGCCCGAACAAAGCCACAGGCAATTCCTTATGCGTGGGTTGCCATGCTTTGTACCATGTCCCCATTCTACTCTGACTTTAGCAGTCTGGACCAGAGGACGGTGCCTAACTCAAAAGGCAGTCAGTGAGAGGCTGCAGTGAGATTGCTGTCCAATAAGAGCGGTCCATAGAGAGTAGTAATTAACAGAACTAATCAGTCTGTGTCTTAGTGTTACTAAGTGTCATTCAAATACGTCAGATTTGAGAGATGTGCATAAGCTAAGAGGCACTTAGAGAGGAGACAAGAAAGCAGATGGCACCAGGAACAGAAGTTGTGAGAAGGCAGAAGCCATGAGCTAGACGGACGAGTTTGTTGAAGAGGCCCTAGCATCTGAACAGAGAATGGTTGACTTGCCACTGTGGGAGCAACAGCCCATGCTGTTGAGGGACAAGAAGATCAGATCTCTGGAGCTGCTGCTTTGCCTAGAGTGTTGCTATGGCTACCCTGTATCCTGGGGCATGTCCCACTTCTCCCCTGGCTGGGCTACCGTCTTTCTTACTGGGCTACTTTCTTTCTGAGATAAGGTGCAAAGATCTCTGATCTTGGTAACTATGGAGTATGCCTTACAAAGGAATCCAAATAATTTCAGCACAACTGTGGTGTCCTGTTACTAATTAGAGTAAGGGAGGGAGGCTGATGTGCAGACTCTTCCACCTGGCTGCCCCTCGTGGCGCAGCCACCCTCGTGGTGGGAGAAAACTACTCAGCAAGGATGTGCTGCGATTCTGTTCTGTGCAGGCCCAGGCCCCGCTAGCTGGGCACCCGGGCCCTGGCCCCCTGTTTGCTGGCCAGAGAGTCTCCAGAGGGGAATTCAGGGGAGCCTGCCTTGCCACCAGACAATGGCTCCATTTACGTAATCCTCCCTAGGCCGTGACTGGTGTAATTCAGTGATTTGATTGATTTTATATTGTGTGATGCTGGAAGAGGTGAAGAAACAACAGGTTTTTGGCTGTACCCTCTGGCCTGTTCTGATCTGTCTTGTTGGCTTCAAGGATATTTCACGAAGCTTTGTGCTGCTGCCAACTGTCTCCCCCGGGTGTTGTTCACAGGCAGCGTCCAGCTTCCCATGCGCATATCTCCATGGAATCCGTAGGAAGTGGGACCTAATCCTTCAGTTGCCGGCCTGTGGGTGGGGTGTGTGACAGTAGAGGTTTGCGTGGAGTCTTCAGCGGCCCCACATTGCAGGGTTTACTCAAACATGTAGTGCTCCAGCTCCATCTTCTCCCTTTTTCCCCCAGGAGAAATGGCTGTATTGGTTTGACTGGAATGATCTCGCTATGTCTGGCAGCTCTAACACAAGTTAATACAGCTTTGAAAACCAGTTTCCCTGACGTCTTGGCACAGCAGAATTCCTAGTATGGAATTGTTAAGCCACATTTCATCTTCATTTCCAGGCATGTGTCTTCTCTGTTTGTTTTTGAGACAGAATCTCACTCTCTCTCTTAGGCCGGAGTGCAGTGGCGTGATCTCAGCTCACTGCAATCTCTGCCTCCCTGGTTCAAGTGATTCTCCTGCCTCAGCCTCCCAAGTGGCTGGGACTACAGGTGCCCGCCACCACACGCCCAGCTAATTTCTGTATTTTTAGTAGAGACGGGGTTTCACCATGTTGGCCAGGATGGTCTCCATCTCTTCACCTCATGATCCTCCTGCCTTGGCCTCCCAAAGTGCTGGGTTTACAGGCTGAGCCACTGCACCCAGCCCTGTTTGTTAACTTGAAGGCTCTGCCTTTTCTTAGGGGCACAGCGCCCCCCCCCCCCCCCCCCGCCCTGGCATTTGTTGTTGATACATAGTTTCTTTTACTTTTTGTATGTTTATTTTTTATCCAGTGAGATTCCTGTTGACACATTTTGTTTTCTCTTTTCTTTCAGCTTTAACCACACTTGAGTAAGAATGCTCTGACTTGGAAACACTCACGTTTCCCACATGTGACTGAATGGCCCTTGCCACACTGGGAACTCAACGGGGCCCCCACTGGAACTCCGGGTGGAGGGGGAAGTTGTGCCCCCAACTTCCACTGACAAAATAAGCGTTGCAGACCTAGGTGGGTGGGATACAGGGTGTGGGGGGCTGGTTAGTGCCTCCATCTGGAATTAAAACCTAAACACATTTCCCCTTAGAAACAATATTATTCACAAGGGCCAAAAGTCCACTAACCACCCACCCCCCACAGAGCTGAACGCTACAGTGTAAGTTCTGTTAGTGAATTTTAACTCTGACTGTGCATTAAAATTACCTGGATTTGCTTTAAAACCCTGCATAAGTTCCTCTAGCAGAGATTCTGATTAAACTCGTCTAAGCAAGAACCCAGGCACAGGTACTTTGTAAGTTTCCCTTGGCCGGGTGTGGTGGCTCCTGCCTGTAATCCCAGCACTTTGGGAGGTCAAGTTAGGCGGATCACCTGAGGTCAGGAGGTTCAAGACCAGCCTGGGTGACATGGTGAATGCTTGACTCTACTAAAAATACGAAAGTTAGCTGGGCACAGTGGCAGGCACCTGTAGTCCCAGCTACTTGGGAGGCTGAGGCAGGAGAATTGCTTCAACCTGGAAGGCAGAGATTGCAGTGAGCTGATATCATGCCACTGCACTCCAGCCTGGGTGACAGAGTGAGACTCCGTCTGGAAAAAAACAAAAACAAAAAACAGTTTCCCTGGAAATCCTAATGTGCAAGCAGGACTGAGAGCCGTGAGATTTTGTATCTGGGTCTAGACAAGGCTGGGCCAGAGAGGTGTCGAGGTACAAAGCATAAGAAGGTGCTCACGCTTGGATCTGTGCAAGTTGGCCTGTTTTGCAGGTCACATTAGAAACTTAGCATGGGAGTCAAGGTTTTGGATGGAGATGAGTTTCAGTCTTAAACTTACCTACTGTAGAAAAAAGTCTCTAGGGCACAACCATTTATAATTTGGGAATTTCTCCCTTCTTTTTCTTCCTGTTTCGTTTAATGTCATACTCTTTTACCTCCTCTCATTCCAAGCCTCTGCCTTGTTTTTATTCTCTCCTCACTTGTAGCACTTTCTTCTCCCCCTGCCTCCTCCTCCTGTTCCTCCATCTTCTTTTCCTTCGATGTTCTCTTTCCTCTGAGAGCGGCTCTTCCCTTTCTCTCTTCTTGTGTACTTTGGCCATTTTTGTTAGGCACATTCCCTTCCCATTATTCCAGGCCTGTTCACGTGTCCTGGATTGCCTTCTGTTTTTCTCCCCTCCCCCCAATTCCTCCTCTCCAGCACACCCACCAGTGCCCCACAGTTGGCTAAGTGGCTCCAGTCTAGACAATTCTCCCAAGACTCCTCCCAAGCCCACGCTGGCTGCATCAGCCTCCAGCGGCTGTTCATGGACCTTGCTTGGCCCTCGATGACACCAGATGGATTTTTTAAGTTGGGAGGCAGGGTGAGGGGGTAGTTCAGGAGGAGGAAATAAAAACTGGTGAGGACAGAGAGATTAAACTGTCACTCATTCTCCCCCCCCGAAGCTACTTTGAGGAGTAAAGAGAAATGTCTGTAAAAGTTTTAAAACCTTGATTCACGGCAGAATCGGGAGGCAGGTTCCCATCCTGCCACCCATCCCTGGCAATAAAGCTACCCAGGCTAATCTTTTGACTGTTTCTACCCTCTGGGTTTCCTTGAAAGATAAACAATTCTATCTATCATCCTTTCCCTCAGTCAGCCCCGCTCCAGCACTATTGGCACTTCTGCAGTTAGAAATAAGCTGCTTTGCATCACAAATGGGCCAAATCTTCAGAGCTGGGCCAGCAGCTCCTTTTTCTTGTGTGGGAAAGATCAGAGTAAGGAAAAAAGCCCAGAGTCCAGAAACATCAAGCTGGAACCGCTGAAAGGTTTTCTTCCTGCCAGACTCTGTCCAGACAGGCGGATAATGCAACATCCTTGGGAATTTGTCCTGGAATTGTCTGAGTCTTGTGGGAGAGGAATGAGGTGCTTGTTGGAGACTCTGCTCTTTTTTTTTTTTTTTTTTTTTGACAGAGTCTCACTCTGTCACCAGGCTGGAGTGCAGTGGCGTGACCTCGGCTCACTGCAACCTTTGCCTCCCTGGTTCAACACCTTCCAGGTTCAAGCAGTTCTCCTGCCTCAGCCTCCTGAGTAGCTGGGACTGCAGGTACACACCACCATGCCCAGCTAATTTTTGTAGTTTTAGTAGAGATGGGGTTTCACCATGTTGGCCAGGACAGTCTTGATCTCTTGACTTTGTGATCCACCTGCTTTGGCTTCCCAAAGTGCTGGGATTACAGGCATGTGCTACCGCGCCCGGCTGACTCTGGTTGTGGGTGCCTGTAGTCCCAGCTACTCTGGAGGCTGAGGCAGGAAAATCGCTTGAACCTGGGAGGCGGAGGTTTCAGTGAGCTGATATCATGCCACTGCACTCCAGCCTAGGTGACAGAGCAAGACTCTGTCTCAAAAATAAATAAATAGCTCCATGTCAGCTCGGAAGGAGTGAGAGTGCCAAGACCCGGGCAAGGCCAGAGCTCTCAGAAAGTAATAGCTGCAAGGACTTGGAGTGAGCAGTGGCACAGAGTGCCCACTCTAAGGTGACCTAGTGAATCTGAATTCAGTTTGGGTTGGGGTGTTCATTGCAGGAGGGTACTAGAGGGGCAGAAGTGGGAGTGGTGGGTGTTCTCAGTGACATTTGCCAGATATAGAATAGGGCCACAGTGTGTCCACTGTGGTCAGTTGGCAATCCCTCAGGAATGGGGTCCAGCTAGGATGAGAAGAGCTGCCATGGTCTAGGGGAGGAAGCCTCAATTTTCAGCTTCGTAGCTAGGGCTAGGGTTTCAGTGAGAAACTGAAAAGAGGAAACTAAGGCCCACATAAGAAGACAGTGAAAAATCTAAGCCTACCCCATAGGGCAGAGTGGGGACATTAGGACCAGATGCTTTTGTGGCCTCTAGGGGATGAGTCTGGCTTATTTTCCAGCAGACCCTTTTCTCCAGTAGCTATGACAGCTTGTACTTTCCAAAGATGGCTGCAGGATCTCCCATCTCACATGCTTATTTTACACTGTAACTTTAACACTCCTCTCACGGAGAGGTGGAGTCTGTTTCCTCCCTTTGCATCTTGACATGTTTGTGACTGTGGAAGAAGTTATGCTATATATCTTCTAGATTGGGTCAGAAACGGTACCATGGTTTCTACCTTACTCACTGGAATGTTCATGCCAAAGCCCTGAGATTCCATGTATGCATCCTGACTGCCCTGAGACTGCCATGCTGGAAGGAAGCCCAACTAGTCCATGTGGAACAACCACATGGGAAAGCCCTGAGACTTCATGAAGAGAGATACCTGGCCAGTCCCCATTTTGTCAGCTTCTCCACTGTTTCAGCTCCCACCACCAACTGCCTGCAACTGCCTGACAGACCCCAAAGCCACAGCCAGCCAGTTGAGCTTCCCAAATTCCTGATCCAAACAAAATATGAAAGATAATAAAATGATGGCTGTGGTTTGAAGTTACTACCACTAGGCTGGTAGTGGCCAGCCTAATGGTGGTTACCATGGTTTGTTATTCAGCAATAATTGGAACCATGGGGAACCCAGGTCTTATGGCCCAGGTGGTGCTGATATCACTGGGAGTAGGTGTGAACACTTGGGCTGCACTGGGAAGAGTAAACCGAAGGTCAGATGCTGGTGCTTGCTTATGTTTGGAGAAAGCCCCATCCAGCAGGGCATCTTGACAGTATGTAAAAATTCAAGAGGGTCCAGTTGGCTAACATTGAGAAGGTTCCACATGAGAGTGCAGGGTATCCCAATGGGAGGTGGAATGTATTAGTATTCAGGTACCCTGGCTCAACCCATGCATCAGGCTGTTGTGCAGACAGAGACCAGGTGTGACAATGGTTCTCATGAGCTGTGGTTAAGTACTGAGTGAGGCGATTCTGAGCATGCAGCCTAGTTCTAGCACAGAGAAGGTTCTCAACAAATATTGAACTATTCTGATTATATTATTATAAATTTTTTCTTCTACAAGGGGTTGTTGTTGCCATTACTGTTACTATTTGGCCTGCCAGTGTAGGTGGAGCCATGGTTCTGAGACCTGACATTAATAAACCATAAACAAAGACCACAGTGTTCCTCTTCAAAGCCAGGACTCATAACTCTAACAACAGAGAATTCACAGCTTCCAAATGACACCCATAGTCATTCAATTCCTCACTGAGGTAGGAAAGAAGATGTTCTTAATGTCTTCAATTTCCATATGAAGAAACTCCAATTTCCAGATAAAGCCCAGAAAATTCATTGATGTCTAAAAAGCTTACAACTAAGAAGTAGCTGAATCATAACTTAAATTCAGAGCTTCCAATTCCAAATTAGGTCCTGTTTTCTCTATGCACTCCTCTGTGTTGATGCCTAAGACCTAAGTTCCTCAAATCCCTCCTGGCCAGAGACCAGAACAGGGCTTAGCCCACTCATAGCCACAGGCCAGGTGGTCCCCGCCATGCCAAGTGGAGGCAGGAGAGGCTGGGCGCCTGGCAGGTGACAGTGCTGCCTCATGCCTCACTACTGCTAAGATGAAAGGAAGGCACTCTGGGTGGGGACAGTAGCTGCTGCCAACCCAGAAGTAGTTCAGTGGTGTGAGGAAAGTGGCCTCCTGCCATCGGGGTTTTGAAGGGCATCATGCTGTCCAAGTCCAAGCCATTTCACAAAATGGCCAAGTTTGTGAAAGAGGAGGTTTCTGTGAGTATGAAAGTGGATCCAGATGGACATTCTCTTCCAAAGTCTTCATGGAGCTTCTCCAGCAGGGATTTGGGGGTCTTCTCCCCGTGTCACTGCAGACACGATTCCCTAAGTTTAGTCTTGTTGCACGATAGTGCCTGGTTTTAAAGTTGCCCATATGTGAACCACACGCTTGCTCTCTCCCTCCTCACAGTGTTAAAATGTGGGCGTGTGAAACACTCCTAACTAAAATCCTTGTCGTGTGAGGACTCTGTGTCCATTCTGTCCCCCGAGGGAAATGGAGGTCTCTGGATTTTGCCTAAAGCCCCAAAGCAGAGGAGAGTGGGCAGTGGCTGCATATTGTAAAGAAAGCAGCCCCTCCAGAGGGAGGCCAAACAGGCCCTTTGCCCCTCACCCTGCCCACTATCCCGTGAAGTCCACGTTAGCAGGAGACACACATTCATCTTAAGGGGAATTGCTGGGTGGTGAGCTGAGGGCTTTTGGGGATGGGGCTGTGGCATCTGCCCTCCCCTTCCCATGGTGCCCCCTTCAGGCAGGTGAAGGAGGGCTGAGAAGAACCCTCATCAGAACTGCTTTTGGGTGTCGTCCCTGCTGTGCCCTGTCCCTGGGAGGGAAGCCCTCTGGAATTCCTCAGCACACTCCTCCCCATGGAGAAGGAGCCTGTGGGATTAAGGGCACGTGTCCTCCGTGCCTCTGCCACCCCATCACGTTCCAAGTGTCCAGGCCTTCAGAATGTGTCCCTTTCCAGGGCCTGCCCTGATCTGTCTGGGGTCCTTCCCCCACAAGGTGGCCTGTGCTCAGCCCCGGGCAGCAGTTTGGGAAGGATGTGGGTGGATCTTGGATGTACAGTCTGTCTGGGTGGCTCACTGCCCTTATGGTGTGAAAAGGAGTTGGGGGTGGGAAGAGAAGCAGAGCAGCTTGTTGGCCATTGACAGGGTCTGAGGGTGGGAGGAAAATCTCAGATTCAAATGCCAAGGAGACTGAACATTCTAAATGCAAAATGATCTTTCAGGCCATCGAGGAGCTATATTTGTCAAGGTGGACAGTGAGAACTTATTTAATAGTAATTTTGACTTGACTTGTAACTTTTAAAGATTTCAGTATTTGGCAGGTGGGTCTCCATTTGGCTCTTGCCTTCATTGGCTCTTGAAGTGTAAGGGGGACCTGCGAGAGGGGGAAGCTGCCCTCTGCTCTCTGGCTGGCTGGCCACGAGCTGCAGAAGGGCTGGGGTTCACCCACTGCCTCAGGAGAGGTTTGCACATATCCTTGAGAGTTTGTGGATAGATGTAAACCTAAGCTTGGAGCTTGCCTGGTGCACTCTGAACTTAGGACTAGCTGGGGTGTGAGCTTCCTCTGTGTGAGGTCCAGTGGTCCCGTATTTAACTGAACTCTTCTCCTGGGAAGTGAGAGTTGCCATCGGGTGGCACTGAAAGGCCCCTTATAGAAGGTCCTTGGTATTTCTTGGCCACTGACAGAGATGGGGATACATCTTCTCAGCAGTCACCACCTAGGGGATGCAATCAAATGAATGTCTGAGTGTCTTAGGGGACCCTGGGTGAGAGGGCTTCCTGGGAGGTCAAGGTATGTGGAACTATCTTCCCCTTCTTCTTACTAATCACCATTCCTCCTTCCCATTTCTGAGCAAGCAGAATCAGGTTTCAGCTTCAGGAAGAAGGAAGCTTCAACATAGAGTGAGAGAGAAGGTATTCTCTTGGATGAGACTTGTGAATACCCGAAAGGCTCTTAACTACCAAAAGGAGACCTGGTCTTGTAAGTGGAAGCAGCCCAGAAAGCTATGGAGTGAAGCCAAGGCACTGGGGAGGCCTGGGGCTGGGGCTGGGGGGCGGAATCTCACAGAGTGTGGGATGGAGAAGGATAAACTTGTTTCCTTTGGTTCCCGAACAAGTTCATTAACCTGGTTATACTGTCAAAGATTCTGTGCACACAAAACCTAACACCAAACTTGCTGTGTGCTTCCTTGGCCTTCATTCAGACTGGAACATCTTTTTGCAAGAAAAATGAGTATCGATTTGATAACTGGTCGTTCGGTAGGAATCACTACTGAGACCAGCTCGGCCGTAGAGACCCCCACCCAGGCAGGGCTGAAGGAATTAAGAAGCAGATACCTAGATAGAACAGCAAAGTGGGACTATTGGCGGTGGGGGAGTGGTGGGGCAACAGCCTTCTGAGCTGAGAGTCTCAGGGGCCGACAGCATTCTGGGCTGAAGGCCTCAAACAAACTCTAACCCATGTATTTATTCTCTCAACAGGGGGATTATTATTAACAAACAGGTGTTCAGTGTTTTCTTATAGAACAAAAATAAACTAGGTAGGCAGCTGGTACCTGCTTACCACTGATCAAGGACAAACCAGAGAGTATTCTCCACGAGGAAGCCACGGGAGGAGGTCACATACCCCGTGCTTGAAGAATTGCTTTAACCGGTGTGTGATATCCGGGTACTGTTTTGCTACTTCAGAACGCTCAAGCAGTTTTCCACTTTGGGGGCGGGGAAGCAGTAGCTAGATTTCCCTTGCCATCGTTCTTCTTAGCAAACAGGATAATTTAATCATACACTCAGCATTTCTCAGCAACTCACCTCCTCTTAGTCTCTTCTGTAGGACGCAAATGATGGTATCTACTCAGAGACTTAGGAAGATCACAGTGAGTGAGGAAGTGCCTGTAGACTGATGCTCAGCAAGTCTCCGTTCCCTCCCCTTTCTCTTCCAAGCAATAAATGTATTAATATCGTTCACGATGAGAAATGTGAAACTCACGGGAGTGAGGCTCGTGACACCGTTTCCCAGCCCCCTCCGGTGTGGCTCGTTTGTTGATGGCTGCCGCCCGCCCTGTGCTCAAGAGTCTTGGTCTGGAGGGTGAGCCCTGCCCTTTCTGCTGTGTCTCCAGTGAAGCCTTCTGCTCATGCTGAAAGGGGGCAAATGTCACCGTCTCGGCCTATCCCTTCACTCATGATGTTTGCAACAAATAATATGTCATTTCCCCATCAGTGTATATTGATGCATTATTTATCCTAGCATAATGACTATGTGGCCAAAGATCACCTCTGGCATTGGCTCTGTTTTGTTTTGTACACATTATTTCTCAGCACAAGCTTGAGAACAATGGGCTCATTGATTCTACCTGAGTCTTGGGAAGGATGGACTTTGCCAGGCTGAGGCTCTCTGAATGCCAACCTGGAAGTTCATGAAACCCCTTTTTAGGAGTAAGTTGTGCCTTTGGGGTTGGGAGTGGTGGGAAGAGAATGTGCCTCTATTTTTCTTGCTATTTATTGCTCTCCATTAAAAAATATCTCTTTGCTTCTCTGACCAGAAAGATGATGTTTCATTGAGGTAGAGTACATAGTAATTGGATCAGCAATCAACTTGGCCACACCACATTGCATCACTTGCATTCTCTGTGAACACTCTCCCTGCCTGCCCCACCCTACCACATCCTTCTTCTGCCTCCCTGTTTACACGTTTGGTGCAGAATGAAGAAACAGTGAGGGTGTTTAGGGAGCCCAGCCTCATGGGGCAGCAATTGGCACAGGGAGGCTGTGACACAGAGTGACCTGGAATTCCAAGTGGAAGATTGAGGTAAGAGGACAGCGAAGATGGGGCTGTGGTCCTTTGTTAGCTGTACTCTTGTCCCATGAGGGTCCAGTGGTCCAGTCTGTAACTGAACTCTTGTCCTGGGATATGAGGGTTACCATTGGGTGGCATCAAAAGGCCCCTTACAGGGTCTTTGATATTTCTTGGCCGTTGCCAGACTTGAAACCTTAGTTTTGGGGATGGGTCCTCTCTGCAGTCACCCTAGGGGATACAATCAACTCAGTGCTTTCTTTTGGTGGCCAAATGGCAGCAAAACTGGTGTATCAGATATGTAATCTGCCTTTCTCCCCTCAACTCAGAAGGGCTGGAGGAAATCCACTCTCGGGGAGTTTAAGCTGCTCTGATATTATAAGGGTGTATGTTGGCCAAGGCTGGGAGTGAGTCCTCTGGGAACCAAAAGTTCTGAATGATGGTATTGTTGCACTTGATTGCCTCCGAGGAGTGGTCTGAAAGAAAAGAAGAGATAAAGTAGAAATGTTAAATGTTTCCAACAAAAGCTATTAAGGGAGAATTTCCTGACTCAGTACTTGTTGGCATTTCTTGAGGTTTTTTTTACAGACAACTTAAGGTTACTCTTTTGTGTGCCTGTGGTTCGTTTTGTTGTTGTTTAGTTTTTCTTGCAGCTTATTTGTTTTCATTGATGAGAGAGTTGTGCAAGCCAAGGGCCCAGGCATTGCCAGGAAAAGAGGGGAGCCATTCGGTGACCACTCATGCCCAGTGCCAGCAGTGCCAGCGGAAACCTGAGCATGGTCCTTGCTGCCCTGGCCTCTGCTGAAGTTGGACCCACCCTCATCTAAACTCACTGGGGCTGTTCTCTTGGCAGCCTCAAGTCTTGGGAGTGTTTTCCTTTCCACTCCTGTGGAGCACTGGCTTATTAACCTACACACCGCGTGACCCTTGACTTCTGTGGAGGGATGAATTGTGTCTACCCAAAATCCTTATGTTGAAGTCCTAGCCCCCGTACCTCAGAATGTGATATATTTGGAGAGAAGGTCTTTACAGAGGCGATCAAGTTAAAATGAGGTCTCTAGGGTGGGCTCTAATCCAGTATGACTGGTGTTCTTATGAAAAGGGGAAATTTAGGGACAAACCCACATACAGGGAGAACACCATGTGGAAGACAAAGGCAGGGGCTGGGGGAGATGCTTCTACGTGCTAAGAAAAGTCAAAGATGGCACACATCTTTGAACATCAAATATGACACCTTGGCATTTGAGAAAACAGCTAAAGCAGGAAGCCCACTGTCACCTTCCCTTAGCCCTTCTCTCCAGAAGTAGGTCATAAAATCTAGAAAAAATTTTCTGACCTTTGTCTGCAGCAGGTCATAAGATTCTCATGTGAGAGGTACCCTCCCTATAACTAGAGGAAAGGAACATCCTTATCTCTGAGGACAGGGACACAGAAGCATCTGAACAAACAGACTGTGTTAAATTTACCCCCATTTATTACCATTAGGTCACACCTCCTCTGTCCAATCATACTTCTCCACAATTATCACTTCTTCACCAAACTTAGGATAACATTACAGATATTTGTCTGTTTCTTTGGGTCTTCATTTCCAAAGGTTCTTAGGCTGTGTAAAACTTAAATAAATTTGCCATGCTTTTTTCCTGTTAATTTGTCTTTTGTTATAAGGGTCACAGTCATGAATCCAAGAGGGGGAAGAAAAGATATTTCTTATCCCCTGAAGACTTCCAGCCTTCAGGACAGTGAGATAATAAATTTCTGTTGTTTACCCACCCTGTCTATGATACTTAATTACAGTAGTCCTGCCAAACTGATACTATATTAGTTAAATAACTTGGAATTCTCTAGTCGACTTTTTCTTCCTCTTTATGGTTTTTCCTCCCCTCTTCCCCTCGCCTTCCACTCTACCATACTGGGTTAGGTCATGCTCTGGAGCCAGACTGGTCAACTCAAAGCTCTGCCATTTACTAGTTGTGTGTCCATAAACAATTTGTGCCTTTGTTTCTCCATCTATAAAATGGGAATAATAAGAGTAACACCTTCTTCTTAGAGTAAAGGAAATAATTGATGTAAGGCACCTAAAATAGTGCCTGCCTTGAATGGCAAAACTTCCCAGTCACTGTTCACAATTCAAGTATGTAGATGTCCGGTATACTGAGTGTCTACTCTGGACAAACCCAGTGGTGTCAGTACTGAAGGAATAGATTCCAGATTAAAGGAGACATTGTTTCTGTTCAGCTGTATCACTCCTGGGATTTATGATGTAACCGGGGACATAAGACACTTGGAGGAAACAGTTCACGATGCAAGGCGTGATGTGATGTATGGAGGATCACAGGATCAGCATGCTGGCTCAGGCAAGCGTTTTTGACCCTGACAGCACCTGAGAACCACTGAGGGTGCTTTGAAAACAGACCACTGCCTGGGCCCTTCCCCTAGACCCGTTAAACAGAATTTCTGAATCTTGAGTTAATTGGTGAACCTCTGTGTGCCTGCATTTCCTCATCTGCAAAATTAGGGCAGTTACATTACTTCAACTCTATTGCTGTGAAAATAAAATGAGTGAATGCACGTAAATGCTTGTAATAGTGCCTGCCACATAATAAACACTAAATAAATGTGATCTCTCATTGGTGAATAAGTATTCAAACATTAATACTTAGTAGACTCTGCCACAGCTTTTCATGAATGTTGATGTCTATGCACTTGGAAAACTCTGAGTGGCTTTCTCCATTGTCCTTGTCATGTGAAGACTGTGGCAGTTTTGAAGTGCTTAAAACCAGTGCTCTGTGTTGGGCAGCATAGGAGGACTAGGTTCTTCCGTTGTTGACTTAAGTTGGTGCACACAATTTAGAGATGTTTTAAAGGAATACTGCAGTCAACAACTCCACAAATAATGCTGCAGAAACACAAAGGTGAGCTGGCTGGGCCAGTAGAGGAAAGGAAATGGGTTCTCTGGTAGATGCCAGAGGAGAAGTGATGCCAGAGCATGAAGGTTTAGGATATTAATGACAACAGGCCTTTGCTAAGCACTAGGCCTTCTGCAATGGGCTATACATGGATTATTGTTTTAATTCTTACACCAAATGGATGGTTGCTAGCATCCATTCCCACATTACAGATGAGGGATGAAGGCCCAGAGGGGTTAAGTAACTTGCCTGAAGGTGGTAGAGAAATGATTTAAATCCAGGCTGTCTCCAGATCTGCTCTCTTAACCACAGCATCTCAGCCTCTGGACCCACGTGGGAGACCCTGTGGCTGAATCTGCAGGTGGGTCACCTCAGATTCATCCTTCATCCTCTCCTCTTTCACTATTTTTCTTCTGTTTTGATCACCTCCTCTTGAAGAGGGAAGGATTCCTATCCTAGGGATGCAGGCATGGCTAAACGAGACACGATACCTGACACTGGACAGATGGAACAGACAGCGGTTTATTTGTACATACGTCCACTCAAAGCCCAGGGAGGAGGACATCTCATGCTGTGCAGGGCCACAGGGCTGCTGTACTTGGGAACGGAGGGAACAAACAGAGGGAGGCAAGATTTGCAGTATCAGGAGAGTGGTGTGCCCCCTGGTTTGTGAGGGAGAATGTGGCTACCTCTTTGAATAATTCTTTGGTCTGGTAGGGAACTGAAACCTACTAGAGGTAAGCAGGAACTGTACCTGGCTGCTACTTTTTTGTCTTTCTTTCTTTCTTTCTTCTTTCTTTCTATCTTTCTTTCATTCTTCTTCTGTCTTTCTCTTTCTTTCTTTCTTTCTTTTTCTTTCTTTGAGACAGAGTCTTGCTCTTGTTGCCCTGGCTAGGGTGCAATGGTAAGATCTTAGCTCACTGCAACCTCCACCTCCCGGCTTCAAGCGATTGTCCTGCCCCTCTGGAGTGGCTGGGATTACAGGTGCCTGCCACCACTTTTGGCTAACTTTTGCATTTTTAGTAGAGACAGGGTTTTGCCATGTTGGCCAGGCTGGTCTTGAACTCCTGACCTCAGGTGATCTGCCTACCTCAGCCTCCCAAAGTGCTGGGATTACAGGTGTAAGCCACCATGCCTGGCCTCTTTTTTTTTTTTTTTTTTTAAAGACAATGTCACTCAGGCTGGAGTGCAGTGGTACAATCATAGCTGACAGCTCACTGCAGCCTCGAACTCCTGGGCTCAAGTGATCCTACCTTCTCAGCCTCTGAGTAGATGGGACTACAGGTGCATGCTACCGTGCCCAGCCCTACCTGACCTCTTTGATAAAGAATGTTGTTTGGCTAGAAAACCTTATCCTTGGGAGCAGAGTGAAGAGAGGAACTTGCATCTAGGCCCTTTGGGGCCTGCCATATTTTGCTAGATGTCAAGGCAGCATATAACATTGGGGGTTGACTTTAGGGCTTATATCACACCTTCTTTTGTCTTCATCCTTTTCTCCACTTCCTGTACTTTGCTTTTCTCTCCTCTTATTCTCAGGCAACGGGTTTAAGGTCAAAGACACAGGCCTGGGCTCAAATTCCAGCCCTACCACTGCCCAGCCGTGCAGTTATAGATCAGGTTCCCAAGATCTCTTGGCCTCTGCCTTCTTTTTCCTAGAAATCCGAAAATATGTCGCTTTAAAATGCATCTGTTTTGAGATCTAAATGGAAGCCTGAAAATCACTTTTATCACAGTGGAAAGTGATCAATAAATGCCAGCCATGCTCATTTAAATGGCCTAACTCTGGTGGTGACATCTGGGGCCAAAGGGTAGCTCTTGATGGCTGGGTCTGAGAGCCCACTTCAGGATGAGGCAGTGTCAGCTCTGTGAAGGTGACAGGATTGGGCCTGAGCTCTAGAAACTTGGCCTCAATAAGACTCTAGCTGAGGTATCTTTTCTTTCTCAAGAATCTCAAGGGCTTAGGCCAGCACAGCTTGTGCACTCATGCTTTGGAAAAAAAAAAAAACAAAAACCCAAAATCAAACAGAAAAACACAGCAACAAGAGCTGTTTGGGCCCACATGTTACTCTCTTATCTCATACCATTGGTCTGTGCTAGTACAATCAGTTGTTCCACTGTCCCATTTGGTAACTTGGAAACTGTTTGTGCTGAGGATCTATGATAAGCACTTTGGCTGGAACTAACGTCCTTCTGGAGGTGAGGAGGGAGAAAAGGAAAGCAAGGTGACCTGGCTGGGGACAGGCAATTCTCTAAAGGCTGACATAAAGGGATTGAGTTCTTGAAACAGGTAACTAGAAAGAAAATATTGTTCTACTCCTTTTTTCTTTATATTCTGGGCTCACATTTCTAAGATCGTTAATTTTCAAAACTTAAACAAGAAAGTATATTAATCTTAAATGTCTCCCATTAATCACCAAGTCCAGCCTAGTGACGAGAGATAGATGACTCACTTCCACAGTTGATTTCTTGGTAATGGTGGGTCAAGGTTTGCCCCTCCATTTCCCCTCCTGTCTCGCTAATGGAGAAAGCTTCCCCTTAGGAAGTACCCATCCTGGAGCAATTTGTCAAGGGAAAATTGCAGGCAGGAATAGCCACTGACATGGAAATATTTCTCATAGGGAAACAAGGTGAGTAGCATAGCGTAGTGATGATAAGCATAGGCCCTGCCTTTGAGAGTTGTTGTGGGGTTAAATTACAGAATTAAATAAAGCATATAATTCAGTGTGTGACATAGTAAGAAGGTCTGCAATGAACAGTGAAATACTTACTACACCCCTTTATGTGCCAGACATTGTACTGAGGACTTTCCTTTGCCATCATTTAAGCCTCATCATATTTTATTGACCGAGCTATTATTTCCCTCTGGTTTACAGATGGGGAAACCGAGATGCTACGTGATTTGCTCAAGATCACACAGCTAGTAAGAGACAGAACCAGGAGTTGAACCCATGTCATCTGACTCTGAAGTGCATGTTCCAATCACTACACATCCTGCCCTCTCAATAAACAATGACTCTCACTATGAAACAGGAGGCAAAATGAGCTTGCTGCCACGAGGATAGAACTCAGGCTATTGTCCTGTATGTTATGTTGTAGAGTGATGTATCCTCTTCTACCCCAGTGACCACTGGGGTTCCTGTAAGCAAATCAGGGTAATTGAGCCATGAGGAATAAATCTAGCCACTCCACTGCTTTTGCTGACTAATACTCAAGTTCTTTTCTAGAAACTTGAAATTTCGCAATATCAGTAAGGAAGAATAAGAGGTTGCTTTGGGTTCCCCAGGCAGCATGCCAAAGGTTAAGATGCTCTTTAAAAAATTTTAAAGCATTGCCCTTTCTGACCCTGACAAATCTCATTCCATAAATGTCAGATAAGCTACGCTGCCCCCGCAGCAGGTGGTCTGTCCCCAACTCCCTGTCAGTGCTGGGCCCTGGCAAAGTCAGGAGGTTGTGCTGTGGGTTCTACGGAGGGGCCTGGCCAGATGTGGATGCCCTGGAGCTTGGGGGAGGGCTTCCAGCGTGTGGGGCAGGAGGTAGTGCTGAAGGACAGTTTCAGAGTCTGGGAATACTTCGAGCGTGAAAAGGCAAGTCTATTTTCATATGGTTGAAGACAGCCCTACCCTCTAAGACCATTTGCAGATGTGAGTCTGGCAGTTTCTATGAAATGCCTGTGTCCCCAACTGGCAGAATCTAGAAAAACCCCGTGGGCTTGGGATGACCCGATTTGCTGACTCCGAAGCTAGGCTTTGGTCATCATGCAGGCAATTCTGTCTTCACACAGTTGCATGTGGGCGAGGCTGGAGCAGACAGCATGTTCCAGGACACCTTAATGATGTCAGGACGCTTTTCATTGCTCATCTATCACGTAACAGCTCAGATTTTCAATGTGCTACCCGCGTTCTCCCTTTAGCACAGACAATGCGTTCTTTCAACAGTGTGCAGCTCCGTGGGAAGGGCTGTGCTGAAAGTGAAGTGGTGGGGCCCGCAGCTGCCCCTCTGGGGGAGGAGGGGGTGTGGGGGCAGGTGGGGGACCAGATGCCTGGCTACAGCCAAGCTGGGGGATGAGCACATGGAACAGCCACTTCTGGTTCCACTTACTCATTTCTCTGTGCTGAAAGGTGTCATATAAATGCTAAGTAGAACACAGAGAGATGGGGCCTATCTATTTGCATTTCATCTAATTTGAGCAGATGCAGATAGAAAAGAGGCTTAGCCATGGCCGTTCACCTGCCCCCGCTAGGCCTGCCGTCTTCCGTTCATTTCAATGCCGCCCGCGTCAGTTCCGCTCCAGCGCTGCAGCAGACGTGGCATGGGGTGCAAAAGGGGCACATGCCCTCTGTCCTCAGTGGGTTTGCAAAACTTGTGAAAGAGACGGGTTTAACCCCAGGAACCATCTAAGGACAATACAACCCAGCATATGGCTCAGCGGTAAGTCATGGGGAACAGATGAAATGCTGGAGGAGGTCGTGGAAGAGAGGACCATGCGTGGATGGGCAGGAATGCTTCTTAGGGGAAAAGGACCGGACTTGCCCTGTGAAGCTGGCCAGGGGGTAGAGAGGCAAAGATGGTAACCGTTGATGGTTTATGCCCTTTGCCAGACCCTCACATCTGCTATTCTACTGACATACTCCCCTGCTCTCTTTGAATGGTTGGGTCCCCCCTCTAATTAGGACTTGGCTTAAAAGACTTCCACGAAGCCTTCCTCAACTATTCTAAGTAGAAGCCCTCTGCACTGCATTATTCTCTATCACAGTATCCTATTTTTTCTTCCCCTCTACTTAATACAATGTGTAATTAGATATTTGCTTGTTGCAGTCTTCCCCATTGTATTTCAGCCACCACGCAGTCAGGGGCCCCTATGTCTGTTTCATTCACTATTGTATTCACAGACATGCACAATGCCTGGAGCCTAAGAGGTGCTCAGTAAATATTTGTTGAATGAATGAGTGACATTTGAGGAAAGCCTCATTTAACAAATGTATTTGTTGGCTAGTTGAATCCAAGCTCTTGTTTTATATTCCCAGAAAGAAAACCTACAGATTCCATTGATCTGGCGTGGAGCTGGATGTCTTTCAGGAAGAAGAGTTTTCATTAAAACACAAGTACAACAAAGCAAGAAAAAAACAGCAGTTGATGTAAGCATGCCAGTCAAGTCCACGTTAAGAAACAGAATAAAAAGAAATAAAAATTGGTAAACAGTTGCAAGTCATACCAAGGCACTGCATAAATGTGACTTGCTATTATGCATAATACAATACGTGGCATTTTAGTCTTGGACCCTGTCCAATATGGTTTATTACTGGAAGAATTGGGTGAATCTTGTTAAAACCCAACTTCACCTAAAATTTGGTCCCTAGATATGAACCCAGAGGATAATGTCACAGGGAGTTTCCAATATGGTTTTAAGTAAGGAGCTGTGGAGTTTTCATTTCATCCTCTTCAAAATTTCTTGTTTTGAATGAATGAGTAGTCTGCATTATTCTCCTTTTTTAAAAAAAAAATTGTTTTGCTTGGTGAAGACCAGAAGAATCATGCCAGCTCTACTGCAGGAGAGAAATACATTTTTAAAAAGAAATATCCTTGACTATACAGTTAATTGCCTTTTTATTCAAATTGGATCTGAGCAATATATAATTTTAATTACAGAAATTAGATGCTGCAAATCAGAAATAGCCTTACGTCTCTTGAGTTAACAAAAATGATCTTCCTTTACTTATGTAAAGTTTCATTTGGAAAAGACAGGGAACAGAGAGCAAAGAGATGGAGTAGAAAGATGTGCATTTGTCGCGGTGGCTCTGTGCAGTCAGTATTTTGATAACCATATTTTATACAAACCAGCAAAGCCAGAGAGTCAAGGTGTTTTAGAAATTACTCCTCCCCACTCTTCTACCCCCCACATTCCACTACTGGGAGTCAAATTGTCTGTGGAAAAATACATCCTAATATTGAAAACAGTCTTCTGATTAAACTATGGCATATTCTTGAAGCTGCCATGCAGGAGTCTTTCTCAAGAGTTTAAAAATTCTACAGATCAGGTGCTTTATGATTTACAGACTAGGAAAAATAACGCTGGTGGTTTGAGCTGAAAAGCACTTTGTCAGGACTGCCTAGGATCTTCTTAATATTGACCAAGAAGAATGACTCATATTTCTAACCATTATGGTTGGGTTGGGGGTGAGGGTCAAAAGCTGGGCTCTGTGAGATTCTGGTTCCTAGACCTCCCTCATCCCCCACTGTTCTCTGGGCTGAATCTATACTCAGGCAGAGGAGAGGTAACTGCTATAGTCAAACTCAGGACTGCTGTGAAGGATCTATTTTTTCTTTTTATTTATTTATTTATTTTTTTAGATAAGGTCTCACTCTTTCACTCAGGCTGGAGGCAGTGGCGTGATCACGGCTCACTGCAGCACTGACCTCCTGGGCTTCGGTGATCCTCCCATTTCAGCCTCCCTAGTAGCTGGGACTACAGGTGTACAACACCACAACCAGTTAATTTTGTCTGTGTATGTTTTTTGTAGAGACACGGTTTCTCTCTGTTACCCAGGCTGGTCTGGAACTCCTGGGCTCAAGTGATCTGCCTGTCTTGATCTCCCAAAGTGCCTGGATTATAGGTGTGAGCCACCACGCCAGTCTGGGATCTATTTCTTTTGTACCCCGGTTTATTTCAGGGTGTTGTAAGCAGGACACTGATCAACACTCACATTCTCTACCTACAATGTATAAAACTGTGCTGAGGGGGCCTTTTCTCAGAGCCAGACTCTAAACCTTGGATAGGTACAGATACGCAAATGCTGTGAAGTAAAGTCGATAGAGTACAGATCATTATATAGTATGAATGTGATCATTTCCAAAAAGCAATTTGATTTTAAAACTTGTTTTATTGCCTAAGCTCTGGAACGGATTTTTTTTCTATCTTTTTTGTATACCTGTGTTATCTTGGTCAATTTACATTAATAAGAATGATGGTTATGAATAATGTGCTGTCATTGACATTTACTTGGTTGTCAGAGAATGGCTGTCAGCAGTAGGGATATCTGCCGGGATGCGGAACCCAGGACTCATATTTTCTTACTGCCTTTAGAATTTATTCTTCCTTCTACTGCAGAGAATGCACTGTAAACAGGTAGATCTCTCAGTCATGCAAGTGGAACCTCCAGTGTGGAAATCAAAGAGACCATATGCCTTCTAGCTTACCTTCCTGAAGAACTGTCAGACAGTTAACAAACTTTTAGGCTTGTGTGCAGCATCAGGACAACAGGAATTACATGAGTAGATAGAAGGCATCAGGCTCTAGCATGCATTATTTAAAGCAGAGAATTAAACTGAAAGAAAACCGAGAAGAGAAAAATAAATTGATGAAATAGCACAGAAGACTGAGAAACAGATCAGTACGTACACATATGTTACTTAGACATGTATGTTAAAAGTGGTACTAAAAATCAGTGGGGAAAAGATAACTTACTAAATTAATGGTAAATTAATGGCATTAGAAAAATTTCCAGGGAGAAAAAAAATTATTGGATTCCTTCCTCATACCACACACAAAAATAAACAGAAGCAACAAAGTTATAAAATAACGAGAACAAAATACTGAATTTCTTCACTGCTTCTAGAATGAGAAAACTCTTTAAAATACCAATCAGTGCATCCTATAAAGAAAAATATTTATCCATTTGACTATATAAAATTTAAAATTTCTATATGGCAGAAGAAAGGAAGGATGGGGTAGGGGGAGAATTTGTAGCAAGTATTATAGGCAAAGGATTAATGTCCAATCTATGCAAAGGAAGAGGGTGGGAGGAGGGTGGGAGGAGGGTGAGGACTAGAACACTACTTATTGGGTCCTATGCTGATTACCTGGGTGACAAAATTATCTGTACAGCAAACCCCTGTGACACACAATTTACCCATGCAAGAAACCTGCACATGTACCCCTGAACCTAAAATAAAAGTTGGAAAGAAAAAAAGAAAGGGAAATATACACATTTAAAAAAGAGAGAATACATTAAAAAGAAGCCACTTTAAAAATAAGCAAAGAGCAGGGGAAAGAATTCAAACAAGAAAAAATCCAAATGGCAAATAAACACATTTAAAAAACTTTCTACCTTATTAATAATCAGCAAAATGCAAATAAAGACAAGGAGGTTCCCTTTTATATCCAACAAACTGGCAAAATCAAAATGGTTAATGACGTAAAATATTGGTGAGAAATGGGAGTTTACATTAGCTTATTAGTGTAGTTCATGAATGTAGTCAACTTTCGAGAGCAATCAGTAGTTTTTAGTAAAATCTTTGATTGGTATAATGTATGACTCAGCATTTCTACCCCTAGGTCTCCTTGTTTGTAGAGGTGGAGAATTGGACACATCCCAAGTGTCTAGTCAATATAGAAGAGGAGTGGTTTTCAAAATATTTAGCAATAAAATAGGTACAGGCACCAACCAGTCAGAACATATGCTGGTCACAGAGTGGGGCAGGGTCCTGCCAGATGGGGGCAGAGTGTTTGGGGCAATACTTTAATAATAGGAATGGCTGTCCTGGTGAGCATGCCTGAATTTGCCTGGGTTATTTAGAGTGGAAGTCAAGGGGAGGGATTCTGGATTCAGATCTTTTGAGGTTGAATTCTAGCTCTGTTACTTAAGAGCTGTGATACCTTGGGCTGATTCCTATTTCTGTCTTGCTTTAGTTTCTTCCTTATATACGACAGGGATTATAACAATCTCTTCCTCATAGACTTGTTATGATGACAGATAATACATAAAAAGCTTTTAGAATACTTTCTGGCACGCAATAACCTCTCAATATATGTAGTAGGAAATTAGAAATGGAGAAATAAAATGTACTGTGTGTTTATGGATAGAACATCCCATAGCAATTAGAATGAATGAACTGTATGCATTAATCTGGATTAAGTTCAAAAACAATGTTGAGTGAAAAAAGCTTCAAAAAGAACAATTTATATTATTTATGAATACATATGAGAAATTAAAAGAGAAGGGAGATACCCATCAAATTCATGGTATTGATTATTTCTGGGGAGGAAGGGGAATGTGATTGGTGAGGAATACAAATGGATTTCAGTCTTCTCAGTAATTATCTAATAGTAAAAGTTTCTAAAGCAAAATGACAAAAACATGATGATTTATTAATTGAATAGTGGTTTGACATTTATAATATTCTCTGAACTTCTCTGTATCTTTCACCTCTAAGAAAAAAGGAAAAAGAAAGGAATCTGAAGAAAGAAAGGGAAAGAAAAAAGAGAAAGAAGAGGAAGAAAGGAAGGAAGGAAGAAAAGAAGGAAGGAAGAAAGAAAGGCAAGAAGGAAGGAAGGAAGGAAAGAAGGAAAGAAAGAAGGAAGGAAGAAAGAAAAGAAGGAAGGAAGGAAGAAAAGAAAAGGAAGGAAGGAAGAAAGGAAAGAAGTAAAGAAGGAAGGGAGGAAGGGAGAAACAAAGGGAGAAAGGAAGGAAGGAAGATGTTGAGCTAGGTATCAGGAGATCTGACTACTAGTACCAATTTTGCCCCTAATTAGCTATGTGACTTCGAGCCAATCTCTTAAATCTTTCTAGACTTCAGCTTCCTTCACTGGAAAATCAAGTTAAGAATAATATTTACCTTAAGGGAGTGCTTT
The DNA here is from genome assembly GCA_036589455.1 of Ateles fusciceps. Lineage (NCBI taxonomy): Eukaryota > Metazoa > Chordata > Mammalia > Primates > Atelidae > Ateles > Ateles fusciceps. The sequence continues at coordinate 987,503 of JAZHEH010000952.1, read as the reverse complement.
TGAGAATTAAATGAGATTTGGGGGAAAGTTCTATAAATGCTAAAGCTCTATTCAACTAGTTACAGAGACATTTCCTAGCCTCCTGTAAGTAGGAGTTGTTTGTTGGGTTTCCAGAAACCTTAAAAAATGATGCCTCAGCTGGAAGAGCTATGCTTTTTGCCTTTCCCCTGTTTCCTGGTTCTCTCCTGGAAAGCAGAAATGATGGCTGGCATTCCAACAGCTATCTTGGACCATGAAGTGACCTTGAGGATGAAAGCCATGTGTTAAGTATGATGGCAAGGCAAGATAAAAAAGCATCTGGTATTCAGTAACTGTGGATCTTCCATTACATCCTGGGGCTGCCCACCTCAAGACCTCTTCTATGTGGGGAAAGATCAATCTGTGTATCATTAAGTCACTTATGTGGGCTACTGTTAAATTCAGAGGAACCTATCCTAACTATGTCTTTTGACTAGAAAAATGGGAAAAATGAAAATAATAGTAAGGACACCTGTTGCTCTGCTAGCTATGGAAGGAGAGGAAGCCCCCAATTGCTCTCTCCCTTCCTCACCGACCTGTTTTGTTGCTATGAAGATTGTCAAGGGCATGCCTCCAGAGGAGACAAGCTCAGGGAAGGCTCTGCTGTGTACCAGTCCCATGGCCCCAGGCTGTCCTTGGCTCTCATTATGTCACTCACATTGGTGAGTAGGGGGGGAGCCCTCCCCCAGGAGTCTGAGATGGCTGCATTGAACTTCTTGCCCCTGGTCATTCTCAAAGGCAAGACTACGAAAGAACACCAAAGAGCTCTGCCTAAAAGTGGAGAGGAGAAGAAAGAACATGATTCATGTTTGTCAAATCCTGCATTTATTATGTGATCCAAAGCTTTCTGTGGTCTGATACTGGAAATTGCAATTTGTACTCTGTAGGAAAAATATTATACCAGTTATAAATGAATAGTAATCAATACTAACCAGTAAGCAAGACCTCAATCAAACTTTGGCCATACGGAGAGCTAGATGATCATTTTTAATGTAGCAGGGAGAAGAAAGAGGGACATCGATGTTCCCCATAAGCTTTAGTAGTAAAGAGGACATAAGAGGAATTCCTCAGCCCCTTGGAGCTATGTGTGATATGCAAGGTCCCAAATGAGAAATTCTCTGGAACTTAATGTGATGGTCCCAGCAATTTCACCCGAGAAACAGACGTTGTTAAGGAAACGGGCTAAAAAGGGAATAACAAAGAAGAAAAAAGAGACATAAAAATTTGGAGAAAGCAAAAGAGGGGGAATATAAAGAAATGAAAGGAAAAAGGGAAGAAAAAGAAAAGGAAAGGAGAATGGACAAGGGAAAGAGAGAAAGAAAAAAGAAAGAGAAAGAAAAAAGAGAATGAACAAAAGAAAGAAAAGAGAAAGAAAGGAAGGAAAGAAGGAAGAAAGAAAGAAAAGGAAGGAAGTAACAAAGAGAGCAAAGTTTAGAAACCCTTTGATGAAACTTTCTCTACCTCCAAGTCAAATAAAACCTCTTTCTTGGCACTGGGTGGTGTTCAAGGTGTGATTACTTGAATTCAGGAAAGAGCCCGAGAGAAGTGTGTTTGTTCTACTGGGAGCGGTGGTACCCTTAGCATGTCTTCCTGCATTTATATGCAGCCAGGGGAACTCCAGGCCATTTTCCATGGTGATCACCTTCAGGAGGTAACTCAAACCTCATTCCCGGACAACTTCAGCTGAGTTTTAATCCTGATCCTACCATTTATGAGCAGTGGGCCATTGGGGAGGTCACTTAACTTCTTGTGGTCTGCTTTTCCTTACTTCCAAATCCTGGGATTATCACCCCTCCCTTGAAGAATTGTTGGGGAGAATGAAAGGGCCATTGTGCATGAAAATTATTGGCAGAGGCCTTGACCCAGAGGAGCACTTCCATAAATGAGACGCCTGCCTCGTGCCTTTCTTCTCCCTCACTCTGGTCAGATGTAATTGGAGGTGCCCTGGGCTGCATTGCTGAGATTCTCCCTGGCTCTGGGGTCATGGGTGAGAATAACAGGCAGAAGAGTGCCAAAGGCAGGATATGGCATGGGGAGCTCCACTCAGTACCAGCGATAGGGGTGCAAATCTGTAAAGAATTGAAAAATAATGACGAATCACTAAAATGGGATCTGCTTTCTTTTTTTTTTTTTTTTTTTTCCTGAGACACAGTCTCACTCCCTTTGCCCAGGCTGGAGTGCAGTGGCCCAATCTCAGATGACTGTAGGCTTCACCTCCTAGGCTCAAGTGATCCTCCCACCTAAGCCTCCTGAGTAGCTGGGACTAGAGGCATGCACCACCATGCCCAGCATGTTTTTGTGTTTTCTGTAGAGATGTGGGCTCACTACGTTGCTCAGGCTGGTCTTGAACTTCTAGGCTCAAGCAATCCACCCACCTTGGCCTCCCAATGTGTTAAGATAACAGGCTTGAGCCACCACACCTGGCCCCTTGAAATACCGCATGCAGCCCCTGAGATCTGTTTTCTAGTAGCACCGTGTACCCGCATTTCTAAATAATGTCATAATAAAAACTCTTCCCTGACAAAATTTTTAATGATCTAAATGTTAAACAATAGCTGCAGTTACTGTTGTTTTAATGTTATATAGAGGCTTCAAATCAGCACATGTTAATTATTTATCTTTTAATAAATATGTCTTATATAGAAGTTAATCCAGAAACTTCCTGGTTATGTGAAAATAAGTGTTTATTTGCAGAGTTACTTCATAATGGCTTGGAATCCTTTGAGCTCGTGTTGCCTGCTGTTTGTTTCTTCAATGCTTATTATGCTAAATATTCCTACGGTAGATTTGAAAAAAACAATGATTGCAAAAGACAAGGAAACAGAACTTGAATCACCTCATTTCTGACACCCTAGGTGAACATTTTGAGTGTTTATTTGTGTTTAAGATTTGAAATGGTAAAACATTGAAAATTTGTGTGGTATGAAATTCTCATTAAGTGCAAATTTTAGTTCATACACAACATACCTTTTTTTTTTTTTTGAGACGGAGTTTCGCTCTTGTTGCCCAGGATGGAGTGCAACGGCACGATCTCGGCTCACCGCGACCTCCACCCCTCTGGTTCAAGTGATTCTCCTGCCTCAGCCTCCTGCGTAGCTGGGATTACAGGCTTGTGCCACCGCATTCGGCTTATTTTGTATTTTTAGTAGAGACGGGGTTTCTCCATATCGGTCAGGCTGGTCTTGAACTCCTGACCTCAGGTGGTCTGCTTGCCTGAGCCTCCCAAAGTGCTGGGATTACAGGCCTGAGCCACCGTACCTGGCCTTTACATAAAATATTTTACTGAATGTAAATAATAGCTTTAAAATGGAAATGCACTCTTCTTTTAAAATTATTTCTTTTAAAGCTAAATAATAAAGCCAGTAAATAAAATATTACCACAATTGCTTGATTTAATAGCTGCCTGACTTGTATTTTTTGTAGACATTTTGGTTTTATTAAAATTTACTTAGAAGTCACTGGACAATTCTTTATATAAAATAATATATTGTAAAGAAAGAATTACAGCTCATGCTGTAAGGTGGATATAAAACTCTTGAATAAATCGTTGTGCCTTTCTCTTTTATGTACATATAATACATTTTCCCTCCCTTCCTTTCTTCCTTCCTTTTTTTCTTGCAAGACTATATGTATAAAAATGTAGTAAAGAAAAATTTTCACTGCCTTTCCTGGCCACATTATTTTTAAATTATATTTCCAATTATTGACAGAACTATTTTTGCTGCATAGAGGAGGAGGTATTAATGATGATCTGCTGTGGTTGTTAAATGTGGGCGATAGGCCACTGATAATAGGTTTCCCTGTCTTGAGCACAGAACACCCAAAAAGGCATGCAGGGACCAAAGCACAGGGCCTCGCAGTTTCTTGAAGAAAATATTTTCTCAGCTCAGGGCACTGATTTTCCACAGTCCTGTGAGTTCCAACCTTAAGGAAAATAGCAGCAGTAGTAGTCAAAACAAATAGCTTCTCCAGGCATCAGGCAGATATTTCCATCCTTTCCTCTCCCAAATGGCCCAGACTTAGACTTCCTTCAGTCTACTTCAGATGATCCAACAGCTGCACCTTAAAGTCAGCCTACTCTGCAAACCGTGCAGGCAGGAGCAGCCACGTTGTGATCTTTTCTCTGTAAAGTTCATTGATCTCTTCCTGCTGTACTGTGCAGTGCTTTTTTCCTAATGCCCTTTTGAGACTGAATTAAACTTTAATTCTAGCTGAAGAGGAAGCGCTGGGAGGGTCGGACAGCACTGCTGCACCATCAGTGAGACCACGCGGGAGTTAATTATGTTGTAACTCTTTCGTGGCTTGGAGCTCATTACTTCCCCTTCCTCTCCACCCCTTCCCTTTAGAGCTGTTTAGTTATTTCCAGCTGAAGTTGCTCATTGCCTGAAGAGTCCCCTAGGATCTAACTGCTTACCAAACAATAACTGGAGCTCTTTCTGTCCTTCTATAAATGCTCTCCTTCACTGGAGATGTTTCTTTTGATGATAAAAGCCTGGATTTGTATACAGTCAGGGTAGTGCCCTCTGTCCCGCTGGACTGGGCCAGGCCAGGTGAGTGGTAAAATGCATGGTGCAGTGTCATGGGGAGACAGCAGCTAATCTATTTCCCCAGCATGCCATTTACACAGGTAAACACAATCCACATCAAACCTGGTTTCTTTCTTAAAGGCCCTATTTATAGTCCATTAGTAGTTAGGGCGAGTGAACACAAGGTTTTTGGTGGTAAGAATGCAATCCATCACAGTAATTAAACGGGTTTAAGTACGGTACTAACCTGGAGAGTGCAAAGAGTTCTGACTTGACACATTAACCCCCCAGAATGAACAAAGGCAAGGAAAGTTCCTGTCCACTGTCTTCCTCTGTCTTTCGGTCTGTTTCTGCTTTTAGGAACTCTCTCCATCTCTGTTTTTCTTCGTGTTCTGTCTCTCTTTAAATCTCTTTCCCTGTATATTCCTGTCTTCCTTTGTTTTCCTAGCAGATTTCTCTCTCTCTCTTTTTAACAAAACCCTTCTTCACTTTAACACTACAACATCTAATAGCTTAAGTAAATTTTTCCAGAAATTAAACGACAACAACAACAACAACAAAACAAAACAGAAAAACCTTTACCGTAGTGCCCCTACTCTTCAGCATTTTACCTTTTGGGCATCTTGCCAGCTCCAGCCAGAGTAATGCACTTGGCTATGTAATTAGATTTTTCATCAAGATTTCAGAGTGGTCCTGGTACTGCCTCATATCTCCCCTGCTCCCCTGCTTTGGTTCAAGGGCAAACATTCAAGCCACTCAGCTGATTAGATAGCCCCCTTAACCCCCTCCCCTGCTGAGAACGTGAGCTTCCCCATAAAATGCTGATCTTTGGTGCTTATAAAATAAGCAGCCAAAAGCAAATCTCAAGCTCTGAGCATGTAATTTTTACCTGTACACCGAAGCATATCATGGACTCTAGAGCCAAGGTGCTGAGGCACCAGGGATATCAGACTCATTTCACACAGCCTCCAGAAGCAGCTGCCTACGGAGGGCCCTGGCAGCTGTTTCATACACAAAGCAGCAGCGCACACTGGTTTAGGACGGGAAATGAAGAAGGGGCACCATATCCAATTGCAGCCACCGGGGGCACCGAAGCAGGCAGGTTGTAATTATCCTTGATGCATTTCTTTGCCTTCCAACTTCAAGGAAGTTTATAATTCCTCCTTACTTGAAAAATATAAAAAATTATATATGATCATAATGGCAGCCAATGCTGGCTTCCAGAAACAGCTTTCATACTTGCCTCTGTGGAAGAGGTGACCCCAGGAGGGAGAATGCAAACACTAGCAACCACGTTTCTGAGGGCCTGGCTCCAGGCAGACAAGACAATGTGAGAATTTAGGGTCATCAAAAAGAATACCAAGTCAATTTATTTTTCATAAACATATAGTTTATGCTACAGGAGTCACTGTGTACCAGAAAAAGACTATATACTTTTTTTACCCTTCTACTACAGCAGGCTTTACATTGATAAAGGAAGGTTATTTACCTACTAAATGACATTTAATGACTACAAATGACATGTTTTTCTTTTACTCCTTTAAAAATCATTAAATAGAGCGTACATACAGAAAAGTAGTGTAACAAATAATGAACACCATTATTTGAAGGATGCCACATCACTAGTACCCCAGAGACCCTCATCTTACTTCTCCACACAACCCTTTCTCTCCCAGAGGAGAACTCTCTATTCTGACTTGTAAGGTGATCACAGCTTTCTTACAGTCCGATCACCTCTCTATCCCTACACACTATAGTTTATTTTTGCCTGCTTTGAAACTTTAGATAAGGAAAATCACATACAAGATATTATTTTGTATCTTTGCCTCTTCACTCCACATTGTTTATGAGTCTCATTCATGTTAAGTGCATCTCTTGTTGATTTGTTTTTATTGCCATTTAGCATCCCAGGGTATGAATATGCCACAGTTTATTTACCCACTCCCACTGGGTATTTACCCCAATTGGTATGAACATTTGGGTATGTGTCCTGGTGCGTGCATTTTTCTAGGGTTTTTATGTAGGAATAGAATTGCTGAGTCATAGAGATGTCTATCTTCAACTTGACTAGTGTTCTGTGTGTGTCTATTTGACATCCACTCATCACAGGACCAATTATATTAACTATTTTTTCTTATTTTCTATATTCTTGATTCTCTGGCATTTGGAGGCCTTTCAGATCCCCGGGAGATGCTGTCCCTCCCAGGGTGAGCCAGTTCATAGAGATTGCAGAGGGCTTGGCCAAGAGCATACTTTTCTTATACAAGCCAACCAATCCAGGATCTATAGTCCCAACCGCCTCCTTATCAAACTCTCACTTACCAAGCCAATATTTCTTCTGCCCTAAATTATCCCAGGGCCAAGTTTCAGGCAACTTGAGACTACCCCTGTAACCCAAGGGCTGACAGAGACTATTCAAACTAGCTCATCCGAAGCTGTTTACTATGCCCTGCCCTCCCTTTTCAAGGAAACCCTGATAAAGGCTGTGGCCCCAGCTTTCCCCTAGCTCCTGTCTTCTGCCTCCTGACCATCCTGATGCTTCCCACGTGGTCCTGCGTGGTGAATGTGCTCCCTTCTCTTGGGAAATGAAGTAATAAATTCCACAGTGGCATTAGCTTCTCTGTGTCGTCACTTAGTCATACCTCTATAAATCAAGTCCTGGGTATAAATTCAGAACAACTAGAAAATGTCAAACCGCTTTTCAAAATGCTGGTGTCAGTTTACACTCCCACCTGCCGTGTATCAGCACCTTTCCAGAGATGCTTCTTGAATGAACAGGATATTTGATTGTTGTAATATCATAGAATCAGAATTTGAGTACATCTGGGTGAGTTTCCTGTTTCAGAGATCTGTGCTGAATGCATAGTGGGGTCATTGTTGCAACGCCATGGCCTCAGCCTCAGTCCTGGAGATGGGGCAGTCAGGAGGGCACCTGACGGCATGTTCACTGGATCTTTAAGGAGAAACCTTAAGATTCACAGTGAGTGGTGAATGTTGATTCTTTTGCATTCTGATGTAATGCTTTATTTTTAAAGCACTGAGATATTTTCTGAATCCGCATATGCTTCAGTTGTCTGCTCAATATCTAGTTCTCCTGTCTTTTTTACCAAGAGAACTCTGATTTGGTTTGGGAGGCAATGTGCCCAGCCCTAGTGATGGATCATGCCTGGCCCAAGTCAGTCAGAATAATTTCCCCTCCAGCTCACCAACCTCCCACACCTTTGGGGTGAGACATATCCCCTGATCATGTGACTTGGTTTTGGCTGTTGAGATATGAGCAGAAGTCTGGGGAGGAGGCAGAGGTAGCTGGAAGCCTCTTCCTTACCATTTCTTCCTGTTCAAACTGTTGGAGTTATCGCCAGAGCTTTTAGGAAACATCTTTAGGTGATAATCTCATAGAATTTTAGAGTGCTAATAATGGCAAACCACTGAATCAACATAGCAACCACTTTCTTCCGACTTCTTATGTGAGAAAGTAAACCCTTGCTTGTTTAAATCGGTTGTTCGGGTTTTTGTTGTGCAGCCACATGCACTCTTAACTAATACGCTGAAGGAAGCCCAAGTGTCTTTGTGCAGACATTTGCAATTTAAAGGGGAGCAGAGTTGGAAATGTTGCCTCTGATTATGCCAACATGAATGTATGGAGGATTGCCTTTGCCTTTTCTGATGTATTCGCTTCTTTAATTTTTCAAATATTTATGTATTTTTCTATCACACATCTGAGCATTTACTATGTGCTAGTCATTGAATTCGGTGCTGAGGATAAATAAGAGAGTGTTGTTATCCTCAAGGGCCTTGTACTTTATAAGGAAGACAGATACAGAAGTAATAATATGAATACTAATATTCTCATGTGATAAGTGAATGACAGAGGAATGTCCAAAGTACATGGTTAGCACAGAAGAGGAATATATCACTTCGCCCAGCATTGGCAGGGGTTGGGGAAGGGTAGCAGATAACTCAGGGAGGAAGTGAGTTATGGATAGTTGCTATTATTTAATCTTGAAGTCTTGAAATATCAAGAAGATTTATAAGTCACCTAGAAGGAAAAAGGACATTCCAGGCAGAAGGAACAGGGTATGTAAGGGCACAGAGGTATAGAACCATGTGATATGTTGGGGAATCACTGTCCACTATTACTGGAATGTGGCCCTTGAATCACTGTAAATGTAGTTCCTAATATGAATGGGGCAGTAAGTGCTGAATGCACATTTATGATACAAGGTGACACATTTGAGTTGTCACCTTCACAGCAGGGGCCATGGAGTTCATTTGCAGTAGGACCAGGTCATGGGTCCATTTGTCATGGGACCAAGATCAATCCTTGTCAGTCTTGTTTCCTAGGGATCATCTAATTTTTAAATAAGTTTCATCTTGTAATCAGATCTGATTGGTAAGTAAGCACCCAGAATTCTATATTTTAAAGAATCAGAAGTTGTATCTGTCTGTTAGCTGTAAGAAATCCTTGATTGATGGTGTAGAGCCCATGGCCATGAATTTGCCACCTTTTCTCGAAATGCCTTGCTCTGCAGTAGTTCAGACCCTGTGGAGGAGCCCTCCAGAATCCAGCTCATGCTGTTTGCATATTTCTTGCTTTATTACGTGCGCAATGCTGCTCTAATCACCAGAGTTACCATTATAAACTGCATCAGCCATCTGTGTGCCTGGGAAGAACAGATACTAGGGTGAACACAATTTAAACTCTCCTGGCTTTCAAATGACGGGAAGATGAGGTACTGAATGTCAAGGTCTTATTTAAGGAATGATAAACAACCCGCTTCTGTGCTATCATTGGAGCAACCACATTTGTTATAGATAAAAATGAAGAACAATTTATATTTTGAGTCTTTCTCTTTCTCTTTCAAGCTAAAATGATCTCAGCATTCCATCCTACAAGCTGAAATGGTACAATGTGTGTATAGCAGGCTGGTTTGATTCGCAACTCTGAAAGTATCAGTTTCCTGGTATTAAAAATAAAAGCCCTCTGTATTCGAGTGGAGCTCTGCCTCAGGGAGCTGGGTTCTGGAACACATATATATTAAATTAAGGGATTGGGGGAGAAACAATTCTACGTGCTAAATTATCAATGTATTTTTAGTGCACCTATGGAAGACAAAGGTGATTTTCTTGTTAAATAGCTACTCCCAGATCATGTGGGCAGACCCCAGTCACATAATTGGTGCATGCTAAACCTAAAGGACCCTTAACTTAATGTAGACTAGAAACTAGACACCCTCCAATGCCACAGGAACATAGCTAAGAGCAGCTCATAGGTGTCTGTGGTGGAAAGAAAAACGACAGAGCATTTTAGCAGTGAGGTACAGCCAGGAGAAATCATTCTCTGTTGTGTGAACTTGCGTGGGTTCTTTGTTATCCCTGGACCCAGTTTCCTCATCTGTAAAATGAGAAAAATACCCCATAGCTTCAATAAATGGATCTGGTCAAATGAGATTCTGTATGAGAAATGGTCTTTAAATTATATAACACCATGTAAATATTAGGTATTATAATTACTATTGGTACCTCATAAGGCTATTACAAGGTTCAGAAGAGATAATGTAGGTGAAATTGCTTGGAAAAGTACTATGGAAAAATCTGTCTGGGAAAGTACAAATGTAAAATGTAGTTGAAGTAACAGTATCAGTACTTTTAGTTATGAGAGGCTAGAGACCCTATGAGAAGTACATGAGAGAGTACAAAGGCATTATGGAAATAAAAGGTTTAGAGCATTTGAAAAACAGGCCAGTGGTTAATTCAATAAAAACGGAAGATAAACGCTGGCATTTCCCCAGAACAGAGGCATCCATGACAGTGGAGTTGTGAACAGGTTAGGAGTCATTGTTCAGACAGTAAGTCCATAAGGCATTTTATATTTAATAGCCCTTTCGATGATAAGAATGAGAGACCAACACAGGTTACAATGAAGAAATGGAGATTCATTGGTGGATATATGTAGGCAGAAATCTGTACTAGACCTCATGGGGGAATTCCAAAGAGCCAAGACTCATGGAGAATGTATGTCTACCAGGAAGTAGGAGGTTATACAGGATCAGAAGCAACTCTGGGAACTGGATTGTCTTGCGGTCCTAGAGCAGCAGGAGTTTTCTAATTTTCTGCTATCCGTGCCACTACACAACTGAGTATCTCATTGCTCTTCTGAATGTCACTCAGTTTTAGCTGTCTAGGATTCCAAGTATCTCATTGGTCTTCCGTATGTCACTCTTTTAGCTGTCCAGGACTGCAGGCTTTCTCCTATCTTTTCCCTGTCCAGGCTTCCTCTTGCCTGTGGCTTCTGCTGCTCTAAGTTTCTGCTGAAGGTCTCTGGGCTTCTGCTTCCTTCCTACCTTCCAACTAATGAATATTTCTATGATTCTCATTTAGACTCTTCTAGAGAGGGAGTCTGAGTGCTTCCGTTGATCCCCATTGTCTTTGTTGGACTCACCTTTTGTGTCAGGCTGACTCAGAGAGAAGTTGCTCTGAGGTCAGACTTCCACACCTGGATTGTGATGGTTAATACTGAGTGTCAACTTGATTGGATGGAAGCATACAAAGTATTGATCCTGGGTGTGTCTATGAGGGTGTTGCCAAAGGAGATTAACATTGGAGTCAGTGGGCTGGGAAAGGCAGACCCACCCTTAATCTGGGTGGGCACCATTGAATCAGCTGCCAGCACAGCTAGGATATAAACAGGCAGAAAAATGTGAAAAGGGAGACTGGCCTAGCGTCCTCCTAGCCATCTTTCTCCAATGCTGGATGCTTTCTGCCCTAAAACATCAGACTCCAAGTTCTTCAGTTTTGGAACTTGGACTGGCTCTCTTTGCTCCTCAGCCTGCAGATGGCCTGTTGTGGGACCTTGTGATCATGTGAGTTAATACTTAATAAACTCCTATATATATATTAGGCTTCTCTAAAGGGACAGAGTGTGATATATATATATATATATATATTTACACACACTTAATAAATTCATATATATATAACTCCTATATATATATGAATATAGGAGTTATATATATATGAATTTATTAAGTGTGTGTGTGTGTGTGTATATATATGTGTATATATACTCTGTCCCTTTAGAGAAGCCTGATAATACAGGGTTCAGACCAATCACCTGTGAATGAGGAAGGAGAGTCACATGATCTACACATAGCTCCAAGAACCCCTTCCCTTGGGGCTGTCGGTGGGCACCTCTTGGGGTGGCATGGGGTAGGGATCTGTTAGTGGGCAGGCACTCCATAGTCTCCCTGTTCAGTGCACATGTGAGGATGCTTGGAGTTCTGTGACACTCAGTTTACTTTCCATTACTAGATCAGTAGGAGCAGTTACTTGCAAAAAGCACTTTCTGTAAAAACAAACACATTAAACGAACACCCTAAGTATGATCATGATGATAATGATGGCAAACAAGATGAAGAAGGAGGAGAGGGAGAAGAAAAAAGAAAAAGAAAAATGTGGGGGATTTTGAAATGTCTTTTTTTGTGTGTGTGACTCTGAGAAAGAAAATATACATTGTAGAGCAGCTGTGTCCAATCTTTTGGCTTCCCTGGGCTACACTGGAAGAAGAATTGTCTTGGGCCACACATAAAATGCACTAACACTAATGATAGCTGATGAGCTAAAAAAGAAAAGAAAAATCTCATAATGTTTTAAGGAAGTTTATGGGCCAAATTCCAAGCTGTCCTGGGCTGCATGTGGCCCACAGGCCATGGGCTGGACAAGCTTGCTGTAAAGTGTCAGGAATATTATGCCTGGCTGAAGCTGAGCTTTGTTTTGGATTCTGGTTATTTTATCTAAAGTAGGTTCAAAGTGACTTTGTCGACATAATTAAGAATCTCAGAATTTTGAAACAGAAAGAAACTTCAAAGAAATCTACTCTTTGGGTAGACCATTTTGCATGGTCTAATCCCTACATCTTAGAGAAGCAGAAATGAGGCTCTCTGAGGCTGAGCGGCTCGGCAAGCTTAGGAGGCCTCTGTTCTGTGATTTCAGAACACAGCAGCGATTTCAGGAGATTCTGTGCCACAGAACTGCTAACTCTGGCTGGCTGGTTTCCACTTGGACACTTGTGTAGATGGAAACCTTATTGGCCTAAATAGTTACCTCTTTCTTGGGGGCAGCTGGCCTAGAATTCTTGCCAATCTTTCCCTTATAAAACAGAAATCTGCTTTTTCTATAAAGGCATGGTGTATTTTCTAAGCTTTATTTCAGACCCTGGGTGTTCCCAAGCCATCTTTCACTGTCACATTCTCACTTCCAATTTAGTCAGCCTCAGAGCTGTTACCAAATGGCTAGAAGCAGAAGCCACCCTAGTTTTCAGGTGTTTGTGAAGGATTTGGCCACTAATAGCACAAAGCAAAAATAACATCACAATGTCACTGCCATTTTAATCCATCTCCCAACTTGACCACATGACAATGGCCATCCTGGATGAACCTTATTTTTTTTTTTGAGACAGAGTCTCGTTCCGTCACCAGGCGCCAGACTGGAGCGCAGTGGCGCAATCTTGGCTCTCTGCAACTCCGCCTCCCGGGTTCAAGCAATTCTCCTGCCTCAGCCTCCCAAGTAGCTGGGACTACAGGCGCGCGCCACCATGCCCAGGTAATTTTTGTATTTTTAGTAGAGACGGGGTTTCACCATGTTGGCCAAGATGGTCTTGATCTCTTGACCTCGTGATCCGCCCGCCTCAGCCTCCCAAAGTGCTGGGATTACAGGCATGAGCCACCGCGCCCAGCCCCTGGGTGAATCTTTTTATATGTTTTGTGTTCTGCCAACAGACAACCAAAAAATAAAATTGCCACTGGATTAAAAAAAATTTGTGTGTTATAGTGGTAACTGAGGTGTTCTTGTGGTTCTAAAATGATAAACAAAATAACAAAAATAAGTAGAAGATATCTGCTTTGTTTTGACTGTGTGGCCCTGGGCAAGTTATTCAGTCTCCACCCTTTACATTTCGCATCTGAACACTAGGATATTTGTGTTCTTAGCACTGTGGCTGGCTAACAAAACGCTTAATAAACTGCCTACTAACATTTTATACCTTTTTATTTAGTCATCATAAGAACTGTATAAAGAATGAAGCTCAGAGAAATCAAGTAATTCGCTCAAGTTCTAAAAGCAGTAAGTGGTAGAGTTAGCACAATTAGAACTCATTTGCTGACTTCAATTTGGTGGCCTCTGTGCTTCACCAGAGGTAACCACAACTGCCACGTTTTAGGGCTAGGCAATGGGAACCCCAGTGTGTATCCTGGAACTGACTCTCGAGTCCCAGGATTTAGAAACCCCAGCACAAGTCCTGTCTCAGCGCCTCTCTCCTTGTAGGCATCTTGTGGGCTACACAAACACCCACTGCCCCTCTGCTCTGACAGGTGGCAGGATCCTGGGCTCTGGGGGTGTTGAAGGAGAGTTGTAATCCTCTTCCTCTCCTGCCTATGGTTTGGACTGTTTGGCACTCCCAGGGGGAGCCTCAAGCACTGCTTGCCATCAACTCTAGGCTCCTTATCTTGGTAAATCAACATAATGCTCACCAAGTTGGCTTTCCTCAAGTTAGGGTGGCTGATGTGTATGGAATTACTCAGTAAGATTTATTGAGAGCCTCACAGAAAACTTGGCAGGTTTTCCTTCTTAGGTGATGACAAAGGTGGCCCATGCCAGTGAAAGGCCACACTGTCGGCCGCCCCTTCCGAAACAGGCTTGTTGACTAAAGTTCTGCATAGAGTTTTATTGGCACCTATAAACAGACAAATTGGCAGTGCCTCATTTTCTTCTTATTGACAGATGTGGTGGTGGGGCTCGCTCTCAGATGCTGCCAGGGAGTATCATCTGACTGCGTTAGGTACCCTGGGGGGAGATAAACAAAAACTTGAGCAAAAGGAAAATGAGAACTCACCTGAAACCAAGAAAAGTCTTTGGAAAAGAATTTTTGTGTAGGTCATCTGGAAAGTGTTTACTCTTAGCAGTCATGCGTAACTATAGTCTTAAAAAGAAAGTGGGGGTGGGGTGCAGGTGGGGGTGCGGGTAAGGGTGGGAGCGGGGTAGGTATAAGTGAGTGGGCGGAGATGTGTCTGTGTGCCCAAAAAACTGCCTCAGTGCAAACACGGCCACATGCACACATCTAAACAAATGTGGCTCTTAAGAATTTAGCCTCCAGCATACCGTGCAATCACTGCATTTGTTAACTGACTTGTCTTACCCAGCAAAAGATGTAGACGTTTCCCACTATCTTTCCATAGACCCTAGCTAAATGACAGGATGGGAAAAGTTCTATTGCCTGACCAAATTGCCAGTCAGCCCATGAGCAGTCCAGACAGTGCAGGATTTGTAGCAAAGGAATTTTTATGATTTCTCCCTGCCCAACCCCCCACGAAGAAGCAAAGGCTCTTGACCTTGGCATCCCCTTGTTGCTTTCTTCTCTTCCATGACACCTAGGCTTGATATTCGTTACCTTGGGTATTCTTGTGAATATTTGCTGAATTTTCATTTATACTGAGTACAATTCAGAAGGCTGAGGTTTTCCAAGTTTCCTATCTCCTGAGAAAGGTATGAGTGTGTGAGTATGTTAAAGAAAAGCTCTCAGCTTGTCTCGTGGTTTAAAGGCCTCCCGAGATAGCTGAGCTCAATCTAAGGAATAAAGTAGATTGCTTACTCCCTGTCTGATGAGTTTTATCAAAATGTGATAAAATGTGGGAAAGAAAAATGGTGGGCAAAGTTCGTTTTAGTTCTGCTGAGGGACGCTGTACAGATAAACCAGGCCGTAACTCATGTGCCCTGTGACAGTTTTTATTATTCTGTTTTTATGCAGTTTTGAAGAGTGAGGGGAATTGCCCTAGACAACAGATGTGAGAGGCTTTTTTCCTTCTTTCTGTCCTGTGGCCAGGCCTCAGGCTCCAGCCCAGTGACTCATTGTTGTGGTATTATATACCTCCAGATGAAGTGTGTGCGGTGCAGAGTGTGGCAGGATTTATCAGTGCGACTTCTTCCTTTGAAGTATCAGGGTAGGCTACTTTGCTGATGGTTTCTGGAACCTGGCCAAGCCCCAGTATGCTGTGAAAATAGCCGTCTTAGGTTTTCCTGGCACATGAGCACATTTGCACTTGATTCTCAGACCTCCATTGCTTTCTGATGTTTTTTGAGGCCAGTGTTCTTGGGATTTAGGGCCCAGGGCCAGATTGTAACCCTGTCTGTTTGTAGTCCTTCAAATGACCCATCCCAACATGGTTTTGATGGCTCCAGATACAGACTGTAACACCAACTTGAGTTCCCAAGTGCAGGCTGACTTTAGGTTGCTTTTAAGCATTCATGCATAAATTTCTCTGTAGCCCACATTTCCTGTGGCCCTGCCCCCAATAACAATATGCTGACTCTTAAGGCTTTTTACTGTGGCAATGCTTTCTACAGCAATGCATCTTTGCATTTTCAGCTTGAAACCCAGGCAATGTGTATGCAAAGAAAAACATAGTAATGCCATGGTAACTCTATCAGTAAATTGAAAAAAATAGGGCAGGGCATGGTGGTCCACACTTGTAATCCCAGCACTTTGGAGACCAAGGCTGGTAGATTACTTGAGGCCAGGAGTTTGAGACCAGCCTGGCCAACATGGTGAAGTCCTGTCTCTACTAAAAATACAAAATTAGCCAAGTGTGGTGGCACACGCCTGTAATCCCAGCTACTCGGGAGGCTGAGGCAGGAGAATCGCTCGAACCTGGGAGGTGGAGGTTGCAGGGAGCTGAGATCATGCCATTGCACTCCAGCCTGGGTGACAGAGTGAGACTCTGTCTCAAAATTTAAAAAAAAAGAATAAAGAGAAAAGGAAAAAGAAAATTGCTCCTTCTCTAGTAAAAAACAAAACAAAACACAAAACTAAAGCTATCATCTGCCTGTACTTTCCTCCTCCTACCTTTACTCATTGTCACACTGTTATGAGAACAAAGGACATAAGAGCCTAATTATGTTAGACTCTCAGACACCCTTCCAGGGTTAATGTATCAGCCACGTTTCTCATCGAGCCAGCTATGTGTGCTAAATAGCTTCCTTGTAAATGCATATTTCCCAATAGATGCCCCATTTCAGGTTTCCCTCTAGTCTGCGAATCAGACTCTATTGTTCCTGATTAAAATATTGCCAGCCCGTGTTGGGGAACCCATAACTAACCTCCCTGAGTTTCTTTTGTTCTTTCTCCTTTTGAGTGGGCAGACCATTTAATAAGGCGCCTTGGATGTGACTGGGCTTCAATCTGTGGAAAGGCTCAGAAAGCTGGTAGATCCATGTCAATGGCCTCCTAGTTGAAAAGACAATTGATACGTTTGCAGGTTGGGTCCTGTTATGGCTGAATTGTTTCCCACCCCCAACCCTCCCAAATTCACGTGGTAAAGTCCTAACTCCCGGTGCCTCAGCGCCTGCCCTTGTTTGGAGAGAAGGCAATCAAGTTAAAATGAGGTCGTTAGGTGGGCCCTAATCCAATATGACTGACGTCCTTATAAAAGGAGAAATTTGGAGACACAGCCAAACACACAGAGACTGCCATGTGAATATAAAGACAGTTCTCTGCAAGCCAAGCAGAGGGACCTGGAGCAAGTCCTTCCCTCACAGCCCTCAGAAGGAACCAGTGCTGTGGACACCTTGATCTTGGATTTCCAGCCTGCAGAGCTGTAAGCCAATAGCTCTTGTTTAGCCACCCAGTCAGCGGCACTTTGCTGTGGCAGCTCCAGCACATATATATGTCTCTTTGGTCACAGACTCTGAGGCAGAGAAGAGTATGTAGGGCTTCTTAGGGAGCACTCCTGGGATAAACTCCCATGGAAGAGAAGGGAAGAAGGCAGACTGGAACGAGGGAGAAGTTGAGCTGTGATGTAGTCCCGGCAAAGGTCTCAGTTGATTCCATGGGACGCTCTGGAGCTGCTATGGCCCTTCATTGCTGGAATATGAGCTTGGGCTTTTATAGTTCCCTGCTGATCAGTCACTGGGTGGGGCCTGCCTCTGCCTAGTTTTCTTAAGCCTAGACAAATCCCGAAGAGTGTTGACAGTTGGGGGATGGTCTTTTGGGGAGCAATTCTAGCTTCTAGGAGATAAATCCATCAGTCCTCATGGGAGATCTCAGTGGCACACCACAGCACCACCATGAATACATGTCATAAGGGGTTGGCTGACTTAAGGGTGGCTTATCAAATTTCCTAATTTTCAAAATGGGGGTTGAACTTTGTAAGGTATGGTACTGTTCAGTTCTCTTTTTCTTTTCTTACTTTCTAGGTGAAGCAGGCTGTGGCACTCCCAACACTTTGAACCTGTCCTGGGAGAGAGGTGAGGTATGGGAGGTGTATCAATCAGTATCTTGGACAGATAAACAGAAACTACTCTGGATGTTTCAAACAGAAGGAATTAAGGAGAAAGAAGGCTACAGAGGTTTTAGATGGGCCGGGGGATCACACAGAGAGGGAAATGTGCCCCAGAGATCAGGAAGCTGGGGTTTTTCAACCTCGATTGAAACTTTCAAGCCCGCACTCTCTGCTGAGTTTTTAAAGATGCTGCTGCTGCTACCACTGCTATGGTCAGATCTATGCTGTTCCCTCCGACCAGGAATCCAGGACACCACACTCTGATGCTGGTGAAACCAGGACTGACACTGCTAAAGCTCAGTGTCACCTGTGGAGCTGCCAGAGCCTGTAGTTGCTGGTCTTGGTACTGCAACTGTTACTAGTGGCTCTACCAGTAGCAGACAAAAAGCTTTCTCCCTCCTGTCTTCTAATCTTCCTCTAGTGAGTTAGTAGACAAAAAAGCCTTCTCCCTCCTGTCTTCTAATCTTCCTCTAGTGAGTGGACTGCAGTACAGAGGAAGGCATGAAAGAACGGCGTGGATCTGGGGCCAGCAGACAATAGTCTACTCTCTTGCAGAATAGCTCTTTGCTCCATCTCTTCTCAGTGTATTTCCTGGCCATTACATTCCATAGCAATGGCCAGGAAGCCCCCTCCCAAGTCTGAGGAGAAACCAGGTCTACTAGCTCTCAGCCAATACTCTCTGAACCATATCATGGCACAGTTGAAGCCCTGCCTCCCTTTTTCTTTCCCTCTAGTTTCTGAGAGGAATACTGGGTCACCACTAAAACATGGACCACAAAAACGCCAACGAGGTCAACTCTACTACCCAGCCACTTCAGTCAATACCTGTCAAGCTTAGGTTTCAGCTGAATTTCTGGTTAGTTGATTGAACTGGTCAAATAAATGTTCTCTAGGCACATTTATTTCTCTGAGATGTTGATAAAATAGCAGCATCCACTTATGAATAAAACTTCTTGTATTTATTATCTATTGCCTTTTTACAAATAAATCTTCTTGTATTTATTATCTGTTAACTTTTCAAGGTGATTTTACATTTTCCCCATTCTTTCAGCAACCATAGACATATCATAAATCATCCTTCTTCCATCCATTTGTTCTTTCAGAAAATATTTACTGGGAGCCAACTATGAACAAGGGTTTGTATTTTGCATAGTGGAAGGAATACAAAGAAGTAAAAGAAATAAACCTACCAAGAAGGAGTTGATAGCTACTAAAAAGGAGCACACTTTTACAAATAAAGTAACTGACCTGCAGAAGGAGAACTAGGAAGTGCTAGAATCAGCCAAGACCTCTGATTGGCAAGCCCGAGCCCTCCCAATAAACAACCCCCTACTTATTGAATACTGAGTGACACACAGTTGCATCAACTCTAAGATTCAAGTCCATGTCTCTTATTATTTTGAATGGCATCTGATTATGGTTACTGTAAGGCCGGTTGCCTTACACGCCCATCCCTCCCCGGCGCCCATCCCCTCCCGCTCGGACACGCCCATCCCTCCCGGTGCCAGGGAATTACGTCACCATTCCGCGACCGGCATCTAGCTCCGCTGAGTAGCCTCTCCAACACCCACCCCTGAAGCAAACTCTGCACCCGACACCTAGCCCCCCCGCTGAAAACCCCCGCCCAAAAAATTTCAAAAGAGCCCCGCCAAACCCTGCCCAATAGCTCTTGTCCCGTTTAGGTCATTCTTCCTCAAGACAGCCCACTCACCAAAAATCCCACCTACCTACCAGTAGTAACTGGCCCAGTACACTTCCTGTGTTCCAATATCCAGTCAAGTGCCTTATGCTTTGTCTCCCTTATACCCAATCAAATGCCTTCACTCCACTTCCTGGGTCCCAATATCCAGTCAAGTGCCTTATGCTTTGTCTCCCCTACATCCAATCAAATGCCTTCACTCCTTATAAAACCCCTTGCCCTAAAAAGTTAAGGGTGACTTCTCTGGCCCTTACCTGGACCATAGAACCTCGCCCGGGGAGCCGAATAAATCGGATTTTCATTTTCTTATACTGGCCTCAGTTTCCTCATTTTGACTCGACAATATACCTTACAGTTACCTTGAAAAGTCTTCGTTTGTCCTCGTGGAAGTGACTGAGCAGGCTTGGTTTTTTCCATGTTGCTTAGCTTTGTAGATACAAATTAAGCAATATATTGTATTCCTTCTGTCTAAGCATGTGGCTGGTATAATTATTCCCCAGACAGCTGAATTCAACAGCCTGTGCGTGGTGATTCAACATGAGTAGGGACAAAATGGTAGGCGGTAAAGGTTGTCAGAAGGACACCTGGGCCTTTGCTAGGTGCTGCCACTAGAGCCAGACCATCAGATTTGGCAAACCTCAGGGTGCTGCCAAATCTTACAGACCAGATTCTTTTCACCTGGGAATTTTACCCATTCATCAGACTCAATATTTCTCCTAATTTAGGAGACACAGTAAGAATTTTATCAAATCACTTCTGCAGTTAGTAACTTGACTACCATCTAGCATATTATTCTAGCCATCTATCCGTTTATTCAAATCATGGACTATTTCAGAATATTTCCCCAATCATACTCGGATCTCCAGTGATAGGCTGAACTCACTCTCCCCTCTTTCGAGTGGTCACTTGCTCCACAGAGCACTGATGTTACCATGGTTTCCTTCGTGACGCAGATATTACAAAGGGAAGAGTGTGGTTGAGGAGGCAAAGCATGAAAGGGAAAAGGGGCCTTGATATTCCTGTGTGTTAGGGTGCCAGGCAGCCTCACACTGGGGACAATTGTCCAGCTCATGAAAGATTGCTGTCAGGGGATAAAAGCCTTGTTTGGCTCACTTAAGATTTGTGAAGTATGTTCTATGCATCAGGCATTTTACCACTTTGATTTCCAGAAAAGACAGCTAATTTTTCCTGTGCATCTGGGATGTCCCCCTAAGATAGCAGAGATGAGAAGGCAGTTTTGTGGTGCCACAGTTGTATATGGGCTTAATTTGAAATGATTAGTTTCATTAGCCTTGATATTCTAATTATATCTCTGCATTTCACCATCTTGCATAGAGAATATGCAAAACAAAGGGCTATTGAGCCAGGGCTGGAAGGAGCCTGATTTTGATTATTTCTCATTCTCCTTGTTTTCAATAGCAATCAATCCCTAGTGTTCAGTAAGGCCTCCGAGCCATTGGAGCCATTTAACAGAGCCCTGCCAGGTGTGGGTTTACCTGGACAGGTTCCTGACTAGTCACCCACTGCTGTCAGGACTCAAGGATGAGGCTTATTAAGGTTCTTCTTATGCTGCTAAAGAACCTGCCACTTATTTCTCAGAGATTCTTTCCTGGGTAGAGGTACCTAAAAATGTTGCCCTGAGTTCCAGGGACTGTGATAGCCATCAGATTTGACTTCCATAACATTCTTCATCTCAGAAACCGGGGTAACTGGGCAACTATGTAACATTTTGTGTTTGTAAGGGATGGGATTTTGTGGAATAATGAATCTTCACAGAGCCCTGGGTTGCTAGGGAACCTTGATTTAGTTCCACTTTGGAGTAAGGAAAATCTGAAAAGAAAAAGAAGTACATTTCTTAGAATTTGCCCACTTATGCTTCAGTGCTGATACAGAGTTACAGAATGATTGAGTATCCTAAGCCCATGTCAGTCATCTCTCAAGGTTGAAAGGAAGAATCCTGGTGAAAGGATGGGGCAGTAAAGGACAACTGAGGTGGCTGTTTGAAACAGCCTTGGAGACACACATCTCTCTAGGAGGATCAGTATAGAGCATTGCTTCTCCATGGCTGTCATGTACTCTTTTGAGATCTTAGTGTTCTGTTTCTAGATTAACAATTTATGGTATTTATTGAGCACCTGCAATGTGTCTAGCTTTGCGCTTGGCGATGTGAAGGCAAGAGATATAGAGGACCTGGTTCCTAATCTTCAAAAAAGTCTACACTCTGATCGAAGAAGTAAGGTTTATTCAAATAAATTAATTTAGAAACTATATTAGATAGATATTATATAGAAGCTTATGCTACCCGTTTGCAGGTCAGAGGTTCCTTTCTTGCCATTGGAAAAGAGAAAGGAGAGAGAACACCAAGTGTCAGAGTCACTGGGAAAGGCGTCTAGAAGGAGGAGCTTAAATTGTGGAAAAGAAAAAGGAAAATCTGATAGGTCCCTGACATTTGTGAGCTTCTAATTACATCAATATTGTGATAATTTCTTTCACAAAACACAGTCAAACACAAAGAGTTTTTGTCTCTGAAATGACAAGCAGAGAACCACAAGGCAATGTGGAGATGTAGCTGGTGGAAAGTTCCCTGCTAGCTGAGTGACTCATGGCTCCACTCCAGGGTGCAGGGCTTCGATTCATGACAGATAAGGACAGGCCACAGGCCTTACAGGTGGCTTTCAAATGAAATCAGGGATCTACTGTACTTCAAGATGGGGAGATTTAGCATGAGGCACAGAGGTGAGACTGATGAGCAATCTGTTCCGGTTAGGATAAAAGCTCATGGAAGAAAGCAACAGAAAACAAGGTCTGCTTATAAAGGGTATTGAGATTAGACCCCATACAGTAATTAAAGAGGAATTATTATATCATATTGGACAGGCTAAAGACATGGGATAAGGGCTTTTTTAGAAACACTTGAATGGGAGTGCCATAGGAAAGAATCAGAGGGGAAGGGAAATGAGGATCAAGGAGAATCAAGGAGGTGAGTTAGAATGTAGATTGTGTGAGAGGATGGAGATTGCAGTGGCAGAAAAGAAAGGGCAGGTTGCAAGATTCTGCAAATGATGGACTTTCGTGATAAATTTACATAGACTATGAGGAAGAAGATGAAGGAAAAGGAGGGTAAGAAAAGAAATGGTCTTAGCAGTACTTCACAGCTTCCCAACCCTCCATCGTCTAAAGTGGTGTTTCCACTGGGCATGTGCGCCGGGTGATGCTTCACTTGCAAAACACTCCTATGGGACATGGTCGTAGTTCTCTTTTTTTGAAAAATTATAAACATTGAAAATTGTGGTAAAATGTACTTAGCATTAAATTGATCATTTTAGCCATTTTTGAGCTGTACAGTGCAGTAGTGTCAGTATGTTCACGTTGTTGTGCAGTCTCCAGAACCGTTTTCATCTTGCAAAACAGAAATTCTGTACTCATTGCACAACTTCACATTATCAACCACGCCTCTGCTTTCTGTCTCTAACTCTCATACAGTAGTTTTCCTTTTTTGACTGTCTTGTCTTACTTAATATCATGTCTTCCAGGTTCATCCATGTTGTTCCATGTATCAGAATTTTCTCCTTTTTAAATATATTTTATCTTAAAGTTTTATTACATAATATTATATATATAATAATAAATATAATGCATAATATATGAAAGTTGTGAGGACTATTGACATAAACAGGCAGGGGCTGGAATATTAATATCTGGGTTTTCTTCCATGATGTCTGCCTCTCCCACCAAAATAACTGCTCTCCTGAATTTTACATTCCCCTTCTTTAAAAACAAATTACTGAGCTTTCTGAGCTTCTTCCTAAGGAGGCAGGAGATTCATGGTGTGGTTCCTGGACTTTCCTCACAACACGGCTCCCATACGCCAGTCTCCACTCAAGCCTTTAAAGAAGAAACCAAGACTACCTTCTCCTCTGAGACAGGCGGCGACATCAACCTCTCTGGGCTTGCTGAGAAGGGGAAAAAAACAGCAAGAAGCAATTGAACATACTGATGAAACAGAAAATGAAACAGATTGGTTTAATGAACTAGCCAGTGAGAAGATTTTGACAGTAGAACAGAAATATAACAAACTCTGCCAACCAGTTTTTTTTTAAAGAGGTCAGAATTGATCACCAAAATTCTAAATTTTGGGGTAACAGCATTTGTCAGTTATCTGTAATCACCCAACAGCTTCTTCCTGCTTGTTGCACAGATAAAATCAATTCACTGAGACCATGGCATTGTAGTAGAGGAAGAGTTTAATTGACATGAGGCCGGCCACACAGGAGATGGAGTTATTACTCAAATCAGTCTTCCTAAAGGCTGGGAGGTTAGGGGTTTTCAAGGATAGTTTGGTGGGCAGGGGACTAGGGAGTGGGAATTGGTTGGGGGATGAAATCATAGGGGTGTGGAAAATGGTCTTTGTGCACTGAGTCAGCCTCTGAGCGGGGGCCACAGCACTGGTTGAGTCATGAGTTGCAGTCACAGTCCAAATAAAGTCATCTGGGTAGAGTTATCCCATCATCAGAAATGCAAAAGTCTGAAAACCATCTCAAAAGGCCAACCTTAGGTTCTACAGTAATGATGTTACCTACAGAAGTAATTGCAAAGGTTACAAATCTTGTGACCTCTGCAACAGTTGTTTATGCCTATAATTTAGCAGAATTTTAGCCCCTCTCATGGAATTTTCTCTTTTTTAAGGCTAATACTTTGTTGTACATATGTACCACATTTTGTTTATCCATTCATCCGTTGGTAGACATTTGGGTTACTTCCACCTTTTGGTTATTGTGAATAATACTGCTATAAATGTGGTTGTTCAAATATTTCTTCAAGACCTTGCTTTCAATTCTTTTGGGTATATACTAGAAATGGAATTGCTACATCATATGGTGATTCTGTTTTCAATTTTTCGAGGAGTCACCATTTTGCTTTTCAGAGTGGCTGCATTTTACATTCCCACCAACAGTACACGGGTATTTCTATTTCTCCATAGTCTCACTTTATTTTCTGTTTTGTTGTTTTCGGTGTCTTCGCTTGTTATTGTAGTCATCCTATCCTGATAGTTGTGAGGTAGCCCATGGTTGTATTTTGAGGGTATGTCATTCCACTCACTGGCTGTAATTCTGTCTCTTTCTCTGTCATTTATGAAAACACACTGAAAGGCATGAGTTTATGAATGACTTTGAAATAGCGAGAATATTAAATCACCTCTAGTTTGTGTTTTGTAATGGAACTCATTCTGACACATTGGTATTCTATGATGAGTAACAACTTATTTGTGATACTCCCTATAAGTTATTGAGACACATCAGTGAGTCCTAACGTCACCACTGAGAACCACTCCTCACTGAATTGAGTGTACAATACAAAATGATTTCTTCATAAACACCCAGTGAAAACAGCATGTTCCCCCCCCCAGAATCAGTCCCACCAAAAAGGAAGGGAAAAAGCAAAACAAAAAAAGGAAAGCCAGTTATGTAACAAGATTTTATTTCCTCCCAAGTGGGTTTATCAGAGACACTTATCAGAAACAATGCCTCTCTCCATTTACAGAAACTCTGATATCCAAGGTTTGAAACCTGAGAACCTGAGGCCGAAGTACCTATCACTCCTCTCTCTAGGTAGATGGTTAGTGATTTCCACCTGTCCAACGTGGTCATGTGGCAGCATCTGGCAAAGCTATAACAATGAACAAGAGTGTTTTCTTTTTTCTGAGGTTTCATTTACACCAATAGGATTGGTTCAGTTTAAGGAAAAAGAAATTTTTTCCAGCAAGGGACTTGTATCTGCAGAACTGCTGTAGACACTTAATAAGTAATTTAAGTACGCAGTAGCTTCTAAGGCTCCTCAAAGGTCATGAAAAGCTGAGGATGCCAAATGTTACACCTTTAGACTACTGTGGAATAGAAAAAAGATAGGTCTTTGGCTAGAGATTCTGGTGGCAACTTTCTCCCAGCAATTTCTCCTCAAGGCCAGAGGGGTGAAGAAAAGATACATAGAGTGCGCGATGTCATAAAGACCAAGAAGAATAGCCCAGCATATTTTGTGTCTGAATGATTCCCGATATTGGTCTACTTGAGTGCTTTATCCCTAGTCAACAACTCTTTAAGTAGTTGCAATAGCGTGTGTGTGGTTTTTTTTTTTTTTTTTTTTTTTTGTCTTCAGCTCCAGTTTGAGGGTTTTTGTTTTGTTTTATTAAGAGACAGGGTCTCGCTATGTTGCCCAGGCTTGAGTGCAGTGGTTATTAGCAGGCACAATCCTATTACTGATCAGCATAGAAGTTTTGACTTGCTCCATTTTCGACCCAGACCAGTTCACCCATCCTTAGGCAACATGGTGGTCCCTTGCTCTTAGGAGGTCACCATACTGATGCCAAACTGAGTGTGGACACTCGATCTACATAGTGCACTACAGCCCAGAACTCCAGGGCTCAAGAGATCCTCCTGCCTCAGCCTCCCAAATAGCTGGGATTACAGGCACGTGCTATCACATCTGGCTCCAGTTTAAGTCTTTAAAAAAGACTGAAGGACACTTAGAAACTCAAGGCTGAGCCTTATAAAACAGAAGTGGGGCCATGAAATAATGATACCCTTAGGTGACCTTCTCCTCCCCCCTACCCAATGCTCAGGACCCATTGAAGAACAAAGGAAAGTCAGAGGTTCTAAGCCAGGGATTTCTCTGAGACTCCTGCTCATTCCCCCATGTGGTGGAGCACCATTAATTACCCAGCCCTCCCAGGCTTAGAGGCTGCTTTCTAAAACCTGCTCGAAATTTGTCTCCGCCCATTTCTTTCTTTTTTTTAAACTTGTGTCTTTGCATTTGGGAAACTATTACTGAGAGTAACTATGAACAAACGCTAGTGGGCAGTGGTAAAGAGGGTTGGGTTCAGGGTCAGACCACCTGTGTTCAAATCCTGAGTGTCCCACTTTCTAGCTGTGTGACCTTGGGCAAGCCATTTGCCCTCTCCGGGCCCAGGTTTCACAACTATAGTTGGGGAGAGTGATATTCCCTTCTCAAAGAGTTGTTGTGAGCATTAAGGGGATTAAAACATGGGATGCACTCAGAGGAGTGCCTATTTATAGTATGCACCATATAAATATCAGTCATCATCGCCCTCCTGGGCTCCAAGTTCCAGCTCCTCTGCCCAGCTCACAGAGGAAAACTTTCAAAACCTAGTTGTTTCTTCTGTACTCAACTTGCACTTTCAATCTCTTCGGATTCTGTTGTGGGCAAAGTCTGAAAGCATTCTTGTTCCAAAATCACTCAAAATATTGCCTCTCTGACTAAGAAGCGATCTTGCTTTCCCCTGCTCTTCAGTCTCCCTTTTTCCTTTTTCTCTGTTCCTTTTTCTGTTGCCTTTCTTTTCTTTTTTTGGATTTTTGTTCTCATACCAGAAGATATTGCAACCTTCCCTACCCCTTGGCCTCCCAGTATTCTGGAGGGAACAGAGGTTCCACTCTCGTGTGGATGCTTTCCTCCTTTACTTGAGAATCGTAGAAGTTGTTTTTCTCTTAATTCTTTTTTATATTACTGTTTTACTCTGTTTTGATTTTTCCTTTCTGGATCTGGCTTGCTACTCGCAACTAGAACACCTTACACACACATACATACATCTACTTTATCCTCGTATAGACATGAGAGCCAAGGTGAGTGTGTCAGGGAATCTTCCAGGATCCCCAGAGAATATTCCTAGAGCAGGCTTTGAAAGCAGAAAGGAGAGGATGTGGTGTGTGGTATTGTGGTGAGGGTGGAGGGTGGAGGGGATGAGAGGCTTGGAGGCCGTGGCAAATGGGAAGTACCAGATAAGGGCAAACGTGGCCTGAGCTAAGAGCCCAAGGCAGCCATGATGGCTCAGGGAGGTCTGGTGAGGGAAGGAGACTAGTGGCTGTTTCTGAGGAAGCTTTAGGGAGCAGCCCTATCTCTGACACAATCTCATAGAACTTCTAGCATCTTCCTTACCCCTCCCTGCACTGCCTCTCCACTCTCTGTTGCTCACCCCAGGGTTATTCAGGCTCTGAATTCCCTTCTAGCACCTCTCTCACTGCCCACAGGCTGGTGCCATGGCGACCGTCTTCACAGACATGCACAGATGGCCAGATAAGGCCTGGTGTCAACAGCTTGAATCATGTATGTAACAGGACCTCACCATGGCAGCCACTTCTACTGCATTATGGAGCCCACTCCCTACGAAGACTCCAACCGGGGGAAGACTGGCCTGCCAAGCTAAGGGCATCTGAGACATGGGGCCTGAGAAGCGCAGGGGGAGGCTCAGCTCCCCAGCTCACTGCTGAGGAGGGAACGAGAAACTGGGAAGGTTCTCTGGGGATTTCCAGGCGGGGTCAGTGCAGGAGCATTCCCATGAGTCAGCCTCCTGGTTGCAGACCAGCAGTCCTGCCTGGGAAATGAGCCATTCAGTAGCCTGTGACAAGCGCTCCTTGCTGTGAAATGGTGCTTATACTGCCCGTGTAACTGGGACACAAAGCACACATTTGCACAATAGAGCAGGCTAGGGTTTGTTCTTGTTATCAATTTACAATAAATTTAGCTCTGCCATTCAGTTGACCGACGGCTTCTTTTCATCCATTTCCTCTCTCTCCTATCCCTTGCTCTGATTTTTAAGAACTGAGGACATTAGATTCCATATTTGTACCCTCAAAATGTAAGGTAGCACTTGAAATACTAGATTCATAGGATGCATTCTTAAAGCTTCAGCTCTAAGTACATAAGTAATATAAAAGATTATTTTTTATATTGAAATACGTGAACTTCTGTGCAAAAATGAAAGATTATCACAAGTTTGAAGATAAAGCATGAGACTTGGAGGAAGCCATTCACTTGTTGAAGGCCTTTGGGTTCACCCTCCAAGTGATATGCTGGCTCCCCTCTGCCCTCGAGAGATTTTGGTGGAAAAGTTTGAGAACTGCCCTGTGACCTGGTGACCCTTGGTGACCTTTGACTGTCTCTATACCAATGCTTGGAAGATCAGTGATTTCTTGTGTACCACATGCCTAGCAAAATTGAGAGACATGGATTTGGGGGAAGGCTGAGCAGATTCTAACCTGATAAAATTTCAGTTACATAGTTATGTCATCATAATTATTCCCACCATGGTGGACCATATTGATTAGCATCAATAAGATAAATAGAGGTGGCACAGAAGCAGTGATGAGATCAGTTCGTCTTCACACTGAGGACTAATATTCTTCAACGTGGTTCTTTTCATATTCTAATTCTCTGCACTAACCAGACCATATATGTTCACAAATTAATCAAAAAAGTGTATTAATTTATGATTGTATTCTCCTTGAATTTAACTATCCCATACCTAGAACTTTCTAACATGTGGTAAAATTGTTTACTTTGATCATTATCTCTTTCCCAAGAGGCCAAGTAGGAAAGTCAGCACTGGTTTGCCCAGAGAGCTGGTAGCACTGGATGGTTCACATACCATCTGCATGTTTCTTATTTTGGTAGGCTCTACATACTTCTTTTGGCCACCTTACTAACTATGGGTTATGTACTGAGGTTCAGCTGTAGATTTTCACATAGAGAGGAAGAAATACATGCTCCTGCTCTTCTTGGGTTCCCATTGACTGGGAGGAATGGCAGGCACTTTATTAAGAAGCTGGGCAAATGCTGACACATTCACATTTTGTGTAGGTAGGAATACTGCAGACATGTCTATGTGGCTACAGTTCACAGACCCAGGGGCAGCTTCTTCCGGTTCTGATGAGTTGGGCAAAGCTACAGTCCTGCGGAGGGGGCTCTGAGATAGTGAATAGATGTATATTGACCTTCCAATTTTAAAATCATTACTATTTCTTTTGGCTGGGACAAGAAACTTAACTTCTTGACATATCAGTTTGCATAATAGAGAGATATGATATCCATCTCAAGAGACAATTATTGAGATAATGCATGTGCATGAACTAAGCACAGGGTCTGGTATGTAGTAGGTGCTCACTAAATGATAGATGAGCCAGAAGCTCTAAAACCTCCAAGGTACATAGCTGCAAGGTAATAATAACATTCCTTCCCTAAACTAACATCAAAAGACCCCAAAACTAAAAATTCCAGCCAAGCAGAAGGCTGAACACCAGCGTATTCTGGAGACAAGAGAGAGCATCCTCTGTGCAGATAACACATGACGAGTCATCTCTGTGTGCTATACCAGTGAGACACAAGGATGAGTTATTAGCATAATCCCACTTTGAAACTTCTGCTCACAGAGAATAGCACCATCTTCAAGATGGTAAATAAACTCAAAGGAATTTAATTTACCAGAAGAAATGTGGCTAATACTGTTTTATCTTTCAGAGAAGACATGTTGCTGCCTTTATAACCTCAGTAACAAGGCTAATTACCATCTGAGAGCGACTCTCTCCTGAGTTCTGATTGGGTTCTGAGGGAGCAGTAGGCCACACAGCTGTGATTTATCTGCAGAAATCATGCCCTCCGTCTGGTCATCTCGGACAACTCCCCCATGGTTCATTGCCTTCTCAGGTGGAAGGAAAAGCAGAGAGGAAGGGGACTGAAGGGAGAGTAATGGAATACTGGGCTCACTGCTGCATTTTGTAAAACCATTATTCTTCTTCATTGCCACGAGAGTGTCCTCATTTCTGCACAATATTTTATACTCAATTAATTCCTGGATGTATCATGAGAGACTAATGTGTTTTGTGTGTTTACTGAATAACCTGGGATGTGTTTTATATTGTTATTTGTTTAGATCATATTTTTTTCAGACAGCGGAAATATATTAATTGCTCATTTGGGGAACAGAATGGCTATCTGGGAACCATCTTTCTTTATAGATTTAGTTCACCTGTTCTTATCGAAAATGCGATTGACAATGGGGATCAAGAGCTGAGGATCCTACTGTGTGTATTTGTGTATGTCAGATACTGAGTTATTTACTCATCTTCAATCAAGTTCCTAGCTCTGTTGATAAAAATAGGTGTCAACAAAAAAGACAAACTCTGTAAAATATTTGAGGAGTTTTATTCTGAGCCAAATATAAATGACCAATGACTCATGACACAGCCCAGGAGATCCTGAGAATATGTGTCCAAAGGTGGCTGGGCTACAGTTTGGTTTTATACATTTTAGGGAGACATAAGACATCATATCAATACATGTAAGATGTACATTGATTTGGTCTGGAAAGGTGGGACAAATGGAAGTGGAGGGCAGAGGGATTGGGGGTTGAGGTGGGGGAGCTTCCAGGTCATAGATGGATTCAAAGATTTTTTTTTTTTTTTTTTTTTTTGGGATAGAGTCTTACTCTGTTGCCCAGACTGGAGTACAGTGTCATGATCTTGGCTCACTGCAACCTCCACCTCCCGGGTTCAAGCAATTCTCCTGTTTCAGCTTCCTGGGTAGCTGGGACTACAGGCGCAGTCCATCATGCCCAGCTAATTTTTGTATTTTTAGCAGAGATGGGGTTGCCCAGGCTTGTTTTGAACTCCTGAGCTCAGGCAACCTGCCCACTCTGGCCTCCCAAAGTGCTAGGATTACAGGTGTGAGTCACCACAGCTGGCCAGATTCAAATATTTTTTGATTGTCAATTGGTTGAAAGAGTTATTATTTAGGGACCTGGAATCAATAGACAGGAATGTCTGGGTTGTGATGAGAGGTCATGAAGACCAAGGTTTTATCATGCAGATGAATCCTCAAGGTAGCAGGCTTCAGATAGAGTAGACTGTAAATGTTTCTTATCAGACTTAAGAGTCTGTTCTATCAGTCTTAAGGTCTCTATGTTTATGTTAAATTTGATGAGCTGTGCCTGAATTCCAACAGAGAGGAGGGTATAATGAGATGTTCAGCTCCCCCTTCCCATCATGGCCTGAACTAGTTTTTCAGGTTAACTTTGGAATGTCCCTGGCTGAGAGGATGGGTTCATTCAGATGGTTGAGATGGTTGGGGAACTTAGAATTTTATTTTTGGTTTGCATTCAAAAGATTGAGAAATGATTATTAGAAGCCCAGAATCTGTGAGATCCTCTGATGTAGAGAGGCACTGTGGCTGTGTAAAACATAACAATGGGGACTGATGTCCCCCAAGTCCTGATTGATTTAAATGGCATCTGAAATGTTTAGTCCTTACTTGGTTTCACTGCCCAGTAATGTAAGATTTCATGTGTTTGATAAATTCCTATTAGACAGCCATTGATTGCATGAGCCAAATAACTGGGTCAGGGATCTGTTGTGGGTTTGAGCTCTCCCAGGAGGATTAATGGGCCTGACTGTGAAGACAGGACATTCTTCTGCATCCCTTGGCCATAGTCCCCTCCCTGTCTTCCTGGCAGACCTCTGCAAGAGTTGTTGGAAAGGCTGAACTGACAGACATCAGAGGTTTGCACAGAGGCCAATAGCCTTATTTCCAACAGTTCTTCGATAATAGGCTTCTGCTTTTTGGTTTCTTGCTCAGTTGCTAAAGTTTTGGGTACAATTCTTGAAGGATCCATAGGTGCCTAAAAAGCCCAGCCAATACATTCTTCCACATTGCCCTATTATTAGTGGTTACGTTTTTCCTCTTTATCAGCAGGAGTTAGAAAACAAGCAGATTTTCCCCCTGAGATTCTCTCAGTATTGTTCTGGGTTCTATTAAAATGCTGGGTTAGTTTTCAGAGGGATTATTTCATCCTTTGAGCAATTAGTACCTTTTAAAAATTCTGACATCTTTCAGACCCTGTCCTGCAGACCCCACTAAAGTGCTTTTGTCGGAACAGTTTTAGCAGCCCTAGATCATGTTTTGCCAGCTGCTCTGGCCAACGGTACAGAGAAAACACTTAAGCATATGATTCAGGTGCTTGCATCTTTATCTGAGTAAAATCTGTGTGAAAAGGCCTCAGAATTAAAAAAGGCAATCAGTGTATATGATGTCAGAATACTCACCATTTGTCTCATGGGGACATTTTCTTGGCATCTTGGTGTGATCTTGTAGGTGTGTTTAATTGTCCTAAAGGCACAGCTGTGTGGATTTGATTTGCCTACCAAAAAAAAAAAAAAAAAAAAATCCATGTCTTCCGATGTCAGGGAACAATCTATGACTTCCCTCTTGGTTCCTACCTTGGAATTTCTATGAAGCCCCCAGACTTCAGAATCTTTTGGCGGCAAAGTAGAAAGCATTTTTCCTTCAGCCTTAAAGGCTGACTTTTGATACCTTTGAACTTATCCTGAAGAACAAGGACCATTCAGAATTGATCTCATCACTTGGACTTTTAAACGTGTTTGTAGCTTAGAGCTAAAAAGGAAAAAAAAGGAGAGAGAAGAAAGGAAATCTTCGCTGATCTTTCCTTTGTAGCTACTTGCGTGACCCTTTCTTGCAAGGGGCGTTGTGGGGGCGTTGCAGTGAAAGATAGTTTTGCTTCAGAGAACAATTCTTTTGAGACACAACAGACTCATTTTCCTGGAGCTGAAATGAGTATTTCAACATTGATGTTTAAGGCATCCTCAGCCTGATCTTAGGGAAGCGGGAAGCTACTATTTGTAGTTGGGAAAAATACCAACCTAAGATGAAGAGAATCATATGGCCAAGACTCTACTGTTTCTTCAAGTTACTCAAGGTTAATAATGTCAAAGATACTCACTAAGCAGTGGGCATATTCCTCTAGATAATGTTCTGACATAAGCCGGTATTCAAGTCATGCAACAAAGCTGCCAAAATCCAGACAGGACAGACACATTTGTGATTAACTTTCATCCTAAAACTACCTTCTTGAATGAGTAGGCTATGGCTTCTCCCCCGTTACCTCTTTGTCCTCTTTGGATCCTTTGGAAAGGATCAAGGTGTCTGGCTGGTTTGATTTGCCTACAGAAAAAGCCCGTGGCTAGAAACCAACTTTTCCCACAGCTGCCTGGTCCAGTCCTACCTCTTCTAGAGGAGGCATCTCTTTTGATTTGGAGATTTCCCGCAACACACTATCCTTGCAGGTGACTCAGCTGCCAAACTCCCCTTCCTGGCCCAGTTTCACTGCTGTTGAAACACTTGTGAAGTGTATAAGTTAGTCTCAATTATTAGTACTCACAGAAGAGCACAGTGATATAAAACAAAAAACAGACCCAACTAGCAGTCCCTTCCCAGAACACGTGCTTTTGAATTGCTCTGTTTTCTACTGCTGGGGTATGATCTTTCCTAACATCAGCATAAACACCACCCACACAGTGCTTTCTCATGTTTTTTTATTAGATATTGTTTTTGCAGTTGATAGGAGTAAAATAAGGACCTTATAAAGCTTTGTCTCAGGGAGTCTGTATGACTAAATAAGTGACAGAAAACTCAAAAAAGCTTAAGCAGAA
Organism: Ateles fusciceps; assembly: GCA_036589455.1. Taxonomy (NCBI): domain Eukaryota; kingdom Metazoa; phylum Chordata; class Mammalia; order Primates; family Atelidae; genus Ateles; species Ateles fusciceps. The sequence continues at coordinate 953,641 of JAZHEH010000952.1, read as the reverse complement.
AAGATAATTTATTAATGAAAGGGAACCAGGGCTTCAGGAATGATGGATTTGGGGCTTAGGTTATTTAATCACAACTGTTGTTATCATAGTTTGACTTGGTCATATTTTTTTTGTAAGCTTAAAAGTCTCAACTCCATGTGACAGCAAGATGGTTCTTAGTTTCAAATCCAGCAAGCAAGAAGAGGGACTGTTTCCCTTATAAACACCTCAGAAGGAAACTCTAAGGTATCTCATTGTCCCTGTAGGGTTAAATATCCTTCCTAAGCCAGTTATTGCAAAATTTAATAATCATGCTGGGTGGCCTGAAACCCATGTCACAATGAGCTTGTGTTACAGTCATCTCCCTGGAACCACATAGACTGAAAATAGCAGATGAATGGATTTCTAAATGAAGACGGGGACTGTTTCCACAAGAAGGGGAAGTAGAAAGTGAGTGTGACTAGGAGTACACATGTTCACCATAGGCACAGATACAGCTAAGCAACCATACCTTTTCTAATGGTACCAACGTCATGGCAGGCTATATCTGCCATGACTTAGTAAAAAGGGGAAGAGAGGAAGATGGGTAGAAATGAATAAAGCAGAGTCTTTGCCTTTGAGAATGCTGGGGCTCAGAGAGTGCTGCCCCAAAGACTGATGCTGTGATGTGCTGAGGAGCCTTAGGAGCTGCCCATGAATGAAGATTCCTTCATGTCTTGTCCCTTAAACACAAGGAGAAACTCTTCCTAGAATTTCTTTATGTGACCAAGAAAGCTTCTTTCCAAAAGAAATGCAGTTATCTTAAATGCCTTCCTGAGGGATCTCATCAAATAATCAGGAAAGATTAATCACAAAAGACGAGAAGAAGAGAAGAGAAGAGAAGAGGAGGAGGATGGGAATCTTCACCCTGCCCAGACAGACTTTTCATCTACTCTTCTGAGGGCAGCTCTAAGAGATTACCTGTGGGACTTGATCTGCATAATGACATTTGTTCCTGTGTAGTTCCACCCCCTCACCTTCCCATAATGTTGGCCTCCTACCTCCCAGGTCCATTATTTTTCCCTAATGACTTACTGTGCCTTAAAAGAAATGTCTATATTTCCCTTCTCCTTCCTCCCCTATAGAAAAGGGTATATCACTTCTATCATTCTCCTGTGATCCTCCATGCCATGCACACTGCAATAAAATTTTGCATGCCTTTTCTCCTATTAATCTTCTTTCTGTCAGCCGATTTTCAGCAAACCTTCGGAGGGCCAAGGGGTAGTTTTACCTTAGTAACGACAAGAAACTCCACATTTTAAGTTTTACTTTGGCCAGAGATTGCAAATTCATGGTTCAAGTGCCAACACATCTTGACTTGTGCCCATAGCAGACTCACTAACAGGCCCTTCCTGCTGAATCTGGATATAGCTTTAAAATTCTTTGCATCACTGCAATCCAGGTAACTGGCACAAATCAACAGAAATTGGCGCATGATACGATACTTATTTTTCAACCTGTGTTAGATCGATATTAGTAGGTTGGATCAAGTGGACATTCATTTTCAGTGTGGTTGGGTAAAGTAGCCTGGGTGTGAGCTGGAGGAAGAAGACAGCTGGCTGGTAACAGACCACAGATCACTAGTTGTCAGGAAAAGCCTGGATCTGCATGAGGGTAATTGCTAGTTAACTCTATTTCACAATTTGCAGATATCTAGCTATTTACAAATAGGTCAACGGACATATCACATTCATTTCTTTTCAAAGCTCTTGGACATTTTAAATAATACTAGATAAAAATAACAGTGAGTAATCAAGCCCACATTTTTAAAACAACTTTATTGAGTAAGATCTGTGTGGGATAAGGGGAAGAAATTTCTTGTTTCACATTATTACAGTGTAACTAATCTAGCTGTCTACTCTCAATGTTTAGAAATCACACTCAGTTGGTTTAATGGTAGAGTTAAAGGCCAAATCTGCCATATAGTAGGGAGTACATGAAGCCAGGAGAAAGGATCCAGGATATGAACCACGACAGAATACACACACGTTTTGGAGATGCATGCTTTCTCCAAGCTCTGAGGACCATCATGAAGACATATTAACTGAAAGAATACCAAGTGGTGACTCTGAATAGGTCCTAACTATTGGAGGTAAGCATTTCTAAAATTATTTGGACAAGAAGTTAATACATTGTGCAAGTTACTCTTAAATGCTTTGTGAGATACAAAGAGGATAGGCTTGTCCCTTTTAAAAGAAGAGGTAAACAGTCAAATTGGAGATACAAGATTTACAAATATGAAAACTTAAATAACAATAAAGCACTTAATAGTAGCAAGCAATAAAGGAAAAGATGTCAGTAGGCATTAAGTGGTTAATTACCAAATGTATTACCTGAATAATAATTGTGAAAAATTTTTTGGAAGGAGTGATTAGTTCAAGTTAGGGAATGAGGAACCTCATTACTAAAGAAGTGAGATCTGACCTTGGTCCCATTTGGGAGTTAGCATTAAGTTACGAAGGCAGTTTTGGTGGGGAACGCAGCCTAAGAAAAAGAAAGATGAATGGAAGGATCAAAGTATAGTTGGAAGAGAATGAGTAAATAAGTTTATCTGGAGCTGTTATTTTACGTAGAGAAGTTGAGGTGAGGGGAGGTGGTAAAAGTATATTGAGGCCCATTGTAGAGGCTCTTGAATGCTGAGCTGAAGGTTTTAGATATAATCCAGTAAGCAATGAAGAGTCCTGGAAGGCTTCTGAGTGGCAGAGTGGCATATTCCGACAGTGTTTTGGGGAAGGATAGTTTGACATAGATGTGGGGTATAGAATGGAGGTAACTGATACTGAAAATTGAGGAAACCATTAAGGGACTTTTCAGCAGTCCTAGGAAAGGTAAAAGAGTCCAATTTAGCTTGTTGTCAATAGGAATATAACCACTACTGTGAAATAAGAATCGGCAAGACTTGGTCACTATCTTCATCTATTTTGTGTTGCTATAGAAGAATACCTGAGGCTAGGTAATTTATAAACAAAAAGTTTATTTAGCTCACTGTTTTGCAGGCTGTACAAGAAGCATGGCACAAAACTCTGGTTGTCTTCTGGTGAAGCTCTCAGAAGTTTCCACTCATGGCAGAAGTCGAACAGGAGCCAGCTCCTGTAAAGATCACATGGCACGAGGAAGTGAGAGGGAGAGAGGAGGTGCCAGCCCCTCTTTCACAACCAACTCTTGTGGAAACTAATAGAGTGAAAACTCACTCACCCCCCACTTCACCCCAGGGAACGTATTAATCTATTCATGTGGGGTCCACCCCTATGACCCACCTCACCTCCTAACACTGCTACACGAGGAATAAAATTTCATCCTGAGGGTTAGTGGGGACAAACGAACCATAACCAAAGTCTAGTGGTCACTACTTAGATACTTTCCGTAGAGAAAAGGAAAGACATAAAGTTGAGATTTCAGGCTGAAAAGATTGGAATAATGGAGGAATCTGTAGAGAAAGACAGTTTTGAGCTCAGATGAGAAATTTTGACCTAGATGTTGACGTTTTGCTGAAGGTTCAGTGATCAAGTAAAATGTTCATTGCTTTGCTGTGTTGATTGCCAGTGAGGTTTTGGATGGAGATTCAGGAGTCATCTGCATGGAGATGGAAATAAGAGAAGAAGGTATATCCTAGGAAGGCCAGAGCCAAGGATAGAACTAAAGAATTTCTCATTTTTAAAAAGGTAGGTGGAGAAGAAGGAGCTAATGAAGAAAAAGAAACAAGCTGTCAAGAGGTGGGAAGAGAACCAGGAAAACACAGCATCATGTCGGACAGTAAAAGAGTACAATTTCAAGAAGGGAAGAGTGCCCAAGAGCCCACTGGCTACAGAAGAATCAAAGAGCAGGAGAAACAGGGAAAAGCCTTTAATTTTGTGATTAGGATGTCAAAGGTGACCTCCCAGGCATTACATCATAGCAACTGAAAGAAAGTGAATGTGATCTAGAGAGAGAATTCTACAATGTGACCCAATTAGTTTAATGCCTCAAATTACTAAAATCATACAGATTCTTGGTAGACTTTAAGCTGATAAATGTTACTACCATCAGAGATCATGGAAGGGAATGCTGATACCTCGGGAAAATACAGATTAAGTATCCACATACTTTATACCATGTGTATAGCCTTTGTTTCAATGATGTTGATAACATTAATGCAACATTGCTAAAAGTAAGCACCGTCTATATTTTAGGCACTGTACCGAGCACTTTAACATATTTAGTTAACAGCACAATTCTGCATTTTGGAGTTGAGGAAACTGAGTTTTGGAAAGTTAAGTATTGCTTCTGAGATTATATGGCCAGTGAACAATGCAGTTAGTATTCTAACAAGGTCAAGGTCAACCTGACTTCAAAGCCCATGTATTGTCTACTGCACCAGGTGGAAAAAGCTTTAAAAAATGAGCACTTGACACGAGAAAAATACCTCACATCTAGAATTTCCTGTTTAGTGCCAAACCCTGTTTATAGTGAGAAGGACTTTTCCTTGATGAAAAGATGGTTTCTTTTTATAACCTGAACATTTGTCTTCATTTATGAATTTGATCTTATTAGACTTAATCATCCATACTGGACATCTGGCACTCACCTTAAATGTCTAGTTGCCTTGTTAAAACTTTTAGAATTATGGAAAAAATTTAAAACTATGTAAGTTAGAAAGAAGAGTATTATAAATCCCCATGTACCTTTGTTCCAGCTTCAACATTGATTGATCAATATCTGATCAATCTTGTTTCATTTGCCAGACCACTTCCATCCTCTTTATCACTTACATTCTTGGAAGGGGGAGTGTGCTGGTTGACTTTTCCTGTGTCTCACTGAGTGTCAACCTGTGTCTTTTTAGCACAAAGCATCTTGTCTAATATAAATTTGTGATGAACATGGTGAACCTGAGATTTAAGGAAGAAAAAAGTATTTTTTCTCCTTGGAAGCAGTTTTTAGGTGTTAAAACAAAAACCTTAGACAAATTAGATTTGACAGAGTTTAATTGAACAAAGAACGATTTGTGAATTGTGTAGCCCCCAAATCAAAACAGGTTCAGAGAGATTCCAACACTGCCACATGGTCTAAGAAAATTTATGGACAGAAAAAGAAAAGTGACATACAGAAAATGGAAGTGAGGTACAGAAACAGCTGGATTGGTTACAGCTCAGTGTTTGTCTTGTTTGAATGTGGTTTGAACAGTTGGCCACATGTGATTGGCCGAAACTCAATTATTTTTACAAAAGTCATTTACAGCCTGTTTATACATCCAGTTAGGTTTCAGTTTACTATGTATGGAAAAACCTTTAGGCCAAACTTAAAATATGTAAGGGGGTGGCTTTAGGCCAAACTTAATTTAACATAGGATACTCGTTTATAACTGCTAAAAATAAATTGGTAGATAACCCTATTCTTAGGCTTTCTCTAGCTAAAACTCAGGAGATCCTGAGCTTAAGAAGATGTTTGCATGTGGTGTGAACTGCCTCTTGGGAATCCCTCTGGTGAGGGCAGACAGCTATCTAGTCTTTTCCGTTAGGCCAGGCAGACATCTGTGATAGGCATGTTAGTCCTGACAGTCACTAAAATCAGAACCGAAGTGTGGAAAATGAGCAGGAACCAACAGTTCTGGTCTCTGTGGGGAGGTCAGAGTCAGAGTAAATTGACCTCTGCTCTTTCTCCTTTCCTCTTTCTCCATCAGAGGTATCCAAAGCCTTAAAGAGAGGTCTGCTCACAGGGGGTGACCAACAGTAACCCATGACAGTGGCCATTACTGAGGTCTTTAGCAGAGCCACAGAGACCTGGGTCTGTATCACAGGTAAGTTTTAACTTATGCTTCTTGCAAAGTTTTGTGCTCCAGATTAAAAGAGGGTGAAATTATTAATTGGTCATCTTCATTTGCAATGTTTCTTTTTTTACCTTTTATGGAGGCATAATATACATACAGAAAAGTGTATATGTCATAGGTATACAACTCCATGAAGTTTCAAATTGAACATACCTGTGTGTGTAACTAGCACCCAGGTTAGGAGACAGAGCATTACTGCACCTAGGTGTGCAACTGTGCTTCCGTCCAGTGGTCACCCCTCCCAGCAGTAACTACCCTCCTGATTTCCTTACAGCATGGATTACTAGCAATGCTTCTTACAATAAAATAAAGTTGGAGATAGTTCTTAGAGAAACCCTTTCCTTTTAGGTCCTTCTCCTCCTTGTTATATTTTTAACAGCTTTTAAAAAATAAGCCAATAATCCCGGTGGTGTGGGAAGTGCCCAGGTAAGAGGCAACAGCCATTCATCAAGAGCAGCACCCCACCATCTCTTCCTGAGTCCACTGGATTGAGTCCAGCTGGATGGGTTACAGCTCAGTGTTAGTCATTGCCTTTCTATCTTGACTAGCTCCATCAAAACTCCTTGGAATTGACTGTCTTAACTAAAAGTTAAGAACTTGTTGCCAATGCATTGCAACACTCCAGTAGCACATGCTGCAATTATTGAATTTTCCGTGAACATCCATAAATAATTCAAGAGGGGGGCAACTTGGTGGGTTGGGGCGCTGTGTGATGACCACCTCCGGAAGAAAGCTGTGCTTGCAAGCATCCCTAAGTCCTGCATCAGTAGATACATAGACAGCTTCTGTGAGGCTCAGGTTTCTACTCACAGAGAGAACATGGGGAGGGCAGAAACTTGGGTCTTTAACCGTCCAACTCTCTCCAGTCTGATTCCAAAGGGAAGGTCAGGAAGGAGAAGAAGTAAAGAGCAAGGGCTTTGGAGTCAGAGAGTCGCAGGCTTCAGCCATGCCTTTAGCATAGTTACCTTAAACAATTTCTTTAAACTCAGTATTTTGTAGGATAATAGAATCATGAAACTCGTATGTGACAATGCATGTGAAGTGCTAGGAAAGTAATGTGCCACATGGTAAATGCTCAGTAAACATGAGATCTTACAATTTAAAAAAAGCTGTTTTCCCAGAAAAAGAACAAAGGGATTTTAGATGGACAGAATGACACGACACTTGACTAACTTTTAAATACTTAAATCAGTGAATCAGGGCTTAATTAGACGCATTTGATCCATTCAAACCTCTTGGTTTTTTCTATAGGACCAAAATGACATCTTATGGCATTGGCACTTCAGATGCTGCCCACACAGAGTGGCAGGACAAGAGGACGTCACCTACCTGGGTCCAGATTTTGTGGGAGGGAGACCCTGCAGGAGAAAATAAAGTTTTGACGAAGTTAGGAGGAAGAAAATAATCATCTTAAAGTTTATGATGAGATAAGGGAAACCTGGAATACTTTTCCCTTTAGACTATTTTAGATTAAAATGAAGTGCTTTCCAACACCCTTTAACAACAGAATAGTGGAGGTTGTGAAGTACTTTTAGGCACAAAAGTTGGATCTACTATGACTCTCTAATGATTTCTATGGCTGTCATGTTGCCCCCTTCACCCTACCTCCACACCGTTGCCTCTCCTCAGCTGCTGGGCTCGTGTGTCTGCCCCAACTCTCCAATCTGCTGCTTTCAGGAAACTTAGTCCATGCTCTGTTTTCTCTTGCACTCTGTGTTTCTCTCTGAATCGTTTTCTAGGATTAGATCCCTTTGCCCAACATTTACTACATGTACAAAATTGGGGGAGGATTCCTGAACTCTTTACATTTCAGTTTTCTCCTCAATTGAGCATGGCTATCAACAGTACCTCATTCACAAGGCTATTGCGAAGAATAAATAAGATAATGTATGTAAATTGCTCAGTAGAGAGCCTGATACTTAGTAAGCACTGAAGAAATCATTGCTGCTGTAATTGTTGTCATAATCACCATCATCATCACCATCCTCACGGTCATCATCAAATTCTGAGGCATGAAAGTCTCATCGTACAATCTCCCTCATGTCTCCATGGTATAGTCTTACCTCCTGACTTGCTTTGAATGTGAAATTTGGATTTACATCTTTAGGTCACGCAGTTCTCCAATTTTCTTCCAGCTGCCTTGGAAATCTGCCCTTCCTCTTCATTGTTCTTATGTTCATTCTGCATCTGAACGCTTGGAGGAAAAATGAAAAACTCAATCAAATGTTCAGCTAGTCACTCCATGTTGTACCAAACACTTAAGTTGTTCTAAATATTTGGAGCATTGACAAGTTTTTAGTCTGCTTTTGGATATTTGGCAGATTAAAAATCAGAAAACACAACCTTATCCTGGACAAGGCCAGGAAGAAACAAATCTCTTTCAGGTGATCAATTTGAAACAGGCTGTTGATGTCGACAACATTTTTGTTTGATGGATCAGAACAATTTTAAAAACTGTTTTTACCAAAAAATGAGTGTCCCCCTGCAAGATGATGGATGGGATGAAGATTAAGATTGGGGTAAGGCTATCTCTTGTAAACATTATAGTTCCATGATTTTTTAAAAATTAAGGTATAATTTACATTCAATGCAATTCACCAGTTTTAAGTATACAATTTGATGAATTTTGTAACATAGACACTTATTAACACATCAAACTATAGACTATTTCCATCACTTTAGGAAAGTCCTTCATCCCTTTACAGTCAGTCCCCATCCCTTTCAAACACTGATCTGCTTTCTCTCACTATAATTCTGCCTTTTGTAAAACTTTATACAAATGAAATCATAGGATATATGTTCTTACATCTGGCTTTTTTCACTGAGCATAATTCTTTCGAGATTCTGCATGTCGCATGTATCAGTAGTTTATTCCTTTTTATTATTGAGTAGTAGTTCATCATAACACAATTTGTTTGTCTATTCACCAGTTGATGGATATTTGGCTATTATAAATAATGCTGCTATGAACATTCAAGTACAAGATTGTTGCACAGACCTAAGTTTTCATTTCACTTGGATAAATACCTAGGAGTGGAGATGCTAAGTTGTAAGTATATGTTTGACTTCTGACAAAACTGTCAAACTGTTTGCCAAACTGGCTGAACATTTCACATGTCCACCAGCAAAGTGTGGGAGTTCCCAAACCCCAGTTTCAGCAACACTTTGTATGGTAATTGATATGGTTTGGCTCTGTGTCCCCACCCAAGTCTCATATCGAATGGTAATCTCCATGTGTTGAGGGAGGGGCCTGGTGAAAGTGATTGGATCATGGGGGGCGGTTTCCCCCATGCTGTTCTCATGTTAGTGAGGGATGGTTAGTAAGTGTACAGTTTCCCCTGTATACTGTCTCTCTCCTGCTGCCATGTAAGACATGCCTTGCTTCTCCTTTACCCTCTACTGTGACTGTAAGCTTCCTGAGGCCTTCCTACCCATGCAGAACTGTGAGTCAATTAAACCTCTTTCCTTTATAAACTACCCAGTCTCAGGTAGTATCTTTATAGCAGTGTGAGAATGAACTAATACAGTAATCTTTCTTATTTTAGCTATCCTAGTGGATTTGTAGTGATATTTCATTGTGATTTCACTTTTCATTTCCCTAATGACTATGATGTTGCACATCTTTTCATGGGCTTATAGGTCATTTACACATCTTTGGTGACCTTTCACCAAGGTCTCCTCATCTTTGGAGACCTTCTCTTAAAATTATTTGCCCATTTATTTTCATCAGATTATCTGATTCTTATTGTGTTGTAATAATTCTTTACATATTCTTGATCTCCTTTATTGAACTTATCTTCTGCTATTATTTTTCCCAGTCTGCAGTTTGCCTTTTTTTTTTTTTTTAGTGGTATCTTTTTAAGGGGAGACATTTTTAATTTTGATAAAATTGAATTTATTAATTTTTAAAATGGTTTGCATGTTTTGCATCCTACCAAAGAAATCTACTTATTCCAAGGTCATAAAGATTTTTTTGTCGTGCTGTCTTGTAGAATTTTATATTGTTCTAGCCTCTAGCATTTAGATCTAGAATTCATTTTGAATTAACTATTTTACAGGGTAAAGTGAAAATCGAGTTTCTTTTATTTGTACATAGACATTCATTTTTTTCCCCAGCACTATTTGCTGAAGACTATTCTTGAATTACTTTGACATACTTGGTAACTTTTAAAGAACTGAAAGTTCTTTCTTTTTTTTCTTTTTTCAGTTATGCCAAAATGTTTCCTTCAAAAAGATGTACCAAATTATTGGGTACCATTTTTAAAAATTAAAAAGTTATTAAGAAGGTACTGAAAGATCAGTATATAAGGATGCTTATTATAATGCTCTTTGTAATGCTAAAAGCTGGAACCAATTGTAGGGGATAAAAGATTTCTTTTCCTCACTTATCACTAGGTTCAAGGCCGAGGCACTATAATAAAGAAAGATTAATAAGAGAAAACCATACAGTTTTATTTAATATGTTTTATACAATACAGAAGGCTTCAGACGAAGAAACTTGTAATTTTTATGGTACATTTGATGAAAAAGTCGATGGTTGTGGAGAAATATGATTGGACAAAGGAGGTACGATCTAATGGTAATAAACTGGGGGGGGGACACAGCAAGGCCGGTTTGTTTAGATTCTTCCCTGTGTTTCTGTGTCTTCAGAAATGACAATGTTCCTTTTCTGTGGGTATAGAGTGGGCACCTTTCACATGAGCATGTTGTGACCTGCTTCAGGAGAAGGTCAGAAAATGTTTTCTAGGTTTCATGGCCTACTCCAGGGCAGCAGGGCAGGAGAAAGACAGAGAAACTCTCCTTTTCCTGCAGTTTTCTCAAATACCAAGGTGTCATATCTTGAGGTAGTGCGTCCTGAAACCCATTCACAATCTAAATATCTGCCACCAGGAGGCAAGTTGAATAAATCATGGCTTATTCATATAGTGTAATATTACAGTCAGTAAGAAGCTTCATGTTGATTGACAAAGATATTTACAGCATGCTTTAAGGGAACACGCAGAGATCACACATAAGAACTCTGATATTTCATTTTTGCAAGTACAAAAACAATAGTAAAAATTATAATTGCTTACACATATATAGAAACAGAGCAGAATAATATACAGTGGTTATCTGTGGATGCTAGGATTCCAGACAATCTATTTTTTTATATTTCTTTTTCAAAGAGTGTAAACTACCTTTAAAATTAGGGAAAACATTTCTTTTTTTTCTTGTTTTGTTTTTTGTTTTGTTTTGAGACAGTGTCTTACTCTGTTGTCCAGGCTGGAGTGCAGTGGTGTGAACATGGCTCAGGCTTAAGGGATCCTGTCTCAGCCTCCTGTGTAGCTGGGACCACAGGTGCACATCATGCCCAGCTAATTTTTAAATATTTTTAGAGACACTTCTCACTTTGTTGCCCTGGCTGGTCTTGAACTCCTGGCTTCAAGCGATTCCCCCTGCGGCAGCCTCCCAAAGTGCTGGGATTATAGGCATGAGCCACTGCTCCTGGCTGGAAAACATTTTTTTACAAAAAAGTTATGTACTCTTGGCAGCAGTGTTTAAGGATTCCTAGAGATGTGGCTTAACAAATCAATATGCAACATTTTCACCGTAAATGCTTTTAGGTGATATGAACTCTCTGGGAAGCCAGTTAGCAGCTGAAATCTGGTTTGCTTAAGCTAGAGAGACCCACAAAAGACTTACTGTCTCAAAGACTCTGAAGAGAATGAGGCATTTAAAGCTTCATTTCCATTAAAATGCAAATTAGAATTAAAGTTAGCCATATGGTGATGTTCTAATTTTCCCCCAATACTCCTTCTAATTCAAATAAGAGACAATTTCTATTTCTAAATTCTTTAATGATGTAATTCCTCACAATTATAAGTATATGTAATATACTCTTTTTCTATCGACAGCAATATAAGTGCATCTGATCACTTGTAGGGCCATATGGTATGATGAGAAACTAATCTACTTTAAAAAGTTTTATTTTCCCAGAATATGTTCTCCCGTTAGTTATATGTGTACTATCACTCAGCTTTTTAGAGAGTGGCTCTCAGAATTTTGACAAAGCCTTAAATACGTCTAAAAAACTCAGAACACATGGAAAATATGGCATATTGGAAGATTAAGTATAGACTACCAACTAAAGCCAGACTGAAAGCCTCCATGAGGACAAAGTATTTGCAACACTGTGTCTGATTCCCAGAAGCCCCTAGAAAATAAATTGGCTGCTCATCTGAGAACCATATTCAGGTTTATATTAGTACTTCCATGATCAAAGAAAACAATGTTTTAACTTCAGGGGTTCTTACCTCTTTTATGATATGAAAATAATTAGAATCCTTAGCATTGTCTTATTCATCACATAACAAACCTTTTTATTACTCCCTTTTTTTAATGTGAGAAAATTGAAGCTTTGGTAGGAAGTGTCAGAGTCTAGATTTGATCCCAGGTCTTCTAATCAAAGTCCTGAGCATACACTTTCCCCCACCCACTTCTAGACCCCTTCTCGTCTCAGCCCCAGCAGCTCGAGCTCCTCATCTCCCACTTGAGCCTTTCTCCAAGGAAACAGTCAAGGAGCCTCAGAGGACTCTTAGGGAATAGAGGAGAAACTGTACGTGAGCCAAGCAGAATGTGAATAAAACACTTTACTCCATAGCATTAGATCCTCTGCTGGTTTGCTCATTGCTTTTGTAAACTATGTAGGAAGAATCCTAGAACTAAGGAGTATGGATCTGGCCACTGTGTAATCACAGGCACGTCAGAAAAAGCTCACAGGACTAAGCAATTAACTAATTCAATGAGTATCTATTGCATCCTACCATGTATCCATCACATGGCAAAATATAGCACATTCTCAGTCTTACACTGAAATTTAGTGGTGGTGGGCAGCGGGGGACTACGTAATTGGCACAAACACCTAGTGAGTTATTTAATGGCAGGAAACTTTTATATGTAGATAAGAAAGCTCAGCATTGTTACATATAAAATCTATGCAAAATAAGTAATATATTTATGTGGTGTATTATAACTTTCAAATCACATATTCATTTGGTTGGATTCAAACAGTACTGAGGGTGAGAGAAATAGATGTTACACCATTTTGCAGACAGGAAAACCAAGGCTCAGAGGGCAGAGACTGTGTCTGACTAATGAGTATGTGAGCTTACACATTTTGAGTCTCAGGTATTCCTGCAATTTGTTTTAAGGTTTTGTTTGGACAAGCTCATTTTCTTGTTTTAAGTGAGGTAGGACTATATCTCTGTTTGCCAAAATAGACAAGCAAATTAGTAACTAGCCTGGCAGAATCTCCCCTTCCTGTAAGGGATGTAGCAAGTTATAACACATGAGGGCCATGGCAAAGCAGCCACCTCTATGATCACCCCTGATCAGCCCTGTTGTGATTACCTGTGACAGTCAGTCACGCATAGAACATGGGAATGCATTCATTCTCAATTTAAAAACCATATAAAATGACCCAAAGAGTTGTGTCCAATCTGATTCTTGAAAATGCGTGTTCTGATTGATCAGTAGAAAGAGAACGCAGATGCATCAGCCCCTTCTGAGAATACCTTTGGGAAAGTACCAGAGTGCTGAAATGCTTTGAGCCTGAGCAGCGGCTGCCAGCAGTGAACAGTCAGAACAGCTTCCATGGTGCACATCAGTGACCTGGCTTCATGCCACATGTGTTCTACAGTGGATGTTCACGGGGAAGGGGAGGAAGCAGGGACGGGGGATCATTTGGGAAGCTGGAAAGGTCAGATATGATGGCACCTGGTAGAAAATTGTTCTTGCAGATTAAACAGTTTGGGGTGGGTATGAGGATAGCTCTCTGTCATTAATAAAAATGAAAATGTTCCTGAAGAACTGTTAAGGCCAAGTTATGATGACTGAGTATTAATGACATCACAACTGGGTCCTTTGCCTCTCACCATTTTCTTTTTGAAAATTTGTGGTTATTTGCCTCATCTTTAGTGCTTAAATTCCAGAAAATAATATAGACTAATTTTTCACTTTGGTTAGCTGAGCCAACAACCTCACTTACTAGAGGGAAATCAGACATAGCAGCTCTTTTCTGAGATGGCTTATTTAGGGTGTCAAGGCTGTTGGTCGTCATGAACTTGCAATCAGCATTGTTCATTTGCTCATTCCATCAACACTGTGGAAGAGATATGTGCCAGGGGCTATCCTGGGTGCCACTGGGGATAAAGGGCGAACGAGAGTTAGCCTGAGTGGCTTTACAGTCGAGAAGGAGAAATAAGAGGATACACATGTGACACAGGCTGTCCTTATGAACTGTCAATGGGGCTGAGCCCTGTGTAAAGATCTCTTCTTCTAGGAAATAGGGGAAGAAAGCCTTGGTGGTGTGGGATGGAAACAAGGAATGGTGAGGTCTTTTAGTTCAGGGAGTGGTTGAAAAGGATCGAGTCCTTTTCAGGAGTAGTAGGTTTTCCTGTTTGGTTAGAAGAAAGGTCTGAGGAAGATATAGCAAGATCCAAGACTGATGGATAAACTAGAGCCAAACTATGGATGGTTTCAGTGTCAGGCTGAGGAACTCCTACCAGGCAGTGGGAGTAATGAAGGTCTTTTTTTGCTGAAGGCAGATGCAAAGAAGCCTGTGCATTAGACTGATAAATCTAACTGGTATACTGGATGGATTGAAATGGAGAAATGCTACGGTGAGAGAGACAAATTAAGTGGGAGAGCTATTGCAATAGACCAGATAAAAGATCATGCAAGCCTGTGCTAAGAGAGGTGGTGCATAGACTGTGAGCTGTTCAGAAATGAAAACTATCAAGTCTCGGAGACTGATTAGATGTGGGTCATGAGGGAGAAGAAAGAGATACAGGTAAGTCCAAAAAGGGGCTGCAGCAGGAGGAGGAGCATGTTTTAAGGAAGACCTAGCAATTTCAGCTTAAGTCATGTATTCGTTTGCTAGGGCTGCCATAGCAAAATACCACAGGCTGGGTGGCTTCAGCAGCAGAAATTAATTTTCTCACTGTTTGAGAGCTGAGAAGTCCAAGATCAAGGTACTGAGAAGGCTTGGTGTCTGCTGAGGCCTCTCTCCTTGGCTTGCAGATGGCCACCTTCTTGCTGCGTCCTCACATGGTCTCTCTTCTGTGTGCACATATCCCTGGTGTCTCTCTGTGTGTCCAGTTTTCCCTCTTCTTAAAAGATCACCAGTCAGATTGAATTAGGACCTGTCATAATAGCCTCATTTAACTTAATTACCACGTAAAGTCCCCATCTTCAAATATAGCTGCATTCTGAGGTGAGACTTCAATACATGCATTTTGTGGGGAGACAATTCAGTCCCTAACAGGACATGCAGAGTTTGAGGTGCTGGTGGACATCCCAGAGAAGCTGTCTAGTAGATAGGTGGTTTGAAGCATAGGCTTGAGCTCAGGGACAGGAAAGGGTTGGGGATGGAGAGGAGAATGTCATAATCTGTGCATGAACTGAGGTCAGGGGAGAAGATGAGAAGAAAAACATCACTCTGGGGGTCATGTTGATAAAGATAATAATAAAATAGAAATAGCTGCTGTGCATCAAATTTTCCATATGTTAGTACTGGACTTAGCCCTGTGGATTCTTGGAACGACACCTCTGTGAAACAACAGTTATTATTACTGTTATTTTCATCATTTACCTTGGTTTTATAGAAGAGAAAGCTGAAACTTGGAAAGGCAAAGTGATTTTCTAAGGCCTAATAGTTTTTAAGCAGCAGAATCAGAATGTGGAGGTCAAGTAAGTCTGACTTCGAAGATCCGTACCCAAGCACTGGGCCACACTGCCTTCAAGGAAAGCAAGTAGAAGAGAAAGAAGAAAGTCAGAGGCAGCATCAGTATTTGGTAGGGGATGCAGAGGAGGAGGATAGGGAAGAGGACCAGAGAGAGGATAGTCATAAACAGAATCATCAGAAAGAAAGGATGGGCCGGGAGCCAAAGGTGTTTGTGGGGCACAGCCAACAAGGCCAAATATGGCACAAGATGAGTAGGAAAGACTTACCAGTGGGCTGGGTGGCAGGGAGGCTGCTGGTAACCTTCGTGAGAGCTGGCTTTCTGGAGCAGTGGAGGTAGATGACAGATGGCCATGTGTTGAGGAGAGACTGGGGAGCGAGAAGAGGAGGTGGCAAGCTCCGTCATCATAGGAAGAAGGTGAGAAAGCTATGGTGGGAGGGGAACAGAGTCAAGGAAAATTTATTTTTAAAATGGGACAGAAAGATATTAAAAGATGGGTAGGTCGAAGGCATGGGGGAGGATGTAACTTCTGAAGATAGCAGAGAGGAAATGATTTAATGAGTAAGGCCTTGGCAGAGGTGGGTGGCAGGGTGAGCCCTCAGGTTGAAACCAACTTTAAAAAGAAGCAGGGACTCTTTCTGTGAGACTAGAGGGGATTAATAAAAGATGGGTGATGAGACGAATGAGTTAGGAGGTTGACTGGGTTGGAACAAGAGACAAAAGGAATTATAATAAATAGAACAAATGTGTCTGAAGAAAGGTAGCAGCAAGAATGACGAGTTCCTGAACCACAAGACACATCAAGCCAAATATGGTTCTGTTTTCTCATTCTAAGGCTTGAGCTGGTCTTAAAACTCAGCTGAGCCTGAGAGTGGACCCAAATAGCTTCAGCTGGCAGGATTATTGGGCTGCCCAGGACCAATAACTATTTGAATGTATACATCGAGAAACATTCCCAATCAGCTGATATTTATGGAATGACCTCTATGTGTAAAGCATTATAATTTCTTGGGAATTTATAACCTTTTACAAAGGTTTCCCAACTTGCTTTCATATGTAAATTTAATCCCACCCTTAGCCTGTGGCATAACGAAGTACACATATAGAACCTGGATTAGGAATGGTTATGTGCTGGTCCCTGGCCTTCTCAAGATTGTGTTTATAGATGTTTATAACTTGTTAGAGTTGGCTTTGGTAATAAGCACATCATATAACAAAGGGACTCAGCCTCTAGCGATCTGGCTTGGCAACACTGAGAGCCAATTAATTAGAAGGTAATTTAATAACGTTGCTTTTAAATCATCCATGTGATATAATAGGATTCTGGACTTTTTGAAGCAATAGGCATTGTCTAGCGATAATGCAGGTATGTGTGTATTTAACAGTGCGGGCGTGAGAAGGGCATGGGTATTCAAGTGTTCTTTAAACCGCTTGCAGTGGTTGGAGCACTGCTCTGTGTTTGGGAACTGAGAATGGCTGATTTCTCCCCAGAGAGTCTCGTTGGTGTGAGAAGCACTTGGTTTGGTGTCTGGATCTCATGAAGTGGATGTTGAGGTGGTGGAAAACAGAGGAAGAAGGTTTGTATGAATGCTGCAAAGCCATGTGTCCCACATCAAATCTAAAAGTCACTGGGGACCAAGGCTGCCATCACTTGCCCCAGGAGCTAGGAATAGCTCACTGATATTTGCCTCCTTGGAGGCATCTGGAAGTTGGCTTCTTAAATATTTAGAAGCAAATACTTGGAACTTGGCTAAAGGATTTCTGGGTCTTGTGTTCCAGCCCGCACCATGGTTTATACAGGAGGGTCTCTGCAGACAAATCTGAGCTTGCAGAGGCAGCAGTCAAAACATACTTTCACCTTTTCAGACTCCACACACCTTTGGCATCTTAAAGTAGGCATTTGTTTTAAAATGGCAAACGGTATATTATGAATTTCAACAAAATTCATCATGTACCACTAAAAAATTGGCATAGTTTCTCTGAGAAGCAGAGTAGGGAATGCAGGTACCTGGGGACACATACTTTACAATAAGATCCTTTAAGTCTGTGAGCTCCACTTTTTTTTTTAAGGACAGAAAATAGAAACATTGAGCTAGAAGAGATAGTTAGAGGCCATTTAGTTTACCCTAGTGAAAAGTAAGAAGAAACATGTTGCGCATTACAAGTGCCCCTCATTCCAGACTAGGTCCCTCATTCCAGGACCTAGATGAGGAGGAGGAAGTCTGTCAGTGTTTTCTGAATGATACATCAGAAGTGTAGACTGATGAATGCTACTAATATTGGATGCAAAATATCTGCAAGCTTCCTATCAGTTAAAGCAAAAAAAAAAAAAAAAAGCTGTATTCACAAGTCCTTGTTTTTAAAAAGCATGCTGTTTCACAAAGACAGAAACATCCTGAGTGCTGAGAACAATTTATTGCATGGGTTATTTTATGACGGGCATGGTAACAACCAACTATAAATATGGCTGTTTCTCACAGTGGCTCTTAATGAAAACACCGAACATGATCTGAAGTCACAATGATATGAAGGGATTCTAAAGAGAATTAGGTAGTACAGCTGGGCTGTGTAGGTCTTTCGTGGCTGGATTTGAAGGATTGACTGGCTGACTGGTAGCATTTCTTCCTAACAACCTGACCTGGATGCCAGGGAGGACCCAAAGCCACATGACCAACATAGGGCACAATTAAGGATGCTCATGTCACTCAAATTAAGAATGGAAGGAGGAGAAAAGGTTGAGCAATTTAACTGCTATTTAAAAATTCTACATGTTAAAATAAACATGGATATATGATATATGATATATATATGTATGATATATAACAAAAATCACAAGGATATATATATATACAAATATATATATATAATTTTATTATTATTATTATTGAGATGGAGTCTCGCTCTGTCACCCAGAGTGAAGTGCAATGGTGTGATCTCAGCTCACTGCAACCTTCACCTCCTAGGTTCAAGCAATCCGCCTCAGACTCCTGAGTAGCTGGGACTACAGGCACATGCTGCCACACCCAGATAATTTTTGTATTTTTAGTAGAGATGGAGTTTCATCATGTTGGTTGGGTTGGTCTTGAACTCTTGACCTCAGGTGATCTGTCTGCCTTGGCCTCCCAAAGTGTTGGGATTATAGGTATAAGCCACCCCGCCGAGCCAAGAATGTTTATTATATTGAAATCTCTCTTTGAAGAAATTTCTTTTTTTAGCAGGTCACTTCAGGCTATATCTGTAGATGTTGTGATAAATATATTCTCTGCTGACCCTGGGAACAATGTGATGGAAAACTCTGAAAACCCTCTTAAATATATTATTTTACTTGAGCTTTTAATAGGAGTTATATGACTGACAATTCAAAATTGGAGTCCCCAGTCAGAAATTGAAGAGTAGACTTTGTAGATTAAGAAAGGAACCCCAGACCTTTGTCCTGGGCGGTAAGCAGAAAAAAAAATGAGGTTTTGTTGTTAAATGAATACATCCTCTTTCATTGCTTCTGAGCAAGAAAGTTTTATTCCAGCCAACACACAAATGCTGGCACACCTAGATGTGCCTGGATGGAGAAATAGGTAATCTGTGAGTTATAGGTGCTATTCTAGTTTAAAAATCTCTGTGATTTAGTGAAGGGTTTTGCATTTGCCTGCAATAGTCTTTGCTGTCATTTTAACCCTCACACTAAAAATGGGTCTTTACATTGAATTGCTTTGAGTTATTGCCAGGGTTAAAGAGCAGCACTAGAGTTTCAAGCATGGTAGAAACTTCTGTTCAGAATGCGGAACAAGTTTCATTCCAATCCAAGGAGACAACGGCAGCAGAGTTTGCTGCTTTTTATTACTGTGGCAGCTCCTTGTAAAACTTCCCTTCCCTTCTCCAGTGGTTTCCTGTCGCACAATTGGAATATAACTCACAGTCCTGCCCGTAGTCCACAAGGACCTAGGGGGTCTGTGCCCTTAGCCCCTCACTCACGGTCTGGCTTGCTCCTCTCTAGCCACGGTGGCTAATGCCTCCTTATGTCCACCTCTGGCTCAACTCTCCACCTGGTGCCTCTCCCACAGACACCAGCAACCTTGATCTCTCACCCTCAAGTACCTGCTCAGTTTTAACCTTCTCTCTGCCACCTTTCCTGATGCATCATCCCTGTCCCCTTACCCAGCCTATTTTTCCTTCAGAGCACTTATCACTAACTCTGTGTATTTGTTTGACGATTTGGGTTAATGTCTATCTTTTCCCATTAGAATATAAACTACACAAGGGCAAAGAATTTGTCTCTTTTGTTCACTGCTATATTCCACCATCTAGAATAAGACCTTGCCCAGAGTATGTACGCCATAATTATTTTGGAAAGAATAAGTTAATTTTAATATTCTGTTCATCTTAGAAGATCAATGGCTAGAAAGAGGCCACCATATAAAGATTGGTGGCCTGTGGCTGGTATCACATGACTAGACACAGCATTTGTGTAGTGAGAAGAGGCAAGGGAAAAATGAAACATTTTTAGTCTCCTCCTAGGGGAGAAAATTCTGGAGAATCAGGATCTTTAAGGAGGATGCTAGAAATAGAATATTGCAGAGGCAATTAGTGCCGTGGATGGTTTTCTGAGACTTTTCATCACCAGGGATTTCTTTTTAAAATTTATCCCATATATTTTGTCAGATCTTTCTATTAAAACCCTAAGCTTTTTCAATAATCGTTCATTGATCTTTTTCACTTTTGTTAGGTAAAGTCATATGCAGCTGCCAATTAGAATGTCAGATTGAAGTAAATAATCAGAGTATCATGACACTATGAGATAATTTCTTCCAAAAGCATGGGCAGAGCTGGTGCAGCCTCAGCTCCAATAATTAGGTGCTCCCTGCTGGACTCTCCGAGATTTTGGAAATAGCTCAAGGGCCCCCATTAGCAATGGAAATTCTGTGACTTGCCCAAGATCACATAGCAAGTTATTGGCAATATTAGACCAGAATCCTGGTCCTGTGACCGCCATGTTAGAGCTCTGGTGTAGTAAAGGTGTACTTTCCCGTGGAACCTAGGTAGCTCTGCTTGAGTTATGCACTTAGAGGCCAATGGCAACAATAGCTATTATTTATTAAAGATATACTGTGTCTGTGCCAGGTGATTTTCCCAAATTTGATTCAACTCTCAGAATAACATTTATGATAGGTATCACTACCCTCATCTTACTAAAGAAGAGGCACAGAGGTCGAGTCATTTGTTCAAGGTCTCACAGCTAGAAAGTAGCTGAGTCAGAATCTGAACCTGGGTTTTTCTGCTTTGAAACCTGTATCTTCTTCCTTACACCTTGCTGTCAGTGTACCCAGTGCCAGGTTCCTGTCCATGACTCATCTGTTGAGAGATTATGCCCTGGAGCTGTGATAATTTTCAATTATTTGGACAATGGAACCTTTCTCCCAAGTTGGTAGGTTCCCAAAAATACCGCCTCTGTAATTCACTGCTTTCTGCACCACCGAGAGGAGAGGAGACAGTTTGTAGGAAAAATGTTGAGGAAGGTGGGTGGTGGAGCCTTCAGAGAGGATGATCTCTCAAACTCAAGTTATTTCTATCATCACCCAAATCCTTACAATATTCCACGGTGTTTCTCCTTCTATAGTTCATCCTCATCCTATATACACACAGTGTATGATTTGTGTACCATGACCTGGGAATCTTTCTATCTGGGAATCACATTTCCTTGCTATTTTTAAAGATGACAGAATTTTCTTTCTTATGAGCTGCCTCTGTGAGCATTGGCAGATGGAGAGTGTCTTGAGCTGTGGTCACAAATGTTTAGAAGCTCTAAAGGTCATGTCTATTGCCTAATGAATATTTGGTTTCTGATAATGGACTTGCGACAAACACCTATCATTTGAATAATAATTTCAGTGATTTAGACTGAATTCTCATTGGCCGCCTTAGGAGATGATATTCCAGAAAGTCCCTGGTGGGTGAAAGACATGGAATTGTGTCTGGCTTTGAGATGTTAAAAGGGAAACAGTACACTTTGTTCTTTGGCGAGCTCCCATTTAACTGACAAATCTGTTGAGCTGGAGAAGCTTTGTTTAAGTAAGAAATAAGGAATGATTTAATTCATGTGACAGTCTAAATATGATATTTCCAAGACAGGCTGGGAGATGTCTGACCTCTTTTCTCTAAAGAAGAAAGTGTAGTCTGGTGGGAAAAGCATGAACTTTACAAACAGAGAGACCTGGATTTTTAATTCCAGGGTCACTGTTCATTATTATTATTGCTGTTGTAAGTAATAATAATAACAATAGTAATATGTCTGTCCTAGCTGGTTTTCCTAAATTTGATCTCATTCTCAGAATAACCTTTATAATAGGTATCATTATCTTCATGTTACAAAGAAGAGACACAGAGAGTTCACTTTGCACATATAGGGAGTATACTAAATGCTTGCCTGAATTATCTTAATTATTACAACAATCCTATGACTTATAATGAAATAGTATTAGTCACCTCTAATTTACAAGTGAGGGGACTGAGGCTTAGAGAGTGTATCAGTCAGGGTACCGGGAGGAAACAATCGAATCCAGATAATTCCAATAAAGAAACCTTAATGAGATGACTCCTTACAGAGGTGGCGCAGGGATAAGGGAAGCAGCAAAGGATGTTGAGGCACCCAGAGACTACAGTCCTGGTATACTGTTACCACCTCTAGTGCTGGAGGGACAACCAGAGGAAAGAGTGAGTGGTGGCATGTTGCGGGGCGTGGCGGGGCTGCCTGGTGGGAGCTGATATACAGGGGTGCTGTGACAGCCAGAAATGTGCGCCAAGTCAGGGGAAAGTGTGGAAGAAATGCCTCAACCTCTGTTTCCTCCTCCTTCTGATCTGTCTGTGCTTCTTGTTGACTACACCCAATGGGAAGCCAGAGGACAAGGGAGAGTGAAGATGCTTTGCAGATCAGTCCCAGGGCACAGGCAGATTAGAGGATGAAAGCATCCAGTTTCTTCATCCTGAAGAAGCTGGATGGACCTCATTTTGTTTGAATATTGAAACTGATGATGCCACACATATGCCAAGAGGGTATGAAAGGCTTAAGTCACACAATGAGGCTTTCTGGGAAGAGCATGGCAGCTCCTAAGCAGGTTTGATAATGGCTTAAGAGAGGAGGGAAAGGAGACTCATTTGGTATTTTTATGGTGATTGAGGGTTACACCAGGGTGAGGGTTCTCGTGCATGGTTTAAAATTCCAGCCAGCACCAAAGAGAAAGCACCCAGGCCTTCTAATCAACTTGTCAAGATGGGGGCTGGGGGTGGAAGGAGAAGAGGGAGGAGTGAATCTTTAAGGCTGTCAGCAGTCAAACATCAAAACTCGAGTCACATCCATTATAACAAGGAGGCAGGTGGAGATTAAGCAGCAGAGAGAGATTCGATGTTGTGCCCCAAATTACTGAACTGCTAAGTGATTAATAGTTAATCACTTGGTTTTCAACCCAAGTCAGTCTTTGGCCAAAACTCGTGCTTTTAACTATCACAGTAACTGACTTTGTGACCTTGAGCAAATTACTTAATCTCTCTGGGCCTCGACTTTCTCATCTATAAAATGGAGATAGTATCCCTGTGCCTGGCACAGTTATGATTGTTATCCTTTTGCTTCTGCTGCAGTTGTTATTGTTCTGGAAAGCCTGGTGTTCTAGTGTCTCTGTGAAAAGTCTGGCAGATTCAACTCCTGTTTCTCTAAGCAGCATATCCTGCAACACCAAGCTATTACCTTTTTCTCAAGACAAGGTTGAGAAGACTCATCTTGCCAAGTCAATCAACAGTCAAGTTTAACATCTGTCGCCCTGGCATGCTTCAGAAAAGGACGGCTGTACAGCCTCAGTCATTCTGATGCCACCATAATATGATGGAGTTGCTGAGAAGTGAAAGGGGCCTCTCTTACTCCATCCTTGGCTATGAACGCTGGAATACTGTCTTTCTAAGATGCTAGGAAAAGAGGGATGTGAGATGGACAAATTTGTTTTCCAGTGTTCCTTTAATGTCATGTGGTTCTTGAATCTTCTATTTATTTAATGCTATTGCGGTTCACCTACCCCATGGGCAAAGAGGTGCTTTGCACATAGTGTCTCCTTGATGAATCTTTGCTGAATTAAAGACTAATTTTTTGAACCAATGGCATACCAACTAAGCTACTAATGGCTTATGTGTTTTTCTTTCCAAAAAATACACCTAACAAAATAAATTATAATGAATGTTTCAGAGAGAATTTTGCTGGTGGCCACCTTTTCACTTGTGGGAACTGAAATCACTTCTGAAAAATCCCAGGTCCCCAGACTTCACATGAACAATTGATCGATTAGTTGATGACACCAACCCATAGCCTGGGGATAAGTATGTACCAGGCCTGCAAATGCCAGTTGTTCCAGCCAGGGGACTGGCTGTTAGCTAAAGATATTTGAGAAAAAGCTGTAATAGGAACTTTTTGGGGGATTTTTAAAAATCATCACTGAAAAAAAAAAAAGAAAAATCCTGGCATATGTCCTTTAGCCAGCAGCCCTGTTGTGGATAAGAACAGATGCTACCCTGGCTAAGTAAAAAGCACAACATGAGTCTTTTTCTTCCTGCTTTTAAACCAGAAAACACCATCCATTGCAGGCCAAAACAAGACAGGTGGCATCCATTGGAATTGGAAATGAGGTGCTGAGATAATAGACTGTGGGATCCACCGTGGCCGGCCTCGAGGGAGTGGCTCCCTGTCAGAGAGCTCATTGTTTTTCTCTTTCAGTGAGCAGGCTGTATAAAATGTACAGCTCCTGATGCCACTTTGATTCCATAACTAGTATTAATTGTTCTTTTGTGCGCCCTCCTTTGCACAATTTGCTTTTGATGAACCGCAAGTGCTCATTGTGACTACGCAGGGCTGCCTCGAATGGAGACCCTGGGCTTCCTGTGAAGCAACATGGGAACAAGTTGTTCTGTGTGGGACGATTCCCAAAACAGCTGGAGAGTTCCGGAAGTGCCTGTGTCACCGGAATCATTAGGGCTAGGGAGTGTAGACTTGGAGTTTATGGGGAAGACAGCCACAGAAGCTTCAACCACCACTCGACTGGAAAAGGCAAAATTGTATGGGAGATCAGGTGGGCTGCGGGCCTCTCTGTCCCCCTCATTATAGGATGACACCCTCGGCTGTCCCTGGCTGCTCTGTTCTCCCAGTCCCTTGCTTCCTATAAAGTAGGGTGGGGAGGACTGGGGGCTGGGGGACCAGACTTATGTTTCAGATTCTCCCCCTTTCATACTGTTTCATATCTTCATATCCCCACATCCCCATAACAACAATAAAACCCATGCTTTCTGGCACTCAGGACTCAGTGAGGGGTTCTTAAATGCAAGGAAAGCTCTGAGTTAAAGAGCCTTTCAGCAGATTAGTCTATTTACAAACCTGGCTAATGGTGACTTTTGTATTTTTGCAACATAGCTGTGCTTATAACCAAAGTAGGGGAAGGTGGATTTCAGTCATCATGAAAGAGCTGGTTTGGGAACTACTTGGGAGCAGGAAGTATCTTTTCATTTTCAAAGCCTCTCAAATTAAGCCACAAGGAGCCTGTGTTAGGCAGTGAGAATCTCATGGGAAAAGAATGAAAAGATGATGGATATAAAGAGGTCCAATGTTTCCACATCTTTTGATCCAGGAGTTGCAGTTCTAGGAATCTGTCTTAAAAAAGAAAGGTTCAAATGCAGACCATGCCTATGCGTGAAAATATTTATTGCCGTGGTATTTTTCCAGCTGGAAGATTAATTATTCTAAGAGCTGGTCACATAATCCTTTTGAGTGAGAAAGCTGCCTTGGGTCAGGTGACAACTTCTAGGGTAAAGGTAAAGCTTCATGAATATGCCTGATGAAACTTATGGAGATGAGAGTGTCTGGTGAGGGATAGGAACTGGACAAAGAGATAACAAAACTGTTCTGTCCATGATGCTTATGGGAATCTAGGGGCTAGGAAGAGCAGACAACAGAACAGACAGAGGGGAGAGGATGAGGAACAGAGCATTGGGAAGCAGGGGGCATGGGAGCTATGTAGAAATGTCGGGGCTTGCTGGGTAAGTTGAAGGAGGGTGTGGCCTGCAGGCATCTATCTGTATGAGTTTATTTGAATGAGGGGAAAGATTAAGGAAAAAGGAGAAAAGCTGAATGGGGAAGACAAAGTGGTATCTACTTGGTCCATGGGCAGAGCTCATGCGTCTAAGAAGAGAGGTGATTTTCCCAGAGGAATTTTAGGGCTTTGCTACTCAATGTACCATGCTGGGACCACCAGCATGAGCATCTCCTGAGAGTGAGTAGACCCACCCAAGACTTCATGATTCTGGATCTGCATTTTAACGTGATCCCAGGTGACTTGTGTGCGCATTAATGTTTGAGAAGTGCTGTCCTGGGAGACCCACAGTATCTGAATACATCTAAGAGGGTGCAAAGAGCAGCCTCTCCTCACATCTGCTTAGAGCTTTCCCCAGGGTAGGACACAGAGTATGGAAGAGAACCAGTCAGGACCTTGAGGTCTTAGGGAGGGAGGAGTGGTGGTTAGAACAGAATCCTCAAGAGGTTTTTCAGATGGAAAGCAGTGACAGCAGCTGAGAGAGAAAAGTGGGTGAGGATTATTTGAGAACAAGTATGAGATATGATGAGAGGTCTCAGAAATATCATTGGGGTGTGGTGGCATGTGCCTGTAGTCCTAGCTACTGGGGAGGCTGGGGCAGGAGAATCGCTTGAACCTGGGAGACAGAGATTGCCATGAGCCGTGATAGCACCATTGAACTCCAGCCTGGCGACACAGTGAGACTCTATCTCAAAAAAAAAAAAAAAAAAAATCATCATCATTGGGGTTTAAAGTAGGCGGGGATCTTGAGTCACACACGAGCACCCTTTGGGCTGGTGCTGTCAATACCACTTTAGATCGGCCTTGGGAAGCCTTGCTGGTCTGCATACTTACTATAATCTTCTCATAAACAAAGAATATAGGCAGGGAAATACTATATAATCAGTCATATTGGTTTGAAAACATGATTAAAAAGAAAAAAAGAATAGAAAGAACTGTGCCTTTATTTATTTCTGTGTAACTCAGATTTTACCTTCCTATATACTTGTACTTTGCAAATTTTTTTCCAATGAAGATAGGTAAATATAAGTAGCAAAAATGCAGCAAAATGTAAACAGTGCTTGCTTCTGAATGGTAATCATGTGAAATTCTCCCCTTGTCTTCATATTGCTCTGTGCTTTGCAAAGTTTCTCTGTGAACTGGTAATACTTCAGACGGGGAAACAGAAAGACACATGCATGTGGAATCAGAAGACCTGTGACCCAGGTGGACACCTGCCCCCAATAGCTTTAGCCCAATCATGTGTGCTCTACAGTCACTGTGACCTCCTTCAACCTCTACTTGCTCATGTGTAGACAGATACAGTCACAGAACCTAGCGGCTACAAAGATAATGTGTGGGGAAGACTTTGTGAACTGGTAAGTACTATACAAATGTTAATACCAAGGCTGGCTTGGTGAGCCATGAGGTCCATTCCTTGGAGCTCTTCCAACTCCTCCTTGGTCCACCCTGCGGGAGGTCAGTGGAGGGTGTCTACCTCAGGCTGGCTTCAGGGAAAGCATCGGAAGTGGTCTTTCTCTTCTACAATTTAGTGGAATATGTGGGCCCAAAGTCCCTCTTCCCCTTCAGGCAGTTTGACTCAGAATTCCTGAACTTCTCTTAACAAAATGCCACCTGCTGTCTGTCAGATGGTAGTAGCATCTCTTATTAACATTGTTAGATCTGGCCATAATGCTTTTCTATGGAGTCCTTACCATCTGATGTGACAGTGGAATTCTTTAGGCCTGTTCGCTGGTTTACTTTAGGAAGAATTATTATCCAAATCTTAGAGTAACAATAACAACAATAAACCAACAAGGATATATATCTGAAATCTTGAAAAGGTCTTTGAAATAGCACTAGATGTAACTAACAAGCAAAATTATCTATCAGGCCAATTTAGTATATGTAGAAGAATCACCTTCCTATAGCGACTGAAATGTTCTGCTAGGGCTCTTCACACATAAAGCCACTTTGGTCCTACAAGCCCAATGCCTATGTTCTGTAGGGTTGCTGAGTCCAGAAGCATTTTTAACTTGCAGTCTGGAGTACTGCAATTCAGGGCAACCACAAACTGATGAGATAGCCCACATGTCCTTTGCTTTTTTAAAATACCAGTGCAGATGTGATATGGAAACCCAAGGGTGATGGCTCACATGGAGGCTTGGCAATCCAATACCTGGTGACAATGCAAGATACCTTGTGAGACTGAAGTCCCAACTGACTCCACTATTAAATTTTGCCAAACAAAGAGGAATTAGGGTTCAGATCTTCCCTACGGTTTTAGAAAGATTTCTTAATTTGCAGAGGTGCAATGTTAAGGTAATACTATAACCCAGTTCTTTGATTTATTTCTGTTTTTTTCTTACATTCATCATATGTGTCTTTGTTGTGATAACGTATAAAATAAAAAGAGTAACAAAGATTTTAAAGTTAAAAAAATTGACATACAAATATAAAATGACCAAATATCACTGATTTTATTCAACTCAAATTACAAAGGAAATCAGTAAGCTATTAAGACTGATTTAGAGGAACGGGGATACATACAACCACTCAAAAAAATTCTGAAATAAATTTGTGAACAGATATAAACATGTTTGTCTTCCTAAAGGGCAATGACATTCAAGGCTGTCTTTTCTGTCAGAGAGAAATCAAGTGCATCCAATTACATCAATTGTATCTTATCCCTTTGCATTGTTGCACATGGGAATTCTTTGAGTAACTCTCACAAAAGAATCTTTGCAATGATATGCTTTCTAATAAGTTAACCTTACTTCTACAAAGTTCAAAAATAGCCTAGTCAATGAAAAATTGTTCAAAGGTGCACACCCCTGGTAGAAGAATAGAATCCCAGGAAGGTCTACTGGATTATGTCCAGCACTCCATCGAAAGGATACCTGTTTATCTTTTTAACTTATTTCCAGATTTGGCATAATTTTTCTTAGCAATTGTTTGATAGAATGTTGCTTTTCAAAACATAATTTTAATTTAAAACATTTGCAACACATGTATCATGCTTTTGTTTGGAGTAGTGTTTTGTTTTATCTTTGAAAGGAAGAAATCCTTTTATCTATAAAATAGAGATGATCTTACATGTTGACACAGAATTGCTTGTTACAAGTCTTTAATTTTGGCGTCTCTGACTTCTTATTGGCTTTCATCTCGTCAGATACAAGCTAGGCCATTTGTTGACTTATTTGCCCTTGTTCGCGTCATCGCCTTGACAGACGGCGAGCAGTGTGGTGGTCAACAAATATTTACAGGGCCAGCTCCCCCCTGGGTCGGCCAGGCAGGCTCTCTTCCCCCATTCTGTCTCTGCTGCTTTTTCATGGGCCTCAGCTGGGCAGTGACTCATAGAGGCAGCTGGGGAGAAAAGCCTGCCAGGTGGTGGGGAAAGAGACCAGAGTCCCTTGTTGGCACACAAGCAGCCCATTAACTCCCTGAGCCATCAAGGTGAGGAGGGCGGACAGCTTTTCCTTTCTTTCCCACATCCTTGCCCTTCAGGCTGTCCCTGCCCTGCCACCGCTTGTTTTCCCTTCCAGGCTGTATGTGATGCCAATTTTCTTTGGTTTACAACTGGGTTTTTTTTTAAGAAGTGGGATTGAGGTAGAGGCGACCTGGTGTATTTGCCTTGCAAGTTAGATTCTGGCTTTCTGCAACTTGGGAGCAAAGTCTGATGCACAAGAAGAGATCATACAAAAAATACTAGCAATGTTTTTTAATGACTCTCATTACTTTCCAGACATTGAAATGGGTGCTTTATATGTACATTTTAAAAGAATTTAATGTAGCAGAATATGCAAATATAACTACATTATTTACTGATGCTGCTTGGAAGAAGTGAGCTCTTTGCTCCTGGGGAAAAGGAAACTGCTACTGCTTTTCTAAGGGCTGAGCCTCCTTTCCCTTAAGAAAGACAAACCAGCTCTTTGGTGGTGATGGGCTATTGGGTTCATAAATAATCTACCGGTTCTCCCTAGGAGCAGTCTAATATCTGTCATTTAAAAAAATGTTTTCTTACTCCTTAACCTTGTAATCCAGAAACCCAATCAAGGAAATCTGGGAAGAGGCCTCAGTTTCTCAGTCTACGGAAATAACCTCCAAAGATGCTGTTCCCCTCATGAAACCGAGGGGGAAGAAAAACATGTTTTTGTTTTTTGTTTGTTTGTTTGTTTGTTTTCCCTCTAAGTGTCGAAAAAGAAGGGTTCAAGGCAGAAAAGAGTGGAATTCCCCAGGAGTCAGGACAAGGAAAGGGGGGTGATGGGCGGATCCAAGAGCGGTAAAACTTGAGCCACATGTTCCCAGCACTCTGGAGGGTGCCGGTGCTTGGAAGGAAACAGCTCAGAGTTGCCTGTGGGCACTGGCCACCAAAAGCAATGAGTCCTCAATGTGAAGTGGGCATGGAGGGATTGCAGCCACCAGTGGGGTCACCTGCCTCCGCTAAGGCTGTGTGAGTGTGGCAAGAATGCACCTTTGGGAGGTGATCTCAGTAGGCTGACAATCTGAGGCCCTGCCTCAAAGGTCTTTGATTGGGTTCCTGGATTACCAGGTTAAGCAGTAGGGCACTGTAAAGAAAAATGACAGCCATTGGGCTAATTGTGACATTGATTAGTGGAGACCTGTGTGTGGACTTGCCATACTTTGAAAAAAATAATTGGAAAAAATCTATGATAGTCCAAAACAGGAAGAACTAAAGTCTACACTTTGGAATCATTGCATAGATGGTAAAACTAAAGAAAAGCAAAATAATTATCAGAAAGTTTAAGTGGGAGGAAGGGTAATAAAATGAGGATTCGCCACCTAAGTAAGGCCTCAGGACAAAATACAGGGCCCACCATTGAATTTGAATTTCAGGTAAATAATAAATGATATTTTTGATTCTCCAAATATTACATGGAACAAACTTATGCTAAAAAAATCATTTGTTTTTTATTTGAAATCCAGTTTCTACATTTTTAAATTGCCAGTCTGGCAACCCTGCTTTTAAGGCACTGGCCATGATGTATTTTATTGACCAGGGGTATGCTATTACTTGACTGAAAGCATTTACTTTATTTTTTAAAAATGTACATACATATTTTATGAGCTTTTTTGTGTATACACTATCATAAATTTTTGTTGAAATGTTCTCACTTCTCAAATACAAAGGAACAACAATTTGTACTAATTACAAAAACATTATCTTAGTTACCCCATCTCTTTCCCCACCCAAATGCTGAATGAAATCCATTCATATTTCATTACAGATGAGGCAACTGAGTCTTAAAAGTTAAATAACATGTCCCTAGCCACAGAGCTGGTAAATAGCAGAATCAGGTTTCAACCTGAGTCTATCAGACCCCAAAGTCTGTACTCCTAACCACTATAAAATGCCTGTGTTATGCAACAGAAAACAACATGGACCAAAATTTCTGGAGGCCCCTAGGAAACTTGCAGCTATGCTTGTCCTTGGAGCAAGAAATGTTCAAATCTCTCTGACAATGGGGTCAAGAGTAAAAAAAATTTATAAAAGAATAGAGGGAATCAACAGACACCCACACTGAGATATCACGTATATTGGAATTGTCTGGCAAGGATTTTAAAGCAGCCATCATAAAAATGCTTTCAGAAGCAATTATGAATGTGCTTGGAACAAATGAAAAAACAGAAATTCTCAGAAAAAGAAGCTGTAAAGAAGAACCAAGTGAAAATTTTTGAAGTGAAAATACAACAGCAAAATTTTTAAAAACATGATGAATGGACTCACTAGCAGAATGGAGAGGCCAGAGGCAAGAATTTATGAACTTAAAGATATAACAATAGAAATTACCCAATCTGAGCAACAGAGAAAAAGAGATATGAACAGACTCTTTCAGGAACCTGTGCAAAAACAACAAAGACCTAATATTTGTGTCATTAGCATTTCAGAAAAGAGGAGAAGAAGATGGAGCTTGAAAAGTCCTCAAAGAAATAAAGGCTGAAAGCTTTCCAAATTTGACAAAAACTGGAAAACCTACAGTTTCAAGAACCTGGGAGAATCCCAAAAAGGATAAACCCAAAGAAATCCACACCAAGAAATCTTATAATCAAACTTCAGAAAACTGAAGACAAAAACAAAACCTCTTAAAAGCAGCAAGAGAGAAATGCTACTTTACCTATGGAGGAAATGACAGTGGATGCCTCATCAGAAACCACAGGGGCCAGAAAGTGGTACAGTATTTTTTAAGAGCTGAAAGCAAATAACTGTCAGCTTTGAATTCTATTTCCTATGAAATTATCCTTCAGGAATTAAAATCAAAACCTTCTCAGAGGAAGGAAAGCTAAGAGTTTCTCACTAACAGACCTACCCTAAAAGCATGGCCAAAGCATGTTCTTGAAAGAGAAAGAAAATGATAAAAGAAGGAACATTGGGACATCTGAAAGCAAGAAAGAACAATGGAGGGGTAAAAATATGAGTAAACACAATAGACTCTCCCTTCTATTCTTAAGTTTTCTAAATTAGGTTTGACCGTCAAGGCAAAAAAGCATGATATTACCTAATATGAATATGTACATAGAGGAATATTTTAGACAATTGTGTTGTAAATAGCCAGGGCAAGAAAAGTGAAGGGACTAAAAGGAAATGAGCTTTCTACCGTTTACTCAAACTAGTAAATAGTGACACTAGTAGATCCTTGTGATGGTCTCTGTCTTGATTGTGATGGTGATTAAAAGAATCTGTCTACACATGCGATAAAATGAGATAGAACTACACACACATTATACCAATGCCAATTTCCTGGTTTTAATATTGTATGATGGTTATGCAAGTGTAATACTGAGAAAATTGAGCAGAGGGTAAATAGGAACTCTCTGCTCTGGGTACGTGGGAACTCTTCATCCTGTCTTTGCAATTTCCTGTAAATCTGCAATTATGTCAAGATAAGAGGAGAGAAAGCAAGAGAGAGCGAGAGAGTGAGTGAGAGAGAGAGAGAGAGGGAGAACACAGAGTGCTACAATTCTCATGTGTTTCCTGGTATATTTGTTTGACTTTATGGTATCTGGAAAAAGTCCTAGTGGCTTTAAAATGTCTAAGTTCTGGCTAGATCGAGACTACACTAATGTAATTGAGGCGTCTGCGGGTCAGCCTGAAACAAGATGATCTTGTGCCTGAAACACATCTTGGTTTCCTATGTCTTTTCAAGGGAATCAATATATTGATTTTCATTTACTTGTCATATGTGGCCAGAACATGGTTTATTCAGAGATGTCCCCTCTCCCTATGCATCAAAAGACATAGAGCGGGCTCATTGAGAGGTCTAAAACACAGTTTTCCTAGACAGGAATAGCCCACAAAACAGAAAGTCTCCTTTTTTGGAATTTCCTCCTCTTCTGGTTTGGCCTTCTGTGCTCGTGGTTCAGTCTTTCTGAGTAATGTGCATATCATGTATACCCAGACCCTTAGCTCTACCTCCAAACTATATTTTTCTTCATCCATCACCATCTTACTTGTGTGCCACTTTCATTGCCCATGTGGATTACTTCAGTATTCTCTTCTTGGTCTTCATTTTTCCGTCTTTTACCCTTAAAATTCATGCTCCATAGAGCAGCCCATGTGGTATTCTAATAATGTCCATCCAATTGCCTACTTAGCCCCTTTCGTAGCTCCCCTTGCACTTGGAGTGAAATGTAAACTTGGTACCATGGCCTGCAGGATTCTGTATGTCTTGGCTCCTGCCCACTTCCCTGGCCTCACTTTTTCTCAGGTACACTGGCTGCTTTTTCACCATCTAAGCTGTTCCATGCATCAAGACCTTGCCCCTCTCCTTGGAAGGGACCTCTTGCTGCTCTCTGTGCCGCTGGTTCTCTTCCTCATCCATTGTGTTGCAGTTGAAATGCCCTGCATCCTGGTGGCTTTCCTTGACCCCTGTCTAAAGCAGCTCCTACCTCATTGACTCCTAGTTATATCAGCCTATGTATTTTCTCCATCACGTTTATTATATTTTCTAATTATCTTATTTGTTTTCTTATTTATTGTCTGTCATTCCCTTAGAACGTAAGCTCCATGAGGGCAGGGATTTTGGCTTCTTATTGAGTGTAGTGGCCTGATCTCAATAGATACTTGCTGAACAAATGAATGAATAGATGAATGAGAAGTGAATTCTAGACTATTAGAATTGGCAGGAATGTTTTTGCCCCAGGACAAGCCCCCTGGGAACATTTGGAGGGTCTTGAGGAGAGAAGTAATGAGACTAACCTGATATGTTCATACAGCACCTTACAGTGTGAAGAGCATTTTGAACTGTGGCACCTACAGCTGCATGAAGTGAACAGGATATCATTATTTTCATTCAACAAATAAAAAGAAGTGAGGTTCCTTAGGGTCACACAGATAAGAGCAGGCAGGAGCTTGGAATCCAGGTAAGACACTTCAGCTTCTCAGCACACAGGCATCTGGTGGAGTGCTTTGCAACAAGATGCCCCTGTCACCCCCAGCAGCTGTGCAGCCTTCACTATTTACCCAGCAGCAGGGGCTTCTGGTGGTCTGCATCAGGTCTTGTCACCTGAATATATAGCAGAGCTAAGAAGAGTTCCCCAAAGAGGGCAAAGACTTCAAGAAGCAACGGAGGCATGCCAACGTGATGCACAGGGAAGAGAGACAGAAGCAGGAAGGGAGATGGAAAATACATCAATGGGAACATTTTTTAAATCAACTCGTGTCTCAGAGGCTTTAGTTGATCAAAACTTAAGCACCTGTTGTTGCATTCCAGAGAATGATCAGAGCAGGACCTGGTCTATTTCCAAGAGCCTCACAGTGCCTCTGCAGTCCCAGAGCCAAGAAGAGGGGGAGACATCCACTCTGAAATCTGACAGTGCCATTGCTAGATTGTAGTCTTGCATAACGTCCTCTGTTTTTTAAAAAACATTGAGATAACGATGAAAGAATCTCAAAAGTAGCTCTTTGTTGTTCCCCTTCTCTTGTTTCAAAAGATCATAGTATTTAGGTGACTAACAATCCCAGTCTCCAAAGAGCCTCCATTGGGGCAAGAATGTTACCACAGAAATTCAACTTGCATATACGTACCTTTAATCATGTGGCAAATCACTTTATTAACCACCAGGGAGTCTAGTCTCATTACTTAATTAAAGCATCTCTTTCTTTTCTTCTTATGAAAACCACATGGGTTTTAACTTCTGTGTGGTTTTAGATTCTTTCCCTGCTCTTTGGATGTCTGTGTAATAATGGCTGCATAAAAGAATTTCTGTTATTTTGTGTTGATGTCTAAAGGGTTAGCAACATTAAATAAAGGGGAGGGGGCAGAGATAGTCTGGATAGGCTCACGTTGGCCAGTGACGTAGCAGCCACTTGGGTGGTATGAAGGTCTGAGTTGTGTACTGTCGCTTACTGCTTTCTCTCGCCAAAACATCTGGAATACAAAATCCTGTCATTAGACAGCCCACATGTTAGAAAAACAAAAGGACAGAAAAAGGAAACCCAATTCCCCCAGAATGGCTGGAGAAAGCCTCATTATTCCTGGTAGGAAATTAGACATTTAAGGTTATACATCAAAGCAACTATTTTTATTACAAGAGGCTCAACATTTTGATTTATCGGGCAGCAGAACAAGACTGTGACACATATTTCCACCTCAAAGAAAAGACAGATCAGGCCTCTAAAATGTCATATATTAAGCAGTTTAAAAATAAAGTCCGTTGCAACAGTAGTTGTAATGATGAAAATTGTATGCTTCTATTCACAGCCCCAAATAAATGGCTGCTGTAGTTCACATGCCTGGAAGAAGACGTGATTTAATCTTGTGGGAGTTTTATTCTAATCCAAGAAAAGCACTAAAACTTTGTAAAATGTTAACAGTGAAAATTGTTAAGTCTGTGCTACCTTCCTACGATGGTCAGCACTGAGCAGGGCCTGTGTACAATCCTGTGTTTCAACTTGAGCTGCACCGTTCAATCAAGAGGGATGGGAAGAGTAGATGTTAAGAATAGGATGGCTTCGGAGAAGTCCACTGAAATAATTAAAGAATAAAACATAGGATTTTGAGACAAGCTAAGGAATTTAGAATACTCAGCCTTGGTTAAAAAAAAATCATAGAAGTTAGATTAGTATAACCATTTTGGGTAGAAGCAGTGTGTTGCATTAAATGGTGACCACCTTGACCCATCTGCATCTGGATGTGACCTTTTTTCTATGACATGGACAATTCCAATCAGATTAAATCAGAGGAGTGCTTCAGTGAGAGTTGAAGAGGGAGAACACAGAGTGTTACCATTCTCCTTTTTCCTGATATACTTGTTTGATTTTATGGTATCTAGAAAAAGTCCATGTACATGATTAAATCTGGAAAAGGAGTTTCTCAGGCAGACTGTAAAGTTGTTGTCTACGTAGATCTCTGGAAAAAAAAGGCATATCTTTCCAAAGAAAATGTGGGAAGAGAATTTAGTGGTAAGAGCAGAGGCTGTGATGTGAGGCTCATGCTTGGTTTCTAGTCCCAGCTCTGCCGCTAACAAACTCTGTGACTTTGGCTAAGTAACTTAGCTTCTTTGGGCCGTGGGTTCTCATCCAAAAAATGAGATCAGACTAGGTGATCTAGAAGACCTCACTGCAGCATATTGATTATAGGAGGAAGGCAGAATAGTCATAGGAGAGCAACGGGATTTTTTTTCATCTTATTCTTAGGGACTCTACTACTTGGGAGGGAAGTTTGTCAGACAAATTAGAGTATCTTGTAGGGATATGCGTGTGTGAGTGTGTGGTTATGCTGGAGGGAGACAAAAGGAACTCTGTGAACCAGAAGTATGTTCATAAAGCTATAGGTGTAATTGGAAATCTAAATGCCGTGCAAAGGAATTCCAAAGGTGAATGCTTTGTAAATTGAATAATTACTGCCACATGCATCTGTTCTGCAAGCACACATTTTCATTAGTTGGGGGCCTGCTGCAATTCTGAATGCCATGTTGTGCTCCATAATTGTGTGTATGAAATAACTTTCAGGACAATCTAACATAACCTAGCACTGAGTGCCAAGAACAGGGATAATGGAGTTTCAGCAACATGAGCCTGAAATACTGCAGAATCCTAATGTACTTTTTGAATCGTCCAAAGATAAATCAATCTTGCCCAGTATACTTTTATTTTTAATTTAAAAGTGCTTTACTGAATACTAACTGTGAACGATTAGGAATCCCTCAATAAATTTTTATTTATCAATTGGATAGTATATCAGATAAATTAGCTAGAACATTGAACTTATTAGAACAACCCAAGTCTCTCAAGCGTGGTGCCAAGGGCCCACCCTCTTTGGTGACTGTGGGACTCACAGAGATAGCAAGTGGGAAAGCATGCTGGAAACCACTGGGCTGATGGCCACACGGACAACTTGTTTGAAAACATTGCCCCGTGAGAACTTCATAAATCAAAGTGGGTCTCCAAAATTAGCCAACCACACCGAGGTCACTGTGAGTCTGCCAGAGATGGCCCCGGTGAGTGGGAGAGGAAGAAGAATGCAGCCGGTGTGAACATATTCTCTAACTCATCTACTGACAATTACTGGGCTCCCAACCCTGGACTTCAAAACATTTGGAAAATGTTCATAAACATGTTCGGAATCCCATGGTGTAAGTAAAACATTTTTATAAGATTATAAAATAAAGAAAACTGGCATGGGTTTTGTTTGAACAAGTGTGCTGGCGATTTCTTTTCCTAAGGTGAGGGACTCTTACACAAGTCTTAGTAATTGCTCTGAGGGAATTTGCCTCTTAATTTTTGAAAACACAATCAAATGCATGCAGATCTTTAAATCTTGTAGATGACAGCCCCTAAGCCTCAGAAATATGTGGGGAGAATTTGAACAAAAGATGACTCTACCCAGAGTATAGTCTGAGAAACAGAATTTAAAAGGAGACAATGGAATTCTTACTTTGATCCTCACCTATGTGGAAACATGAGGATTTTGGAGAGTTCCTTCACATGAAGAATCCCAGACTTCTCTGGGAGGTAAGTAGGCCTCACCACTAGCAAACTAGCTGTGTCCCGAAGAATGAAGCGTAAAAGGTCATTGGCTAATTTATATTAATTGCCACTGCTAACAGTTAAAAGCCTAAAGGGAAAGAAAGGGTGGGTAATACACTACCTTCTTGTGGCCAGATACAGTGGAAGTTGTGCGTAATTTCCCACTCTTCTGTTGTTGAGGAATTTCCTAGAGCCACTGGAAACCCCATCGCTGGTGGGATTTGAGGATGGGTTGGGGAAGACAGAAGGGAATTCTTACTTGAGGGAGTTGTGGCTAGCAGACCCTCATTTTCCTTCTCTGGCCTTTGCTTACCAGTTTCAAGGCATCGGCTGGGGAAAATAGTTTTGAAAATGGAAGTTGAAGTTTCTCTCAGGGGAATTGAGAGGATTGGTGTTTTTCTTCCAGGAAAAGAGAACAATAAGAGAAGATTAATTTACGAGATAAGCAGTGACTCTGAGTAGAGGCAATCATGGAGCTGGTCTCCATGTTCCCAGTTAATGACCAAGCAAGGGGAGGAGCAACAAGATCAAAGTCCCTTTAGGGCAAAATTGCTAGCATTCCTGAAATAGCCCCAGATTCCTCACATCCTAATAAGCAAGAATCAAGTTCACTCATTTGTGAAGAGGACCCAGTGCAGCCCTCTGTTCTTTTGTTACCTTGACTTTCAGCTCATTGTCCTGGCTGACCTCCTCTTAAACCAAAGAGTAATGACTGCTGATTTGACCATTGTTCTTTGTGCAGAAAGATGTCAGAGGTCAAGATCTGTACCTACACAGAATCCAGTCCTCCAGAAGAAAACTAGAAGACTCCATTCGTGCAGTTAAATATTTAGACACGTAGACAGGCTATATGTAAAAGTAATCTGAAGGAAAAAGCTAAAGGAAATGACACTCATAATTGCCCCCCTCAAGATTTTGAGGAGTTCCAGAGGTAGCATCACACACACAAAATCTAAAAACCTAGAATCTTCTCAGGTCCTGGTGGCCGGACATACACATAGTAATGGCAAAGACCGCAATTACTTTTGCACTAGCCTAATATGTACCAGTTTGGGTCTAGTACCACTTTGCACCAATCTAGTATGTACCACTTTGGGTTCATTAATGGCAAACACCGCGATTACTTTTGCACCCAATCTAATATGTGCCAGTTTGGGTCTGAATTCCATTTTCTATTCTGTCAAAAATCATAACATCCTTTTAAGAGTCCAATGTTTATAAAAAATCTGGAGACAACAGATGCTGGAGAGGATGTTGAAGAAATAGGAACGCTTTTACACTGTTGGTGGGAGTGTAAATTAGTTCAACCATTGTGGAAGACAGTGTGGCGATTTCTCAAGGACCTAGACATAGAAATTCCATTTGACCCAGCAATCCCATTACTGGGTATATATCCAAAGGATTATAAATCATTCCACTATAAGGACACATGCACACGAATGTTCATTGCAGCACAGTTTACAATAGCAAAGACCTGGAAGCAACCCAAATGCCCATTGATGGTAGACTGGACAGGGAAAATGTGGCACATATACACCATGGAATATTATGCAGCCATCAAAAACGATGAGTTCATGTCCTTTGTAGGGACATGGATGAAGCTGGAAACCATCATTCTCAGCGAACTGACACAAGAACAGAAAATCAAACACTGCATGTTCTCACTCATAGGTGGGTGTTGAACAATGAGAACACATGGACACAGGGAGGGGAGCATCACACACTGGGGTCTGTCGGGGGGAAATAGGGAGGGACAGCGGGGGGTGGGGAGTTGGGGAGAGATCACATGGGGGAGAAATGCCAGATATAGGTGATGGGGAGGAAGGCAGCAAATCACACTGCCATGTGTGTACCTATGCAACAATCTTGCATGTTCTTCACATGTACCCCAAAACCTAAAATGCAATAAAAATATATATATACAAAACAAAACAAACAAAAAACAAAGAGTCCTCGTTATGTGTTCTAAGTTTCCAGTAAAGGAGAGAAAGAACTAAAATATTCAGTCACTCAAAATATTAAAAAGGAAATTCTTTATAGAGAAACATTAGCTTTTAAAAAATGGCAAACCAAGTATTAGGAAGATATCCTACTTATAGTGGAAAGGTAATTGTTATATCTTTGTATAGATACACATGTTCACTTCCCTTTGGTGAATACCTAGGAATAGGATTTCTGAGTTACATGTACATGTATATTTAACATTATAATAAACTGTCAAATTGTTTTCCAAAGTAGCACTATCATTTTGCATTCCTAACAGCGATATATGACAATTTCAGTTGGCCTCCATGCTCCACAACATTTGGTCTTGTTAGTCTTTCATGTCAGCCATTCTAGCAGATTTGCAGTAGCAGCTTACCATAGTTTCAGTTTGCATTATTTGAATGACTAATGATATTGAGCATCTTTGTATGCACTCTTTTTTTAAAAAATATTTTTTGTATTTTAGGTTTTGGGGTACATGTGAAGAACATGCAGGACTGTTGCATAGGTACATACATGGCAATGTGATTTGCTTTCTTCCTCCCCATCGCCTATATCTGGCATTTCTCCCCCATGTTATCCCCTCCCCAACTCCCCATCCCTCGCTGTCCCTCCAGCTAGGTCCCCCCCACAGATCCCAGTGTGTGATGCTCCCCTCCCTGTGTCTATGTGATCTCATTGTTCAACACCCACCTATGAGTGAGAACATGCAGTGTTTGATATTCTGTTCTTGTGTCAGTTTGCTGAGAATGATGGTTTCCAGCTTCGTCCATTTCCCTACAAAGGACACGAACTCATTGCTTTTTATGGCTGCATAGCATTCCATGGTGTATATGTGCCACATTTTCCCTGTCCAGTCTATCATCGATGGGCATCTGGGTTGGTTCCAAGTCTTTGCTATTGTAAACAGTGCTGCAATGAACATTCGTGTGCATGTACACTCTTTTGCTGTTCCTAGGTCTTACTTGGGATTAATGTCCAATTTATTATTTATTTTATTGCCCATTTATTTTATTGTATTGTTTGTTGTCTTATTATTTAGTTCTAAGAGTTTTTTGTCTGATATATGGTTTGCAAATATTTTCTGACAGTTTGTAGCTTGCCTTTTCATTTTCTCTAGTGTCTTAAAGTTTTAAATTTTGATGAAGTACAATTATTGACTAGTTCTTTTATGGTTTCTGCATTTTTATGTCTTATTTAAGAATTCTTCCCCTAACCCAAGGCTGCAAAGACATTCTCTTATGTTTTCTTCTTATAATTCATTTCAAGTTAATTTTTGTATATGATAAGGTAAGAATGGAAGGTTTTGATTTTTCCCTTGTGTAAGTCTATTCAATCTTTTCAGCAACATTTGTCGCAAAGATTATACTTTGTTCATTGAGTTACTTTGGCACTTTTGTCAAATTCAATCCAAATCCCAGCAGACTCTTTTTGTATTTTAGAAATTGACTAGCTTATTACAAAATTTATATGGAAATGCAAGGGACCTAGAATAATCTAAACAATTGTGGGGGGAGAAAAAGCAATAATTTCTGAGGTTTTATTTTACCTGATTTTTAGACTTACTTACCTGTAATAAACTAAACAATGAGGTATTGGCATAAATCTAAACATATAAAAAACAGAACACAAGAGAATCCAGAATACACACACACACACACACACACACACACACACACACACACATATTCATGATTAATTGGTTTCTGTTTATTTTTTAAATATTTAAAGCAACTTTTATTTCTTATTTTCTGCAAATACAAGTGAAATCACAACGACATCAATAATCCTGAATTTCTTCTTCACACTCACTCATGAAAAGTCTCCAATTTTCCCACCTTGCTCAACCACTTTAAACACCTTCCTTCCAATATTTCCTACTGCTTCTAAAGAGAATCTCCCATTGACTTGGGAGCAGCATGTGAGTCACACTCCTTCCCTCAGTGTAAGCCATGGTCTTCCTGTTTCCAGCTATACCGTGGCCAGCTTCCCTACCATTGACTCCACAGTGCTGTGGGAGAATGTGGGAGAATGCCCGTGTTCATGTGCAGGGCCACCTTCCTGTCTTCAATGTAGCTGTAAGTTTTGAGGTGTCAGGGGGAGCTAAGTTCCACATAGCAATGAGAAAACTGTCTTTTATCTCAACTCAGAGTCTCCAGCCCTAAAAGTAGCACGGTTTTTGTCCAGAATCTAACAAAGTTTCTAAAAAATTCAACTTCTCTAATTGCTATTCTAACCTAACTTTTTAGTAACTCAAGACTAGCATAAGAGGTGTGATGGCGAACACATAACAGTCTCTCCTTCATACAAACTGTCTTTTTATACTTTCTCAGGGATGCAGGCATTAGGCATTAAAAAACCCAAATAAGTGTACAACCACCCCCAACTTACATCCTCCTCTTTTAGCCCCTAACACAAAACAGTCCTTCTGTGCTTACCAACTCAAGGCAAACAAATGCTAGAAATGATAGTTATCATTATTAACATTAGTGAGTATTTCTTAACAATACTTATCCCAGCCTACCAGTTATGAATATTGACTGGCAATTTGGGGGCTTAAATGGAACTCTCAGCTTATCCTTAATAGTCATGGAAACTGAGACGGAAAGTGATTTTTTTCTGCAGTCACATAACAAGGATGTGGTTGCTGGATTCGGATACTGTGCCCCTGAGGTCATCACTATACAAGCTCAAAGAATTTGTTGATTTGGTGTTCTCCCATTTAGTCAAAGGAGAGATCACTTCAGAAAGGCAAGCTTCAGTCTGTCCTGGTATTTAAATAAAGCAAATAATTGGCTCAATCAGAGTGGTCACATCAGGGGCCCTTCATAGATCCTGCATTGGAAGAGAAGTGTCCCAAGGTCTCTAGAGAGTATTTCATAATAGTAATTTTGTGGCTTTGAGGTAAGATTTTAGAAACAGACTCTGTCATGAAACACTGGGGAAACTTCTCAAAAGGTATTTCTGGGAAGTCATTGGGTAGGTTAATGAAAATACATCTATTTAGTTTTGTCAGAAGGATCATGGTGTGTGCAGTAGGGGATATGCAATCTATCAAATCAAAACATAATCAAAGGCACAATGTGAAGAAATATAATTATAACTTATGCTTACGCTTTGAGCCCAGACCTTACCCTTCTAACCTCCCACTTCAAATTCAAACGAAAATGAAAGTAAATCTGCTGTATTTCAGACAAAGCAGTGTTGGATTTATGAGTGAGAAAGTTGACGGGCAAGTGGGTCTATGGGGAAGACTTAATTGTAGGACTGAAGGACTCCACTGAGTAAACTACTCTCTACATTATAGAATCCAGACCTGGGCCCTGTTAGCATAAAGGCCTGACTGATTTCCAGAAACACAGTCATCCATCAGGGGGAGAAAAGGTTGTTCCACTTATGAGGGCTGCACTCCTTGCTGATGACAATTCAATAACATTCCCACATATTTGGAGATAAATGACACTTTTACCCTCTCTTCTCTAATAAACACCGTACTCCTAAAAGAAAAAAGCTCCAAGGACTGAATCTCAGGAGTATATGTTTAGCCTGGATTATTATTTCTGTATTTTGGAAAAGACGCTGAGGCTGTGAGAGGCATGATTTTCACAGCCCAGGAGCCAGGGAAAAAACAGCGAAGCTCTCAGAAACAAGCTGCAGGCACAAGGGCGAGGAGTTGTGAGCAGTGAGAGAGAACGCACCCACACCATACACAGTAGGGTCCTTGGAGGAAGACTCACTGGGCTCCACACGGAGCTGTCACCAAAGCTGCCACCATTATGCTATCTGGACCATGCTTACCTCACCTATAATCCCAGTAGGTCCCAGCCTTCCACCTGAGGAAGGACAAAACAATTCTGACATCCAAAGACCCATATCCCATGCCATGGAAAGGTGAAGGGGCCATCCGAATGTCCACCCAGGGCCTGGGGTAGAGAACATGTCTCAGGTAGAGGATTGTGTCCTGTGAACAGTGAGAGCTAGGAATCACGGAATCTAGGGTTGAAAAAGCCAGAGAGGGGCCCTGAACACACTAGCTGCAACTCTATTTCCATGTCTAGCGTGTTCAGGCACACGGTCAGACCTTCAGCCAAGCAGTCAGTGTAGTCAGGCCTGTGGTCAGACAGAAGAGGTCAAGTCGGCCTCTGGGTAGTTCTGTTACCTCCACAAATAGAGAAGGCAAAGCTAAAGGCCCCTACGGGCCCTAGCCTCCTTCTTGCTTGTCTCATTCTAAGACTGATTTTTCCAGCTTGTACTGACTATGCCCTTTTGACTTTCTTTCCCATCAGTAATTTTTATTTGACTGGCCTAGCAGAGATTTCCACAATGACTTTTCCAGAAATGACCAAGATGACATTAGAGAGTCTGATCACTAGGAAAATTTTAAAAGAAACTTTCCTAAGTCAATCTCCACTCCCTATTCAGCCTCCAACCCCTGCCCCCTCCACACATTCCTCACAAAAAGCCATACACAGTGTTTGCCAATTAATAAGAACAGAGAAAACATTCCTTTTTAAATTTTTTATTTAAAAATTTTATCCTTTTTTTTTTTTTTTAAATAAAAATAGAGGCGGGGTCTCAGTATGTTGCCCGGCTGGTCTCAAAGTCCTGGCCTCAAGCAATCCTCCTCCTCGGCCTCCCAAAGTGCTGGGATTATAGATGTGAGCCTCTGTACCTGGCTGGGAAAAACTTGTTG
The DNA here is from genome assembly GCA_036589455.1 of Ateles fusciceps. Taxonomy (NCBI): domain Eukaryota; kingdom Metazoa; phylum Chordata; class Mammalia; order Primates; family Atelidae; genus Ateles; species Ateles fusciceps. The sequence goes on along the minus strand of JAZHEH010000952.1, from coordinate 909,336 downwards.
AAGCCAACCCTATTGGTCACCTATAATCCTCACACCCAAGCTCTTCTCTTTTGCCAAGTGTTGCTTCCATAAATTTTAAACATGGCACCAGGATACCATCTCAGAGTTTTAAGGAGCCAGATTGTTTGAATCAGAGCTATGAACAAAAGAAAGAAGAATCAAATGAGATGCCGAGGAAATCCCTGACCCATGCAGTCAGAGTGGGATAGGCTGCAATTTTCTCCTCAAAAATGTATAACACTAATTGCCTTCACCCAAAGTAATTTTCTAAGCAGCAAATTAAGAAGTTTAAGAAGAAATAACCCACAGTCACTGTGGATTAGAAAATGAGCAACTTTGTTGTGTGAGATCCTGATGGATGTGATTCAGAGCTAAATTCGAGAGCCAGAGTCTGAGCTGCTGCTTTCTCAATGATGAGCTGCCCCTCCTCCTCCTAACGGAAAAGGAGCAATCTGGGGGTTTATGTCAGCCTCACTAAAGAGGAGATTTCCGTAAGTCAGAGGATTTTCCAGGAAGCCCAATCAAAGCCACTTGAAAAGCTCCAGGGGCTGATCCTAAAGACATTCTCATTCAGCAGATTTAGGTCAACTCCATTTAAATGAAAAGTTTGAGATTTTGCCCACTGATCCTAAAGGAGTTGATCAAGTTCTCAGAAAAGCATTCTTCCTAACCCTGATGCAGTGTAGCAGAGATAGAGACAGAGAACTCATGCAAGGACAACCACACCAGGCAGATTCCTCTGTGCCAGGCAGATTCCTCTGTGCCATTGAGGCCTTCCTTTCCTGGGGCTTCCCTAGTCTCTAGTTTCCTTAAATGTCATCACAGGAATAACAAAGGCTACACATTTACGGAGGACTTATTTTGTGATAGGCTCTGTTTGGGCCTCACATTTGTTTTTTAAACCTTCACAGCTACTCCATCTAGTAAGTACTATGGTTATACCCATTTTACAAATGGGAGAACTAAGGTATAGAGAGGTTAAGTAATTCCCCTTCCCAAGGGTTCATAGCTGCTAAGAGAGACAGAAGAATTTCGCTACAGCCTGAGGTCTGGACCACAATGTGTGCTTTTATACTTTAGTCTTTGACCTTCCAGCCTTCTTTTCCACTCCTATATAACCAAGTTGCTCTCTATGTGAACACACACCCATGATGCTAGGACTTCCCCCTTTTCAAGCCTTTATTCTTAGTGTTCTATTTGCTGCCCAGGGTGAGTTGAAACTCAACCATTTAAAGCCATTTAAAGCCTTAAACTTGCTTTCCATCTTTAACATTTTTACTTTATTTCATTATATTATTTAAAATATAAATATTTATTTTTTATTTATTTATTTATTTTTGAGACAGAATCTCACTCTGTCACCCAAGCCAGAGTATGGGTGTGCAGTCAAGGCTCACTGCAGCCTCAGATTCCTGGGCTCAAGTGATCTTCCCACCTCAGCCGCCTGAGTGGCTAGGAATATAGGCACACACCACCACACCCAGCTAACGTTTTTTATTTTTAAATTTTGTGCAGAGACAGGGTTTTGCCATGTTGCCCATGCTATTCTCGAACTCCTGGCCTCAAGTGATCATCCTGCCTTGGCTGCCCAAAGTGCTGGGATTGCAGGTGTGAACCATTGTGCCCAGCCCTATTTTGTTATTTTTAAAACGAGACCATACAATTAATAAAAGCCAGCACCTGTTGTATGCAGGCTACGTGCTAGGCACTGTTCTAAGCATTTTTGTACGAATTATCTCATAACATCCTCATGAAGTAGATGCTAGACTCTGTTATTAATCCCATTTTGCACAGGAGGGAACAGAGAGATTACAGTTTGTAAAACAGGAAGCCAGGTTTTAGATTCAGGCCTTTTGGCTCCAATGCCCGTGCCCTAAATATTGGTCTCTAATGTCTCTTGACCATTTTAGCATCAAACTCTTCACCCTGTCTCCTATGTTCAAAACCCTGGTGCTAGGCACCAAGTCTTCTTCTTTCTCTCTCACCAATAACCAAATCTTTTTCTTACCTCTTCCTAATATCCTCTTGCATACACCCCATCTCTGTCACCACACTCTCTTGTCACCACCAGGTAACAGATCCTTGCCAAGGTTTACTAGGTCTACCCATGCTTCCCCATTAACTGGTCATCCAACCTCCAATCTCTCCCTCCCCAATCCATCCTAAATACTGCAATCTGCTCAGTGTTCCTGAACACTGCTTTGTACACATCATACCATTCCCCACAAAATGCTAAATGTTTTGTTTACCAAAGAAGTTCAGAATATTTAGGCTTCCACCATCTACAAAAAAGGGTCAGCAAACTATGGCCCACAAGCCAAGCCCAGCCCACTGCCTGTTTGTGTTTACCCCACAAGAAAAGAATGTTTCTTACACATTTTTAATGGTTGGAAAAAATCAAAAGAAGAGTAATGCTTCGTGACAACATGAAAATGATGTAAAATTCAAATTTTAGTGTCCTTAAATCAGGTTTATCGGCATATACCCACTCTCATATTTTGCTTATTGTTTGTGACTGCTTTTGAGCTACAGTGGCAGAGTTGAATGGTTGCAACAGAGATCATATGGCCTGCAAAGCCTAAAATTACAATCTGGCCCTTCACAGAGAAAGGGTTGCTGATCTGTGATCTAAACTGTGTATTTCTACCTAGTCTTATCTACCTAAACAAACTGGTGTTCTTATCCTTGCTTGAAGATATACCAGGTGTTTTTCTACCTTAAAACTGTGCTCCTCGCATTCTTTGGCTTAGATCCGGGATTGGCCAACCTTTTCTATAAAGGGCCAGACAGCAAATCCAATGGAAACTCTCATGCTCTGCTAATTGGAGTATGAAGTAGTACAAATACTTTGAATACTCCTTAGCAATATTCACTACATCTGAACATAAATATACCTTATAGAACAGGATTACATATCTAGGTATATACCCAACAGAAATTTTTACTTATAAGCACCAAAAGATAGGTACACAAGTGTTCATTGCAGTATTATTAATAATAACCAAAAATTAGAAAAGACCTAAAAGGCCATAAACAGAAAAATTATAACTATGCTGTGGTAGGTTTATTTAAAGACTATCATAAATGATACAATAAAATAGAGCAAACTACTGTTATACACAACATGTATGAATCTCACAGAATGTTAAACAAAAGAAGCTAGGCACATAAAAGCACACACTGTATAATTTTAATATAAAGCTCAAAGTCATGGGAAGCAATTTGTGTTAGCAGTTAGTCTGTGGTATCACATCTTAGATTCCCCAGGAAGCAGAGATTTGTGTGCAGTAAGTTGATTGGGGTGTGACCTGAGGGTCAACCCATTAGAGTGAATGAAGGACACTGGGAAGGTCAGAAGGAAAAGGTGAACTGTGATGAAGTCACAACCAGGGCCTCAGCTAACTTAAAGGGGAGCTTTCTAACTATGATGGTGGCCAGGCATGATGGCTCATACCTCTCATCCCAGTGCTTTGGGAAGCCCAAGTGGGAGGATCACTTGAGCCCAAGGAGACTGAGGCTGCAGTTATCATACCACTGCACTCCAGCCTGGGCAACAGAGTGAAGTCAGACCTTGTCTTCAAAAAATAAATAAATAAAAAATAAACACACACACACACACACACACACACACACACACACACACAAAACAACAGCCTTTACATCCAGTCATTTACACATCAACCAGTCACTGGATGTGAGACACCTTGAGGAATGGGGCAGGACCCTGAGTAAGGCTCTCTCTATCCCGGGAAGTCTTGGAGTGGTGCTAGGCTAAGAGCTGCTAGTAGCCAACACTCCCAGTAGGGGAATAAATGCTTGAGTCCTGGAGGGGACCTGTGGCGCACACCACAGCATCCACTGTTTGTGGTTACCTCTCAGTAGGAGTAGCGACTGGAAGGGGACACCAGGATAGGGGCTTTTAGGGTTCTGGTGATACCCTGTTTATCCAAATAGTGGCTACAAAGGCATGTTTATTTTGTAAACATTTATGTTCATGATTTTTGCACTTCTTAATATTATATTCTATGTCATAAAAGAGCTTATTTAAGAATGAAAGGGGCCAGGTACAGTGGCTCATGCCTATAATCAGGTTGGGAGGCTGAGGCTGGCAGATCATTTGAGGTCAGGAGTTCAAGACCAGCCTGACCAACATGGTGAAACCTCATCTCTACTAAAAATATAGAAAGATTAGCCAGGCATGGTGGTGCGCACCTGTAATCCCAACTATTTGGGAGGCTGAGGCAGGAGAATTGCTTGAACCCAGGAGGCAGAGGTTGCAGTGAGCCGAGATCGTGGAGCCTGGATGACAGAGCAAAACTCTGTCATCCCCCCCCACACCCAAAAAATAAGAATGAAAAAAGAATGAAAAGTGTGAATGATCAAGGCTGCTGAGAAGTCAAGCAGAATGAGGACTGTAGAGTGTCCCTGAGATTTCATAGCAAGCTGGTGACTGGTAACCCTAAGGATAGCTGTTTCAGGATGACAATCAGGTTGCAAGCAGTTGTGGAGTGAGAAGGAAGAAAATGGGGAGAGTGAGACTGATGACTCTTAAGAGATGCTAGCTTGAGGATAGTGGCAGTCAGAAGGGGCCTGGCGAGGATTTTGTTTTGAATAGAAAATGCCTGAGCCTTTTAAAAGTCTTATAGGAAGTGTCCAGTGGAGAACTGGTTGTAAATATTTGAAAGATAAGGAATGGTTGATGAGGGTTAGTGCAAATCACAGGGAATTAGCCTGATTTATCAGAAGGGGATTTCTAACTTTTGATGGCATCAACTATGCAGGCCACTTATCTGGTCTTTATCACATGATACCTCATGTTGTTATATCTCTATTTATACATGTGAGTTTTAACTTTCAATAAAATCCTCTAGAGGACCTTGACTATTGAGCCCTGTATCCCTGGCTCATTACTTAGCACAATGCTTTGTGCACTGTAGGTACTCGGTAAGTGTGCTGCTGTGGTAGATGATGACAATGGTGATAAAAATAAGCATAAAAAAGAGAGCATATCCATTTGTTCAGATCTTGTATGGAGCTTAAAGCAAGACAATTATGAAATGCTAGACAGACAGTCTCATTTTAATAAGCCCTATTATTTTTCCAATGTCTGGTTTCATTTATAGTTTATACATCTGAAAATGGAATGGAAAGGTCAAGGCCGTGACCAGTGGGGCATCCCAAGTTATGCAACTAAGAAGATGCAATTCTCTGATCCCTCATCCAGGGCTATGACATAGCCCTTTCTTACCCTTCAAAGTGCTTCCTTGATTCAGAAAAACTGGGTTCAGAGACCTTGTCCAAGGTCACATAGCTACAGGCAGAAGCGAGCTGAGCATCCAGGCCTCTTTCCCCAGCAGCTCCAGAGCCTGTCTGCTTCCCTTCTCCACGTGCTCCAGATGGACTGCACATGCTGGGGTGTGAACATGCCGGGCTTGGGAAATTTGAAATGTGTATTTGATCAATGAACATGAGGACCCAGGCCTTGGTGAAAATGCACTTTTCCATTGGACTTGTCTATCCAGACATATTTCTATTATGATGACAATTTGGAGTTACATGGAGTCTTTCAACCTGAAGGACTTCAAAGCTTTTTTAGATAATAAATATGAGAGTGCCTTCTGTTTGGCTTCCTGGGTCACACTCTACAGGCCCAGGTATCATGGAGGTGCCTAGCTGTTGGACATCCAGATATGTGGGTAGAAAATCAAAAATTGGTGGAAAAATCTGTAGTCAAAATCTTTGTATCATTAAGGTCTGGATTTATAGTCACAGACATTTTAGATCATAACATTTCAAGCAGCAATATTCTACACAGTTTGATTACAGAGTGCAGCGAATTTTCTCCTGGGCTTTTCTTTAAGTCAGCAATAGTACAATGAAGTGAAAAATGAGAAGGGAGCATTTGGTATATTTCCTGGATTAACTGAATCTAACAGCATCTCTTGTTTTGTTAACCCTTTCTTTCCTACTTACGTGGCACTTTTTGGCTTTTTCCTTTTGAAACCTAGTAAGGATGCTTTAAAGGAGGGTACAGCAGCCTCAAACAACATGGTATTTTCTGCAGCAGCTGCTGTTAACACCCCTCCAGGTCCCTTTCCAGCCACCCCCCAGTTCACCTGCAGCAGAAGTGGATGGCTTCTGCAGCTGACAGCTTCCCACCTCAAACACCTAGACCCTCTGCTTTTCTCTTCTTCTCTCTGCCTGAGGGTTTTCTGTGGCCTCAAAGGGAGTAGCTCAGCTCTCCCAGAGCAGTGCAGCAGTTTTATGGATTTAATATTCCCAGTGAAAATTCTCAACAAGAAGGCTATGAAGTCCATGGATAAGTACCCAGGGTTCCCCACCCATGGTGGGATAATTCCAGGATTCATGCTAAACAGTATCTTAGAGGGTCCTAGTGGGAATGAGGCCTGGCTTGTCTACACAAGTGACCTGTGGCTTTTCTCTTTTCCCATCTTATTTTTCTCACTCCCCCTTTGGTATTTCCTGGACTCACCTGCTGAGTAAATTCCGTGTCTCATCTGCTCTTGTGTGGTTCCCACATGAAGATACTTCCCAAGTCCGTTTTCTAAATTGTCTGTTATAAATTCAGTTTATTGGGCCCAACCAATATTTCCAGCAATAGAAAAATCCCGTTATGCATCACAGTTAGTAAGGATAAGTACTGTATCACAAACCCTTTGATTCAGTGATAAATGCTGGGTTATGATAAAAAATTATTTGTTGCTGTGGGTCATGGTCAAAAGAGTTTGGAGATCATAGTTCTAAATGCTTTTGACATTCTACTCATTAAAACTCAATGTAATTTCGATATGGGAATGAAACCAGAGAGAAAAAAACAACAGCCTTTGAACTGGAAGTGGTTTTCCCCACAGGATAAAGGAATAAAAGGAGCCTTAGCTTTGCAGCAAAGATGTGGTGTGACATGCAGCAGGTCATGTGTCTTTGAGTCTCCTTTCCACATTTCTAAAATGAGTGGCTGAACCGGATGATCTTTGGTGTTCTCACTAACACGGATACTTAGCATCTAGTCCCTTCCTGAAGTTTCGGCAGACACGCATACCCACCTGGGTTGATATCTTTAAGTCCTAGCCTCCTGAGTGGTTCAGCGTGCAGGGAACGTGCCCCAATTGGGTATGGAGGGAGAGCACACAAAAGGCCATCCATGGGAGTGCTCATTCTTGCTGCTGGTGTGGGAGAGAACATCTGCCTATCTCCCAAGGGTATCCCACAGGGAAGCTGCACTGCCTGGCAGGGATTGGGGGGAGGGCAAGGTTGGCAGGGGGAATCTGGCAGGGCTCAGGACTAGGGAGTGGCTCTCAGAGAGGAGCTGGTGGTAGGGAGTGGAGGTTGAGGAGGGCAGCAGGTATCATTGACAGAGTGCTAGTAAGCAGTACAGAAGTCCATGGGTTTGTTTTCCTCTGCCCTTGGCAAAAGTGGAGCTGCTTTGGAAGGAACTGGGCAGGGTGAAGAGCAGAGCCCCCTGGAAAGACACAGAAGCCATGGTTACTTGGATGCCAAAGGAAGTTGTTTTTTGTTTCTGTTTTTTTGTTTTTTTTACAAAAAGTCACAATGGTCCCCTAGGTTATAGTCTTGGCACATTTTTTCCTGCCATTTTCTCAATCTCTGACCCTGCACACACCCAACCTGGGGGTACCCTGCCTTTCCACACATTTTTCTTTGACCTGAAAAATTTTTCTTTGAACCCAGCAATCTTTCTGCTCTCTTCATTTCATGCCCTTCTTTCCTTATATATTCTGCTCACAACTCAACTCTTCTGTGATACTTCCTTTAATTTCACCTCTCTATACATTGATTCCAGACATCAAGGAGGCTGTATGGCCCAGTGCACCATTTTTTTTTTTGCTCTCGAGCTTAGTAGTCAATCTGTCTTTTCTACCAGATGACATTAAGGAAAACAGAATAGAGCCCCAAATCTTCCCTTAAGAGATGGAAGATAAGATATGGCTTCAAATAATAAGGATACAGGCAAAATATCTTACAAAAACGAGTGCCAATAGAAAGCATTTAGATAATCCTGTGAGAAATAAAAGACTAATAATAGCATATTAATAGGAGCTAATACCTGAGTGATTACTATATGCAAGGTGCTCTTGTAAGTGTTTCAAGTGTATCAAAACACTTATTTTTAGAACTATGAAGGGGATTCTACTTGTACCTTGTTTTGTAGGAGAAGAGACTGGTGCACAGAGAAGTTGAGCAGCTTGCACATGGTTGCACAGATGTCCAGAGGCAGTGCTGAGATGTGAACACAGGAAGACTGGATTCAGCATCTGTGCTACTAAACAGGGCACTGTGAAGTCTCTCAGACCTGTGGCACTGGGAAAATCAGAGAAAATTTCAAAGAGGGTGGGGCATTAGAAGCTGACTATGGAGGAACAGGTAGGAGTTGGATATTTGGAAATAGAGGGCAGGGCATTTAGGGTAGAGCATGGGAGTACATTCTGGATGCCAGCACATCTGTGACGGTCCTAAGATTGGGGACTAGATGGTCTATATCTTCAGTATGACTTAATGTTGCTGAGTGTAAGACAATCTCCATTTGAAAAACGGTTAAAGAAGAAGGATAAAGTAAAAGCTATCATGTTTTTGATTTGATTTTCAATTTGATAACATAATCTATGTATTATGTTTACATTTGATTTTCCTAGTTTTTCTTTTTCTCTTTTCCTCAAGATGCTCCGTTTCAAGATGCAAGAATTTGGGAAGATTTGAGCAAAGGACAGGAAAGAACAGTATATTCTGGGAATGCAGGATTTCTTCCTTTGGACCTACTTCCAGTGGAAATCCCCATGAAGATCCTCTCTTCCATCTGTCTGCTGAAACACAAAGAGAAATGCCACAAAATGAGAGCAAGGGAGAGGTTTTTAAAACACGGAAGACGCCTGAAAGCAGAGAGTCTCGTAGGGCTGAAGAGAGACTTTTATCTCCCAGATTTATTTCTCAAGGGAGTGTTAACTACTCCCAGATTTAATATCACCCCTGAGTGACTGGGAGGCAGCAACTGGTAAAACTATTTTCACCATCTCTAAAGCGTCCCTGAAGCACCAAGAGGCCAATTCCTCAAAAGAAGACATGCAAATGGCATTGCAAACTGCAGAGCAGCCAGAAGACAGCAGCACATTTGCCTAAAAAAAAAAAATCATGCTAGAATCACAGGTGTATTTTACAAGCTTTAAGTTGATTCCTCATAAAGGCAAAGTCTGGCTGCTTCTCAGATATCAAAGTTGTGTTCCATGCAGAGTGGCCCCTTAAAAAATTTATGTTGTGTTTATCAGTGACTGCAGGTTCAGAGCTGTGGTCAGCAATTGCCTAATTACTCTTGTGTGGCTCCTTTTGCTCCCTCCCTTCCGGGTGCTGCAGCCAGGAATTATAACCCTGATGGTTCCAGGCTGTTTTCTGAACATTTATGTGTTTCCCTTAACTGGAAATATTACACAGCGCGGCCGCCTCCTTTCTGGGGCTGGAATAGAAGCTATTGTATAAGCTTGTCTCATCCTCTGAAGCACCCTTTCCCCTGACCCTTCTCAACCCTTTCCCCTGACGCTTCTCACACTCTGTCCTCCTCTCTGGAAGGCACAATCCCTTCCTCCGAGTCTTCTTCTCACACTCAGAGTCATACAGGATGAAAACCTAGCCCCAGGTGAGTTTTCTTCTGAAGAGTCTCTTGAATTTTAAATATAAGACCTATTTATTCAATCCTGAAGTTTAATATAAGTGGGAGCCCCCAACTCCAGGTTTACATGAATCCTAAGACAGCAGAAATGTATCTTTTAATTGACCAAGAGTAAAATTCTGAACTCCTGTAAGAAAATTCCTTTCAAAAAGCGCAGGGTGGGCTGGGACCTGGGCACTGCAGGTTTTCTGTTCCAGGAGGCAGGCGGCTAGCAGCCAAGCCTTCCAGGAAAGCAGCAGGGGCTCTGACCCAGAGCTGTGCCCCTGGCTGAGAGCGGGGCAAGAGCTGCTTTCTGAGAATTCCTCGCCAATCTTCCCTTACCATTCCCCCTGCAGCTGTTGGGACACAATCATCTGCCTGGGCACTGGGGGGCCTTGTTTTGCACTTGGGGGACGTTTATCTTCCTGCTTAGCTCACATGGCGGAGGTTAAATGGAGTAAAGCCAAGAACAGCCTCACCCTGCTAACTGCCAACCAATGACTTCAGTCTCTCTATGGTCAAATCATTGCCCCGCCCAGCAAAGAAGCCTGTGGAAACCTCTCCTCCCTTCCAAGACACTTTTAATTTTTCTTCTTCTTTTTCATAAGGATGAGCCGTGGTGAAGAACGAATTCTTCCTCATGAAAGTCACTTTATGTGGCTGCGTTCTGGAAAACTTTGGTGGAAGTTTGCCTCTGACCACCCAATCTTCTATGTTTCTCTTCCACCTCTACCCTGCTTTTTAAAATAATAATCTGTATTTTCATTTTATTTTTAAACGGGCATTATGCAAACATTACAAAAGCATTAACAACATTCTAAGGAAAAGGCAAGAGAAAACATCCACAATCCTACCACAACCAGCCAAGTTGCTTTCAGTTTTTGTCACCATATTCTACTCAGTGCCACATGAATATGTAACTTTACTGGCACAATTATAGTAGACATTTATCTTTGCATCCACTTTTTTTAACTGAACATTATACGATACGTTTTTTTCCATGTCGTCACACAGAATTTACATTCATCTTTCTATTCTCTGCTAATCCAGTCTATTGGGCAAATATAATTGGTTTAACCACTTTTCTACACTTAAGACAAGTGGCTTTTGGCTTCTTGTTGGTGTATATATGCACTATGGTTTCTTTCCCCTTTTAGATAATTTCCTTATGACAACTTTCTGAGAGATTCACCTCTATTTTTGCTTTGGACACAGAGGTAAATGCTATTTTCCTATTTACAACATGGTCTGAGTGCTGGAAGTCTTAGTGGGAACCTTCTCCCCAGATGTCGTGGGCCATGGGAGATGGAGCTGGGTGAAGGAGGGGGCGCAGGCCTTTATAAGGAAGTGGAGAAAACTCACTGCACAGTTAATTAGAAAGTGCCATGAAGCAAGTCCAAACTTTATGGCTTTCCTAGAATTGATGACGGTTCCTAACCAGGCCTGCCTGTTCTCTCACAGGTGTGTGCAGCCTCCCAGACCATATGGTTTTCGGCTGCACTGGGCCTCATTCTTTGTTTGGCCCATGATCCTGTAACTGAATATCAGTTAATAACTTTTCATAATAATGTAGCTTGGATCAGCTTCTAGGTCCAAAAAGGGGCCCTGTACAAAGCTCTGTCTTTTTCAGACTCCTGCTGCCTTGCTGGCACACCTGTTGGGAGACTCAGCTCCAGGGCTGGTCCCAGGGTGATAGCAACAGCCTAGGCTCACAGAGGGCCAGCTGAGGGTTCAACAGGTGGGAGGCCAGGGCACAGATCTTATTCTTCAGCAGTAATTTGTCTCTCTTGGGATCTGCCAGGAGGAATGGGGTCCTGTGACTTAACAAAAGGGGCCAGAGTTTCTTTTTTTTTTTAACTAAAAAATATTTTATGGCAATTTACAACACACAGGCAGTCTCTGGCTTGTGTGAATTGATTTATAGGCATCCCTGAGAGCCTCCAAGACTGCTTGGGATCTCGAGACTGGCTGGGCCAGCTCTGTGACCAAAGGAATTCTCTACCCTCCCTAAAAGTTGTGGGAGTTCCCCACAACTGTCCCCACCTCTACTACTCCCACCTGCTCCACCTCTGGCTTAAGGAACGCCTATCATCTTTATATATATTATTGATACATAATATTCCTATATATTTATGGGGTACACAGGATATTTTGTTACATACACAGAATGTGTAATGATCAAGAATCAGGGTATTTAGGGTATCTATCACCTCAAGCACTTATTTCTATGTGTTGGGAATATTTCAAGTCCTCTCTTCTGGCTATGTTGAAATATACAACACATTGCTATTAATTATAGTCATCCTACTTTGCTATCAAATCTTAGAACCTGTTTGTACCCATTTACCAACCTCTTTTTATTCCCCTCTTCACCCTTCCCAGCATCTGGCATTGTAGAGTAGCAATCATTCTACTCTACTTCCATAAGATCAACTTTATTATCTCCCACATATGAGTGAGAACATGCAATATTTTTCTTTCTGTGCCTGGCTTTTTTCACTTATCATAATGACATCCAGTTCCATCCATGTTGCAGCAAATGACAATATTTCATTCTTTTTTATGCCTAAATAATAATCCATTGTGTATATATACCACATTTTCTTTATTCATTCATCTGTTGATGGACACTTAGGTTGATTCCATATCTTGGTTATTGTGAAGAGTGCTGCAATAAACATAGGCATGCAGGTATCCCTTTGATATACTGACTTTATTTCCTTTGGATAAATATCCAGTAGTGGGATGGCTGGATCTTATGGTAGTTCTATTTTTAGTTATTTGAGAAATCTCCATACTGTTTTCCATAATGGCTATACTAATTTATATTCCTATCAACAGTGTCTTAGAGATCCTTTTTCTTGGCTGTCTTGCCAGCACCTGTTATTTTTGTCTTTTTGATAGTAGCCATTCTAACTGGGGTGAGCTGATATCTCATGTGGCTTTGATTTGCATTTTCCTGGTTAGTGATGTTGAGCCTTTTTTCATGTGCCTGTTTGCCATTTGTATGTCTTCCTTTGATAAATGCCTGTTCAGGTCCTTTGTCCATTTTCTAATGGGATTATTTGATTTTTGCTATTGTGTTGCTTGAGTTCCTTGTGTGTTCTGGATACAGTCCCTTGTTGAATAAACAGTTTGCAAATATTTCCTCCCATTCAACAGGTTGTCTCTTCCCTCTGTTGATTGTTTCCTTTGCTGTGCAGCTGCTTTTTAGTTTAATATAGTCCTATTTGTCTATTTTTGTTTTTGTTGCCTACACTTTTAAACTATTAGTCATAAAACCTTTGCCTACATTAGTGTCCTGGAGAATTTTCCCTATGTTTTCTTCTAGAAGATTTGTAATTTGGGGTTTTTGTTTAAGTTTTTAATCCATTTTTAATTTTTTTTAATGTGGTAAGAGAAGGGCTGTAGTTTCATTTTTCTGCGTATGGATATTCAGTTTCTCCATCACCATTTATTGAAGAGGTGCCCTTTCCCTAAGGTATGTCCTTGGCACCTTTTGTCAAAAATCTGTTGGCTATAAATATGTGGATTTATTTCTGAGTTCTCTATTCTCTGCCACCGGTCCTTGTGTCTGCTTTTATATCAACACCGTGATGTTTTGGTTACTGCAGACTTGAAGTATGTCTTAAAGTCATGTGATGTGATGCCTGCAGCTTTGCTCTTTTTGCTCATCATTGTTTTTGCTATTTGGGCTCTTTTAAAATTTTAAGATTCTTTTTTCTTTTTCTGTGAAAAATGTCATTGGTATTTTGATAGGGATTGCTTTGAATCTATAGATTGCTTTGGGTAGTATGGTCTTTTAAAAAATGTTAATTCTTCCAATTCATGGACATGGGATGTTTTTCCATTTATTTGTGTCCACTTCAATGTCTTCCATCAGTGTCCTATAGCTTTCCTTATAGAGTTCATTCATCTCCATTTAATTTATTCCTAGGTATTTTGTTATTTTGTGTAGCTATTGTAAATGACATTGCCTGCTTGATTTCTTTTTCAGTGAGTTCATTATTGGTATATAGAAGTGCTACTAATTTTTGTATGTTGATTTTGTATCCTGCAACTTTATTGACTTTTTAAATCAGATCTAAGAGTTTCTTGGTGGAGTCTAGGTTTTTCTAAATATAAAATTATGTCATCTGCAAAGAAGAGAAGTTTGACTTTCTCCTTTCCAATTGGGATGCCCTTTATTTTTTTTCTCCTGCCTAATTGCTTTGGTTAAGATTTCCTGTACTAGTTGAATAGGAGTAGCAGAAGTGGGCATCCTTGTCTTGTTTCAGTTTTCAGAGGAAAGGCTTTCAGTTTTTCTCCATTCAGTATGATGTTACCTGTGGGTTTGCCATATGTGACCTTTATTATAGGTAAAACTATGTTCCTTCTATTGCCCCATTCATTGAGAGTTTTTATCATGAAGGGATGAATTTTGTCAAATGCTTTTCTTCATCTACTGAGAAAATCATACGGTTTTTATCCTTCATTCTGCTGGTGTGATATATCATGTTTATTGATCTGTGTATATTGAATCATTTTTGTATCCCTGGGATAAATTCCACTGATCATAATGTATTATCTCTTTGGTGTGCTATTGGGTTTCATTTGTGAGTATTTTGTTGAGGATTTTGTGTCTATGTTCATCAGGGATAGTCCTGCCACTTTTTCTGCTTGTTCTTTTTCCCTGGTGGCAGTGGCCAAGGGTATGGGTAGGATAGAGACTCTCATGGCTATTGATTGCCTTCCACAATCATCCTGTGAGGCTTCAGACTCAGCCCAGGTATCCGAACGTGCTTGTGTACCAGAGTTTCCAGGAGTCCTTGGGAGTTGGGTGTCCCTTTGATCCTATTGGAATCTGTCTGATCATCAGAATCACCAGGGAACTTTGAAAAAATACTCACACCTCATTGCAGACCTACTAAATAGAAATGGCCAGAAATGTCCTTCAGGCATTCATATAAGCAGTTATTGGCAAATGACAGTCTTTTTGAACTTGCGTTTTTGTTCTTCATGTAGGGAAAGACTCATCACATGATATGAATCAGTATCTTTTCCTCTGCAGTTTGGCCGGGTGGTTAGGGGCGAGAAGACCTGAGCCTAGGAGTGTGTCCCTCACAGTGTCACCAAACAGAAAAGCACCTCTTGAAACTGCCAGCCGGGAGGATGAGGGGGAAGCAGAAAGCATTTCAACTTGGTGGTCACCTAGGAAGACGGGGATGGGCCTCAGAGCAGCAAGAAAGATGTGGGAAGAGGCACCTTGGAGCCCTGGGCAGGAAGCACAGTGACAGGAATTAAGTCCAGGGCCTGCAGGTTTCCTGGAGCTTGCCCTGGCAGGAGATCCTCACCCGTTACATGTCCTTGTCCACTCAGCTGGACCCCTGCCAACCAGACATCCCCCACGCCCAAGGCCTGAGTGAGGGAAGCGAGTTTGGGATTTTTCTTTTTACGCATGCTATGTCCCTGAATCCAGCACAGAGCTTGACCCTGCTGAGTCAGCCTCTGTTGAATATTAAAAGCTAACATTAATTTATTTGTAATGACTTAGGAACCGTGCTATTTTCCTGTATTATCTCCTTTAATCTGCACAACAACCCTAGGAGGAAGACCTCTTACTCTCCCCAGCTTAACTGTGACGCTGAGGCAGAGGGAGATCAGGGGATTTGCCCCAGGTCTCACTACTCCTAAGAGGAGAGTTCCAATTAGAACCAAGGCCAGGGCCTGGGCTGCTCTCCTTGGTGGTCCTGCGTTCATTCAGCCGCGGCCCAGGTGGCTGGCAGGTTTTGACGCAAGAGTCAGCCTCTAAGCCTAAAAACATAATGAATCACACAGGCATTTGTAAGTGTCCTCAGAGCCTGAATCTGATGTACGGCACTATCCCCATGGAAAATGTCCTCATCATTTCGAACATGAAGCTTAGGGAAATTCTACTGAAGCCTGGCCAAATGGATCAAAGCTAAAGCACAAGTTGGGGTTCTCAGTATTGCTTCACTCAGTTCCTTTGGATGACATTCCCAGGAAATAAAGCCAAAAGAAAGCTTCGATTAGATACTGTGCTGATTCCAATACAGACTTGGGAGACACTCAAAGCCCTCTGTGATTCTTGCGCACATAGGAAGAGTTCACAGGCAAATGCCAGAGTGAGAAGATCACCCACTTTGCTCCTTTCCACATCAGGTCAAATGCATCCATCTTCCCCAGTCTCCTCTGGGCTGTGGGAGGAGACATCCTGGAGAAACCACTAACAAAGCATTGCTTAGTGTAAACCTGCTTGATGGACATGTTACGAGGGAGGGATGGCTCAGCCTTCAGAAATATTTACAGCAGGATGTGAGGGGGGAGTGACTCTGAAAGTGTGTGTGACTGGG
The DNA here is from genome assembly GCA_036589455.1 of Ateles fusciceps. NCBI lineage: Eukaryota > Metazoa > Chordata > Mammalia > Primates > Atelidae > Ateles > Ateles fusciceps. Next base: position 893,310 of record JAZHEH010000952.1, on the reverse strand, counting down.
GGAGTAGTGCTTCAGGAAGGCACTGAGCCATTCCACAGTTGGATGGGGCAGACTTTTGCTCCCTAAGCAACACAAGCAGAGTCAACAATGACTTCCTGGCAATACAATTTTCCTTGTATACTCACCTAAACCTCTTGCTTTATTCTACTTAACAAACATGAGTGCCTATTACTCGATCCCTGAGTTATACACTGGCCTAAAAATGTTGAAAGAGGCATAGGTTTATGCTATGGACAAACAGAATCTTAAAATAAGAAGTGTGTGTGTGTGTGTGTGTGTGTGTGTGTGTGTGTGTATATGGTGTAGGGTGTGGCATGATGGTGGGGATAATGCAGAGGGGCTGGTGATGATGATGTGTGTGTGTGTGTGTGTGTGTGTGTATGTGTGTGGGGGGGGGGGTGATGGTGAATATTGTGAATGCCCTGGAGAAAAGATTTTTTGCTTCCACTTTGTTAAGTGAAACAGCACATTATGGTGAACAGCAAACATCTCTCAATATGCTTTTCCTGGTACACAGTTTCTGCCATAGATGAAGTCAACCATCCTAGGCTGAGAAGAGAAAATGCTAGAGGATGCAGGTTCTTGGAACTTACCGGTAGGGATATGAGGATTGTGTTTATGGTTGGCTCCCTATTTTATATGCAGACAGAAATGGTAGTGTCCCTTTAGGAAAGTCGGTGAGGAGATATTCCTGGGAGCTGACCAGCACACCGGCACCTGCTCTGCCCAAGTTCACCCACCAGCCTGTGACATGGCCATAGCGCTACCTTATCACCTCCAACTAGCCTAGTTGGCCCTCAGCTGAGGCTGATGTTTTCTTGTCCTATTGGAATAATAAGGTCAGCAATGACCTGCCCGACGTAAGATGCTGTAAGGAGGGCAAACACAAGACAGCACTAACCAATCCCATCCCCATTGGTGGTCCCCATTCTTCTGTACAGCTCTCAGTCAAGACCCAACACCCTTGTATCTCCCCATGGATCTCTTTTGTTTTTTGTTAGACTCCTGGGTCCTCAATTTCCCTCTCATTTGTTGGAATTTTTTAGAAGTGAGTTTACTTTGCTACATTGTCAGGAGCAGGAAAGATTTTTACTTTTTATTATTTATTTTGTAACCAGCCACATGATCAAATTACCTCATTTGCTCTAATTATTTGTCAGGATTTTGAGGAATTATTTGACTCTTACCTTTTGTGATTTAGTATTTTGGGAAATTCTGATAATCTAGTTTATTTCCATTTTCAATATAATTTTGTATACCAAAATGTTTGTGGGTTTCTGTCGTCTTTGAATTTGAAATTGAATGTGAATGTTTATACTGTCACCAGAGTATGCCATGTGTGGAAACTAGTTTCTCCAAACCATTTGTAAACCTTTGAGGAGAAGTCTCAAGGCTTTCTGCAGGAACCCTATTGCTGTTGTCTCCTGGAAAAAAAAAGAAGTGTTACGGGATTTGTCCTTTCTCTTTGATAGGTTGGCTCATTGTGTAATTATCTTTATCTTTTTCTGGTGAATAGTCAGCAAATATCTTGTCTAAAAATTCTCATTTATTAGTTTAGTATCTATCTTACTGTTTATTATCTCTGTTGTCTCCATTGGTTCTTGAATTCGCTAATTTTTTAAAATCTGAAAGCAATCCTTATTCAGCACAGATTGTGTTTTCTCAGATCTCTGAAGCCCAAGGTATCAATTTTTTTTTTTTTTTTTTTTTTTTCTGAGATGGAGTCTCATTCTGTCACCCAGGCCGGAATGCAGTGGCAAAATCTCAGCTCACGGCACCTCCGCCTCCCGGGTTCAAGCACGTCTCCTGCCTCAGCCTCCTGAGTAGCTGGGATTAGAGGCACCTGCCATCATGCCCAGCTAAGTTTTGTATTTTTGTAGAGACAGGGTTTCACCATGTTGGCCAGGCTGATCTTAAACTCCTGACCTCAGCTGATCCACCTGCTTTGGCCTCCCAAAGTGCTAGGATTATAGGCACGAGCCACCACATCTGGCCTCATATTTTTAAAAAAATATTTTTGCTGTTTTTTGGAGGTAGGGGATGTATTTACGCTGAATTTCAAAATTGGTCCTTGTTTTGAACAATTTTATCTTTGTGTATGTCCAGTGACTGACCTACCTTCCTCCCTTGCTCTCATCCTTTCTTTGTTCCTTCCTCCCTCCTCTCTCTTCCTCCCTCCCTCCCTCCTTCCATTCCTTCCTCCCTCCCTCCCTTCATTCCTTCCTCACTTCCTTCATTCCTTGCTTCCTTCTCCACCACAGAGAAAAGTCTATGCATGTCCAATACTAAGTGTTGAGGTAGATTTTATTGGAGTTTATGTAGGTACTTGTCTGCATATTTTAGTTTCCGACTAAAGGTGAACATTGAAAGTTTATCTTTTCTCTAGTCCAATTTAATTAAACTGAGGTTCTCATTGTCTGTGAAGCAGAGCCCTGGGGCAGGGAAGTTCCTGCTCTGAGAAGCATTTCCTATGTATACCTGTTGTGACAAAACCAAGTTAATTGCTCCTATTTTCTGACTGAGGTGGATGCCCTCGTTTTAATAAACAACCAAAATAATGCTTTGTTTTACCTGGTCTTCCAGCCCACATCAGGTGACTCTGCAGCGAGGTCCCCAGGGTGAGCTGCCACACGTGTGGGATTTCCCAGATCTGTTTGTCCCCAGCTCACCTTCGTTTTCAGCTTATTTCCCATTGAACTTCAAGGTGTATTTTGGCTTTGTTAGTGACCACAATCAGTTCCTTCCAGTTGTGTCTTTCTGTCATGTACTTTACAAATCATATTTTGTAAATGGCCACATGCCATCTATTTCTGCAAGCCCTATCACAAAGGGTGTATGGTTCCCTTCCCCTTGCAAATGATCTGGCCTTTATGAACAAAATACAGTGGACATGACATGCATGACTTCCAGTGCCAGAACAGGAAACACAATCTGGCTTTAGTATGATTCTTCCTGTCTGTTTCTCCTCTCTCTTCTCTTCTTTCTGTTTTCTCTCCTTACTGGGTACATGATACCTTGGGAACCCTCAGCCAACATGCAAGACCTTTGCTGCCCTGAACCACCATGCTGGAGAGACACTGGGGGGAGAGACCACATAAGGATAGAGGGAGATGCCCCAGAAGCCCCATGGGCCTTCTCTCATGAACCATGAGACACGTGAATGAGTGAGCCTCCAGGTGATTCCACATTCCAGCCTTTGAGCTTCTCAAGTGGAGCAGAGATAAGCTAATCCTGCCAAGTCTTGCCCAAAACAAGATTAATGACCAAAATAAGGGATCTTGTTTGGTCACTAAGTTCAGGGGTGCTTAGTTACACAGCAGTAGATAAGTGGAACACACATGGTAACTTCCAGGTGGGGGTGTCCTCAGTCTCATTCTGCTTTTATATATGGCAGATATTTTTCATAATGTCTGGCCTTTCATGCTATTCTTCCCCATTTCATATTGAAAAAGGTATTTTCTTATTTTTATGCTTTCTTGTTCATTTCAGTAGAACTGTGGGTAAAGGGAAAATAAAAATGTGGTCTTAAATTGCCACCTTGAACAGAAACTTGTGATTTAGTTTCCAATTAAGATGCCATGTTATTTCCATAAAACCCCATTCATTATTTGCACATGACTGTCAATGATTTTATCAGTCAGCCGTTGTCCCTTGTAAGGCCCAGCTCTGCTGGACTCTTCCTCTGGCCTTGTCTGTGTGCACAGATGACATTAATTTATAATTTAGGGGAATTTCTGGGTGTTCATCTGTTTGATCAGTAAGTAAGCTACTTCTAAATGTTATTAATCTATCAAGGCAGCTCAGCACAAAATAACCAGAGCAGAGTGTTGCCCAAGGAAAAGTAAAAATAAGAATGCCCTCCTAATTTCATGTGGACTCGACAATTCTAAAATCATCAGGATCTGTAAACAGAATGTCAGAACCTAAAAGGCTGAAATTCCTAAACAATTACTGTTTTGTTAAATGGAGAATAAATCATTGATTCTCTTCCATCTGAGTTGACAGATGATTTCAAGGGTTTAAAGTATTTCTGAACATGCTGCATGTTCACAAGTGATTTTCATTGCCATCTCGCCTTGGTTGGTTTTCAGAAGTTGAACTTGGAAAATTCCTCTCTCCATTCTGATCCACACTTCTTTCTTGTGTCCCCCACTTTTTAATGAAACATCTGAACAGACTGTGGACCATTTAAGTCTTTGGGGAAAATAGGCTCTCAACTGTTAAGAGTTGGGGGTGGGTGCGGAAGAGAATCACCTGGTAGGATGGAAGGGCACAGACTTTGAGGCTGGACTTGGGATGGAATCTTGGCACTGCCACTTGCTGGCCTATGATCTTGAGTAAGTTGCCTTCTTGGAGTGTCAGTCTCTTTATCTGAAAAATAAGCATAATTGCATGAGTTTGTTTGATAAGGCTGCTGTAACAGAATACCACAGACTGCGTGGCTGAAACAACAGGAATTCATCCTTTTACGGTTCTGGGGGCTAGAAGCCCGAGGTCAAGGTGTTGGTGGGATTGTTGGCTTCTGTGGTCTCCCCCTGACTTGTAGATGGCTAATCTCTTCTCCTAAAGACATCAGTTATACTGGAATAGGGCCCAGACTAATGACCTAATTTTAATTAAGTACTTCTTTAAAGACCCTATATCCAAATGTAGACACATTCTGAGGTACTGAAGGTTAGAGCTTCAGCATATTAATTTGTGGGGGAGGGGGGACACACTTCAGCCCATAGCACACAACCTTCCTAAAGGGGTGTTCTGAAATAATGCAGATAAAGTGCCTGGTACATAATAAAGATGATAAAAATACTAGTCCTCCTTCTTCCTTCTCTCAAATCTCATTCCTTGTCCTTGGCATAGACAGGAATGTATTTCTTTTACCTTCAATGTAACTTTTCCTCTTTTCCTTTTCAAGAAATTATTTCTGAGAAATCATGGAAAGAAAATCTGTCTTTATATTTCCCCTTTGCAAAGACTCTACATCATTAATTTCAAATGGAATTCCAACAACTTTCCTCCTCTCTTCTGGAATGTGGACATTTTGGCTGGAACTCCAACAGTCCCCTGAGACCAGGAGGTGACCTTGAGGCTGGAAACCGCATATAAGGTGGAGGAGTGAAAATACAGAAAAAACTCAGGACATGATTGATAGTGCACAGGTGCCTGTCAGCCTTGGATGGCCTACCTCAGGAGCTTATGTTCCAGAAGAAAAACCCTCAATATGATTTGTGCCATTGCAGTTTTAGCCAAAAGCAATTCCTAATTAATGTGGAATTTGAGTTCAGTTGCCAAATTTAAGGTGCATGTTAACAAACTAAATGTGTTTAAAAATAAATTAATTTCATGTCCTTCAAGGCTTACATTCTGTGTCTTATGGATGACCACGGTGAGAGCACCACTGTGTGGGCACATGTGCATAAATCTGTGTTCCAGGAAGCAGCAGAGGGAAGAGTGGGCAGAGCTGGAGTGAGCTTGCAGGCAGTTGCTACGAGACAAAGCCTGACCACTAAGCAGGAGGTGGAGCATGCATGGCCTAGCTGTCCATTGAAATAATTCAGAAATTATTCTAAGTGAAATGGACAGCCATGCTTTGATTTGCATTTTAAAAATGTTGATGTTTCTTAAAGAAAGGATTGTAGGGGTAGGGGCAAGCACAGAGGTAGAAAGACCATTTAGAAGACAATCAACTTAGTTAAGGTAGAAGGAAGTGGTGACTTGGACTGAGAGGGTGGCAGTGGCAGTGCAGAAGGAAGAAAGTGGTCAAATGTAAGACGTATTCTGGAAGCAGCACCAGTGAAATTTGTTGATCGTTTGGATGTGGAGTTTGAGTAGTGGGAGGAGTCAAGGATGACATGCAATTATCTCATTTTAGTAACAGCAGATGGGGATATTTAAGGAGATGAAGAGGGTAGGGGGAGATCTGGGTATTTGGGGAGAGGGAGATGGGATTAAGGGGCCTGCTTTGGATGTTTAAAGTTTAAGACGCCTGAGATATACAAGTGTTAATATCAGGTAGGCAGGTGGCTGTAAGTCCAGGTTTCAGAGGAGAGGTTCAATCCAGAGATATACATTTTGGAATGATTGATATAAGATGACATCAGAAACCATGGGATTGGATGAGAACACCTAAGGAAATAGACATTGATGGAGAAGACATTTTTACTGAACCCTGAAGGAGTCCTCTTTTTCTTTTCTTTTTTTTTTTGAGACCGAGTTCGCTTTGTTGTCCAGGCTGGAGTGCAATGGCACGCAACCTCCACCTCCCAGTTTCAAGCGATTCTTCTGCTTCAGCCTCCTGAGTAGCTGGGACTATAGGCATGAGCCATCACACCTGGCTAATTTTTTGTAGTTTTAGTAGAGATGGGGTTTCTCCATGTTGGTCAGGCTGGTCCTGAACTCCCGACTTCAGGTGATCCGCCTGCCTTGTCCTCCCAAAGTGTTGGGATTACAGGCGTAAGCCACTGCACCAGGCCAGGTGTTCTCTTCTTAAAAGCTGGATGAAGAGGGGAGATTCAGCAAAGTAGCCCAATAAAGAGTGGTCACTGAGGTAATAGGAAAACAAGACTGGTGTCCTGGAAGCCAAGGAAAGATACAGAAGACAGTGGTTAATCATTGCAATGCTGTTCGTTGGATATGCAAAGAGGGAGTTCACCTGTGATGTTGACAAGGGAATACAATTCAGTGAGTGGGAGGCAAAGACGTGAAGGGAATATGTGGGGGATAGCTCTTGAGTTTCCCATAAAGGGAAGCAGACGAGTGGAGTGGAAGCCTGACAGAGATGTGGGGTCAAAAAAGGATTAAACATTTGTGAGATGCCAAGCATATTTGTGTTCAGTGGCAAGAGCGACTGATGACATATAGGAGAGTAACTGAATGAATGAAATCCCCAAAGAGTTGAGCCAAAGCAGAAGATTCAGAGCACAAGTGAACTCTGACACAGCCGAGATAATTAGTTTTTTTTAAAAAAAATTCTGTTTCAAAGAATGCTGCAAAGATCACTTCTTTATGAATATTTTTCCACTTTTTTAATATGTCGTTAGGAAAAAATTGTCCAGGTCAAGGGCGTGGACATTTTTTAAGGCTGTTGACACATTTGTAAATGCTACATCCAGAAACGAGGTATCAATTAACATAATCTCATTTTATCTTACATCATTTTGAATATTTAAAAATAATTTTTAGTCATTATAATTTTTCCTTTGCGAATGGTCTGCCATTATCTTTTTTACATTTTTAAAATTGGAGCATTGATGATTTTTTTAAAAAACATGTGTGCATAAGTTTTTATATAAAGTGTTTGCAATTACTGGTTTTGTCATATTTGTAACATGTCTGTTTCCAAGTTTGACTTATTTTACATTTTTTCATGATGTTTTACATTTTTTCATGATGTTTTTCTATCATTTTTTCTTTGTGATTCTTTCTGTTGATTTTATCCTTAGAAAGTATTTTTTTCCCCCAAGCAACAATAATTAAAAGAATTATTTTGAAAGCATGAGAATGCTATGATCTGCATTGCCCTGTACTTCATCACTATAACATGTGGCTCAGAAATGGAGCAGTTCACCTAACCCCATTGCATTTCCAGCTCCAGGAAATGAAACATTCCCAGAGAAAATGGGTCATATTTCATATCTGCTAAACAGCAAACAACAAAACTCAAATAATCTACATCAAAACAATTGGCCATAGAAACCTTCACATATGAAATTTTTGCAATATCAGAAGCTAAGCCAAGTAACAACCAACCCACATCATAAAGCTGCATCAAGTTACGAATTTTCTGTGTAAACTTGCTTTTCAGTTGTTTGTCTCATGAAATATTCTTTTGTTTCAACCAGAGAAACCTCTGGTCTCTGACCATTGACTAACTAACTTCCATCCACCCTCCTTCCCTCTCTTCCTTCCCTTTAGAGTGTAGCATGGAAAGTTATAGCAGATCTATGGCTATTATGACAGAGAAAATAGACATCTCTAGTCTCTGCACTGGAATGTATGCAGAAGAATAAAACATGAAGCAGGCATGGGCATTCCCTTCTCCCCACTGTTTGGGGGGTGAGGCTAATTCAGAGGAATAATCATTCCCTTGATGCCCAGAGAAACATCAGGTCCCTCATGGTATATAGGTAACAGTAAAAGCCACTTCATGAAGAATTTTCTCTAAAGCCTTTTTCACCTGTAATTTCCCGCCCTCTCTCTTACTTCTTTGACTTTTCCTCCACTTTTCTATCTGGTACTATCCTTGGACCTGGGCAAGACGGTTCTTGTCCTGGACCCAGAGAATCTGCTCTTGTTTTTCTTATGCTTCCTGTGGTTTGAAGAATCCACAGGCCAAGGAATTGTGACTATCTAGAGTCTGCTCTTTGCAAGACCATCCTCCAAGAGACTGGGACCCTGGAATTCTCTACCCAAAAGACATGATCCTATATCCAGAGCCTGCATGGATATCTTCCCCTATACCAGCCTCTGGTGCATAAGATGCTCCTCTTAGGTCTGAGGGGTCACCAAGAGAAGCTGTTTGCAAGGGGTGTTGGTGGAGCTGGGATGTATGGGCTCATGTATTTATGCATTTGAATGAAGCCCTTCATGGTGTGGGGTCAGAGCCAGGGTGGAAGGAGAATGGGAGCAGGTCATGGGCCAGAGACTGAGACAGGTGACCAGCCTCCTTGCATTATTGCATTCTGTAACTCGGAGGAGTCCAGGAATTCTAAATTGACTAAGCCTGGGCTTCCAGTTTGCTATGAAGGTGTTTTTGTCAAGATAAGAAAATTTTACATAATTTACTTAATACTCTGTTCACTTGATGTTCATTGATTTATACATTTTAAATCTTTAGATACATGGTACATGGGTCTCCGTTTACCATTTTGCCCCTGGTCCTGCAAATGTTGGAATGGGTCTGCCCATGCCCATCCCTTCATCCATTCTCTCTTTTCTGCTTCCCTTCCCGTTATATCCAGTCTTCTTTTCTCCTCTGAGCCATGAACTGGTGGGGATTTTTTGAGGTCTGGTTCTGACCTTCAGGACTGGCGCTGTTTCTTTCTCTCTCCTCTGCCCATCCTGGATCATGTCCCCACCTTGCTAGTTGGAGAATCCTTTACATAATGATGACTATTTATGGAGGACAAACAGAAACCTCCATATGGGACTGAAAAAAATTAATAAGTGAGCAAATGAAGACAGGTGCTGAACACCACTCAGGTAGGCTCAAGTGTGTTCCTCTCACATATTTGCTCTGTCCAACACATCACCTGCCTCCACAAGCTTTTGCTTTCTTAGATCATGCGCGTGGGGGTAGGGGGTAGGTAGGAAATGGAGACAGGCATATCTTTTTAGCCACACCTGGGTTTTCTTAAGATCCCTGGAATGAGTTTCTCCATTCCTACTGCCAGAGTTCCTTAGGCCAGTGGTTCTCAAATTTTAGCCTGTATCTGGATCACCTGGAGGGTTTTTAAAACCACTTCCTGGGCTCAACCCTCAGAGTTTCTGAATCAGTAGGTAGGAATGGGGTGGAGCCCAAGATTTTGCATTCGTAATCATTTCCCAGGTAATGCTGCTGCCACTGGTTCAGGGCACGCTCTGAGAACCACTGCTGTAGGTCACCAGGATTTGTGGGATGTTCCTTGTTTAAATCTCTGTTGTTAATGTACAATCACTTTCAACTTGTGGCCCATGAGCAGATGCTGGCACAGCTCAAAACATTTCCCAGTGGCAGAAAAATGACCTGGGACTCAAGCTCCCAGTCCAATATGCCCACTGCTCCTGTGGACAGACAGGCTGCTTAGTTAGCAATGGCAGGGGAGTTCTCCCACAGAGGCAACTTGAGCCTTGACTTGGCAGACTGTGAAACAGCCTTGGCCATACCCTTCCCTGCAAGTTCCTCCTTAATTGCAAAAGTCTGGGTGGCCTTCACACACGTTGTTTGTATAACAAAGGAAAAGAGATAAGTTCAGTAACCTTGGAAGACCAATCTCTTTTTCCCAGCCTCTTAAGAAGCAATGCCCAGAGGAACACACTGTGTGTGGGAAATCAGAGAGGGGGCTCTGGAGGGTGGACCGGAGCGGCCAAGAGGAGTGCTTTTCTAAAGCCTCAAACCATGTCCTGCTGTGCGAGAGTTCATTAGCTGGGATTCTGTAAGTGACAACAGTCTAAATCTCCTTAGCTAGACGCAGGCCATGATTCTTCCAACCAGGCTATAATCACACAGAAGATAATCTTGGCTCCAACGGCTGGGTTATAGCAGCCAGTCCAAGAAATGGCTCTTAAATTGAACCTCTTGGAGATTTGCATCTGATAAAGACAAGGAATTCTCTTCTTTGTCAACAGCTAACCACATGGGCTTCAGGGCATTGACTCAAGCAATGTAAGTAAGCTCAGCCACCAACCTGGGTGCCCAGAATCTAGTCTTTACTTGCTTACTTTCTCTTGTGCAAATCCATAGGCCAATCGTTGCTTTCGTTTTCCAACCTCATTTTTTCCAAATGACCTTGATTGTCTGCTGCTCTGCGTCTACCTTGGATCTATCATGCTGTGGGAGCCTCCCCTGCAATGAGACAGTTTCAGTTTTATAATAACAATAATAGTCATAATAGGTGCTACTTGTTGACATCAATTCTACATCAGGACTTTTGCTAAGCATTCTTCATACATGACCTAATAAAATCTTCACAATAATCCTAGGAAATTAGGTTATCTTCAATCTATAGGTGAGGGAACCAAGGCTCAGGAATTAAACAAGTATTCCAAGATCATGCAGCCAACGAGATGTAAAGTCTTGATGGACACTCAAGCTTGTGCCAAAGTCCATGCTCTAATATTTTGTACTTGATGTTTATTAAGTCAATCAATATATCTACACGTGCATAAAAGAAAATCATAGAGGTAGGTTCCACCCTCCTAAATTATTTAGAAACAGGAAACTCACTTAACCAAGCACTCCATTTCCCAGGCAAGTCAGTTAACTGAATTGTTATAGTATAGTCAATACTCAATCAATACTAAATTACTTGCATTATAGAAGGTAGCATTAGTGGAAATGGAAACTATGAATAATCAGTATAGCTGTGTTTCTGATGAGATTTTGCTGTCTAGTGCATGGAAATTTGGTACGAAGAATGTGGAAGCCTCCCTGAGGTTGTAGCAGCTGGGGACAAAGCCCTCTTTTTTAAGGAGTATCTATGGTTCTCATGTTTCTTCTGCCTGTCCCCCAAGACATACCAGATTTCGTGACTTCTTCACATCTTCTCAGAGCACAGCCCATGCTCTTAACATCATCTCGTTGGCTTTGCATCGAGAGTGTGTACGTACGTATGTGTATAGGCAGATGATTATGTGAGTAATGACAGGAGCATCTGCAAACAATGATTCCTTCCTGCTGCAGCCAAGAAGGGTATAGAAATTACCGGGTGGAGTTAGATCCCTGTTCACATAGAAGAGCGTTGTGAGAGGCAAGCTTCCTTCTGCCATATTCAGTAGGTCAGACAGTCTTTATAATAACCTAACTCATGACAGAAATTCATTTCTTGCCATTTTCTGAAAGCTTCCCAAATATTTTAACCCATAATAGCTTTTGGGGGTAATCATTCCACGAGTTTACCTCTATCTGTTCTTTGTTAAAATTCACTTTGGATAGTCTTTCAGCCTTATTGAGATTCCCTGGAAGATATACGTTATGATAAAAAAATTAACCCTGGTTTTAGAGTCAGAATATCTAGATGTGAAACTCAGCTCTGCCACTTATCAGCCAAAAAAGACTTTCAGCCAAGATAGTGGGCTGAGCTTCCATGGACATCCCCCATCCCAGTCTTAATGCATAGATATGCTTTTAAAAATTAAAAAAAGTAGAATACCTAGTTGAATTCAAAAACAAGAAAGGGAAGCTGCAAGGACCAGAGATAAAGAAGAAACTGCAGTGGTGAGGGGGAAGTGGAGGCCACATGGCATGTGATGACAACAGAGGATGTGTGGCTTAAAGGAAAAGGTTTTAAAATATAGCCAATATGGGAGTGAAAGTCATCTGGCCTCATGCATCAGACGAAGCCAGAACTGGGTTCTCAGGACAAAGCTGAGAACCAGAAAGGTTCTCATGAATGGGGCGAAGAAAATTTCCATCCCATCGCTAGAGTGGCATAAACTTGGGCTCCCTGCTCTAGACCATGTTGAAACAGAGTTGATTGAGAGTCAGTCAGACCCCAGTTCTGTGGCGCAGGATGAGGTCAAGGGGCTTGAATTCTTGTGTCACATGCAGTATGGAAAACTCGTAATGCAGCAATGGAGAGACCAACCTAAAATCCTGTTCTGTGCTAGTGAGCCCTGTAGATTCCAGGCTGAGACAACTGTAGGGACACTTCCAAATAATCTCCTACTTAGTTCACTGACCAATGGAAGAGCATCCCCTCACAGTTTTGCACAGATAACCTCAAAAGGCACAGGGGCTTTGGGGGAAGGCTGCAGGATCTATAGAAATGTGTGGCATCTGCTTCTTTTCATTTTCAGCTCACTCCCCACCTTCACCCTCTGTACATCCTAATCACCAGGAAAATTGCCACAGCAAGTCATCATCTTTTTTCCTGATAGTAACACTCTTCCTAATTTCTTTCCTAGAGGTGTTAACACTGATATTTAGATATTCGACCCTGGGTCCCCACAGTAGATATGGCCACAGAGACATATATTATGGGATGAGGAAGTCTACCTGCTTCTGGAGGTAGTCATTTGAGGCACTGTGTTCCAAATACTCCTATCGAGGCTTTGTGGTCCAGACAATGTCCATTCTATGACCCCACTAGTTTGCCTAAAATTATTCCTTTGGTTCTGCCTTTTACCGTGAAATCCTCCACGTTCACTTCCATGTGGAAGTCATATCTCCCCTTTTCCCAAAGCTCCACACCTCCTTGTGTCCGTCTCTCATGGTATTTGTTGATTTATTGTCATCTGGTTCTATTTATGCACTTGTCTCATCTTTCCTCCCAGTAATAAGCTCCTTGATTCCAAGTCCAAGGATCTTTCCAATGAACCACACTCTTTTGATCTTTGAGTCTCCATTTTCAATAGAATAATAAAAACCACACAAACATAAACAACGACTCAACTTTTTTCTCTTTCTGTTTTGAAATCACTCTTCCTTCTCTTTTGTACCGAGGTCCCTTCTGGGATATTGTTTAATCATGAGCAATTCTGTTTCCTCTTCAGGTAAGACTTTCTTATGAATTACTTACAATAGTTAGTTTAAACGCTGTAGAGATTTGTTATCTATTAAATGGACAGATAAAATTGCTTGTGTGTGTGTGTATGTGTGTTGGGGTCAATTTATCAATCTTCTTCTTGGTATAAAAGGATGAGGCTGAGCTGCAGGGACTCCTTTAGTTCTTGCTCCAAATGTTACTGAAAGAACCAAAGACCTACCTAAGGCAGATGAGAAAAGACAATCTGTTTCAAAGGCAGTAGCGGTGCCCCACCTTGTTTAGGGCAGGACAGGACTTTGATCTTCTCTTTGGTGTTACTCACTGTTTACTTCTCACCAGTTTCTGTGTCTGCCTCTTTCCCTTTTCTCATCAGCAATCAAGGTAGCTACTGGGTTAGGCACTCCCAAACGTAGAAAATGACTGCAGCCTCTGGACACTAGGGCAAGGAGAGGGTGAGTTCAAAATAAAATGCTGGCTGGGCGCAGTGGCTCACGCCTGCAATCCCAGCATTTTGGGAGGCCGAGGTAGACTGATCACAAGGTCAGGAGATTGAGACCATCCAGGCCAACATGGTGAAAACCTGTCTCTATCAAGAATACAAAAATTAGCTGGACATGGTGGTGTGTGCCTGTAATCCCAGCTACTCGGGAGGCTGAAGCAGGAGAATTGCTTGGACCGGGAGTTGGAGGTTGCAGTGAGCCAAGATTGTGCTACTGCACTCCAGCCTGGTGACAGTGAGACTCTGTCTCAAAAAATAATTAATTAATTAAAAAAATAAAATGCCAGAGTTGCTAAAGGATGTTTTAGCCAATGAACTGTTTATTTTTGGGAACAGAAACCCTTACAAGGAAGCTCAAGTGAATAGGGAATTTATAAGGATGCAAAGGGATCCCATAGAAACACACACACAGGAAGGACAGCAAAGCCTTCTGGGAACTGGAAAGTCCCTGGAAGAGTCCATCTCTTGTCCTTTTCCCCCATATGCTCCCTTCATAATTGAAGACTTTCTTCTTGACTCTAACTACAGGAGGTTTTCATAGCCCCCTGTGAATAGCCATCCTAGTCCCAGAGTCTTCATGATCTTCTATCTCCCCCTCCCAGAGGTGATCGACCCAATTTCTGGGTCTTAATTCCATGTCCCTGGGAGACTAAATCTGATTGGCCTTGCTTGGATCAAGCATCTACCTTTGGTCTGATATTGTGCCCAGGATTAAGGACAGGAGCTGGGAAAATGTAGAGTGAGGAGGAGAAATTTCTGAGGTGTCTATGGGTTGGAAATCTCTTTAAAGAGATGTGGATGGGAAGAAAATTTTAAGTATAGATAGAAAGATGCAAGGCCAGTATGGACTCTGGACCAGCTTCAGTATGAATCAGTCATGCCTGCACTCCAACCCAATATGGCCAGGCTTTCATTAAGTCCATCTGGCCCAGGAGTCTACTTTTCAGGTAAGTTTCTGTGTTGAGTGATGAACCATTGAGAATAGACTGAAAAGGACAAAGTCCTTGGAATGACTCTATCAGTAGTCTCTTGTCCAGTGGTCACCACATCAGGGGCCTTTGCCTTCCAATAAAGCAGTTTATTCTTCCGCATAATTCATAGATCTCCCACTTGGAAATGTTTGAATTACAGTTTCTTATTCAAACTAGGTTTAAGAAAACAGTTTTTATTTCTGAGACACTTGCTTCTCAAAGCATATTTCATGAGGTTTGCAACTATTCTCTTAGTTTCTCAGGGACTGGTAACTCAAGAATGGAATTGGGAAGCTTTTGACCTCCCCAATATAAGAAGGGAAGAGTGGCAGCGTTCATGCTTTCCTGAGTAGTTTTCTGGACTGTGGCCTCTCTAAGTCACACAGGGTGACTGTCTTGCTGCATGTCACTGTGTGCATCATACTGATTGACCCACTAGGGTGACTGAGTGAAGGCTGTGATGTAACAATAGTAGCAGAAATAGAAGTAACATCAGTAATTACAATCAACCTCAGGTGGCTACTTATTAGAATGAACACTTTATAGCTATTGCAATATTTAATCCTCATTACAAAAATATGAATGTGGCATTCTCCCTATTATACAGAGAAAAACTTAGATGACTTGAATATCTTTGCTTTTTTCACTCTGACAAGACAGTGGACCCAGGCTGTGTCTATAGAATGTTCAACAGATAGTCAAGTCAATTTGGGAGTTGTACATATGCAAAAGAGTTAGATTTGCATTTGTTTTTGCACATAGTTTTTATTTGTGGTAGCATGTCTGCTAAATAGTCCAGTGATTATTTCTCACTATCACTATTTATGTATTAGCATCTTCCTATATCTGCACAAAATACAATGGAAACTTTCAATTCAATCCTTGTTTTAGGTCACATACCCTACCATCCAATTCAAAGGAATATATCACATTTATTACATTAAATGACAGGCACAATCAGTATCTTTTAAAATTAAGAAAAGGAAAAAAGGAATCTGTGGGCAGATGTGTACAAGAAGTTGTATAAAAATAATAATAGTGAGGCCATGTTTTCTCCCATATAATGTAAAACAAACCTTTAAGACCCGCATTCCAAAACGTTGCAGTCATTCTTTAATGGATTTTAATCATAACGGGAAATACATTTTTCACTAATAATAAAAATATTATTTGCAATTGCCCACCCATAAAAGCTGCATTATTGATTACTGTGTTCCAGTGAGTTTTTTACATTTCATTAATATTTACAGTGGCATTAATCATGGTTTGAATGTGAGATTTGAGTGACAGCACTTACGTTGAGGGTCATACTCATTTTTAAATTTGCAGTCTGTTGCTCATCTCAGATGTCTCCAAAGTGTCTAAATAAATGTGATCTACTGAACAAAAAATGTGAGTTGGGAACTTGAGAGTTCTGAGTTTTTATTGATGTCACTAGTGACTTCCAATGGAAACTTAAACTTCTTGCCTTTCAGTATCTATAAGTTTGAAACAGGACTAATACTTGTTTCCTAAATAATGGATTTGATCTCTATCTTCTTTCCTAGCACAAGTATTTTGGTCATCTAATTATGTACGGGACTTTTCTTCCCTTTGTTTCATCAGAGTAGAAAGGCAGCGTTGTGCTACAGAAAGTGCAGGGAGCTGGGGGTTGGACTGTAAATCTGGAGTCATCTACTAGTTTGTGACATAGATCAAAACACATAACCTTTTTGAGTTTCAATTTTCTCATCTGTAAAATGGAGATAACAATTGTCTTCCAGAAAGAGGATGAGAATTAAGTAAAATAATCTAAGTAAGATACCCAGCATAATAGGCATTTAGGAAAGTTTTTCCCCTTTATGATATTATGTAAAATGTTACAATTAACAGTTTCTGAAGGTTTGGAGAAAAAAAATTCCTCCTTATATGGAGATTTTTCAAGAATCTTTTCAAGAAGTATTACTGTTTTCTTGGTTTATGCATAGTGAATAGAGTATATTTTTTCCTTTTTTCTTATATTTCTTCTGTTTGCCCTTTTATTCATTTTTCCCCAGACATGTGCAAGATTGCCCATTAAGTTTTAAGAATATTCGAGAAAAACCGATGCAAGGGGATAGGTGGAGGTGAATACCTCACCTCTTGATGCTGTAGTAACAGTAGAGAATTTAGCTTTTTTATTAAGTAAATGTGAAAATAAATATCAAGTTAAAATGTCCAGGAGGCACTGGCACAAATCTGGGTGAGTCCCCTGGGTTGGGGGGAGGGTTACATTAGCTCAAATTTCTCCTTTTTGAGAATGATTCCTGCTACCTTTGATTGGTTGTTTTTGTCCTTTGACTTCCTGGCTGGTGGGAGATTTTTGGTGCTGACAGTCAAATTTTTAAAAATGGCTGGGGCAGAGTTAGAGAAGGAGATTTCTGTTTGTTTCACTACAGTAGCTGCCAAAGGTCATCATCAAGATAGTCACTTCATATAATCAATCCTTAAGTCATCAATAAAATAGATATGATTCTTCCCCCCTACTCTCATAGAGTTCCATGCCATTTTATTTATAATACTTTTGAATGCCGTTTTGAAGATGACCCTACTGAAATTGATTAAGATTTGTTTTAGAAGAATGGCCAACATGGCCAACGGGGAATGAAAGATGTCACCACATTGTGCCCAGGGGATATGGTTTGGCTCTGTGTCCCCACCCAAATCTCATGTCAAATTATAATCCCCAGGGTTAGAAGAGGGGCCTGATGGGAGGTGATTAGATCATGGGGCAGACTTCCCCCTCGCTGTTCTCGTGACAGTGAGTTCTTGCCGACCATGTGAGGATGTGCTTGCTTCTCCTTCCCCTTCTGCCACAATTATAAATTTCTCCCTACAAGTAGAAGCCTATACAGCCCAGAGAACCATGAGCCCATTAAACTCCTTTTCTTTACAAATTACCCAGTCTCAGGTATGTCTAATAGCAATGTAAGAATGGACAAATACACCAGGTAAGATTTGTCCTCTGCTGCACATTTATAGCCACTGTTCCTGATTGCTGGCCGTGGTCTGGCAGTTAGAACAGACTCTTGGGCCTAGGTGAACTTTGTTATTCATTGCTGTTCTATCAAACCAGGCCATTTGCTGTTGTGGTCCCAGGTCAGAGAAGAGCCAGCAGTGCCTTTGCTTAAAGGCTTTAAGAATGTTCTGCCATTCCTCTTCTGCCTTTTGAAGAAACAGTTTCAAGGCACCTATTTTTAAAAGGACAGATAAATTATTCTATAATGGAGAACACTTTTCAGACCATTCAAGTCTCAGGGCCTGTTTTGGCTGAGACATGAGACAAAACAATCCTGTTTGTGGGAACTAGTTCTCTTGTCCCTCTTGCCTTTTAAAGTCATTAACGGCACATTAAGCAATTTGGAATGTCCAACCACTGACTCAGCTAGGTTTCATTGCTTTGTTTACTTTGCTTTTCATCTTTCAGCCTCTTCATATTTGCATTATGTAAAAGGCTTCTTCCTAAAAATTTAGATATTTCAGTTGGATTTGAGCAATTCAGAAAAAGTTGTTTTCTTAACTTGGGCAATATCCATTTGTCAGTGTTCTTGACTATCTGTAGATGTGCATGTTTCTGTACATTGGGTGATACACACACACACACACACGCACGAGTTGGGGTTCATTATTCTACAAGCATAGATTGAGTTTAAAAACTATAGGAAGACTTGGAAAGTATTTACAGTTTTTAAGGTTTTGATACCTTGCTCCAGTTCCTAAGTGTTGGGAAGTTTCAAAGGATGGGACAGACTGGCTGGGGTGAGCAGTGGTGAGAATGCAAGTCAAAATAGAACAGGCAAGACTTAAGGACTAGAGTGGTGGAAAGGACAGAGGACCAAGGGTCAGGAGCCCCAGGCCTTCAGCCTGGTACTGCCATTAATGACCGGAATGAACTAGAATACGTCTCTTCTGGGTTTCACTGCCCTCGTCTTAAGATAATTGGTCTAGATTGGGGGTTGTTGGCCCACTGTGATCGGTGGACCCAACTAGCTCCCCAACCTGCTACTGTAAGTGACATTATGCTGGGACACAGCCATGGCCATTTGTTTAGGTACTGCTGATGACTATTTTCTTACTACAAAGGCAGAGTTGTGATAGAAACCTTATGACCCACAAAGCCTAAACATTCAACATCTGGTCCTTTAAGGAAAATGTTTGTTCAACCTTGGTCTAAAGGATTTCCATCACTCGAGCTCTAAACTCTGTAATTTCTCTTTATCTTGAACTGATCTTTTTCTCTAAGCACACTATGGGGAGCCTATCTTTCTCACAAATTGGATAAGTTCTTCTTTTCACTCTGAGGCCAAGATACACATGCTTGACAGTAAGTGGGACTTGAAGGCAAAGAATCACATCCTCTAGGAAAAGGAAAACAAGACGGAAGACGATGGGAAAGATGAGGATTTGGAGGAGTTGGCCAAATGCGAGAGGCGTGCTTAGCCACACTGGGCTGTGCTCCCAAACGCCTTCCTTCAGAATTCTTCAGGGGCAGCATCTGAGTCTCATACATAATGAAATCGGTTGTGTAATGGGGAAGTTCACACTCAGCAATGTTAATGGAATGAGGCTGGACCAGCTGGTTGGCAGGAGGGGTTTCCCCCTTTGGGAGATGCTACTGTGATTCATATGTGTGGGATGACTACAAAGAAGTTCTGAGTAGGGAAAGGAGGGGGACAGGAGGAGAAAAAAAGAGAGAAAGGGAAGACAGGGATGGGCAAGTTAAGACACCACAAAGCAGCAAGCATTGACCAGAACAAGGGCTGGCTTTGTCCTAGGCAGTCTGGGGGCACAAAGGAGAATGGGACATAGCCCCCATTGAGAAGCCAAGCTTTAAGCCAAGGGCTTAAAGACAAAGGCACAGCTTCCCGTGGATTGAGAAAAGTACCCCCAGGAAGGGCAAACCAAGACAGACGGAATTTGCTTTTACGAAAAAATATATAGAAAAATACCCAAACTGTCCAAGTCCTACATTTTATATCTAAATCCTAGCAAGGCCTGGACATGCTAATGATAAAAATTTCTGCTGAAAATACACATATTTCAGTCTACTTTGCAGCCTGGTAAACAGAGTCTTTCGTGATCTGTTTCTTTCTTACCTCTCTGGCTTCATCACTCATCTCTGTACCATTTCTGCTCCATTCTCAGCCACACCGAACTTGGACTCCTTTTCCTTTAATATACCAGCTCACCCCTGCCTCCAGCCTTGGCTGCTCCTGCTGCCGCCTCTGGTTGGAGTTTCCTCTGTGCTAAGTCTGCCCCACATCACCTGCTGGTACTTGTCCTTCAGATCTCACTGAGTCCCTGCATCATCTCCCCCAGGAAGCCTCCTCTGACCCCTAAGGCTAGGTCGGCTCTCTTGTTACCACCATTGTTATCACAATATTAGGTATATTTCCTGTCACACTACATGATAACTTCTTGTCCATCTTTCCCAATTAGTTTGGGTTCCCTCCAAAGCAGACCCTGACTTTGGTAACATTGTGAAAGAAAAGGATTTGAGTGCATATAGTTTAGTTGGGAGATGAGCCTGGATAAACAAAAACGAAATGTCAAAGGAGTAAAGATGTGATACAGAAAAAGGAAGGTGGAAAATAAAGAGTCTTTGTGAAGTAAGTTTTCACCATGGGTACCAGGAATGTGGTCCCTCTGGGGAGTCTGGGAGCCAGCGTAGAACATGCCTAGCAGAGTTACCCCACTGGAGGAGTGAGGGAGCTGGGGTGTTTATACACCATGTGAATTCATCAGTCATTGAGGGCTGCTGTCAGTGAGGGAGGGAATGAATTCCGTGGCATTTCTGGCCTGCCTTGTGGGCATGTAGAGCGGACTGTGGTGTCAGAGCAAGTCCCCAGCAAGGGGGTACAGGTGCTGGCATTTGGAGTAAGGCTGGTGTGGTCTGAAGTGGTAAGGCCAACAGGTCATGGGATGGGCAATGACAGTGACATTGTTTATTGTCTCCTATTAGACTCTTAGGGTTGAAAGGCACTGAATTTGGAAAAGCATGGGTGGGGGAAAGTGGGGCTGACACAGCTGGGGGCTGGATGTGCATCTCTCCCTTCAGGGCATGTCACTTTGAGTCTCTGTGGGGTCTCTCCCTATGTGCTAAGTTTGGGCTAACTCACTGTGGCTTCAGAGCTGCCAGACTCATAGCTGGAGGACCAGGGATTCAAAGGCAAGTGTACCAAGAGGACCAGGAAGAAGATCAGTGCCTTTTGATAACCCACCCTCTGAAGTCACACAGTGTCACCTCCTCTGTGCTGCCAAGAATGCTCAGATTCAAGGGGAGAGAGCATAGACCCTACTTCTCCATAAGACTAGGGTCAAAGTCACATGGTAAGAAGAATATGGGGGATGGAAGATATGCATTTCCTCTAGAATATAGGCATGTGCCACATTAACATTTCAGTGACATTTAGGAGATACATTATAAAGTTTTATTTCCTGTCAACACCTATGTTGTCTGGATACCTGTGAGTACATCTGAGGCTTTTAACACTCAGGATCTCTGTTACAGTTTTAGCAGAAATCTCCTTATTCTTCCAAAGTTATTTAGCACTCACAGTGCTCAGTCTGGAATCTGAACTGACTTAGGGTATGCAGTAGCTTATATTCCAACTATGAAATATACCACAAAATATGCAATCGATAGTGTAGCAAATGTCATGAGTGGTAGAAACCATAAAAAGACTGACAAGTTTAACTGCAGACAAAGTAAAAACTTTAGGAGTAAACCAAATTGAGAAAAATTAAAAATGAGAAACTTTTGTAACATGAAAGACAAATAATTGGTATTCTTAAAACATGAAGAAATTCTACAACTAAATTAGAAAGGATAAACAGTCCAACAGGAAAAATATGAGGATATAAATTTCTTTAATGAAAGTAATAGTGCACCATTTCATATTTGCCTGTAAAAGAGTCACCATTTCATTTTTGTCTATCAGATTGGTCAAGAGTAAGAATTCGAATGTCCACATTGTCTGGAGCATGGGGAAATGGACTCTCTCACACACTGCAGGAGGGAGAAGGAAACTACAACTTTTCTGGAGAGCAATTTGGCAATAGACATGGAAAGCCTTTGAAAGATATGCCCTTTGATCCAGCAGTTTTTTATATGGGGGTTTATCCCATGATGGTAATAGGGCATGAGCACAAAAATGTTTGGACAGAAATATTATTTTCAGTGTTGTTTATAGTAGAAAAATCTGGAATGAACAGTGTCAGGTAACAATGAAATACTTTGCCACTTTAAAACTAATTTCATATTTCATAGATTAGGTTGGTGCATGTATGTATACGGACATAAATATATATTTCCATAAATGCAAAGACTGTAATGTATTGTTAGGTGAAAGAGCATAGGATAGTTTCAAAACAGCAATGACGTAATTCTATATATGTGCATATCTCTAGAAGAACAAGAAAAAGGATGAAATGCCATACATCTAATATTATCAGAGGTTACCTCTGCAAAGTATGATTATAGATGGTCTGCTATAAAGTCTTTTTAATCAGTATATCTGATATGGTTTGGCTGTGTCCCCACCCAAATCTCATCTTGAATTGTAGCTCCTATAATTCCCACATGTTGTGGGAGGAACCCAGTTGGAGATAATTGAATCACGGGGGCAGTTCTCCCATACTGTCCTCGTGGTAGTGAATAAGTCTTATGAGATCTGATGGTTTTTATAAGGGGTTGCCCCTTTCACTTGGTTCTCATTTTCTCTCTTGCCTGCTTCCATGTAAGACATGCCTTTTGCCTTCCTCCATGATTGTGAGGCCTCCCCAGCCACGTGGAATTGTGAGTCTATTAAACCTCTTTTCTTTTTAAATTACCCAATCTCAAGAATGTCTTTATCAGCAGCATGAAAATGGACTAACACAGCATCCAGAGCTTTCCTTAAAATGAACCTATCCATGCTATTTTTTTTAAATTCTGAACATAAATGTGACATTTACCTTTTTCCAAATGTCTGTTAAATTGTACAATAAGTGGATATGGATATATTTTAATTGTAAAAGTTTAAGCAATATAGTAAATATAATAGTACAAATACATAATTTATATTATTGTGTATAATATTTTACACAATATATTTATATAATATATAGTATAAATATACATGTACACTATAAAGAAAAATCCTCTTTTACCATTAAGTTATTTTTCGAAGAAAAAAATTAGGCCAGCTTCCATCCCTCACCATTTATAAACACAACCCAGACATAGTTAAATGCACACCAATGGGCTTAGTATCTGAACACAATTTAATAACTGCATATTAGTTTAATGGGCCCAAGTCAGTAAACCACACAGTCACGGAAGAGGCAGAGCCTGGCTGACTCTGACTGGCGTGGCCATGGTGAAATGGCTTCTGCCCAGAAGCACTGAGAAGCTGGGCTGGTCACATTTTACTGTTCCACTCAAGGAGTGCAAGAAGGTAATGTGAGGCATGGAAAAGCTCCAACCCAGGGCTCAGCCCTGGTTTTTAAAGACAGGCTGTGGTTCTGAAGACCAGACCAAGGGGCATTGCTTAAATGTCAACCTTAGAAGTGAAATGTGTTCTCTTAAGGCTGATGATGGTGTAAAATCCAGTCAAATTGCACCTTAGATTACACCTGAGCTGTTGTTATAAAGCTCTGACAAAAACCATCAGTAAGTAAGACTTAAAGAAAGCTTTTATTCCTTCTCACTTATCCCCCTGCCTTCACATTTACAAAGCTTACAAGGAAAAAAGCCTGCCAGCATGAATTTCCTCTGAGTGTTTCACTATTGCCTGTGAAAAGCATTTTAGGTCCACTGATAAGAATCAGTTTGTGTAGGTAATTTCTTCCGAGGGAACTTGGATTTTTTTCTGCCTACTGCTTGCAAAGGAATGACTTGCATCTCATAAAAGATGCAGGTTTGATCATTAGAATCCCTGCCCGACTTCTCCCGTTTCTGTGCCCTGGTCCCTTAGTGCATATACAGGACATAGTCGATTTCTCCATGCTTCATTCTCCTTGAATATGAGATAAATGCAGAATAAATACTCTGGTGATAGTATTGGGAAGAAAAAACATTTTCTAGAGGTTTCTATTACAATTACACATTACCGGGGAGACAATGGGGCAATTTAAAAGAACGAAGACAAGCTTACAAGAGTTTTGGAGAAACACTAAGCAGTTAAGTGGAAAAAGCTGTAGAACAACGAAGCATTTTACTGTGCTCTGCTAGTACCAAAAGCCTATTTTTGTTTATACTATTAGGCACTTTGGTTTGTTGCTTTAGCTGTATCTTCTAGGCTACCTTCAAATTATCATAGTTATTTTCAAGAATCCACTACCTCTCTGCATTTTAATCGGTACCTATTGTAGATACATGTAAGCTCTAACACAGTCCAATAAGAACATAGGCTCTCCCAGACCTATCCAGCAGTTCTGTATCCACATAGGTCACATAATATTTTTAAATGCTAGACTGACTGACTGGCCCCCCTCTGCCACTGGAAAGAGGTATAGTGTGGTGCTACAGGGCACGGGATTGGAGCAGAGGCTTGAGTTTGGGTACCAGCTCTGGCGCCCATTCACTTTTTCCTTTTAGCAAATTCCCTAGCCTCTGTGAGTCTGTTTTCTCATCTATAAAATGGGATGATGATAATAACACCTATCTCACAGGACTGTGGGAGGTTGACATAAAATCATGCATGGTGAGCTCTTAGTCCAGTGCCAGGTAGGGAATACCCATCTTATAAGTGTATTGGGACGTCTTTCCCACCACAGTACAGATGGCGCTGGACTCTGTGGTTTGCAAAGCCATCTCCCACTCACCTTTGCTTCTTGCCACCTTTCTGCAGCTCTATGAGATATTCTTTCAGAACATGGCCCAGTCAATAAATGTCCGCTCTTTTCCTAGGATCTCCTACTATTTTGTCTTGGATCCATTCTCCCCGCTAAGATAGTTAACCCCATGAAGGCGGAGAACTGTGTGCTATTTTGTGCACAGAAATATCAGGGACTGATATTTCCTTGGACTTCTGACTGAATGGAGTAGTGTGGAATCAATTTGGTATAACCCTCAAAGGACAGGGTTTCAAACACAGATGGAAATGGAGGCCCAGAGAGTGAGAACAACCTTCCCCAAAACATAGTCTCCTTTTACTGAAGCTGGAACAGGCATCTCTATGTATGGCAGTGGGACCCCCATGTTGCCTCTCTGGATGCCTTCCTCAGCTGCTCTCTCTGACCAATGAGACCATTACTCATTGTTTACCCAGTCAGTCCATTGAATAGTTAGTACTTAGATGTGTTTACACTCATCTCTGCTTTGGAGCTTAATCCAGGAGAACTGGTCTCCATAAGGGGCTGGCCCCATCCCAGGATACCAGCAGAAGGCTCTGTCTTGTCATTTGGCACCTGCAAGCTTGCAGTGATGCAAGGAACTAGATGTGCTGCACGTCTGCATCCGAGTCCCTCAGCCACGTCGATTCTGGGACACAGTCAGGCCCTGGCAAACCTTTGGCTTGGCCTGCAGCTCGATGCCATGTTGGTGCCATGTAATGTTTGCCAGTCTCCTGAATAAAGAAAGATTCAGGACAGCTTCTGGTACTGCCAATCAAGGCTTAAACTTTCCATCCTGTGAGAGCAAGCCTTGGTTGGTCTTACAGCTCCCTTTTAAATTAAAATAGCCAAGTAATTAAATATTCATGCTTTGCTTATTTCAGTATATTTAATTTATTATGCATCACTTTTCTTGGGTTTTATATAAACTTGCCTGAGGACTTTCTTTCAGTTTAAATTCTGGCAGTATGTTCCCTTTTTTCTTGGCAGGGTGTTGATTAGTTAAAGTCTGCTTAACTCAGAATTTTTTTGTTGTTTTTACAGATTGCTCTTGCACTTTAATAAAAATGATATTATAGTCATTATCACCGACATGAATCAATCTTCAGTGATCATTAATGTGGTGCCCAACCTGAGGTGCCATTAAAACATCTACTTCATTTCATTCCAAGCTTGGAATCATTGCCTTCAGTTTTTCTACGCAGCATTTTCTATTCATTTAGGATGGAAAAAAACGAAGTAGAGACTGGTTTTTTTCTGCCCATTTCTGTCACTGATAAAAATGAAATCATATCTTTCTTCTATCTGTTTACAGAGTAGGTCTTCACCAAATTCTATCTTGTAACTGTCTTAGTTTGGAAGGTGTGATCAGATAGCTATTTCTCAGACCTGATGAGTAGGCTAACTCTTCCTCTACAGCTTTCCTAGTGCCTAGGTGTATAATATAAAGCATGATTGAGGCTGGACTGGGACTCAGAGCCTGTACTGATGCATAGAAGTTTTCCTCCCATGTCTAAAGCAAGGAGGTAAAAAAAACAATTGATTAATTTCACAAAAGTCTTCACGAGAGCTTGTGATTGCTGCTTTTTGAGAGCTATTTTTCTCTTTTTAAAAAGTCATAAGGCCCTGTTGGACGCAATTTCAAATATATAAATAATGATCCCTTGATTATAAAGAGCTAATTAAAAATTACAGGCTTTGTCCCTCCACCATCTTAAACTTGCACTACCTCTTGCCACCACCCACACAGCATCTGCTAGAACCTAAAAATGAGTTTCAGTATTAGCCTATGAAAATAACAAAACAAAGTTAGAAATTAAAATTAGCTGCCAAAGAAGAAATCATATGTCACTCCTTTGCTCAAAAGAACTGCGTAAACAGCAAGAAAAGAAAAGGAAAAAGGAAGGAGGAAGGCAAAGAGGGAGGGAGAGAGAAATAGAAGAAGAGGGCATGAAGGAAGGGAGAAAAAGGGGGGAGGAAGGAAGGGATAGAGGAAGGAAGGGAGGGGAAGGAGGAAGGAAAGGGAGAAATGAAGAAAAGAAGGGGGAAAGGAAAGAGAGAAGGAAAGAAAGAGGAAGAAAGGGAATGAGGGGAGGGAGGAAGGGGGGAATGAAGGAAGAAGGGAGAAGGGAAAAGGAGAAGGTAGAAAGGAAAAAGGAAGGAAGGGAGGGAGAGAGGAGAGGGGAGGGAAGGAGGGAGGAAGGGGAGGGAAGGAGGGAGGAAAGGAGGAAGGAAGGGAAGACAGGAGGAAGGGAGGGAGGGAGGAAGGCAAGGGAAGGAGGGAGAAGAGAGGAATGAGGGGAAAGGAGGGAGAAGGAAAAGGGAGAAGGGAAAGGAGAGAAAAGGAAGGAAAAGAAGGAAGGAAGGGAGGGAAGGAGGAAAGGAGGAAGGGAGGGAGGGAGGAAAGGAGGAAGGAAGGAAAGGAGGGCAAAAGGGAGGAAGGAGGAAAGGAAAGAAAAGGCAGGGCAGGAGGGAGGTAGAGACTTAAGAACACATCAGGTAGAAAACTTAAGAAATGTGCAGGAAGTATATGAAGGAAATTTTGATAATTCCTGTGAGACATAAAGTTTTAATAATAGGTATTTACTTTTTGAATGGGAACAAGTGATCTTTTGAAAAGATAATTTCTTTCTAAATTAATTTGTAAACAATGTATTCATAAACGATTTTTAAAGAGAACTTTTAAAAAGCTCTTCTGGCTAGCTGCGGTGGCTCATACCTGTGATCCCAACACTTTGGGAGGGCAAGGCAGGTATATCACGAGGTCAGGAGATCGAGACCATCCTGGCTGACATGATGAAACCCCATCTCTACTAAAAATACAAAAATTAACTGGGCATGGTGGTGCGCATCCCAGGGTCCTAGCTACTTGGGAGGCTGAGGCAGGAGAATCGCTTGAACCCGGGAGGTGGAGGTTGCAGTGAGCTGAGATCGCATCACTGCACTCCAGCCTGGCGACAGAGCAAGACTCCTTCTAAAAAAAAAAAAAAAGTTATTCTAAATCTTCTATTATCTGGAAGACTAGTTAAGAATAATAACATATTTTTTTAAAAATTAGGGGATACTGGTACTGTCAGATATGCGATTTAAAAGATAAAATAATTAGATGATGCTTACTGATTCAAGAATAGACTGATGGGTAAAAAAAAAAAAAAACAAACAGGAACAAATACATGTATATATTAAAAGATATATAAGTTCCTGATGGGCAGGTTGGCAACACAATGCCAGAAAACTCAATAATTTAACGAATGACACCAAATGTGCCTGTCCCAGAAAAAAGTTTCCAGATACATCTCTTGCCTCTATTGAGAAGAATGGCTTCCTTAATGCACAACGCGAGCATGTTTCTGCAACTAATGTTGAAGCCATTGAGGATTTCAGAATCCATATCGATGGCGGCTCATGGTCTGTGGGACTGACCCTCTTCTGGGTGTGTCACCACCTCTTGGGCTGAGCTGCTGCTGCTGGGTGTAGAACTCCGCAGTGGTGCTCAGTTCCCAAAACCCCAGTGCTCCTGGCTCCCTGCTCAGCTGCTGGTGATCACGAACTGGTGATCCTCCATGAATCTGCAACCTGGGCGAATATAGCAATTAAGTTATAGTTCAGACGAATTTACTCCCAGGAACCAGCAGCTCATGGGGACTTGTTGTCTGCTACATATAAATATTTTATATGTGATAGAGGTGACATTTCAGACAAGTAAGAAAAGGATTTTTTATTGTTTTAGGAAAACTATTTGGTGGGGTGTTGTATTCATTTCTTGTGGCTGGTGTAACTAATTGACACAAATTTGGTAACTTAGAGTGACAGAAATATGTTCTCCCACAGATCTGGAGGCCAGAAGTCCCAAATCAGTTTCACTAAGCCAAAATCAGTGTTCACAGGGCTGAGCTCCCCTCTGGAGGCACTAGGCAAGAATCTGTTCCTTGCCTCTCCCAGTTTCCGGAGGCAGCTCCCCTGGCTCATGGCCCACATCATTCCAAGTTCCTTGGCTTGTGGCCACATCACTCCAATCTCTGTCCCCATCTTCACTGCCTTCCCTTCTTCTGCGTGTGTCACACCTCCCTCTGTCTCTCCATTACGAGGACACTTGTGATTGGATTTATGGACCACCCGAATAGTCCAGGATACTCTGCCAGGTCAGGATCCTTAACACAATTGTCAAGATCTTTTTTCACTTACATGGTAACATGTACAGGTTCCAGGGATTAGGACCTGAAATCTTCATGTGGTCGTTATTCAGCCTGTGACAGGGGTGAACTAGATTCTTATTTTACCTGTACAGTGAATAAATATATGATGTGTCAAATAATTAAATAGAAGATATGAAGGCAAATAGTTATTGGGATCTCAGAGATGGCCTTTTTAAACATAAAAAAAAGATTGATGGTCTTGCTCATGTAGAAATGAAACACTTGTTTAGGCCTACAATTACCATAAACAAAATACAAAGAATTGACAAGCTGGAAAAAATATTTGTGAAAGACAAAAAGTTCATATTATTAATGTATGAGGAGCTTTTATAAATCAGAAAAAAATATATATCCTAATAGAAAAATGATCCTAGAACAGGGACAGGCATTTCGTAAAAGAAGAAAATTTAAAGGACAATGAACATAAAAAAGTGCTCTTGTAGTAATGAAAATCAGTTTAAATGTTGGTAATGTATTAGTTTCGGCTAACACATTGACAAAAATTATAAAAATTGCAATACCCAATAATGGCAAGGAAATAAGGAAATCAACACTTTTATGCCCTATTAAGTGCTGTGTTAAGGGGTGCAGGCTTTCTCAAGAGCAATTTTGTAATACAGATGAAAGACTTTAAATTCTGTATTCTCTTTGAATCAGAAATTGGGATTTTAAATTATGGCAGAAAGTGAGCAACTATGCAAATAGAGTTGGACACCTAAATTCTTTATAGCCCCATTAAAACATGGAAAAATTACAAGTAGTCTAATATCTCGCAGAAGATTGCTTAAAAATGTTTTGATATAGCCATAGGATGAGATACAAGCAGGCTTTATAAATTCCAAGGAGATAGAAAACGTTCACAACATGCAGTTAAATGAAAAGAGCAAGGATCAAGATCGTCTGTACATCTCTGTGTGTGTATGTGCATGTGTATCTGAAATGATGACTGAAAATGTTCACAGTGGTCCTTATTGGACGTAGGATTATGGGTGATTTAACACTTACATTTTTCATAGTGAGTATGTATTACTTTTATAATTTGGAAAGAAGAAAAAGTCAATGTATATATTTTAAAATGATCTCCTGAATAAAGTCAAATCCTCTAAATGTGGCAAATACAGACGCTTTATCATCTGTTTTCATCTACCTTTCCATTTTCACTTCCCTTGGGTACCCATTACCAGCTCCATGTTGCTATGACAACAACGAATTTCTTGGCCTTTTCTGAACTGGATCCTGTGTTTTCATAAATCTGTGTCTTTACACATGTTGTTCCTTCTGGACCGGATCTCTAGAGAACTGCTGCCACTCATTCAAAACCCGTCCCTCTAAGGTGGGCAGAGAGTTTTCATGATGCCCTCTGGCAGAATAAGTCACTTCCTCCTCGCTGCCATAGCACAGCAAACTTCAACACATTGTGATTGTATTTCCATCCTGTTTGTATGCCATGGTTCTATTTCCCTTCAAGGACTGAGAATTAGTGCAGGTGAGCACCTGGCCCTGTACATGAGGCGGGGGGTTAGATTGGCTCACATGGAGCCCAGAGGATAAAGCTCCCCCAGGCCATACCAGTCATAAGGAAGGTGAAGGGTGAGGTGCCCAAAGATGAGGATCATATGTAATTCTTTTATTAGTTAAATGTGAATTTTTAAATTGGACGTAATATTTAAACCCACTGACTTGCGTTGGTGGAAATTAAATCATACAGTTCAAATTTGGTTGGAGTTGCTTATTTTGGATTTTTCAGTGTGAGGAAAGCTGTTTTGCTGTTGCTGCACTTTAGCTTCTAATTGGTGTGTTAAATGGTGCAATTTTGTTTAGCGTATGCTGGTTGTGTTTCAAAATATTCTCACCTTTTTACAAAAATCAGAGTCCTGAATTGTGCTGAGTCATTTTCTCTAAGTGAATCTTTAAAGATAATTAGGAACTGTTGGGAAGCAGGTATGGTCCCAGCACCCACCTTTCCATAAAATGCAGAGAACAGGTGAGAAATAGGAGTCCTGTGGTGGGGGATTAATGGGCCCTGGGCTGGTCAGGTCACCTCTCAGAGTCATAACTCTGTTTTTGTTGTTTGTTTTCACAAAGAAAAGAAAAGAAAAAAGGAAAGAAGCTTCCATGAAATGTGGTTGATGCCAGTTGTTGGATCTGAGACATTAGAAAGGAGAATGCAGGTGCCTTTAAGGTACTGGTGGAAATGGATGGAGGCAAAGCTGAGCTCTTACCTAGGGAGCACAGCAAGTTTGCCATTTGCCTCTAGGATGTTGCTACACAGGGTGCAGGCAGGTGATCATTTGAAGAAAATCATGGTTGAGCTTAGAATTAATGCAAAAAAGACACAGAACCAAAACTGTACTGCTCCACGAGTAAAGGCAAGGTGCTGGGTAGCCGTGCACATTTCGTTTCTAGCAGCTGGTGTTCCAGCTGCCATGGTGGATTTGCATATATCAGAATGTAATATTTGGGGAATAGTTCTCTCTAGGCTTTAGGATTTTGTTGCTTTTTTCATATTCCCCAAATTGTCTGCTCCCCAGATGAGGAGCAGAGCACAGTGATGGGTCTGCAATATGCGTGTGTCCAGAAGCAAGAGAATGTGTGGTGGAGAGACAGTTGGGTGGTGAGGCTGGCCTGGAATTGGTGTTGGCTCGAGAACTGAACAGCCAGGCCTTGAGCAAGTCACAAACTCCAAGGCTCAGTTTACTTCTTGACAAGTGAGATGGACTCGTTTTTCGAATTTTATTTAGCAGAGGAACCTTCTTTTTCTCAAAGAAAATCTTACACTGAATTCCATTTTATCTTTAAAATAGATGTTAAAAATCGGAACTATTCCGATTGAAACAGAGAAGGGGAGTCTCCCTCTCTGTCTGCTGGCCTTCCCTGACCCTTCTCTATTTGGATACCCCAAGGAACCCTCGATCTCTGGGAACTTGCTATGAAACCAGACTCAACCTTGGCTCACACCCCCCTCATCTCTAAGGTCATGTATTTTAAAAGAAATGAAACCCTAATAAAATTGCTTTGTGGCTTCATCTAGTTCAATCCATCCAATATGGAAACTAATTAAAAAGCAATTTAAATGTTTACTGAAGTTTTTAAAAAATGAAAACAAATCAGACAAAACACTTACGTCTTCACCTCAAAAACAATCCTTCCAAAGGATATCATTTTCATTACCAAAGCATAACTTCTCTGTCTCCTGCACCTTCACTCCCTTCACACATGCCATAGCTGATTCCAAAGTCCTTTCCTCTCTCCCTTTCACCGGAGTCCTTAACTCAGCTGGCCGAGGTATGATCTTCTTCCTTCTCTTTCCCTTTCCTCCTGTTTCCTTACCAGATGTCTTTTCTTGTTCATTTCCCCCTCTATTCAATCAATGGGAATCTGCCTGCTCTCATTCTTCTCCAGTTTGGTTTAACTATGTCCATTTCAACCCCATCAGCTCTGTAAGACTTCCAGGCAGAACAGTTGCCAGGAAGGTCCCTGGGTGTCTTCCTTTCAGAGTGTAGCCAGGCAGGGTAGAAGAAGATTCTAACACTTAGAAGTCAGTATCTTCTTTACAACTTCCCTCTTTACTAGTGATCCAAACGTCCCATTCCTAGAACTCCTTCCTTGACTCTTGCTTAGTGAAATAGTAAAAATAGGTAGTATCTGACTGGACCCCTGGGTTGGAAGCAAAGGTCACATTTTGGGAGGTGTTTCCATGCTCATGCGCTCTTCGTTGTGTGTGTCTCTCATTCTTGTCCTTTCCTTGAATCACTAGCGTTTGTGAGATCATTCCTCAGTGCCCCAGCATTTCTGTGCCACGGCAGATGGTCAAGACAGGACCATCTTCTGGTTCTCTTGAGGCGAATGGTGTTATTTAAGAAGTCCTCGGATCTTTCCAAGTGAGTTGCCCAGTAGGATTCATCAGGCTTTGCGTAGGCTCAGGGGGGCTCTATGGAGGTGGTAGCTGCCCGAGGTGAGGCAGATCCTAGCTGAGGTCCCAGGCCTATTATATGGGTGTAAATGGAGCTATAAGGCCAGAAATACATTTCCTGCTGCTGGGTTCACACTTACCTGAGTCCCATGTGATTGTGGCTGTTTCTCAGGTACAATCAACACAGGCTTAAGTTCTTTTGGCTTCACATGAAAGAGCAACATGATCTCTACCCCTACTTCAGAATGACTCTGTGTTTTCCTTTAGTGTACCCATATTTCTTGTCTTTGATATGTGTTGATCCATTTTCTTATGTGTTACTCTTCTGGTGGCATCGCCCCTGCTGCCCACAACCCCTCCCCCACCACACACACACACACATACTCTCTCTCTCTCTCTCTCTCTCCACCCCCTCAGGAGAGAACAATTGTGTGGCCCAGCTGTTGACAATGCCAGGATCGCAGAGTGTGCTCTCTATTCAATGCTTGCCAACAAACCTGATCCTTTGACAGTTTCAAAGCAATCACAGGTCCTTGCTTTAAGAAAAAAAAAAAATCTTCAATGGCAGGTCCATTGGTAAAGGATGTTGACAGAGGAAATTCTAATGTGCAGCAGGTGAGCGTGAATGTGTATGTGTGTATGAATGTGTGTGAGAGAGAAAGTGCAAATCTCACAGGCATCACTTGGCTGAGTCTGTGTTTGTATAACTCATTAGTTGCTTATGGAGTCATTAGGGCTGGGGAACCCATTCTACCTCATTGTAGAACTGTGCACCTGCCACAGATTTCACTCATCCAGTGTACTTTTCCTTTATATGCTTGTCCCCTTGGGTTGAAACCCAGGCTTTGCATTGGCTAAAGAGACATGGAGGGAGCCCAGGACTTAGATTAGGTCATCTTGTCCAAATTTGGCACTGCCAGGAGAGGCAGAGAAAATGACAAATGAAATAAATGGAGGAGTCAGGTTGTCTGGAGGTGAATCCTGAAACTGTTGCTTTCCAGCCAGGTGACCTTGGACAAGCTACTTAATATTTGTGTGCCTCAGTCTCTTTATTTGTAAAATGGGAATGGCAATACTAGTACCCACCTCATGGGGTTGTTGTGAGGGCTGAATTTGTTAGCACAAGCCTTGTTCACAGTAGGCTCCATATAAGCCCTTGCTATTTGTTATTTATGGCACAATGGGGGACGGCCTTTTATTCTAACCACTTCCTGAGTTACTACCCTCATCCAAGCTATTGCTTTCTCTCCAATGGGTTATTAAATAGAATTTCCTAACCGATCTCTCTTCTGCCCTTGGTACCCCCCTGAAGCCAGAGCATGTCACTTGTCTGTTCAGAATCATCTGCTGACTTTCCAAGTCACTCAGAGTAAAAAACAAAGTCAGTATATTGGGCTTAAAGGCCCTAATCAATCTGGCAACCCACAACCTGCAACCTTCTGTCTCTGATGCCGTTCCCTGATCCCCCTGCCTTCCTCAATCTGCCTGCCACGCTGGCCTCCTTTTCTTCCTCCAACAGGATGCCGTTGCCCAGAATTCAAGATCATTCTCTCTTTAAACCCTACTCAGCAATTTTCATCTTCCTGGACACACTAGGCCCTAAAACTTAGAGAACTTAAATAATTCCCCAAAGGACAGAACTCAGACTCTGATCTTCCAGCTCACACTTTTATTCCAGGAATCCTGCCTTTTGATGACTGCTATATACGGTGTTGGACTGATCCTTTCCCATTACATGTGTGCCTGCCTCTCACTCCAAAAAGGTGATATCCTCCTTGAAAACTGGAACCAAGCTTTTTCATTGATTTGCATTCTTCCCAGAGCCTTGCACATCACCAAGTCCTGATGGGTTAACTTGAGTAGTGCCGAGGCAGGATCTTGGGTCCTGGGAGGGCTATTCCGATGTTTCAATGTGAGTAATTATTTCATTCACGACACATGAGCTGAACATCTACCAAGTGCCAGGGCCTGATGTGGGTACGACAGTAAATGTGACATGATCCCAGCTCTCTACACCTCTTATAGAAGGAATTTTCAGTCATATGCATTAGAATCATCTCAAGGGTTTAAAAATATAGCTTATAGCTATAGGCATCCATTTGATACAGCTATACATTGGCTATAGATACAGATGCATACATAGGTATAGGTATACATATGCGGAGCCCCATCCCAGGCCTGCTGAATCAGAATCCTCAGAAGTCGGGTCCTGGTAGGCATGTATGTTCAGAGCTCCACCACCAAAGGTGGCTCCTGTTGAGACTCTGGTCCTGTGTCAGGCTAGTAGAGCTGGCGAGCACACACTAGAAGATGACCCAACAGAAGAGGGGTGTTGGGTGACCCCTACAGGAACAGAGTTGATACGGGAGAGATGAGGGCAGCTGATCAATTTTGTTGTAAGAGCCGAAACTGCATTGAATGCCAGTCACACTGCTGGAGACCCTTGGAAGGGAGGGCAGCTATGTCTCTTTCTAGATTTCAGTGTTACATGATTTCTGAAAAAGGGTCAAATACTTCAATGATTGGACTGATCTTTATTAGATATTAATTCAGATCACAACACCTCTCTGTTTAAAACCCTCTAATGTGCTGAGCATGGTGGCTCACGCCTGTAATCCCAGCACTTCAGGAGGCCAAGCGTGGGCAGATTACTTGAGGTCAGGAGTTGGAGACTAGCCTGGCCAACATGGTGAAACCCCGTCTCTACTAAAAATACAAAAATTAGCCAGGCATGGTGGTGGCAGGTGCCTGTAATCCCAGCTACTCAGGAGGCTGAGCATAAGAATCACTTGAACCCTGGAGGGGGGAGGTTGCAGTGAGCTGAGATTACACCACTGCGTTCCAGCCTGGGCAGTTGGGAGAGACTCAGTCTCAGAAAAATACAAACAAACAAAAAAACAAAACCCTCCGATGGCTGCCCATTTCACTCAGGGGAAGGTCAAAGTCATTTCAGTGCTCACAAGGCCCCCATCGTGTCTCTGACTGCATCGCCTCCCACTCCCTCCCTGGTATTCCTGGCCACCTTACTGCTCCTTGTACCCACCAGGCATGTTCCCTCCTGGGGCTTTTGCACCAGCTGTTTCCTCTGCCTGTAACACCTTTCCCTGACAACCACATAGCTAATTTCCTCTCCCATTTAAAGTTTCACTCAGATGTCAGCTTCTTAATGAGGCCCGTCCTGCATATGCTGCATAACAAATTATCCTGAAACTTAGTGGATTAAAGCGAAACATTTATTATCCCACAGTTATGGTGGATCGGGAATTTGGAAGGAGCGGGTGAGTAGTTGTGCCTCAAAGTCTCTCAGGAAGCTGCAGTCAGTCCAGGTGTCACCCAAGTGTCAGTCATCTGAAGGCTTCCCTGGGTGGTAGGAACCTCTAAGCTCCTGCCAATGGCTATTAGCAGGAGGCCTTGGTGCCTCCCCCACATGGGCCCACCTCACAGCATGGTGGCTGGCTTCTTCTATATTTAGTGACCCAAGAGAAAAGCAGAGGCCATTATATTTTATAACCCAGATTCAGAAATGACATATCATCATTTCTGCCATATTCTATTGGTCACACATGCCAACTCTGGCACAGTGGTGCAAGGGACTACCCCAGTGTGTGAAGATCAGAAAGTGAGGGTCATTAGGGCCCACACTGAAGGCCAGCCCTGACCAACCATCTTATTCTAAGTGGAAACTCATCACCTACTACCAGCACTCCTGATTCCCTTTACCTAATGCTCAATTTTTCCTTTCTTTGGCACTTTCACCTTCCTACATATGAAATGATTTAGTTGTTTATTGTGTATTAGCTTAATACCCATTTCCCACATGGCTGAGCTCACAAGGGCAGGGACTTTTATCTTTTACTTCCTGCAGTATCCCGGGTCCTAACACAGTTGGGTGGCATAGGGTAAGTTCTCAGTAGCTATTTATAAAATGAATGAATGAATGTCCCCTCCACACAGGGCACAAGATTTATAGAAACATGGAGATAATCTTCAGTTCTCTTCTATGAGAGGCCCTAGACTCTGAACTTTCACTATTACTTCTAAGGTAGCATTTTAAGGATGCAGTATAAGAGATGGCAAAGAGCTTCTTTCTGCTACCCATGGGCCCAATATTCAGTCTGTGGACAGTTGTGTACTTCATTCTTTCACTCACTTTACACATATTTTTTGAGTGCTTATTATTTGCCAGACACTATGCTAGACACTGGATCTATGATGGTTATTACTTAATGAACATTTACATTTGTAAGTTATACACTCTCAGTTTTCATTGAATTTGTAGCCTAGTAGGGGAACCAAAAATTAACGAACAACAAATGCACAATTGTATCCATGAGAAATGACTTCGTGGAGAGGTATAGGGTATTATGAAGACCTATAAAAAGGTGTCATTGACCTATTCAGGGAGATGGGGCAGAAATGATCATTCGGAGACTCATTGTGCAGGGTCTTGTAGGCTAAGGTACTTTAAAAAAAATAACAGCTTTACTGAGATAGAATTCACATGCCATAAAATTTACCCATTAAAATATACAACTCAATGGCTTTTAGTATCTTCATAGGATTGTACAACCATCCCTACAATCAATTATAGGACATTTTCATTGCCCCAAAAAGAAATCCTATATCCATTAATAGTCACTCTGCATTCCCCCAAACCCATGTCTTCTCTAACCTTAGGCAAACACTAATTTACTTTCAGTCTCTATAGACTTGCTTATTCTGGACATTTCATGTAAATGAAGTTATATAATATATGGTCTTTTGCATCTGGCTTACTTCACTTGAGGTAATTTTTTCAAGATTCAGCCACACTGTAGCCTATATTAGTACTTCATTTCTTTTATTTCTGAGTAATATTCCTTTGCATGGATAGACTACATTTTATTTATTCATTTGTCATTTCAGTTGCTTCCCACCTTTTGGCTACCATGAATAATGTCTCTGTGGACATTCATGTATTAATTTTTGTGTGGACAGATATTTTCATTTCTTTTGGGTATGGATCTAGGAGTGGAATTGCTGGATCACATAGTAACTCTGCGTTTAAACTTTCAAGGAACTGCCAGATTGTTTTCCAAAGTAACTGTATGATTTTACATTCCCATGAGTCATATATGAGGGTTCAGATTTCTCCATCTTCTTATGAACCCTCATTATTGTCCATCATTTTTAAAAATATTCATCCCAGTGGAAGATATCACCTCATACCTGTTAGGATGACTGTTATCAAAATGTCAAAAAATAAATGTTAATGAAGTGGTATCTCATTATGTTCTGGATTTGCATTTCCCTGACAGCTGATGTTGAATATTTTTATATGCTTATTGGCGATTTGTTTATAATTTTTGTGGAAATGTCTATTCAAGTCCTTTGCTCATTTTTAAATTGGTTTTTTAAATTGTTGAATTGTAAAAGTTCTTATATATTCTAGATACAAGTTCTTTATCAGATACATGATTTGCAAATATTTTCTTCAATTCTGTGGATTTCTTTTAACTTTCATAGTGGTACCCTTTGAAGTACAAGTTTTTAAATTTCGATGAAGTAAATGTAACTAAATTTTTTCTTTTGCCACTTGTGCTTTTAGTGTCGTATCTAAGAAGATTTTATCTAACTCAAGGTCATAAATATTTACTCCTATACTTTCTTCTATGAATTTTGTAGTCTTAGCTTTTGCACTTAGGTCTATGATCTATTTGAATTCATTTTTGTATTTTGTATATGGTATGAGAAAGGGGTCCAACATCTTTCTTTTACATGTGTATATTGTTGTCTCAGCACTATTTGTTGAAAAGATTATTCTTTCTCCATTATAATTGTCTTGGCACCTTTGAAAAAATCAATTGATCATAAACGCCAGAGTCAATTTCTGGACTCTCAATACTATTCTATTAACATATATATCTATCTTTATGCCATTACCAAACTGTCTTGATTATGATAGCTTTGTAGTAAGTTTTGAAATCAGAAGTCCTACTTTGCTCCTCTTTTTCAAGATTATTTTGGCTATTTTGAGTTTCTTGAGTTTTCATATGAATTTTAAGGTCAGGTTGTCATTTTCTACAGAAAAGCCAGCTAGGATTTTGATAGGAATTGCATTAAATTTGTAGATCAATTTGGAAAGTATTTTTGTTTTAACAGTATCACATCTTTGATTCATGAACATGGGCTATCTCTCCATTTATAAAGGTCTTCTTTAATTTCTTTCAATAATGTTGTGTAGTTTACAGAGTATAAGTTTTATGTTTCTTTCATTAAATTTATTGCTAAGCATTTTATTCTTTCTGCTATATCAAATGGGTATAAAAACAAAAACAAAAAAGATTCTGTTTTCTGCTATATCAAATGGGAATAAAACAAAAATAAGATTTTGTTTATATTTTAGAAGCAATGGAAAGTCATTGAAGGATTTTAAACAGGAATGGCCATGACTATGATTGTATTATTAAAGATCCCTCTTGGGTCTGTGTTGGGAATTCATTTACAGGCGTAAGAGTGCGTGAGGGAAGACCAATCTAGAGGCTACTGCAGTGGTCCAAACAAGATACATTGATACTTACACAAAGACAATAAATAAAAGATGGTAAAAAGTGGACAGATTTAAGATGGCTTGAGAAGGTAACTCAGTAAGAGTTAGTGATCATTTGATTTGAGAATGAGAGAAAGGGAAGTACCAAGGTTTTTATCTTGCATAACAGAATGGATGGTGGTGCCATTCATTGTGATAAGGAACACTGTAAAAGAACCAGTACATTGCCTTTAAATATATCTCTAAATTAGAGATAATTCAATCTAATCCACATATAATCTTGGATTTTTCTAAGACTTTTATGAGATAGGTGGGATAAGCATTAATGTTTCCATGTGGGGGGTGATAAAATCAAGGCCATGGATGAGAAAGATCACTGATTAGAAGTCAGAATGGGATTTGACCCGTGCTATGCTAAAAATTGCTGGGTTCCCTTTACTATGTCAGTTAACCTCTCGTGACCAGTTTCTTTATTAATAAATGTGGTACTTGATGAAGTTCCTAAAGTCTCTTTCTTCACTAATACTATTCATTTAAAAATACATGTGGTTTAAATGACATGTGCAGAACACAAGTGCTGATGGAGGTGGGATATGAACTCAGATCTTTTGATTTTGACTATTGCTCATTATAGTATGTGGACTCCAATTTATTTTTTCCTCCAATTTATTTTGTGTTTTATGAGAAAAATAAATGTTGCCATCTTGCTCACAGCTCATACTTGGGCCTCCATGTACAATTATAAGTTTCAGAAATAGGAATACATGAATCAGAAATTCCTTAAAGCCATAATTGTGCTCACAATTGACTATCTTTACTATGTTTAAAATGCCCTTGAGTATCTTTACTATGTTTAAATTGCCCGTGCTTCATGCATTAACACTCTTTCTATTCCTGCTGTGACTTTCTCACCAGATTTAGAAAGCTCTTCTTTTATTTTCTGAGGTGGCCACTCAGAAACCTTCTCAATCAAGAATGACTCACAGGTTGCTGCTCACAGACTAGATTCTATGTAGTTCATCTCCAGTGAACCAGGAGTAGTTCTCCATCTTTTATGAACTATGGTCTATGGGAA
The DNA here is from genome assembly GCA_036589455.1 of Ateles fusciceps. Taxonomy (NCBI): domain Eukaryota; kingdom Metazoa; phylum Chordata; class Mammalia; order Primates; family Atelidae; genus Ateles; species Ateles fusciceps. The sequence continues at coordinate 853,112 of JAZHEH010000952.1, read as the reverse complement.
CAGAAGTCCAGGTATGGAGTGGGAAAAGTAAATACCAAAAAAAGTGTTATTGTACTTGAAAGGGGGCAAGTGAGTTCTCCCAGGAGATAGAGTAAAATAATTATGCCAAAGCATTGGCAATCTGGGCACCCAATGCCAGGCAGGAGCTGCACACCCCAAGAGGGTGAGGAGACTGGGTTGCTTGTGCTCAGCTGGTAGGAGGCACGTGCTTCCTCATCGGTGGCCTCTGTAATCTGAATAAGGAAAAGGGAGGGATTCGCTTTAAGATCAGCCTTTGAATGCACCGCCTGAATGAAGGACCAGGACACACCTGATCTATTCAGTCTCTAGCAGCTTCTTTCAAATAACAAACAAGCTCAGCATTTACACTGTGTATGTAAATTTCCATCACAATAGCTGCCCTGCTTTTATGGAACTAGGAACAATTTGATAGTTCAGATAAAGGGAGAACCCTTTGAAAGAAGACACCTGCTGAAATAACATCTCTGTCAAAGGGGCACGTTTTCTCCACACATGATCCTGTTGGAGGAGTGTCACATTGCAGAGAAATATGATAGCAACTCCAAATGATCATTTCTGCACATTTGGATAATGAATTTTAAAGAGATGACTGAAGAGCTGTTGGACAGCCAGAACGTGCTCACCAGCTGGGCAATGTGCCATGGGCTTGGCTGTGAACAGAGGAGTGGGGGAGGCGACTGTGTGTGTGGTAGAGTGGGGGCCAATGTGTCATTCCCTTTGCAGGGAAAACACAGGCTTTCAGAGAGTCTGAGTGTTCACGACTTGAGGAAAACTAGATAATTTCTAAATTGGGAAGAAAAGCAATTCCAACTCACATTCTCTGGAGCAATGAGTTCCAAATGTCAATTAGGAAAAAAAAAAAAGTGAAATCAAAATTACCTTCATTCCCCTACTCTCCCCTGACAGGGAAGGGTAGGACAAGAATCTGAATAGTTCAGGAATTCTGATTATGTGAAAGGGAAACCCATTCTGAGAACCACTAATTGACAAAACCACCTCAAAACATAGCTCTTGCCAGAGTCACAATGGAGGTAATGGCAGTTCTTTGCTCCATGGTTTGCACTTTCTGGGTGTCAAATATGTAACAGTACAATAAAGAGTCATTTTTCAAGTGAATTGAAAGATGGTATAAATAAAAGAGGATTTTGAAAAATAAAATGAGTAAAAAACTGCATAATGTTTTAGCCACTGTAACCTGTGTTTGGACAGCTCAGGCTGCTGTAACAAAATACCATAGACTGGGTGACTAAAACAACAGATGCTTATTTCTCACAGTTCTGAAGGTTGGGAAGTCCAAGATCAGAGTGCCAGCATGGTTGGGTTCTTGGTGACAGCCCTCTCCTGGCTTGTGGACAGCTGTCCTCTCATTGTTTCCTCACATGGCAGAGAAAGAGAAAGGGAGAGAAAGAAAGGAGAAGAGAGAGAGAGAAGGAGAAACAGGAGAAAGAGAGTGAGCAAACTGGTTTCTCTTCCTCTCCTCCTAAGGACACTAATCCCATCGTGGGATTCCCACTCTTGGGATCTCATCTATACCTAATTACCTTCCAAAGTCCCCACCTCCAAATACCATCATATTGGGGGTTAGGGCTTCAATATATGAATTTTGGGAGACACAGACATTCAATCCGTAGCTTGGAAGCTGTTTACCAGCTCCTCAAAGCTGAGCCACACTGAGCCTGGCCAGTTGAAGTAACCAACACTCATGGGTCTGTTTCCATTTGAGAAGTGAGGGGACTATCTTTGCATCTTCTGCTTCCAATGCTTTTGGATAATTTTTCTGTCTTAGTCTATTTGGGTGACTATAACAGAATATTGTAAACTAGGTGGCTTATAAACAACAGAAATTAGTTTTTTACACTTCTGGAGGCTGGGAAGTCCAGGATCAAGGTGCCAGCAGATTCAGTGTCTGGTGAAAGCCTGCTTTCTTATACATGATGCCTTCTTGCTGTGTCCTCACATGGTAAAAGAGGCATGGTAGCTCCCTAGGGCCTCTTTTATAAGGGCACTAATCCCATTCACCAAGGCTGCACCCTTGTGACCTGACCACCTCCCAAAGACCCCACCTAGTAATATCATCACATTGTGATTACATTTCACCATTTGAATTCTGGGGGACATAAACATTCAGTTATAGAAGTTTCTTTGCAGGGAAGGGGCATGGGAAAGAGGCTAAATGGGCAGTTGGTAGAGGCAGGAGCTGAGCGGATACCAACACCCATAAAGCAGGAGGACATAAGCTTGGATAACAAAACAGAGAGAGCAGTGTTGGCGTGGCGGAAGGGAAAAAGAAAAAAGTCTTACAGAAGATCAGTTCACTAAGAAGGAAAAAAGAGTTGGTGATTTAACTCTGTTTCTGCCTTTATTATTATTATTATTGACATAATAATTGTCTATATTTTAGGGATACAGTGTGATATTTTGATACATGTATAAAATGGGTAATGATTAAATCAGGGTAATTAGCTTATATCACCCAAACACATGTCATTTTATTTTGTCAGAAACATTCAAAATCCCCTCTTCTAGCTATCTGAAAATATATAATAAATTGTTAATTATAGATACCCTACGTTTTTATGGAACCCTAGAACTTATTCTTTCTACCTAACTGTAATTTTGTACCTGTTCACCAGCTTCTGGCTATCTTTTTCTGAAAGTTCTGCTCAGAGGGTCAAAGGCATAGCTCACCTACCAAGGGAGGAGATGCACACTACCTCCCTGTCCCTGCTTCCTAACCCTGTGAGCTTCACATCAAATTTTGGAAAATGAAATGTTGTCCCCAGAGAGTGTGGCTCAGGATTTGCCTCCCTCGAATCTCTGCAGAGAATGGTATGAAGTCCGGCTTCCATCACAGTCTTCCACCCAAGCCAGAGCTCCTTGTTTCAAGTCTAAAAATACATTCCTATTGCACTTAAAATAAGATTTTGCCTTTACACTCTGATATTCCCACTTCCATTAGTGCCTTCAGTAATTGGGATGATAATTATATTCAGTCTTCTTAAAGATGGCTAAATTGAGCTTCGCTCCAGCCTAAGGGTCCTCTGTGACCTACCATTAAACCCTGGTTTTACTACCTGATTTATACCCTAACCTGATAGATATGGGCTATTTTCTCCATAGGACCATAAGCTTCTCCAGGGCAAAGAATAGGTCTTATTTGACTTTGGATCCCAGAACCCAGCACAGTGCTTGGCACTCAGTCAGGGGTCAGTGACATGCTGAATAGAACTGAAATCCAGTTATTCTGATATAACCCCTCTGGAGGCCATTACACATGCATTACCTCATGGGTTAAGAATTCAATGAGCTAGGTCGCAATTCTGTCCTGCCGATATTAGGAATGTAATTTTTTTTTTTTTAACCCAGAAAAAGTTTGGAGACCAGCTGTAAATAGAGTCAAGAGCACACATATTCCTTCAGACTTCTGAGCTCTTCCAACTTCTAAGGGTCCAAGGTAGAGCCTGGGTATCCCAGGCAGCTCCCCCTGAGGTGGGTATGAAGAGTTAGCTGTCAATCCCTTTGGAGCCCCAGCCATGAAGCTGGGGAAGGTGCCAGGTTGGAGTCCTTTCACACTGCTGTGGGCCAGGCTTTCTGCTGCCTTTAAACCTAGATGATTCTGGCTGCTGCCCTAGCCCCTCCAGATTCAAAGGCCCTTTGCCTGGGCTGGAACTGTCCTCACCATCATGGGTCTTTAGGATGCTTCAATCTTTCATTTAGCCAACCAACATTTCCTGGACATGTGCTACCTTCCTGTACTTTCGGGCCCAGTTCCCAGATAGCTTGTGGCCGTGGTGGCCATTTGACTGGATATAGGACCTCCTGCTTCTGAGACTGACCTTCCTGGGCTTTCTTCTCTGTGCAGGAAGGTGGCCGTCCCCTGCTGTGTGTCACCTCTGCTGTCTCTGCAGTCATCTCAGGAGTTCACAGAGCTCATTTTCCCTCTTATATCAAGGTTTCCTTTGTGTTAACAATGAAAGATACCAAATCAAGCTAATGAAAATTGTGTTTCTAATATTTACATTAAAGAAAATGATTCTTTTAATAAGCAATGTCACACTTTGCTGATTTTTATACATTAAAACATTATTAAAAATATTGCACCAATAAGAAACATCAAAAATTTTGTACCAAAGTAATACGATTTAAAAATTGATAAAACAGAATATCATGACTATTATGTTTTAAATCATTGTTACATTCTAATCTATTAATTCTAAAAATAAACCAAAAATGATCCATCACAGAAGGAAGTGTCACACAATATAAATGGGCTAATTACAAGATAATTTTAGGAAATATAGATAATATTAATTTATAGTGCCTTAGAGAGTCTGGGTCTGGGAATTTAAAATTGATGGCATCTTTCCATCTTCTAATTTTATCTCTGCTATACCCACAAGCTTAAAAGTTGAGGCTCTCTGTGACCATGTGGCATGAGAACAATGGGTTTTTGCCCTTCTTTGTTCCCTGAGACAGCACTATAAATAGGCCCTTCCTGCGCCAGCCCTGCCCTCCACCATGGCAGCCTGTGGATGTAGAAGGCCTATAGCTTTCTGGCCATGTCTGTGGCAAGGGCGTGTGCCAGTGGGGAAGCATGAGCTTTGGACCCAAGGAAATCTGAGACAGTTTTTGGTGTCAGTGCTGCACCCATGCCTGGGTCCCTCTACCATTGGCAAGCACCTGCTTCTAGTCTCATCCCAACAGCCAGCTCCTGTTTCTCTTAGCCAGAGAATTTCCATGCTGTAAATAACATCAAGGATTGCTGAAACCAGTATGTTGGCAGAGCAGGAACATATGTGGGGAGTTTACATTTCGCTGGGAGTAAAGTCCTTAGCTGGGAGTAACTTAGTCCTTAACTAATGGCCTACTGCTGCAGGGGTATAAATACCCCCACTGTCCTGCCTCCTGACTAGATCACTCTAAGACTGACATTGTCTTCAGAGCTCACTTTCAGGCCTTTCCCTGATATTGCATGTTTACTTAGCCTGTTTCCCTTCGTGGTCCCACTTTCCCATTCTTTTACCAGTACTCCTAGAAAACTCTCCTAATGAAGCACTTTCACATGACTCCTTGTCTCACTGTCTGTTTCTGGGATCCTAACCCACAACAGGGACTCACCCTTGCTATTTACTGTATGACTCTGGAAAAGTTACTAGTCCTATTTGAACCTGTTTCTTTATCTGTAAAATTGAGATGAAAATGCTGACTTTTTAAAACTGTAAGAATTAGAAGCTTGTGTATATATTAATAAAATATCTGGCACAAGCCAGTTGCAGTAGATGTAAGCTGTTATTAGATAGTGCTCAAGGTCACAGTCTCACTCACCCATGCCAGGGTCAGTATTCTCCATGGTTAGAGCATGGCCATTTGGAAACAAGGCTGTAAAAGCTGGGATGGAGAAGCAACACTCATTATTTGCTTTCCGAGGACTGAGCCCATGGCCCTTTGAACTTAACTCGATCTGAGTAATTCAGCAGTAAGTTTTTTGAAAATCTAAGGACAAGATTGGGATAAAAGAACATGATTTGGGATGTGGGTGCCAGGAGAGGATTCAGACTTTGATTTTAATCACTGTCAGTGTCATCTCCTGACCACGGATATCTTGAGTGCTTTTTGTCAGTGTTGACACTGAAAAGAGAGGCCCTGCCTCTCCCAGGGCCATCACTGTCTTTGTAGGTTGGTGACAGGCTGCTGGGGTTGGGGTTCCCATGGGAGAGATGGGGCTGAGCCAGAATGAGAATCAAATGGTCCTGCATGCAGGAAACTCTCAGAATTTGCCACCTTATTACAATATCTGTAGTCAAATCCAAGTGATTCATTTCCTCTTTCTGAAGCCACAGAGCCGTAGGAATCCACTCTCATGCTTCCTCCCAAGCCGTCTTCATTTTCCTAGCCTCCTTCATTTCCCTCATTTCATTCTTCCTAAACATAGTGTGATTCTCGTAGGTCAGCTGCCCTCAGCCTCTGTTCTCTGGGGTCTTTAACATCTGCTTTGGGTTGCTACTTCAGCTCCTGAAGAACTCCCCTTTGCTGTTAATTATAAATGCAGGTGGTATAAATAACCATTTGAAATGAGTCAGAGATGACCTGATAAAGTCCTCTGCATTGAGCAGGCTAGATGGTGCTAGAAAGAGAGGCTGGGCTGAGCAGGTGGTGGGAGAAGGTTCTCTTGGGTACAGGAAGTGGGGGGTGGGAGGGCCGTGTGCTGGAATGGAAAGAGCATCTCAGGAACAGTTTCAACTCGATTGCGGCTGCAGAATCTGGCAAGCACACCAGAGGCTTTGTTGCCTTCAATGCCAAAGGCCAAGAAAACCAGCCCTTTCTGGCCTTGAAGTGAGCAGGGAGAAGAAAAATCCGAGGAATACATTGTCTGACTGTCGCTGTGAACAAGTGTTCCTATGCAAGCAGATGACCTCTTTCCCGGAATAAGGCTCCACGTTTTAATAGCAGAAATCTACCAGGAGGAAATGTCGAGGGAAACAAGTGTTGGGGCAGATTAGTACAACAGATTCTTGTCTAGAATTCTCTTTTCAGAAAGTGCTCTCTGAAGGGTTGTAACCTCTATAGCATGAGCCCCCCAAAAGGAGGGTCTCTGTCCTCCAAGGAAGAGCATGTCAGATAATCCCTGATGGAAAGGGAAACTGCAGAGGAGCATAGGGATAGAGCTTTATTCCCAAGGGCAAAGCAGGTGGTGGCACAGAACAAATGCATGGGACCGCAGGGAGCCCTTTGTTTAGGGTAGCACTGAGGTGCCTCTGCCTCCTTAGCCATTGACATAAAGGTCACAAACCCGCAGCATGACTTTCCTTCCCCTCTTTTCACCAGGATTAAGTTTAGTCCCAGGTCACGACTTCTAAAGTGCATCTGAGATAGACACCACCTTGCCCTGACCAGATTCAGGGCAAAGAAGGGTCAATGAAGCAAAATCAAAACCAGAAGGTTTTCTATTTCCTCCAAGGACATTAACAAAGGGAGCACTGTTGCCAAAGGATATAATAGCGAATGCCAATTAGTCCTGGAAGCACATCTTACATGACTAAACCTGGTACTGTGTGGAAGCCACTCTTAACCCTCGCCACCACTGTATGTACATGGTGTACGCTGCACCTGTCAAGTCACCCTGTTTGGGCAAAACATTAACTGGCCCTTCCTTTGTTCCTACTAATCACTCCTAATCCTGTGTCTTGCAGCTGTATTGTCAGGCCCCTCCCTGCTTTATTTCCTGGGGCATCTATTTGTTATTATTAAATGGCGTTGTTTATGGAAACACAGCACGTGGGTAGGCAGGGATTCCTTCCTTCTTCTTAGACTTCATGCATCCACCCTGATGGTGCTGGTTCTGCTCCGAACCTTCTTTTCCTCACTCACATGAAGATGCCTGTCTGGTTGACAGCATGTCTGGGGAAAATACTTCTCATCCATTAACTGAGCATTAATAGACTTACCCCGTGTGATCCTCAGACTGGGGGACTGATTACTCTGATGAGAGGTGTATGGCTGCCAACAACAGGGGCCTGAAAAAGAGGCCACATTGTTTTTTTTATGCCCAGGTCCAGAGTGAGTAGAAGGCACAGTCTCGTTCTATGAAGTCAGTGTCATCTCCGTTATTAAGATGGGGGTGGAGGCAGCTCACAGGTGAATTTCCTCCCTGTGGCATCCTCTGGAGAGGGCCCGTGATCTCCTGGCACTCACTGGAATGTGGGCCCCAGGGCAGAGATGGATTTCTCTGCTCCAGCCTCCACTCTGTGAGCACTCATGCTAAAGCTGCTGGTGGAAGGCGGAGGCTATTTCATGGATTACTTGGAATGTTGCATAAGGAAAATCTTCAGAGATGAGCCAGAATACTGAGGTGTCAGTATGATCTCAGTTATGTGCAAACACTGTCCTCACCATAGTTTCAAAATGATCCAGCCTCTCTCTCTAAGTCTCTTCATGATGACTCTGCCGCTGCTGCCAACCCTGCATCCCAATGGATTGAGTGGCTGTGTGGCATTTGCCCAACTCTGTTCTGCTGGCTGTTGCCCATCACCACAGGGTGGGCTTGAGGAGGCGTCCCAGGCTTCTGTGGCCCTTCCTTCTGTGGCCACTTTGTGACAGTCCTATGCTGGGTTTACAGAAACCAGGCAGGGAGAGATGAAGGAGCCCACTGAGTGAGGATCTGGTGCGCCTCCCAGCTCACAGTTCTGTGGGGTTTCAGCTCTGACAATGACATCAGCAAGAGGGTGGGCCCAGTGACCACTGCAGGGTGTTAAGCAGAAACATACTAAGTCTTTCTATAGTATGACTCGGTCGGAAAAAAGGTGGGAACGTGTACAGTGTGCGCTTTATACCTGAATAAACATGCTGTCACTAACCGAGCAAAAGGAAATTTATTTTCCTCTCAGAACAGTTCTATATTTGAAAGGAATGTCACTGAATAAAGACTTGGACAAACCTCAGCTCTAGTGTCCTCTGCATCTTGCAGCTTCCTTTGCAATCAGTGCTTGCTGATTCCTAGCGCCATGTTCCTACTCTGCTCCACTGTGCTCCTGATGTCAGCAGCTGACCTGCCTACACTTCTGTCTCCCAGCTCCTGCTTACTCATGACTTCAGCGTCTCTTTCATAGGGCTCTTACTATCTCAGGACTTCTGACTGCTTTCTCTGTGTGCCTTTACATATCTATCTTCTATTATCAATTCCCAGATGTCCTGTGTGTGTGTGTGTGTGTGTGTGTGTCTGTCTCTCTTTGTCTCCTGAGTCCAGATGCTCACAGAGAAAGACTCCCATTGGACCAGTTAGTTATCATCATTCCTCTTGGCCAGCTCTAGCTTACACACTGTCAGTCAATTGAGGCATGCTGTCAGCTATTCTTAGGTTAGGTGCTTGTTTCTAATTTAATCATTATTGGTCAAAATAGTGGGGGATCACGTGGGGTTTATTTTTGCTGAATCAACCTTTTAGAAGGATGTTATGGGCATGCCAGGCTTTCTGAGGTTTGGTCTGACCAATATACTCATTCCTCCCTTCACCATGCTGACATGATACTTTATTAACGTGCTTTTAGCACAGTACACACTTCACTGGAAATTAGTGCAAACGGATTGTATGCCCTTAGCAGGATTATTACATGAGACAATGGCTAAGTTAGTCATAGTGTACTGGGGCTTGAATCAGTCATTCACTATTAGAGAAGGTGAACCATGGGAAACTAGGGAACGGCAGGTAGTTAAATCGCATTTGTAACCCAAGTGTTCCTGTTATCTATTGCTAAGAAATCATCCCAAAAGCCAGTGGCATAAAGCAGTGATAATTTTATGGTGCTCACAGATTCTGTGGGGACAGGAATTTGAACAGAACACAGTGGGCATGACTTGTGTCTGCTCAGCAATGTCTGTGGCCTCATCTGGAGATAACCCAGAACAGCTGGAACAGAAATCATCTGGAGAGGTGTTCACTCTAAAAACTGCTATCTAGGCTGGCATGACTGAAAGGGTAGGCTGGGGGGACTGTCCATTACAGTACCTACACATGGCCTCTCTGTGTGGATCAAAATTCCATGAGTAAATATTCCAGTGAGTAAGGCAGAAGGTACATGAGCTGTTTGACCTAACCTTGGAAGTCATATAACATCAGTTCTACCATAATCCATTGGTCCAAGCAGGCACAGGTTCACCCAGCTTCATGGGGCGGGGACGTTGATGCCACTTCTCAATGGGAAGAAAGTCAAGACCACACCAAGGATAAATTCTCTTTTTCCCTTAAAGATAACCTCCCTCTGACATGCTTGGAAAAGGGAGGCTATCTCAATTCAGCTCCCAAATTGTCCACATAACAGCCAGCTGCTCCTCCAGAGAGTGTATCCTTCTCGGCTCCACTGCAGGCCACTGCCCCTCGATGATGATCTTGGCCTCTAATAATGGATATGGTATCCAGGGCACATTTCCACTATCGCCATGAGGTCTCCATGGAGGGGGCAGGCAACATAGGGTGGGCCCCATTTCTCACTTCCCTTGACAAAAGCATAATCCACATTTGTGTGGATTCATCAGATTTTGTGAAGTCCTGAGGGAACCAAAGGGAATAGCAATATGTGAAGAAATAGCACTACATCATGAGTATGACCCTGACCAGATTACAAATGGAAGGTCTTCAAGGAGCTAACAGAGTCGAGCTCTTGTATCTGCCTTCACGTCTCCCCTCACCTCTTGGAGAACCTCTTTTTGTAACCTGCATGACAATCTTCACACACTTGCTGAGCAATGCCAAACCTACCCATGAAGTTGTCTTTGTCTTTAAGGTTAATCTCTTTTTCAAATAGTGTATTTCCTTAAGTTTGAGTTATTCAGCTCTTAGTGATATCCAAAGGACTCCAGCAGGAGAGTCTATGGTGATAAGTTTGGGCATTCCACATTCCTTAGATCTTTCCAGAAGGAGAGCTTTGGTGTTCTAAGTCTCATAGAATCATCAGGAATCATTCATCTCATCTACATGGAGATCTTCCCATCAATAAAACTTACCTATCTTCTTATTTTTCTTATTGTCTAACTAGTAATGTTCAAACACATACAAAATAGACCTTTCAAAAACATGTATTAATTCTTAAATGCAATAGAGGCTAAAAGCATACAGAGAAAGTGGAAATATTTTTTCTAATTGCCTCAGAATTTGCATGACCTTCTCTCTGAGAATGGAAATTAGATTTATTTCCAATCTCTTTCTTGCTCTCTCTTCCAAGTGCATTATTTGAACCTGCAGAGAACAAGAAATTGACCTGCTGCTGAGCCATGTATAACATGCAAGAACTGGCTGCAACTTAGAAATTATGCTTTTAAAGGTTCAATTAAACTTTTAGAAAAGGACAGTCTTCTCACTTAGGCTCTGCCAAAAATGGGCAACAGAGTTGGTTAGAGGTGGGGGGTGGCTTCATTCTTTAAGTCTGAAAGAGTTAGTTATCCACACTGCCAAAGAACTGGTGGCCCAAGCTCTGTAGCATGAACCCAGACAGTGGCAACAGTTTTCTGCCCTGATTCCTAGGCTGGCCTGAAAAGCCACCTCTGGTCTAGGCATAGAGGTCATTCATCAGCAGATCCAACAGCAATAATCTTCCAGAAATACTGACATTGCATATACCAAAACCAGAGCTCAGCCCTACAGACTACAGGGTCCTCCTAACCCTGTACTTTTTTCCCTTTGGGTACAGTAGACCCTATCCTCTCAATTAAGAACTCTTCTCTCTCAGTGGTTTTATTTCTCTTTGTCTGCCCCATGACAGTCACTGGTTCAATCAACTTGGTGTCAGTTGTCTTCATTCCTGCCCCTTCTACTTCACCTCCCTTCAAAACCTTCATGATCTTCTCAGTTCAGTGTTGATTTCCTACTTGTTTCCTCCATTTCCATTTTCTTAAACACAACATCTATATTTTCTGATTGTGGTGACTCCATTCTTCTAGTAATCAACCTATATTTCTTTTCCAATTATCCAAACTTCTCTCCCTTCCACCCACATCTTCAGGGCCACATGTCCTTCGGCTTTTAGTATGTTCTTATCACATAAATGATCAACAATCTATCATTCATTTGTTAGATTTTGAATTTTTTATTTTGCTGCTAGACCGGCATGAACATAAATGGTCAAAAGTAACTATGTAAATATTGAGATGCCCGTAATGACCCTACTAAGAAGTCCTAAGTGGATAGTTTGTTAAGACCCATACTGACTTTGTAATGAAACTTTCTCTTCAAGTCCCTATAGTATGGTCAAGGTAAATACTCTGAGATAATTAACTCATTAACTTGTTTCCATTTGCGCTTAAAATATGAATAATGTCAATTTTAGGGAACCACACTTTTATAGTTAGAGCTTTTGTTTGAAATAAAGTAGTTTTCATCTTCAGTGAGTTAGACTTTCATGTGAGTTAGAAATGTGAACATTATATTTGTAGATTTTTTTGACATAACACTCTCAATCATTTTTATCATAGTTTGGGTGTAGGAGAAATAAACATCCCAAAATAAGTTTGAACAACTATTCTTCAGTAAATCTCTTTTGAAGCCGGAATCATGCCACACTACCGCGTGGTTTCCAAGCCCTGGCAGAGTCCTTTCCCTCTGAAGACTGCTCTTGCTTTGCCTCTCTGCCTGGCCAATTCCTGGTGATTTCCCAGGACTCAGAGTATGTCTTACATTCTCAGGATAGATTTCGCACCCCTGCCCCTTTCCTTAGGCTTGATCTTGCTCTTAGGCGTTCTCATGACACCCTGCATTTTATGACACCGATTACGATTATAACTAAAGCTGAGGACAGGGAGGGACCATGGCTCCTTCTGTCCACCATTGAATCCTCAGTGCCTAGACTAGAGCCTTGCCAAAGTTTAAATATTTAATTTCAATGACTGAGTTGAATGATTAAATGATCAATTGATATTTGAATGAATAAATGCATAGATAACAACGTGTAAGAGATGATTATAAGAAAAGTCAGGGTTTAAACCAGGTCTCATTGAAAACATGTCTATCTGATTTAAGGCACAAAATAACAAACATTACTTTGTTTCCTTTAACATAGATGGTCTATAACTTATTTAACTTTTAATTTGTAATTCTGACACAGTTATTATTACCATATTAGACTGCATAGTTTTAGCATCCTATACAATAATACAGAAATAGTAATGAGCTTTGTCATTGATCTTTAAAAGTCCAGATTTCTACTTATACTTCTACCTATGGTGTACAAATGTCTACAACCCATGTGGGAGGTAGCAGTGATCCCGAGTGAGATTCTACCCTTTGTTGTTGAGAGCTGACTGCTGTTCTTTCTTGAGTCCCTGGCATTCCTGCTAATGGATTGTTGTGGTAAACATTTGTTTCTCTCCTAATGCTTCTCTCCTGACTCAACATCAATTCCTAAGACCCTTTTCTCCTATCCATCTCCCACTCTAAAGAATGGAAAAGCTAAATACTTGCTTTCTCAGTCTCCCCCAAAGCTAGGCTTTGCCAGGAGGCTGAGTTGGGGCAAGTGAGATACAAATTGAAGTTGTTAACATTCCTGACAAAAGGAACAGATGTTGCTAATGTCAACATCTCCTACTTTTTAAGCCTTGAATGTGGACACGGTGGTTGGAGATGCAGCAGCCATCTTGCAACCCTGGAGCAATCCGCTGATGTGCCAAGGATGATGAAGCAGACAGTGAAAGTAACCTGGCTTTTTTAGCATAGTGACCAGTTAATGGATACTGCCTACCTGAGATTTTTTTGTTGTGGAAGTAAATTTCTGCTTAAGTCTGCATCCGTTGGCTTGCTAGTAATTGTAGCCCAAAGCATTCCTAACTGATAAAGCTAGGTAGGCTATTTTTATCCAGCTGCTTACTCTAAATCTAAATATATCATTAATCTAATTTAATCTTAATCTAAATATAAATCTAATCTTCATATGAAGCTAACCTTAATCTAATATGAATCTAATCTTAATCTAAATATAAATTTTTTTAAAGGGGCCTAGATTTGAGAAGGGTAACAGCCTTCTCTTTTGCATATCTTGTTTTTCTGATGAGACCACAAGTAGCAATTATAATAAATGCTAACCTAGATGACTCTATATCTAAGGATGATTTGGCTTTTCCTTCTTACTTCATAGCAAAAATAAATAAGTACATCTTATACATTTCTCAGATTTTATCACATGAAAAGCTTTTAAGGATGCAACTCACTTTTAAGAAAAGTAGAAATATCCTCTTTCTCAACTTCTAGTAAGTCTAAGACCTAGACATTACCCTCAAATTAGTTTCACAGCTGTTTTGGAATTAACAAATAAATAATCTACTACATTATCAAACAGTGTTTAACGTTCACACTTCTGTGCTGTGATTCTATGCCTGTAACAAATGAGATGTGTAGAACAATAGGCCTTTTGGCCCATCATCCAACTTTAAATGAAATCTTTTAGACTATGGTTATTAAATGCTAAATAAAAATGCAGAGATACTTCCAAATTTGCTTTATGCAAAGCCTCTGAAATGGTTAACTCTTTTCATCTCTAAAAATTAGGGTCCTTAAAGCTTTGACTAAAACCATGAAGTAAGTCCTTCCACCTCTGTCTCTCCTCCTTTCTCCTTGCCTTTTTCCTCAAAACCCAAAGCTAATAGATTACACATGCTGTTAACGGAACCTCCATTCCTCTACAAAGTCCACATTGCCAAGACACCCCTGACTTTCAGCGTGTCTCACCAGTTCCCTGGCTTTGGTTTCATGTGATCTGAAAAGCACTCACATGAAACCAGGAAGATCTGCAGTGCAGCACTGTGGAAAATGTGAAACATCAGGCATATGATGTATTTTTAAAATCTGGATTCTGTAACTGAAACTTGGCTTGTCTGCTGTCTGGCTGATAAGGATGGATGAGAGAAGAAGACTTTGCTTTGCTGTCTTATGGCAGAAGCATTGATCTTAATAGGGACCTTTCAGATAGAAGAGGTAATTAAACTGGACAGTCTTTTACTTTCTACCTATTGGTAATCACTGCTAAAGTTGGAGCTGGAGCTAAAGATGGAGTTGCGGGAGGCACAGAGGGATGGGATCTCAGGCTTCAAATAGGTCGAGGCCTTGAGAAAAGTACTGACAGCATTCTTTCTGTGGCTGGGAAATTTGACTGTCTGGTGGCCACCTCCCCTAGAGAGGAAAGGGGGGTGCTCCAGTTGAAAAACGGCATCATTTGTCTTAAGAAGGCCTACTATTTTTGTCCAAAAAACCTTCTTGCGTCTCACCCTTCAAGATGGGTAGCATTATGCAGGATATTTTTATTAAGTTGCGGTATGTCTGCTTTGCCTCTGCAGAGGCAAGATGTCATATATGTCATGTCTGTTCAGGGTTTCATAGTCTTTTGTTGATCATTTCTTACAGGCCCCACGAGGGAATGAATAAGAAGCATGAATGGGCAAACTCATGTTTGTGTTAGTTCACTCAAGTGCATTTCTTTTCTTCTGACATTCATTCCTTTATGTAGTTTGGGGGTGGTTGTTTCTCGCAAATATGTTTTGGTGACCCACTCATATTTAATAGTATTATGGAAATCACTAATTTTGACCATGACTCTTAAAAATACAATTTACTTCACAATGTAGTACATCTTCTAAGCCTTTGCATATGCAGTGTACTATAGTAGTTTCTGATTTATTTATGATGTTTTATTTTTTTTAATGCTGGCCATGCCCACTAAATTTATTTTATGACTCACTAAGGAGTTACAACTTGAAATAGTAAAAAAAAATGTAATTTCAAAGGACAAAATGATATTTTGAGTTAAAAATGCATCTATCCTCCTAGTAATGGCATAAATCTAAATTTATTGATATTAAAAATTACCCCTGCTCTAAGCAAATTAGGAGTGGAACCCTTCCTCAACTTGATGAAGAACATCTATAAAAAACTTGCATCATACTTAATGGTGAGAAACTCAAAGCTTTCTCTTCAAGATCAGGCATAAGGCAAGATATTTCCTCTCACCACTGCTTTTCAATATCATGCTGGAAGTCTTAGCTAACACAAGAAGACAAGAAAGGAAATACAAGTATACAGACTGAGAAGAAAGAAAACTTTCTTTGTTTGAAATTCATGATTGCCTGTGAAGAGAATCTGAAAGAACCAACAGAATAACAAAATAAAACTCCTGAAACTAATAAGTGGCTATAGCAAGATTGCAGGATACAAGGTTAATATATGAAAGTAAATCACTTGTCTGTATACCAGCAATGAACAAATAGAATTTGAAGTTAAAAACATAATACATTACAATGTAATAAAATATATTTATATGTAATATAATGTAACATGTAATGTACTGTGTATTATGATATATATGTACGTTATATATAATGTACCATATATTACATTATAATGTAAATATATTAACATCCCCCAAATCTCAATACTTACAAATCTAACAAAATATGTAAAAAATCTGTTAGAGGTAAACTATAAAAAACTCTGATGAAAGCATCACCGAAGAACTAAATAAATGGAGAGATATTCCATGTTTATAGAAATAAAGGCTCCATTGATAAAGATATCAGTTCTTCCCAACTTGGCTTGTAGATTCAATGCAATCCCAACCAAAATTCCAACAGGTTATTTTGAGAATATTGACAAATTTATTCTAAAGTTTGTATGGAGAGGCAAAAGACCCAGAATAGTCAGCTCAATATTGATGGAGAATACCAAAGTTGGAGGACTAAAACTAATCAACTTCAGTACGTATTATAAAGCTACAGTCATTAAGGCAGTGTGGTGTTGGTAAAAACAGGAAAATAGATCAATGGAACAGAACAGAGAGTCCAGAAACAGACCCACACCCACAAAAATATAGTCAACTGATCTTTGACAGTGGCCATCGTTGGATAGGTTTTTAAAGAAATAGTTAAAACAACTGGACATCATATGCAAAAAAGAAATCTAGATACAGAGCACAGACCCTTACACCTGTCATAAAATTTAACTTAAAATGGATGATGAACCTAAATGCAAAATGCAAAACCATAAAACTCCTAAGAGGAGGGATCCAAGATGGCCGATTAGGAGCAGCTCAGGATTGCAGCTCCCAGTGAAAGTGCGGAGGGTGAGTGGACGCCACATTTCCAGATGGATTTTTATTGCCCACAGACCAGGAGATTCCCAGGTGGAGGAGCCCCATGGGTCGCCAGCGCAGCTGGTTTGGCTGGTGCAGCTGTCTGGCCGGACCCCTGGCACGCGGTTCTCCATACAAATACATGGGTCCGGGCGCCGTTTTAGCTAGCGATTGGAGCTCCGGGTAGGCAGAGTCGCCCATTCATCTGATTAAAAAGGGGACTGAAACAGGGAGCCAGGCCAGGAGATTCCCAGGCAAAAAAGCGCCACGAATCTCAGCACCGCTGTTTCAGCCAGTGCAGTGGGTCGCTGCATGGGAAATCACACAGATCCCAGCGCCTTTTCAACAGGTGACTGGAACATCTGGGGAGACAGTCCACTGTTCAACTAAAAAAAAGCCTCTGAGGCAGGGAGCCAGGTGATCAGACTTGGCTGGTCCCACCCCCCACAAAAAAAGCAATCAGAAACACTCTGGATTGAGAGTTTCACAGCAAGCACAGCTGAATCTGGAACGGTCCAGCTCTGTGAGGGAGGGGGTGTCCGCCATTACCGAGGCAGTCCACCACTACAGAGGTAGTTTGCCATTGCCGAGGCAGCCCGCCATTACAGAGAGAGTCCGCCATTACAGAGGTGGGCTGCCATTGCCTAGGCAGTTCTAACTACACCCGTATAAACAGGACTGCAGGGAAGTTCACATGGCAGCTGGGCAGAGCCCACAGCAGCTCAGCAAAGCCTCTACAGGCAGACAGTGACTAGGCTGCCTCCTTGCTGGGCAGGGCAGCCCTGAAAAAAAGGCAGCAGCACAACGGAAACTCATAAATAAAGCCCTAACTCCCCGGGACAGAGCACCTGGGGGAAAAAGAAGGGGTTTATGAGTTCTGCTGCAGCAGATTTAAACGTACCTGCCCAGTAGCTCTGAATGAACAATGGAGCTCACAGCTCAGCACTTGAGCTCTTATAAAGGACAGACTGTCTCCTCAAGCAGCTCCCTGACCCCCCGTATATCCAAAGGGTCACCTCATAAAGGGGAGCTCAGACTGACATCTGGCGGGTATCCTTCTGGGACAAAGATAGCAGAAGAAGAAACTGGCAGCAACCCTTACTGTTCTGCAGCCACTGCAGGTGATCCCCAGGCAAGCAGGGCCTGGAGTGGACCTCAGCAGTCCTACAGCAGAGGGGCCAGACTGTTAGAAGGAAAACTAAGAAACAGAAAGAAATAACTTTATCATCAACAAACTGGACATCCACTCAGAGACCCAATCTGAAAGTCAACAACTACAAAGATGACAGGTGGATAAATCCACAAAGATGGGAAGAAACCAGTGCAAAAAGGATGAAAACACCCGAAACCAGAACGCCTCTCCTCCTACAAGGGATAACAACTCCTCACTGCAAGGGAACAAGGCTGGATGGAGAATGAGTGTGATGAATTGACAGAATCAGGCTTCAGAAGGTGGGTAATAAGAAAACTTCTGTGAGCTAAAAGAACATGTTCTAACCCAACACAAAGAAACTAAGAACCTTGAATAAAGATTTGATGAGACGCTAACAAGAATAAACAACTTAGAGAGTAATATAAGTGAATTGATGGAGATGAAAAACACAACACGAGACTTCATGAAGCATACACAAGTTTCAACAGCCAAACTGACCAAGCAGAAGAAGAATATCAGAGGTTGAAGATCAACTCAATGAAATAAAACGAGAAGGCAAGATTAGAGAAAAAAGGGTAAAAAGGAATGAACAAAGTCTCCAAGAAATATGGGACTATGTGAAAAGACATAATCTACGTTTGATAGGTGTACCTGAATGTGATGGAGAGAATGAATCCAAGCTGGAAAATACTCTTCAGGATATTATCCAGGAAAACTTCCCCCAACCTAGCAAGGCAGGCCAATATTCAAGTCCAGGAAATACAGAAAACACCACAAAGATATTCCTCAAGAAGAGCAACCCCAAGGCACATAATTGTCAGATTTACCAGGGTTGAAATGAAGAAGAAAATGCTAAGGGCAGCCAGAGAGAAATGTCGGGTTACCCACAAAGGGAAGCCCATCAGACTCACAGCAGATCTCTCAGCAGAAACCCTACAAGCCATAAGAGAGTGGGGGCCAATATTCAACATCCTTAAAGAAAAGAACTTTCAACCCCGAATTTCATATCCAGCCAAACTAAGCTTCATAAGTGAAGGAAAAATAAAATCCTTTGCAAACAAGCAAGTACTCAGAGATTTCATCACCACCAGGCCTGCTTTACAAGAGCTCCTGAAAGAGGCACTAAACATAGAAAGGAACAACCAGTACCAGCCACTCCAAAAACATACCAAACGGTAAAGAGCATCAACACAATGAAGAAACTGCATCAACTAACGGGCAAAACAGCCAGCTAGCATCAAAATGGCAGAATCAAATTCACACATAACAATATTAACCCTAAATGTAAATGGGCTAAATGCCCCAGTCAAAAGACACAGACTGGCAAACTGGATAAAAAGCCAAAACCCATCGGTGTGCTGTATTCAGGAAACCCATCTCACATGCAAGGATACACAAAGGCTCAAAATAAAGGGATGAAGGAAGATTTACCAAGCAAATGGAGAGCAAAAAAAGCAGGAGTTGCAATTCTCATCTCTGATAAAATAGACTTTCAACCAGCAAAGATCAAAAGAGACAAAGAAGGACATTACATAATGGTAAAAGGATCAGTGCAACAATAAGAGCTAACGATCTTAAATATATACGCACCCAATACCGGAGCACCCAGATACATAAGGCAAGTTCTTAATGACTTACAAAGAGACTTAGACTCCCACACAATAATAGTGGGAGACTTTAACACCCCATTGTCAATGTTAGACAGATCAACGAGACAGAAAAGTAACAAGGATATCCAGGACTTGAACTCAGACCTGGACCAAGCAAACCTAATAGACATTTACAGAACTCTCCACCCCAAATCCACAGAATATACATTCTTCTCAGCACCACATCACACCTACTCTAAAATTGACCACATAATTGGAAGTAAATCACTCCTCAGGAAATGCAAAAGAATGGAAATCATAACAAACTGTTTCTCAGACCACAGTGCAATCAAGTTAGAACTCAGAATTCAAAAACTAACTCAGAACCGCACAGCTTCATGGAAACAGAACAACTGGCTCTTGAATGTTGACTGGATAAACAATGAAATGAAGGCAGAAATAAAGATGTTCTTCGAAACCAACGAGAATGAAGACACAACATACCAGAATCTCTGGGACACATTTAAAACAGTCTCTAGAGGAAAATATATAGCAATAAATGCCCACATGAGAAGCAAAGAAAGATCTAAAATCGACACCCTATAGGCAAAATCGAAAGAGCTAGAGGAGCAAGACAAAAAAACTCAAAACCTAGCAGAAGACAAGAAATAACTAAGATCAGAGCAGAACTGAAGGAGATAGAAACACGAAAATCCCTTCAAAAAATAAAAAAATCCAGGAGCTGGTTTTTTGAAAAGATCAACAAAATAGACAGACCACTAGCCAGGTTAATAAAAAGAAAAGAGAGAATAATCGAATAGATGCAATAAAAAATGATGAAGGGGATATCCCCACAGATTCCACAGAAATACAAACCATCATCAGAGATTATTACAAACAACTCTATGCACATAAACTAGTAAACCTGGAAGAAATGGATAAATTCCTGGACACTTGCATCCTCCCAAGCCTAATCCAGGAAGAAGTCGAAACCCTGAATAGACCAATAACAAGATCTGAAGTTAAGGCAGCAATTAAGAGCCTACCACCCAAAAAAGCCCAGGTCCAGATGGGTTCATCCACCGAATTGTACCAGATATACAAAGAAGAGTTGGTACCATTCCTTCTGAAACTATTCCAAACAATCCAAAAAGAGGGAATCCTTCCCAAATCATTTTATGAGACCAACATCATCCTGATACCAAAACCCAGCAGAGCCTCAGCAAGAAAAGAAAACTTCAGGCCAAAATCCATGATGAACATAGATGCAAAAATATTCAATAAAATACTGGCAAACCAATTGCAACAGCACATCAAAAAGCTTATCCACCATGATCAAGTAGGATTCATCCTGAGGATGCAAGGCTGGTTCAACATATGCAAGTCTATAAACATAATTCACCACATAAGCAGAACCAAAGACGAAAACCACATGATTATCTCAAATTGATGCAGAGAAGGCCTTTGACAAAATTCAACAGCCCTTTATGCCAAAACCCTCAATAAACTAGGTATTGATGGAATGTATCTCAAAATAATAAAAGCTATTTACGACAAACCAACAGCCAATATCATACTGAATGGGCAAAAACTGGAAGCATTCCCTTTGAAATCTGGCACTAGACAAGGATGCCCTCTCTCACCACTCCTATTCAATATAGTACTGGAAGTTTTAGCCAGAGAAATCAGGCAAGAAAAAGAAATAAAGGATATTCAAATAGGAAAGGAGGAAGTCAAATTGTCTCTATTTGCAGACGACATGATTGTATATCTAGAAGACCCCATCGTCTCAGCCCCAAAATCTGAAACTGATAAGTGACTTCAGCAAAGTCTCAGGATACAAAATCAATGTGCAAAAATCACACGCATTTCTATACATCAATAACAGACTTAAGAGAGCCAAATCAAGAACGAACTGCCATTCACAATTGCTACAAAGAGAATAAAATACCTAGGAATACAACTAACAAGGAACGTAAAGGACCTCTTCAAAGAGAACTACAAACCACTGCTCAATGAAATAAGAGAGGACACAAACAGATGGAGAAACATTCCATGCTCATGGTTAGGAAGAATCAATATCGTGAAAATGGCCATACTGCCCAAAGTAATTTACAGATTCAATGCTATCCACATCAAGCTACCAATGACCTTCTTTACAGAACTGGAAAAAACCACCTTAAACTTCATATGGAACCAAAAGAGAGCCAGCATAGCCAAGTCAATTCTAAGCAAAAAGAACAAAGTGGGAGGTATCACACTACCGGACTTCAAAGTATACTACAAGGTTACAGTAATCAAAACAGCATGGTACTGGTACCAAAACAGAGATATAGACCAATGGAACAGAACAGAGGCCTCGGAGGCAACACAACACATCTACAACCATCCGATCTTTGACAAACCTGACAAAAACAAGCAATGGGGAAAGGATTCCCTGTTTAATAAATGGCGTTGGGAAAACTGGCTAGCCATGTGCAGAAAGCAGAAACTGGACCCCTTCCTGATACCTTACACTAAAATTAACTCCAGGTGGATTAAAGACTTAAACATAAGACCTAACACCATAAAAACCCTAGAAGAAAATCTAGGCAAAACCATTCAGGACACAGGTGTAGGCAAGGACTTCATGACCGAAACACCGAAAGCATTGGCAACAAAAGCCAAAATAGACAAAATGGGACCTAATCAAACTCCACAGCTTCTGCACAGCAAAAGAAACAGTCATTAGAGTGAATTGGCAACCAACAGAATGGGAAAAAATTTTTGCAGTCTACCCATCTGACAAAGGGCTGGTATCCAGAATCTACAAAGAACTAAAACAGATTTACAAGAAAAAAACAAACAAGCCCATTCAAAAGTGGGTAAAGGATATGAACAGACACTTTATGAAAGAAGACATACATGAGGCCAACAAACACGCAAAAATGCTCATCATCACTGGTCATTAGAGAAATGCAAATCAAAACTACATTGAGATACCATCTCACGCCAGTTAGAATGGCAATCATTAAAAAATCTGGAGACAACAGATGCTGGAGAGAATGTGGAAAAATAGGAACACTTTTACACTGTTGGTGGGAGTGTAAATTAGTTCAACCATTGTGGAAGACAGTGTGGCGATTCCTCAAGGATCTAGAAATAGAAATTCCATTTGACCCAGCAATCCCATTACTGGGTATATATCCAAAGGATTATAAATCGTTCTAGTATAAGGACACACGCACATGAATGTTCATTGCAGCACAGTTTACAATAGCAAAGACCTGGAACTAACCCAAATGCCCATTGATGATAGACTGGACAGGGAAAATGTGGCACATATACACCATGGAATACTATGCAGCCATCAAAAACAATGAGTTCATGTTCTTTGTAGGGACATGGATGAACCTGGAAACCATCATTCTCAGCAAACTGACACAAGAACAGAAAATCAAACACTGCATGTTCTCATTCACAGGTGGTTGTTGAACAATGAGAACACATGGACACAGGGAGGGGAGCATCACACACTGGGGTCTGTCGGGGGGAAATAGGGGAGGGACAGCGGGGGGTGAGGAGTTGGGGGAGAGATAGCATGGGGAGAAATGCCAGATATAGGTGATGGGGAGGAAGGCAGCAAATCACACTGCCATGTGTGTACCTATGCAACAATCTTGGATGTTCTTCACATGTACCCCAAAACATAAAATGCAATTAAAAAAAAAACTCCTAAAAGGTAACATAAGGAAAAACCTAGATGACTTTGGGTATGGCAAGGACTTTTTAGATACAACACCAAAGGCACAAACCATGAGAGAAATAATTGATAAGCTGTACTTCATTAAAATAAAGGATTCCTCCTAGCACAAAGACAGCAACAAGAGAATGAGAAGACAAGCCACCGAATGGGAGGAAATATTTGAAAAAGACACAACTGATAAAGGCCTATTATCCAAAATATGCAAAGAACTCTTTAAACACAACAATTAAAAAAATCAATTGATTAAAAAATTTAGCCTGATAGACATACCATCAACAAAGATATACAGATGGCAAGGAAGAATATTAAAAGATACTCACCATCATATGTAATTAGAGAGTTGCAAATTAAAACAACAGTGAGGTATCCCTACATACCTGTGAAAGTGGCCAAATCTAAAAACAGTGGCAACATCAAATGCTGGTGAGGATATAGAAAAATGGGAATGCCCATTAAGTGCAAAATTGCACAGCCACTTTAGAGACAGTTTAGTGGTTTCTTATAAAACTAAACATACTCTTATCATATGATCTAGCAATCACACTTCCTGGTATTTACCCAAATAAATAGAAAACTTTTGTCTACACAAAACCTGTATACAGATATTTATAGCAGTTTTATTTATAATTGCCCAATCTTAGAAGCAACCAAAACAGCTTTCAGTAGGTAGGTGAATAAATAATCTGTCCATCTGGACAATGGAATATTATTCAGCACTAAAAAGAAATGAGCTATGAAACCATGAAAATGCATACACGAAACTTAAATGCATATTACTAAGTGAAAGATGCCAATCTGAAAAGTTACATGTTGCATAATTCCAACTCTATGACATTCCGGAAAGAGTAAAGTTATAGACATTGAAATATCAGTGGTTGCCAGGGGTTGAGGGGAGCGAGGGATGAATAGGCAAAGTACAGGTCATTTTTAGGGCAGTGAAACTACTCTTTATGATACTACAATGATGAATACACTTCATTATACGTTTGTTAAAATCCATAAAATATGGATACATTATTCATGTATAACAACAAGAATGAATCCTAACATAAACTATAGACTTTGGGTAATGATGATGTGTCGATGTAGGTTCATTGATTATAACAAATGTTTTACTGTGATGAAGGAATGTTGATAATGGGGGATGTTATGTGTCCGAGAGGGCAAGGAGCATATGGGAATCTTTGTACCTTCTGCTCAATTTTCCTGTGAACCTAAAACTGTCCTAAAAATAGTTTATTAATTATAAAAAATAATTATTCATGCTCTCTGTGGTAGGCAAACTTCTAAGACAGTCTCTAATAATTCCTGCCTCCTGGTATTCACGCTCTTATGTAGTCTCTTCCTCTTGTGTATAGTCTGGGCCTACTCACCTGCTTCCAATTAATAGAATATAGTAAAAGTGATAGGGTGTCATTTTTATGTTTGGTTTACAAAATACTGCGACTGTCATCTTGCTTGCATTCATTCTCTTGATAGCACTGTCTTTCTGGCTCTTCTCATATGCTTTCTTTCATGAATTAAGCTGGAGAGGCCCATGAGGCAATGAACTGGGGGTTGCCTCTGATCAACCAAAGATTATTCACCCAGTTGAACCTTCAGATGAGACCACAGTCCCAACTAATAGCCTTACTGCAACCTCATGAGAGACCCTAAGTCAAAGAATCCAGCTAAACCATGCCTGGATTTCCAACGTACAGGAACTGTGAGATAATAAATGTTTGTTTCAAGCCACTAAAGTTTTGAGGGGTAATTCATTATGCAGTAATAGATAACAAAAACACTCTTTTTAAATAAAACTTAAGATTTGAATTTGCACTTTTGATTTGGAGACAGTATCACTTGATTTAATGTAAGCAATAAAAAAAGGCTTTGGGATATCTGTCTTTGCTTAGATTTATAGCACTCACCTTGTCATTGACAAAGAAGCTTTCAAAAATTGTTTAGGAAGGTTGATGACTAAGAATTCCTTCAGCACAAAAAAGATTTTAGAGTTTCTATAACTAAGTATTATTGTATTTAAGGAGCACTCCAGTTGAGAAAATTTGGAGAAAGACAATATTCAATTGCTTGACTTAACAAAATGACGTTTTCTGAACCAAGCAGGATTAAGACATTTATGAATAATGCAATTGTCCAGAGTTGTACCAGATATATACTTTCAAATGCTGGAATACCACCAGGTTTGGTCCTTGGATGTTTTTTCCCCTTTTCCACCTACGTTCACTATGTGAGTGACCTCAGCAAGTCACATGTCTCTAAGTATCATCCAAATGCTGATAAAACCTAAAAATATGTCTCCAGTCTAGACATTTTCCTTGAATTCCATATTTTTCACTCCAGCTGCCTACTCAACATCTCTATTTTGATGTCTAATAAGCATCTCAAACTTAACACATCAATATTTAAATCCTCACACACACTCCCCCCGCCCCACCCCCACTCTCTTGTCTATCTTAAAATATAACAATTCCATCTTTTGGTGTTCAAGAAAAAAAATATTGGAGTTATTCTTGACTCCTGTCTTTCTTTCAAACCTACATCTAATCCCATTAGCAAATCCTATTAGTTTTTCCTATGGAATAATTCAGGATCTGGCCACTTCTCAGACCTCTGGTCCAAGTCTTCAACATTCTTCCTAACTGGCCTCTCTGTTCTGCCTTTCCCCCATACCACCCATTCTGAATTCAGCATCCTGGGCATTCTTACAAAGCAAAAGGCAGATCTGGTCACCCCCCACTCATGACACTGCAATGACTCTATCTCACTCAGAGTGAAAGCCCGTCTTTATAAATGGCCTGCAATGTGCTGCGTCAAGAGCCCCTCCCTCCTTTCTGACCTCGACTCCTGCAACTCCCAATTCCTTGCTCCAGTCATGCTGGCTTCTTCCTTGTGCAAGACTCAAGTAGGGCCCTTTCTGTTGAGAATGCTTTTTTCTTTAGACCATCCACAAGAATCACCGATTCAGTTCTCTCAGGTCTTTGCTCAGATATTAATGGGGATTCTTTGGCCACCTATGTACCTATAAATTGTAGTTACCTGCCCCTGCCCTCAGAACTCTTTATTCCTCGTCCCCATTTTATTTTTATGCATATCACTCCCACCCAACACGCCATACATTTTATACTGATGTTCTATACATACCACACATTTATTGTATGTTTCCCAATACTGCAATCTGAGCATTTTTGTGTATATCCTCTGTGCCCAGAATACTACTTGGTTCAAACTAGACATTGCTAATTTTTTTTTTTCCTGAATGAATGGATGAAGCTCTTTTCTCAACAGCCTTTCTTTGCTTTTCCACTCCCATTACAGGTATTATCTGGTAGTTCTATAAGCACCAAAACTTCAAGAGAATCCAGCATAGAAACTGGTCATAGAGAACAGTTATACATTTTGTCTTTAGTTGCAAGACCCAATTGTATGAAGTCTGATTTCCTTTAGACATAGCTTTATTTCTTTCAGCTTCTACCTTATAGACTGGTGATCATTTAAGAAATGGCAGGAAAGAAAAACATCTAAGATCTCAGTGGTCTGCAAGAATTAGAATATTGGATTCCACAGCGATCTAGTCCATGATCAGTAAAAGCAACATTTCTGCATGCACAAGGCATGACTACCCCTGTTAGAGGTGAGTTAGTAAAAAGAAGGTATCATAAACCCTTGGGAACTCGATTTCAGAATGTTTCTGTAGACCTGACTCATATGTAGACTCTGAAAAACCTCACAATGCCCTGTCATTAGCATGTAGTCCCTGAATTAAGATATGTATGTGCCTTTCTCCCTAGATGAGGCTGTTTATAAATAATATTAGAATTGATTAATATCAAAAGACCAGCCCAAATAATGGAAAGGAATGCCACAGAGAGAAGCCAGAAGCCATGGACACTCCAGCTCACATTCTTTTCTGGCAGCATCATGCTTTCGGGGGAGGAACAAAGGCCTGCCTGCTGAATTAGAGATGGGCTGGCAATCAGAACGTTGAATTTCTTGGCATTTGCTAGTTTGAGGCTTAACCTTCTGAATACTTGAATGTAATTACATGTGGTTTCTTAAAAGAGTCCCAAACAAAGCAAATCACTTAAGGAATGTCCTAAAAGACATATCATTTAGAGAAACTATGCTTTGGTCCTTCCAGACTTGAATATACCTTTAAAGAGACTTCCTCATGAATTGTTGGAATTTTCAATCGCACAAAAGACAATAATCCTGTGAACTCAAATTTCTCTTGACTCATGGTATCCAAACTACCCAAAATGCTCCTCCTTGCCAAAAATTCTTTTAAATGCACAATTTCAACACAAAAATCGGCTTTGACAACAACCATACCTTGTTTACCACGGTTCCTGAAAGAAAGCAAGGGAGACCAGTGGGCACCAGTGTGACAACTATATTTTGGAAAAGATGTTTGAATGAAAGGAGATATATAATAGTACAGTGTTTCACTTATTGATCCCTTGCAAAGGCGCTAACCTGTGTATTTAGAAATGTACAGATTTTCTTTTCTAACATTTGCCTCATTTTTAATATCTAATATTAATCAGTTTCTATGTGCTAGGCAAAATGCTTTACATGAATTACTTCGATAATTTGTATGGCAGCTCTGTGACATAGATATCATTATCATGTCTATTTTATACAAGGAAAATGAAGATAGTAAGTTTAATTAATTTGCTGAATTAGTCTGCTCTGTAAATTGTGGAGCCCAGTCCCTATGCTGGTCTATATGACCAGACCCTTGCTCTTAAACTCAACAAGCCTTGCCCTCTCCACTCTCTCAGTCATCCATGGTAATTGCGTGGAACTACTAATGGCACTTCCTGCAGCCTCCTGTCTCCCAGGAGGATCTGGGTGGAGCCAATTCCCTGAGGTTCCACTGTCTGGAAATAGTCTGTGGCCTATGGCCTTCCAAGTGTACTTGTTTTCCTGTGCCTTTAACCTAATGACACAATGCTCAGAATGGAGTTGTCCTTCCTTAAATGGCCAGTGGATGGCTTTAATAAGTGGGGGGTGGAGCTAACACTTGTCAGGGTCGTATATGGTTTTAGAAAAGTGTCTCCAAGGATTAGATTAGATCCTGAAGGATTTATTCTAATACTTTTCATTCCCAAGCGTAGTCATGTGGTTTCATATCTTTTTTAACGTCTCCAGAGACCATTCCCTTTTCCTCTGTTTGTGGTCTGAAAGGGTTATTGGCTGACTCTGAGGTTTGGGCAGTAGTGGAGGGCCAGGTGGGTAAAGGCTGTCTGGTTTCCGGGCACAG
The DNA here is from genome assembly GCA_036589455.1 of Ateles fusciceps. Classification (NCBI taxonomy): domain Eukaryota; kingdom Metazoa; phylum Chordata; class Mammalia; order Primates; family Atelidae; genus Ateles; species Ateles fusciceps. The sequence continues at coordinate 824,740 of JAZHEH010000952.1, read as the reverse complement.
TGTCCCCAAGGCATTGGCTAGGGCTCCATTTATGACCCATACTCATCCACAGGGGAAGATCAGCGATCTCCAACCTATATGGGGAAGTGATGTATGTTTGGGTGGGAGAGGGCCCTGTCAATGTATTTTATAGTTGCCAAACCTGTTATTTTTAAGGGATAATGCATTCACAAAGTAAACACATGCACACAAATCTTCTCGTAGGCAGTAAATTAGTTACATGTTAAGTTAGACACTGTGGAAAGTGATGGGAATAAAACCACAAGCAGGAACAGACACTGGTCCTGGCTTCCTGGGGTTTGCAGTCTACTGAGGGAAATGAATAGTAAAACTGTAACTGCGCTTAGTGCTGTGAAGGAGAGGTGCCTGGTGCTACGTGGACATCAGTATGGGAACTGAGCCTAATCAGAGAGGTCAAGACAGGTTTCTGAAGAACTTAAGGTAAATTGACCTGGAATCTGAAGGAGGAGGAGAAAAAACGAACTAGACAAAGGGAGCAGGGGGTGTGTCCAGCCAGATTCCAGTGCATGTCAGGGCCACATGGCCAGACGAAGTGTGGCATGAATCCTACTGCAGGGAAGCAGGAGAGGAAGACAGTGGCTCTCTGCCCTGGTGACAGGGCACACACCCTTTCCAGAGCTGCCATTTACACTGTCCTTTCTCCCCTCTGAGGTTGTGGCTACTCTGAGTAGTAGGTGACAGCAGCCAACAGGAGCCCATCAATTTAGTAAAGCCAAGTTTGTCTCTTTCACGAAATGAGCTACTGGCTGTTTCAGACCTGCACCCCTCCTCTTATGTAGTTTTTAAAATTTATCTTCCAACCAGCGATAACAAATGCCTCTGGGAAGTTTTCCTCTGCCCTAAGGTTGTACTTGCTGGATGGAGAACCCACAATGTGGCAGCTGCAGCTGGGCTCCAGCTCTGCCTGTGTCACATGTTTATTCTAGCCTTAGCCCAGCTGCAGACAGCACTGGGGCCACTGATGCCCTCCAGAAGGAGGGCTCCAGTGGGGGTGATAGCCTCTCTCCCTGTGACAGTAATGGACATCAGGAGACACTCACACAATTGTTTGCAGTGACTCCTTCTGAGGTAGACCACCTGGGAGTGGCAGATGGCAAAGCATTTCTCACTTCAGAAAATTTCCCAGTAAGGTAAAAGGAACTGTCCCCAGAAGCAAAATTTAAGCATGTGAGAAAACGCAATTCCTTCTTTCAGTCTAACCCAGGTGAATTACTATCCCTTTCCCACACCATAGTCAGGGATTGAAGGACACCTTCTCTGCTCACTCACTAGGGTAGAGAAGCACAAGGATTAGAGGCCCAGCTTATAAAGGGCCTCCTTTGTAAGTAAGTCCTTGGAGTGAAAGGAAAAATAGGGTATTTACATTTATTCTCAAGAAAGAGAAGAGAACCACCATTGCCACCCCTTGTGATTTGTCACTCACCCTCGTGGAGCTGGGTGCTGCGGAGCCCGGCCCGAGGGCAGGTCCCAGGGCAGTGCCTCTCTCCTCAGGCTCCGGAGAGGACCACACACCCTCTTGCCTCTGCAGTTTCCTGGCTTCAGATTCAAGCTCCCTCACACCCACTTCTACCTTCCTCCTTTTGGCAGAAACTCTTGGGCCTCTCTTTCTTGCTTAACACATTCTACATTCCCGTTTCCCCAAATCCCTGCCTGGGAAGGCAGCCTCCACAGACTTTGTGATTCCAGTGGCCTCATGCGTGACTTTGATGGAGGGACATTCCCAGGCAGCCTCAGGGTCCCAGAGTTTCCCTCACCTTGAGTGGCTCCCTTCATTTCTGGAAGCTTCTTCATCAGTGAGGACAATGGGCTGGGCTGCACTCAGGGGTGAAGGAACGGACTTTGTGGGTTGCTACTTTATTGCCGGAAGTGCCTGAGGTGAGGGTCGACTCCACTGGTTTCCAACCCAGGCTGTGCATTAGGATTACCTGAGGAGCCTTAAAAACTACCATTGCCGATGGCCAGCCCAGCCCAGCCCAGCCCTTTTAAATCAGGATATCTAGAGGCACAGCTGGGAAAAATATTTGCTAATGCTCTCCAGGTGATTCTGACATGCAGCCGATGTTGAGAACCAATGATTTACTCTCTCCTCGCCACACCCTCTGCCCCAGATCTCTTAGGACACAGGGTTGGAGCTTCTTACTCATCCACTCTCTGGCTTCAGATAATACAAGAAGTGATAAATTTAGCAACGTGCATCTCCATCAGGAGAGACAGAAAGGTGGGAGGGGAAAAAGAGAGTTCCATTCCCACAGGCTTCACCCTCCTCTGGCGAAACCTACTTAACTGAGAGATACTGCTCCTGCAGGCATTTTCTTTTATTCTGGAAGTAACCAACGTTTGCAGGATGCTTTCCAACCTCATGCATTCTAAGAACCTTTGAAAATCCGTCTTCTTTTTTTTTTTTTTTTTTTAAAGGAGGACCTCATTTGGACCCCCCTCTGAATCCATAATCCATCTGGGGTGGCAAGTGCTTGTCAATTCGAGAGGCCTGCATGAGCTGCAGTTGGTAAGATGCTATCAGCTCCTCAACCCCAGACACGGTGGACCCTCTACTCACCAGATGTTTGAACGTAACAGACGCTCCTCAAGTCATTCAACCCGGCCAAAGGGAGGGGCGGGCAACAGCCTGTGGGAGTGGTTCTTGCCCTGCCCTCCCCTCAGTTATGATGGCTCTGGTACTGTCTCAAGTCTAACTAACATAGGTATCAATGAGTCCTTGTGAGGCAGTTAGAAACTGATTCCATTTAGATAATGGAAAGAATTGAATTGGTTGAAACTCAGATCAAAGCTCATTAAACTTGCATCGACTCTTGGGCAACCACAGATAACATCAGAAAAATGTGGCTTTTTTTTTTCCTTTTGTCCCCCACCCCTGCCCCACCTCCCTACCTCTTTTCTGAGGCAATTGTTCACATGAAATAAGATCATATTGCACTTCAGATGGAGAATTAGACTCTGAGTGGGTTTTTTAAAGTCCCCCCAATTCTCTTGACTGAATTTATTTGGCCACATTGTTTCAGGATAAGCTCACATGAAATATCAGAAAACTTCATCTTGAATTTTGTAATTCGGTCTTTGTGCGGGACATCCACTTTGAATAAGGCACAGTGGTTTTTTCATCCTCTAGCTATGCTGGCCACAGATCATGGCAATTATGGCCACATGTCCGTTTCCAAGTCTGCCACTGTCAGTTAAATTGTACCTGATCTAAAATAAAAGCAAGGCACTGGCTCTGGCCGTAGGGGTGGGGACCCACACACAGAGGGCATGTGCCACCACAGAGGCAAAGACACTGCCTGGCGGGCTCTGACACTGGACACGTTTGTCAGCTGCAGTGTTTAAGGATGCTGTGGTATGTTTGGGCCAGGGGCCAATGCACCCACTTGCAGCCAGTACTGTCATTCAAAACTTTCTTGGAGAGGACCTGAGTTTCAAAATTCAAGAATGAACCATGTATTGGTTTTCTAGGGCTGTCATATCAAAACTCTTCCGGACTGGGTGGCTCATAATTCTGGAGGCTGAAGGCCCAAGATCGAGGTGTAGGCAGGGTTGGTTATTTCTGAGGGCTGTGAGGGGGAGGACCTGCTCCCAGCGTCTCTCCTTGACTTGCAGAGGGCCTTCCTTTCTCTCTGTCTCTTCACAGTATCTTCCCTCTCTGTGTGTCTGCCTCTGTTCAGATTTCCCCTTTATGAAGACACTAGTCACACTGAATTAGGGCCCACCTTCATACCCCATTTTAACTTGATTACCTCTATCAAGGCCCAGTCTCGAAATACAGTCACATTCTGAGATACTGAGGGTTAGGACTCCAGTGCATCTTTTTGAGGGGATACAATGTAACCCATAACAGACCACAATTAAAATGGAATGCAATAATAAAAACTAACTTTTATCGAACATTCGTAGCCTGAGTTTGGCATTGCTGAGAGTACCTCCATTAATTAATTTAATCCTCACAATCCTATGAAGTCAGTATCATTATTACCCACATTTTACAACTGAGCAGATTGAGTCCATGGCAAGAGTAAATAACTTGCCCAAGGTCACACTGCTCGTAAGATCAGAACCAGATTTGAAAATAGTAGTCTAATTCCACAGCAGATTCCGTCAACAACTATTCTACACAGTCTCTATGGGATTCAACATAGAGACTATTTTGGTGTCTGTGGTAGCCGTGAGAATGTGGCTCAGAGACGTCCAACTATGCAGAGCTCAATCGACCAAAGGCCTCAGCTCCTGTACTTTGAAATCTGTCACTATGTGATCACTGAGGCCACACTTCCATGGGCTGCTCCCAGCCAATGCCCAAACAATAACAGGAAGACTAAGGCATCCTATTCCTGGGAGATGCAGGACTTACATGTTGGCCCTTTTTGGCTCAGGGGCTCCCTGACAGCCTGCCAAGCCTTCGTTACTCTGCAGGCAGTCTGGGAAGCTTCACCCACCTGCTTCCCTTCCCTTTCTCTCTCCTCCACTGCAGGTCAAGCCTGCATCCCAGTCTCCTCATCAATCGTGGCATGTTTAACGGCATCTTGATGTCTATGCCTTGGGGGTCTCGGACTAACACAATGCTCTATGTAACCAAACGCTTCAGAAAATATTAATATCTAGGTTTAATTCTAATTCAAATTGACTTAGTTTATCAGTGTTTTAAAAGCCATAAAACAAAAAGAGGGTATTTTTCACTAGGTATGGTTAGTGGTGCCATAGAGGTCTTTTGTTTAGTGATCTAGAAATTAATGTAGTTTATCCTGGTTTTAATGTTGCTTCTGTCTGTCCTTACACAAACATGCGGAGCTCCCAGAGCCCAGCACGTACCAGGCCCAGCAACTGACAGAAAGACTGACTGAAACAATGGAAAACCTTTTCTCCTCCCACGTTATCTAAAGTTAGGCTGGCTGGAGGAGGGAGGTGGGTTCTCTGGGCGTGAGGGTGGCAGGAGAACGCAGACCAGGCTGCCAACGAGGTCCTGGTTATAAAAGCATTACCTGGACAAGTGCATGACCTTATGGAAGCCAAGTGCAATCACAATGAACCTGGTTGCTGTGAGACATTGCATTCAGACAGACAGAACAGACCCTCATGAATTCAGAATGTGACCTGTTATGTGTTGGAGGCAAGAGCACTGGGATCTGGGTGACTTAACTGGTTGGTTATATTATTAAAATAAATAATTATACCTCTTCCATCTTTTCTTTTATCAATTGAACCATTTACCTTGGTAGTAACCTCCTAAAGCTAGATCAGGGACTTTAATCCTAGGCTTTAATCACCACCACTAGTTAGCTGGTTAGCTGATCAGTGTGCGTTTAGCCTTTCTGGGCCTCAAACTTGTCTTTTGTAGTTAAACTGAACTGAATTACAACATGAAGCGGTTGGATAAACGATCTCTAAAGTCCTTCTCTATGCTAAGATTCTGTGAAATGCCCATCTTGGTGTGAACATTGATCAGCCCAGATAAATGTGCAGGATGTCATGACAGGATAGAAAGCTCCTTCTGGCAGTGAACCATCTCTGCTATTTTCTCTTCGAAAAAAGCTACACAGGGACTCCCTAACTCTCTGGAGTATTCTAACCATAGTCTGGGGCATCTGACCAAGGGAAGAGGAGTATCTGACTCTTTACAAGCTTAGTGGCTCTCACCTGCCAGTTGGCTATGCCAGTTCATGAGCTTACTATAAATATTGGTTTATTTTAGTTTTGGGAAGAACAACTTGACCTATGGTGTATTCAAATCTCTATAGTCATATCTCTGTTATCATGGAATCCTGCTGAATCTTCCTCCATGGTTCAAAAGTAATATTAGCAGTGACTTTTTCAGTTCACTCTTTCATTCCTGACCATCTCGGGAATGTTTAAAGCAGGGCACAGAGCTGATGGAAACTGGCTCCCCGGACCAGCATGAACATATGTGGGACAGCTTTGATGTGACGGATGGGAAAGAGGTTGCTGATAGGGCTTGCTAATAATCCAGCGAGGTGATGTCATTCTTGGCAGAGCCCAGAAAGAGAAACAAGAGGCCAACAGCTCTCCTTGGCTGATAAAGTCCCTTCAGGGTTCCTTTACTCTGCTATTGCTAAGCAGATGAGATTGGAAAGTTCTGTGAGCCCAGCTGAGCTGTATTACCTCCTGGGGGATGGGAGTTTTTGTCAAGAAATCTTGGGTCTCTAGCTGGTTTACATAAATCCCTCAGAAAGGTTTGCACTGCCTTTGAAAATACTCCCTGGAATAGAGATTTATAATAGAGCTGGGAGATAATTAATTCCTGGGGATACAGTCCTTTGTGCTAGAATTGCTCCACTCCATAGCGGAGAGATTGAAGTTCTTCTAGCCCTTGAGTCTCTCCTGATTTTGGATGGTCAAGGAAGGGAATGGAACAGGACTCAGGGAAGAGAAGAGGAAACTTGATGGGACTTTTTATTCAGGAATTATGAAACAAAACCCATGCTATTGAATATAATGGATCTCTTTTTCTTTTGATTTCTGAATTTTTCTTAAACCAAGGACCCACGGAATCTTCATGTTTCCAGGTAAAGTGACTATCTGATGGTTTTCCTCCGGTACAGCCTGGTCCTGGTGGCATGTGCCTGCATAGCCAGTGGCCCCCTCTTCAGTTGGCCTGCCACTTCCTCAGTGGCTGCACTTCCAACTCTTCCACCCTTTAGGAAAGATGCTCATCCTGATGTGGAAGCCAGCTAGAGCCTTATCTGTATTCATTAGGGAAGGCCTGAGAAACATTCACTGCCTTGAGGAAAACCATCCACTATAAAAATTCAGGACCTAGTCTGCAAGGAACTCCATAAAACCTAGGACACTTGATCATGATATTCGAAGCTGTCGAACTTTCTTCAAGGGGTGGAAGTTTCTATGTTGGCTTAAAAAAGTGCATTATTTGCCAAATTGCCTAGGAATACAGGCCTTTGCACAAAGGAAAAACACATTCTTTTTTAGAATCATTGAGAATAACAGGCTTTAATGTGGCTGGTGATGTTCTCAGTGATCATTCTGCAGAAATTTTGCAAATAAGTATATTTCTTTATTTATAGAATAGGTACCACCTAGCAGGCTTGGAAAGAGAACAAATGCTGGTAAAGCAGATGATATTTTCCAGTTGACTTTTATGATAATCAGGGCTCTGTTGCCATGGAAAAAATCCATCAGTATGCTGAGTTGAAAACAGTTGGGAAGAAGGCTGATGGTTATTTCCAATCCTGTAGAGTGCAACCCTCACCCATTTCACAAATACTTACTGAAAGACCACTATGTACCACAGTGTGTCTAGGAGCAACGGAAATGGCATTGAACAAAGCAGACACAAACCTCTACTCTCTCGAGAGTACATTCTGGGAGGACAAGACACACAATTTAAAAAAATAGCTGAAACGTAGACTACATCAAATGGTAATAAACGCTATGGGAAAAACAAAAGCAGGGAAAGCAGGTAGGGGAGAGCCAAGGTGGAAGTGGAAATGGACAGGGAAGGCTTTGCTGAGATTATGATATTCAAATGAGGGCCTGAAGGAAGGGAGGGAGTATGCTATGAGGCTACTGGGGATGATCATTCAGGAAGACGTGCAGCAAGTGCAGAAGCTCTGCGGCAGAAGCCTGGCATGCAGAGAAACAGTACAAAGGCCAGTGTGGCTGTGCTGTGGTGAACAAGCAGGAGAGTAGGAGGAAGAGGTCAGAGGCAGCAGGACAGCAGGTTGTACAGGCCCCATAGGGCCTGCCATCATCTGTTTCTAGGATGACTTCTCTGCCGCTGGCCCTTCTCTTGACACATATATCCATAGCTCACCTTCCTAGAGGCTTAGCTCCTCTTCTGAGCCATTGTGTCTTCTCTGGACACCGCCATTGTGGAAGCCCTCCCTGGCACCCAGAGCACTCATTATCTCCTAGGTCTTCCTGTACTGCTACAATGGTTGATTTATGTGTCAGTTTCACTGGGCTAAGGGATGCCCAGACACAACTGGTAAAACATATTTCTGTGTGTGTGTGTGAAGGTGTTTCTGGAAGAGATTAGCCTTTGAATCAGTAGAATAAGTACAGAAGATCTACCATCACTAGTTTGGTGGGTACCCTCTAATCCACTGATGGCCTGAGTAGAACAAGGCAAAGGAAGGGAAAATTCTCTCCTCTTCTTGAGCTGGAGCATCCATCTTTCCTGGCCCCAGTCATCAGAGTTTCCTGGTTCTTGGGTTTTGGACTCCAGGACTTAAACTAGCAGCTTTCCTGGCTCTCTACCTTATAGACAGTATATCATGGCACTTTCTCTGCTTGTATAATTACATGAGCCAATTCCCATAATAAATCTCCTTGTATAGATCTACATATATTCTACTAGTTGTTTCTCTGGAGGACCTTAATAAAACCACCATGTCAAATTGCATAACATTGCTGTGTATATATGTCTTCACTTTCCATCAAGATTCTTTCTCAGTTGGGGTAAAGCCATGTGTAGCCTTTTTCCTTATTTCCTGAAATAGTTGGCACATATTAGGCACTCAGCAAACACAATGAAAATGCCTGCTGCTTAGAAATTTCAACTCTACAGTTAAGACTTCAAGAACTTTATCAGTTCTTTCTGTTTTTGTCTGAGTCTGAGGGAGAATGCTGTTAGAGACAGTCTAATCCTGACTACTAATCAATATTCTTTTAAGTACAATGATCTAATACAAGAAATATTTTGGCCCCAAATTCCAGAGTTACAGAATTTTGAAGTTTGCTACATTTGCCCTACTTTTTAGTTTATAATTGGAAAATAGTGCAAGTTTAAAAAATAATTCTGAATTTGCTCTTTGCTTAAAATAAAAAATAGGTTCTTATTTTTTCTTTTCTTTTTTTTTTTTTTTTTACCTTTCAAGTAGCTTTCAAACCATGAAGATACAATATTCTAAAATTCTTAGATACTGACTCTTAGTTTAGTGCAAGAATGGGTACCTTTTCTGAAAGGAGTGCTATACCATATACCGTGGAGCTTCCTGAATGAAGATGGGTTTCCCATTGTCTAGAGACCAGGGGACCAGGGGTCAATAAATGCTGCTGTGTAAAAACTATCATCATCCCCATTGTACAGATGAGAAAGTTATAATTCAAAGTGGTTGTAATTTGCTGAAGGTCACACAGAAAATTAGTGGCAAATCTGGGACTAAAATCCATTTTGTTTCTGACTAAGTTGGTTTGAGTCAGGTCTCCCAGATTTTTTGTTAGCAATCAGCATTTTGGAATGCATAACAGGAGATACAGGGGCTCTTTATTTTGTATTTTGTAAACTTGACATATAACTCTGAGGGGACAAATGGGGCAGCTTCTTGGATCCCTCCTGTCTGGTGGAAGCAGGACGATGGGAGGCTTCTGAGGAGAGAGCAGGAGAAAGGATCCAGGATCACAGCTGGCACCTGGAGAGCACAACAATGACAGCTAAAGGAGGAGCCTAGGAGGAAGATGGTGACAGGGGCACTTGCTATTTTTTTCTGCTGTCAAAAAAGTTATCTTATACTTCTTCCATGAGTCTTGTGGTTTACAAGTATTTGGATGAACCCTGTTAGATGGTGTGATAATATCTGGATACAAATAAGGTATTTTGCTACCAGCTATGGTGACACACACCTGTAGTCCCAGCTACTCAGAAAGCCAAGGTGGGAGGATCACTTGGGGCCAGGAGTTCAAAACCAGCCTGGGCAACATAGTAAGACTCCATCTCTGCCAAAATTTTTAAAAAATTAATAAGGCAGCTGAGCGCAGTGGCTCACGCCTGTAATCCCAGCACTTTGGGAGGCCAAGGCAGGCAGATCATGAGGTCAAGAGTTCAAGACCATCCTGGCCAACGTGGTGAAAGCCCGTCTTTACTGAAAATGCAAAAATTAACTGGGCATCGTGGCACAGGCCTGTAGTCCCATCTACTCAGGAGGCTGAAGCAGGAGAATCGCTTGAACCCAGTAGGCGGAGGTTGCCGTGAGCCAAGTTTGTGCCACTGCCCTTTAGCCTGGCAACAAAGTAAAACTTTGGCTCAAAATAAAAAATTAATAGGGCATGGTGGCACACCTCTAGTCCCAGCCACTTGGGAGGCTAAGGTGGGAGGATCGCATGAGCCCTGGAGTTCTGGGCTGTAGAAAGTTATGCTGATCAGGTGTCCACACTAAGTTCAGCATCAATATGGTGACCTTCTGGGAGCAGGGGACCACCAGGTTGCCTAAGGAGGGGGTGAGCAAACCTGCCCAGGACGGAAATGGAGCTAATTAAATAAGCCATTCTGGTACAAACACAAGTGATTTCTGGTTACTAGGCACTAACTAGGAGGGCAGAAAAGCTGTCCAGTCAGGAGCCAGGAAGAGACATGAGCAGAAGAAATATTCTAAAAACTCTGATTCTTGGAGCAGCCCAGTCCTGGGAAAGAATATCTGTAAGCTGATCTTTAACTGAAGATGGACAGGTGAGTGGGAAGGAGGAGGCTGTCATCTTGGCAGGGCTTCCTCCTTTCTCAGGGATGGCGAATGGGAAGGTGAGAAAGTCTAATATCAGCATGGTGGGATCAGCCTGACACTTCCAGCTCCTATCTTCATCAAACCAATGGCTCATCTTTGGCTGTGTCCTCTTGGGTAGATCCGAGGGAGGCCGCTGATCTGGAGAGCTGAGTTCTAGCCCTAACACTGACACTCTGTATATGGCCTTAGACAAGCTTCCTACCTCTCTTGCCATCCATTGTGTAAAAGGAGGTTCCTTAACAAATGATCTCTGAGATCTCTCAGCTGAACATTTTATGACCCTCTGACGTACTTCCCTCAGGTCACCAGTATTGGTTTGCTGAAGATGGAGTTTGATGGAGAAGAGTGAGAGAGGATGATGGGTCATTGTGGAAAAGCTGGCTGGGAGGCCAAGGAGTGGGTCTTGGTACAACTTCGGCATCTGTCTCAGATAGCACAGTTTGGTCAAGTAATTCCTTTGGCATCTCTTTCTTTAGATCTAGTACCACTGGGAAAAGAAATATGGGAAAGAGATCCAAGCTATGTTGTGAAATGAAGTCGTCTTCACATTTTTGCCACTAACTAAAACCTATATCCAGGTCCCATTTAGCTGAACTTGCACAGCTGACTCGGGCCTCCGACTCACACATTCCTGCCCTGCCTACAGTTTCCCAACCTATCATTCCCATTTCAAGGATAAGTGATCTACATACTCAGCTGAAGTTATTTTCACCAAGCTTGCAAATAGTGCCCACCCTTTTACTCAGAAACCACAATCAAACCAAAGCAAACCAGAAGGATCAAAAGGCAAACATGCTGGTGGAAAAAGTAGTGACGCCCTCCTTAAATAGCCTTTTTGAACCTCTTCAGTTTATAAATAGTGACTAATTTAACTCCATAAAAATAAATTGGCTCTGGGTCAGATCATTTGGGTCTGCTTGTGAGAAGATGAATTATGTAACAGATCCAGCCAAATATTGTAGCCTAAATATTGGCCCTATTAGAACTGTTGAGCTGAATTTTTCAGAACAAAATTCATAACATTCCTTCCCTCCTGATTCTGTTACTGCCTCTAGTGTGCCTTTTTTTTCTGTTTCTTAAGCTCCAGACAGGAGCCCCCAGAGCGACCTAACCCTCGTTGACATATGCAGTTTTCTGATTTATGGGAATCATGAAAGATTACTGTACTTTGTCTGAACGAAGGTCCTCAGTGTGAAAACCTTGCAAAGACCACAAACGTGGATACTTACCTGCCGCAGCCGGGCCTCATGGCCTTTGAAAGGAGCCATTCAATGTGTAGGCTACAGCGTGGGCGTATGTTGAATTCTGTGGGCTTACTTTTGCTGCATGATTCTATGGATCAGGGAGCTTCTCTGGGTTCTGTGTAAAAGTTCACTGTAAACATTTGCTCAGTCTGTGCATGGTAAACATTTACAAGCCTCTTAGAGTTCATGGGACAAAGTGACAGGATTACCATGAACGGCGCCGGTGGCTGCCAATGCTACAAGTTTAAAGCCTCAGCTGGAGTTGTCTGGGCTCTGTGAGTAGTTCACACAAGAAGGACCAGAACAAGACCCTGTCTGAACCCGCAGTTTGATGATGGCTGGAGTCAGGGCAAATAAAGACCCAGACAGAGACCTAACGAGTATGTATAAGCTTAAGTATGTTTCCTTGGACGAGATGCTGGTTCTCCCTGGCGACTTCTGCCTCATGGAGAGAGATGGGGAAAGAGGGAATTTCTTCCTCTAGCCTTCCTTTGTTGCCTTGCCATTTTCCTGCTGAGCCTGGAAAGTGTGGGGGAAGGAAAGAAAGCAGTATGGGGCAGTGGTTAAGAGCTCACACTGTGAGTCTGGCAAGACAAACACTCGTATTCCACGTCCACCATAGCTTAATGAGCCTTTGTGGTTACGGGCAATGAACAGCCCAGGCCCTCCTTGGCTAGAGCTTACATCCAACTTGAATGAGAGAGCTTAATTGTTTTTCTCACTAAAGTAACAGAAACTTGGCTTTTTCAGGTGGCAGCCTGAGTGAGTGAGCTGAGGGGGTCTGGGCAGGTGACAAAGTAAAACAGAGAAAGAAGGTTCTCGGAGGAAAAGGGCTTTAGGACAAGCTAAAACATGGCCTGCGTCACAGGGTATCCCTTGTGTGCTTGACTCTTTTCTCCATCTTGAATTTTTCCGCATTATAATTCTCTTTGTTAGCCCCCTCACCCTACAGAACTTAGTATGTGTCTGCTTTTCACAACACCTTATTTAGCGTTTAGTAGGGTCTTGGGGGAGAGGAAGGAAGAGAAGTGTCCAGAGTTGGCAAAAGTGGTACTCAATGGAGGCAGCAGCTGCAGGAGCTGAGAATGGTGGCTGGGATCCGGGAGACAGCAGAGAACCAGGTCACGATGTGAATCATCTCAGGACTAAGCAGGAAAACAATCCCCTTCTATTAATGGAAAGAATACTGGCGCAAAGAAGGAGGGGGCTATGGGGTGGTCTGGGCTGCCGCAGTATGTCAGATAAGGAAAGATAAAGCCATTTTATTTGAACATTAAGAGCTTGACCTCAAAGACAAAAAGACTTGAAAGTTATCCAGAAGGGAGACGTCAAGCATAGGACCTGGAGATGAGGCATCCTTAGAACTATTTTATTCAGATGCTGGGCATCTTTTTTATTCAAGATGCTATGCAGCTCTCTTGAATCTCCTTCATGCCTGTTTGGGTAAAAACAAGGGTCTCTGAGATACAGATAGCCGTGAAAGGTCCTCCAGGACAGTCACACTGTCAGAAGTCCATTGTCAGCTGTCTCCAGTCTCCTCTCTTCAGCCACCTCCAACTACTCAACCACCACCATCTCTTTCTCAAGCCGCTGTGGTCAAACATGGTTCCAGAACCTGATAGTGGAACCAACCCTGATTCCATGTCAGCAGCACATGGCACGTCCCAGAGAACCACTGTTCTCACATCCAGCTTTATCTCCCAAGGGTGTCCCATGACATTTTGAAGCTCCATCATTTCCTAATCCATATCTGTACTTCCTAAGACAAAACACAAAGTGGATCAAGGGAAAGGGGCATGTGGCTAAAATTCTGAGCTCCCCTTGGGGACAGCTTGCCTCTGCAACCTTACCTTTGTTATTCTGTTCACTTGGGGAGGCAGCAAAGTCCAGCCCCTAGGACCTCTGGAACCTGTTCCTCAGGTTCTATTCACAGTCATCTTTGGAAGGTATGGGCAGTGAGAAACTGCCAGGGTAAGGGACCTTCTCATCCCTGATCCTCAACAGCAGGGGTTAGCTGGAGTGAGGGAAGGCTCGGTGGTTGCCAGGCACTTCTGTCTTCTCTCTATGTTCCTGGTGTCTGGATCTGCACGAAAAACATATGGTGACCGCCTAGAGAAGAAGTGTGTGGGGGATGGGTGTATGCAATCACTCACAGGGAAAAACCAAGGCCACCTGGAACAACTGTTTGCTCTGAATGATTATGATACAGCCCCCACCTTTAGTTTGCTCTTAATGATTGTGATACGGGCCCCACCTTTAAGGAGCTCCAAGTTACTTGCTTGAGTTAAAATAGACAACAAGCCTGGAAGCTGCAGACTCACTTAAGGTGTAGACAAGCACTGGAAAGGTCTTCACCTCTTCTTCCTTCTGCTCCTTTTTGCAAATCAGAAAGTAGTGCCATTCCCTAGAGAAACAAAAGCAGCTTCTCTGTAGTGCTTAGCTTGCCTGACTGAAACTGAAATTGGCAATTTTGCAAATTTCCTTGAAAATTTGCTTTCCCTTCCCTGACATCTCTACAGGAACAGTGTTAGAACAGGGCCGTTCGAGGCAGAGTCGCCCCTTTAAAATGGCTCCAGGAGAGAGCCACCCATTTGTATTTTTAATAATTACTTGATAGAAACTTGAAAGGGACATGTCTTCTAGGAAAATTCTGGAACAACCTGATGAGAGAGCCTTGTTACATCATGCTCTGGGATTCATTCACCCTATTAATGTATTGAAATATGTTTGCACAAACTATAACACAAGAAGAGTCTTCAGCTGGAGGATGGATATCTTTTTATCATAAGCAATATATGTTTTTCTGAGTTTATAACCAAAGTTTCTCCCAAAATATGAAATTATCTTAACTTCTCTCACATTCAATCTCTCATCCATCAGCAACTACGTAGTTCTTGTGTTCAAAACTGCCCAGTCGCTGTCATTGTTAGGGGGACTTTGCAAAAGCCTTCCTGCCTCCACCCTGGCTGTTCTTAGTCAATTCTCCAACAGGAGCCAGAATAAACTTTGAAAATATGTCAAGCCATCTCACTCTTCTGTTCAGCCATCCAATAGCTTCTCTTCTCACTCAGAATGAAATCCAAATTTTTCAGCAGGGCCCACACAGCTCAGCTTATCTCCCAGTACTCTCCCACCTTGTACTCTGCTCGTATCCCAGTGGCTTCCTTGCTAGTCTTTGAACAAAAACAAGCCTGGATCCCAGGGTCTTTGCACTTGCCATGCTCTCTAAGGAGGACACTGAGTCTTCTCCTCTCAGAGTGCTCACTTCTTTCCTCAGAGTCTCTGATGAACTGCTCTCTTGTTACTAAGGCCTTTGACACCCCAATCGCTGTCTGTCCTGCCCTGCTTTACTTTTCTTTATATGAGCAGGGATTTTCTTTTCTTTTCTTTTCTTTTTTTTTTTTTTAGAGACAGGGTCTCACTCTGTCCCCCAGGCTGGAATGCTGTTGTATAAACACAGCTCGTTGCCGCCTCAAACTCCTTGCTTCTGCCTCCTGACTCACTGGGACTACAGGTGGGTGCCACTGTGTCTGCATAATTCTTAAATTTTTTGTAGTGATGGGGTTTCACTGTGTGGTCCAGGCTGGTCTTGAGCTCCTGGCCTCAAGCCATCCTCCTGCCTTGGCCTCCCAAAGTGCTGGGATTACAAGCGTGAGCCACTGCATCTGGCCTATGAATAAGTATTTTCTTTTGTTCACTGCCATATCCCTAGTGCCTAAGACAACTCTGGCCACATAGCTGGAGCTCACTAAATATTTATTGAATGGATGAATGAATTCCTGGTCCTAATGCCCTGTATCCTCAGCTGGCAGCAATGCCCCATAAGGCTGTAGGTGGGGGATGTCAACAAAAAGAAACTATTGAGATGGTCAAGGCTTTTTAGAGAAGAAGTGAATGTAGGAGAAATATTATACAAAAAGTAAGGGAAAAGAAAATAAGCAGAAAGTGATCCTGGATAGTGCTCACCCACTCACTGAACCAAAGCCAGGCCAGATTTGTTCTCTGCAGTTGCTGAAATCTGGTTCTTGTCACCAATCGACCTAGACATCTATTTTGATACACATATTATATGTCTCTTGGCATGCAGAGTACTCATATCGTTTACTAGATTTATTAAAATGATGGAAAGCGGTGTGAAATGCCTCCTGCCATATGGGAAAAGAGGTGAAAATGCTGACATTTGGCTTTTAGCCAATTTCACAAAAGTTTAGAGTTTCAGACTTTTTTCTCCTCCTGGGTATGGTGACTCTGTCTTATCAAACTTCTATCCTCTGAGTAGCCATACAGACATGTCTGTGCATCTGGTGGTATTTTAATATTCAAAGAACCATATTCTTATGTGCATGGAAACTGACATTTTGGCCCAGCTGTTACAAGAAGAATTGAAAAGACTTTCTTTGCCCTGCTAAGTCTGTCTTCCCATATTTCACTTTACTTAGCTTTGGTGAGTAGGAATATGCTTGGAGAAAATGGACCCATTTGATATACTAACCATTGAGTCCCGCCGTGTGCCCAGCCTGGGCCCAGCATGGGGAGTATAGTCAGAGCAGTCTCTGCCTCCACCACTTACCTGTCCTTTAGACAAGTCGCTGACCTCTCTAAGCCTCACCATGCAATCTGCTAGCCCCCCCTTCCAGCCACCATCACCTGAACCCTTGCAGGAGCCTCCTAGCTGATCTCCTGGTCTTTCAGTCTCCTCACCTGTAAGTAGAGACTGAACAGGGCCTTCCACATTGGGTTGTGAAGATTAGATGAGCTGGGCCATGAATGTGCTTTAGCGTGGTGCTAGCACCGAGATCCTCTGTAAAATTTTGCTGGAGATTATCATTACTTTTCATTATGATTATAGCTCATGGTTCAGTGGGCCTCATTTATTGGGAGTTGAAAGATCTTTTCCCCTTCATTGTCCTTCTTTTCTAGATTCTATTTTTGATTTAAGTGAGTCATTTTGGCTAGAGAACTAGTCATTCTAAACTGCATATTATGCACGTTTTTAGATGGTGCTTGCACCTAAAAGCCGGCCTGGCAGGGATGTGGTCAAAATACATCCCAATGTCATGTAATTGCCCTGTAATATACAAACATGGCTTTTGGTGTTACTGAATCTAAACATCCAAATTATCTTACAAATACTGTCATGAGGTCAGATGAACAGAAATAACTCCTCCCCCAAACCCACACATATCTCACGTCACAGCCCCCATTTTCATGTAGAAGACATGGTCTCAACCCTCAGGGAATTTAGGTTCAAATAGAGATGACAGCTAATAAACAAAGACGTGTGCGTTGTACATGTGTGTCTGTGATTCATCCAATGAAGGAAAAGAACGTAGTGAGCAAATGCTATCTTTCAAGAAGACTCAATGTATTTCAGTTGTGTGCTACCTTGGGAGTTTAGACCATCTTCCAAAACTCACCACACACATTTCCATAATGCCAGGTAAAGTTTTAAGTAGCTTCTTCAGAAATAACCTCCTTTAGATACTCACTCTGATCCCTTAAATACAATAAAGTTCACAGGATTGGAGCTGTCTGAGACTCCAACTATAATCCTCATCCTTCCAAGAGAAATGGGAAATAAATATATATGCTCTTTTTAAAAAAATGTTTATTGAACACCTATGATAGGTACAGCATACATGGTATTACTCCCACACTGGGAGCATCTACATGAACACAACCTTTGCTCCAGAGGGGTCTGAGAATCAGTCCATTGGCAACAGGCTTTCCAGATGGTAATCACACACATGGCTTTTATTCCTTTGCTTACCTGTCCTCATGTGGTGTTTTACGTTTGTTTACTATCTGGCAGATACTTACAGCATTCTGTTTGCAGTGTTAACTGTACAGCAGGAAAATGTTAGGCTGTAGCAGGACTCGGTAATTCTTCCAGAAAAAAATTCTGTTAATATTCAGATGAATATTATAGGTAATTAGAACCATATACTCATCACCAAATGAAATTGACTATAGATCACAGAGAGTAATTGTTTATGAAGAATAATGCAGTTTTGCCTCCTTTGTACAGATAGCATCAATAGATGATAAGGGTTTCCATGTATGTGTTGTAGGATTATCCTAAGACTTTGGGTCCAAAATATTCATCTTGATTACTTTAGATGAAATGATTTTAAAGATGTAATTTTGTATTTCTTGCCATTTTTGCATCTAGTGACTGAACATATTTCAACTTCTTTTTGATGACTCAGAGTCCTCACGGTGAGCATGAATAATTTTACTGCGCTACAGATAAACAATGACGTCAGGGCCTGTTGAGTTATGAGCTGCACTGGGGAAACTCCTAGGTAAATGGTCTCGGGGCCTTAGCTTTATTGAGCCTTTACAACTTTTCTAATTCTTCCCTAAATGTCAGGTTTTTACTTGTGACTGTTTTGTGTTTGTCTCTAGCAACCATTTCCCACCCTCGGCCTTTTATTCGGGGACTACGTTTTGAGCGTCGCTGTGTGGCAGGGCTCGCCTCTATCTGCCGAGGAGACAGTCAGATGGAGATCACAGTACCAAGGGCCTACCCACACGGAGCATACCTGCTGGCCGGAGAGTCAAACAGCAAACAAGCCACAGTTAAGCAAGATAATTCTCCTTTGCTTTGGTCTGGGACACTTGGGAGGGTAAGCCTAAATTAAGAATAAATAGCAACTAGGCCAGGCATCGTGGCTCATGCCTGTAATCCCAGCACTTTGGGAGGCTGACGCAGGCAGATTGCTTGAGGCCAGGAGTTTGAGACCAGCCTGGCCAACATGGTGAAACCCCATCTCTACTAAAAATACAAAAATTAGCCGGTTGTGGTGGCAGGTGCCTGTAATCCCAGCTACTTGGGAGGCTGGGGTGAGAGGATCGTTTGAACCTGGGAGGCAGAGGTTGCAGTGTGCCAAGATGGTGGCACTGCACCCCAGCCTGGGTGACAGAGCAAGACTGTCTCAATTTTTAAAAATAAATAAGTAAAATAAGGATAAATAGGATCCAAGAACCTTGTATGCTTACAGTCCATTTCTATTTAATTCTTAGCAATTCCCAAGCAATGGGACCATCCACTTCATGGCTCTTCAGAAATGCAGAGCTTTATATTTCCACAGGAAACTGAGCATATTGAAAATGGCTCAGTATCACTAGAACCAAACAGCCCTTTGCCTGTAATTTAAAGTTGAGGACAACATGGCATCTGAGAGGCTACAGAATTCAAAATTCTAGTCACGATTTGCCTTCATCTCCAGATTTTTGTATGTAACTGCCAAGCCCACCGCTTTACGTAGATGTCTCAGGGCATCTGACGCATAACATTTGATTCCACCCACAATATTGCCTTTACCTTCCCAACCTTGGCAATAGCACTATCATCTTCCACAAATCAAGAAATTATTCTCAAGTTTTCTCTATTGCTCAGCCGCTGCTCACCCAGCCCTACCCTACATCCAGTTCATGAGCGAAGCCTATGGATTAAAACAACAACAACAACAACATATACCCTGAGTCTGAATCAGATCATCACTCCACCTGCTTGAGACCCATCAGGACCTTATTGTGCTCTTAGGGAACAATACCAGCTTCCCACAGTGGTTTCAAGGCCTGATATATCCCTTTCCTGTTGAAGGTTTTATTCCCCCTCTCCCTAGGCTTCCTTTCATCATTCCTTGAAGCAAAACTCTCCAAATACAGCACTGAATGAAATGGAAAGGAGCAACAGCTTCCCAGCTGAGTCTTTATTTACTGCTGATACCTTCCCCATAAAACAATGAGCAACAAACTCTCAGAACGGGCAGACTACACCAGTGAGTTCAGATGCTGCAATTTTAGATTATTGCCCAGCTTTCTGTTTTGTAAATTTGTAAAATTAAAACAGTGTTTTGTAAATTTAAAAATAAGCACAGACCACAACTGGTGATACACCTTTCTTTTTTTTATCTTTTATTTTACTTTAGGTGTATACTATATCCAGCATTTCTTCCCCATGTTATCCCTCCTCACCCTCCCCACCCTCTCCATCCCCTGCTGTCCCTCCCTTACCCCCCAAACTGTTCCCAGTGTGTGATGCTCCTCTCCCTTAGTCCACGTGTTCTCATTGTTCAACACCCACCTATGAGTGAGAATATGTGGTGTTTGGTTTTCTGTTCTTGTGTCAGTTTGCTGAGAATGATAGTTTCCAGATTCATCCAAGTCCCTGCAAAGGACATGAACTCATTGTTTTTTTATGGCTGCATAGTATTCCATAGTGTATATATACCACATTTTCTTTGTCCAGTCTATCATTGATGGGCATTTGGGTTGGTTCCAGGTCTTTGCTATTGTACACAGGGCTGCAATGAACATACATGTGCATGTGTCTTTATAGTAGAATGATTTATAGTTCTTTGGGTATATAGCCAGTAATGGGATTGCTGGGTCAAATGGAATTTCTATTTCTAGATCCTTGAGAAATTGCCACACTGTTTTCCATAATGGTTGAACTAATTTACACTCCCACCAACTGTGTAGGAGTGGGAGTGTAAATTAGTTCAACCATTGTGGTTGAACTAATTTCAACCACATCGTCTCCAGCATCTGTTGTCTCCAGATTTTTTAATGACCGCCATTCTAACTGACATGAGATGGTATCTCAATGTGGTTTTGATTTCCATTTCTCTAATGACCAGTGATGATGAACATTTCTTCATGTTTGTTGGCCTCATATGTGTCTTCTTTTGAAAAGTGTCTGTTCATATCCTTTGCCCACTATTGAATGGGGTTATTTGTTTTTTTCTTGTATATCTGTTTTAGTTCTTTGTAGATTTTGAATATTAGCTACACCTTTCTTTATCAATGAAACAGGAACCATCCCTTCCATCTCTTCATTTTATGAGATATTTTCGGAATATTGCTACAACCAACCAATCAACCAATGAATACTTGATATGTGTCTACTATATGCAGGATATTTTGTGCAAGAATTTTAAGACATGGCCACTGCCTTTTGAGTTTATTACAATTTAGGTAAAATACAGATATTCATATAAAGTTAATGATAAAAAGCAATATAGAATTAATAACATATCATTTTGTAGGCAATGATTTAAAGCATTTGAACTCCTAAGGGTTCTTCCAAGTCCATGATTTGCTGCTCTGTTTTAGACACTGAATGAGTGATATAGATTGGTGTGCCTCAGTCTTTAAGGTGCAAAGAATGACTGTTAAGATATAGATTCAGATTTAATGGATCTAAGCGGGGCCCTAGTACTTACAGTTCTAAGAGATTCTCAGGTGATGACAATGCTTTTGGGATGAAGACCACATTTTGTGTTGCAACAGGATAGAAAAATGCTACTCAAAGTATGTTCACCAAATTCCCAGGCCCCTCCCAGACCCTACTGAATCAGAATTCATGGGGATGGGCTCATGAATGATGTTTTAACAAATTCTCCAGGTAATTTTTACGCATTCTAAAGATTGAGAAGCACTGGTTCAGAGATTAAGTCCTATGAAGGCCAGATGTGTTGAATTCTGAATACATGTACTTTTCCCCAGCAAATAGTCCCCAGGGTGACATCAGTTCTTGGCCTTTTTCAGGGACTGTCAATTTAGTACCAAGTGGCCTGGCTCGACTTTTCCAACATAAGCAGGCAGAAGACTGGCTAGGAGCCGCAACTAGAGACTAACACACCCCAACATGTTGTTAGGAACAGATTGGATCAGGCCAGAAAGGAGAAGTAATTTAGCCAGATTAATGGCTATTCTTATTGTAATACTCATGAAGAACAGAGACTTTCTAATGGGTTTAGCAGATGTGGACATCTTAATGCCAGAGAGTCTCCCTGCCTAAAAGCGAATTGCAATTAGCCAATGTTTTCCCATCCTCTGGCCTGAGATTGAGTTGTCACAGGCTCCCAGACACTGCTCCAGGCACCCCAGATGGTACTGGCTGACACACTCTGAGCATGTCATTATGAACACATGCAAACCACATGAGGGTCACTAGCTTGTGGATTAAATGCATGGTACTACCCCTACCCTCAAGGTCCCTAGGACACTGCTGGGAAAAGGAGGGGGTAAGTGGGACCCCAGGTGCTAGGAGGTCTTGGAAAATTGAGGACCAGTGGGAAACCCTTAAGGAGAGGAAGCCAAGCAGACATTGGAGGATTCCTCTAACAATGAGTTAATGTGACAGAAAATCATATTCAAGTTCTGGCACTTTCTTCCTCTTTCTCTTTTAATTTCAATACTGTTTGACTATTTGGCTTAGAAAGCATATTTCTGAGATCAGGGTAGTACCATTAACTTTTCATTCTATCAGAAAATTGAAAAATGACTTTATTTAGTAGTTTGCCGGTAGCATAATGACTTTGCCCAGCTAGCAATAAAACAAAGGCAAATGCTAACTTGGAAGTGACAAATTCTTTGGATAATTAGTTTTTATTTTTAATGTATTTCACAAATATAAGAACCTTATTAATCAAGACTTGTCACTGACTCTGATTTTGGAAGTTGACCCCATCCAGAATCCAGTTCTAAAAGACAGAAAATCAGGATGTCTGCACCAGGCCAGCATTATCCTGATGCCTTGCATTGAAGAGAAGCCCTTTCTATTGTTCCCAGACTCAAAACACAATCAAAAACAACAACAAAAAAGAAACCAGAGCCCCCACAAATGTGATTTCGGTGGCGGTGGCATCAGAAGTGTTTATTCTCTCCATTTCCTC
Source organism: Ateles fusciceps (assembly GCA_036589455.1). Lineage (NCBI taxonomy): Eukaryota > Metazoa > Chordata > Mammalia > Primates > Atelidae > Ateles > Ateles fusciceps. The sequence goes on along the minus strand of JAZHEH010000952.1, from coordinate 802,306 downwards.
TTCTACTTACTGGCTGGCTGTGAATCCTACCACGGGAGCTTCATTCTAAAGCCCTGAATTCCAGCAAGACACAGATAACAGTAGGATGGGCAACACTTTTAAATGTGCCCATTTAAATGAAAGTGAAGCATTTTGCCAGGAAAAGGGAGAATTCACAAAGGCCCTGGGGGCCCACAGCAGGTGCACCATTAGAAAAAATAGGGCACAGAAGTCTTGAGACAGTTTTTCTATTTCCAACCTGTTGCTGAGAAGAAGTATGACCTTAGGAAAGTTGATGTCTCATAAGAGTGAAGTTTCTCCATCTGATATGATAATCCTTACCCTACATCTTATTCTTCCCCTCCAAGGCTACTGAGAGAATAGAGTGAAATGATAGTTTGAAAGGATCTTGAAAATTTGAAAGTCTTCTACAGATATGAGCTATTATATTCTAAGGCAATTTCGTGATCTTGTGTAAAGTAGATCTGACCTTTCAAGGGATATCAGGTGCCAACAAATACACTGGAAGTGAGCTGAAATTCTTTTAAAAAGAAGAGTGATTTTAGCAAGGCGTGGTGGTGTGCACTTGTAGTCCCAGCTACTCCAGAGGCTAAGGAGGGAGAATCACTTAAACTCAGGAGTCTGAGGCTGCAGTGACCTATGATTTCACCACTGCACTCTAGCCTGGGCATCAGAGCAAGACCCCATCTCTAATTAAAAAAATAGAAAGAAAGAAAAAATGAAAAAAGAAGAGTGTTGTCTATAAACAGGGCATGCATTCTTAGGAAGTCTCATTTTTTTTTAAGATACAACAAAACACAGTGATGAAACTGCTAGACAGTGAGCCAGGAAGCTGAGTGACTGTGTATGTTTGTAGTACCAGATGCTTAAGATGGGAGATGCTTTATGGCTCAACCATAGAAGCCCAACCTCTTGAGTTATTTTGATTTATTTGAACCTTCACTTTTATGCTATCTTAACTAGCTAACTAGCTAACCTTTCTAGAACTTCACAAGGTGCAAAAAGCTTCTGTTTTAAATTGTTCATGAAATTATTTCAGGTGTTAGAAGGAGATAGCCTTGGAAATAATAAATATTAGAAAAAAAAGAGCCTTTGAATATGTTAGTCATTGATCCCCAGAGTTTGTGAAGATGAATTTATTAGACTCCAAATCCCCCCCAATCAGGCCATGGATTATCTGGACAATCAGAGGACTGGAGGTGAATAGTACAAGAAGCATGTCTAACAGAAAGATGTTTCCACCTGGAAGAATGGCTCAGTTCCAAACTTATTCCTTGTGGACTTGTTAATTGGATTTGTTCTTGCAGTTAAGGCAAATCAGCATATATTCTAGTTAGTGGTTTCAGGCACTGCAAAATTGGAATTCTGCTCAGGGAAAGGTGGCCAAAAAATAAAGGCACTTTCTCAAGAGATTTAGTCCTACTGGACTGAAAGAAAATTTACATGTTAAACAGAGCCAGAAAGAAAAGTAAAATTCTATATGTCTAAATTTCACTTCTTGGGATGGGAGATTCAAATGCAATATACTTCAGCATTTCCACTTACCAAAAAAGCATTGGGTTAGGTAGTCCTTTGGAAAAAGTGCATACATACAAACTTGTGTGGCCACAAATCCAGCAACTCATGTCCCACCTGAACACTATAGTCATATAATAATCTTCATAGATAAATCATAATGCTGTCTGACTTATTAGAAGAGTGCTACTGGCATTACCATTAGTGAGTTCAGGTGTGCTAAAAGATCCCTGTAATGAAGGGTTCTTTCCACACTGGATGTGTGAAGACTGTTCTTCAATTTGCAGCTGCAGCTGTTACTGCACAGCCAGCGCAGCTGTTGGAATTAAAGTGTGTCTGGGGTTACATGCTGCTTGGGAAGAATCACCTCCCCCTGATGAGCCTGACAGGACCCGGGGGAAGGTCCAAAATGAGGGGACATGAAGTAGCCAGCTTAGGTCTGCTGCTCTCCACCAGCAATCATAAACTCAAAAGGCTACAGGGCTAAATGCAACATGGGATCATAGATTGGATGCTAGAATAGAAAAGGCGCTTTTAAGGAGGAAATGGTAAAATCTGAACGAAGTCTGTAGTTTGGTTCATAGTATTACACTGGTGTTAATTGCTTAGTTTTGGCAAATACACTATGGTTATGTAAGATGTTCACATCAGAGGAGATGAGTAAAGAATGTTAACATCTTACATAACCATAGTGTATTTGCCAAACTAATACAATATGGAAAATATCTGAATTATCTTTGCAATTTTTCTGTAAATCTGAAATTCCTGTGAAAATCTTCAAAATATTTGAAACAGTCTATGGCAGCTAGCATGTAATATGGAGGAGTGAAGTGGGCCAGGCTGGGCCTATCACAAACTGGTCAGCTCTTGTCCTATCTAGAGAATGCCTAACTGCTCACCTCTAGCCCAGTGTTGCCATGTGGAAATGCAGGCACTAGCTTTATAGAGTTTCTGGCTTTTTAGAGCTTATTTAAAACAAACAAAAACAACAACAAAAAAGAAACCAGAGCCCCCACAAATGTGATTTCTGTGGTGTCATCAGGTGTGTATATAATCCTCATACTAAAACAGCAACTCAAACATTTTAAAAAACCCATTAGGGACAAAGAAAATACAGCTACTCTGTGAATAGCAAATGGCCCATGTTCATTATTTCTCTTCTAGACATCAGAGTGGTGATTGTGCAAGAGAATTATCCTAGAAAACTCAGAGTCATAAGTCCCAACCTTGGAGGTTATAATTAGGCAGAGGTAGAGTGAAACCCATAATTCTGCATTTTTAACACACCTCTGGGTGATTTTGACATAAGAGGTTCATAGATTTCACTCTGAGTAACACCCTTCTAAAGAGATGGATTCCTCTTCCCCCAGGCTTCATCATTCTCTTTAATTCAACATCTTATTCTTTCCTCATCAGTGATGCAACCTCAAGGCCAGTGTTAAAATTTAGGTCCAGGGCCAGGCTGTTCAATATGTGGATAGTGGGAAGCGGAAATGTGTGGCTCTAACTGTGAAATATACACAGGATTTCAAAGATTTAGTACCAACTTAAAAATGTAAAATATCAGGATAAATGTTTAATATTGATTAAATGTTGAAATGGTAATATTTGACATATTGTGTTAAACAAAATATATTACTAAAATTCATTTCACTTGCTACTAGAAAATGTAGCTCACATACGTGACTCATCATATTTCTATTGGATGGCTCTGATCTAAGAACCTTTGGTGAAGTGTTGTTTTCCCCTCAGGCCTTAGTGTACAGTAGCAAAAGGAGAGCTTGGTGTTTAAAGTCTCTAGTTCTGCCCAAATGACCAGGACCAGAAATTTCACATGACGTTTGGGGAAAATTAATAATTTACACCTTGGCATCCTCCTCTTGGTAGCAGACTGAGATCTGCAGCCCTCGGTTTCCTGGGCATCTCTGTCTCTGCCATCAGAAGCATGATTCAAAGACATTCACATAATTAATATGTCATAGAAGGATGAGACAAGAGCAGTTTTTCACAGATACTGTTTCCGAGAGACATAAGGAAAGCTACAAATTCTGAGTTAGATATTAAGTGGGTATAGATTAAGGCAATGCCCTTGTTGTAATCTCAGATTAAGAAATAGTACCTTTAGTAGACACCTATAATGAAAGGTTTTGGGAAACTTTTCAGACTGATGTTGGAGTCATTCAGTGAATAGGAGACACCCAAACATAGACACAGAAACAGGATAGAAATCCTACTGTGAAAATAACAAGAGAGGACTGTGAGCTCCTACTAGTTGTTTGGGTTGAGCAGAACATCTCAAACTCTGTTTTTCGTCTCATCCATTTATCATATTTCTAAAGGTATTATGTGAGCACTTTTCCTTCTTTTTCATTTATAAAAGTGTTTGTTATGTATATTTAAGGTGTACAACGTGTTTTGATATCTTAATATACATAGTGAAGTGATTACTACAGTCAAGCAAATCAACATCCACCCATCATCTCATATAGTTATCTTTTTTCTTTGTTCCTTTTTATTTGTAGTAAGTACCTAAAATCTACTCTCTTGGCAAATTCCCAGACTACAATACAATATTATTAACTGTAACCCTCTTGCTGGTCATTAAATCTCTAGATTCATTTATCTTTCATAACTGCCACTTTGCACATTTTGACCTACACGTTCCCATTTCCCCCTCACCCTGGGTAACTCCTGTCTCACTCTTTGTTTCTACGCATTTAGTGGTTTAAGATTCCATGTATAAGTGGCATCGTACAGTATTTTTCTTTCTGTGTCTAGCTTATTTCACTTAGCATAATGTCCTGTATGTTCATCCATGTTGTCACAAATGGCAAGATCTTTTTAAAGGCTGAAAAATGTTCTGTCATACACACAAACACACACACCAGAATATTTTTATCCCTTCATCATCGACAGACACTTAGGTTGCTTCCATATCTTGGCTACCGTGAACAATGCTACAGTAAACATGGAAGTGCAGCTGCCTTTATTTGGTGGTGATTTCATTTCCTTTGGGTATATACCCAGAATTATTACTGCTGGGTCATAGGGCAGTTCTACCTTTAGTTCATTTAGGAACCTTCACACTCTTTACCACAACAGGTACACCAACCTACACATCCACCAACAGTGTACTAGGGTTCCCTTCTCACCACACCCTTACCAACACTTCCTATGTCTTGTCTTTTTGATAAAGCTATCCTTACAGGTGTGAGGTGATATCTCACTGAAGTTTTTCTTTTATTTCTCTGATAATTAGTGATGCTGAGCACCTTTCTACATACCTTTTGGCCATTTTTATGCCTTCCTTGGAGAAGTATCTATTCAGGTCCCTTGCTCATGTTTAAAAATAGGGTTATTTATCTATTTGTTCTGCTGTTGAGCTGTGTAAGTTTCTTATATATTTTGGATATTAACCTCTTATTAGCTACATGGTTCACAAATATTTTCTCCCGATTCATAGCTGCCTTTTTATTTTGTTGAAGTTTCCTTTGTTGTACAGAAGTTTTACAGAAGTTCTTTAAAAATGTCTACGTGCTTCAAGAGAAACTTTGTTCATGTGTTTGATTCATTTATACTTAACTAATCAAAATGCCATTTTGTAAGAACCATTTGATGACCAAAAATATACCTGATCTCCATTTATAATTTCATTTTCTTTCAACCTGAAAGTCCTCTTGTGCCTATACAGTAACCTGTATTCAGGCCAGAACCCACACAGTTCAAGTAGTTTTACAACTTGGCAAGATGAACTTTACTGATTCCATCTTAACAGCTACCCTAGAATGTACATCTACCTGCTCATTCTTTTGGGAATCCTGTTTGTTTGTTTGGTTGTTTGCTTTCACTGCCTGGGTCACGTGTATTAATCTTTGTTGATTGTTTTTAAAGAAATGTCTGCATTTAGCATCTCCTTTCCTTTGGCAATTATCTATCTCTTTTCTGTTTCAACCTTTTGTCCGCTTTGGGTTTCCAAAGATCTTGCCATTCTCTGCTCCCATGCATTATCCACCTCTCATCAAGTTCAGTTTTCCCTTCAAGTTAAACCCTCAACTTGCAAACTTTTGCCTTTAGTCCAAGGTAAAGGCTTTCCTACTGCCTTGCTTTGATTCCCAAGGTTTTGCAAGTGCCTTTCAGATTGTTCTTCCTTCTTTCCCCTCCATTCTATCTGTGAGTAGTTCAGGTATGGAAAATCTACAGAGGCGTCATCTTTCTTATCAGTAATATCACACACCTGTAGCCATCAACACCCCTGTAGAAAGGGTTCCATGTTATTAAAACAGAGATGCGCTAGGGCACTTATCCACTTGGCCCCAATTCAGAAGATTATTTAGGACTATTCAAAACCAATGGACCTGGCAGCACATTCTGGTAGAACTATCCACAGCTCTGCCTCTTGCTTTTGATTTGTTAATGAGCAGGAAATAAAAAACAATGTGCCAATAAGAAGTAAGGCTTTAATGACTGCACTAAATGAACATTCCAGCAAATGTCATTTTTATAAGATATAATTATGTGCAGTCTACATATTCCAAGTCAGAGATGACAGTTTTAACAGACACCTGACTACACATTTGTCTTCAGGATTCCCATCTTTTACCACCTTGGTCCATTCAGTTTCCTAGCCTCCTTATTCAGACAAAGATTTTCCCAAGATGCTTGGCATTCCTCACCTCAGCCTGCTTCTTGAGCCCAGTCCCACGTGGGAGATCCCAAACTGTGTCAAAATAAACACAATTTGCATCTTGCTCCTTTGGGAGCTTCCTTTGAGAGCTACCTGAGAGTAAGAGTCAGAATATGAAGTAGTGAGGCTTGGATGCCTTAGCATACTTCCTAAAGTAACACATTCTGAAAGAAGACAGGTGCATTAGAACCATAAAATAAGGATCAAAAATGGACCAAGAACTAGACTTTAGAAGACAGAGATGATAAATACATCAGAGACGTAGGTTAAATAGAATTGCTATAACTGAGCATGAAATTAAACTCTAAGCCTCATAGCAATCAAAGGAAAAGGGGAAATATGTTTAGCTTTATGGTTTTCAGTATCTAATAAGAGAAGCTTGTAAGTTCTTTGGTAGGGACTTGCTTTTTCCTGATAAAAATTCTTTGAGGGAGCTTTTCACTGGGTTGATTTTAATAAAAATGACAATATAGGCTTACAGAAGATGTAGAAATGATTTTCATACACTCATTTCTTACACTGACCTGCAATCAATACTGAGGGCAAGCTGTTTATTAAATCATAACTCTGAAGATATTTGTTTAGGAGTTTAGACCCATAACTTCCGGGTGATTTATCATGACATACAAGAGACCTCAAAGAGCCTAGAGAAATGGTAGTTAGCATGACTCAGAGATGCTCACTCTTGAGACTTGGTTGTTTGTGTTGATTGCTAGGCAGAAGCTGGAACCCAGTCCGTGTGTTTGAAAGCAAAGTGAGCCATCTGCCCTGATAGCAGGTATCAACACTGAAATTTTATTATGAGATGATATGGTTTGAATGCATCCCCCCCCAAAATTCAGATAATGCCAATGTGGTAGTATTAAGAGGTGATGAGGTCATGAGGGCCCCTTCCTAGTGAATGGGATTAGGTGCCCCTATAAAGGTACTTGAAGAAGGGTGTTCACTTCCTCTTGCCCTTGCATCTTATGCTATGTGAAGACAGTATCTAATACAATGTAAAAGCTACACAAATAATTGCCTTTATTTGCATTTTTATTTTTATAAATAAAAATTTATTATTTTATTTTATAATATACTCCCAGCCTGGAGTGCAGTGGTGCGATCTCAGCTCACTGCAACCTCCACATCCTGGGTGCAAGTGATTCTTCTGCCTCAGCCTCCCAAGTAGCTTACAGGTATGTGCCACCATGCCCAGCTAATTTTTGTATTAGTAGAGACAGGTTTCACCATGTTGTTCAGGCTGGTCTTGAACTCCTGACCTAAGGTGATCCACCCCCTGTTGGCCTCCCCAAGTGCTGGGATTACAGGCATGAGCCATTGCATCTGGCCTATTTTTAAAAATATTTTTGATCTGTGGTTCAATCTGTGGATACAGAACCTATGGTTATGAAGAGCAGACTGTATTGCAGAAGACTGCTTATCCAAAATGACTGAGGTCTGAATTAATTGCTATTAAGGATATTCCTTGTGTTTAGGGAGCATAAGATCAAAAACATACTACAATTTTATAAAGATGTTTTTATGTAAGATTTTTCCACAATGATATAAATTAGTGCTTTAATTATTACTTCATCCCCAAGCAAAAACAGCTGCAAATAAGTAACCAATGACTAAAAATTAAAAAGGAAAACAACAAAAGTTCATGAGCAATCAGTAAGATTGCTGTGACATCACCATGGATTCAGCCATGACCCTGCTAACCCCGCTGACCTGGCCTGTGGATCACACTATCACCCCATAGCAGGTACGGCATGAAATCATCCCTCAATTATTTCAAAATGGCAATATTATCTTTTAAAGGGATTGAGCCTTTAAAAAAATCTTTTTAGAACCATTCTGTGATTTGCATACTTTGTGAGATTAGACTCCCAGATTTTATGTTGTTTTTCAAGGCAAATTGAAGTGGGGGAGTGGGCTATTTCTCCGGAGCAGTGGTGAAAAGGGAAATTGGGACACTAATTAAGACACTTCCCAATTTTTCGTGTGCAATCTTATATTCCCACTCTGTCTTCATTTTCCCCAAAGTGAATAGTCTTCAGTCTTTTCATTTGTTGAAAACCTTTCATGTGCATTTGTGCTATCATTGAAGATCTTCTCTAAATGTGTTAAAGACAGGAAAATTGGCAATAACGTTTCTCAATTAACATTGCCAAACAATACAACCAAATTTTATAAATACATTCAAAGCAAGAAATGTGTACCTGCACTAGTAGCATGAACTCTATCCAGGATATTTTGGATGGATTCAATGAAAAGCTGTAAGATGGAAAAAACGACCATCTTCATTTATAGCTATAGGACATTATTGAGTTCTTCGATGTGATATTTTTAGATCAGAGGTTTTAGTTCAGAGAAACAATGCAACCTTCCTCAAGCATATTCAAGAAAAGCTGTTAATCCATGTCTGGTCCTTGTCTTGCAGCCCTGCAACCCCCTTTGCTCCCTACCTATAGGATCCATACAGTGATGAGCTGACATCCCCAGCTAGAGCATACAGTACATCACTGGTTGGTGGGCAGAACTTTCTCTAGTAATGCAATTTTAATAACTATAATTCTGCCTTGCTCCTCTTATCTGAATGTGGCAGAGACGGGCTAGCTGGCCACCAAACCTGTTTCTTCTTCCTGCACACTTAGCTGGTGGACACATATTTGCTGAGTAATATGGCCATGTGATCAATTCCTGACCAGCAGATTTTAGGCAGAAGTGATAAGGGCCCCTTCCAGCCCTAGTCCATTAAAAACCTCCTACATGTGATCCTCCATGCTTTCTCCCTTGTAAGTTACATTTGATGATGGGAGAGCCACAAGATGAAAGGAGCCTGTATCACTGGTAACTAAGTCACCTCTTAAAAGAGGTGCTTATTAATCAAGAATACTTGGTTTGAAATGTATGTGAGCAAGAGGTAAACTTTTACTGAGTTGAGTCACTGTGACTTGGGGGGTTCTCTTGCATCTGTTACAGCAATAAGACTTACCTTAACCAATACACTGAATACCTGTTGTAATCTTCTTGATTTTTCCAAGTGCTTTTGAGGATTAGGGCCCTGAAATACTCTTATCAGTTGTCCCCACAGGTTTGGAGCCATCCCTGACCTCCAGCTGACTGACCTGAACCTTGGACAGCTACTATCTTAGTGCTAAATACCCACCTGGCCTGTGAGAATTTCTTACCTCTGTATTCTCTCGTCACTGGACTGAGATACTTTGGCAGATGTGATATCCCAAAGCCAACTGCTTGTTTGCTTCTTTTCAGGTTCTCTGCTCAGTCTCATTATCTATAAGCCTGATTTCCTGCCTCAATTTGTGTCCCCTCATTCCCTTGGTACATTTAATTCTATGTTCTGACACCTCCCAGTCTGTTTTATTTGAACCACTGATGAATATCTCTTGCCCAAACTCTAAGCCAGTGGTTCTTAAAGTGTTGGTCCCTGACCCAACAGCATTAGCAGAAATTCAATTCTCAGGGTTTATTCAAAATCTACTGCATCAGAAACTCCAAGGGTAGCTCAGCAATCTGTGTTTTAATAACCACTCCCCCACCCCCAGATGATTTTGAAGCATCCTCAAGTTTCAGAACCATTGCTCTAGAATTCAACATTCTGGAGCATGACCTTTGGCCTTATCCACCAGGACAAACATTAGAAAGCAGTTGTGCTGTAATTTCTTCCAGCAGAAGAACATGTCTGGAATTTATCCAGATAATCCTGGCTTTTCCATTTGGTGACGGTCTTCAGATATTATCCCTTTGAAATAAAACTTAGAGTTCCTAACACTAAGATAAAGTATTTTGATTAAGTACATGACCATAAATTACAGTGCTTTTTCAACATGAAACAAGCAGAGCTCTTCAAATCCTTTTATTGTGTGTTTTCTTTTTAACCCAGCCATGAAAATTAGATCACTGCTAGAAAGCCAAGAGCAAGATCCATATTTTCTGGAAAATATGCTGAGCTTAAATCTCACTGTGCTGTTGATGAGGTCACCTTTCATCTCTAAAGGGTATTTGATGCTGACTAAATAATGATGTTTAAGGTTGCAGAATTGACCCTGAAAACACCGATTTTCCTTTTAAAAATGTTGTGTCATATAGTGGTCCCTGGAGAAATAATTAAATGATGAATATCTTAGTTCCTTCAAAAAGTCAACATACTAAAATATGTAGCGGGTCACTTTGAGACTGGTTCCCTTACTTAAGAAGGTGACAACTTGGTGAAGATGATGAGACACTTCAAGTGTTATCTTTTTCCTCTCATAGCCTTAATTACCGTGGAATGTTTATTCACAGTGTTTGCAAAATTAAAGACTCCCTGGAGAAAATGATATTTGAAAGCCAGGTAATCTTTGGAAAGCAGACTGAAAAGAAACTAAAAATAAACATGTTTAAGTACATGAGAAAATGGACGGTGTCAACAGTGCGAAAACGATTCCACACTCTCATGCTAATGATACGCAGCAATAGTTGAGAGTTTTCTATTTGTGTCTTAAATATTTTATGGTAACTTTGAAAGATTTCCAAAACTCAACAAGGCACAAAGAAAAGTATCACTCTGTTGGCTACAGCTAAAGTTCAAAGCATAACCAGTGACGCTTCACAGAGGTTATAGCCTAAACGAGCCTCCACCATCCTCAGTCCCAAAATTGGTCACTGTCAAGCTCATGTAGATGGGGAAGTATTTTGCATGCAGGGATTTATGTTTGGCATTCATTTTCCAGCTCTAACTGCAATACAAGCTCTGAGAAGTAAATATGTTTAGACCTGAAGGATTTTTTTTTTTTGCACATGTTGGAGCAATGATGCAGAGTCCTATGAAATCAAATAAACAATAAAGGTAAAGAAGGGAAAGGCTGAGAATATTCAACTTACTTAAGACATGCTTAACAAATCTCAACCAACCCCTTCAGATTTCTTTTTCAGACAGGAGCAATAGAGGCTAGTTATTGTTTACACGGTTGACTTCTAGCCCAGATGTGTTTATTTTCAAAAACGTTTTAGATTTCTTAAAGTAAAAGATTGAGATCATTGTCATCATCAGCAGCATCGCCAATCTGTGTGAGATGTTTATGCTTTTTTTTAGTTCAGTTAATCCCTTGGAAAGTGTGACCAAATGCTTTTTATACTGTGCTTCCATCTGTTTTTAAAATGCCTACATCTTCCGAAGGAAGAACTCCAGCAGTGGAGCTATACCAAAACCTCGACCTTGTTCCAAGGCATCTCAGTGTCCTTCTCTAACGTTTCCAATAAATTATCATCATCAAAATTGATTTTTAACATCATGTTTACATGGTGCTCTGTGCTATATAACAGTCAAATTAGCAGGAAGCCATATTTCTAAAAACTTAAGACTTGAGATAGCACTCACAAAGATGGACATTAGAGAAATATGTACTACCAGCCAAACCATGTTTAGTTATAAACAAAGCAAACATCAATAAAAAATATTAATATCAAGAACAGGGGAAAGGGTCATACATGATGTGGTACAAGAAGCAGTGGTGGCTACTGCAAGCTTAAAAGGAACAACCTCTATAACACACACACACACACACACACACACACACCCCCCTTTCCTGGTGTTAGCACTACACGGAGATCTTCGTTATGGGTGGGTTAAAAGGCTGCCTATATTTTCCACACCTTTGCCCACCAGGTTGGACCTCAGGAATGTATTGCTCCCTTTTTAGTTTAAAGTTCAATCAGAAAGAGCCTCTTTCCAACCAATGAATATTTAAAGGACTCCTCCCATGAGCTTGCAAATGGTACCAGGCCAGAGGATGCTGATTTTTGCAAAGATAATCATAAGCCTTTGAGTTAGAGAAACAGAGAGCCACCTTATCTCAGAGTGACAGCCAATATTTTGCAGAATATATTAGAGGGAAGCAGGATCTTCCATAGAAATCAATTCGTAAAGACATCATCTTCAAAGCCTGCATTTGGACAAATTATATGCCAAAAAGTAAAATTTAATAATGAAGACACCAAAGCAAGAAGCAGACACCTAAACATGGATAACACTGTTTGAGACAAGATTACCGTGGAACATTCAAGAGGCTGCAGACTAGACCAACGGAGAGATGGCTCCGATAGCCCCACAGATTAAAGGCTGTCTCTAGAGGGGGCCTCTGTGAGAAGGGAATCAGGAATGATATAAAGCTTAAGGTACACCTTTTTATTAATTGCATGCAATTAATATTTGAAAATTACATTGGGTCTTACTTCAGAGTATGAGCCTAATCACTCCATCAAGATCTTTTATCATCTTCATAAAGTTTTCAGTTAAAAATTAAAGCAGAGGAAAGAGACTGTCAAGTTTTATTATCTAGATTATATTAAATATGTACCTTCATAATTCAAATAATTGAAATAAAATGGTTTAATTGTAAACCAGAAAAAAAAGAAAGATCTATAGGGATAAATATAAAGAGATACCAAGGTTGAGAGCCCACGTGGCTACTACAAAGAAGTCATGTGTGAAGAGTGGAAAATACCCGGTGAATGGCCCCATTACAGATGCCTACCTGGGTAGGCCCTAGCATGGTACCCAAGTTAGTTTTCTTGCTTTTCAGCTTAAACCTCCATAAAGAAGCTGCCATTTGATTTCCTGCTTTATGGGAACTACATCCCCCATATCCCCTTGTCTCCTCAATGGCAAGGCTGAGAGATGCCTCTTCCCATGAGTAGACATCTCTTCAGTCACTTCTGTTCCTTACTTCCCCGTCCCTATCCTGACTAAAATCACATACTCATCTCGGCTTTTCTTAGGAGAGTGACTGGTTTGCAACCAGTGATCCCCCCTTCTTCTAGTGGGACTCTGTTCCTTCCTCATAGGACCCAAGTAAAGCAATGTGTTAAACATGAAACAAACACACCATCCACTTGGCAAGTATCGCTCATGTGTCCTAATGGGAGTTTGGTTACCAAGCTTATCTGGCTCAGCCCTGGGCTGGTGAACACAGGCTATACAGCCAAAACAGAAATGTGATAGTGAACAGGAAAGCGAAAGGGCATTCTAGATTCTGTGCATAGACACACGGAAGATCAGAAGTTTGTTCATTCATTCAACTGTTTATTAAACTTACACCATGTCAGGTGGTATGCTAGTCAATGTGGATACACAAGAAAAAAACAAAGAGTGCAGATGAGAAAGATCTTTAGGAAAAGGATGGGAAGCTCTTGAGATGGAGAATGCCATCATTATAGCACAAGCAGAACAATACTTCCTCAATCCATTAAGGATTGACAAGAGGGCTGATGAACACAGAGAGAGACTGAGATAGTCCAGGTGAAAATTCTCCACAGCCTTGATCACTGGTTCTTAATCATTTTTTTCTGCCGTTACATTCTTAGCGAAGGAATTCACAACAGGCTATATATCCTCATGGCTATGACCAAGTACAGAAGATAGGGTTAATTACAACAGGAAATCCAAAATAACAAATGGCTTAAACAAAAAGAACCTCTCTATGTCTACCTTGATCTTGATCTTTATCTCTGTATTTCTAGAGTCCAGGGTTGGAACAAAGCTCCATGGTCATCACTAACCCATCTACCTCTATATCTACCAACCTGGAGGGTGGTTTCTTTTTTTTTTTTAAAGAGAGAAAGAGAGAAAGAAGGAATAAAAAGAGAATGAAAGAAAGAGAAAAAGAAGAAGAAAAAGAGGGAGAGAGAACGGGAATCTTGCTCTATTGCCCAGGCTAGAATGCAGTCTAGAAATGGATATTAAAAAACTCTTTTATGCTAATAATTGTGTTACACAATGGAGACAGGAAGGAGTAAGGGAGGAAAATAACAAACAAACAGCCAACCAATATTTCATTTAAACCTATAAATGCTATGCAATTGCTGGGGAGTGATTTACTCCCAACCATGTGGTCACTTTTAGAATAAATGTGATGTGTTACTGAAAAAAAAATGTATCTTTTGTGGATATGGAGTAGAGAGTTCTGTAAATATTTATTAAGTTTACTTGTTCGAGGTCTAAGTTCAAGTCCCGGGTGTCCTTGTTAACTTTCTGTCTTATTAATCTGTCCAATATTGACAATGTAATGTTAAAGTCTCCCACTATTATTGTGTGGGAGTCCAAGTCTCTTTGTAAGTCACCAAGAAATTGCCCTATATATCTGGGTGCTCCTATATTGGGTGCACATAGACTTAGGATCGTTAGCTCTTCCCGTTACATTGATCCCTCTACCATTATACAATGTCCTTCTTATCTCTTTTGGTTTCTATTACTTTAAAGTCTATTTTATCAGAGATGAGAATTGCAACTCCTGCTTTTTTTTTTTTTCTCTCCATTTGGTTGGCAAATCTTCCTCCATCCCTTTGTTTTGAGTCTCTGTATATCCTTGCATGTGAGATGGGTCTGGATGCAGCTTACCGATGGGTTTTTTGGAATGGCTAATACTGGTTGTTCCTTTCTGTATATAGTGCCTCTTTCAGAAGCTCTTGTAAAGCAGGCCTGGTGGTAATGAAATCTCTGAGTACTTGCTTGTTCATAAAAAATTGTATTTTTCCTTCACTTATGAAACTTAGTTTGGCTGGATATGAAATTCTGGGTTGAAAGTTCTTTTCTTTAAGGATGTTGAATATTGGCCCCCACTCTCTTCTGGCTTGTAGGGTTTCTGCTGAGAGATCTGCTGTGAGTCTGATAGGCTTCCCCTTGTGGGTAACCTGACCTTTCTCTGGCTGCCCGTAGTATTTTCTCCTTTGTTTCAACCCTGATGAATCTAATGATTATGTGCCTTGGGGTTGCTCTTTTTGAGGAATATCTTTGTGGTGGTCTCTGTATTACCTGGAGTTGTGTATTGTCTTGCCTTGCTAGGTTAGGAAAGTTTTCCTGGATAATATCCTGAAAAATATTTTCCAGCTTGGATTCATTCTCTTCGTCACACTCAGGCACACCTATCAAACGTAGATTAGGTCTTTTCACATAGTCCCATATTTCTTGGAGACTTTGCTCATTCCTTTTTACCCTTTTTTCTCTAATCTTGTCTTCTTGTTTTATTTCGTTAAGTTGGTCTTCGACCTCTGAAATCCTTTCTTCCGCTTGATCAATTCAACTGTTAAAACTTGTGCATACTTCGCGAAGTTCTCGTATTGTGTTTTTCAGCTCCATTAGTTCACTTATATTCCTTTCTAAATTGTCCATTCTCGTTAACATTTCATCAAACCTTTTTTCAAGGTTCTTAGTCTCCTTGCATTGGGCTAGAACATGTTCTTTTAACTCACAGAAGTTTCTCATTATCCACCTTCTGAAGCCTGATTCTATTGATTCCTCACATTCATTCTCAATCAGGCCTTTTTCAATTGGTGATGAGGCACTGCAATCCTCTGTAGGAGGAAAGGCATTCTGATTTCGGGTGTTTTGAGCCTTTTTGCGCTGGTTTCTTCCCATCTTTGTGGATTTATCCACCTGTCGTCTGTGTAATTGCTGGCTTTCAGATTAGGTCTCTGAGTGGACATCCAGCTTGTTGGTGGTAAAGTTTTTTGTTTCTTAGTTTTCCTTCAGTGGACGCCCCCTCCCCCACAGAGCTGGACCTTCCCGGGTTCAGCTGTACTTGCTGTGAAACTCTCAATCCTCAGCAGTGCCAACTGCTGTTTTTTGTGTGTGTGTAGGGGGGGACCAGCCTTCCCCTGCGGTGACCCACTACGCCGGCTGAAACAGCGGCGTTAAGATTCGTGGCGCTTTTCTGCCCGGGAATCTCCGGGTCTGCTTCCCCACTTCAGTCCGTTTTTCAATCAGCTGAATGGGAGATTGTCTTCCTGGAGCTCCAAACGCCAACCAAAAGGGCACTCAGTCCCGTATACTCCAGACTGAGAACCGCCGCGTGGGGGCGCCTGCAAAACGGCCGCGCCCTCCAAAAGGGTCGCGCTGGCGACCCATGAATCTCTTGGTCTGTAGGCAATGAAAATTCGTCTGAAAGTGTGGCGTCCACTCACTCTCTGCGCTTTCAGTGGGAGCTACAATCCTGAGCTGCTGCTAATCGGCCATCTTGGATCTCTCTCGAATCCTGATTTTTCTCTGGAGAGTGGCTTCTAACCTAAAGTTACTTTGTGGTCCCAAATGGCTGCTGGTGAACCAGTCATTACATCCATAGTACAGGCAATAGGAGGAAGAAATCCAAAGCAAGTCACAAGGCTCCCTTCCCAGTTAAGTCTGCTTCCTTTAAGCAAGCTTTCTGGAAGTCCCAGACACTATTTCCCCCTTCAAATTTCATTATTCAGAACTTAGTTATATTGCCATACTTAGATGGAGAGGAGGCTGGGCACATTGCCACCACAAATAAAACAGAGGTTTTGCTAGAGGGAAGAGGAGATTGGGGTTGCAGCGAGGTCTGCCTCTACCATGCCAGGATTATACACCCATTCCCAAAGCACTATTCCCAACTCGATCCCTCTCTCTACTCCTCAGGTAAGTACATGAAACAAATAGGAATATTATTATAGGGCTAACCTTGTACCTACATTATTTGGCTTTTCAAGAATAATAAACTGCTTGCAAACTTTGGGGATTTGTGTACTATTATCCTGACACACCTCAAAGTCCACTGTAATTTACCAAGGCATTGTGACATTATCACTGAGATCACTGCCTATGTAAAGTGGTAACTGGGTTGATAAAAAGAAAAAAAATGGACTGAGAAAATATGAAGGAAAAAGTGAACGATGGATTTTGCAGAAAGATGACTTTTAGACATGAAAAGATGTGAGAGGTAAAAAAATATTTAGAGGTTTTTTCTAGGAATGCTAGCAACCTGGTTGTGGTGGTTATAATGGAAATACTCTTAAGGAAACACTCTTGGCCTCAGGGCCTCTCACAGGACAGGACCACAAAAACGGTATGTGTTAGCTTGGTGGCCCCCAATAGTCCACGCCTCCTGGAATTCATGATTTTGTGAGCCCCTTCCCGTGAATCTGGGCTGTGCTGGGACCACTTAAACCAGAAATGAAACTGTGCCAGTGGTCAGCCTACCTTTACAGAGTCCTAGAAGTTTCTATTTTTGCTTCTTGGCTATCTTGAGTTGCCATGTAAGAAGTCTTGCTACTCCACTGGAGAGGCCATACAGAGAAGGAAAAGTCCCAAGACTACATGAAGAGAGAGAGAAACCAGTAGTCCTAGCATTCAGTGGAAGTACACACCCCCAAACTCTCTGCCAGCCGATTGTAGCCACGCAATGGCCATTGGCAAGCCCACCTTACACAGTCATTCGCAAATAAAACGGTTGCTTTTAACCCACCACATTTTAGCACGGTTACCCAGCAATAAATAATTAAAACACCAGTACCCCAAAACATATCTGCAGACTTATGATGGGACCCAGCCAATGTGGCCATTACAGCTTGTATTGCCGCTGCTGTGACTGCCAAGACAGCCCTTGCTGGCCTCTGCAACTGCAGCCAAGGGAGTTGGTGCCCTCTGGACCCCTCCAGTCTCCTACCAGTACCACTTCCTGACTTTGATTCCTGGAATGCGCTTTCTTCCATCTCCCTTGTCCTGACTGGCAGGAGCACACCTTGCCCTGTATCCCCAGCCGGTCTCCCAACAGGAACTTGTGCCACCTTTCCCCAACCTTGGAACATGCACCTCAAGATAGCCAGTCTAATGTATGTATGTCTGTGGAGGCAGGAGAGAAGTTCTAACTACACATGGGTCAAGGCCTGTCCTGGAACCAAGGCCAGAAAAATAAGCTCCTGGCATCTTCAATTGCAATCTGGAATGCATTTCCCCATAAAAGCAATATCATAGATGATTTTAGGTCTTGTAGTTCTATTCAGCTATATTCTCAATTAAATAGACATTTGGGGGCTGGTCTGGGAACATAACTACCCTTTATAACATTGTCCTACTGAGAAATGAGATCCAGATAACTGGCGGAAGAATGAACCTTTGGAAGTAACCCGATTATAAGTCAGAAACTCTCATCCTATCTTGATTACCAAGCGTATAGTAGATGCTGTAGGGGAAATAGGAGAAAACACTGAGGCTTATTCCCAAGAAGTTACATTTTATTTGGAAGATGAAGACACACAAGAACAAACAAACAGACCAGGCATTATATCAGCAAGTCTTAAACTGTGTGGGACTGACAATTAAGTGCTTCAGAGTTGCAAAAGCAAGCCCAAAAGTTGTCTTTTCCATTGCTTATTTATACTGGCTTCTAGAAACCTGTTTTCAGATGTCTTGTGGACTCAGCGTTATTCACAATTGCCCAAGTGCTAGTTCACTGTTAATGGGAAATGGGTGGGCAGGTATAGGAGACATCTGGATTCACCTGGCTGTAGAGAATAAGGTGAGTTCTGGAGCTTAGGGATTAGCTACAGGAGGGGAATAGCCAGGTGGCTTCATAGAAACCCAGGAGTCTTTATAGCTGGCCTCACGAAGAGCCTCCAAAGAGGTCCCACCACTGTGCTTCTCAGCCTGTGGTCTGAGAACATTTGTATCAGAATCACATGGAGTGCTTACTGAAAATGCTAATTCTTGGACCCCAATCCAGATACAAGGAACCAGACTATCTTGAGGATGAGGCTTGAAAATCTGCATTATTGATAAACTCCCTACCTGATTGCTGTGCTAATTAAAGTTTGAAAACTGCTGTTCCAAACAAAGCTGTCCACTGTCCCAGAGATGGAAGAGTCCTGCTAAGATTCCCAGGAGTATTTTCCACTAGGAAGCTATCATGCATCCAGATTGCTAGCCTTAGCTCCTTACAGGTTCAACTTTTGTAGCCTTTGCTACCTCCAGCCAATTTTCTGGGAGAAAATAAATATGTTCAAAGAGCCAGGCAGGAGGAGAGGGAGGCTTTCATACACTCTCCCACCATTTTTTGGCTCTATTTCCATCCCAGCCCCAGCACTGCATATACACTAAAAACATGTCTAAGGCATCTGGACTGAAACCCAGCATCTGTTGCAAGAAAAATGAGATTTTCAAGTGGGGCCTCTTTGGAGTGGGATGGTGCCAAGTGAGATGGGGCCTCCCAGGTAGACTCCATCACATGGAAACTTACAAATAAATTTCCCCAGGACTGGAAACTGTGCTCTGATCAGGATTCCAGAATTCATGCAAGAATATGTTCTACCCTTTGCCTGGGGCTCTTGCCTCAAACGCCTGTCATCAGGACCATCCTACTGTCCTAGAGGGCTTCTGGGCCCTTCACCATCAACCTGCAGGCATTCTAGTGCCAGCGTCACAGCCTGCTGGGCATTGTGTTGGTGAAATAATTTTAGAATGAGGCATCCAAGCCCATGTAGTGGAGTAACCATGAGGTAACAGCCTTGGGGTTGTTGCTCCCTGCTTCCTACCACTCACTCACCCCCCACTTCAGCAACAGTGTGAACACCTGGAAATTTTGTCTCCATCACCCCCAGGAAGGGATGCTGCTGCCCAAGCATGGATGACAAGAGAATCAAACTTTTAGCATCTCCCATTCAGAAGCCTAGGCCCAAGACATAAACAAAATATTTGGATAACTATGTAATTAGTTAGAATTATTTTCCATTCCCCCTGACACCATCCCTTACCCCAGACTAGGGAAAGTTATACAGACTGAGAGAAAGGACATTCAGAAGGGAAGGAAGATGCCAGTTCAGTGGGTCACTCAGCAGGGCCGTCCCCACTACTGGGCAGGTCCCAGCTGAGTCTGAGAATCTCAGGGAGGTGGAACCCCTGTCCTTGGCCCTTGGTTGTTTGCACGGATGTCAGATGTTTGGATAGAACAATATACATTTCAGAATGTCAGTCGGCAAGGCAGGCAGGCAGGGCTCAGACTCATTTCTCCCCTCCCCCACACCTTAGAACTATGTAATCAACTGGGACTTAGTGGCAATCCTGGGAAAGGTGATGGGGGCTTGAATTGACTGAGCTTTAGAGGCTTGAAATGGAAATGAAGTTCAGATAGGTTCAGAAAGGTTGCAGAAATTCACCTATCAGGCATGTCTACATTTCTGGCATATTTATTACTAGCTTTAGGAAATTGCTAAACAGCACATAGGTCATGGTAGTAAGCATATAAGACAAAATGCTGAGGTTGGAAAACCCTTCATCCTAGCTCCCTTAGGGCTCAGTTAGGAGCCCAAACCTGCCCATTTGGTTCTGAAAGGAGTTCAGAGACAGAGCCGGCACAGCCCCCTCAGATTCCTTATAATTTGACATCTAGGAGCATGGCTGATTTGCTGGAGCACTGCAGGTGACGTGAATGCTCCAAACCTTCTCCCCCATCTGAAAAGAACTAACAGAACCTTGCTAATGTGAATGGCTTCATCCTATACTCAAGGTGTTTTGATCATTGTCTGATAAACGGCATAAAAGGCCTTTAAAAATAGAAAACATTATAAATGTGCCATCAAGTGACTTATTGGATCCTGATGTGGTCATCTTAGGATGCCAAAGCTATTTATCAATCAAAGCCTGGAATTTCCTGCAAAAATTCAATGTTTTGCTAATGATATTTACATTAAGTCTGGGATTCAAATCTGTACATTGTCAAAACATTCTGGCTAGACACGATGCTCTAAGAACCTTCATGTTTTATCAAAAATATGTTTAGGTTTATATTTTGAGATTATAAAGTTGTGTATTACTTTTTCATTTTCCATTTCTCTTTTCTGTTTTCCTATTTGTATGTTTTTCATTCTCACTGTCCACATAATTCTTTTTCTCTCCCTCATTTACTTTCTTCTTTTTCATTTTCTCTTCTCCTGTTTTATGTTCCCTCCTCACCTTAATAATTATCTTCTTTATCCCTCTTTCCTTTAGCTTCTCATTTTTAACTCTTGCTTCCCTTCTTTATCCTTAGTTCTATTGCTTCAAAATAGTATTAATAGTTTTTTCTGAGTACTTAGTATATGCTATGCTCTCTGATGTGTGTTTTACTTGTATATTTTAGAGGAGGGAAATAAGACTCAGAAACTGAGTGACCTGACCAAGAACACACAGCTGGGAATTGGAGAACTGGGGCTCAGGTGGAAACACCTGCGTCTAGAGCCCAGCCCTGCTTCATCTTCTCCAATCATGCCCCATTCTGTTTCTCCACCTCCTTTACCTCGGTTACCTCTGCCTGTCTCCACCTCCTTCTTACTGACACTTGCTCCCCAAGCTACACATGCTGAGATCTACTCCCTGCCCAAGTCCATCGTGTGGATCCACAGTGCAGTATGTGGCTGACAGGCACTATATATATCCTGTCTTTCTCTCCTGTCTCACGCCCATCTGGGGAACATGCTCAAAAGTCACCTTTCAGGTCATGCTTTCAACTAAAAGCCTTCCTTTCTTCCTACGCTATGGCAATTCAGAGCCCATGTTTGCTTTGGAGTTTTTTCAGAGTGACTTTATGTTTCCTCCCTCTTCTGCATATGATTGTGTGTGTGTGTGTGATACAGTGCACCAGATGCAATTGTTTTCTGAAAGGCTTCTTTGAGGGGGAAAAAAATCACTACTTTGATTGATGCTTGCTAAGTCTGTCGAATCTGAATGCCCGCAGCGGGCCCTTCTGCTGCCTGGCAGTCGACCTGTTCCCCCTTGGTCCGTCCTTGCATGCTCCTCACCCTCAGTTGGTGACCTTGCTTCCTAAACAACCCAGCAAAGGAAAGAAATCCGAGTAGAACTCCCTCAATCGATTCTCATCTCAGCGTCAAACACAGCCACCAGCCTGCCTACTACTGCCGGCGCTCCTAACCCTCCTTCCGGCTTGTTAAGAGGAAGAAGCCCACGCATGCTCTGTGGAGCCGGCCCGCCCCCCCGGCTCTCCTTTTTATACCCGCCCTGCTTGGCAGCGTTGCTCTCGTGGGCCTCCTCTCCTCTTTTGAGCTCTCACTTTGCATTCTGCAGTGGATCATGTCCAGCGTCACGAAGATATACTGTTTGTAGCTCTCTTCTTTAAAAGAAAAAAAAAGGAGGGAGGGGAGAAATAGAGAAAGGAAAGAAGAAAGGTGGGGAAAAGGAAGGGAGGGGAGGAAAGGGCAGAACGGGGAAAAAGTTTTTTCTTAACTCCTCTTCCTTCTGTAGCTTTTATCCTATTTTTTTCCTTACCTTTGAGGCAAAACTCCTCCAAGACTTTTTATTTATTTTTTGAGGTGGACTCTCGCTGTGTCTCCCAGGCTGGAGTGCAGTGGCACGATCTCGGCTCACTAATCTCCACCTCCCTGGTTCAAGCAATTTTCCTGCCTCAGCTTCCCAAGTAGCTGGGATTGCAGGTGCGCGCTGCCAGGCCTGGCTGTTTTTGTGTGTGTATATTTTTAGTAGAGATGGGGTTTCACCATGTTGGCCAGACTGGTCTCAAACTCTTGACCTGAGACAGATTCGCCAGTCTCGGCCTCCCAAAGTGCTGGGATTACAGGCGTAAGCCACCACGTCTGGCTCTCCAAGACTTATTTTCGTGGTCTCTGATTTCTCCCCTCCACCCTCCCTCTTCTCTCTCAAACTCCGCTTATCAGGCTTGTGTCCACAACTCTGCCGGAGTTCACCTACAGATGGCACCAACGACCTCCAGGCTGCAGACAATGTGTAAATCTAATGGACAGTTTTCAGGAGCCTGTGACACAGCAGATAACTCTCCTCTGCTTCTAACACTTTTCTGGCTTGGTTTGCAATACACCACACCCTCTGGTTTTTCTCTTCCTTTCTGGCTGATCCTTATCAGATTCTTCTATCTCCGTAATTTCTACACCAGTGGCTCTCAAAATTTAGTAAGCAAAAGAAACACCTGGAGAGCTTGTTACGCCGAAGTGCAGGGGCCTCACTCCAGGAGTTTCTGATTCAGTAGGTGTAGGTGGGCCCAAGAATTGCATATCTGACAAGTTCCCAGGTGATGGTAGTTAGAATTTTGAGTAGCACTGCCTTAACTTTTTTAACGTTACTCAATTCAGTGATACTGTGCGCTTTCACTGTTTTAGATACTTGTACATACTGAAGACTATATTTTACATTTCTGGGCAAGTCCTGTCCTCTGACCTCCAGAGTTTAATTGACCTCCCTGCTTAGCTGGCTAATGGCAACTCAACGTTAATATGCTCAACCCTGAGCTCCTGAGAGTCCTCCCAAAGCCTACCTCTTCCATGATTTTCCCCTTCCCAATCCATGGCAAATTCAACCTTGATTGCTCAGATCAAAAACCTGGGCATCATCCAAGATTTCTCTTTAGTTTTACACCCCACTTCAGTCTTCTAAATAATTCTGATGGCTATGTGTTTTACATCTGAAATCCAACGACTTCTCACTATCTCTGTTTCTGACACCTTGATCCACGCTAAGCGTTATCTGGGTGCTAGATTATTATAATCCTTTCTTAACTATCTTCTCAGCTTCTCATTCTCTGCTGCAGTCTATTAATAAATTGCAATGATCCGGGGTGACTCCCAGCCATTTTTCTCCAGGACAGCATCATAGATGGTGCTCTTGAGATGAGAGGTGCTGCTTGGTGCCACCACTGCTGGAAACATTTGTATGTCCTTGCTTAAGCTTTTGCTGTAAATCTATACAGTGTTTACTTTTTTTATGAGTTATAAAATCAGGTTGCCAATTTATGGAAAGATTATTGCTTAGATTTTTAGGTGCTCAATCTGTAGATCAATTTAAAGAGTACTGCCATTTTACCAATACTAAGTCTTTCAATCCATGAACTAAGGATATCACTGAATTTCAGTGTTTATTTTTTTCAACCACATTTGTAGTTTTCAGAGTACAAGTTTTGTCCTTATTTTTATTTTTCATTGGTACAAATACCTGTGCATTCTTATGGGATCCATGTGATATTTTGCTACATGCATAGACTTTGTAATGGTCAAGTCGGAATACTTAAGGTAACCATCACCTTAAGTTTTTATCATTTGTATGTGTTGGGAACATTTCAACTCTTCTAGCTATTCTGAAATACACAAACTGTTATTAACTAGAGTCACCTGACTCTGCCACTGAACATTAGAACTTATTTTTCTATCCAACTTTAATTCTCTTCCTGTTTATATTCCTTTTGATACTATTAGGACTGTTTCTCAATTTTCATTTTTAGATTGTTCATTGCCAGTGTATAAAAATACAATTGACTTTTATGTATTTGTTTGAAATCTTAAAATATGCTAAACTCATTAAAGTATTTTTAGTTGATTTCATAGGACTTTCTAATAAGGTTGCATCATCTGTAAAAATACTTAATCTTACTTTTTTAAACTTTGAATCTTTTCCTAGCATGGATTTTGACTTTAAGAAAGAAAAAAGAGAAAAGGAAAAAAAAATGAAAGGGAAAAAGAAGAGAGAACGGGAATCTTGCTCTATTGCCCAGGCTAGAATGCAGTCTTAAAAATGGGTATTAAAAAGCTCTTTTATACTAATAATTGTGTTATACAATGGAGACAGGAAGGAATAAAGGAGGAAAATAACAGCCAACCAATATTTCATTTAAACCTATGAAATGCTATGCAATTACTGGGGAGTGATTTACTCCCCAACCATGTGGTCACTTTTAGAATAGATGTGATGTGTTACTGAAAAAAATGTTTTTGTGGATTTGGAGAGTTCTGTAAATGTTCATTTAGTTTACTTGTTCGAGGTCTAAGTTCAATAGACTTAGGATCATTAGCTCTTCCCATTACATTGATCCCTCTCCCATTATACAATGTCCTTCTTATCTCTTTTGGTTTTTATTTAAAGTCTATTTTATCAGAGACGAGAATTGCAACTCCTTTTTTTTTTTTTTTTTGCTCTCCATTTGGTTGGCAAATCTTCCTCCATCCCTTTGTTTTGAGTCTCTATATTTCCTTGCATGTGAGATGGGTCTGGATGCAACTTACCGAATGGCTGATACTGGTTGTTCCCTTCTGTATATAGTGCTTCTTTCAGAAGCTCTTGTAAAGCAGGCCTGGTGGTAATGAAATCTGAGTACTTGCTTGTTCATAAAAAAATTTTATTTTTCCTTCACTTATGAAACTTAGTTTGGCTGGATATGAAGTTCTGGGTTGAAAGTTCTTTTCTTTAAGGATGTTGAATATTGGCCCCCACTCTCTTCTGGCTTGTAGGGTTTCTGCTGAGAGATCTGCTGTGAGTCTGATAGGCTTCCCCTTGTGGGTAACCTGACCTTTCTCTCTGGCTGCCCGTAGTATTTTCTCCTTTGTTTCAACCCTGGTGAATCTAATGATTATGTGCCTTGGGGTTGCTCTTTTTGAGGAATATCTTTGTGGTGTTCTCTGTATTACCTGGAGTTGAGTATTGTCCTGCCTTGCTAGGTTAGGAAAGTTTTCCTGGATAATATCCTGAAGAATATTTTCCAACTTGGATTCATTCTCTTCGTCACATTCAGGTACACCTATCAAACGTAGATCAGGTCTTTTCACATAGTCTCATATTTCTTTTGGAGACTTTGCTCATTCCTTTTTACTCTGTTTTCCTCTAATCTTGTCGTCTTGTTTTATTTCGTTAAGTTGGTCTTCGACCTCTGAAATCCTTTCTTCTGCTTGATCAATTTGACTGTTAAAACTTGTGCATACTTCTCGAAGTTCTCGTATTGTTTTTCAGCTCCATTAATTCACTTATATTTCTAAATTGTCCATTCTCGTTAACAATTTCGTCAAACCTTTTTTCAAGGTTCTTAGTTTCCTTGCATTGGGCTAGAACATGTTCTGTTAGCTCACAGAAGTTTCTCATTATCCACCTTCTGAAGCCTGATTCTGTTGATTCCTCACATTCATTCTCGATCAGGCCTTGTTCAATTGGTGATGAGGAACTGCAATCCTCTGTAGGAGGAAAGGCATTCTGATTTCGGGTGTTTTCAGCCTTTTTGCGCTGGTTTCTTCCCATCTTTGTGGATTTATCCACCTGTCTGTGTAATTGCTGACTTTCAGATTAGGTCTGAGTGGACATCCAGCTTGTTGGTGGTAAAGTTTTTTCTGTTTCTTAATTTTCCTTTGGCGGACGCCCCTCCCCCCACAAAGCTGGATCTTCCCGGGTTCAGCTGTACTTGCTGTGAAACTCTCAATCCTCAGCAGTTCTAATTGCTGTTTTATTTTTGTGGAGGTGAGGGGACCAGCCTTCCCCTGCGGCGACCCACTACTCCGGCTGAAACAGCAGCGTTAAGATTCATGGCGCTTTTCTGCCCGGGAATCTCCCGGTCTGGTTCCCCACTTCAGTCCGCTTTTCAATCAGCTGAATGGGAGACTCTGCCTTCCCGGAGATCCAACGCCAACCAAAGGGCACTCAGTCCCGTATACTCTGGACCGAGAACCGCTGCGCTGGGGCGCCTGCAAAACGGCCGCGCCGGCCAAAGAGTCGCGCTGGCGACCCGTGGGGCTCCTCCGCCGGGAATCTCTTGGTCCACGGGCAATAAAAATTCATCTGAAAATGTGGCGTCCACTCACTCTCTGCGCTTTCAGTGGGAGCTACAATCCTGAGCTGCTGCTAATCGGCCATCTTAGATCTCTCCGTTTACTTTTTTAAAAAATTACAAGTGACCATTACATGGATACCATATCGGGTATATACAAGTATCAAGCTTTATTGTTTAAAAAAATCCCAGCAAACATAACTTCTGTATCATAGTGTTTGGGCTTAAAAATGCAGCAGGTCCTCCAATAACATTGTTTGGTTCAATATCATTTCCTTATAATGTTGTTGAGAAAAAATTGATTCCCAGCCAAGGCCACTATCTGTGTGAGAGTTGCATGTTCTCCCCCTGGCTGAGTTTTCTTTGGGCACTCTGGTTTCCATCTACATCCTAAAGCTGAGCACATGAGGCTAATTGGTGTCTAAATTGCCCCCATCTGTGCGGTGGGTGTGAGTGTGTCCTGGGATGGGATGGTGGTGGTCTGTCCAGGTCAGTTCCCACCTTGCACCCTGAGCTGCCAGGATAGGGTCCTGCCACCCCCCAAACTGAAATAACTGGGTAAATATCTTTTTCATATGTAAGTATAAGTTACATTTATTTCAAAATTTAAAGTTAGGAGTGTTTTGGTCTTTAAAAGTTTGGTGATGTTTTTGTGACCAGAAATGTCATAGGAATTTAACTTTCTATCAGTTAGCCTATGGTAAAATTGATTCCCTTATGTTTTGCTTAAAGTCCCAGTTTCCAAGAACCAGTCAACAACATTGAAGACTTACTGTACCTCCTTTAGGCTGAGTCTTTAAATGAAACACCTTCACTGTCGTTGATTTAAACTTATGCCGCATTATTGTGTATTCTTAAGACAGACTGGAGGGCTCGAATCTTTGCTACAACATTACTTTGGGCGAGCTTACTCAAAGCTACAATTTGTCTGGTTATAAGATTGTGGATTAATTCCTATAAAGGACTTAAGACAGTATTGACATATAGCAGATGTTGCTCAACTGTAGTTATTGTGGTTAGCTCTTCAGAATGCTACACAATCACTACAGAATCACTCATGTGCAACCTTTTGCATTCACTGTTTTGCAGACCAGAGTCTTTTTATTTTTGAGATGGAGTCTCCCTCTGTCACCCAAGCCTGGAGTGCAATGGTGTGATCTCAGCTCACTGCAACCTCCGCCTCCCGGGTTCAAGCAAATCTCCTGCCTGAGCCTCCCGGGTAGCTGGGACTACAGGCACGTGCCACCACACCCAGCTAATTTGTGTATGTGTATTTTTAGTAGAGATGGGGTTTCACCGTGTTAGTAAGGATGGTCTCCATCTCCTGACCTCGTGATCCACTCACCTTGACCTCCCAAAGTGCTGGGATTACAGGCGTGAGCCACTGCCTGGCCTAGAATCTTCTTGACTTCTTAGTCATAAGGGAAATTTTAATTGAATTTAAGGGTGAAAATGTCAACTCTCTCAAGAGTGTTTATAGGGACAGTTACTTGTAAATGAATTAGTCAGTGGGGAAACAATAGGCCTTCCCTCCCATTGGATACCTTTCCCATGTATTTTCAAAGGGAAATTCCTGATGTTTCAAAGATTTTCTTCTCTGGCAGCTTTTTTCATGCGTATCCTGATTTCTGGATGTGGAAGATCATTTTTCTGTCAGACTGATGGCAGTCACTTGGTACCTTGGATTTCTTGGGCCAAATATTCAAAAAGCCTGTGCAAACAGAACCAGAACAGTTGTGATGTTGTGTATCTGCGCCAAAAAGAAGAGATCAAGCTTTCAAAATGAAGATTGCTTAGACAGCATCTAAGGATACGTGCTTAGCAAGTGTGTAAACTCATTTTCACAGGCTTGTGGGCAACCTAACTTCTTCAAAGCAGGCCCTCAAAGTTGGGGGCTTTGGTGCATAGCTGGCACCTCACCTGGGCTCACGTAGCTTCTAGCAAACTTTGATATTTACTACCAAGATGATTCTTTACCCAAAGGATGTTTGTTTTGTAGATTAGCAGTTCAAAGTCAATTTGCCTAGCAATGCAGAAGAAAACTGAGACATGAACAAGAAGATGTAAAGGCTTTGCTCAGTCCCATGACCACTAGATATTCATCCTATCACAGATTTTTTTTTTTTTTTAAGGGTGAGCTGAACTGGAACTGCCTTTAGCTGCTGACTTTGAAAAATTCACTTTTCTCTACCTAATACATGTGTGTGTGGCTTCTTTGGCATTTCCAAGTCATGCTAAAACAATCACTGGTACCTCAGTTGACTTGTTGCTAAGTCAGCGTGGGGCTACACATCCAGCTGTAGAACTGGTCAACAGCCCTCTTGGAAGCTGAGTCACAACCCTCCTAGGACTGAGGATTCTTTTTATCATTGCTTTCTGAGACACCAACATATCCACATTTATACACATGGCTGGAACATGTAATGTTCCATACAAATCATCTACTTAATAATGCTAATAGCATATAAGCATATGTCCCTATTGGACAGCACTTAACCATAAAATTGAGGAATTTTTGCTACGACATAATGTTGATGAGAAGACATCAACTGACTGCCTCTGGCATTGTACAAAGAGCTTTATATGTATTCTTTTCAGGGCTGGCTTCATGGGTGAGTGAACAGTGTAGTTATGCAGCGTCCCATGCTCAGAAGAGACTTGCACTTGAAGTTTAATGCTCTACATTTCTTTAAAATCCTCCATTTTATATTCGAATGTGTTTAAGTGCCGTCCAGTGGGACAAAGCAGCATGCACGCACTAGGGTCCTAGCGACTTGGCTCAAACATCAGTCTCCCACTGTTCCCCTGCACCACACCCTGCCCTGTCTGAGCTCCCGTATAGCAAACACTGAGGCCCTCCACCCCCTGACAAGGAACTTAGCACAAGGAGGGTGGGGATCAGGCACAAGTGTTCCATGCTGTCTTGGGGGCATGGCAGCCACTGTCCCCAAGCTGGACTGGCAAACCAGTGAGCATTCGTCAGGTGGCTCTGCTTGGGAAGAGTTTCTTACCCACCCCTGATCCATGTACTGAGTCGCTTTAAAGAGGCTGCAATCCCTAGGGAATCGCCTCTCTGCGGTGGGTTGGACAGAAGGATCATGAAAATAGGAGCTGCCTGACCCAGTTTCCTTGTATCCAGCTAGTGTCTTGCAGGAGGGAGAGCCTAGCCACCAGTGGTCCATGAATGTGTCAGGTTGCAAGAGGGGGTCGGTCCTCGGGTATCTGTGAGAGTGTGTCTGGTCACCCAGCAGCATCCCATGCTCAGAACAACAGAAGAAAAGAAAAAGGTTTTCTTTCTTCGTACCTTTAATGACACTTTCTCCTGCTTTTTGAGCAAAGAACTCTGCATTTTCATTTTGGCTTGAGCCCTGCAAATTTTAGCCAGCACTATATATATATTTTTTTAATTTAATACAAATCCTGTTTTGACAGAGGTCACAAAGCCAAAACTGGAGGTGGTATTCAAATCCAAACAGACCCACTACGAACCGTTTGGTAACAACCCTCCTACACTGCTCTTGAGTCATGGCCCATTGGCTTATACATTACTCCCTTCAGTTGTCTAACCCTGTCTCTTTGCACATCCTGAGGTGTCTTCTCATTTATGCACGCTGTAAAAATCTATTCGTGTTTAACTTTTAAATGGAGACTGACAGAAGTAAGCATTTGGCAACATGGGAAAAGAAATAAGATTGCATTTAAAACATGAATGGATGGGAGAATAATCAAAGAGGCACCATGATGTCTGGAAAGCAAGAGAGAAAGCTGTTTGGAACTCATGGGTCTTTCAAATTGCACCCAAGTGCATTGCCAACTGCCAGCAGCATCGCCTGAGCAGATGAGCAGGTGCAAAATCGTGATGGTGAGGGATGTAATGGCAGTCCTATGCCAGCCGTGTTTTCTCACAAGGTGTCCTAGTCATCTGTTAAATAGCTAAGTACTTTTATTAAGCATTTTAGAGATTTTCTAATCTTTTTCAGAACATTTGGATTTTATGTCTTCGCACAGATGGTAAAAATGGAGTGAATGTGTATGTTGTTGGGTATGTGGCGGGGCAGAGGGAGGGTGTGGTGGTGAGGCAGAGGAGACTTTACAAAATCGAAAGCCAGAATGAGAAAAGCAGCCATGGATGAGCAGCTTTTCTTTCTGCCTTTGGTCTGCAATCC
Source organism: Ateles fusciceps (assembly GCA_036589455.1). Classification (NCBI taxonomy): domain Eukaryota; kingdom Metazoa; phylum Chordata; class Mammalia; order Primates; family Atelidae; genus Ateles; species Ateles fusciceps. Next base: position 771,626 of record JAZHEH010000952.1, on the reverse strand, counting down.
TCCCTTACCGGCAACGATTGCATCGACCACAATCCACCAAGTCACTGGACGAATTACAGGCTTTCCTTACACATGTGCGTTCCTAACCCTGCAAGCACAGCCGTAGACTGAGGTGTGCCATAACCTATCTTCTGAACAACAACAGATGACCCTTGTCCATATGCCAACCTAGAATCTGCTTTCCACGATTGCGTTTTTCAGTGCTAGGGAGGAACTGGAGCTCTGAAATCCTCAGTTGTTCTAGCATTGGAAGGTGAAAAGCCTTTGAGATTTTGGTTGGCAAAACTTTATTTACAACCATCACTTTGATAATTATCTAATTTATCTCGTCTAGAAAACTCTATCATAACAGATCTCAAACAAAACTTTGATGTGGAACCGGGTTTGGCTTCAACCAGTGCTCAAAGAAATGAAAGATTCTTTAGTTACATACCCTCTTCACTTCTTAGTAGAAACAATTTTCAAATTACTGACAAATGATTTGGTTTCAGAAATATCACTGTTAGGCTATGTCATGAGAATCAAGCAGCAAATGGAGATTCCGTTAGAGATTCCATTTGAGTTAGACATGTACCTATAAGGTAAAATTTAAAAGAAGGTTTTAGCATTTACCTTGTACTTAGAAACAAAATATACCTTAAAGGGAAAGAAAATTAAAGTTCATCAATATGAATTCTATGATTTGGAACCTTTTGTTAGCGTTGTATCTTTCTGGAAAACACGTATTTGAAGCCATAAAGAGCTCTAACCTCTTCTAGGAAATATGAGACATACAGTTAATACATAGTGAAAGCCAAGATATTCAAAGGCAACTAAAACTGAGACAACTATCAATACTCATTAATTACATGAATAGAAACACAATTTCTTGATAAGATATTAGTTCAAGCCACAGAATATTTTATGTGTAAATTTTAGTATTCTATGTAATTACAATGTGACTTAGCAAAGCTGTATTTTAACCTGTTTCAGGAAAATTACATTTGGAAACAAACCTGGGGAGTAAAGTTTTTCCACGTTGCCCTAACCTATGTGCTCCTGTAAGGCAAGCAGGAATTCCCATCCATCTCGCTCACCTCATTTTGGGCCTTAAAAGAGCTTAAGGTGAGCGTCCCATGCTCAAAGACTACTGGACCTTACTCAAACTGTTAGCTGGGTAGGAGGCCCCTTTCCTGCCATGCTATGGAGGTAGACCTAGATGAAAGATTTATTGTCTTAACTCAGCACTGGTGCTTGTCTTTGGTAACTTAATTGTATTTGCAGAGAAGTTTATGAAGCATGGGGCCCTTTCTCTTCCTAAGCCCTCATGAAAAAGTTTCATACCTTGAACTACCAAGAATTCGTATGGATTCAAAAAGCTAGCCAGGGGGATCTTTGCAACCCTCTCAACTGAAGTGTAGTGAGTGTCTCTCAGCAGCTTAGGTTCTGAGGGAGGAAAATAGAATCCTATGATCCCCTTCCCTTCCTTTGTCTTCCCATATTAAAGCCTTAGATTCTCCTATTGTAGGATTAAACTGCATACTTTCTTGGGGGGGGATTTTTTAAAAGTACAGGTAAATGGTTCTGAGAAATAGAATGCCATAAGTGACTTCAAACATATTTTTAAGAGGCTTTTATTTTTTTGTCACTGATAGTGTGTGGTCTCCTTTACTTTTGACTCACTTCTTAGAAGTTCTCACTTCCGGGTCTTTAGATTGCAGTCTAGCTTCTGTCTGCAGTCAACAGTGTCCCTTTTAAAACAACCATAATAAGTCAAATTCTTTCCATGGATGTGGAGTTGGCAGGGTGGGTCCTGAAAAGCAGAGGCCAGTTCTCTAAAAAGCAAGACACATCCAGCTTTTCCTGGTTGGAGTCCTTCTTCGGAAATTCTGGCTCCATTCTCTCTGTGCATACTAGAGGACAATTTACAGCAGTCAGAAAGGCAGGCAGAAAAAAAGTTCACGTTTTCTTTACTATGTACACAGCATGATCACTTGGATAACTGAAGACTATTTTTTCCTTTTGGCCAAACTTGAACACATTAAAAAAAAATGGAATTTAAAAAAATCAGTGACCAAGTCAGCAATGAAAAACAGCTCTCAGGTGGCAGGTTGGCAGGCTGCCTCGTTCCAGGCGCCAAATAAGGAGGGACTGACCAGGTGGCAGCTGCCAGGCTGTTCCCCAAAATGGGACAATCTAAAGAGTACAGTTTGATCTTGGGGCCTGATTCTCCTCTCTAAACTGCAGCACAGGCATAGTCGGACCGGGCTGCAGGTAGCTTTGGGGACGTCATGATTACACCTTGGAATCTGCTCAATGCCAAACCAACTGAGTGCACCAGCAAAGCCAGATAAGATGTGCACTTCTTATCAAATACTCTACAAAGTTCTTTTAAATACTAAGCAAAACTTCATAAGACCCTCTTATGGCATGTGCTACTGTCTTTCCATTGGGCAAGAAAGGGAAGTGGTTGTGTTACAAACTACATGCGAATCAAATTAAATGACATTTATCCAAAAGCTATTGTCCTACAAATTGAACCATCCAGCACAATAATGAGAAACCAGAATTGGAGAGTTTTTTCAGTACCTAAAAATTCATATGACATGCTACATGCACTGAAATTTATGAATGAGTCATAGATGAGACCCTGTGTCCTTGTTCAGTGCTTATGCACTCATGCTGTAAACATAATTCTATTTGTTTCATTAGTTTGGAATATGGGGACAAGGAAAAGAGAGGAGCTAAAGAAGATACGTAGGCATCATCTACCAGAATGTAAACGCCATGAGGGCAAAGACTTGCTCTGCTTGTTCACTGCCAAAGTCCCAGCACTTAGAATAGTGTTGGTCACAGAGTGGGCAAGTTACCCACAGAGTGGGTAAGCACTGTCTGCTGAGTTAATTAGAGCAAAGGAAAACATTGGCTTTTAGGAACAGTCACCTAGGGAGTCATAGGAAAAGAGGGAGAAGAAGCAGAAGAGGGGACCTCAAAAAGCACGCTAGTCTAACAGTTTAAGAGAAGCATCAAACAATTCTACCTACTTTGAAAGTGCTTGATAACATCACTCTTACAGCTTAGATGATGGTGGTGATGATAATGGCTATTTATCGGAACCCTAAATCATCAAGACATCAAACTAAGTGAAAATGCATTCATCATCCTCTTTCCAAGGCAGAGAAAAATGCAAAATATTTGAAAAGCATTTTTCAAAAAATATGCAATTGTCTTAAAACTTCTTAAATTTAAATTTTTACATTCACAATGCAAAATACAACTTGCCCAAAGACAGCAGACATATTTAATTAAAAAGTTACTATATCACCAAAGGCACAGATAGTATCTGTTACATCATAGTTGACTTGTATATGGTGAAAAGGGTCACGCCCTCTGACACACCCCTAGTATTTTGTACATGTAATATGACTGACCCTCTAACAAGTCACTTATCACATTCTAAAAAGTTCTTTTGAGTGTTAAGCAAAAATTCATAAGACCCTTTCATGTCATGTGCCACTGTTTTCCATTGCGCTAGACAGGGAAGTGGTTCTGTTACAAAGTATAGTTATGTGAATCACAGTGAAGCACTGTGCCCTACAAGGGATGAAAGTTTCTCTGAACATTGCGAGTATGGAGGAAGTCCTGAATTTCTTTGAACCAATGTGGGATATCATGTGCTATCAAAGGCCAGAGGTCTAGAAATGGAGGAAATTGCCCAAAGTTAAATCGTAGGTTGGGCTGGTTTTGATTTTTTTGCTTTGGGCTTTGCTTTCTCTGATGAATGCTAATGAGACTTGAAAGAAAATTTTGATAGAAAAATGTTTATGTTAAAAATGAATTATTTTGAATCCCTGGAAAGAATAAGCAGAAATTAAAATGTTAAAAACCCTAAGTTCTGTTACAGAACACAGAGGGGCAAATGTGTGTATGTTTTCCTCAGTTTACCAATGAGTCTTGGTTTACCAACAGTTTAGGGGTATCTCAAAGAGAGTCAATCACAGGGCAATGCGAAGGGAAACACCGTACTAAGAAACACATTTCCTAAATAGCAGTTTTATATGAGTTCTCCCTACCTATTTCCTAAAAGTGTTCTTTAGAAAATCTGAAAAATCAAGCATTTATTTGTCTGAAGTTGGAGTAAGAGAATGGGTGAGCCTAGAAGGATTCCTGTGGGTGAGTGGAGCAGCCTCTCCAGGCTTCAGTATCTCCATGGTAGGGAGGGGAGAGTGGGAATTAATTTGGAAGCCATTTGTTTAGGAACCTGGAATGCTATAAAAGACCAAGTGATTGTGGGCATCTTGGAAGTAGGATCCTATCACTTAACTGAAAGCAGGAGAGGAAGAGAAGGGCCTTGGTGCCAGGACCGTAAGGATGGCTGCAGGGATTGCAAGCCTCTGTTGTCTTACTCTGTTCAGTGCCTTCTTTTCTCAAGGGAAGTGCCTCACACCACTCCACATGACCCTGGAGGGGCTGAACTTGGGTTCTTTCTCTTCTAGTTTGAGTCTTCCCAGATGCAAACCCTGAGACAAGGATTTGAGTGCAAGTAGATGCTGGGAAAAGAGGAGGGGCCTGACACGGGAGTAGGAAGAAATCCAATAAAGGCTGTGTCTTGAAGCTGGTTACCACCGTGAGCATAGAGCTCAAACCTGCTGGGGCAGCCTGGGGAGCAATGTAAAGTATGAGCCTATTGCTAGTCCAGATGAGGGGTAAGAAAGTTGGGGTCTTTGTACACCAACTGCCTGATGAAGGGCTGATCCCAGGCACTTCTGACCAATCTTGCAAACGGGTCAGACAGCAGAGCCCTTAGGCAAAGAGACACAGGGTCCAACACTTGGATGTGTGGCAGGTGAGCACCAAAAGAGGAAAGGGCAAGGGGATGATGTTGGAGTACTGACAGCATCTGCTCCACCTGCTCTCTTCCTCTGCTAGACGCTGGGTCCACCAGAGCAGAGGTGATTGGGTTGGCTTGGGCACATGACCCATGAAGTGCCAACACAAGTCCTCTGGTTTCTGTGCATGGAAAGATAGATGCTGTCTCACCACTGTGGTTGCTGAGTGAGACCATGTCAGCCTAGAGTTGCTGCTTATGCACCTTTGTTGGTCCCACTGGAAAGGTTGGTTGCAGGAGGAAAGAATGAGGCCCATGGACAAAAGAAAGAGAAAATGAGATAGAGAGAGAAGGCAAATTTACTACATTATTTTCATCTGAACCCTAGAATCCAGCTTTACCTGAAGCCACCTTCACTTCTGGATATCCTAAATTTTATGAACCAATAAATCCCTTTTGTCTTAAGCCAGTTGTTTTGTAATCAAAAGACTTTGGCCTAATATAGGGACTGGTGTCTTCTGCCTTTTTTCCCCCTGCAACACACACACAGGGAGTCTTGGTATATTACTGAATTACATACCTCGTAGAAAGCTGAGCCAGCTACCTCTACTCATGTCATCTGAAAGTGGTTAAGTAGTGCATCCCAAATTGAAAATGAGGGGAGGGGGCAGGGACACTGCACTGTGACAATGAGTCCCCCAAGAAAGGTAAAGGATGCCCTGGAAAGGAATTGAGAGGACAACAGATGGCATTCTGCCCCAAAGCATAATACCTAAGAGTCAAAGCAGAAAAAATAATTGGGGATTATTTTCAATTCCCTGATTGTTGAGAACAGCACTGACATGGCCAGTAGGAAGGAACTCGGGAAGAGTAGAGCAAGGCTTTGAGTCAGGCAGAAGGGGCAGGGCAGGAAGAACTGGGGTGCCCCTTGCATGGGGAGCGCTTTTGCAGGACATGGAGATTCAGGCATAGAACAACCGAGAGGCTACCCAGGGCCACAGCCCTAGAGGCTGACTGGGCATTCAAGGTACATGGCACAGAGGAGGTGGCTGATTACTTGTAGGTGTTGCTGTGCTTATTGGTGGAGGTCACCAGGGTGCAAGGTGGCAGAGGATACCAACAGTATAAGCAGCTTTGGCAGAGCCCTGGACACAGGCTGCAACAGAGGTGAATGTAGGAAGGGTCAGGGTGCAGTGGTGAGCTAAAGCCAGTTCTTGCCACCTCCCAAAATCCAATTGTTAAATTTTCAGAAATTGTGAGAATTCCTGAGATTTTTTGTGACACGGTAATTACTAAAACTAAACAAGTCATATTAAGAAGAAAGTTCATAAATCTCATCTAATTATTTTTCTATATTTTACTATCTGTATTTTTGAGGTTATTTAGTTCTTTTGTATCTGCATGGCAAAAATACTATACAACAGTGTGCTACTGCTCATCTCTTCTCAACTGTTTAGTGGCATTGCTATTGGTGGCTTGCCAGGATAAGAGTAGAGACTTTTTTTAATGTACATTAAGTTCTAGGGTACATGTGCAGAACGTGAAGGTTTGATACATAGATATACATGTGCTATTGTGGTTTGCTGCACCCATCAACCTCCATCACCTACATTAGGTATTTCTTCTAATGCCATCCCTCCCCCAGCCCCCCACTCCCCAACAGGCCCTGGTGTGTGCTGTTCCCCTCCCTGTGTCCATGTGTTCTCACTGTTCAGCTCCCATTTGAGAACATGTGGTGTTGGTTTTCTGTTCTTGTGTTTGCTGAGAATGATGGTTTCCAGCTTCATCCATGTCCTTGCAAAGGACATGAACTCATCCTTTTTTTATGGCTGCATAGTATTCCATGGTGTATATGTGCCACGTTTTCTTTAGTCTATCATTGATGGGCATTTGTATTGGTTCCAAGTCTTTGCTGTTGTGAACAGTGCTGCAATAAACATATGCGTGCATGTGTCTTTATAGAATGACTTATAAATCTTGGGTATATACCCAGTGATGGTGTTGCTGGGTACAAATTCTTGTAAATTTAAGTTCCTCATACATTGTGGATATTAGCCCTTTGTCAGATGGATAGATTGTAAAAATTTTTTCCCTTTCTGTAGGTTGCCTATTCATTCTGATGATAGTTTCTTTTGCTGTGCAGAAGCTCTTTAGTTTAATTAGATCCCATTTGTCTATTTTGGCTTTTGTTACCATTGCTTTTGGTGTCTTAGTCATGAAGTATATTTGCCCATGCCTATGTCCTGAATGGTATTGCCTAGGTTTTCTTCTAGGGTTTTTATGGTTTTAGATCTTACATTTAAGTCTTTAATCCATCTTGAGTTAATTTTTGTATAAGGTGTAAGGAAGGGATCCAGTTTTAGCTTTCTACATATGGCTAGCCAGTTTTCCCAACACCATTTATTAAATAGAGGATTCTTTCCTTATTGCTTGTTTTTCTCAGGTTTGTCAAAGATCAGATGGCTGTAGATGTGTGGTGGTATTTCTGAAGCCTCTGTTCTGGTTCCAGTACCATGCTGTTTTGGTTACTGTAGCCTCATAGTATAGTTTGAAGTCAGGTGGCATGATATCTCCAGCTTTGTTCTTTTTGCTTAGGATTGTCTTGGCCATGCAGGCTCTTTTTCGGTTCCATATGAAATTTAAAGTAGTTTTTCCTAATTATGTGAAGAAAGTCAATGGTAGCTTGATGGGGATAGCATTGAATCTATAAATTACTTTGGGCAGTACGGCCATTTTCACAATATTTATCTTCCTATCCATGAGTATGGAATGTTTTTCCATTTGTGTCCTCTTACTTCCTTGAGCAGTGGACCTCGAACAGGTCCTTCAAATCCCTTGTAAGTTGTATTCCTGGGTATTTTACTCTTTGTAGCAATTGTGAATGGGGGTTCACTCATGATTTAACTGTTTCTCTTAGTGGTGTATAGAAATGCTTGTGATTTTTGCACATTGATTTTGTATCCTGAGACTTTGCTGAAGTTGCTTATTGGCTTAAGGAGATTTTGCGCTGAGATCATGGGGATTTTCTAAATATACAATCATGTCATCTGCAAACAGACAATTTGACTTCCTGTTTTCCTAATTGAATATCCTTTATTTCTCTGGCCTGATTGCCCTGGCCAGAACTTCCAGTACTATGTTGAATAGGAGTGGTGAGAGAGAGCATCCTTGTCTTGTGCTGGTTTTCAAAGGGAATGCTTCCAGTTTTTGCTCATTCAGTATGTTGTTGGCTGTGTGTTTGTCATAAATAGCTTTTATTATTTTAAGATGTTCCATCAATAGCTAGTTTATTGAGCATTTTTAGCATGAAAGGTTGTTGAATTTTGTCCAAGACCTTTTCTGCATCTATTGAGATAATCAGGTGGTTTTTGTCATTGGTTCTGTTTATATGATGGGTTACATTTGCTGATTTGCATATGTTGAGCCAGCCTTGCATTCCAGAGATGAAGCCGACTTGATCATGGTCAATAAGCTTTTTGATGTGCTGCTGGATTTGGTTTGCCCGTATTTTATTGAGGATTTTTGCATCGATGTTCATCAGGGATATTGGCCTCAAATTTTCTTTTTTGTTGTCTCTTCCAGGTTTTGGTATCAGGGTGATGCTGGCCTCATAAAATGAGTTAAGGAGGATTCCCTCTTTTGTATTGTTTGGAATAGTTTCGGAAGGAATGGTACCAGCTCCTCTTTGTACCTGTGGTAGAATTTGGCTGTGAGTCCATCTTGTCCTGGATTTTTTTTTTTTTTTTTTTTTGGTTAGTAGGCTATTAAGTACTGCCTCAATTTCAGATCTTGTTATTGATCTATTCAGGGATTTCACTTCTTCCTGCTTTTGTCTTGGGAGGGTGTATGCGTCCAGGAATTTATCCATTTCTTCTAGATTTTCTAGTTTATTTGTGTAGAGGTGTTTATAGTATTCTCTGAAGGTAGTTTGTATTTCTGTGGGATCAGTGGTGATATCCCTTTTTTAATTGCATCTATTTGATTCTCTCTTTATTTGTCTGGCTAGCAGTCTATTTTGTCGATCTTTTTTAAAAAAAAAATCAGCTCTTGGATTTACTTTTTATTTTTTAAAGGTTTTTTTTTTCACGTCTCTATCTCCTTCAGTTCTGCTCTGATCTTAGTTATTTCTTGTCTTTTATTAGCTTTTGAATTTGTTTGCTTTTGGTTCTCTAGTTCTTTTAATTGTTAGGGTGTAGATTTTAGATCTTTCCTGCTTTCTCTTGTGAGCATTTAGTGCTATAAATTTCCCTCTACACACTACTTTAAATGTGTCCCAAAGATTCTGGTAAGTTGTGTCTTTGTTCTCACTGGTTTCAAAGAACATCTTTATTTCTGCCTTAATTTTGTTATTTGCCCAGTAATCATTCAGAAGCAGGTTGTTCAGTTTCCACGTGGTTGTGTGGTTTTGAGTGAGTTTCTTAATCCTGAGTTCTAATTTGATTGCACTGTGGTCTGAGAGACTGTTATGATTTTTGCTCTTTTGCATTTGCTGAGGAGTGTTTTCCTTCCAATTATGTGGTCAATTTTAGAATAAGTGCAATGTGGTGCTGAGAAAAATGTATAGCCTGTTGATCTGGGGTGGAGAGTTCTGTAGATGTCTATATTAGGTCTGCTTGGTCAATAGCTGAGTTCAAATCTTGGATATCCTTGTTGATTTTCTGTTTGTTGATCTAATATTGACAGTGGGGTGTTAAAGTTTCCCACTATTGTGTGGGAGTCTAAGTCTTTGTAGGTCTCAAAGAACTTGTTTTATGAATCTGGGTGCTCCTGTATTGTGTATATATTTAAGATAATTAGCTCTTCTTGTTGCGTTGATTCCTTTACTATTATGTAATACCCTTCTTTGTCTCTTTTGATCTTTGTTGGTTTAAAGTTTGTTTTGTCAGAAACCAGGATTGCAACCCTTGCTTTTTGCTTTCCATTTGCTTGGTAAATCTTCCTCCATCCCTGTATTTGGAGCCTATGTGTGTCTGTACTCATGAGATGAGTCTCTTGAATACAGCATACTGATGGGTGTGAAATTTGGGGTTGAACTTATTTTTCTTTAAGAATGTTGAATATTGGCTCCCACTCTCTTCTGGCTTGTAGGGTTTCTGCCAAAAGATAGCTGTGAGTCTGATGGGCTTCCCTTTGTGGGAAACATGAACTTTCTCTCTGGCTGCCCTTAACATTTTTTCCTTCATTTCAACCTTGATGAATCTGATGACTATGTGTCTTGGGGTTGCTCTTTTTGAGGAGTATCTTTGTCGTATTCTCTGTATTTCCTGAATTTGAATGTTGGCCTGCCTTGCTAGGTTGGGGGAAGTTCTGGATAATATCCTGAAGAGTGTTTTCCAACTTGGTTCTGTTCTCCCCTGTCACTTTCAGAAACACCAATCAAATGTATATTTGGTCTTTTTACATAGTCCCATGTTTATTGAATGCTTTGTTCAAATCTTTTCATTTTTTTCTCTAATCTTGTCTTCTCACTTCATTTCATTGAGTTGATATTCAATCTCTTGATATCCTTTCTTCTGCTTGATTGATTCAGCTATTGATACCTGTGTATGCTTCATGAAGTTCTTGTTCTGTGTTTTTCAGCTCCATCAGGTCATTTATGTTCTTCTCTAAACTGGTTATTCCAGTTAGCAATTCATCTAACCTTTTTTTTAAGATTCTTAGCTTCCTTGCATTGGGTAGAACATGCTCCTTTAGCTCTGGAGAGTTTGTTATTACCCACCTTCTGAAGCCTACTTCTGTCAATTCGTCAAACTCATTCTTCATCCAGTTTTGTTCCTTTGCTGGGGAGGAGTTGTGATTTTTTTTGGAGGATAAGAGGCATTCTGGTTTTTGGAATTTTCAGCCTTTTTGCACTGGTTTCTCCCCATCTTCGTGGATTTATCATTGGTCTTTGAAGTCAATGACCTTCTGATGGGGTCTCTGAGTGGATGTCCTTTTTGTTGATGTTATTCCTTTCTGCTTGTTAGTTTTCCTTCTGACAAGCCCCTCGGCTGCAGGTCTGCTGGAGTTTGCTGGAGGTCCACTCCAGACCCTGTTTGCCCAGGTATCACTGGCAGAGGCTGCAGAACAGCAAAGATTGCTGCCTGTTCCTTCCTCTGGAAGCTTAGTCCCAGAGAGGCACCCGCCAGATGCCAGCCAGAGCTCTCCTGTATGAGGTGTCTGTCTGCCCCTACTGGGAGGTCTCTCCCAGTCAGGATACACAGGGGTCAGGGGCCCACTTGAGGCAGTCTGTCCCTTATCAGAGCTCAAACGCTGTGCTGGGAGAGCCACTTTTCTCTTCAGAGCTGTCATGCAGGGATGTTTAAGTCTGCTGAAGCTGCAGCCACAACTGCTACTTCCCCAGGTGCTCTGTCCAAGGGAGTTGGGGGTTTTGTCTATAAGTCCCTGACTGGGGCTGCTGCCTTTTTTTTTTCCTTCAGAGATGCCTTGCCCAGAGAGGAGGAATCTGGCCACAGAGGCAATCTGGCTGCAGAGGCCTTGCTGAGCTGTGGTGAGCTGCCATGTGCTGTGGTGGGTTCCACCCAGTTTGAACTTCCCAGCAGCTTTGTTTACACTGAAGTAAAACCCACCTACTCAAGCCTCAGCAATGGTGGATGGCCCTCCCCACACTATGCTCAAGCATCCCAGGTTGGCCTCAGATTGCTGTGCTAGTAGCAAGAGTTTCAAGCCAGTGGATCTTAGCTTGCTGGGCTCCATAGGGTTGGGACTTACTGATCCAGGCACCAGAGGGAATCTCCTGGTCTGCTGGTTGCGAAGACCATGGGAAAAGTGCAGTATCTGGGCTGGAGTGCACTGTTCCTCCAAGTACAGTCTCTCATGGCTTCCCTTGGCTAGGAAAGGAAAATCCCCTGACCCCTTCTTCCTGGGTGAGGCCACGCCCCACCCTTCTTTGGCTCACCCTCTGTGGACTGCACCCACTATCCAACCAACCAGTCCCAATGAGATGAACCAGATACCTCAGTTGGAAATGCAGAAATTGCCTGCATCCGTCTAGCTGGGAGCTGCAGACCAGAGCTGTTCCTATTTGGCCATCTTGCCAGCTCCCTATCAAGAGTAGAGATTTCAAAAGACACTAATAAGGGCTTAACTTATTGCTTTGTTGATTGTTTAGAATTAAGAATGTGATGAAAAATATTTAATGTAAGTGAAGCTTAAAAGTACATTACGTCTGTAGCTGTTACATTGTAGACGGCACAAATTACTGGTGGAATACTTTTTTAGTGTTGGAAAGCCATAATCAGATTCATTCAGCAAAGACAGCACTCCCAAATATAATGGTATGCTGGTAAATGATTAACAGTCGGCTCTCCCCCCCCCCCAAAAACTATGTACGTGCATATATGCTTAACTTTACTCTAAATCTTACCTGGTATAAAGGATATGTAGCTCACAGTTTAAGAAAAACAAATACTGTTTTTTTCCCCCTAAATTCCGTAAAGCCAGTTTATTCTCACAGATTGCTTTTTGGTTTTTGTTTTTGAACTCATATCTATCAATACTCAACCTACAATATAACTATGTAAGTATGGTTCCTATGTGAATATTGACCATATTCTTGTGTTGAGTATGATGAAAGTAAAACAGTAAAGACATGTTTCAATACCACTAGATTGGGGATACAATACTCTTCTCTATCACATGCTCCCAGAGGGGCAGCAAAAACAAACAAAAAAACCCTCTGCTCAAAAAAGCAGCTTCATTTCTGCCCAGTAAGGAGTGAGTGTCCTTTGTAGAGTAAGAATTGTCATCTACCACAAGTGTATGAAGACCATGATAGGTGACAGACCCCAGCAGCTGCAAGAACTGCAGTGAAGGTTTGCCTCCCACCCGACACCTTACATTTGCACATTCCCCTCCCTTGGATTTTTCTTTTGTTTTTAATTCAAGTCACATGTGTAACTTGAGAACCTATAAATTACAAAGGGTCTTTTAAACAATGTCAGTATGTAAATATAAAATATAACATTAAATCCCCGTCATTAATATTGAAGAGTAAGTCAATATTTGATAAAAATCGCCTCAGGGGAATGTGCCTTTCTGCCTGGTTTTATGCCTTGCAGACTTATTCAATTATTATTTAATTACCTGGTTAAATGTCATGGCTTACAAAGCAGGGATTATATTAATAATAGCATGAGGTTTATTTTAAACCAGCCCAACATTAGATAGAGCTGATTTTGTTTTACCCTCTCACAGAGCACAGAATTCACATTAGTCTTCTGCACCTGGTTTGGAATGAATTAATTCTATTTAAGCTTTTTCCCCCTCCTGGTCCCTTTTAAAAAAAATCTTCCTCCTGTATTTGTCATATTTTTCTAGTCTTTCAGCTATTCTCCACCCCACCTCTTCTTCTTCCCTCTGGGAGCCTTAATTCCACAGTAAATCAAATACCTTAACAAAGGATTGTGTCTCAAACCCAGAAATAGAAAATAGATGCCGGGTCACAGAACAATCCAGTTTCAAAAGAAGGTGGTGCACCATGCGGGGGCAGCTTTCGAGCCAGCACCTTCTGACTGAATGGTTTGCTGTTGAATTCATCACTGTAAAGTTGCTATAGCAACCGCTCTATCAGAAGGATTTGTTGGCACCTAGATGGACTTTATTTCTCTGACATTCAAGAGGAGGGTGAAGACATCGTTTAATGAGAGGGACTGAGTGACATTAAATCGCTCTCCTTTCAGCTTTATCACATTGGACCAACATTTGGGATATTTTGAGCGTGGCCTTTTGTCAGCCCGAGAGCAGCAGAGGTGCTCTCTGGAGGGGGAGCAAAAATGGGGAGAGGGAGGCAGACCCTGGGGGGGTTGGATGAGACTGGGAGAACAGCTGAAACGTGGTGGACCACGCTGGCCTTTTGTTCTCCACCATCTGTGTGCTGAGGTTTTGGGAGTGGAGCCAAAGCTACATTACCTGTATTGTGCTCCGCGGAGCTGGGGCGCCGCCGTGGTCCTGCCTCAGAGGCAGGGGCCTCCCATAGAATGACAAGGCCATAATAGCCTGGCAAATAAACTATTTGAACATTTGGCTTTATGAATATTGAGCAAAATTCTTCAAATTATGAAAATGACTCTAAGTGAACAGACATCTGAATCCCGTTGCAATCCTAGGGCCACTGATTTGTAATGCTAAGTATGATAATAGTTGTATAAATGGGGAATACTTTTCAAAATGACTGAGCTTCAAAAACTGTACTAAAAGGAGTACTACTCCTAGAGAAGAAATGGTCTGAGTGCTTTCTTTTTCCTTTTGAATTTAAAGGCATACTAAATGATTGCTCATAAAGAACATCAATGCCTTGAATGTCTACGGCTGGATAGAATATATACAAAACATATGTACATATAGTGCCTTTTCAGATACTGAATAAAAAATTATATAGCCTTGAAAAAATTGTAATAAAGCATCATATAACCAGCCTTTCAGAAGGTCAGTTTGGCAATTGATATCAAAATCTTTAAAATTTTGAATAATCTTTGACTCAGCAATTTCACCTCTAGCAATTTGTATGAAGGTAATAATTGATATATGCAAAGTCTTAGCAATAAAAAGTTAATCAGCGTATATAATTAACCTTCAGAAAATCTCTAAATGTAAACCATAGGGAACTATTTAAAACAAATTATGGAATATCCATGTAATAGTACTTTGTAGCCATTAAAATGATGGCAGAAGTACATTTGATAAAATGGAAACAATATTAATAACATAGTACTGAAGGGGAAAAAAGCAGATTTCTACAGAAAATATGTATGGCTAATTCCATTTTTAAAGAGTATATATACATTTAAAAACCAGTTGAGATACAATATTAATGGCTATTATCTGCATGGAGTGGAATTGGATGATTTTATTTTCTTTATGCTTATATATTCTGGGGTTTCAATAATGTTTTCCTGCTGTATCAAAATGTTGTAAAAGTATTGTACAAAGGAAACAATCTTTTCACATTTTTGTTAATCACTTATGTAATTCTTACCCAAGTTATTTTAGAAGGAGGAGAAAAATCCTGGCCAGACATTCCAGCTTCATGTGTCCTGATAAGCTCACATCTACTCTGGGAATTAATGGGACACAGATGTCCAGGTTTTCCTAAATGCAGGGAGATGTGGTATCAAACCCCTACACTGGCAAGTCTTGTTTCTGAGATCCGTGTTTCAACAACCTCCCTGTTTTCTGGGAGAACCAAATTGCTAGAAGCTGTGACACAGGATGGGAAGAATACGGAGAAATGAGGGTAGTTCTGTAAACAGAGCAGAAAGTGTTATAGATGTAGTGAAATTCTAAAAAAGACTGGTTTTATAGATGTCTTGTAGAAAACAGCCTCTCTATTTTATAGTCCTATCCAATATGATACAGAAATAGCCTAGTGAACCTCTGCAGAGTCTCACCTATTGGACAGGAAGACTACCTGGGGAATGATACTCCTTCCCCTCTTTGTGGCCAGCCTCAGGTGTTAGAAATGTTAGAGAGGACACTGGTCCTCTCTCATCTCTCTTCCACCTCAGCCTAGGCAGTCATTGGCAATCAATCAACTGGAGTTTGCATTTAACTGGGACCCAGTATCACTATAAAGGACCATACTCTAATCTTCCTTCATTGCTCTGCACTATGACAAATAACAATACAAGAACCTGGAACAGCTTTACAAACCAGGTGTTTTAGAACGCAAAAGGCAGTGCATTTATTACATTTATTCTAGGAATAAAAACTCATGTAATAGATCTATCCTAACTTGCCATAACCCCTGAAAAAAATATATACATATAAAGCATTTTTAGTGGTTGCTATACTTTGTTACATGTGCTTATTAACCTTGGCAACACTTGCATAAACTTATTACATTAATAGTTACATGAATTTGATTTTAGAAAAATAATCTATCCTTGGAAGGGAAGTGTCATCACCTCCATGTAAACAATATTCCTCTGCAAACAATGCCCTTTATTTTGGCAACGTGTCTTCCTGCCATCTGCCTCGGGAAGCACTTGCCAGAGTTGCAATAATAATTGAGTTACAGAGGGAATTAGGTGTAATGGAGGGGAAGGAAATTGATTGCTTAATTTTTATTAACAGAAAGAGAAAATTGTGGTGCCCTGCCGTGAACCGAAATGAAACAAAGAGGAAAGATAGAGAGATGACTCCAGGTGGCAGGAATGTTCCTGCACAAACAGGAGCAATCCTGCAGGGAGGGTGAGAAGAGGCCAATGCTAACCTAGCTGAAAGAGGCGACTGGAGGGGAAGCAAGGGGGCAAAATAGCCCTGGCTGAGGTGATGTGGCTTTGCTCACTGAGGAAAGGACATGGACACCTGGAGACCATTCACTTCTGCTGAGAAGAGTAGTTGAGCTCTTACTGCATTCTGTCTGTCTTAAAGGTCAAGGACCACACATCTTTGCCAGGCTGAAGCTGGAATCTGGAGTGTATGTGCATGAGTGTATACAATGAGCGACTTCTGAGTCTTGCCCTCCCTGAATGCAACAGCGTCTCTAAGGGAACTGAGCAACTATAAAGCCCTAGATGGATTAATGGAGGTCATTCAGACTTCACCAGGACTAGGCTGCATCCTCTGGGCAATCGTGTCCCGGGCCGTGAATAGCACAGGCTGCTGGAGCTGAGTTGGGCCCCCTTCTGATCCTGGAGGGAGCCCCACTCTACCTTCCTATGAAGTCAGTTTCCTTCCTCTCTCAGGGCAGCTGCTGGCCCCGATAACCTGCCTGTACCTCCCTGGAACTCGCTCTAAGCTGGGTATCAGTTTCACATGTTTGGTCTGTGAGATGTAGGAAGGAAGTAGACCTCCTGGATATCGGGTGAGATGAGCAGTTGGCTTGGGGAGAGAGGCTCAGATGATAATATCGCAGGATCATTCAGTGCATTTAAAGCTATGCCACACTGTCAATTGCACACAGAATGTGGCTGTGTTTGGTCCTGTGTGAGGGATGCACAGGCTTGAGTGTGGAGAGAACTGAAGCAGTGCCTCCAGCCCCTAAGGATTCCAGTCCCCTGAGCTCCCTCCTGGCAGACATCATGATTATGAGTAGCAAGTGCCTAGGCTTTTCAGCTGAGAACTATGTAAGTAGATTCTCAATACAATTGTGAACAGACCTGTTTGCTAAAGAAAAGGCTGTAAATCACAATTTGCCTCCCACAGGAGAAATACAGAAAAGAATATGTTTAAATTATAATTTAGGGGAGAATCTGATAAAGTGGAGCCCAGCAACCCAGCAAGGTAGATAATATTTATAAAATGGGGTAGGAAGAAGTTAAACAAATGGGACACATGCATCTGATACATTAATAGCTAAAAGTAATGCTTTTGAAGTCTATTTAAATGTGTGAAAATCTTCACAATATAAAAGTAAGTTATTAAGAGGATTTAAACTGCTAGCATATAGCATGAACCCAGTTAGACTAAGTGAAACACAAAGAGAAATAGAGGTGGAAAAAGACTGAGAAAATATACAAAATGTTAACACAGGCTAAGTGAGGATGATGGGATTATGAATGTTTTTTATTTTCCTTTTTTTTCCTCTGATAATCCCAATTTGCTAAAATGATCATGTTTTACTTAAGAATCAGCAAACCTTTAATGCCATTAGGTCAGAGAAATTTTTCATTACCAATTTTGGAAAGGTGTGGAGAGCAATGAAAAGAATGAATTTATTAAATTGCAACAGTTCGGAATATGTAGTTCTGTTTCACAGCGTTACCTGTATGATTCAGATATTCTTAGGCCTGGGGCCTCAGTTTATAGTGCTCTTCCTTATATTCTGTTATTATCGGGTTCTCCGGTTCAGTCGGTTTCCTTGGGTTTTCTGAACATGATCATGTGTGCAACTGGATATTGTCCAAAGACTGATGACCCTTAGAACATCCTTTGTTTAGGTAGTTCTTACTTACAAACTATGCCATGACTTAAAATATGTAGTTTAAAATGCTGGCCATTCAAGGTTGCCTTCAGCCAAGCCTTCCCTGAAATGTTTACTGTGGAGAACATTGAATTTGTGGTTAGAGTTTTACCTCAAAATGTAATCTACAGACCCCAAGATTCCCATCTTCCAACTGTGTCATGAAATTTGAGTGATCTAGGCCATTAATTATACCGTTCCTAATTGTCTCGAAGACTTCTGGTTGTAATGTAGATTTCCCTGTGGGGCAGAGACCAACAAGATTCTTGGCCTCCAGAAGACACTGTGCTCCCCACAATTTTTTAGTAGCATCTCATGGCATGAGCTAACTCATATTCCTTCCCATTCAGACTTCTCAATGCAGACAGTAGTTACGTGAAATAAAATTGGCATCCTAGGCTTCCTAGGACTCACTGACCTGACCTGCTAACCCCAAGCATCCAGGAATGTCCCCCAGCTAAGTCCAGCTTAATCCAGGACAGAGGCAATCATTCCCAAGTCCTAATTACTCAGCAACTAGGGTGACACTTCATCAAAAACTTTTTAAAAATGAAGGTATACGACTACTCATAGTACCACAAAATGTAAACCCCCCGTGTGCATCAGCTGAAGAATGGATACATAAAAATTGCTATTTTCACACAAACAGCAAGTAAACTGCTTGACAGCAAAGAGAATGAATGATCTACAACTCTGTGCAATACTTTGGAAGACTTCCACAAATATACTGTGTAGAGAAATCAGACAGAAGAGCACGTAGGTATTAGCCTACTCGTACATTATAGACAGTGTACTTTTAAAGCACAAAAACAACCAAAGCCAATTATGGTGATAGAAGTCAGGATAGTGATCATTTTTGTGGATGGGGAGAGCAAAGAGGGGCTTCTGGGTGGTGGTAACGTTTTGTTTCTCAGGCTGGGTGCTGGCTGGTACAAGTATGTTCAATTCATGGGGGAAAAAAGTCCTCAGGCTCCGTACTTAGAATATATGCACGTTATATAGACATATATATACACACACATATACAATATATGCAGTAATCTAAGATTAGGAATTGGAGGTTGGACCAGAGCAGGTGCCACAAATCTGGTTAGTTCTTCCATAGGACACTTGGCTCCAGCTCTGCAGGGTTTCCCTGCAGCTTGTGGTGGGGACCATTTTGGATGATGAAGGAGCACTTTATACAGAAGAGCAGAAGCTGCATTTGCAGGCCTCTTTTATTCTCCAGCACTGAGCAGGGCTTACCCACCCATACATTACCTTAAACAGGAGCTTGGTGAGCACTTTCAGAGACGACTGCCTAAGCAAATGGACAAACGCAGGAGGGCACTGTGGCATGCCTGTGTAAGGGCACTGACTGTCTATACAACAAGACTCTGTGGTTTCCTGGGCTGCAGAGGTCTGCCCTGTAAGCGTCAGCCCCTGTCATTGATACCTGCCCTCTTGGCTTTGGAGCTAGACTCACCCTAAATTCCAGTTTTCCTACTTATAAGCTTCGTGGCCCCAAGAAGGTCATTTCTCCAGGCCCCATATCTCTAAGATGGTGATAATATTATTAGGAGTGTTTGACCCATAAGGTGCTCAATCTACAAGATGTTCAAATAGTAGCTTTTAGTACTATTATCATCCCCATTCCCTTCCCCCCATTAGAAACTGATATTTCTGGCCTGAAGAGCCAAGCATATGGTCTCATAGAAATGCTGGCTGTCAGGAGATCAGGGAAATTAGCATGTACCTTCCTTTTGCAATATGAGGGAAAAGGATCCAGGCTCTAAAAAGCTAAAGAATTATCCCAGAACGTCTCCCCCCAGCAACTCAAAGCCAAAGCCCAGGGAAAGCAGCATTCTGGGACAATGGATTCAGACTTGCATATCACTGGCTTTCTCGGGCTTCTCCCTTGTGTGATAGACTCACGAGAAACAGCGGCATGTTACCATGCGCAGCTCTGAGAGACAACCACAGGCATTGTCAAGGTACACATATCTATGCTGTGGAGGGTAGCACTGAGCCCCTGACATTCTCAGAGAACAGTTGAGTGATTATACTACAGTTAGATGCAACTGAAGCCAGCTGTATTTGCCTGGGAGGAGAACGGAGAGAGGCCTTTGCAGAAAGGAGATCTTGGAGCCGAATGCTGGGCCAGACAGCCATGCCATGAGCTCACTGTCTTTGGCAACCCATAGAAACAGTGCTCCAAAAACAGCAGCTGCCAGGAAGCTCTGCAGGAAGCAGCACCACCCACAGCATCAGGAAAAAGCCGTGAGGGTCAGGGTGGGCCCAGGACAGGATCCTCAGCCTTGGCGCAGTCAGGACACCCTCTGATCGCTTGCCTTGTGCTTCCTTTGGGTCTGAAGATGCCCAGAGCAGTGCTTGACTGCAAAACTTGCTTCATATTATCTAATTATAAAGAAGGAAGTCCTAACAATAAAATCTCTTCCACTTTACTAAGATATTAGGGTCATTAATAGGAGTAATCTCCCTTCTCTAAAATCTTGAACACGGAGCATATTTGCATTGGAAGGGACTCGAGGATTGCTTGCATCTGATCTTGCATTGTATAGATGTGGGAAGGAGATGTGATTAATTGCACCCAGTTGAATAGCAGAGAGGGCAGGAAAGAGACTCAAATCCAAAGTGATTACTGGTCAAGTTTATACTCTATAATCCCCCCACTGCCTCTTTCTCACTTAGCAAATAAAACACCTACAATTAAATCATCAATTTTAGGGATAAAAGTCCTCAGTGCAAATGGGACCTCCAACCATGGTGGGCCGAGGGAGAAACAGAGCTGGCTCAACCAGCCCTTTCCATCCCAGTCGGGGCACGTTATTTCGACTCTTGGTGCCTGCACTGGAAAGCAAATATTTCCTTCAACTATAGAGGAGTAACTCCAGGATTAATAAGCTAATGCAGAGGGCGATGAACGCTGCTTCATGGTGTGTGGCTTTGTAAGTGAGCTAAATCAACATCAGCAGGCCCTGCAACCACGGAACATGAACCCTGATGAGATAATTTCCTTCTTCACGGAGAAGGCCTCCAACCTAATGAAAAGCTATAGATCCCTCCTGGAGACAGCACAGTCCGCAAAAACGCTATAGCACTTATACAATTTGTAGTGACTCTGTACACATTTATTAAGAACATTCCTTCTCCCCACCCCACCCCATTACTCAGAATAACATGGCATATTTATTAAGCCTTCTTATGTGTCAGGCACTGTCCAAAGGGATTTACATGCATTTTCTCATCTAATCCTCCCAAAAGTCCTGTTAGGGAGGTAGCATTTTTATTGCCATTACACAAATAATAAAATGGAGGTGCAGGAAGTGTAAGCAGCTTCCCTGGGTAACAGAGCTGCTAAGTGGTGGCACCTGAATGTGAGCTCAGGTGAAGCCTGGACGTTCCACTGTGTGCTGGCCCAACCCATTCCAGCGCCATCACATTAGTCTCCTTAGGGTAACGAACACCACCAGAAAAGCAGAGGCCTCGAACCCAACAGCAGGGGTTTGAAGATGGCCTTCAGGTTTTTAGCTTTTAAAAAAGCTGAATGGAAGGGCAAGAGGGAAGATAAACTTAACAAAATATTGACAACATGAGTACATGGGAGGACAGTGCAAAGGGACAGCTCAGGAGTTTTGAAACTCATATCCTGTTTAAAACCAATATACTTAAAGCATATTTCATGGTACTAAAGTTATAGGACATAAAATTCAATCACTCTTGTGGACAATTGGATGAAATGAACACAAACACAGCATATTCCCTGAACAAACATTCCCCACATGGTGTGGTTCCTGTGGAAACAATAAAAATAATCCAATTTAGTTATGCAGAGTTCACCTTCCCCTGCCTGTTATTAGTGCTGCTACAATGAGGGAAGTAGGGAAAGAACTATAAACTGCCAACACAGAACCACATCTGGTCCCCCGTGAGGACCAATTCTCTCATCTACAATTTCCAACTCTATCTCTTATTATAGATATTTAACCTTCCTTAATCTAAGGTCCCTCGCCACTAATCCTGTGATTCGTTTCTATTTCCATTCCATAGTCTAGAGCATAAAATAGATGCTTAAAATATATTCGCTGATTGATCTGGCCTGTTTTTGTTTAGTATTTGTTTGTGAATTCATAAAAGGACTCTTTGTCCAGGAAAAACGGCAGAAGCTTGAAACTGAAAACTAGAGGTTCTAAGTGAATGTCCTGGGCAGTAGTGAGAGCTGTTCACATAGGTAGGCACCTCTCTGCAGCTTTTACCACTAGCTGGCAGGGCAAGTCCTATTATTACCAGTCAAGAATCCCTCCCCCAGCCCATAAACAGACTGGGAAAAGAGACAGTTGCTGGAAACGCACATTTATGGGGCATGAGTGTTTAACAGGGGAATGAATTTCTTAATTCAAGTGGGGAATAGGAGAGCCCCAAGAGAATCATTTTTAGAGACTTTGGTGTACCTACAAGAAGGGATAGCTGGCATTTCATAACCCAGATGAGACATTTGCTTACCCAGTGGGCTAGATGCCCCATCTTTGTGCCATCATAACAGGACAAAAAGACTTGGAGATGCCAGGTGTGAGGAGGGGCATTAGTGAAGCTCTCTAACCTTCACCTGTGATGTGAGGTTGGTTGCTGGAGGTCTCGGGGACACAGCAGAAGGGACCTGGACTTGACTCATATTGTCTGTCTCCTATTTAAGAGGATTGCCTGCTGTTCAGGGCATTCCAGCAGCAAAGGGCTAATAAGACCAGTCATGCTGAGAGCTAAAAGTGGCCAAGCTGGAGTTAGGTCTCTCATGTCACAAAAAGGCCTTCCAGTCTTCTGTAGAACTCACTGTGCAACTCCATGACAGAGCTAGCCTCTAAACACTGGCCATAGAGACAACTGTTGACAAACCAGTACTTCCATTTCTGGAACCCCAACTGGGATGCACTGCAATTCAGTTCTGATGCTAACTACCTGGAGTTAGTATCAGAAGCCACAGGTTTGAGGATGTGGCTCCCAGTAAGACTTTTGTCATCAGAAGAAGACTTCAGATCTTAAGACTTCAGATGTCAGCTGCACGTGGGGGTCCCAGGCCACTCACATTTTTTATCAACTAGTTACAAATTAGGTTCTCACAACTCCCTCTGGTTTGATAACTCACTAGAATGTCTCACAGAACTCAAAAAAGTGCTGTGCTTACCATTACAGTCTTATTAGAAAGGCTACCCATAGGGCAAGTTCCAAGAGAAAGTGTAGTCAGGACACATCACACTCCAGGCACATGATGATACGCTAGCTATCACTATTTATTTAAGGCACATTGGTGTGTGTTCACCAACTAGGAAGCTCCACTGAGCATCAGTGTCCAGATATTTTTTTGGAGTGTCATTACTAGACACAATTGCTTAAGTCATTGGCCAAGTGATTTAACCCAATCTCCAGCTCCTCTCCCCTTCCTGGAGGTCAGGTGGTATAAAGTTCCATTTCTCCAGCCATGTGGTTGGTCTCTCTGGTGACCAGATCTTATCCCAAAGCTATCTAGGGACCCATCCGAGTCACCTCATTAGCATAACAAAGATATTCCTATCATTCTGGAAATTCCAAGAATTTGTGAAACTGCCTGGAACTGGGGACAAAGAAAAATATTTCCCATGATACCTCACCAGTGGTAGCCAGAGATATAGCCACACCAACCAGAGATGACTGTGACCTTGCACAACTAATTAGCAAGAATTTTTTAAAAACTCTGTTCTTCTTCCCTGCCCTCAAACTAGAACTAGAACCAGACAAAGGAGAAGAGAGTGGTCTGTAAATGGGTGCCTCTCCATTCTAAGGCTCTTAAGCCATAGGTCTAGTCTGGACTGAAAGAAGGAATGAGCTCTGAATCAGAGAGACTGATATTTCAAACTGAGCCAAACTACATTTTAATAACTGAAAAAGACCCAAAATTTGAGATTTTTTCCCCCACCATATTAAGTGATGGGAAAATCAGATTTGACAGCCTGGTTGAAAGCAGAGGCTAGAAAGATAAAACGGTTTCATGTTTAAATCATACTGAGCTTAACACTCACTTATAGCCATTTATAGCTGCTAGGATGGTTAATATAAAAAAGATGGAAAACATCAAGTGTTGGCAAGGATGCGGAACTGCCAGAACTCTCATACACTTCTGGGGAGTGCAAATTGCTGCAATGTTATAGTGAACTCCAAGTTTCTCTTCAAAGAATCGGTATGTCAGTATGTTCAGCTCTTATTCTTTAATTCTCCATTTTAAAGTTTAGCTTCCTGTAATTCTAGTAAATAAACTTCTCCATCGGTTCTAATCAGTAGTTCACATCTGCTCCCCCTCCCTGCTCCTCCATCCTGACTCATCCCGGTCACCTGATCACCCCTGGCTACCTGCTCTAACGCGCCCATAACTGTCCTTCCCACCAAAACACCCACCCTGCCACTCCAGCTCAGACCCTTATTCTTTCTAAAATAGCCGATCGGGATTAGTCTAGCTTGCATGGCCTAACCCTAGTCAATAGGGGATGACACAGCAATAGGGACAATCCCTGTCAGGCATAAGTACCCCTTCTCAACTTGTCCAAGCATGTGGCAGCCATCATTGTTCCATCCGTGAGCCCCACACTGTTCTATAGAGGTAAATTGCCTTGCTAAGAGGACATATCTTTGAGTGCTATTTCTTTTGCAGCATCAAAATTTTACTTATAATAGCAATCACTTTGAAAATACTTTTGGCAGCATCTATAAAAGCTGCATACCACATGACCCAGCCATTCTACTTGTATGGATGCACCCAACAGATACTCATTCATGTGTTTACCAGAAGACGTGTACTATAATACTCATGGCAACACTATAATAACCCCCAATTGAAGAATATCCAAATAGCCATTTGGTAGTAGAATAAAGAATAAACTGTGGCATGTTCATAAATGGAATACTACACAGCAGTGAGAATAAATAATCCAAGACAACATGCAACAGTGTGGATGCATCCCACAAACACTGAGAGAAAATGCTAATAGGCAAAACAAATCTACGATGTTGGAGACAGGATAGTGATGTGGAAGGTGAAAGTTGAAAGGAATATGATAGGGGCTTCTGGATGGTTGGGTGCTGAATACCAGGGGTGAGTTCCATTTGTGAAAGGGATATATACACTTTTCAGTACATAAATTATAATCAAAATGTTTTTGAAGGGAAAGATAAAGTAAATCAAAGGGTAAATTGCTGACAAGACATTCTCTACTGGATCTGAAACAGGAGATCTGTGGGGGGTCAGCAGTAGCTCCAGGGACTTGCTACTCCCTTCATTTCTTCCACATGCACTACGTGGCCTTTCTCATAAAAGCCTTTATGAGTATCTGCATCTTTCTTTTCACTTCTTCCTAGTACTTGGTAGCCCCAATTTTGTAGGGGGTCTTAGTTGATTTCTTTTGGCTAATTGCCAGCGTTTCAAGAAACAGAGTTTTTGTTGGTCATCATGGATCAGGACACTGCTTATCAAAGGCAGGGGCTAAGGATGAGGCAGTTTCAGCTTAAAAGGGAATGTAGGGTATGACAAGCCTTACAAAGCAGTCACTGGTGTGCCCAATACACTTGCCCACCTCACAGGGTGACATAAGTTTCAAAGAATATCATGGATGAAAATAAAGGCTAGCAGTTGTACTTTTCTAAATTCACTGATGGAAAAATTAGACATGCAAAATTTCTATGTATACAATGAATCCTTAAAAAGTATATTGTATATTATCTGTTGAAAGATCATTAGTTTGTTGTGTTTCTGAACATCTTGTAGGCAGAAGTAATAGCAACTTTTGTTATGGACTACTATTTCAAAGATGACGATATAGCAATCAAGCCCCGAAGATACGATGTTCCCTCTGGAGCAAGGGGCAGATTTATTTGTAGCCTGCTATGAGGACTCGGGTCTCCTTCCTTCAAGAGGAATCTTGACAATTTATTTCCTGAAAAACAATTTGCGGCATGTGCAGGTGTCACTTGGCCCTCATTACTTCACCCCTGTAGGACTTAGGGCTTAGGAAACTGACACAGGAAAATGGTGATACTCTAGCTATAGGTATTATTATAAGTAATAAAATGTCTTTTGTCTCGGAACCAGGAGTCTTATGTCATCTGGCAGCAACCATGAAACTGGCAGGCTAAATTATCATTTTGCCAAGTCGGGTAAAATCTCAGATCCTTTATCATTCTTGACATCATCATGCTTCCTTGTGCATATATTGGAAAAACAATGCATCTGTCTAGAGATAATATTGGCAGAGTGGAGTAATTGCAAAAACCCACTTACAGCATTCTTTCCTCTGGCCTGGATATAGCCATATACTTTATATTTTCTCTGTACATCAGTACTTTAAACTTTTCAGTGTCAATTGCTTTCACCAGTTTACCCTCAGGTGAGACCTGCACAACCATGCTGTGGTCCACCCCACTGTACCTTTCATACAGCATCTGCCAGGGCAGCCAACATTGTTCATATGTCTTCAGCTGATCATTCACCATAAATCTCGACTCTTTCTTCAGTGCTCCACCAACTGCTGCTCTGCTGTAACTTTGATTATTTTTTCATTAACATTGTGCAATTTGTCTTTTTGTCATCTCAATTTACTGGTTTCAGTTCCTTTCTCTAATCTGTCAGTCAAACTTGAGCTATATTTAACCTTACCTTTCAGTGCTCAGGCTTCTCTCTTTACAGCTGCTCTGTAGAGGAGCTCACTGGGTTCTTTTCCCAGCTAATATAATGTTATTTGGAGTGGCGCCTATGGGGCTTCTATAGGCTGCCACTTAATTCTCCACTCTCATTGACAAGAAATCTCTGATTTCCTCCTGATCAGTTTTAACATTGTGGTCATGTATTCTGTTTCCTTATAAGAACCAAGAGCCAAACTCACATTTCATGGTATAACCAGTGCGCAATTCTAACAATGGAAAGTACATGCTGTTTTTTCCAAACCACTGACTCCTACTTTGTTGCTGACCCTTTAGTATTTCCTAATGTTTCAGATTATTTTCAAGGTGCTTCATTTGTTACTGAGAGATTCTTTTCCATATCATTTTTTTCTGTTCCAGCTATAATTTTACTCCTAAATTTCTCACCATACAAAAAAAGGTGACAATATCAGGATGGTGTTTTAGCTTCCTCTCAATGAGTAATTAATTATACTCAGTATGGGCTGGCCTAATGTTTCTGAAGTAGTTTTAGGTTGAACACTTTTTTACTAAGTCAGAAAAAATAACTTTTTATTTAACAGTCTTTTCCAGCAAAATAGAAAGCTTTATTATAACTTCTATGTCTTAGACTTGCCCTACAGTCCAGTAGGAATTAAATTAGTAATAGATTTATAAAATTAGAAATGATATCTGAGACTTAGAGTTGATATGGCCCTTTCCTTGCCTAGTATCTCAGTAGTATTTTACTGATGTCAACTCCTATACATTCAAAATTCTCCCTTCAGGAAGTTAGCTTAATTAGCTGGTGGGCTTAAGAGACCAGGCTGCAGTGCATGGTGGGGCTCAGGCAAGCTGAGTCTGAGCTGAGTTCTGGAGTCCTACAGCTCTGGAGCCCTGTGCTGGACTAATTTATACTCAAGGGTAAAAATTAAGTTTACTCCTTGGTAGCTGGCCAGCCTGTTGCACAGTGTTAAAGCTGGGAACGCAGACTGCAAAGCTCCAGTATGCTCACGATGTGCTTGCTATGTACGCTGTGTGGTATGGAAATTGCTGCTGGGGTTTCTTACCTGAACATTTGTCTCAAGTGTACGTTTTATGTGACTTTTAGCAGAAGATACATTCATGAAAATAGGTATAAATGACTATTAATTTGGGGCCCAAATTAAAAACCAATTTCTCTACTCAATTATATACATGTTTCAACATCTTTGAGTATTCCATTTCTCTGTGAGGTTTATCTTTAACTGAAATCATTAGTAACTGGCTTTCACTATGACCTCATGGTACGCTGGATCCCATTACAACGTACTGAATCTCGAAGTAACCAAGCATCCATCCTAAAGGAAGGGTAGAAGAATTTTCTTCTCTCTTGTTCTCCTGGGTTTTCTTGTGTCTAAATTTCCAGTGTCCAAGACTTCTTATAATTTTCTCTCTCCATTGCACAGCTGAGTTACAGGGGGCCCTGAAAGATGTCTTTGTTGGAAAGTCCTATGGATACACAGAGCCTCATTATAGTTGGGCCCTGGAAATCTGAATTGCCAAAGAGAGTGAGCCACCTAGAGCAGCATGATGCCGTAATATCTCCATTATGCTGGGGACACCATTACAGTGGCCTTGTACTTCCTCATCTAACTCCTCAGCTGGTAGAAAGCTCTTGTCTTCCATAGATCCTTCTGCAACTCTGGGCAACTGTGGTGGTTACTGAGATAGTCTGGGAGAGCTGGCAATGAAAATGCCATCCTTGAAATAGGCCCTGATGACACATCACAAATTGGTAGTGATAAAGTAGCAAATTTGCATTTCAAAATGGAACCAAGTGTTTAAAATAACAAAGGAATGACCTTGTTTCTCCATTTGGGGACAAGGTACCCATCAAAAATATTCTACTAAATTGTTCAACTCCTGCGAGGGCAAATAAAAGAGCATACAATAGTTATTTGATTACTATCTATGATATGCTTTTGTAAAGTAGTTTCAGAAACAAAGTTAATAAGTACTGTTAAGTCAATAAATCTGATATAAATAAGTGTAAACATCACTTACTAGACATGAGAAACTATATAATAATGTAAAATACAATATGCCAACAAGAGTTGCAGAGTGGAGGATTCCATTTTCCATCACTGTAGATACTGAAAAAGACTGAATTATTTAAGTGTCTCCTCTTGGGAATTAAATCTGATCTGGAGTACATAGTCAACAAATATTTGTTGAATAAATCTGGAATGAGAAGCAAATAGATGTCCTCAATTATGACAGCAAATCACAAATTCTAATCTTCTCAAAGACTAACTTCCATGCCAATCTCTTTGCCATGTCCCTAAGACTGTCATTGAAAAGGAACACCAAGGACTGCCCCGTGGCTGAGCTCAGCACAATGGAGAGGGTGGGGCTATTTTAGAGAATTTTTTGAGGAGAAATAGGGGCAAGATTTGAACCTAAGAAAGGTCAAAGGTAAGAACAAGTAGAGTACATAATTTTATCTTTGCATTGTTGTGGTGACAGTGAGTTTTGTCTGCATCAGTTTCAGTTAGAAAGGAATTTGTAACAAAACATGGATTCTAGTTCATGCCAGGAAGGTGAATCCTGGCAAACTCTGGACATCAACTTGTGTTTTTAGCACTGAGTTTTACAATGCCATGTTAAATCCTAACCCTGTGGTTGTAGGAGTCCTATATTATAAACTAATTCTAGGATGTAATAAGTGGCTGTCTTATGAGTTATGAAACTGGACATATTGCGTAGCCTTGGCCATTTTATTCAAATCAAGGTTATAAAGCGAGTATAAATAAATTAACCGTTAAAAGATGACATCCGTCTGCTTATAACTATGTTTCAGTTATTTACCCAGGATGATGGGTTTTCATAATTCAGGTACACTTTTTATGCTCCTTTTTTCCTTGTGATAAACAATTTACTTGTGCAAGGTAGTTGGCTGATATTAGGGTTTTTTCTGTGGTCATACTGTGTGACTGGGCCATGCCATACTTGGTCTCATTATCTTGCCCTCCTCAGGACAAAGTTTTAACCAACCAAAGACTTGGGCCAACTGAAATAATTGCTGTTTTTTGTCTACCAAAGATTCTAGGCAATAATTAAATAGCTCAGTGAAATATGTAGCTTCCCGTACTCAGCGGCTGAGGATACAACTTAAATAATTGTCAGTCAATTCCTTAATTCATTTTTATCTTCAAGGGCCAGCTCTTTCAGCAGCTGTGTCAATAACTAAAATATTAACCAGAGATGTGGCTCCCTGAGATTCCTCTGCCCCTCTGACAAAGGGTCTGTGAACAAGCTGGGAGATCTGGGATGGAGCCGAGGCAAAGCAAATAATTTGCATTTGAGAATTATTCAAGCTTTGAATAATCTGGAGTTGATTTTTCATTTGAAGAACATAGAGCAAGGAATGCTGTGTATCTTTTTTTTTTTTTTTTTTTTTTTAAGAAGAATTGTTTTCAGGGGGCATTGCATTCTACTTCTGTTCTTCAGGATGGATCACACACTCAAAGACTAGAGGGACCAGGCAGGTAATGTGACTAATCGAAGCCACTGAGGAGGGGCTGCGGCAAACCATAGAACCAGGGAGCTCATATTCATCTGAAGAGGCAGCCTGGCCTCGGGTCCAGGCAGCAGTTGGGTTTACTGTAACCAGATTGTCCACTGATCAAAAAGCTAGGAATCTTAACTTTTTAATCAAATCATCCGAGTTTTAAATGCTAGTACATAATTCAAAAAAATTTTAAGTGCTCTATGAGCCAAATAAAATATGAGTATAGAATAGATTCAACCCATGGGCCACCAGCTTGCAACCTCCGCCTTAGCATGTCCTTGTAATTTCTGCTGACACCCACGTTTCACTCTGTTTTTTTCAGACTTGCTGTAAGTTGCTATTTAGTGTGGGGAAAATGAAACATATTGTTACCATGGTAGCCTAAGCATTTTCAATAATGAGTAGAGATGATTTATATTTAAACAATGTGGATATGGAATGATATAGAACTTATAAGTTAAAAATATACCAAATTACTATTTTCTTAGGAAAAACGAGCTACACTGCTTTAATTCTATCCTGCATAGAATCAGTCTTAGAAACATTTTTGATTCAATAAAATCAGAAACCATATATGTAAGCACTTTCCCTTTAATTTTAAGCCCTGTGTATATCTAAAGGAAATACAATATATCAATTTCTGGTTCATTTACATTAAATCATTAAAATGTTTTATATAACCCTTTTGATGTCTAAGATGCTTTTGGAAGTCATTCAAAAAATGTTCTAATCCTTTTCCCCTGTAGTCATATTTTGACCAAAATAAAAGTTCAAACACCAAAGGATTCTACTTCTAGGCTATAACTCAGAACTTGCAGAGTCTGTGAATTCTGCACTATAACCTCAAACTTGCAGATTCTGTGAATTCTATACAGATAAAAAAAAAAATCTTTCTCTAATTATCACATTTATTCCATCCTAGAGAAATGATGAAATAAATTCAAGTAAAGAATTCCCATTTTTTCATCATGAGACATAGAATCTATCCGTTTGAAATATGGCTCTGAACTGAGGTCAAAGTCTTAGATTCTTAAAATAGCATAAACTTGGTCACACAGCTCAGCTACTGCTAGCTGTTCCTCTGAATGCACATATAACTGGGCCTGAAAAGATGTGCCATATGGGAAAGAAATATATATTTATGAGATGA
This sequence comes from Ateles fusciceps, assembly GCA_036589455.1. NCBI lineage: Eukaryota > Metazoa > Chordata > Mammalia > Primates > Atelidae > Ateles > Ateles fusciceps. The sequence continues at coordinate 740,536 of JAZHEH010000952.1, read as the reverse complement.
TTCTTTATGCAGAGAGGACGTGCATTGCTGTATGCTCATATTCAAGCAGACAAAGTAGATCTTCTGTGAGAGATGGAGTTATCCCCCACATTACCAAGAGCTGTCACTTAAAATACAATTTTGATTAATGTCGTTTGCAAATTGAATACTGACTTGGTTCCTTTCCTTTCAACAGGAAATGCAGATCTGTAGGGATACAAAGAACATGTGTAAACCCTTGGGAATGGACAATGATGAAATGACCCAAAACATGATTACTCCTTGCTACTTCCTGAAATCTGTTCCTCAAATCCCCAAACTAACAGTTCTCCGAATTTATGGTTACAAAAGTGTTCAAGGGTTTTCATACCCTTCGCCTGGCTCCACAGAAAGTGCGGAAGGGAGGGATTTTAAAGATGTGCACAAGTGGGTCAGCCAAGGTTCACTTCTTGAGATCTTCCAGATATTTATTAGGAGTTCATGGGAGGGGATGTTCATTTCTGTAGACACAGGATGGATTTTCAAAATGTAAAGTGCAGGTACTTTTAAGTCTCTGGCTAGACTGAGATAAGCATGTCTGCTAATGATGGGATTGTTCAGATGTAGCCTGTCTAGTTTACCCAGAGGCCACCAAGCAAAACCAGAGTAGCAGTGGGAGGCATGCCAGGAAGTTGACATTGAAGGGACTTTCCCAGGCTCCAGAGGCAACAATCGGGTGAGCCCATCATCTCCATAAGGGGGGGATATGCTGACCAACTGGAAGCTTGGGGATTGTGGCTAATATGAGCCCAGCACCTAGCCCAGCATCAAGGGAGAAGGCCATTCTAGGGGAGCGTGTGAAATATGTACACCTTGATGCCATCATGCTTGTTTCCTGGCTTTAATGGGGCTGAGCATGCTTATAAACAGTTGGACCATTAGCAAATGTTTATTTGCTATTGTGTATGTAAAGCACTATGCTAGGCACTGGTGCCGTCCAGGGCAGCCTGGCTAGGGTTGTTTTCTTTGTTTGCCCTTCCACCACCTATCCTGATACACGTCTCTCTACATATAGCAAGAACAAGAATATGTGTGCTCTTTCCTTTCCATCTTTCCAGAATCTTTTGTTTGTGGCCCTTTTCCTAAATCAATCAGAGGCATACACATTCCTCAGAGAAAAATTAAAATTGTTATACGAAAGACATGTTTATCTTTTTCAATTTCTCAAATCAGCTCTCTTCCTCTTGTTAAATTGAGGTATAACATGCCTACAGTGAGTGCCCTAATCTCAAGCACATGATTCAGTGCATTTTTGTAAACATATATACCCATGCAACTACCACCCACATCAAGATATAAACATTCCCACAAGCTCCAGAAGGCTCCCTTGGCCCCGCCTCAGTCAATACCAAGCCACTCTCGAGAGTAACTTCGATCCTAACATCTATCACCATAGAGTAATTTGTCTGTTCCTGAACTTCATGTAAATACAATCTTACAGGATGTACTTTTTTATTGGTTTCTTTCACTCACCATAATGTCTTCTAGATTTATCTGTTTGGTGGAGCAGTAGTTCATGTTTTTATTGATGTGTAGTATTTCGTTGCATAAATATGTCACTATTTATCCATTGTACTGTTGATGGATATTTAAGTTATTTCCAGTTTCTGACTCTTAGGAATAAAACTGCTGTGGGCATTGTTGTGAATGTTTTTGTTGGATGTAAATGTTTTATTTCTCTTGGGCGTAAGTCTAGGAAAACAATGTATGTTTGGTTTAAGTAGATATGCCAAGCAGTTTTCCAAAGTGATTGTACCATTTTCTCCTCCCACCAGCAATGTATGAGCATTCAGTTGCTCTCAACCTTGCCAAAAATCAGTTTTGCCTATCTTTTTAAAATTGTAGTGTCCTGGCAAGTGTGTAACAGTATTTCATTTCGGTTTTAATTTACGTTATCCTGATGACTAATAATGTTGAATAATTTCTATATGGTTATTAACCCTTTAAATATATTCTCTTTATGCAGTGCCTGTTCAAGAATACCTGCTTCAGTTGTTTTTCTTATTGATTCATAGTTCTTTATATATCATGAATGTCGATCTTTCATTAAGCATGTATACTGCAAAAAAAATCTTTTTCCAGTCTGCAGCTGGCCAGTTTTACTTGTGCCTTTTGATAAACGTAAGTTCTTAATTTTAGTGAAATCTGATTTATTAGCATTATCTTTTATGACTGGTTCTTTTTGTGTCCCAATTTTTAAAAATTGTTGCCTGTCCCAAGGTTATACAGATACTCTTCCATGTTTTTTTAGAATACTTATTAACTTATTTCACATTTAAGGCTATTGTCCATCCTGAACTAATATTTAAGTATAATGCGAGGTCAGGGTTAAGGTTAATTTTTTATATGGATATCTAATTATTCCTACATGACATAAAAAAGATCATTTTTTCTTATTGCATTGTGCCTCTGTCATACATCAAGTGACCATATATACGTGGATCTGATTCTGGAAATATCTCTAGAGAGAAATATTTGATGTGTAGTTTTGGTCTTGCAAAGTAAGCTCTTTCAGCCTTTACCAGAAACAGTTGTTTTGAAAGCCAGTTTTTTTTTTGTTAGAATCAGGTTTTCTCAAAACAGGAAAAGCCTTTGAGAACTGAAAGGAAATTGAATGGTTTGTTAGCTTGGAATGAGAAAGAAGGTAAAGGGAGGCTCTTAGCCCTAGAGGCTTGCTGGACTGCAGGTGGGGGGGAGGGGAGAGAGTTGGATAGTGTGCATGCAGCTGAAGAAGACGGGGAGATTGTTCTGAGGAAAGTAGCATGTAGGGAGGCAAGAGGCAGCTCGGAGAGGGGGATTAGCATGAACTGCATGGGAATCAGGTGCTTGTTTGCCGTTCCAGAGAAGATGACCTGCCACCAATGCCAAAGGGCCACATGAGCCATGAACAATGCAAAGGCTTTTCCCTGACTACTACTTGTAAATCACCTACATATTTAACATGAAACACAAATGACAACCCAAGCCCCAAGATCTTATGAAACTTGAACATTCTCCTTTATATGGGCCCAATATATGGAGACTGTTGTAAAAGCCATACCCTCTGGCAGTGTTAATGCCATTAAGACAGTGGCAAAGGGAAAATTTTCAGACTTTTACTGTGATGGGACTAGATAATGGTGACACCTATCTCCATTAAACAATGTTCAGCCTCCTGCAATTGAGGAAGAGAGTCACCCCGATCACTAGGCATTTTACAAATCAATGAGAGAAGTGCTACATGGTGTTTATCCATACTCAGTAACGTCCTTGCCCTTCTAAGCCTATTCCCTTGTTTCACATAGCTGGATGCTGAGAAACTACATTTCCCAGGTATCTTTGCAAGCAGAGTTCTGGTTCACATTCATACAAGGAAAGGCACTGATGTGAGATTTAGATGGTGGAAGAGAAGCCATCATGACTCCCCCTCAGGCAGCAATAGGTGGAGTTGTGAAAGATGTAAGTGAGGTTTGCAGTGGCTTCCACGTGAGTTCCTACGATCTGCCTGTTTTCAAACTGCCAGAGGCACTTAATTTCCTCAAAGGCTGCAGAGGCTCTTTGTGACTTTTATTTCCCCCAGCCCTTCTAACTGCATGTAATTATATGCTTTCTAATAGGCATATAATTCCCTGAATTAAATTCCTTCCTGCCAAAATATCTAGAATGATTTTCTGATTTTCTGACTAAATCCTGACTGATTAGGAAGTCTCTCTCTTTTAAAAAGTTTAGTGAGCTAATCCAATCCATTATTCAATTTACAACAATTAAATGTTATACATATGACGAGTACAACTCTTAGGTGGGTGATTGTAAATCAGTTTGTCTATCTCGAGTCTTGCCATTGGCAGCTATTCCTTCATCACACCCGATTTGTCTGCACACAACAAATATTGATTGAATAGATCAATAAAAATTTGACGCAGCTTAATATGGTAGAAAGAGTAGAGAATTTGGAGTCAAAAAGCCTTCAATATAAGTTTTAACTCGACTACTTACAAACTCTGATCTCAGACAAGTTATTAAAACTTACACATTAGGTAAAAGCCTCCATTTTGTATATTTCACAGGATTTAGTGAGATGGTGAATGTACTGCCTTACAATTATAACGTGTTACAATTTAGTGAATATAAATGTCACCTATTGTCTTTATTGTTAAGGAACACTCTTTTAGAAAGGCTAGCATTTCAATTGTATGGATCACTACTGTGAAGTGAATACCTTCTCTAATAAAAACTATAATAGCTAGCACTTTTAAAGGCTAAGCATTATTCCAAGTTCCATAAAGATATTAAATCATTTAATTCCCATAATAACCCACTGAGATAAGAACTATTATCCCCTTTTAATTGAGGAAACAGGCACAGAGAAATTAAGTAATTTGGCCAACATCAAACAGTTCAAAAATATTGGAACAGGATTTGAACCCAGGTAGCCTGGCTAGAGACACTGTGCTCTGTCACTGAGGGAAATTTGGAAATTGGAAGAACAATATAAAAGGAAAAGTTGGGATAGTTCGACTCCCCTGGAATATGTTTAATGAAGACAAAGAGCCAGTCCATATCAGATGTCAGTCCACATTCTTGCTCTGGACATTAGCACGGAAAGAGACCACGGAGAATAGGCTTTGAGCAGCAGCAGCTGTAGCCTTCCACTTTGGAAGTAAATGGGTGTGGAAAGCAGGGCATGGACTGGAAAGGGCAGAAAGCACAGAATGTGCTCAGGCCCAGCCAGTAACGGAACAAAGCCTAAGCTAGGCTGTGGTCAAAACTCTAAGGCAGATATTGCAGCAGCTGTGCTTGGTGACATCATCTGTATTCTTAGTGCCCATCTTCATGTGGCCATGCTGAGTGGAGACCGTGTACCACATCCAGGAGAGGTTCCACACCTAGCATCCTGCTCCCCCTGGGATGCTGGGAATGTGGGGAGCAATGGCTTTAGGCCACTGGCCTCATCTCAAAATGACATCTGGTGCGGCAATCCTTGCTCACTCACCATCTCAGCCAATATAGATAGTAGCTGCCTGCCTTCAAGCTTTTTTCACATCCATTATAATCTTTTGCTTGTAGTTCTGCTTTGTTCCTTCCCTCAGAAGAGCAATAAAAGTGATAGAAACACTTCCACTTCAGTACTAGGGAATAAACAACTTTTTATGAAAGCCTCCCAGTCCTTTGAAAAATTTACTAAGTTTCTTACAGTAATGGAAATTACAAAATAGAATGATTGGTTGAAAATGGACAAATCTGGAGACAGACTTGGTTTGGGGAAAACAATGAGTGAATATGGTATCGGTCGTTGAGTTTTAAATGAAGGCAGAAGGACTGTCGGGTGTGGCCTAGAGTTGTATATCCAAGGTTTAGCAGAGATCAAGGCTGAAGAGACAGATTTGAGCATCATCTTTGCAGGAGTGTTAGTTGAAACCACAGGAGAAGACAAATCTTTAAAGGCAAAACAGTAGCTGGCAAAACCAAAGTATCAAAGACGAAGTCTAGGTAACCCTTTTCCTAGCTCCATAAACACTCCAAGAGAAGCTTTTCTTCTTGGAGGGACAAGGTGGTACTCAAAGACCCCAACTTACAATGTTCTAGACTACTAATTATTTTCATAGCTCTCTTGGGATGCTGTCTAAATCAAGATTTGGGAAATTGGAGTAAATGGAATGAAGAGCTTTTTTAAAAATCCATACCAACATATTGTATTGTCTTATTATTTTATGTACCGTATCATTCACTCTGGCCTTTTAAATTATTTGTTCTGAACAATAACCTCATATATTTGTCATTTTTCATCAATTTACAACTTAAAGTACCTCTATATCTAATGCAAGATATACACCTTAATTTTTCAAAATATTACCCGAATACACTTGGATTTTCTCTATTCATGCTCCTAGAGTAGAAGTCTATAAGTACTATAAAATAAACTTCTGAATGACATTTATACAGCCAACAAACATGGGAAAGAAAGCTCAGCATCACTGATTAGAGAAATACAAATCAAAACCATAAGGAGATACCATCTCACGTCAGTTAGAATGGTGATTATTAAAATGTCAAGAAACAGATGCTGATGAGGTAGCCGAGAAATAGGAATGCTTTCACACTGTTGGTGGAAATGTAAATTAGTTCAATCATTGTGGAAGACAGTGTGACGATTCCTCAAGATCTAGAACCAAAAATACCATTTGACCCAAAAATCCCATTACTGGGTATATACCCAAAGGACTATAAATAATTATAAAGATACATATGTTAATTGCAGCACTATTCACAATAGCAAAGATATGGAATCAATTCAAATGCCCTCAATGATAGATTGGATAAGAAAACATGGTGCTTATATACCATGGAATACTATGCAGCCATAGAAAGGAATGACATCATGTTCTTTGCAGGGACATGGATGGAGCTGGAAGCCATTATTTCCAACAAACTAACACAGGAACAGAAAAGCAAATGCCACATGTTCTCACTTATGAGTGGGAGCTGAACAATGAGAACACATGGACACATGAGGAGAACAACACACTGGGGCAAGGGGAGGGAGAGCATCAGGAAAAATAGCTAATGGGTGTTGGGCTTAATACCTAACTGATGGGTTGATCTGTGCAGCAAATCACCGTGGGACACATTTACCTATGTAACAAACCCACACATCCTGACATGTACCCTGGAACTTAAAATTTGGTGAGGGGGAAAAAAAAATGAACTTCTGAAGTCGGTTACCTCACTGATATAGATTAAGGAAAATGTTAAAAATGAATTTATATAACATAAGAGTCTTGACTGGGCTAAAATCTTAGTAAATGTCTTTGTGAGAAGTGCTGGATATCAATACCTCACCTTTTTCTGCCCCCATCCCACTCCACTTCTAATCCCAAATCTGCTGGCAGCAATGGATTAACATGGAGGCAAGTTCCTGCCTGAACCATGTCCTCAGTGATATTCAAACGTGTACAAACATATTTAGAAAGGTGAGGTGGTGGTGGGGTCCATGGGGAGAGAGGAGAAAGAGTAGATTCCTCAAGGGAAAATTCAAGGTATGGAATAAAAAGATAAACATGGTCTGGCTAGAATAAAAAGCTAAAACCCAGCCACAGAGTCAGCCTGCTGTTTAGCATGGAGTTGGTGTTTCTGGGACACACAGCATAGTATCTGGGTATGGAATCCTCACAACCCTGCTGCCCTGGTGGTACATCTCCATTCCTTGAAGAATAGAGGCTGGGTGTGTGAACTGACAGGTGTTATAATCAACCTGGCAATAATCTGAGGCCCAAGGAAACATGCTGTGGGACCCCCGCCCCCCCCATCTGAAGGAGACATAGAGGGAGTGAATGTTTTCCTTTCTAATTCACACGAGACTGTGAAGCTGTCAGGGTCCTGTGGTGACTGATAGTGCTGGTGGCCAGAGTGAATTAGCTGAAACTGGGCCAGGCAGAAACCCTTTGGAAGGGGTCCAGGTCAAAGGGAAGAATGTGGTTCAGGGAGACAGAATCTGCAGGAGACTGCAGCTGCAAACAGCAGAGGCCAAGGCAGGTGGTGGAGGAGGTCAGGGCAGTGGTGGGACAGGCAGCAGAGGCCCTTTGAGGCCGAATTTGGATAGCAGAGGCAGTGAGAGGCAGCACCCCTAAGGTAACTCACAGATGGATGAAAATAACTCTTTGGGAAGTTCCATATGTATGTGAGGGACCTTGCAAGGTGCTATAAGAACAGTTGGGGGCTTGGTGTTTCTAAAATATGGGCAGTAGTGGTCATGCCATTTCATTCAAAGCCTTAGAGACTGACATGTTGAGGATGTTTGCAATATAAATAAAATGTGTGAATCCTAGAATGGTTTTAAAGCAGTCATTTGCTTATTTTAGCAATATATACATTTTAGAAATCTATTAGCAATTACACATACACACACACACACCCAACAATGCATAGCCTGGTAAAATGCATTTGCAATTAATTTTTAATTACTTACATATTAATGGATAGATCTTAAGATGATTGAGCACAGTTTGTCCTCAAGCATTTTAACATTTAAACCCACTCTTTACCTCCCTCTAATCTTATTTGCACTGTTAATTTGCTTAGCAAATATCCTCTGCTAATGTCATTTTTGGGTGTGCTCCTGAATTATGCAACCCTAAGGACTTAAGCTCTGCTCCAGGGTAAATGCCAGACACCTGGAAACCAAAAGAAGGTGGCCATGTGGCTCACCCTTTCTTAGAAAAGACAGGATATCCATTGTATTAGGGTTCTCCAGAGAAACAGAATCAATAGGAGACCACACACACACACACACACACACACACACACACACACACACACACACACACACACACGGAGAGAGCTATTATGAGGAATTGGCTCACATGATTATGGAGGCTAAGAAGTCCCACTGTCTGCTGTTTGTTAGCTGGAGATGTGGAGAAGTTGGTAGTATAATTCAGATTCAGTCCGAAGGCCAGCAAACCAAGAGAGCAGATGGTATAAATCCCAATCTGAGGGCAGGAAAAGACGAGATGTCCCAGCTCAAGCAGGCAGATTGGAAGAAAAAGGACGCAAATTTCTCCCTCCTCTGACTTTTGTTGTACTTGGGCGCTCAATGGATTGGATGGTGCTCAGGCACATTGGGGAGAGCAATCTACTGAGTCCACTGATTTAAATGCTAATCTCATATGGAAACACCCTCACAGACATACCCAGAAATAAGAGTTAATCTGGGCACCTATAATTCAGTCAAGGTGACACATGTAATTAACCATCACATCCATCTAACATGGGCTGCCAAGGCATTGGTTAAATGAGGGCACAGTCCATGTTGGGGAGGAATGGAACCCTCCTGACTAGCCAAGGGCCTTCGTCTTTAGTTCTCAAGCCTGGCAGCACATCAGAATCGCAATGGAGTGATTTGTGAATATGTCTGGGCCTGCATCAGGAGCTATGTGACCATCCTGCCTGGTCAGCCATTAAGTTACAATGCTTCTTTCCTAAGTGACCTGCCACCAGGAGCACATGGCACAGCCAGGCTTGGAAGAAGGTGAGGCAAGAAAATTGTCAGGCGTCCGTCACTGTTTACCTTTCACTCAATGTCATGATAATTTTGGCCTGCTGGCTACTTTGTAATATTTCTGTTTATGAAAAAGAAGTCTGACTGTGCCAAATAGGAAAGGGAGAGTCGTAATTGTGTTACTGGTGGAGGATCTTGACTACAACTTGTCCAGGTTCTTGGTGTTTTGAACAAAGAATTGGACAAAACAAAGCAGAGAATGAAGCAACAAAAGCACAGACATGTGGAAACGGAAGTATACTCCATAGGGTGCGAGTAGGCGCCAGTGGCTCCAGAGTACTGGTTACAGAATGTTCTGGGGTTTGAAGACGTTTTTGCGATTTCCCAGTAGTTACTTGGTTTATACCCTATGTAAATGAAGGAATGACCCACAGTCCGTCTTATGGATTGTGGAAGGTGAAGGGTCAGAGGCTGAAGTGAAGTTACAAAGTTATACCCTATGCAAATGTCTGATTGGTTGCAGGAGGGGACCAATCAGAGGTACGTTCCATTTGTCATCTGTGATGCAGAAAGTGGTGGGGTGTTGCAAAGGGCATAGCCTCTGTTCTTGTGTTACTTAAGCATGGAAAGTTGGAGTTTTCCTTTTGATTCATTTCTAGGAATTCAGTGCAAATTGGCCTTAGGTTCCTTGCTTCCAGACCATATTCTCCAGCCTCAGCTGGGTCTCATCAATGTCAATCATTTTCATTTTTGATGACAAAGGCTGGTTACCTTGCAGAGAGAGAAGTCATAGGGAGGTTGTGTCCATGGAGCATGGCCTTAAACGGACCTATTTCTTAGTCTCCAGATCTGTTTGGAACTTTGAAATTATTCAAGAAAAGGTGTCTCATTAGCAGAAGATCAAGCAATTTTACCTAATGATATCTTCAGTAGAAAAGTAAACTAGAAGAGTTTGTTGAAAATCCTCCTGGCTGATTCTTACTTCTTGGAATCCTAAATCTTACACTTGCTACCTAATAAAAAGAAGGAAGATTCTTCTCAGCAAGGTTGCTTTATTTTGGCCCTTTATGACACAGCATTGAGAGTAACTGTGGAGAAATATAAAAGGCCTGAGAGTTAAGGCTAGTGGAGGAATTGAGGGGTATTTCAATCAAGAAAAGGGTGGGTACAGCTCGATATATGAGAAAATGAAAGCAAAATGTTTACGTGTCATCTTTGTATTGAGATACTGTTGAGCTCTATTATCCCTTTTGTGGTGTTCAAGAAGTTCAAGTACAGATCTTGAATACCTTTGGCTGACTATGCTTTATCGACTATAGCCCTGCATTAAGGACTGGTCCAGTAGGGTCACAGATTTATAAAAAGCTCTTCAGACTATCTCTCAGCGAAATAAATCCATGCACTCCATAGATTTGTTTTTCCAATCAGTTATTTAGCCTTCAAGGGGTTTTTTATATTCATAAAGTGCAAAAAGTCATTTCAGATCCCTCTTCTCATAAAAGGAAGAAAGGGAGGGAGGGAAGAAAGTAAGAGGGAAAGAGAAAGAGTAGGGAGGTAAATAGGGAGGCAGAGAGAAACATAAAACAATGAAGTTTTGACTTCCCTTAAGCCGCCAGGCTGGAGTACAGTGTCATGATCTTGGCCCATTGCAGCCTTAACTTCCCAGGCTCACACAATCCTCTCACCTCAGCCTCCCAAGTAGCTGGGGACACAGGTGCACGCCACTACACCTGGCTTATTTTTTGTATTTTTTTTTTTCTGTAGAGACAGGATTTTGCCATGTCACCCAGACTGGTCTCGAACTCCTGAACTCAGGTGATCCACCCACCTTGGCCTCCCAAAGTGCTGGGATTATAGGCATGAGCCACCATGCCTGGCTACAACCAGCTTTAAATACGGGGTTCTGGACAGAATTAAGCTGGAATTCCTTCAAGTATCCATTGTATGTAATGAATTCGCTGTCTCTTTTGCATTTAGAGTACTACTAGTTACTTATCCTTCAGAGAATTGAGAAGATAGTCAAATAATTTTCTGTGTTCTATGATTCAGATGAGAAATATTGGCTGAAAAAGTCTAGTTTAGATCAGAGTTTTTTGACAATGGCACTATTGACAATTTGGGCCAGATAATTATTTGTTGTGGAGGTTACTCTGTGCATGGGTAAAATATTTAGCAGTATCCCTGGCCTCTACCCACTAGATGCCAGTATCTCCCCCCTCCCTTTCTTTCTCGCACACATACACAATCATAATAACCAAAAATTTCTCTAGATTTGCCAAATGTCTCCTAGGTGTCGAAATCTCCCCCGATTGAGAACCACTAGCCTAAATCCTTGCTGTTCAGTGTCTAGCAGCTTAAGCATCTCCTGGAAGCTTGTTGAAATTCTGGACTCTCAGAGTCCACCTAGACCTTCTATATCATAACCGGCATTTTAATAAAATCCCCATGTGATGTGCATACGCACTAAAGCCTGAGAGGCACTTCCAATTTTGCAAAGGCCTGCTGGATTGAGCCCTGTCGAGAATCTATCATGAGCATATTAAAAGACAGAGTACCACAAATTTGGTTTAAAGATCTTAATTGGCTTTTATTTGCAATTCTAGAATCGGACAATACCACATTCTATAAAATGAGTGTTCCCATGAGCTGAGCAGAGGAGGTGGGCTTTATAGACAGAAAAAGGCAGAGGAAAGCAGAAACAGAGAAAGGGGAAAGCAGACTGGTTGTTTCAAAGTTACTTTCCTTGTATGGTTTACACAGAGGGGACTTCTTAGCTTGCCAGCTGAGGTGAACTGGCCCCTTGAGATTGGTTGCTATGACTCTCCTGGGCTTTCTTTTTTGAAAACTGGCCTGATTTAGAGTTCAGTTGGATTAGATGGCACCTGGCATGAGTGACTCCATTCCCGTTTGGTCTGATTTGCAGGAGCCTAGTGCAGGAGGCTAGTCTAAAACCATGACCTCCTATAAATTTCATTTAACAGGCAAGATATCTTGGCATGCTCTGGGGATAAACTGATAAATAGACATAATCCCAGGTCTCATTGAACAAGTCTGCACTTGTTCAGCTAAGCTAAATGTATTATATGATTATTCTCACACACGTCCATATGATCAAATAATATGTAGCCAAAAATTGTGATGCAGATCTATATTTATTTACATGTATTGATGTTCATAACATATCTTGTTAAGTGAAAAAGCAGATTGCAAAATAGTATATATCACACAGTATGATCTGTTTTGCAGACACAAATTAATTCAAATTATATGCACATAAGAAATCTATCAGTGTACATAAACAAAAATTTTTAGCATATCTTGGAGAAAGATTATTGTTGATTTTTATCTTCCTTAAAATGTTTTCAGTGTTTTTCTGAATTTTTACAATGAATGCATATTATTTTTATAATTAGAAAAGACAAGAATCCTTCTTCAATTTTGCAAAAGATGGCCTTAACAGCTACATCTGCTCTGTCTCATAGCCTGTTCTCATAATAAGAGGTCCAAGATTTATAAAATATGTCTACAGTCTTCCTTTTCTGGCTGAAATCCACCCATTTGTTCACCCAGAGAACAGGATCAAAACTAAGGTAGATATGATTGTATAATAGTCCCTATACTGGGGGCCCCTATAATCTCTGTGGTGGGGGTGGGGGCTCAGAATGCTATAACATTCAATGTTATGGTTAGAGCTTGGGTGGGGCAGAGGCCAGATCATGCTTTACCAGTCCCATTTCTTCCTGGCCACAGAGCTGGGCTACATTTCCTAGACTTCTTTGTGGTTCAGTTTGGTCTTGTGACTAAAGAAATGTGAAAAGAAGTGATATGTGACATCCCACTCCTGGTCCTTAATACCTCTGGATGTGATATGCTGTGCTGTTTCCCCCTGTGCTGGGTGTATACAGAGAATTCATATGAGACAGACGGCAGAGTCACAGGGGAAGGACCCAGCCTCACATGCTGATGCAGAGCAGGCTTCTGATGGAGAGCATATTTTGAACTTTATATAAGCAAAAAATAATAAACCTTGATCACATTTGAGTCCTTAAACATTTGGGGGGGTTGGTTTGTTACAGACCACTTACACTCGGTTTTGAATGAAGTACTGCTGCTGTGCAGAGGAAAGAGAACAGGAAGTAATGAGTACAGAAGCAGTAGCCCTCTGAAGGAGGACTAGTTTGAATAAACCAAATCACTTTTAACCAGAGTCTCACATCTAGGCTTATTGAGAGCATTTATTGGTACAGATGATATAAACGGAAAAGGCCAGATATTTGGTCTCTGCCTAATAACCTCTTAATGATGAGTAAATTAAAACGCAATTTTTCTTTCCTAGAAAGATGGTCTCTAGCAAGAATCTGGGTTCACTGGTCACTCAGAGTTACACTGTCATTATAGCAGCAGGTTGTGGTTAAAAGGCTACCAAGCAACCATTAGAAGCCTGAGTTTCTTGCTTGCTTGAACATAATAATTGCTCATCCATTCGACACTGCATTAGGTTGAAACTTGGCACCAGGCTTGTCAGCCCAGATGTGAAATTTTATTGTCAAACAAAAAATGTTTTAAAATGTTCCAGGGGTCGCAGGTTGTTGTGGTTTAAAGTTTCTTTTATTAAAAATTTCAGCCAATAGATAGGAGCTTAAATATAAAACATAAAATTTTGCCAACAGTTACTACTTTAGAAAAATATACGACTCTGTATCCACTCAAAGGCCTTTGAAATAACAGCCAATAACAAGCAAAAAAATGTGCACATTAATAAACTGTTTGGGTGGGCCTATGTATGTTCTTTTCCTTCCTGTCTCTCCACTAAACTGAAACCTTAATGTTGGAAAACAAACTTTGACCTACAAATAATTTCTCTATTTTTTCATGGCTTCCTTTTTTGGCCTTTTAGGAGGCAAGAGAGTAGCAGAGTCTGGATAATATCTTGACAACCAACATTTCCCTTTGGATGAGAAAAACAACTGTTGTTCTAACAGGAGAGATGACTTCTGTGCTAACACTTCTGAATAATGCCATGCCCACTTGAAGGTGTGAAATTCAGCATTACAGGGTATTGTGTTAGCTAAAAGCCAGGATGAACCAGAAAATCTAACACTTTGGAGGAAACAGCTACTGCGCCAGAACCAGAGAACACTTGGGCCATCTAACACCTTCAAATAATTTAGCATCATAAAAAGGAAGGACAGGGTGGGCATGGAAGATGTCCCAAGGGGAAACAAAAAAGAATGGTGTTAAAATCTGGCACACTCTCAGAAGGCACAGCACAAGTGAGTTCTAAATATCCCGCCTGGAGTGTAAGCAGAGACAATGCTATTGACAAGCATGTCTGCTCCGGGAGGGTAACTCAGAGGCCCCTGAAGTCCAGTGAAGACCACCAGGAGAAGCCAGGACCACCACTGAGTTGGTGGGTAACTCTGGGAGCCCAAAGGTGACACTCATTTTATTGCCTGAAAGACACAGTGATACTTATAACCCATTCTGAGAGTCTACAGGGCTCAATAAGTTCATGTGCATAGGCTCTGAGAAGTGTGGGTAAAAGACTAAAATTATATTATTCCTGGCTGGGAATGTTCCCTGTAAAATTCCTTATAATTACAGTGCCACCCTTGTAGATACAGACCACAGTGAGGTTCTGAGCTGTATCATAAACTTCTAACCACCCAATAAACCTCCTCTCTTAGCTTTTTCTCCCTGAAGCATTTTATTTTACCCCAAAACGTTCTATACCCTGACCTACCAATTTCAGTGGGAGTCTCAGACAACTAAAGCAGGATGAGGACCAACAGAACTTCAAGTGCAACCTCTTTGTCTTGCAGAGGAAGGTGTGAGGTTCAGAGGAATGGCATTGCATAGATTCTGAGATGCAAATAACACTCTGCAAATCACCTGAATAACTCCTGGGCTCAGCCCTTTTCGAGTGTTTTTCAGAACAGTGGTGTCTCATGGGCTGTGCCTGCCATGCAGTTAAAGTACAATAACATGGGCATTTTCCCAATCTCGGTCTCTCTCTCCAACTTATACAGACACAGTGTTGATGAGTTGAATTTCCTCAGTAAGGAGTTGGTGTGTGTATTTGTGGTTAAGTGCTTAAACTCTTTTCTGTTAATACTGGTCAGGATAATCATTCAGCAAAACCATAGTACTTAGTTATTTTTCATTTAAAACATCAGTGACTCACAGCTTTCCAGAGCTCATGGGAAGCCATGCTTCCTGGTCTTCTGCTACCTGAACATGGGTGAGAATCTCTACTCTCTCCCAGGCTTCCGGTCCCTGAATTTGGGCATACATAGAGCATTTTGGCTTGGAATGAAGGAGAGACATTGTAAGACTTGGGATGCACGAGTGTTGCTTTAGGAGCAGGTTACACATGGGTTATTGGGCCATTCTCCTGGGCTGTTCACAGAATCCAGCTCCATCTGGCATCCTCAGGGATGGAAGCTTTGGGAAAACTGAGAGGCATCATCCTTATTTTTCCAAAAGGCACCATTAACAGCAGCAACAGTGTAGTTGCCCTCAACAGCTTCTTTCACAGTAAAGGCTGACAAAACAAAGCCTGCAATAGAAGATAAAAGCTGTGGATAGCTCATGGTGGCTGTTGACTAACTCACAAATGGGCTTGAGATCTATGTAGGCTGATCTTCAACAACTTCAAGAAGTATTTGTTTGTGTATGGTGGAGATGGGATAAGAGGAGTGGGTGGTTGGCTTTATTTAAGGAAAGAGATGCTTAACGGCCTGCAGACGGGGGCAAAAACAGGGGCTTTGGGTTATTAATGTTAACCGTAGCTCATTGGTAGTTGCTAGCTGGGCTGATGAAGCCTGGGATATGTAAGTAACATAAAGTTAACATTTTAATCAGAGATTGCATTCCCTTGTTGGCACAGAACAGTATTCCAGGGACTGCAAGTGCTATCATTTATCCCTACAGACCCAACTTACTGTAAAGAGTGACCTGAGCTCCAAAAAGCTTTAGTCCAATGAATACATGCAAAAGTAATATTTTGGTGTACTGGAAAACACTGGGTTTGAGTCCTGGATCTTTTTGCTGTGTGATTTGTGCCAAATTATTAACCTCTCTAATCCTCAATTTACCACCTGTTAAATGGGCATAATAATACCCATTTAGAATTTATAACTCATAGAATTTATGGGGGGATCACTTATTTAGCCAACAAATATTTACTGAGACCAAATATGGGGGAGGCACTAGAGACAGAATGATGAATGCAATCATTCTGTATTCATTATTCAGAATATGAAGTGTATCTTCTGGTAGACCATAAGAAATAACATAAAAACTGTATTAGCACAATACTTTGAAATAAAGGGTGCTGAATAGACAACACTTTTATTATTATTTTGCCACTATTAATATTTCCATTAGAGTATTCATGCCTAGGAGAAAGTTTCACAAGGGGTAAGAAACTGTCTTCATTTTGTATACAGCTAAATAGTATGTAGTAGGTAATCACAAAATATTTGCTGAGTGGGTGAGTCCAAATGTTCCTTAGTTTTTAACAAGCTTTCTTAGCTCCTGTGTAAGTAAACATGTTTTGGATTGCAAATGCATGTATTCCCGATGTGTTGCAGGGGGCTGATTTGTTAAAATATTTGCCTCTGAAATATTCTCCTTAAAACATTTCTAGACACATACACCGATTTACATATTTATACTTAACTACCCGGTTCAGCAGTTGATGAGCTTTATTTTCACTGAGCTCTGAGTAAGCTCTACAACTAGCCAGAATCCCCAGTTCAGGCTTAGATGTGCTCTCATAGTGAGCGTGCTGTCCACCTGAGCTCCAGAGTTGAGAGTGTTCTGTAATGCGTGTGGTTCCCCTCCACTGTGACTTCTCTCTAGTCATTCCTTTTGTGTTCTGGGGGAAGAATTCTGATCCCCACATGAGTGACAAAAGATGCACAAGTTCTGGAGCCACAGCTGCCACATGGAAGCAAAGAGTATTCTACTAGATGGTAAAATGCAAGTTTTGTGGAAGCCCAAGTTTCCTTCAAGCCAATGGTGGTAGAAATAGAAAGAAAAGAACAGTCTAGTAAGAATCATTAGACGTTTGGCAACCAAAATATCACAACAGTTGGGGGTCTGAACAATTGTAGACCTGGTCTTCAGAGATGATGGCCAGAGGCATGCCACACCTTCAAGAGATCTGAAGCAATGAAAGGATAATTACCGAGGGATGAGAAAGTCTCTCGCCATAGGCATGATGATCTGGTGGGCAATATAGTGGGGATTGCTTACTGTTTCAGCGTTAAGGAATACAACCCCATTTCTCAAATCCTTAGTTGAGAAAAGACTCATGCTAGCTGAAACCAGGAAAGAATTCATGAGCATTCAGTGGATCTCAAAATAAATAGAATCTGAAGGACACAGCCATAAGGAATCTAACTCTTTCTTTCTCTCTTCATAATGGGTCTTCTTCTTCTCTCTTTTTACACCTTGGCTTCCTCTGCTTTCCTGGACACACCTTTGAAAATATAACCAATAACGATGTCTGTCCACCTGGAGAAGACTAGATCTCTCTTCGCTTCATTCTCTCTTCCTAAAAAGTATTTCTATTGGCCCAACCTGTCCCAGTGACTATTGGGACTAGCCTGGCCACAGTGACTGGCCAGGGGTTGATTCGTATCTTACAACCATGGCCACCAGGAGCTGTGGTGGGGGATGGGGGAAGCAGTTTCCAAAAAAGGCTGAGGGTAGGATGAGGTAACTTGCTGGACACATAATCCAATAGATTTCCAGCATGGTTCCTGATTAAGGACATGGCCTGTAAAATATACCAGACCTTCCATAGGCCCTTAGTTGGATGTAAATACAAGCTGAAGTAGACTAAAAGAGGCCTCATGGTTGGAGACCTGGGTTTGTGTTGCTGCTTTGTGGCCTGAGGCATGGTCTCCTCTCTGGACATCTGTTTCCTCTTCTGAAACATGAAATTGCGTTAGGCCAGTTCTACATAAATATATCAAAAATCTTATTAAAATTCTAATGTTTATACTTCATTGACAATAAGACTACTTAGATTAAACTTAATTAGAAATGGTCTTTTATTGAAGTTATAACAACTGATGTTTCAGATGAGAAGTGCTAATGGGGTAATATTAATTTCTCTGAACACTAAAAGTCAGCAAGAGTAAATTCATGACTAATTCATAAATGCAGTTTTGTGGACAAACTCCTGCAACATAGAATCCATTCAGGGGTGAATAATAATAACAATAATAGCTACTGTGTTCTTAGCCAGTAATAGCATTGGCTGTCTGCCAGGCTCTGGTGCTAAGACTTCATTTAGTTGTCATAGTGATACGTTTTTTAATCCGTGTTCTACAGATTTAAGAAAACTGGGCTTTGGCTTAAAAAGGCCAACCAGTAAGAATGTGGCTAGACCAAATTTCAAACCCACTTCTGTTGGAAAAAGCTTGAAAACTATTGCATTAGCTGATCTCTGCCTCTTAAATTAAACGTGATGAAATTAATAAATCATACAATTATACAGTATGGTGTATGTATATATTGTATATTTACCCTTTCATCTCTGATATTCCACACATTCAATGCATGTGCCAGAAAGGTATAGATGGATGTATATTAGTGTTTAAATATTACCTATACCCTTTTCTGAAAGGTATGACAGTTTTTCAATCACAGAGCCAAGCACATGGGGGGAACTTTGCAAGCACCAACTCAACTCTATGGGAGTGCAAAGTTAAGTTTTTATTGGCCTGAGTATGGTGATTCAAGCCTTGATGTTTTACTACTTGGGCCATGTGGTTTGGGAGGTGCTGTTGTAGGGTGTGTGGGTCTGTGACTGCTCACGTGTGCACACGTGTATGTGTGCATGGCTGGGCGTTTTCCAGAGTGGAACAAGAAGGATTAACTTTCAGCGTTTGGCTCACACTAACCTATAGCAGATGGGCACTGGCTTTAAGTTCTCATAAAGTCAACCCTAGAGACTTGTTAAGTAATTTATCCTCAACTTTGGAAGAGCAAAGGAATAAGGTGATTAAGAAAAATGGAAAGCCACATGATAATGTGCCATTAATGGAGAGGGCTTGTCTTTCACTGTGGTACATGGTGAATGTAGTAGTGAATGGGTTTGGAAAGTAGTAGGGAGAGAGTTGGACCTGGTTGGGGGAGCCCTTGAAGCAGACAGCTCCTGACTTTATCCCTAGCAGCTGCAGCAGAGAAAGTGAGAAAACCTCCATTCTTTACCCAGGGAATGCCCCCAACTTTAAGACATATTGAACCATGCTAATTTTAAGGCCTTCCAATATAACCATTTTATTTCATCCAGCTGTGGGGCCTGACTTTTGGCTGGAAAGGAAAGACAAAAATAAAAGGGAGGGCAGAGCTGGAAAAATAAATCCACAGGATGCCTGTCAGTACCTGCTTTTAAGTTGGGGGTGTGGGAACTGTAGCATAGTCACATGGGTGATTTAACATAGACCACCACCTCCTGCTGGCTTTCAATGACCTCCTTTCCTATTCCCCACCGTGGCAGTTGGAGAAGTGAAAGTTCTTCAAGTTTCAATCTTGAAGCTCTCCTACTTACAGTCCCTTTTAATAAGATGTCATGAGCATAGCTCACTCATCAAATAGTCACTCATCCATTGAAACAACTTTAAGGAGGCAGGGCTAGTCAGGATCCATGGTTGCAAACAACAGAAACTATTTCTAGTTAATTTTAGCAGAAAAGGAAATTATTGGAAGGAGATGAAATAACTTGCAAAACCAAGAATGTGCATGGAGAACTAAGCTTGAGCAATGTCCAGGTTCCAAGGGAGTCCGGGTGCTGAAAACGCAGCCAAGGTCATGCCACAGAAGGGTCTGGATGTCACCGCAAGCTGCTCCTGAAATTCCCACCAGTAAGCAATATTAAGATGTTGCTGGTACTGCCAGAATTCACCTGTAAGTACCCCATATTTCCCTGTATCACTGCTTCAGATTCAAAATCCAGGACAGTGGCAACCAACCCCACTCGCCAGTGACCAGGTTAGTGAGAGGGGGAACTACCTGAGGCTAGCCTTACCTTCAACATATCTTGGGGTGGCCTGGGGGTGTAGTTCAGATGCTGGAAAGGCAAAACTATCAAATATTCACAACAGAGCTTTCTCTAAAAATGAGAATTTCCTCTTTCCAGAGAAAGATAAAGAAAGGTGGTTCATGCCTGTAATCCCAGCACTTTGGGAGGCCAAGGTAGGCAGATCATTTGAGGCCAGGAGTTTGAGACCAGCCTGGCCAACATGGTGAAACCCCATCTCTACTAAAAATACAAAAATTAGCCAGGCCTTGGTAGCACTTGCTTGTAATCCCAGCTACTCAGGAGGCTGAGGTACAGGAATCGCTTGAACCCAGGAGGTGGAGGTTGCAGTGACCTGAGATCGTGCCACCACACTCCAGCTTGTGCAACAGAGCAAGACCATCTCAAAACAAAAAAGACTGCCTCTTTATACACTGCTGATGGGAATGTAAATTGGTATAGTCATTATGGAAAACTATTGAGGTTCCTTTAAAAATTAAAATAGAGCTATCATATATAATCCAGTGATTCTACTACTGGATATTTATCCAAAGGAAATGAAACCCACATGTCGAAGAGACATCTGCACTCCCGTTTATTGCAGCATTATTTACGATAGCCAAGATATGGAATCAACCTCAGCATCCAACAACAGATGAATGGATAAAAATATGTGGTGTATCTATAGTATAGAATACTATTTAGCCATAAAAATAATGAAATCCTGTCTTTTGCAGCAACATGGATGAACCTCATTATGTTAAATAAAAGAATTCAGGCACAGAAAGACAAATAACATACAATGTCACTCATGGAATCTTAAAAAGTTGATCTCATAGAAATACAGACTAGAATAGTGGTTACCAGAGGTTGGGAGGGTTGTAGGGAGGGGGCAATGGGAAGAAATTGATCGAGTACAAAATTAGGAGAAATAAATTCTGGTGTTCCATAGCAGAGATGGTTGATGGTAGTGAACAATAGTATACTGTATATTTTTAAATAGCTAGAAGAGAGGATTCCAAATGTTCTCACCACAAAGAATTGATAAATGTTTGAGGTGATATGCTAAATACCATGATTCAATCATTATGCAATGTATGTATTGAAACATCAAACTGTATCCCACAAATAAGTACAATTATGTGTCAATTAGAAACAAAATAATTTTAACTGGATGTAGTGCCATATACCTATACTCCCAGCTACTCAGGCAGTGGTGGAAGGATTGCTTGAGCCCAGGAGTTCCAGATGAGTCTGAGCAACATAGCAAGACCCTATCTCAAAAACAAAACAAAAAAGAACTTTAAAAAATTCTAAAAAAAAAAAAAAATTTAAGTTCCCAGTATCATAGTGGGCTCAAAGACTAATTCATATAGATGGTTTGCATTTTGTGCTTTCTATAAGGTTTAGATTTCTCTGACCTAATTTGAGGTCACATCAACAAATTTGAGGTTGATGTGAAGGTCTCCTGATACCTGCGAAGATGGGCCTGCCTTGTTGCTATGACTGCCTTTGAATGAGGGAAGGGTGCAAGAGCTTGGAAGCATTACATGTCTGTAAAATAATGGTCCGCTCCTTACAAGTATCTGAGCAATCTGAGCCTATGAAGAAAATACAGGGATTTGTTTCTTTAACTCCTCACCAGGTGTGGCATGAGCTAGGTTGGAGAGTTACAGGCAGAGCCCAGGTGCTATCTGTTTGGCCTCTCTACTCAGCAGGTATTGATACCTAATCTACATCGGCCAAGACAGGCCCTCAGAGCCACTCCTTCCACCACTTTGGAGGGAAGTAATTTCCAGGGGTTTACCAAGTTCACGTCATCCATTACTATCTTTTGGGAAGCACTGAGGATATGGGGAACAGAAACTGCTCTAGGAATTGGAGACTCTGCCCCGGGTGGGCAACATGATTCTGGGTACATCACCAGGTCTTTCTGAGCTTTGAATTTAGGGGTAAGAGGAAAGAAAAAACCTTGCAGTTATAAAATTAATCAAAGGTCTGTGAATTTAAAATAAAAAGTAGCTTCAGCAGTGGGTAAAAACCTTGGTAAGTCTGAAAAGGAATAAGGAAAAAAGTAAACTCTGAGAGCACTGTCCTTTCGGGCTCAAAGTGTCTCTCTCTAGGATAAATACAGATCTGTTCCCAATTGTTGGGGTGTGTCTGACATGATAAATACCCAATGCCACTCACCTGAGGCTAATTAAATTGTGGCAGCATTTCTTCTCCTTCAGCCAAAGAACCCATATGTTATAAGACAGTCCTTATAAGGGTGCCAAATGTGGTTCTGGTTTAGTAACAAAGATGAAAATCCAATGGAGTCTACTGAGACAAGGAAGCTTCATGTGCGACTAAGTTCCGGATGAAGGGAGGGTAGGCACAGCTCAGTCATTGGTCAGAAGATCAGGGAGGACAGTTAGCAGGAGCGGCTCCCCTTCCTCACCATCCACACCTCCCCCACCACCACCACTGCCACCAAGCCCCCCAAAGTTGGACCATCAGCTTGTTTAGGAGTATACCTGGGATGGACAAATGGATGTGTTTCTATCAAGAACAGTCCGTTTCCTTATGTTTAGCAAAGGCTCTGGTGTTTGTTTAGCATTGTGACAAATCATTGGATGTTTGAACCAAGTAATCAGTTTGTGTGTCCTATAGAAAGAGCCAATTTCTCGGAGTCCTTTCTTGAACTGTTTTAAGAAAACAGTGGCAGAAAAACTTAGCATTTCAACCTATACTTGTGTTTTGCAGAGCCCATCCTTTGAGTCACTCAAGGTTGTGGCGGAGCTCTTCTCCAGGGTAAGGAATTCAGGGTTCTCCTCTTTGGAGACTGGATAATGGGGGAGCAGAGGGAGGCAGGCCTGGGAGCAGGCAGAAGCAGACTCTCCCACTGGCCTCTGGAGACACTTTCTCATTGGCCAGGGGTCATGATGAGCCCACCCCTGGCAGTGATGCTATCGTCACTATAACCACGGATCTCTTGAACTCGTTCTTATTTTAAATGCTCCATCCCTTGAACTCATAAAAAACTTGTAGTATATGTATTGAATTTTGGTTTGAAGAGTAGGGCTACTACTTGTTTGGTGACAGGCTCTATTTTTCTTTTCCCCTTCTCATGTTAATTGTTACTAGACATTATTTGTGTAAAAATATCAGTGGGAGTTCAGTTTCTGCTGATACAGCAGACGACCTAATCTGAAAAACACTCCTACTACAAAATACCTGGAAATGCCAGGGAAAATACAACAAACAAAGTTGGGGAAATCCCAAGGCACTGAAACTGGGGAGGAAAATAGAAACCCGAGTGGGAAGCAGGTGTTGAGACCAGGCTGTCCTGAGGGTGTTGTACGATTTTGGTGCCCTTGGGTTTAACAACTATGCAGAAGACAGGGTCTGTGCCAGGTGGGGAGGTGAAAGTGAGATCTGTCAAAACCTGGGACTTTTGAAGTCAAGGCACAGATTAAAGGGGGAAATGGTGTACTGAAAAAGGGAGATGACAAGAAAACATGAATGACTCTACATGAATCGTGAGTGGTGAAAAAAGGACTTTCTGGAAAATTCTCAGCCTTGTGCTTTTCATTCTTTGGTTTTGAGGTTTGAATTTATACCACCTGCATGGTTGAAAATGCCCCAAGTAGAGAAGGGCTCTGGGACATCTGGCTGGAATCAGTGCAAATCCTCTGAAGGATGGAATCACCCCTAAGCCTTAGAAGAGTTTCGTAAAAAAATCAAAGACACAAAAAACAGAATTAGTGTTAATGAAACCAAGAGACACGGATTGTCATTTAGACTGCCCTATGAGCCACCCCACACCAGAGCTGTAGCAATAAATATTTGTTTGTAAGCCACCCAGTCTGTGGCATTTTGCTATAACAGACTAAGACACTTGCTTTATATAAAATAGCCAATATCATACTTTCTTTGCTCAAGCTTTATCTGGATAATATATGTGACTAGCAATATACAGTCTATAAACCCCTTTTACATACATTAATCTCATTCTGCTCCATGATTCCATTAGTAGAATTAGATAAACAGAACCCATTCTGCTACTGAAAAAAACTGAGGGTTAGAGAGGCTGAGTGTTCCGCCCTGTTAGTAAACGATAGAGCAAAAAATCCATAGTTCCTTAAAGTCTGAATCCTATGATCTTTCCAGTATGGCAGCCCATTTCATTCATAGACAAGCAGTGTTTTTTGAGACAAGGTCTTGTTCTGTTGCCCAGGCTGGAGTGCAGTGGCACAATCTTGGCTCACTACAGCCTCTGCTTTCTGAGCTCAGGTGATCCTCATGCCTCAGCCTTCCAGGTAGCTGCGACTACAGGCATATGCCACCACACCCTGCTAGTTAAAAATTTTTTTTGTGGAGACAAATTCTCACTATATTGCCCAGCTGGTCTCAAGCTCGTGGGCTTAAGCAGTCTGCCCACCTTGGCATGCCAAAGTCCTGGGATTATAGGCATGAGCCTGGGTGACAGGCAACCTATATTGAGCTAGGACCGAGGGCTGGGGATACTGCACAACTTGGGATGCTTGCTGTGTCATAGGAGAGTTATACAAGAGCCAGCAAGGAGATAAGACCAAAGCTAAGAAACCTTGTAGGGGCAGGTAGGAGAGAAACTTAACCCAGAATTGGGAGATTCATAAAAGACTTCTCAAGACCTAGATCCCTCATGCTGTTCTCTTCCAATGTAAGCCATAGCAGCTCCTCCAGACCTCTCTCTGAAAGTACCCAAGGCCAAAAATGACCTCTTCATGCCCCCAGTAATTTCCATCTCCACTTATTTTAACCCAGGCACAGGAGTTCCGGTGTTCTGATTTCAGTAATCTGCAAAGACCAAGCACTCTCCTGGAAGATGTTGACCCGCACTGCTGTAAGTTGCTGCGGGGGAGCTACAAATGTTGAAATGGAGGTATGACCAGAGGGGAGAGAAGAGAGAATTGTGAAAGAAATGATTGAGTGTGACAGGGAGGTGCGACTTTGCCCGCCCTTTCTTCTCTCGTTCTTGGGTCAGACTCTCTGAGCAGCACAAGGGGCTGTGGGGTCAGCTTGTAATCTGCTCTCTAATTGGAGGAGAAAATGTTGAAAACAATTCAGAATAAAGGACATTTGTCTTGGCTGCCCTCTTCTTCCATTTCTGGATCTTTCTATCCACTCTACACTGAGTGAGGCTATTTTGCAGACAGATTAGGGCCATCCTAGACAGCTAGAGAGGCTAAGGGGCTGGGGAATAGAAGAAGTTAAAAGAGAGGCATAGAGGGCTCATCTCCTTCCCCATCCCACCCAGCCACCCCAGCAAACACCAGAACCACTCTCCAGTCCAACTTCTCTAGACCTCCCGTTCCACCTAGGACTTACCTCCAGAGACCTAGGAAGGAAGGCGGGGGGGGGAGAGAAAGGGAAGGGAAAGTTTTATTAAGGTGTAATTTTTAAGTAAATATTTTAAATAAAACCCTTTAAATAGGTCTCCGTGCTGAGGTTTAAATCATCTCTTAAAACTGAAATTTACATGATAGAATTATCACTGAACCAAGTCCCTCTATTTTCCATAAGGCAATTTCTTCTAGGGTTACAGGGTTTTAAGTTATAGGATGTTTTCAGCACTGCTTGGAATTAAAACACAATTTTATTTGACAGCTTGAAAAACATTTCATATAGTTCAAATATTCTTCAAATAAGTCCGTGGAATGAATGAATGTTAGGAAAGGCAGGGGCGGTGGCGCAAGGGGAGGAGGAAGTAAAGTCTCCACATATGCCTCTGGGATATCTGAAAAAAATGAGTGGGACAGGATGGCACAGACCTTAAGAGGTGAAAGAAGTCGCCTGAGAGAGAGAGAGAGAGAGGAGCAGCCTTCTGAGAAAAGAAGCCGCCAGGTACAGCCCATGGGAGCTGAAGTGAAGTCCTGGCCATCAAGAGAGAAGGGCAGTTCTAGGCACCGCCCCCAGTGTCACTTAGCTTTGCTCCTAGTGGAGCTCTACCGGACTCAGCTTGGGGAACAATGTGACCGGGAAATAAAAAGGAAGAGGTTTTTCTCCTCAACTCTAGAAAATAAAGGGGCTCAGGCAGGCCTGCTGTGAGAGCACTCCAACCGAGCGTGACACAGAATGAAACGTAAGACAACACATGGTGCCACTGAGCATGCTTGTGGGGCGGAGGGTGTCATCTGGCAGGGGAAAACGAAGGTGCCCAGTAGGGGGCGGCAGAGTGGCAACAACACCCATTGAAACAGACCAAAATATTGACAGAGCACTTAACAGAGCCCTTCCTGGACAAATAGGAGAAACAGCTAGTGAAATAGAAGTAATTACTGTTCACGTACCGTTAGGCTTGGGAGGCCTGGGGAGATGAGTTACACAGGTAGCTCCAAATTCCTGCCTCTAAGGCTCTGTTCCATTCTTCACTCCCATAGGAAAGAGCTCTCACCCAAGCCGATCTTATTGATCAGAATCATACACACACTCAAAGCTTATGAATATGCAGATTAAAAATTGATTCAAACCAAAAGCTCTTTGAGGCCACCGTATTAACAGTGCCCTTAACAATGGGGAAAGATCGTATCTGCAGAGAGATGTGTTTAAACCCACTGTTACACACATCTCATTTGGTCTACATAACAAGCCAGTGAGGTAAGCACAGAGTGTGAAAGCCTCAAGTAAAACCAAACATTAAGTACAGCTGGGGTAGTTGAAATCCCTTTGTTCGTGGGTCTCAAGATCCTACTAACAACTACCAGCTTCTTAGCAGAGCCAGGTCTTGCTCCTCCTGTGAGCCAGATTGATGTGATGTGAGATCTTATCAGTCTGGAAGGGAAAGAAGTTAAATTCCCATGGCCTTCTGGAGAAGATCAAGTATTTTGCCTTTTACCTAGAGAGTCAATTCTTCTTGACAAGGGGATGAACTCATGAGCTAATATAAGGAACCAGTCCTTACAGACTCGGTGTGTTTTGAATTGCGTTTGTGAGGTTTGTTTTAAGACGTGTCTACCTGCCATGGTGACATATACCAGTGCATCTGTGCTCAGGCAGCCCTTTTAAGAACCGTCCCCTCCAAAAAGGGCCTTAAAATGTAGCAGTTAGCCTTCGGCCTTGCATTGAAGACACACCTGACTGTATGCCTCCAGTCCTGCCTCCAACCACTGTTGCCTGACTTTTTCATAGGGATGGCAGGTTAGCCTCAGAAGAATATCATCCTGAACCCTCTGCGTCTAAATCTTTCCTGAAGTGAGATGGGTCAAATTCCACAATCTCTAATATCCCTTCCTCCTACATTAATTCTGTAATGCAAGGGAGCTGTGTCTTCTCCATGGTACTTCCCAGGGGTCCCTCTGGGCAAAGAATGAGATGCTGAAAACCTCAGGAAAGCCCAGAGATTGACTTACCTATCTGTTGTAGTCACAGAATTTCTCCTTTACTGCAACCGCATGTATTAAATGCCTTTTAATGTCAGTGGGCTATCATAGGGAACCATTTTGTGGTTTTGGAGCTCTAGTGGTGACTTCCATTCACAGGCTTGCCTGCATCTCTCATCCATTCACTCACTACCCATCTCTTTCTTTTTCTTTTTCTTTTTCTTTTTTTTTTTTTTTGAGACAGTCTCACTTTGTCACCCCGGCTGGAGTGCAATGGCACAATCTTGGCTCACTGCAACCTCCACCTCCTGGATTCAAGCAACTCTCCTGCCTCAGCGTCCCAAGTAGCTGGAATTACAGGCACCTGCCACCACACCCAGCTAATTTTTTGTATTTTTAGTAGAGATGGGGTTTCACCATGTTGGTCACCCTGGTCCTGAACTCCTGACCTTGGGTGATACACCCACCTCAGCCTCCCAAAGTGCTAGGATTACTGGCATGAGCACCTGGCCTCAGTACCCATTTCTTTAAATAACTGTGTCCCATGCACCAACTATAATACTAATATTTAATGTGTGTCAAATGGCAGCTACTGTGCTAAACATTTTACATATGGCATCTACACTCTTCCCAAGAACGTATAAAGCAGTTACTATTATCCCCCCATTTTATAGGTGAGAAAACAGAGGCTGAGGGAAGTTGGAAGAAACACAGGAGCAGGGACCCCACATTAGACAGTCTGACTCCAGAGATCAAGAGCTTGGCTGCCACACTATATGGGTTCTAGGGAAATCCGAGATGAGTAAAACATGGTCCCTACCCTCAAGTGCTCATGATTTAGAGGAGGAGGCAGAATTGTAAAATAAGTATAGTGAAATATAACTGTTATCCTAAAGGAATGTGCCCTTAATACAGCACGGAAGGCAGGATCCGCCTACCAGGCTGGGAGGGGTGAAAATCAGGGAGATTGCCGGTGATCAGAGGAAACTGACTTTCCAAGCTGAGACACAAACTGCAATTCCTCTCATACTTTTTCTAATAGAGACATAACAGACAATAATTAAGGCTTTATTTTAGCAGACTCATGTCCTTTGTAGCGCAGGTGAACCCCCATTGGTAAGATAGTCATGAGCTGCTCCCCAAGAACTTGGAAATGAAGAATTTGTAAGATCTTGCCCCTGCTGAGAAAAAGGCTCAGATCTAAGAATTCAAATAGAATTGCACAATGTCCACATGACTGACTCCCTTGCAGAGCAAGATCTATCTGAAAATGTTAATATAGATACACAAGGGACACTCAGGCCAGAAGAAGGATGGTTGTCAGCCATGCTTGATGATCTCGGACTGAAGGCTAGTGCTGCCCCATTCAGTACTGCTTAGGAGAGGAGATGCCCTTTGAAGGCAAAGCTAGAATCCCAGTGTGTTCACACACATCTGGCTGTCAATTCCTGAGGATGATGTTAACCGTTCCCACTGTGGAATAAACTCCCCTATTTCTGATCCCATAACTTGGCTTCCTTGGCCCTTGTCTATAAGGAAAAAGGGCTTTGGCCAGCCAATCTGTATGCAGGCTTGGGCTTGAAGATGATATTTCTAAGTGTCAAATAATAAATTAGCCTTCTAGCTATATGCATCAGCTATGTGGGAAGCCCAAAGCCCAAATTCTCAATAATTCATTTTGTAACCCTTCTTAAGCTCTCGCTATCAAAGTAAGATATCACCACTGTCAGCTCCCCTACTCCACCCCTCCACTGCATTGCACAGAGCCCCTATGTATAGAAACAATTTGATTTTTACATAACTTTTAAACATAGGCTCATGTGATATACTGTGATTTGTGAATGGAGATTTGGAAAAAAGTAGAAAAGAGGCCCTTATGTATGTGCTTATCATTCAATAAATGCAAGAGAAGATTCTTGATAGTATCCAGACACCATCTCTTCCTGCTCAAGTCCAGGAACTAAACTATCTCTTTATGTTCTTTATTGTCAAATGCACTTTTTCTGGCTAATTTCATGTCTGCCACCACAAGAAAAAGGTAGCAATGCTGGTACTGACAGTGCTGTGACTTTAGAACCTGTTTGTATTGAAACAATATAGATCTGCTTGCCTCTGCAGTTCCCTAGAGGTGTTGATTTAACATCAGTTATCTCTTTCTTCATGACACTGCACCATTCATCAAGCAGTTCATAAATACTGGCTTTTAGCAGCACTCGCCAATTTTGTTAATGGGCGTCACTGATGATGATCACAAATGCAAGTCTTACCCAGAGTATGCAGAACAATGTGAGCAATGATTCATTTTCTGGTCATGTTAATTTTCCCATTTAGAATTTTGTAGCATAAATGTAGAACAGCACGTTTCCAAGCATAGCTTTTCTTAAACTCTTTAGTCCATAATTAGTGATTTCTTAGACTATGACATTTCAATATTGACTGCACTCTTGCCTCCCACATGCCTCCATCAGTAGCAAAGTTGAGTAAAGGGCCCTGGGAAGCCAGAATACTGGTCTATTCAAACAAAGATTGTCCATCATTTATCTGGCAGGAATTAAGACCCAGCATGGAAGGCATGTGGTCAATACATCTTTCTGAGTCCAGAGAGGATATTAATTGGAAAGGTCCATCAGCATCATGGAGCAAAGGCCTTAGAGGTCCTATAGAGGCAAGTGTAACCATGCCTGCAGGACCACCTGACGTGGCACAGAGCCTGTGGTACAGTGGGAAGGTTGTCTGGGGTGCTAGCAGGAAAACTGCTACCCTTGCTACCTTGGGGTGAAATCCTCTTTGACTATGTAGATATCCTATATCTCATTAAAACATCAATTCCCTAGTTTTAGTATCCACTCAGTTTTATATATCTATCATTTTAGTTTTATGCATCTATCATTTTTCTCTGTGAATTGGCATTCAAGTTAAAGAAGAGCTTTTCCTTCACACCAATTTACTTGTTTGTCTACTTATATCAGTATGGAATTGAGATTTTTATCATATTCCCTTGGTTAGAGTGTACTATGATCACTTATTTTGAGCTCAAATTGCCCTAGATTTAAGAAACAAGGATTTTTCATAACATTTCTGACTCTAAGAAGCTGTGGACCTGAAGCAGGTCATTTTGCTTTTTGAATCCCATTTTCTCATTTTGCATAGTGAGAGAGCCGCACCAGAAAAGCTTTACTTGTTTTCTACATGTAGGTCTAAAGAACCAAGATTCATCAGTTTACCTCCCTTCCTTTTCTTAATGGCCTTTTAAAACTTGTTGGTTTTGTTTTTTTTTTTTTTTACTTGCATTTAAAAAATCATTTAAGTAGGCCATAGTAGTGATCAATTATTCTAAAGCAACACATGATTAGTTAGTTCATTTATTTCTTAACATGGGGAGAAGGGGAGGGGTAGAGCATGGCCCTTTGTATCAAAAAGGATGGAATGACTTGAAGACCCCTGACCCTCAGCAGGTAATATTTGCTGCTTCCTCTGACAACAGCCCTTCTCAGTTGGGCCATTGTTCTGAAAACTAATGGCCAGAGAGGAAGCAATTCTCACCCACCTCATAATCTTCCCTCACTTCCACCATCATTTATTTCCTTACCTACTGAGATGCCCAACACCTAAAATGCTGAGATTCTCTCTTTCCCTTACATGCCTTTATGGCCTGGATGGATTTGACTGTGTTCATGAGAAAAAGGGCAGGGTGATTGGCGATTTGGAGTGGAAGAAGTTCCATGCGAGTTCTATTTTGTGTTTCCTACTGGCTCTATTATGTGCAAGCTCAACTGCATGGTGAGGGTGTTATGTATGTTGTGTATATGTGCAAACAACCTCATATACAGGTTCTGGAAGAAACATCACTTAATAACTCAAATGTTTCATCTCTGCTTATTTAAAAATTTTAGATACCCTCTAGAATGTCCATTGCTATTTAATTGAGCTCTAAGTTTACTCTTTCTTTGCAATGCTGATGGAACTATTAGGAACATTTTGAAATTAGAACCAAGGCTAAGGGAACAAAGATAACGAAAATGAGGAGCATTTACATGATGTGCTTTAAAAGTGTTTCCTCTGGTCATTTACTATCGCCTATTTCTGGCAGTTCTGCATTCTCATTATTCTAGCTCAAAGCCAGGTCAATACTGGAGCAGACCAAATGGAAAGGGTTTGTTCTTTGTGTTCTAAATACCTCTATCGGTTTCCTAGTGCAATATTAATCTCATTGTCAAGATAAGTCTCACCTCATCTTTCCAAAGGAAACAATGTGGGCAAGAAGATTATTTAGAGACCCTTAACAGTATTTCCAGGCAAAAATAAACCCACTACAAATTTTCCTTCAACCAGATTCCCTACTGTTTAACAATACAGACTTTTTATATTTGCTAACATCTCTAGTTATCTTTTTCTTTGAGGAATTCCACAGAGAAAGTCTATGTTGACCTAAATATCAATTGTTCACCGAGTTTAGACTGACCCTACTACAGATCAGAAACCAAAACCATATCTTAGAAGGTTAAGAAGAGAAAACAGTTTCTACTCTATTCACTCAGCATATTCGTGCAGCAGGTCTGGTTGTGCCAGCAATCTGCAGTCGACTTTCTGAATGGAGCAGTTTCTAGAGTGTAATGACCCTGAGGAAATGAGTTATTCTTGTTACCAATCGAGACAGTTGCCATTCATGCTAGAGAAGAAAGCAGATCTACTGCAGGGCATGAAATTAAAATTTCCAGGTAGCAGCAAGTAATTGATACCGTGGGGGGTGACCTTTGCCCACGGCAGCCAATTTCAATCTGTAGAGAACAGCAATAGGACCCTCTACCTCCAGTGACCCTCACAAGCTGAGCCCGAAAAACCACACGCTCCAGTAACTTCAATGTCTTTCTCATAAATGTTCCCCATTTTCATTAGCTTTGTTCTCTTGGGCTTTGTTGGAATTCAAATGTCCCTGATGGTCTCATATATTTTTTATGAAATTATTAATTTATCCACCTGAGACACTAAGTGGGGGATCAGATTTATCAACTTACTCTGGAGTTCAGGGTTTGGGTTTTTTGTTTTTAGGCACGCAACATTGCTTTTTCTGTGTTTTCAGGGCCTATCTTTAAACACTTTATCATCAGAATAACTTTGGAAAATAGAAAAAGGTAAGCCCAGATAAGCCACATCAGTTTTTTTTTTTTTTGTACTGACTACTCATTTTATATATTCAAAACTAATTGGTTTCTTCTGGAGTGTGGCAGAGCATCTATCAAGAATGAATATTAGGATGAGTATTGAATTTATTTAAATAAAAGGTTAGAATAGGAAAGGCAACCAACAGAAAATAAATCTTGTGCCAGTCTTTTGGAATTGCTGAAAAATTAAATCAGTCTAGAAATTCACTCTTTAACCTATCGCTAGTCTTGAAATTCTTGACATTGACTATACAATAATTTCTAAATTAGGATTATTTGGTTCAAAGCTCCAGACCTTTCTAAATGCCTTAGGTAAGGAAAATGGACGGAAAGCCCTAATGTAACAATTTGGGGCATAAATTATATAACAGCAAAGAGCAGACCAAAAGATCACAGCTCCCTGAGCCAATTTAGATTTTAATCAGATATTTCATTCCAACTTTAAAGTGTTTGACTTAGAAAAATGACTATTAGTAAAATTGACTGCCAGTAAAGCGAAAAAGAAAAATTAATTGGAAAAAAAGGTACCCTGACTGCTATGAAGATTCATAGCATATGTCACGAAAGAGAGCGGAAGAATGCTTTAATGAACTAGTGTAACATATAGTAGTATTTCTCTTTCTAGACATACAGAAAATTATATGTCATGGTTTTCTTCTTAGATGCTGACATAAGTGAAAATAAGAGAAAACTCCTTTTTAAAAAATCTAACAATAACCTCCAAATTATAGGCTGTAGCTTGTCATTGACTTCTTCAGTCAGATTTGGTTAGGCTAATTTCTATTGCTATGAATCACTCAACTAATATTTGTTGAATCTTGCCTGGGCACTAGGAGGATTACTGAAGTATCAAGCATAGTCCCTGCTCTCGGAGAGCTTATAGTCTTACAGTCAGATCTCAAGCCTGAGAAACTGGGTGGTACAACTTTGATGCTATAAAAGTTGAGATAAGGGAGCAACTCTCTGGTTACATCATTCCTCAAGCATCTATGAGGGTGAGAGGTTGAGAGATGGACAGGATTTGGACAGGTGCAGAGGAGGTAAGAGTTGTTCCAATGGAGGGGATGGTTGGGCAGGCTTAGGCAGGGGATGAGGAGCCAAGCCTGACCAAGATGGAGAGTTCGTATGGGGTAGCAGAGCGCAGGAGTTAGGCTGAACAGGACCTTGTGCACCAGACGGAGGCACTGACGTCAGATGCGATGTACCTAACGTGTAAGTGTTACTGTTGTCTATGCTTTGTGCATTTACATTCTTTCTCTGCTGTACTGCCTCTTTCCTATAGGCCCTTGGAGTCTAGGGGTGAGAGGATGTAATTTTTAAAAACAGCAGCCTGTTGGTTTCATGCAGATTGCATTGTCTGAAGGAGACTGACAGCAGTGAGGCCACAGCCATGGTCACTGTCCTTTCCGGGATGGGATAGATACAATAATTAGGGATGCAAAAAGAAAAACCCAGATCACCTCTATTCAGCAAACAGTATTGAAATCTTCTATGGGCTAGTCCTGTGTATTAAAAAAACATAATGAGTATGACTTGATGAAGAAGGGGCAACTCATGGTCAGGTTGGCTCCAACCAACAAAGACACAACGCCAGGACTCTAGGAAGCACAGATGCAGGTGGTGTGATGCTTGAGATGGCACAGGCTGACCTGGGAGGCCTGGGCAGATGTGGTAAGCAAGGCTTCACTCAGTAGATTACATAGCTGGGCTTTGAAGGATAAGTCTAATGTTGCCAGACAGAAGAAAGAAAACACAAAAGCAGAGGATCAAAACTAATTAAACTCAGGCCAGCAAAGTATAGACAGAAATTTAACATTTGAATTAAAGGGCCACTGCTGTCTCCTACATTCCATTTCTGGGATTTTTCTAAAGGGAGTGGGGAGGAGAAAAGATTACATCAGGGGTACCCAATCTCTTTCCTGAGCCACACTGAAAGAAGAATTGTCTTGGGCCACACATAAAATACACTAATGATAGCTAATGAGCTAAAAAAAAAAAAAACTCCAATGTTTTATGAAAGCTTATGAATTTGTATTGGACCACATTCAAAGCTGTCCCAGGTCATGGGCCATGTGTTGGACAAGCTTGTATTACATACTTCAGCAAACAAAAACATCTATAGAGATAAAAAGAAATATGACTAGGAATTGTCTGGGAGTTTTAGGATATATTTTAACCGGGATTTCCTGGGGAAGGAGGGGGACAAGGCTGGGCAAAGTTGAGTGCTTTGTAGGAAATATAATCACAGGAAAGCAAGAGTGAGTGTATTAGTCTGTTTTTACAGTGCTATAAAGAACTGCTTGAGACAGGGTAATTGATAAAAGAAATTTAATTGACTCACATTTCCACATGGCTTGGGAGGCCTCAGGAAACTTACAATCATGGTGGAAGCGGAAGCAGGGATGTCTCACGTGGTCACAGGAGAGAGATCGAGCAAAGAGGGAAGAGCCTCTTATAAAACCATCAGATCTCATGAGAACTCATTCCCTATCAGAAGAACAGCACAGGGGAAACTGCCCCTATGATCCAATCACCTCCCACCAGGTCCCTCCCTCAACACCGCAGGGATTACAATTCAAGATAAGGTTTGGGGTGGGGACACAAAGCGTGACCATATCAGAGAGAAAGGGAAGTAAAGAAAGGAAATGGGAAGCCAATGCAAGGATATGAGTGATGGCTTTAGCCACTGTGTCACAATGAGCCACAAAATGATAAAGCCAGCTGCTTAACAGGTGCAAGATGTTTCTGGACAAGCTGTATGGAAAACTGTACCTCAGAACAATGCATCAGAGGAATGAATGGAGAGAAAGCCTGCTGACTCCCTCTTGTCTCCTCATTCCCATTTACCAAAATGAACCCCATGAAAGTTAATCCTCGTGTAGTTCTGGGTTGGTCACCTGGCCCCTTTTGGCAGCAGACATCTGGGGAAAGCAGACCCTTTACTGAGGGAAGGTGTTCTCTTTCCAGGTCCACAAGGGGGCATAGTTTTAAGGGCAAGAACTTCCCAGCACCATGCCCCCCTCCCATCTCTCTCCATCCAGGAGATTTAACGGTCTCTGTTTTAATTTTCGTGGACATGGGAAGAATCAAAAGTCAATCACTCCAGCAGAAGTTCTAAGGAACTCCTTTCATTGGCCAGGGTCTTGGAGAAGGTGGGGGCTCCTCCCAGGT
Source organism: Ateles fusciceps (assembly GCA_036589455.1). Lineage (NCBI taxonomy): Eukaryota > Metazoa > Chordata > Mammalia > Primates > Atelidae > Ateles > Ateles fusciceps. The sequence continues at coordinate 704,827 of JAZHEH010000952.1, read as the reverse complement.
TTAAAGTCCCTTCTTCCACACCCCTTTGGACTCCATGTTTGGATCCCTTTCCACGAACACTCTCTTCATGGAAGCCGTCTTTCTCTCTCCTGGGTTTCCCCTCTGGGGTCTCCTTCCACCCAGTGTGGAAGCTTTCTCTCTCCCTCTCCTTTTTTCTCTTTCTCTACCTAAATAAATCACTTTCTGCAAACACTTTGGGGTCTGGTATTTACTTTACAAACATACTGGGCCATGGTCTCCTCTCTCATTCTTGAGAGAGCGAGGGACCAAGAACCTTGGAGAAATGTCCTCTCCGGGGAACCGAGGACTCCCCTGAACCCCAACATTACCATACGGAGTGGCCTTTTATGAGATCATAAGTAGGGGAAGAGCTGAAGACAACATAGGGGGAACCATGCATAGAATCCCTCCTCTCAGCTGCTGGCCCAGGGGACAGGTGAGGCCAGGAGAATCTGAGGAAGCCCGTAGGATGCATCCTACATGCGATGTATTATCTACAAGTATATCTCATAATAATTGTGGTCAATCCTTTCTGCTCAAGAAATTTCCAGACCCATTGCTTCTTTGACTTCTCCATTCTGTATCCCTTATCGTGCCTAATTTTTATGCTGTTCTAACAAAGGCAACAAAAGGCAAGAAAGAGAAAACTCATGTTGGTGAATGCTGTCACTTAGAAGTTCACTGGTAAAACTGGTTAAGCAAGATAGAGGTGAATAAGGACAGCTGGCATTAAATTGAAAGACGGGAGAGAAGTAAGTTCCTGATGTTTACTTAAGCTTGGTTTTCAGAAATATCTTTTTTATTTTAGTGGAGGAGGTGCAAGGATTGTGCTGAGTGTGTCCATTTCCCTGAAATTTGATCCTCTTCTCAGAAGAAGGGCAGGAAGTGGGGGGAGGCAAGATTGACTAAGAAGAAGAAACACATCAGCAATGTGAAACCCAATCGTTAAATCTGTGTCATGGGGAAATCGTGCACGAGGCAGCCAAAAGATGTCTGGGGCTGAAATAACAACTGTTTCTGTCACAGTCTGATCTGACAAATTTATAAATCTTAAAACAACTTTAGGAGCAACACTTTGAAAAAAGAGATGAAAACAAAACAAAACAGTGCTTTGAGTTTATATACATAAATGGTCTAGCCAACAACTAGGCCCAAAAAGCTATCACAAGCCTTCCCTGGAAGATTGCTCTTAAACTTGGAAATTATGCAGTTATCACCAATTGACTGGAAGCTTCAGGTCCATCTGAACCGTGACTCTGCTGGTCCGCTGCTAATTAACCTCTGTCTTGCTGACTGTATAATTCAGCAGGGGCCTGCAAATGCTCTGCTTTTAAGTTAACTGAGGCCGTCTGTTCATTCAAGCTAATCCTGATAGTGCCTTAACAGGAATGAAAAGGAAAAGATTAGATGTACCTGAAGCTACAAATGAGAAAGCTGTGTGGGTGGAAGAAGTGGAACCATTATTTTCCCCTTTTGTCTGTTTGAGGCCCCTATTTTTTAAGCTGTCCAGTGTAACTAATTAGAAGAAAGAATTCTGAATGCTCCTGCTTATCATGCTTGTAGTCAAACAACCAATTTGATTAATTTTTTTGTATAAACAGATTTGGTGTCATGTAAAATATTTACTTGATATTTATACCTTTTTCAAAATCCAATGATTTTCATACCACCTTTACACTTTTTGCTATGTCTCTGGATCACTTTTAAATGGACTTACTTTGAAGAAAGAAAATAGCTACTTTAGCCTTGTCGAAGCAACAATATTGTGAAATTGCAAATTTAATGGGCTTTGTATGTGTGTGTATGAGTTTGTGCCTCTGTCATCTTTTAACATTTACAATCTCATATCCAATTTTTTAGAGCCTTGGAGAATAATAAAGTATAGATGTAACGCTTTTCAATTAGAGCACTGAAACAATAAAAAGGAAACATAGTATCGCATTCTACACTCCTGCACATATATAGGACTCCAAACTGGTTGGTTGGTTTGTTTTTAAAAGGGAAGCAATGCAATAGTCGCCACCTGTAATGTTTCTGTATGCTAAGAAGCACTCTTTATATAAATATTTACATATATTTTTTTACATAAGTTTTTTTCTAGTAAACCTATAAATAACCAAAAAAATATATATATAAGTCCTGATCTAAATAAAATCATCCCATGTTCTACAGTTTGTGACAGAGGGTTCAACTGGATTTTTTGCTTGGCTAATTGAGACAGTAGAGGAGAGCTCTTTGATGTGCGGCCTCAGTCCAATGGGTTTATGTCACTGACTTCCCAGCCTTTCTACTCTTCATTTCTTTGAGATCCAATTGAGATGGAAGACCCCCTCAAGGGTATTGCAGTAGGGGTGTGGGCACATTTACCCAGCCACCCTTCAATTCAAACCCCTTGTGGGAGGGGGAAGCATACAGGTGAGTGAGGGCAGCTTCTTGCCCCAGCTCCTGTACCCACTCACCTGCATGCTCCCCCCTCCCACAAGGAGTTTGGTAGTGCAGTGTCTAGGGGTGTGTTATAATAAAAGCTCCTTTAGCAGTTGCCATCCACAGATAGCTAAGTGTTAACCAGCTTATTGAAGGGTCAGGGTGACAGCCTTTTACACCCTGCCCTCTTGGTACCCAGGTTCTTGGCTAGCATCCAGGAAGAATCAGGTCACATGGACTTGAAGGATACGAAGATTTTGAGTGATGGAGGTGTGGTTTTCAGCAGGTTGGGGAATTGGGGAGAGGATGGAGTAGGAAGATAATCTTCCCACGGAGATCAGCCATTCTCAGCCGAATTCCTCTCTGACTGTCCCCGGCCAAACTCCTCTTGACATTCAGATGCGTCTTCTCCTCTCTCCTCCTTTGCCACACCACTCTGCTTCTTTGCCAGTGGAGTTTGGGTTTTTTTATGAGTACAGGATTGGGGGGGCGTATGGTGGCCTAGGGTGGTTTTGGAAAAAGCAACATTTGGGTGGGAAAACAGGGATAACTGTTCTTAGGGTCACAGTTTCCAGGCTTGAGGGTAGATCTTTGCTGGGAAACTGCCTTCTTGTATCCAGTGTTTTCCTGCCTCCTGTCTGGATCAGAATCACTGAGCATGGCACACTGAGAATGTTGTGCAGGTAAATCAGAACAACGTGGGTAGACGTGGCCCAGCCAAAACTCACATTTCCTTCCACCTCTCTCTGTTGGGAAGTTTGCCCCATTTCACTCTCCTGAGAGACTGATCTTTAGAAAATGTAGATTCATATCAGGTAGGTAGACAGACAAATAACAGAGTTCATGAAAATAAACTATGCTTTAGGCTCAGCGCAAGAAAATAAAAAGAGTTCCACTTTGACGACGGTGGAGTGAGCGGCTCTGTGGAACCATACCCTGGCAAAACCACCTGAACTACTAGTGAAAACTGTTTTTCAAAGCAACCATTTAAAGTTTCTGGAAATTGTTGTGGGGCCATACGGCAAATTAAACATTAAGCAAGAGTCTGCGGCCCTTGCGCCACAACTCGCTCTTCATCCAAGCTCTACTCTGGGTGGGTGTAGCCAAGAAGCAGCTCCCTCTTTCCTCAGCTCCAAGTCAAGGCATACAATATTTCGCCAAGAGGCGGTAGCACCAACACTTCTCCTTCCATTTAGCTCCAAGTTACAGAGACTAAATTTCTGGCAAATGCAGCCAAGAGGTTGCTCTCTTCTTTCCCACAACCCCCACTCATAAGGCAGAGGTTCTGCTTCAGGCATAGCAGTCCAAGGATACTGGAGCCCTAATTTCTCTGGCCTCGGCTTGCTCATAGGATGGAGATTCCATGTTGGGAAGAGCAAACTGAGAAGACTAGAGGCTACTGCCCCTGCCCCACACTCTGCTCATAACGCAAGGGTATCACCCTCATCCTCTTTCTGGAGCAGTCGCTCAGAGATTCTATCCAAGAGATGAGGGAGACCACAAAAACAGAGAACTCTGAAGTTCTCCCCAAATCAACTGACTTTATTTGAAGCAGAGTGAGGAGAAGTTCAAGGCTAAGGATTGAACTTAAGAAAACAATGGATATTTTGGTGGCAAGCAATTAAAAGCCAATTGGTAGCTCTATGAGAGCAGCCAACTAAACTGTAGGCCTGAGTTTTCCAGAGAGAAGGGAAAGAGGTAGCTAAGAAAAGCCCTCGTAGGGTTAGAAGAAACCTCAAAACTACCCCTGCCAAGGGGACTTGGATATATTAGTAATAGGGTCAGACTGTGGGGCAATTTATACCCCAGACTTTCTCAAAAACAGTGCAATTGGCCAGCAATTAGAGGAAACTGTCAGCTGAGTGTGATGCCAAATAAAACAGATACTTTAACACATAGATCAGGAAAAAAGGCAAAGAGAGCCCTGCTTAACCCACTGTCATCCTAGGCTTACCCTGTGTGTGATCAAGTCTACCCTCTAAGAAATAACATTATAAGTTTCGCATGAAGCAGGAAATAGACTTCATAAAAATGGACCAGCCCAGAGAAACAAGCAGACAGCATCAAAAATAAGCCCCAAAGAAGGGAAGGAGATTAGTATCCAAAGTTGCTACAGTATATTACCTAAAATGTTCAATTTTCATCAAACACTTATCAGACATGAAAAAGTGTTACCTATACATAGGGAGCGAAGTAAGCCACAAACTGCCTGTGAGAGGGAGACTCTGAATTTAACAGAAAAAGAGCTCAATACACTACAGGAAACCATGCTTTTAAAAGTGAATGTAGGTATAATGACAATGTCTCATCAAATAGAGAATATTAATAAAGAGATACAAATAATTTTTAAAGTATAAATTATTTAAAATTCTTTTGTAAGATCTATTTGTCTTTTCTGACCCATTTATTTGGTCATTTATTTATATCAGTATGGACTCATGGATATTTAATACTTTGTATTATGATTCAATAATGCCTTATTTCATTGCTCCAATGTTTCCGGCTTTGGCCTTTGGGAGCTATTTCAGTTAGCTCCTGGATCCCTTTGATATGCACCTATGAACGTAGGGTTTGGTAGGTTTTAAACCTGTGATTTGTTGTTGTGGTTGTTTGTTTGTTTTATTAGCACTTCTTTCTGGCACTACAAGATGCCCCAGGCTGATCTCATATATTTCCTGCCCCGGTCCTAAAATCGGCCATTTTTCTAAGCACCCCTGGATGTTTTTATTGGAGAGTGTTCTTAGAAACTCTGATCACAGCACTTGCTTTGCTCTAGGGTTTCTTTTTAAAGTAATGGAAATGTTCTAAAATTGATTATGGGGATGGTCACACAACTCTGAATATGCTAAAAAGCACTGAATTGTACACTTTAAGTAGGAAAATTGTATGGCGTGTGAATCTCAACAATATTCTTATAAAAAGGGAAAAAATTAGTCTGAGAGCGTACCCTATTTTACAAAGCAAAGGAAAAATATATAGACACAAACTGTAGAGAATGAAATATCTTGCCAGTTAGAACCAAGCATGTGGCCCCAAGATGACCATTGGGAAGATTCATATTTGGAATATCATCTATATAGCGGGAATTACTGCCTACAAATGAGAAAGTCTTAAAAACTTTTTAGAGGAAGTTAGGGCTGGATGCAGAATCTCACACCTGTAATCCCAGTGCTTTGGGAACCAAGGTCAGGGGGGATCACTTGAGGCCAGGAATTCAAGATCATAATGAGATCCCCATCTCTACAAAAGGTAGAAAATATAAGCCAGGCATGGCATCACATGCCTGTCGTCTTAGCTACTCAAGAGGCTGAGGTGAGAAGATTGCTCGAGCCCAGGAATCAGAGCCTGCAGTGAGCTATGATCATGTCATGGCACTCCAGCCTGAACGACAAAGCAAGACCCTGTCTCGGGGGCGGAGTGGGAAGCAGGGGGATAAAATAGATCATCCCAAATAATTCAAATTATATATTTTCTTAGGGCATTGGAGAGTCTTATATATTTTTTAGGGTTGGAGAGTCTATAAATATATCACATTATTTAATCAGAGCTCTGAACCAACAGAATGGAAAGAACAATAGATTAAAAATTCCTACATTCCTGGAAATACTTGAGAGTCTAGCTTTTACTCACCTTTAATGGAAAACATTGCAGTAGTTTCTAGGGAGCTGCCATGAACTTCTAATGCTTTCTAGCTGGCAAGAAGCCCCCTCTACCCACTGTACTGAAACAAAGACCTAGGGCCATATTCTACTTCTAAAGCTGTCAGAAAACATAAGGCTAGACAGGTATTGAGTGTTGCTTGTTTGCTGAATGAACTCAGAAGCCCAGTGCTCCCTGTGGCATGGGTAGGAGACTATTTATTGGTATGGAAAAGTGCAAAGGAAAGAAAAGTAGAAGAGGATTCAGAACCAGGTAGTTGGGTAGCCTCTGGTGTTTGCTATCGCAGTTCTCAGAGCGATGCCCTACTTCTTGTCCTCACTTTATAACTTGTTAAGAGCCTATGCATATTCTTGACTAAATGAACCTCTGTGTAGATATAAGCACAATTATATATAAAGAATTAGCTAAGAACATATGCACACACGTACAAATATGGTAAGAGACTTGAATAGAATGATTAAGGGTGTCTTTTAGAGTTAAACTTAGTAGGTCCAAAACCTTGCTCTTCATATGCCAGCATAGGACCTTGCACATTCTACATTTGTGCCTTAGCTTCCTCATCTATAAGTGGGGAAGAAAATAATGCCTACCTCTGTAATCATGACAATTATTAAACGAAAAACTGAGTAAAGTGTTTGACATGCAGCAAACACACAATGTTAGCATTATGTATGTCTACTTATTCATTGACGACAGAATCCACAAGATCCAATTTCAATTGTACATGCTATGCCTAGAGAAAAACACTTCCAACTGAGATAATCCCTTAATTGCTACTTAATATTTTCTCCACTTTGCAGAATATTTTTAAAGTATTTATTTTGATTACAAAAATAAGTCATGCTCAATCTGGGTGTGGTGGCTTGCGTCTCTAATCCCAGTGACTTGGGAGGCTGAGGCAGGAGGATCCCTTGAGGCCAGGAGTTTGAGACCAGTTTGGGTAACACAACAAGACCTTGTCTCTACAAAATATTTTTGTAAGTTAGCCAGCCTGCTGGTGCATACCTGTTGTCCCAGTTACTCAGGAGGCTGAGGCTGAGGATTGTTGAGCCCAGGAGATTGAGGCTGCAGTGAGCTAAGATTGCACCATTGCACTCCGGCATGGGTGATGGAACCAGACCCTCTCTCAAAAATAACAGTAATAATAAAGTCAATCATGCTCAGTGAGAACATTTGGAAATAAAAGATTTAAGGAAAAACTAAAAATCACCATTACTTCATCAGTCAGACATAAGTAATTAAAATTCACAGTTTATGTATTCTTTCCTATATTTTTTCTGTACATTTTAACCTGCTTGGGATCACACTGTTTATACAGTTTATGTGTTTTTTTTCCCTGAGGATTATGAAATTATTTATAAGCTTCTCATTGGCTACGACATATTGACCACATTTGTTTATATCCTCTCCCTTCTAAAACCCATTTAAAATCAGAGTAAAGGAGTTGAAAACATACACAATTACAGGGACAAAGGATGAGAGATGGATAAGAGCAAATAAGACTCTGCAATAAATTTTTAGGAGTTCTACAAAGAAGTGATGTTAGATTTTTCAGAGCAGAGGCTACAACCCCAATGTGCGCAGTAATAGATATCCCAAGAATGACTGTTTCACCCTACAGAACTCAGGAAGGCCCAGGACTTGGTGGCAGCGGGTATTACTGAGGGGTGGAATGAGATACAGAACTGAACGCAGGAGGGCTGGTTGATGTCTTAACATGGAACTAGCTGCATCCTCAGCCACAGGAAACCCAAAGCTTAGTCTCTAGATAAATTGAACCAGAGAAAATCTGGACTCAGAGAAATCAGACACAGAAGGGGAAGAGGAGAAAGAAACCTGGACATAAATTCAGGAGAATTAAGTGAAATTTTAGGTATGAATTAGGAGAACCCTCCCTAGCTCTTTTCCTTCTGTTTCAAAATGCTAACAACTAAATGTATACGCCCCAGGCCCCTGCAAAAACAAAACAAAAAGAAACAAATAAAAAATGTTCCTGGAGAAAAAAACTTCAGATACTGATGTTTGAGGGTCCCCCCAACAACAACACAAAAAGCCATCTTGTTACCACATGATCTCCATTTAAGGAATGACATGTCTTGCATCTACACACAGGGCTTCCAACAAGGTTTTTAGTACCTCACTCTTAAAAATGAACAGAGAACCAAAGATAATCTAACCCCAGGAAGTCCTCTGTGGAAGACACTGCTAATGTTCTTCTCTCTTCCTGGACACTCCATTAGGGTACCTTGTCCAGCCCCCTCATCTAGGTGAGGCCATAATGACTGGTTCATCCCAATGGAATGTGAGCAGAGTGATTGGTGTCACTTTCAGGCCTAGCAGTTTAAATGGAAATGTACTTTCTCCACATGGAGAAGATATGGCATCTGCAAACACGAATAGGAAGTAAGGGATAAGAACAAGCAATAATAGAAGGTCTTGGAAATTAGGAATATGAGGGCAGAAATGTGAAATTCAACAGAAGCATTGTACCATAAAGTCGGTCATAAAGTCATTTAATTCTACTTCAGAATTAAAAGGCAAATAGAAGACAGAGAAAAGACGAGAAAGAGCATCAAATAAGTCCAATACTTACTTTCAGGAAAGATAGGAAAAGGGGAAAAAATTTTTAAAGAAATAATGAAAAAATGAGTCACCAGATTTAAGAGGACCATAAAATTTACAGCACAATGAAGGCAAACACACCCACACCAAAAATGTTGTTATGAAATTTGAGAACGCTGGGAATGAAAGAAAAAATCATCCATGGAGAAGGGGAACGGATCAGGAATGACACTTACATCAGACTTTACAACATCAATATCTGAAGGTAGACTATATTGAGGAAGGATTTCAAAATTTTCTACAAAGATTCTGTAACTATGAGAATGGAAGAAACATTTTTAGACATGCATCGCTTCCAAATATTTACCTTCTATGTACCCTTTCTTAGAAACTGCTAGAGGTTGTCCTTTATCAATATGAAAGACAAATCAAGAAAAAGGAAAATAGGATCTGAGAGACCCAACCCAAGGCCCTGGCAAAGGGAGATCCCAGGTGGACAGCTGCCCCTCAGGCCCCTGGGTGCAGAGCAGGTGGGTGAAGGACCAGGGACACAGGGAAGGGGTCTCCCAGGGAAAAATGAACTGGTAACTAATATTCGAGGTGTTTGACAAATAATTGAAAGGTCTGTTTTTTTCTGGTTTTTTGTTTGTTTGTTTTTTTAAGATGAAGTCTTGCTCTGTCACCTAAGCTGAAGTACAGTAGCGCAATCATGACTCACTACAGCCTTAAACTCCTGGGCTCCAGCACTCCTCTAGCCCCAGTGCTCTGAGCAGCTAAGACTACAGGCCCACATCACCATGACTGGCTAACTTTTAACAATTTTATGTAAAGATGTGGTCTCACTATGTTGCCCAGACTAATCTCAAACTCCTGACCTCAAGGGATCCTCCTGCCTTGGCCTCTCAAAGTGCTGGCATTACAGGCATGAGCTAAGGCTTGGCCTAGAATTTCATTTTTAAGTATATCAACAGGCACATAGAAACCTAAGCAAAAGATGTCAATGCAATAATTAACTCAGGAAAACAAATGTTCCACAAATAAGGAAAGGTAAACATAGTTTTTTATTTGATTTACTAACAAACAATATTTACATAGTAATAATAATATAAACATTGTCTTTTAAATGAATAATTGTGACATAATTATTCAGAGAATTAAGGAAGGGGGATGTCATGGGAAAAGAGATTAAAGAGAGCTAAATCTTTGTCTAGCATAATAGAAAGACAAGAACTAAGCCTCAGATTAATAAACCAAGAGACAGCACTCTTGGTTTTAGAAATATAAATGTTTATTGATAATAGAGACTCAGGAGAGTTGTAAATATCTGCCTCTAGGGGTGGGATAAACTGGGAGTGAGGAAGGATGGAGCTGCTGGGGGTTTGCTATGAGACTTTGAATACAATTGAATTTTTAAGTATTTATCAAATGTTAAACTTTTACGAATACTTTTTAGATTTTAACAGCTATATAATGTATCTTATCATAGGGTGAACTAATTTTTATCCATACTTCTTGACAGACATTTAGTTTGTAACTACAATGTACTTGTTATACATAGAACTTTTGCTACAGTTTGGGTTATTTCCTTAGAGTTGCTACAAGTTAAATAATGAGAAAAAGAAGAGAGCATGGTAAGATGTTGATTTACGTATTTTCCTTTATTCTTATATGTAAAATTACTTTATAAATTGGGCTGCTGATCTTCACTTAGAGTGGGGCATGGAAATGCCCATCTTACCTGTGCTGTTTTAATTTCTTATTTATAAAAGTGAATTTAATGAATTAAAACATGATAACACTTTATTGTTTTAAGTTGCATTCATGTAGTTATCCGTGATAATCATTATTTTATTGATTCATTCCTGAGCTACTACTGAGCTTGCCAATAGCTTTGCCTCCTTTGTGAGTTTTCTGTTCATTTCCTTTACCTATTGGTTTTTGGAATGTTGGTGTTTTGACTATCAAATTGTGTGACTCGTCTAAATAAATTTGTTTAAAGCTCCAAATATTTCTTCTGGTTTATTGTATTCATACTGGTTTTCTTTAGTTATTTTTGTCATGAAGATATTTTAACCCTTTTTGCAAGCAAATCTCTAATATTTTCTTTTTTTCTATCCCTTTTAAATTTAGCAATCCAGATGTTTGAAACATATTAATATATCTCTTTGTATTTGATATGAGCTGAGTCTCTAAATTTGGCCACCTTCCCCACAATAGCCATGCAGTTATTCCAGGACCACTTCCTCCCCAGTTGATTGGAGATGGCACCTTTGTCAAATATTAAATTCTGGAATATACTGGGGTCTGTTTCTGAACTCTCTCTTGTCAATCATTGACCTATAGCTCTAATTTTGCATCAATGCCATACTGCTTTAATAGGTACAGCTCTATGATATATATTCAATCAATTCTAAGATAAATACCCCACTCTTTGGGGGGAAATGTGGGAGGAGAGACATTGGGTTTAGAGGACTTGGATAATCTTCCTCCAAAATTCACAACACACTATTGTTGTTTTGTTTGAGGGGGAATCTCATTTTATGTCTTTGTTCCATACTACCTCCATCTTCCCACACTTAAATCTCCTACTTCCCCATAAGCAACAATTTTAATGTGCTTGATATCTATACTTTACATGTGCTCTTGTAAAACACGTATTCGTGCACTGTTGTTTTATATACGTGTTTTACTTTTCAATATGGGAATTTTTTTTTAATATACAAAGAAAACAGAATAGTTTACTGAATAGTGAATACCCGTGTACTTATCTCTTATTTCTATGTTCCTTCACTCAGCGTAACAATGTCTGTGAGATTTAGCCACATTGTATATATCAGTGATTTATTCTTTTATTGATGAAAAGCATTTCATTTATGGATAGCACATCTGTTTAGCCATTCTCTAGTTATTGAGCATTTGGGTTGCTTCCAGATTTTTGCTATTGTGAGTAAAGCTGCTATGTTCATTCTTGCACAAACTTTTTGTAGACCTGTTTTCATTTCTCTTGGATAAAAACCTAGGAGTAGAATTGCTGGGCCAAGGGTAGGTAGGTGTATGTTTAAAGAAATTTTCAAACCTTTTAAAAAGTGATTGTATCATTTTATACCCACTGGATAGTGGTGTATCTAGAGTATTTAACACCAGAAGTCGATAATTTTTAGCATTCTTTTCTTCTATATAGCAATTATTTTCAGTAGCATTCATGTAGTAATCAGTGATAATCACTATTTTATTGATTCATTCCTAAGTTTAAATGATCAGTTAATTAAAAAGAAAACAAAGTTCAATTTTTAAAGTGCTGTTCAAAGATATTGTTCATGCAGGAATTAAAATTTTTACTTATCTAAACAACATGATACCTTGCAGTTTGCACTCTATTTCTGTTTTAAATTTTAAACACAAATGAAAATTCTAAGTGGTCACATGGAACAACAGAATGAAAGTAAAGTTCTGTTATTTTGACTTTACACTCACTGTGCTTTCATTGCTTATTTCAATCTACTGTTTAAATTCAGACATATGTAGTGGGATGGAGATAAAAATCGTCCTCTAAAGGCAGCTGAAAAGATTCCAGACCTTTAGAGGCTCATTCTCTAAACACGTGTAGCTGAATCTGAATGTGTAGGGACTGGCTGTTTAACTGGGGGTAACTGGACTTCTGTGCAATATGCAGTGATTATCAAAGGATGGATAATAAAATGTGCTAATCCGATGCTTACATATACATTATTAAAACTCAAAGCGTAACCTCAGCAACTGTTTAGCTCTTAAACCAACAAAAAGATACTTTTCAGGGAGAAGTATTTTATCGCTAATGTTGTTTAGAATTGCCAGCATATGTTGATAATAAAAAGCAGACTGACTTATAATTGGGTTTATTATTGTTTTCAAATTCTCCGAAGGCAACGCACCCACCTCCTAACAACCTTTGATCTGGATGACCACTTCCTCCGCCTCCCCCTCAAGTCATCGCTGCCACCAGCGTTGTGTAGAAGTGCTGGGCGTTCCACAGCCTTGTTGATATTTGGCATTGTCAGTCTTTTAACATTTTAGACATTGTGGTGGGCGTATGGTATGTCATTGTGGTTTTAACTTGCATTTCCCTATGATTAATGACATTAAACCCTTTTCTATGTACTTCCTGGTCACGCATATTGTATTCTTTGCATCTGAGTTTGCCTATCTCAGATAACTCATGTGAGTAGAACTATGCGGTATTTTTCCTTCTGTGACTGGCTTATTTCACTTAGCATAATGTTCCCCAGATTCATTCATGTAATCACAAATTCAGGATTACTTTCTTAAGACTGAATAATATTCCCATTATATGTATACATCATGTTTTCTTTATCCATTCATCTGTCTATGGGCACTTGGGTTATTTCTGTATCTCGGCTGTTGTGAATAGGGCCACCATGATCACGGGAGAACAGATACCTCTTTGAGATCCTGATTTCACTTCTTTTGGATACGTACCCAGAAGCGGGACTGCTGGATCACGTGATACCACTATTTGAGTTTTTCATGCCAAGCATCCTTGCATTCCTTGTATTAACAACACTTGATTACAATGTTGCTTTTTATGCATGGTTGGATTTCTATTTTATTTAGATTTTTTTGTATCTGTATTCACAATTTAAATAGGCCTACGTTTCTTTTTCCATGTTGTTCTTACTTGCTGTTGGAACCAAGATTATACTAGGCTTATAAAACAAGCTGGAGTAGAGAAAATGTAAGAAAAGCCTTTAGCATCTTGTAATGCCAGAAACAAAGGGTACAGGAGCCAAACTGAAAGAGACCCTAGTGGCCAAAACTGGAACAACTTGAGCAACAAAATATTTTAACAGCAGTATTGGATTATAACCCATAGAATAAAATAAATGTCCAGGAGGCCATGCTGATGTTAAGTAATTAATTAATGGAAGAAAAAAGATAGCATTTTTAAAACATGGAATTCTAATAAATATTAGAAGAAATGAGGGAAATAGAATATCACCATTAGAATACCACAGTAATCATTACTGCAGGCAAGATCAACCAATGAATGCTAAAACTAGTGGGCAAAACTTTAAGGAGAAATAAACAGAGTATTTGCATAGTCTCAAAGTATCTTCCCCCACATCTTTATTAATTACAAAGGGAAAAATAGCAGCTTTACAGTGGAGACACCTGGTAGACATCACCAAAAGATTAAGGTTAACATCCCCAGTAACAAGACATATAAACATAATGTCCCCCTTAATATGCACTGAGAGGGGTCCACCTTTTTTGATATTCTGGACAAAAATGCATAAGCTCAATCGAAGCATGAGAAAACATTAGACAAACCCAAATGAAGAACAGTCTGCTAAATAACTGATTATTAATATTCAAAAGTGTCAAGATCACGAAAAACAAGCTATCACAAATTGGAGAAGACAAAGGAGATAGGACAACTAAATGCAATGTAAGATCCTGGATCAGAAAATACATATCAGTGGAAAAACTGGTATAATCTGAATAAAGTCTGTAGATTCGTTAGTAGCATTGTATGGATGTTTTAGTTTTTATAATTATACTATGATTATGCAAGATTTTTAACATTTGAGAAGGCTAGCTAAAGAGTATAAGCAGTTCTCTTCTATTTTGTAAACTTTCTGTGTCTAAAATTATTTCAAAGTAAAAATTCAATTCAAGATTACAAAACAAAAAATTTACGATATATACATTTGTTTAGAAAACATTTGTTTTTGTACTTTGCAAATACTTTCTGGAACAACTTATGTACATCAGTTAACTGAGTTTTAAAAAATACAATAGCAATCAACTGTATATTTCTCTGGAGTTGGGATTCTGAAAGAAAATTCTTGACTGTCATGTCTGAATACTCTCATACTTCATTCTTTCATACTTATTGGTTCATGCAAGTTTTCTATTCCTACACTGATTTTGGCATATTCAAGAATTTATGCATTTCACTAAATTCAAATTTAGTTATGTTTTTTTTGTGTGTGTGCTTTCTGTAGAAATTTTTCACTTGTCATTCCATACTTGGTTTACTTGTATATTTTTTCTTGTTTTATTCACTCTAGAAACCTTTCATCTATATTGTGAATATTTTTAAAGAAATAACTTTGGACTTATTAACCTCTTTGTCATTTGCAGGTTTGGGTATAGACACATGCACTAGTTAACACATTATATATTTATTACTATTTTTATCATGTTTCTTTGAATGTTCTATTGCCCTTTCTGTACCTTGTGAGTTAAATCCTTAGCTAGGTGTCGCTTTTAAACATTTTTATTTCCAATAAACGTATTTAAAGCTGTATATGCCAAAGACCTGCTTTATCTGTGTCCCCTTAAACTCTTGGAAAGAAGTAACATTGTTAGAAGGCAAGTTTCTTTATTTACCAAATTCACCAAATTTTGAGATTTTTAAAAAAGGAGAGAAGCATGAATGTCCTTTATCAACTGCTCCTCCCAGCAGGGCTGTGGCTGCCCTGATCTAACCAGAACATCAATGCCCTGAGCTGTGGAGGTTGTTTCTAGGGCATTAGGATAGGAAGGTCTATCCAGAGGCCACATGGGAAAGCAGAATTTTGTTTCTCCAACTTGTCCTCTTTCAATTGCCACTGGTTGCCCTGTGTCCAGCCTGCAACTGTCTCATTTCTCCCAGCCCTCCACACCCACAGACACCCACAGACACCCACAACACCCACAACACCCACAAACACCCACAACACCCACAACACCCACAACACACACAGACACACATATACACAGAGACTCACACATACACAAAGGCACACACAGACACATACAGACTCACAAAGACACACAGACACACATTCAGATACAGACACACAGTCACACAGACACAAAGACGCATACATTCAGGGACACACAAAGAAGCACATACAGAGACATACAAAGAAACATAGAAACATACAGAGACATACACACATAGACACAGATACACACACAGATACAGACACACAAAGGCACATACAGAAACATACACATAGAGACACAGACACACACAAGGACACACACATTCAGAGATACAGAGACACAGACATACAAAGACACACATAGACACACACACATACACAGGTTTCACTCTCAACAGGGGTCTCACTTTCTTTTAGTTCCATGCTTTCTTCTTAGTTCCAGTAGTTTCTCTAGGGTTGTTCCTCAGCATGGTAGCAGCAGGCCATGGGAATCCACTATCTTGACAAGAACCAGAAATGTTCTTCATTTTCCACATTTTTAAGCTATTTTTTACTCTTTATACCTGCAGATCAGTTTAAAATAACTTTGTCAGTTTCTTCCAAAAATCCTCACTATGGTGTTAGTCATACTTGTCTTGTGACTTACAAGTTAACTTGTGAATAACTGACATAATTTTGACAGGCAATATTGCCATTCAGCCATCAGGTATGTGACCTGGGATATTCAATTATTATTTTATCTCTCAATAAAGTATTATTTCATTTATTTAGGATTCACACATTTCTTGCTGAGGGTTTCTAGTTATTTTGTGTCTTTTACTACTATTGAGTGTGGGATCCATTTCCATTTTATTTTGTAACTAATTATTGCTGATCTTTAGAAAAGTCTATTGACATTTGCAGGTACATTTACTATTCAATGGCTCTACATCACCTACAAATTCTAATGATAATGGGAAATGGGTTTTAAAATATCCTCTTAAAAACAAGTGAAAATTGTAATTTACTTTTCACTGTGATGAAAGGGAAAACTTGTATTTATTTGGGGCTTTGTAATTTTCTTGGAGAGTATATGGTCACTATATTTTTCTCATAAACGTAATATATCATGGAAACTAGAGGAAAATTTAAAAGGTTGATTAGAGCAAGGGGTGTCATAGTACTAAGTGATAGCCTATGTTTGTATTTTTGTGTGAACACACACACACATGCATGCACCTCTGCTTATTAGGAGATGGCTTATGTCTGGAAAGTTCTCACAACTAAGTTTCAGACATAACTAGGCATGTCCAGCAGCCTGGTAGACAGTAAAAATACGTAATATTGTGTTTGTTGACTGAGGTAGTTTGAAGGACCAGTCTTGAAGAGTTTTCTTGGATCTTAAGGGAGATATCTTAGGGACAAAGGAGCCAGATGTGATAAACTCATCTGGTAACAAAACCTTAGTGGGACCTGGGTGATCCTGAGTTCAGAATCATGTCAATCACCCAAATCTGTTCCCAGCCCAAGCCTGTGGGTGCACCTTTAAGTCCTATGAAGAGAAAAAGCTATGTATTTCTTGACAACTCTGTAGGATGTGGGCACAGAAAGAAGGTTCAGAGGCTTTAGCAGGGGACAATCCCAGAGGAGTGCAGTGTTCTCCTTGCCTGCCACCTATGACCACACAGGACTCCAAGGGGGCTCCCCCAAGCTACAGTGATGCCTAATGGAAGAGCTTCAGGGCCCTGCAGGCCATTGGCATCCTCCAAGAGACCTGCTGTGAGCACATGGGGGGACACGTCTTGGGGGACTCCAAGTGGGCATTTAGGCTATACTCGGGAAACCTGAGTGTCCTAGGTGAGTAGTAGGGAAAAGAGCCGGTGCAATCTGAGTTTTAAATATTTGTGTGAGGCCTGAGGAGTCTTGGATAACTTATATGTATTTGTTTTTACTCTGGAATTTG
Organism: Ateles fusciceps; assembly: GCA_036589455.1. Classification (NCBI taxonomy): domain Eukaryota; kingdom Metazoa; phylum Chordata; class Mammalia; order Primates; family Atelidae; genus Ateles; species Ateles fusciceps. The sequence continues at coordinate 687,526 of JAZHEH010000952.1, read as the reverse complement.
GATCATACTTTACATTTTGATGCATTAACCCATTTTTTAAAATATTCTACAAATACATGAAAAAGATTGAAGGAGGCTGGGTGCAGTGGCTCATGCATGTAATCCCAGCACTTTGGGAGGTTGAGGTGGGCAGATCACCTGAGGTCAGGAGTTCGAGACCAGCCTGGCCAACATGGTTAAAACCCCATCTCAACTAAAAATACAAAAATTAGCCGTGTGTGGTGGCACACGCCTGTAGTCCCAGCTACTTGGGAGGGTGAAGCAGAAGAATCGCTTGAACCAAGGAGATGGAGTTTGCAGTGAGCCAAGATTGCACCACTGCACTCTAGCCTAGGCAACAGAGCAACACTCTGTCAAAAAAAAAAAAAAAAAAAAAAAAAAAAAACACTTTCTTATTTCAAAATACTTAGAACTGTAAAATTGGTTGTCCAATTTTACAGTTACTTCAATAGGTAATAAAACGTACTCCAGAATATCATTGACAAAATTCTAACTATCAGGCTTTTAAAAGTGAAATTTGCAAGGCAAGTTTCTTCAACATCTACTGGCTATCCAGTGAATTTTTAGAATTATTTTTAAATAGGAATAATCCCAATATATTTGTTATCTTACCAGAAAGAAGGAATCTTAAATCTGAGGGGGTCTCATTTTACACTGCATCTGATGGCTGGGGAGGAAGTTTCAGTAACAGCCATCTCATTTGCTCATTCCTCAGCCCTGGGAGCGCCTCAGTTTTAAAATGATAAAATATACATACTGTGAGTGTACTTCAGAGAGTTACTTCTCTCCACTACACACTCATGCAAACACACATATTCACAAGTATGTACAATATACACAATCTATGTACAATTATGTGCATACATTATATAGAGTGGGGGATTGTGAAACAGGAGTAAGACTCTGATCCACCATCTAACCTCCAAACCATACCTTTGTTTTAGCATATATTTGTGTACAGTTGATCTTCATTACTCATAGATTCTGTATTTGTAAATTCACCTACTAACTAAAATGTACGTGTAACCCCTAAATCAATACTCACAGCACATTTGCAGTCATTTGCAGACATGCAAAGAGCGATGAAAAATTTGAGTCACTCACTGGTTTCCAGTGAGGCTCCCATTCCCAGCTGGGTTCAAAAACTGGGATGCTCTGGCTTCTGGTTTCAGCTCTCATGCAGAGAGAACGAGGACAGACCAGGGTGCAGTGCAATGCCTTGTAAGAGGGCTTCGACTCTGGGATAGATGCATGGTGCTGCACCTGTGAGTGGGGGCCTCAGATAAGTCACTTACGTCTGAACCTCATCTTCTTTTTTGTAAAATAAGGAAAATAGAATCTACCAGGAGGAGCTGTTTTTAAGATTTAAGATTATAATAGATAGGAGATATGCACGAGCATGTACAGTCATCCCTCATTCCCTGTATCCGTGGAGGGTTGGCTCCAGGACTTCCCCACAGATGCCCGAGTCCCTGGTGTAAAATGGTGTAGTGGTTATATATAACCTATGCATGTGCTTTCATAGACTAAATCATTTCTAGGTTACTTATAATACCTGATACAACATAAATGCTATGTAAATAGTTTTATTTTAAAAGATGTACTGTTTCATGTTGTAGTGTTTTCTACTTTTTAAAAATATTTTCAATCCTCAGTTGGTTGAAACTATAGATGCAGAACCCAGGAATGTGGAACCCATGGATGCAGAGGGCCAACTGTATAGCTATATGTATGTGTGTATATTTATAAATATAGACAGAGATATAGTTGTATATTTTTCCCTAGGAGCAATGGCTCCATTTTTGCTAATTCAGTCTTTGCAGCAGCTTCATAGGACATAACCACTACAAATAATGAGAATCTACTGTATCTTTAAATAAGATATTATTTAAGTTGCTTGATTTAGGCTTTAGAAAAATGGCATCCTACTGCATGAAATCTTGTAAAATTTCTTTTTTGCCCAACTCAGTATTATTTGTGAGATTCTAGATAATGTATGTAGTCCTAATTCATTCATTTTTCCTGCCGTATGGTACTCCACTGTCACGATGTATTTATTCACAGACTTGCTTATTAATGGCCTTTGAACTGTTCAGATAGTTTTTTGGTCTTACAGTGTGTTACGACCATTCTTGTGTGCCAAAAGTTACCCAGGGGATATGTCCAGCAATAGTTATGGGTTAGTTAATAATGCCAAGTCATTTCCCAGTGTTGCAGAACCAATGCATACACACGCTCCAGAGCATATCGGAAATTCCTTTGTCTGCATCCTCATCAGCACTAGATATTGTCAGACTTTCCAATTGTTTGTCAATCTGTTAGATGTAAAATAGGATCTCATTTGGGTTTTAATGTGTATTTCCTGCCTACTAATGAGTTATCTACACATTTTTAAAGTATAAATCACTTGCATTTCCTTTACCCTAAGATGTCTATTTCTGTCATTTACCCGAATTTTCTCCTGGATTATTTATTTTTCTCTCATTTATTTCCTACCTTTATTCTTTATTCTCGATACTAAACTCTTTAGGTTTATGTGTTGGAAATGTCTTTTCCAAGTTTGGAGTTCTCTCTCTGCTTTCTTTATGATACTATTAGGTAAACAGAAGTTGCTAACTTTAGTCTTATTATTCTTTATTTGAATGGTCCCAGCACTTCATTAGGTATTCCCATTCTGCCCATTCTGTGTAATAACCACACGGAAATGCCAACACAGACCGAGACTCGTACCTCCAAGGTACTCCCCCAGGAACAAACTGGAAACCAGCCCTCTGGTGGAGAGGCCGTCAGTCTCACTGCTCAGAGAGAAGCAAAACACTTGACCTAACTTACCAGAATGACCGAAAAATATATTTTACTTCTGAAAATCTTTTTCAATCAGATTAGCAAACCCAGTTGTGTAGCTACTTTTAATGACCCCCAAACCATCCTGTTCATCAGCTGATTTAGCTTTCTGGACTAGCTTTCTCATTCAGCATTGCCTCTGCCACTCCTTTTTTTTTTCTGCCTTTTTGCCCACCCCATCAAATCCATTTTCTTAGGGCTTTACTGACAAGGAATGAACTGGTGACTGTAGCTCTTTTCACTTTTTAAAGTTTCCCTTAGCATTGTCATACCCATAAGCTTGTCAACATTAAGTTTCTCAGTTCTGCAGAAAAAAGCAACGTTTTCTTCACACTTATGTAATCCTAATTTCCAGTAATTCTTCATGTGGGTGTGTTTTTTAAAACAGATTATTTTAAGTACCAACTTAAGATTTTCCTAGAATTTATAAGCAAGCTGCGCTGTAATATAAAAAGGAGCTAGGAAGTTTGGCAGGCCAGAGGGAGACATTCCTTAAAAAACAAACAAACAAAAAGTCCCCCACTTGTGATGGCCTCTTCCCTTTTGCTGTGTGACTTGCTGAGGCAAGTGTGAAGCCCAGCTTAAGACCGTGCCTACCCCATGCCACCCAGAGAGCTATCTGCCATCTACACAGAGGTGTGCAGATGAGTGTTCCCTTAATCTGAGAAAGTCCCTCAGGCTTCTAGACTGCATGAGTTTGAGAACAACTTGGCACATAGTACCAGAGATGCTGAGAAAGGGGAAAAAAATATTTCAAAGAACCAGTTCACCATCTCACAGGAAACCTCCATCTGAGAGGATGCTTCTCTTCAGGCTGTCTGGGAGGTAGTGTTTTTAGAGGCACAGCTCGTGTTTTCCAGAAGAATAGATCTTCCTTAGTCCTCCAGTATTCTCTCCCTCTGGAAACTCTTATTTATGGTCTAATGTGTTGAAACAATAAACATGGGTGTGCGGCTGGGAGTGTGGGGGAAGGAGGGTGGAGGAGAGGAAAGGGGCTTCCCAGCTTTGTGTGAGTAGTGAAAAGGAGGTGGCAGCTTTTGCAGATGAATTCCAGCCCTTTTCCTCCTGCCAGAGTGCAAGTGCCAGCTGAGGCTCGACACCTTTTTTCATTGTGTGACGACAGGAAAGAGATCTCTCAATTATCTTCAAATTAACTGCCTCTTGCCATTATCTGCTCCCTGAGGACCAATCAGAGTGTGTGTTTGAAAAAACTGGGAGTCAGCCTACCACTTCATCCACTCTCTGGGACCCCTTCCTGCTTACCCCCTCCCACACACACACCCAGCCAAAATCATCTGTGCTGCCATTTCTCATGACAAACTTTAATGCTTTAATTAGGAGGCATCTGCGTGTCCACTCTTCACAAACACCATATGGTGCTCAGTACGAAATATGTTTCATTTTCATGAAGGCAAAGGCTTAGGAAAGGGTAGCTTTTTGAATATCGATTGTTGTTTCCACACTGGGTGAAGAATAAATTCGCTGTGCTTCAAAAGAGACCCCGGTATTGAAAAAAATGAAGGGGTTGGTTCTCTACCTGGCAAAACTTGGAGGAAAAGATGTCTTATGTTAGAATAAAGCAGAATTTTACTTTTAAGGCTCAGAAATTCAGAGCCTTTTAGAAGTGCATTCCAAGAATCTTCTAAACATTCTCAAGATTTAAGATAAGAGATGTGCTGGACTAACGTTTCAGATTTTAAACAGAATGATAAAATGGCCATCTCTTTCACAATGAATCATTAGAAAATATGGCACCCAGTCTTAGAATGCTGAAAAGGCACCCACTTAGCAAAGCATTCTGCCTATACTTGTTCAGGAGAATGGCTTTTCAAGGGCATACTTTATAGGGAAATTAACTACTTTGCTTCTTTGACAGCCATAGACTGACTTGAGAATTATGGCCCAATGGGATACAGTCTTTGGATTTGTTTTCTTTTGAAATATTGCATCCTTGAAATAACAAATCTAAGTTTTTCAAAGCTCACATTTTTTTTTTCTAAAATTCAAGGGCTTCAGTGAGGCCAACTTTCAGAATCTTTTCTCCAGTAAGGAACAGGGAGAGAGACACAGGCCAAATTCCAACATGGGCCTTTTCCTGCTTTTATGCAAATCACTCAACATGCAAATGATTAAATAATTAAACCATTATGCTGCTTAAACAAGCCATTTATATTTCTTCATTGCTCAGACCGGCTACCACTCTTTTGTTGGAGAAATAGAAAAGGGTTAGAAAAAGTCCCTGTGGAGAGTCAGGGATTGGACCAGAAAGGGCTATAATTAGTCATTTTTGTTTAAAATAAATAAAGCAGTTGATGCTATGGAGCGAACACCAATCCCTTGTCCCCACATGAGGGGACTGGTTTCTTCTTCCTTGTCACCAGGACCCCTGTTCTTCACTCCAGCCCGGGTGTCAGTCACCTCAGTTTTCTGTTAGACTCAGCTACATAATTATGAGCTACCACATGTGGCTCATGAGACACAACTTTAATTATCCAAACTCTAGCACACAACAGACTCTGAATGGAGTGAACAAAAGCCTATTAGAAGGTGATCCCCTGTGGCCACATTGTAATTATTGTCAGGGGCCATGGTGGCTATGGAATTATCTCTGCAATATCTTGCTAACCTTCTATGCTAGAGTCACGTGAATGATGATTGGTGCCATAATCTCATTTCCTTTAATGGTGTGACACAGAAAATAAAGGGGCGGTGGGAGGGTGGGGTAGGGGGGTGCTGCCTGGCTCTGGCACGAAACTCAATTCAGAAGGCCACCACAGATGTGCAAACACAGCACATCCAGCAATTATTGCTGTGATAGCCTCTGTCCTCATACCCAGCAAGCAAGGAGCTGGGAACAGCAGGGCGTTACTGCTCACAGAGTTAGCAACTGAGGCACCCAGCAAGAGCAGCAAAGGCCCCTGGAGAGGAAAATTAATAGGAACCACCCAGTGACATAGCTGAGTGTCTTTTCCAAAGAAGATTTTCATAAAAGCATTAAGGATGATTCGACTGTAATGGAAAGTTGAAATAAAAGACACTGAAGTGATCCTCATGGGCCTTTTTTTTTTTCCACTATAACTACAAATGCTTTACCCCTACAAGCTGTGCATATTTTATTCTTTGGCTCCTTGAGTAGCACATTTTGCAATTCTATCCAGATTTTTAACTTCTTAACAATGTGCAGTAGACCGGCCAGCTTCTGTTCAGAACCTTCAGGTCAGCTTGATTGTGCAACTGTTAATGGAACATATAAAGAAAAAGTATCAGGTTCAAAAACTGCTATTTCAATTGCTTTTTTTGTTTGTTTGGAGACAGAGTCTTGCTCTGTCGCCCAGTCTGCATGTGGCACAATCTTGGCTCACTGCAACCTCCCAAGGTCAAGCAATTCTCCTGCCTCAGCCACCCGAGTAGCTGGAATTATAGTGCATGCCGCCATGCCTGGTTAATTTTTTTGTATTTTAGTAGAGACAGAGTTTCACCATGTTGGCCCAGGCTGTTCTCAAACTCTTGAGCTCAGACAATCCGCCCGCCTTGGCCTCCCAAAGTGCTTGGGTTACAGACGTGAGCCACTGCACCCGGCCCTTCAATTGTTTCTTTAACAAAACTGCTTTACTGGCTTTCTTTGCATTTTATTGGCTGGACAGGTAATAATGATTTAATCACAGCATAGCTGCCTACATTACAAACATAGGAAAATTCTGGTTTGTCATCATAGAAATTAATGACAAATCTTATTATCATATTATCACAAATGCTTTTTTCTTTCCTGCAGTTCTAATATTTTTCTCAGACCTAATATGTTTTTGGAAGATATACTTGAACAAACTTACCTCTACCCCAAGCCCCTCTCTTCATGATTTATCTGTGTCTGTCATCACTTCCAAATTGGCAAACGGAGGCATTCAAGGACATGCATAACATGGAAATTCAGTGTATGAATTTCATTTATTTTCCCTTACTTCCACATGCCACATAAGCTTTCTAAACTAAATGCTAAGCATTTCTTATTTCCCACCTTGCTAGGTTAGCATGCTCTGTTCCCTCAGGCTGGAATGTTCTTATTTATCTCCCATCCCACCCCCTGATTACATACATCCTATGTATCCTTCCTGGACAATCTCAAGTACGGCTTACCTCTGCTTATTTTCCAAGCTGTAGTTCTGACCTTCTTGGAACCTAACCAGCATTTTCGTTAGCATGTTCACCTCTCTCAGCACTCACTACCTCATTCTACCATGCATTATAATCACGTGGGTGTTTCTCTATGTCTCTTTCCAGAGAGTAAGCTCCTAAAGGCAGAGATTAGGAATTACTCATTAGTTACACATGCATTCAACCATCTATCCGTGCAATAGTTATTTGTCCATTATTGGCCCAAGAACATTTATTGGGCATCTGTTAAATACTAGGGATTGTTTCAGGCAATGAGGACCCAAGGTTAAAGACTAACTAGGACACATTTCTCACAGTCCCTATCATTAGGAACTTAGAGTTTACTAGAGAGAAATATCTGAGTATCATTTAGAAGTCAGTGTTCAGAAAGGAGTGATCCTCAGCGAACCCATAGGCAGCACAAATTCGTGGCAGTTCCTCCTATTTGTTAAATTTGATCAAAGGTAAACTGAGTAAGCCCAATTCCCCCCAAACTCATTTTTGAATATGAATAGCTTTACCTAAATGTGCTAAGATGTGTTCTTCATGATGATTCCTAAACTGGACATTTTCAGAGATATATAGCTTCAGCAATTCCTATAATTCAAAAGGCAAAAGACCCACCACAAACCCTTCATGCATAAAACCTTCAGAGATGCTTTCTGGAAGCACATTCGGTAACATGAGTTGGAAAGTAGCTAGGAATAGGAGAGGGGAAGCTTTAGTAATTGCTCCTTGAGAATATTCTGGTCCCTTTCTTTCAGCTGGAACTCTAGTATCAGCATTACTGGTGTGAGATCAGGGAAGGCTTCACAGAGGAGGTACCCTTTGATCTGCATTGAAATGATCAAAGTTCATCTAAATATCTATGCTGGGAAAAGTAAGTTGCTGGATTGATATCACCACTTTGCCTCATACTATCTTTCATCGCTATCCTTATTCTTTACAAGATAGGGGTTATCTGTTTTTTAAAAAATTGCTTTGATAACTTATTGTTTTACACAATTCTTGCTGCTGAAACTTAAAGCTGCAGATTGAAAGAAATGCAATATAAAAGCCGGAATTTAGTTAACAGTAATGTTACCAATGTTGATTTCTTGGTTTTGACAACTGTACCATACTTACTATGTAAAGGGAAATTGGATGAAAGGTAAACAGTGTTTTTCTGTATTATCTTTGCAACTTTTTGTAAATCTAAAATTATTCCAAAATAAAAAATGTATATAATCAATAAACGAATATACCTCTTCTAAGTAGTCAATGATAAATAGGAATATTTGTGTTCTGTTTCCCAATATCATTTGGAAACAGGAAAACAAATATGCCTCCCCCTTGCCCATATCAGTCCCCATTTATGCTCTCATACATTCTTTTCTCAAGCTGACCTGATGATGGCAAAGCATGGGCCTGCTCACCCCATCTGTAACCTCTTGAGCTCTTGAACTCTCTGAATGCAATTATAGGTCAAAGTCTTCTTGATTGGATTGGATGAGGTGGCCCAAGTGACATTTTGCCTTGAGGCGCTAATAGTGACATAGGCTATCCCTGGGGTTCTGACTACAGCTCTGTCATTAGCCAGCTACCATTGTTTTGTTAATCTAATGAATGGTTCCATAGGAAATAACAGAGTAAAGGCTTATTAAAGGTGAAGGCTTCATCCATTAAAGTGTTCTTTGTCCTTAATGAAGGTCAGTAGAAGACTGATTGTAGGGGGAAATCTTGCTTTATGCTCACCCATATGTCTTAATTAATCACCATGTCAAGCAAGTCCTCAGACGGGATTTGTGTTTGCCCTTATTCTTTAAAAGTTGTTGGAGCAGGGATTACTGAAACAATCTGTGTGCTCCGCCATCAGAAAACTGTATGCTGTACAGCATCCTCCAACACATGTATTTGAATTTATTTTCTGAAATAAAATATTTTCAAGTATGTTTTTCTTTTAATCTCTAATTTCACTAAAACTTTCAGATTTGCACTGTCCAATATGGTAGCCACCGGTTACATATGGTTATTAAACACTTAAAATGTGGTTAGTATAAATTAAGATATGCTGTAAGTGTAGTTTGCTCACTGGATTTCAAAGACTTAGTACAAAAAAAAGTAAAATTTCATTGATAGATTTTGTATTGATCTTGTGTTGAAATTGTAATATTTTTATTTCATCTGCTTCATTTTCCTTTTTTTAATGTGGCTAGTAGAAAATTTGGAATTGCCTATGTGACCCAAATTACATTTCTGTCAGCATTTTCTTAGAAGATTCAGCAAAATATGTTTAGTGACTGCCTGGAACTACCTACCTTCTTCAAAAACCTATTCCAGACCTGACTTACAGGCAGTGGGGACATGGTACAAAGTGATTTTCCTTCATTCTCCATGATATAGTAAGTTAATAAAACTAGACCTAGCTGTCCCACTTGGCTCACAGCGGGGAAAAAAAAAAAATTATGCAATTGGGAATTTTCACATCACTAAACTCTCACAGAGGATCACGTACTGTTTTGGGCATTGGAGATGCATACGAGATACCATCTCTCTGTAGGCCATTGGTTCTTTTCCTTGCTTGATCGTTTCTTTCCTCCTACCTCTCCCCCAGTTACCACCTGCTTTGACAGACTCTTCTAATTTCTTTCCAAATTATATTTATCTTTTATAATAGAGCCTCTGCAGCTTGACTGAGAGCTTCTTGAAGACAAAGCCTGTATCTTGGTCATTGCCCTGTGTTTCTCCCCCTAAGGACCAGGCACATATGAGTTGTTAATGATAAGGATAATAGCATTATTTATGGAACACTAATAATACGTCTAATCCTTTTTATAGTTGCTTTTCCTGTATTCTCTCATGGAACTATTAGGTAGATACAAAATTTACCTATATTTCACACCTGAGGAAATAGGCATAGAAAGACAACAAAACTTACCAGTTCTCACACAGGTAGCAAGTAATACAGCTGGATTAAAATCCAGGCAAGCCTCCTTATATAATCAGCATGGTGTGTGGGGGTGGGCAGAGGGAGGTGGCATTAAGCAGTTTAAAGGTTGACTTGATAAAGTGGGGTTCCAGGCTCAGCCTGTGGTGAAAGCATAGAAAGGGTGAAACTGGTTCTGGAGACGCCTTTCAACAAGAGCACAGGTCCCTAGTTACAAGGAGCCACGTTCCAGCCTTTCCATCTGCTACTCTCATTCTGGAAAGATGGTTGAATGAACACTAAGTTATTTAATTTAGATAACAATCTGTCCCACACATCCACACACCAAAAGCACATGTTGCTGGCCTGTTCTGGTGCAGCTGCTTAACATGGCAGCCCCATCCTCTCGAGTGAGAACAGGCTGAGGCCTCCACTCTGTGCCCAGAGTGCTAACTGGCCGGGTCATCTAGGCAAGCTCAAACCCTCGTCAATCATTGTGACTGGGGGAGAGTCATGTCATTCATTGTTCTTGGTGGACATTATGACTTGAGCTGTTTCTTGCAACTGTGGGTTGATGTTTCTACAGTCCACTTGACAACTTAGAAAGGATATCTGAGAAAAATCAGTGATAAAAGATACATGTCATTATTGAAACTCTCTTCTTCTAAAGAGTTATAGGCAAAGGGTGTGTGGTGATGGAGGAAAGAGGAGACCTAGGGAGGGTCAGGGCAAGAGGCAGACAGTGAGCATCAGGTGAAATGGTGAAACATCCACTGATGATCACAGGTGATATGATTCTAGTTCCGACTCTGATGTCACTTAGTTTCATGATTTTAGTTCACCTTACCACAGAGTCTCAATTGTTCATCATTAAATGAATGAGGTGATTTTTGTCCCTAGAATTCATCAAATAAACTATAATGGCATATTAAGTGGTATTGTAAACATATTTCCATTTTCTACAAGGAGGGCAAGTGCATAAACTGAATTCCCCCCCCTGGGAATCCTCTTTCCTATAAATAGTACATGGAGCATGTTACTGCCAGGGAAACTCATTAGAAGCAGTATAAACTCAGAGCAAGTAGTGTATACATGTTTATACTTCAACCAGCCAATATAAGGCATTAACATGAAGATTGGGTCAATTTTCTAAACTGTAAAAATGGTTTCCTGGCTCTTGAGGTACAATGTGAAACAGTCTCCCAAATGATTATGGGTCTGTAGGAGCTTGGCTTGTTGTTCATAACACCAGCTTTTGAACATTTCTTTCTCCAATAGCAATTAAATTTTATACTGTGTACCATTTATGAGATATTTTCTATTTGTAGCTGAATCCTATTAACCATAGAACACAAAGATTTCCCTCACAAGATCTGAAATAAGAACACAATGCATCTGTAATTGCTTATAAGCACCATGTATACGATATTTCTTTCCTGTCTACATAAAGTTTCTGGTGAGTGTACATTTCTAGGTCTCATGGGAATACAGATGAATTTGGAGATCAGATAATATGAAGCTCTACATTTGACTTGTCTGGGATATTCAGTTCTTTTGCAAAGCATTGCTATTTGTAGATGTTAGCAACTGTCTGATTTGAGATGTGTCTTTCTAATTTTAAATAGTAAGCCCTTTGGACATCAACCATGACTAATTGTGTGTTTTGAAGAGTACTTAGTGCATGGTTGGTGCTCAATAAATGTTAAATAATGAAAATGTTAACAATCATATTTTGTGAGCACATTGAGCAAGACTGCTCCTAAATATGTTTCTGTGGACAGCTCAGTGCATTGTTGGCAGGCAAACAACATGGAATGATAACACCAAATGGTCCTCTTTTTTCCCCAGAAATAAAAGGGGAATTTAGTGACTTAAGCTGATTTTAGGGTTTGTAAGAGATAGATAATGGCTTCCCAAAGATGTCTGTGTTCTAATCCTTGGGACCTTTAAGTATGTTAGGCTACAAGACTGTAGATGGAATTAAGGTTGCTAATCAGCTGGCTTTGAGATGCGGAGAGGAGCCTGGACTATCCAGGTGAAATCAATGCAGTCACAAGGGTCTTATGAATAATAAAGAGGCAGATAGAAGAATTAGACTGATAGAAGAGAGATTTGAAAATAATGCACTACTGGCTTTGACGATGAGAGGTGCCATGAGCCAAGGAATGTAAGTGGCTTCTAGAAGCTGAAAAATGATTCTCTCCTAGAGCCTCCAGAAGTAACACGGTCCTGCTGACACCTTGATTTTAGGACTTCTGATCTCCAGAATTATAAGATTAAAAATGCGTGGTGTTTTAAACCACTAATTTTGTGATAATTTGTTATAGCTACAATACAAAGTGAACACAAGGTTTTATTAGCATAGACACATGGACTATCATTGATAGTGGTTTGTATGTGCTCTGAGTACAACCTGGAATATCTCTCAGCATTAAGTCAAAAAGATAACAGGAAAAAAATCAGAACACAAAATTTCTGAGATTTCTAAGACTACCATTATGCAGAAGTGTGTACATGGGTGATGGAAGCCTAGGAGAGAATGTGGACAGTTGTTTAAGATCTGTGAAATTGCGATTTTTTTTTGAAAGTCCCTTTAGTGCTACCTTAACAGTTTTAACAATATTGTTTGTAAAGAAAAATCTCATTTTTTAGAAATGTACGTGTAGACTAGTATTTTCAGACAGATACACATACTTTCCAAGAACTATGTGATCACATGTAGTTCTTAGAGAATATATTTTTTCCAGATCTTCAACTTCTGCCTCTACTTTTTTCAAAAATTAACTTGGTCTAAGAATGAGAACATACCTGTATTCCCCAAAGCCCTTCTCTGGTCCATATAAAAGAAGGGCCAACTGCTCACCCATCTTGAATCTTACTCTGGATCCTAGCAGCAGTGGTAAGACTTTCCCAGAGCACCAACCAAAGGGGATACATTCTTTGGGCACCAGAAACCCACAGGGCTCCAGTCTTCCCCAGCTGTAGAGGCATTTTGGCCCACGCCTGGATGTTCTAAATTCAGATCTATGGTGGAACAGTTTGATAGAATAATGACTGTCTTTATTACTTTTCTTCTGTCCCCCAGCTATTGTCAGAATACCTCACTCCTGAGGAAGAGTCCCAGGACCCCAAACCAAAGAGCGCAGAAAAATACTGAACTCCAGACACAGCTTTTCCCCCATCCCATATTTAAATAAAAGTTATAATGTTCAGCTCTTCTTAAAGTCTTCCCTGGAATGTCATGACCTAGAAAGAAAAACACAAATAGTCAAAATAGTATAGACTTCTGTGTTCATTCTTTCAAATGTAAATGGAGTATTTTCTGGATTACTATGATTTTCAAAATACACTAAAAAACTCTTGGATAAAATTTTTAATAATTTTTTCACATTGGATGTGTATGATAAGATACCTATATTATCAAATTACATCATGAGCTCTATATCCCAACTATGATGAATTTTTGTCTTATTTCATCTAATAAAATGTTAAATATTTTCTACCTCATATTTCCAAAATATTATATGCTAGCTGCCAAATAATTAGCTTTTATTGATATATACTTTTCTCTTTCATTAAATATAAGGGTGAATGTCTAATGAAATTAATGTAGCTATTTTTTGATACATGATTCTACCTTTTCTCCTAAAACTAAAAATCAGTTTGAGACACACCTGCACATAAGCTTACCAAAAACTTACGCCAATTACCAATACATTTTTGGAACTCCTTGTGTCATATATAACTTATTATCTTACCTACAAATTACCTTGCATTATTATAAATTAGAACAGCATATTCATCATTCTGTATTTACAACATTATAAATATGAGCTAATTATATTTGTCATCATTTTGATCTTGACCTGACTTGTCTTACAAGAAGCATTTCTTAATTTATTTCTTTAGAGCTTATAATATTTCACAAAACATATTAACATGTTTATCGAAAATTGAAGTCATCGTTTTTTTTTTGACAGGAAGCAACTCTAATTTGGCTAATTTGTTTGAATGTCAATTTGGACTTTGCCAGTTAGGGTTCATGACCAATATTTCCCATAATTAAATGAGTTGTGTCTTCAGCTTCTGGAAAAAAAAATGTATTTAAAGCATAAGAAAGAACATTTAGCAGAAAAATATTGTATTGGTAAAAATATAATAAAACTAGTAATATTTTCCTAACTTAAAATATACATATATGGTTAAACAGAGTACCTCTAAGTGAAAGAATAAAAGTTTAGGCTAGGCATGATGACTGAGTGACTCATACCTGTAATCCCAGCACTTTGGGAAGCCAAGGAGGAGGATAGTTTGAGCCCAGAGTTCAAGATACCAGCCAGGCAACATAGTGAGACCTCATCTCTAAAAATAAAATACAAATTTAAAACAAAATTAGCTGGGGTGTGGTGGGCATCTGTAGTCCTAGCTACTTGGGAGGCTGAGGGGACACTTGACCCAGGAGTTCAAGGCTACAATGAATTATAACCGTGCCACTGCACTTCAGCCTAGACAACACAGTGAGAACCTGTCTAAAAAAAAAGTTCAACTGATGATCATTTAATCTTGGTAGGTTTTTGATATAAAGGACTTTGGAGAAATTGAGACAGCAGATGGTTATAATGCCAAATTATTTTGCAAGCAAAGTGGTTTCCAATTCCTTGATGTGAACAGAATTGAAAGAGTACCTAATAAAGTTGTCAGCTAAATTATCCTTAAATATAAATTTCGATGATAGATCATTATGGGATTTTGTTTAGCTCAGAAAAAGTTCAAAGAAATGAAATGGTATAATAAAGTTCTTCATTATAATCTCCTTATTTGTATGAAAAAAATTTATCAGGTGCAGCAGCTCATGCCTGTAATCCCAGCACTTTGGGAGGCCAAGGCAGGCAAATCACCTGAGGTAAGGAGTTCAAGACCAGCTTGGTCAACATGGTGAAACCTTGTCTCCACTAAAAATACAAAAATTAGCCAGGCGTGATGGTGCATGCCTCTAATCCTGGCTACTCGGGAGGCTGAGGCAGGAGAATCACTTGAACCCGGGAGGTGGAGGTTGCAGTGAGCCAAGATGGCGTCACTGCAGACAGCGCAAGACTCCGTCTCCAAAAAGAAAGAAAAAGAAAATTTCTCAATGTTTCCATTTATAAAACTAAAAAATAGGAATAGAATTGATGTTGACCTCTATCTTATTCTAGGAATAAGTCACAGAACACATAAAACTACTTAAACAAAACAAAAATTCTGCTCCATTTATTTGATTAGAAGCCACAAATGCTTAAAATGTTTCCTCTTTGTACGTAATAATTATAAAATTATGTTATGTGTTTAGGTTGTTTTGATCAATTGAATATTTAAAGTAAGTACAATAATAAATGAATCTGGAAGAAATTTTTAACGTTTAGACCAGCTCTGTTCAATAGAATGTCCTGCATCAATAGTAATGTTTTCTCTCCGTACCAACACAGCAGCTACTGACTAGCCACAGTGGCTATCGGGCACTTGTAGCTAATATAATGGGGAAACTAAATGTTTAATTTTATTTCATTTTAGTTAATTTAAACTGAAATGGTAACAGGTGCTAGTGGTTACCATAGTTGCGTAGTGCAGATTTACAGCCTTATGAATATAGAGAGTAAAGCACATTTCCAGTTCATACACGTATTTTTCTTGTATGTACATAAAAATGTATGACAAAGTAAGAGTTTAAAGACTACTATATTTTACATAAAAATACATTATATATCTTTAGATAAAATCTTGTGTAATAGGATGAAAATATAGATTCAAGGGGAAAAAACATTTAAATTTTTCCAAATGTTAGAGTAGATAATGCTCATTTATATATTTTCTAAATGGACCATGTGCATATTAAATCTTTATAGCATTTAAATTCGTTGGACACAGTTAAAAGAATGTAGCAGGCTTTTTTGATGTCAGCATTTACAATGTGTAAGGATTATATCGTTAATGTTCACATTTCAATGATTCTAAGAGACATAATGTTTTTCACATTTTAACATCTCAAGTTGGGGTGTATCTTACAAAAATGGGTCATGGTTTAATTGGAAGCATTTATTTTTCCTTAGTTGTACATAATACTATGAAAGAAATATAGTATCTTGCAATCAGTGGACTATTAGATTCTATGGGCTATGACATTTAAACAAGATAAAAAATTTTAGATGTTTACTTGAAAATGTGTAGGAGTACATAGTTTTAAAAAATTCTGCAACCATGTGAGCAAAAACATTTGTAGACCAAGGATGTAGACCACTTCCTGCTGAAGTTCAGTGTTTTAATCACAGCTTCTTTGCTTGCACAGAAGAGAGAGGGTTGCCTAAGCCAGTCGGGAAGGGGTTGAGAATTGGGGCGTGATTGTGTAAGAATGTGGAGTGCTCAGCACAGCCTGGTCTCAGGAACTAGAAAATTTATATTCCCGGGCCTCTCATCATTTATTATGGGCCATAAACTGTCTCCTCTCTGGTTTTCTCTTATATCTATCCCACTTTCCTGATTCTTAGGAGAAAGTTTTCTCCATTCACCCATCAAGGCCCAGATAATGGCCTCAGACCTGAGTTTATACAACCTTCCAGCTCCACAGCCACTGCTGCCTGCTCTCAATTGCTCGCTGTTCCCAAATCAAGGCTAGGGTTCTGACTTTTCCAGCTCAGATGAGATATCTGCTCCTGATCTAAACAGTTGGGGCTTAGATGGATGCACCATTTATGTAACGCAAACATCACTGGGGGAGGCGATCAGTGGGTGGAAGCAGTTACTGAAGATGGAGTTGTGAGTAGGAAGGCAGCCACAAACATAGCAAAGAGGGCCAGCAGTTTCAATGGCTGACATCAGCATTGTTCCTGCAATTGCTCGGTACCATGCTAATGGCTTCAAAGAGATTAACTTGTTTAATTCTCAACACAACCCTAGGAATGTGGTTTAGTATCCACATATTATAGATGAGGAAACTGAGGCACAGAATGTTTAATTAACTGCCCAAGGTCAAACATTTGATAAGTGTCAGAGTCTGGATTCAAACCCGTTGAGCTAAACTGCCTCAGCAATTTCATCTCTCTGTCTAGAGACTTGCTTATGACAACAGCACGAAGTACAGAATATTCTGTATCAGTAAATACTGCCTAGTAGGGAAAAATGGTAGCAAACAAAAAAATATCATATGACTAAAAGCCAGTGGATATTTTGGAAATTAGAAGACAAGGAGAGAGGAACTATAGCATTTTTAATGCCTACTTTAATCCAGGTACTTTGTATATATTATATTTCATACACTCTATAGTAGAAAGAAGTAAGTATTAAAACCTCATTTTACTACTGAAGGAACTGAAGGTCAGAGGATTGAGTAACTTGCTTGTGGTCCCACAGCTAAGAAGCAACAGAACCAGAGTCCTGACCCAGGGCTGACACTCAGGCCTATGGATTTTCCTCTACATCCCTCTGTCAGATTAGTGTCAAGATAAATAAGGTGACATGCAAGACAGAGAATAATTGAGTCAATCATGAAATAAACCAAAATGAAAGTCAAATTCCTCAAAGCAAAGTCATTTTTTAAATTCAGTTACAGATGTGTGCTTGATTAGTCTGATGAAATATATTTACTTTCTATATCCTTTTGCCTCTACAAGCATCTAGCTGTTCCTTAATTCTGTTGCATGTATTGAAGTTTCTACTGAAACAAGGAAGAGATTTGGCCAATTCTTTGCCTTGTAGCTGGCTCTTTGCCTGTTGATTTAAACTGAATTTTCAGGGACTCACAAAACAAGGAGAATTTTTAACTCGTAAAAATTAACCACAAACCACAAAGGCAAAAACAGATCTTTTAGAAATACCTTGTTTAATATTAGCACACTGTGAGGGGTTAACAAATGAGAAGTAGATCCTGGTAGTCTTTTATGGTGCTAAGAAACCATCTTGCCATACTCAGCTTGGTAGTCGTAGCAGATAGAATGTGTCACTGTGAATGGAATAAGCACAAACTATTTGAACTCAGGGTACTCCAAAAGCATTTCATGAGTTTACTTACGTGTTTTGTTGCTGTTGTTGTTCAATCTTGCATTCACTCAGCTCATAATACACCTGCTCGGGTAATTGAAATGGAGATGTCTTACCAATAAAGGCAAGACAGGAATTCGAGCACTGGGTTTAAATGTAAAATTAAAAAGTAGTGGGGCCCATGTGTGTGAAAGAGCCAGAGGGAGAGGTGGCACCTGGCCAACTGACTTCCCAGTACAACTGCTTCAGTGGGGAAGCAGCGTGTGCGTGACAGAGTCTACCATGTGCCAAATGCTATGCAAGTCTTCACCTGTGTCATCTCATTGAGTGTCCCCCTCACAGCAACCCTTTGAGGGAGGACTTCGTAAGTCATGTGTTCCAGATGAGGAAACTTAAAGCTAAGAGAAAGTAAGTAAACTGAAGGGGTCACACAGCTAGCAAGTGGCTTGGCTATAAGTCAAAATTAGTCCTGAATAACTCCAAAAACCACATTCCTCCTACTTTACCATGAGACCTTCCCACTGGTCCAACCTTCAGGGGCTCCTCAGAGGAAAAAGCAACTAAGAATTATTCATCAAAACTTCCTAGAAGAACACCTGCTGACAGTGTGTGAAAATGTATTTCATTAGCGAAGCTGCATCTCAGTCCTGGCCTCCCTGCTTCTAGGCCCAGACATCATAGCGTTTACTCCCTTACTAAGACCGCATCTCCCATGCAATAATATTCTAGGGCCTTAAGCTGCATAGGAGAGGAAAGACACTGAGGGGACTTGAGACTCACTGAAGGAACTAGGTTATGTAGGAGGTCAGCAAGGGGTCAAGTCAAAGTTATAGGAGAAAAATTAACCTGAGAAAGGAGAAGGGAACTTTTTCTTCTGAAATATGAAGGAAAGATGAGAAAACAAATTTAAAGCCAGACTCTGGGAGGAGGAGTGTCTTAGAAAGGAATCTCATACAAGAGATATTATGTCTGAAAAGCCTTTCAAGAAGATGCTACACAGACATAGGATCTTTGGGCATCTGCCAAGAGTCATAAAAGAAAATCTGGCTCAAGAGATGAAAGTAACATTCTGTAATAATGAGAAGACTCAACATGCTGGGCTCCTGTGCTGTGGAAACACTCATTCCAAAGTAATGTTCATGGGTGGGACACTGAGATACACCACCCAGACCTCCCTGAAATAAGAGCTTGTTGCCCCAGCTGCTGGGAGTCTGTCAATGGACAGCCTTCAGCTGCCACCCCTTCAGGCAAGCTGCCTTGCCCAAGGTCAAGCCCTTCTTAGGCAGCCCATATCTAGTGACTAAGTAGTTTTGGAGTAAGAAGACCTTGCCATCTGGTTCAACTCTGGCAAGACCATTCTAGCTCAAGAGCTCTCCTGAGCTCGCCCAGGCAGTCACTGGGCCTGCACAATGTTTCAGCATCTTCCTCTACCCAGTCCTGCATTAGCCTCTTCCTGCAGCTGGCATAAATCCCAAGGACCCTCTTTATAAATATCCAATACACTAGATTCTGTCTCAGAGCCTGCTTCTGTGGCATCCCAACCTGCAGCAGTACTTCTTATGAGCAATAGGCCAATAGCAAAACAGAAAACTAGTGTCCCCCCAAGTCCATTCAGACTATCATATGACAGCAGAAAACTGCTCGTTCTGGGGCATGGGTAACTGCTTAAGCAGGTCTCTCGGTTAGTTGAGTTATTATCAAATCAGTCTCTTATACTGCAACATTCTTATTTTCAAAGAATTCACAATGAGTTATTCTTATTTTGTAAAACTTTGTGCAATTAGGCTGTCTTGTCTTTACTCATATTCACTTAACAAGATTAAGTCAACACCTACCCAGGCACTGCACTAAGAACCGAGAGTATGGAAATGAAAAAGAGTCCCAGCCATTACCAGGCTCCCAATGAGTCGAGGGCACAAACTCCAAAACACACGAAGAGACATCCAGTGGAAGCCTGAACACAATCTTTTGTGAGTCCACTTGATGGCATAATTGGAGTTTGAAGATGGCGGAAGAAGTGGCCAGAATACACAGAAACTATTGCCTTCACTTCAGGCATTTGACTGTAGTAATGAGCAATACAGACCCTGGAGCGAGACTCTGTGGGTTTGAATCCTGCCTTCATCATCTTCTAGTTCTTCCTAGGTAAGCTATGACATAGCCTCTCTAGGTCTCAGTTTCCTCCTCTATAAGATAGCAGTTTTATTAACGTAAACCAAAAGGACCTGAGACAGGTCCCAATCAGTTTAGAAAGTTGATTTTGCCAAGGTTAAGGACACGCTCATGACACATCCTCAGAAGTCCTGACGTGTGAATTTTAATTTTGGTTTACATTAATTGGCTTGGGCTACCATAACAATATACCATAGACTGAGTGCCTTAAACAATGAATAATTATATCTCACTGTTCTGGAGACTGGGAAGTCCAAAATCAAGGGGATAGCCAACTTGGTTCCCCAGTGAGAAGTTCTTCTTCTGTCTTTCAGATGGCTGCCTTTTTCCTGTGTCCTCACATGGCAGGGACAGGAGAGGAAATAAAGTTGCCTGGAGCCTCTGTTTAACAGGGGCCCTAATCCCATTAGGAAGGCCCCACCCTCATGGCTTTATCTAAACCTAGTTGCGTCCCCAAAGGCCCACCCCCAAATACCACCACACCGGGGGTTAAGGCATCACCATATGATTTCTGCAGGAGTGGGGAGGCACAATTCAGTCCATAGCAGCAGTACAAATAGCATTTTCCTCACAAGATTGTTGTGAGTCTTAAATGAGCCAATATATACAGAGTGCCTAGAACAGGAGCTGCCACATATTAAATGCACTATTTTTAAGTGCTGGCTGTTACTGTTATTAAAGTCACATAAGCAGAGTCAAAAACTGGGAAAGGTCAAGTGTGTCAAGGCCTCCCTTGCTGGGGTATAGTTCCTTGGGGTCATATTGCTTCTCAATGGAAGGGAGAAAAATGAGCTTATGCTTCAGAATTAGGAATGGGCCTATTTTCATGCAAATATCGGCTTGGAGAGCCCCTTTGCAATCAATTATTACTAAGGTGAAAATCCTGAACCTCTCTGCTCTCTGCACTTTCATACCTTCCCTCTACCTTCTCATCTTCCACTTGTGATCAAATGCCGAACAATCTCAAAAACATGTCCACTTAAAGGGATTACTCTTGTTAAAGAGTATTTAGCTTTTAATCCCACAAGGCACAAGCAGTTTGAAATATAAGACATCATAGAAAAAGAAGAATTTAGCAGGGTTAATCTAGAGGTGAGAGGTGAAAAGGGGTGAAATGGAATCCAAAGGAAACCCATCTCAGTGAAAATATGAGTTTGTTTTAAGAAGAGCAAGAAATGGTTAATTTTTTCACCCTATCAATAGCTCTAGCATGGTGTACAAAAATAATGTTTTACTCAGCTCTCATGCCTTCTTTACCTACACAGAGCTTCAGCCTATTTTCTACTGGAGGCAGGCTGCTGGATTAAGTTCTGCATTCAAGAGATGTGGCATTAATGTCCTTGGTTAAGCAAACACACAGATTTTGAAATCCTCTGGCTGGAAGAAATGGGTCCCTCATCCCTTTTTAAAATTCTTAAGTCTCATTCCTCGCTTGTTTCATTTAGGCTGCTGAATTCATTGGCAATTGTTGACAACTTGACCGTTTTGATTGTTTCCGTCTTAGACGTTTCCATTGTTGTTAGACTATAAAGTTGACAGCCCAAATCCCAAAATTCCTGGTTGGCCTGTTCAATCTATTTATTTCCTGCTTAGTCCTCCTTTCGAAGCAATGGAGCAAGATATTGTAATTAGAATGGTGATGATGAAAAAGTATGAACATACTCCGTCAATAGCGGCGCGGAGGGCAGAGGTACTCTCATGCATTTTTTAAAATAAGAGCTTTATTGAGATAGAATTCACGTATCATAAATTCATCCTTTTAAAGTATAAAATCCAGTGGGGTTTAGCATATTCATAGTTGTGGGAGCATCACCACTATCTGGATTCAGAACATTTTCATCACACTGAAATGAAATCCTGCACCCAAAACCAGTAACTTTTTTTTTTAAATATATTTTATTGCATTTTAGGTTTTGGGGTACATGTGAAGAACATGCAAGATTGTTGCATAGGTACACACATGGCAGTGTGGTTTGCTGCCCAGTTACTCTTTAGTTCCTTCCTTCCCCCAACCCCTGGTGACCATTAATCTATTTCTGTGTGGATTTGCCTATACTATATATTTCATTATATAGGAATCATATATTATGTGGTCTTTTGTGGCCTTCTTGTTTCACTTAATATTCTCAAGGCCTCATATATCTTGATAGAGTATAAACTGGCTCAATATTTGAAGGAAAATGTGTCAATATCAATCAGAACTTAAAGTGCATGCACTCAGAAATTTTACATCCAGGAATTAATCTTTCAGAAATACTCCCACAGACATAAAAATAGTTATACAAAGACATTTATTGCGGCATTGACAAAGATTGGAAAAACTAAATTCCATCAGTTAGAGAGGTCTGGTTGAACAGACTGTGATTCACCTCTGCAGTGGAGTGCTGTGCATTCATGCACAGATTGAATCAGACCTGTATGGAATGGTGTGGAATGATCTCCAGAATCTATTGATAAGCAGATGTAAGAGAACATGGCAAGGTACAGAGCAGTGTGTGAAGTTCTATCTATGTAAAAATATGTATATGTATATGTATGTATATGCATTTATATGTGTGTGTGTGTGTGTGTGTGTGTGTGTGTAGGAAGTCTAAAAACATACTAACAGTGGTTGTCTCCAGGGAAGGAGAATGGGGGTCTGGAGACAGGGAGGGGAAGAGAGGAAGGCTTACTCCTTACTGTATATTTTTTGGTATTGTTTGAAATTTACTTACCAAGTGCAAGAGATTTTGAACATTTTAAATAGAGGTGTTCATTAGGCAGCCACAAGGGCAAATTCGGGTCTGGGGACCACACAGGGAATCCCACAGCCTCTTCCCTGCAGGGATTTGTGGTCAGTCACAGTTGGGACTGACACCCCTGTAAAGAGAAGACCAGCTTCGGTGAAGCATAATGATCTATAATTTGAAGCCCAAAGATTTCTGTTCTTATCTTCCCAGAGGCCTGTTGTCACCTGCACAATATTTCTACCTGCCCATGAAAGGCAGACATATGCACTTTGATGTCAGAGACCAACCAGAAAGTTAACTTTCGAGATGCTCACCCCAACCTCCCCCTGTGCATTGTCTCTTTCTTGAATGCTCCTGACCTCATCGTACCTTTTGGGAGTGGTTCTGAGTCTGTCTTTCCACCACTGACTCCTTTGAAGAGGACCGTCAGCCTTGGGTCTGGAATGCAGCCCATTATCTTAATGTTCCCCTTGACCTCTGGTGGAAACACTGCAATATCCTGTCCTGTTTCCTCATCTTCTCTCATCTGCCTAAACACTGACCCCAAGTGGGAGAGAAGATACAGTAAGTTCTCTCCTTGACACCGTTCTCTGCGAAGTCAAAGTCACTTTCAGTCTTGATTTTAACCAGAGCTTATTTCCTCCCACCAGTGGTGGGATGAAAGTCAAAGATGAAGTGAAAGACAGATTGTGTAACTTTTATTTTTAAAAGGGTGTTTAATTTTGGAAGGTATGATTAATATTTTAATACTGCTTATAATGGCTTCATTTATTTTTCCCCCAATAAGAAGTGAGAAATCCTGTCTCCATAGCCAATATCTCATATAATTCCTCCCCAGCAATACAGAAGCCTCTCTGTTGCTACTTAGAGTAAAAATGTCAATACATATCGTGTATTAACATTCACCTGTATTTTCTTGACACCTTTTAGATATCTCACCAAATTGATTTAGTAATCTCTGGCATGAAGAACGGGTGAGAGTATATGGCATTTTCCTTCCTGTTTGAGTAACACCTATTAAGAGAGGTAGCAATTAAAATCAAATCATAATTTTTAAACCTTAAGGGAAGCTATTGCCATATTGCTAAGAACATTCAGTTACTTGTTACTGGTATGTGAGCTAACACCTACACTCACTGCGATTAGTGATGAAACAGTAAACTCCTGCAGACCTTAAAAACCAAACCTCTCCTTAAAAATATCATCCATAAGTAAACAGTCCTGTTCACACATGTATATGAGATGTCATCCTCTCTCTGCAGTAATAGCACTCTGCCTTGCCAGTGCTGCTGAGCACTGACTCACTCACAGGGCATTTGGAAGGTGGGCGATTTGTTCCTGCAGCATCATTGTACTCCAAATGTGCTGAGAATGGATGCAGGCTCCAATGCTGCCATGCCAGCTACAGCTTAGAAGCCAGAGAGACCAGCAGAGACTAGTGTCCATTCCTCAGCAATGCGCTTGACTTTGAGAGCTATATAGAAAGAAAGGGAACCCACTAAAGCTAGCTTCGTGTCTTAAGATTTATATCCTTTTTCGAGATCCCACCCCCTAGAACGTAATTCGGGCCCAAATCCTCTTCCTTCCAACTGCCACTGCCTTAGAGAGTAGTGGACTATCTCCAGCTGCATTTTTGAGTCACCTACGGGTAGGCACAGGGGGCAGATGTTAAAACATACCAGTGTCAAGTTTCCATCCCAGAAACTCCAAATTAGTCTGTGTTGTACCTGAAATGAGTACTTTTTTATACCTCCCTAGGTGTTTCTAAAGTACAGCTAGGACTGGAAAGCACTGGATTCCAGCACAAGCCTTTCTCATTTCTTACCTGGTTTATGGGAAATGCCTCCTGAATGCCCTTCATCTTTTGGGCCTGAGACTGATCATCTTAATGTGTTATAATAATTGAATTATTTTTATATTAATCCATGTTTGATGTAGAACAATGAAAAAATAAAAATGAGCAGAATGAAAAAAAAAACTATAACCACAATGACACAATATTTTGTTGTTTTTCCTGCTGGATTTTTTATGTACATAAAATATTTTCAAAAATGAGATCCTGCTATAATTCTCTGTAATCTTCTTGTCTTTGTTAACAATATGCTATGGGCACATTTCCACATGATTTGTATTCTTTTGAATGGCTACATAGCATCTGAGTGGGTGGCAGTGCCTTTGTGTTTTTTAACCAATCCTTTGTTTTAGGGTGAGGCATTTACATTGTTTTGTGGAGTTTTGTTGTTGTTGTTTGGGGTTTTTTTTTTTTTTTGTATTTTGTTTTGCTATTACAAACAACATTGAAATGAGCCATTTGGAAAAAATAATTTTGTGAGTTGGCCAACTCCCTTAGAATATATTCCTAAAAGTACATTTGTTAAATCAGTGTATCTATTCATTTTTAAGAATTCTGACACCTGTTACGAATTGGTCTTCTAAACCACTCACATGCAGGTAGTACTTAAGAGTCTGTTTTTCCAGTTTTTCACTAACCCTGGCATTACTGGTTTAAAAAAAAAATCTTTGTTTAATCTGGTAAGAATGATGTTTTCTATTTTAATTTGTTTTTATTAGTGAGTTTCAACATTTTTCATCTGTTTTTGGGAGGACATTTTTGAACATCTCCTTTGCAATCATCTTATTTACATTCTACAAGGCATCTTTTTCTTATTTATGTGTATGAGTCGTTTGTATACCAAGGCTATTGAATGTCCCTTAGTTTGTCCTGTTTAACTTTTTAAAAACTTACCCTTTTAACTTTAGTGGTTTTGTGGTTTACTTTTAAATCTTTACATATTCAAATCTATCCCTCTTCTCTGTGTGGTTTTAACTTTTCGATGCCATGTGTTGAAAGCTTTTCCCCAAGTTAAAAGTATATCTTTACCTATGTTTTTTTTCTAGTACTTTTATGGTTTTATTTTTTATGTAATGAAATCTTTGTGGCAAAGTGCAAATATGATCATGCCACTCCCTTCCTAAGCCCTTCACTGTCTCCCCATTGCCTCTGTGATGCAGTCCAAGTGTCCTCATACCCCACACATTATCTGGTCACCCTTTAGCCTGCATGTCCCTCTCATCTTTGCTCATAGAGCTCTCTTTTTCTCTGCAATACACTATCGGAGTCTTTTTTCCATCTGTAAATAGCCTATTACTTCAAGTTCCATGAGAATAGAGACCATGACTGCTTTGATAATCTCAGCACCCAACATAGTATCTGGAAGAAAATGTTTACTCAATATTTGTTAAAAGAATGAATAAAACATTACCTCCCCTGGGAACCTGCCTCCAATGTCTCTGGGCAGAATCTGTCCTTTTTCTGTTGCATTCCTAAAACATCATTCTGATCACTGTTATCATATGATGTCATCATATTGTATTATAAATTGTTGGATCTTTGTCTATCAGTCAGGCTCAGACTCATTTTATCCCTTGCTCCTCAGCAAGGATGGGACATGGACATGCAGAAGGTAGGTACTCAATACATGCTGTTGATGTCAGATGAGTGAATTCTGACAAGGTTTCCTTGGCTTGCAGTCCTGCCGTGGGTATGCCCTGACATGTCCATGTATTAAGAAGTAAAGACCTTGACAGTCTGTAAAAAGACAGCCAAATAATTAGGTGATAAAACACGTGCCCAAGTAAAACCGACAGTTGTTAATATGGGGTTAAAATAGTGCACAATAAAAATACTGCCTCAGCGTAATAATGAAGCCACGGTAGTAATGCCTTCTGGCACTTGCTTCTGGGACTATCCATTATGTCATTAAGAATCAGAGCATCAGTCTGGCCTGGAGTCCTATCCCTGAATAAATTTAAAATTTTTTTTAAATGCTCCAGAATGAGTAGAGAATAACAGTAAGCTAACTAACTAACTTTTCTCCAGGAATGTTGTAGCTAAGCATTACTATGCTTCCATTCAACAGGCAGTGAGAACTGAGTTACTCACACTGTTCCCCTTGGCTGCCTTTAACTTAGGGGTTTGATACGGTTTTTCCCCTGGTGTTCAACTTTTTTCTCCTTTTAAAATATTTTAATAGCTTTATGATATGCCTGCCTTTCATGATTACAAGCCACCTCAAATCCCTTTAGACAGTGGAGTTTCTATTATAAATAAAATAAAACGTTTTCCTCTGCCTCAATTCCCTCTGTCCCGAATGCTCAATGAATGAACAACATATACTGAAGCTCTGATTAAGAAATAGAATTTCAGCCTTTTGAGAAAGTTGTGTTACAAATTGGTTTCACTTAATAGTTTGGAACAGAACTGGAGTTTCTTTGGATGACATAAATGATCATAATCTCTGACATTTAACCGACCTTGGGCATGTCCTTTTACCACTTCAAGTTTCAGTTTTCTTATCTGCAAAGCAACAAGTCGGGGTGGGTTCCTTCCCACCCCAGAACTGTATCTAATTATCTTTTCCAGGAAGATAGGGACAAAGGACCACCCAGGCAGCACAGGGGAGAGGAATCTCTCCTTCTATCTGGCCTGGTAACCCTACCTTCTGTCAGTTACCGTGCTTCAGATAAAGGGTAGGGGAATCAATTCCCAGCCCAGCCACACACCACGCCAGGACTGCTCTGCCATTCACAACAGCTCCCCACCACAGAGAAGCTGGATGATGAGCCGACCAAGTGTCCTGACTGGACTGCTGTTTATGACGCTGTGTTTTCATTTGTGTTCCCAAGAGGCTACTAGCAATGGGTTAATTTGGTCCTCCTACAAAGGGAAGTCTTTTGCTTTTCTTTCTCAGCTATATCTTAGGTTTTAATTAATTAATTAATATGGGGCTTAATAGCAGAAGTGTTTTGGGCCTTGGAGCCTGTTTACCCTCACCTTACCCAAGGGGCACTGTGGACCGAGGCTAGACCCTGCCAAAGACAGTTTTCTGTATCTAGGAGACAAAGCATACCCTCTAGCCTTCAGGAATGCAGAGTTATCCTATGCCCACCAAAGAGCCTGCAAAAAATGTGCTAGCAGGACTGGGAACACACGTCTTCTAGCTTTCTCAAAGAAGCAGGCATGCTCTTCTTTTCACACTGTCACCTGGGTCTGATCAAAGGGGATAGAAAATCTTTCCCTTCCAAATCTGGCCAAATAAAGCCACCCAGGTAAGGGAAGAATGGAAGTGAGTATCACAGTGGTTCCTCAGCTCACCTTATACCTTCCAGATAAGTCAGTGACACATGCCACAGGGCTCACATCCTATATTTTGAGGCCTTCCCACAGCTCCAGAAACCAGCCCATTCTACCAGGTTGTACTCAGGACAAAGGAGGCAGCCCAGCCTAGGTACTTAAGTAGACACCGCATTTGGCCTCATGGTTAAGAGTACAGGCAGTTGTCCTAAACTGCCTCCTTTTATAACCTGGTTATGTTAACTTGAGCAAAATTGTTTAACCTTTCCCTACCTCAGTTTCTTCATCAGAGAAAGGGACTGCTGTGGTAGTTGGTACATACAGAGTGTATGGAACGGTGCCTGGTAGGGAATAAGTCCTGTGAAAGTTAATCACTTCATATACATCAAATAAGGCAATTCTACCACCTTTGTTGCCCCAGATGAAGCTCATGTAATGATTCCCATTGATGTTCGTGTTTAAGCTTTAAGCTTTTTTGTTCTCCTTCCAAGACTTCCTTTGGTATCCTACATTTTGACTGTGTCTTGCTGGAATAACAATGTTGATGGTTGGTGGGGTTGGGAGGGAGGGATAGAGAGGGAGGGAGAAATAACAGCCATTAACTGCCTAAGAGATTTCTCTGAAAGAACACATGAATATTGAATGATGACTCGATTTTATCAACAAAACACATAATTATTGCCTTGCATGAAGGGTGAGGTTGATTTAAATCATCGAGACTTGAGAATGAACTCGTCATCAGAAAATGCAGGCTATAAGTTTCGTTTGCTTGCCTGTTTTTGCACATGTCTAACCCAAATCTTGTATTATGTCAAATGGTGCTATATTTGCCTATGCTTGTAAATTGAATAACATCAATATGCAAAACTGATCCATTTTTTTTTCCAGGGGGGAACATAATCCCCCAAAGCCAGTCCATTGGTGATATGACTTGATTTTTTTCTTAAGAAATTTGGATAAACTTGGTGATTCAGAAGGATTGATTACTACACATAACCCACTTATGCTCAACTAAGTCTTGAACCATGAATGCATGAACTTTAATTTGCAAGCCTCTTTCTCCACAGCTAGCCCTGGTTAGCAATGTTATGAAGCAAGGATGAGTAAAACTCCCAGCTAATAAGGAGGGGAAAAGAGGCTGCTTAGGTGATTAATCAATGCAGAGGTCTCTATTACATTCAGCCTGGGAGATTTCATTCATTCACAGAAACCCCTGCTACTTTCTACACCCTAGAGTTGTACCATCCACCAGGCACACTAGAAATGTGGCTAATGCTACCGAGGAACTGACGTTTTAATCTGATTTAATTTTAATTAGTTTAAATTCAAATAGCACATGTGGCTAGTGGCTACTGTATTGCATAGTACAGGTATAAGGACATTTCCACTCAAATCTTCATGATGACACAATGGGCTTTCACAAATCCTTAATAATAAAAGATAAAAGTTGCAAATGTTATAAGTCAATATTCCCTCCACAAATCTGTACTAATTTTTAAGTTCTAATATATATCACCCCAAATATGTTACAGTTTGCCCTCAACATCTTCTTCAAGGTCCTAAGAAATGTTGGGGAAAGAGATAAGCATGGGAGATAATTTTTCTTTTTCAAGTACCTGGAATTCTCAGATATTAGACTGACTTCCTCCATGACTGGCTTTAGATCAAAGTATCCAAAAATGAATATGCAAATACATTGTCAATGATTTCAGTTCAGGAAGAAGCTGCTCCAAGATCTCATTATTCTGAATGACATGGAAGAATCATGTACACATTGCCCCTTTCCTGTCTCCCTGTTTTCTAGTGTAGAACTGCAAATCCCATTAGCCGATTTTCTCTGGCCCCCTGAACAATCTGTGAGTGACTCACGCTTTAGAACATCTTTGCTGCTGAATTACTTGGAAACGCACAAGTTGGGACGGGTGGCAGGGACAGGCTAAAGATGAGAGGAATATCTAATATGCACCTCGTTTGCAAATTTTCATTTCAGTCATTTAAAAAGTAATTAAGGAAAGGAAAGAGGGTCCTGACAAGATAGAATTCAATTCCCCCTCTTTTAATGGATTAGGAGATTGAGGAAACATAAAGGTAATCCATCATTGCATTCCTGCCATCACCAGAGTTGTCTATGTTTCAAACAGCCTCTATTTCCTTCACCGGGAGGACACAGGCCTTTGTGTGCTCATTTGGGTTGTCAAGAAATGCAAAAACGATGAAACTACAGATTTGGAAACAGCGGTTCTCAGATCAGAGCTGAAAATGTCTGCTCTGTGTTCTGTGGGTTTGCTTCTTGGGAGTCCAGACACCTGTCACAAAACTATGTGGCTGTGGGTGGCCCTATTTGTAGGATTTCCAAGCCATCTGACCCTAGATAAACCTTGGTGCTTTTTAAGAGCCAGCTTAGGTGCTGGACCAAATGGTGAAAAATTGCTTCCTGACTAATTGATGAGCCAGGGTGCTTTGATGTTACAAGTGTGGTTGGAGCTTAATGGGGCGGTATCATGAGGAACATTGTATCATCAGCGGGATGTGGCAAACCACTCCTCTACTGCTTACCAAGAGGCAAACCATCAATAATGAGTTGTTTTAGAAGCAGAGGTTATGAGTCATTCACGTAGATTCCAGGTAGAGACTGGTCCTAGGCCCCCCAGTGACACTGATATAAAAGTGTTTATAAGTATTATTTTAGGACAATTTTACAAAATGACAGAAATCATTCACGAGCCTTTGGTGTGTTTTTCACACATTAACATCCCCACAACCATTTTTGATGGATTCAAATATTTTTTCTCTCCCCTGATGAAAGAACTGAGACTTGGAGAGATTAAAATTCCCACCCAAGCTCATGCATTCAAAAAGTGAGAGAACTGATATTCAAATTTAGGTCTTTCTGCCCCCAAAGCCTGTGATTTTTCTGTTTCACTAAGGCCAGCTGCAGAAAGATGCATGTCTCAGCTGTTTTCCAGTGTGATATATCTGAAGGACAAGAGGAGGAATTTCAAGAACATCTCCAGTTTTCTTGCCTTAGAGCCTCTACCAAAAAAAGAGAAGAGAACTAAAAGCCAAAGATAAGAGCCTTGGAAGTATCTGCTATGAAGAATGGCCTTGGGGCCAACTCAGTATTTACTCAGTTCCTAAAGGAACTGAGCTGGTGTCCTCATTAGTTGGGTGTGTCCTTGGTAAACCAATTACTAAACCCTGGTATGTGGGATGAAAGGGCTCTGTGTTTAGTTTTTGGCTTTATCAATTTCTGATGACTATCCACAAAAATTACAAATACATAAACATTTTTCTACAGTAATTCTTTCAGAAAAGTAACCTACAGATATACTTGAATATGTGCTAAAGGATGAGTGTACAAGGTTGTTCCTTGTAGCAGTAAAAAATAGGAAACAACCCAAGTTTTTCCCAATAGGGAACTGATTCAATAAATTATAGAACATCCAGGCAAGAGAATACTATACACCTATAAAGAAGAATGAGAAAGCTCCCTATAAAATGATACAGAAAGAGCTCTAGGGTGTACAGTTAATTGAAAAAAGCCATTGTTTCTAACATGGTAACGTTTGCATAAAGAAGGAAGGAGAAAAGAAGTTTGTGCTTCCTGCTAGAACATAGACTATGGAAGAAACTAAGAATAGTGGTTACCATTGGCGCTGGAGAGAGCATGGCAGATGAAGGACAAGGATGGTCTGGAGTGCTTTACCCTTTTGGAATCTTCAAACATGCAAATGCAATAGTATTCAATGAATAAACCAAAAGATGAAAATGGCACGTCCTATGGTAAAAGATACATTCTCTGGGCCGGGTGCGGTAGCTCATACCTGTAATCCCAGCACTTTGGGTGGCAGAGGCAGGCAGATCACCTGAGGTCAGGAGTTCAAGACCAACCTGGCCAACATAGTGAAACCCGGTCTCTACTAAAAATACAAAAATTAGCTAGGCATAGTGGTGGGTGCCTGTAATCCCAGCTTCTTGGGAGGCTGAGGCAGAAGAATCGCTTGAACCTGGGAGGTGGAGGTTGCAGTGAGCTGAGATCATGCCACTACACTCCAGCCTAAGCAACAGAGTAAGACTCCCTCTCCAAAAAGAAAAAAAAAGAAAAGAAAATACATTCTCTGAGGACATATTCATAGCAGGGCTTTCTGTGCTGTCTTCTGTAATGAAGAACACTAGATTCTTAGGCCAATGGCCAGGGTCCAAATGCTTACTTTGCCACTTCCTAACAGTGTTAAATTTTCTAAGCCTCAGTTTTCTCATTTTAAATAAAAAAGAGAGGAGGAAATAACATCACTGTTTTAAAGGTGGACCAGAATAATGTGAAAAAGTACATGATTAACCTTAAAATTGCCTTCAATACACGATTGTGTCACTCCAAGGCAGTGAACTCAAGGCCTGGGGAGATAGGCCTTGCTAAATATGAGCCAGAGCTCCAGAGAACCCTCCTACCTCCTCTTTGGCCTTAAATTTTACTAAGAAGACTTGTCAGAATGAGACCCTTAGAAGTGCCTCTCCTGTATCTTCCATCGCAGCCAGCCTTAGTGCCTAATATCCAGGTGAACCCATCTTCCCTCCTGACCATTATTTTACTTTATCCTGTGACGGCTCCTCGTGGTAAAGAAAATCAATGTCTGATTCTAAATCCCAAGAGACCAGATTTTTATCTGGACACGGGGTGTCTCAAAGTTATCAGCCCTAAACGACGGCAGTGATGACTGCACAGCTTCCAGGAAACAAAGCCAGAGGCAGCTATTGACTGAATGGATATTACACAACTGCCAACAGGCCATGGTGGCTTTGATTTTCCATAATGAGATAAGAAATGGAAGATAATTGCTTCAAGATTGCATTTGGATTTTTGAAGATAAAATTCCCAGGCCCAGCTTCCTGCTTTGGCTGTCCCTTCTGGCATGTACTGCCACCTAAGGGCTTGCAGCTTAGCTCCTTTGTGGGGGCTTTGCTCCTGCAACATGGCCCCCTTAGTTTTTGCTGATGGCTTTTCTCCTCAACAGTAACACGCTCCGAGGGGGATACTCTTGCCCTTTTAGCACAGATGAGCATTTTAGCAGTTAAATTGGTCTCAGGGTTCTCCCTCTGTGCGCTCTCCTAAATCTAGATAATTCCATTCTCTCCCCTGCTATACAGGAAGAGTCTTCGCTTTCTTGACAGCTAAAGCTCCCGTCCTCTCCCTCCTTTTTTCCGTTGCCTTTCTCTCTCCATTTTCAATATTGAGAGAAGTTTCCTCTATCCTGATTTGAACAAAACAACCCCTAAGACCTGGTTACTTGAAGCAGCTGAAGTACCCCGGGGTATAAGCCTCTTCGCTGTCTCTCAATAAATGAGGGAGAGCTGAGCCGTTGCTCCTACCGTGCCTGCTGCTTTGCCCCTTCTCCTGCTCTGTCCCTCAGACTCTGAAACCCAGGACACCTGCAACCCTGACTGCTCATCAGCGATGAGTCAGGCCCTGTGCTCCCCAGTTGTGCTGGACACCCTCTGTCCTTGTTCAGACCACTCCCTGACAACTCTGAAATGGGCTTTCTTAAGCACTCCCATTGAACGAAAAAAATTATAGAGACAAGCTGATGTGGAAGGAGTTATTTATCAGCTCTGATGACAAATGTGCAATTCACTCACTCCATTCTAAACAATAAAGTCTCTAATTTGCACATCTGACTTAGACCAAAAAATTTGATTGTTTTAACCCTTAATAATTGCTAACATAATGCCAAGCACTGTTTGAAGTACTGGTCCAGACATCAGCAGAGCCTGAGCCAGAGATTCCGTGGAAGGGAAGGAATAATTTTATGGAAGGGAAACCAGGAAAGGCATGAGAGAAGCAGATCAGGGAAAGAAGGTGAACAAAGTATGGCTTCAGAAGTCTAGCCCCAATCTGGTCCTACAGGAGCTCTGGCAAGTGGATTGTACCACAGTGTTTCTTCCTCCAGAAGTAAGGGTGCTGGCTCTTACAACCCTGAACCAGTAGGTCATTAGCTACCAGCCACTTGCAGTAGGGGGTGCTGGGAGAGTGCATAACAAGCATCCCCCTCAAGACAGCACCTGTCAGCCAAGGTCAGCCTCTTGAGAAGAACGCAGGTGTGAGTCTTTCCACCCTATCCCACCCCCCGCCTGCAAAGTCTTGTTCTGTTGCCCAGGCTGGAGTGCGATGGCACAATCTCCGCTCACTGCAACTTCCGCTTCTTGGGTTCAAGTGATTCTCCTGCCTCAGCCTCCTGAGTAGCTGGGACTACAGGCGTGCGCCACCACGGCTGGCTAATTTTTGTATTTTTAGTAGAGATGGGGCTTCCCCATGTTACTCAGGCTGGTCTCAAACTCCTGACCTCAAGTGTTCTGCCCACCTCAGCCTCCCAAAGTTCTGGGATTACAAGCATGAGCCACAGTACCCCACCAGGTCTGAATCTCCAGTGGCCCAGACCTTCAGCAGGTGGGGATGGGTATCTGCATGGAGTAGTCATAGCGTCTGTGGCAGCACTCTGCCTATGTTAAATTATTTAATTGCCACATCATTTCCGGTAGATTACTATTATTATAATCCCCATATTACAGAAGAGGAATCTGAGACACCGGGACAGCAAGTATACTGAAGGTCACACAGAGCTGTGATTGAAACCAGTCTGACTCTAGCATCTGTGCGTAGCCTCCATGCGAACCTGCTCTTCACATTGGAAGATGTGAAGCAGCATAAATGGGCAAACTTTTTTCCTTATATACTCACGGGTCACTTTGGTTAGTGGTCACATCCACTCAGACAAAATGATTATTTTATTTCACGATCAGATATCAAATATTTTTCATGACTGCAACATAAAAATTGACCAAGACGAATACTTTTGAAAATAGAATAAAGACTTGATAGCAACGTTATCACACCAAAAAATGCAATAATGTGTATTACTTCATTTCTAATTTTAAAGCACAGTTCATTCTCTACATTTTATTAAATCTATTTCTTATCAATTTCCAGGAATATTCTTTTAAAGGCTGAAATAAAAATTAAAGACAGTAGGAAATAAACTCTTCACATTTGTGTTATAATAAAGTTGTTTTGAGACTATGCCTTAGAGCGGAAGTCTATGTCCCATTTCCCATCTTTATAATTGTCTTTGGTCATTTTCTTTCTCCTGACATCTTCAATTTGACATGAAAGATGAGACAGGGTTACAATTTTCAGTGCTATGGTTGTATAAATGGTGTGGAACAGAATGTGATGTTTAAGAAAATGTTTTCAGAACAGATTATTGAACATCTATGAAGGGTGCTGAACATGTTTCTGTCACTCAAACTAATGACATACTTTTAAAAAAGCATTAGCATGTGGACTAATGCCAAGGTGAGATTAATAATGCCATAATACTACATGAAAATAATATAAAATCTAGGAAACAAACGCATTTCATCTATTTCCTATGCTTAGTCACAAAGCTAATCCCTCCCAAACAAATTTTTAGAAAAAACCAAAGTGGACTCTTGAAATAAAACCGGAAAGCCTTCTATTCCAGACAGTTTTGTACTCTGTCTGTTTAGCATTATTCTCTGAGATAGAGACAATCTCTCTGGGAACCCCAGACCATGTGTTTCCTGCAGTGTCTTGGCTGAGCTCAGCATAGCCTAGGATTTCACTAGGTGTTAGGTAGTAAGATCTACTGTGACGGTGTGGACTTCCCCTTAAGGGGCTTATTAGTAGGTCAGAATACCTAGCAAACCTTCCTAAAAGTGGTCCCAGAGGAGCTGGAGAAGGTTAACCAGAGTCAATGTGGCTATAAGGACCAGCTAAATAGAGCAGCTGAAAACTCTCATGGGACCCTTAGCTTAGATAAGCAAAAGCCAGGAGGGGGAAGAGAGAAAAAAAGTCTATTTTCTGACTCTCAGAAGGGAAGGAGGAAATTGGCTAATTAAATTTGGGGACCCAGGTGAGGGAAAAGACTCTTTGATTTGGCTAACCCAGGAAGGAAATACATTTGCTAAAAAATTAGAATATTGAAACTAACTTTTAGACCTTTTTGAATGCTTGAAAGTGGAGAGACTGGTCTTGGGAAAAGCAGACATCTCTGTATTTGAGCATCTCGGAGAAGTGTTAGTGCCACCATGCTGTTTGCTTCAGTGAAAGGAGTCTTGCTTGGACCTTGTCTAAGTCAGTCTCCTTGCCAGAGCACCCAGAGGACCTCATACTGAAGTGGCCCTTCAGCCCCAGCGCTTTCTGTCCCAGCTCCTCCCCCACTTCCCAGACCCGCAGCTTCACTCATCTCCTCTGTTTCTTACCTCTTTACTCCTCCCCCTTTCCACTGGCGCCTTCCTCTTGGCCTATAAACATGCGTATCTCCAGACCCTCAAGAAACAACCAAATCCTCCCGTGACCTTTGTCTCCCTCTCGAGTTACTGTCCCATTTTCTTTCTGTCACCACTTACCACTCACTTCCTCTACTTCCTCACCCCGGTTTACTTACTGACTACCTGAAGCCTGGACCCTGCCCCTCCATGGAAAGTGTACTCCTGGAGGTCCCGAGCCACACATCCAGTGGCTTCTCTTTCCTCCTTCTCAGCTTCAGTTGCAGTTAACTCTGCGAATCACTCCCTGCCAAAGTCTTCTCCTTCGCTGTTCTGGACACAGTGTTCAGCTGCCTCACCTGGGCCTCCCAGACCATCATTGCCGAGTCTTCTCTGCAGGTTCTTCCACCAACCACTTACGTGTAGACACCCCTTAAGGTTCAGTTGCTTTTATCCTTCTCTCCTCACTCTGTGTGTTCTCCCTGATGAAGTAATCCACTCTCCTAGGTTCCGCAATCATTTCCAGGTGACACACTCAGAGACTTGAAAAATATTTAATGTCTGCACAACCCCAACCTCTCTACTGAACCCAGGCTTGCAATCTAAGCTACTGGATAACTTGTAGCCACCTCAGATTCAACAGGTACAAAACCAAGATCACTATCTTTCTTGTTGAATCCTTTCTTTCCCCTGAAATTCCTTTCTCTTCTACTGGCATCAGTACTCAGTCTCCGCTCCTTAAGATCCTCTTTGACTTGTTCCTCTCTCTTGTCTACCCCATGTAATTTAATTTTAAAATCCTGAGGATATGTCCTCCACTTTCTGTTTCTGTCTAAGGCCTTCTTACTACTCCCTCTGGCCTAGGTTAGGCTTCTCAATGACATCCTTATCACTTAAAGAATTTAACAAGTCTGTGGGCCAATTCATCTTCGCATTCCTCATCACTTCCTCCAATCATCTCGCTCTCAGATATGAAGCATTAGGTCATTGAACTGATGACATGCTTACATGTTCAAAAATATTTCACGGTTCCTGTCAGTTAAAAAATAAGCTTGGCTTTCTCTGCCTGAGCACCCAAGTCTTTTAGAAACTAGTGTCCAGCGTTGCTTCCTGTCACTCTCCCTTCCACAACTTATGCATCCTTGTATTCTTCTTACTGAATGTATTCTGCATTTCTGCATTGTTTTCCTGACTTTTTAGTATTTTATTTATGTGAAGACACTTATAGTTGCTGCCTGCTGAAATCCTACCCAGACCTCTAAGGCTTCGATGAAAAACTACAGCACTTCCTCCATGAAGTCACTCCAGATAGCATCCTTCCCCCTACAAGAAATTACTCTTTTCCCTCCTCTATAAATAACCCCATAACTTCTGTTATATCATGCTACTCCAACAGCCATAAAATAGCAGAACAGCATCACTGGAGTTTGCTAGAAATGTAAGATCATGGGCATGATCCCTGACCAGGTATCAGTGGGGGTGGAGCCTAGGACTTGTGTTTTAACAAGTTTGCCAGATGATTCTGAGACAAGCTAGTTTAACCGTGACTGCATTCAAGCCTTTGCCCTAGAGCCACATTACGTGTCTCCTACCTAGACTGTGAACTTCTTGAGGGCAGGACTAAGCCATATTGTCATTTTTTGTAGGAGCTTAAAGCAAGCTTGTTGAGTAGCCACCAGTGGTATCTTTGTGTGGCCCTAGAGTACTGCTCAAGGACTATGGGTTCTGCAAAGAATTTGCTACACATTGATACAAGAATCAACCCCCTAGTCACAGTTTCTCTATTTTATTTGTCTTTCTTTGTTTGCTAGATTTGATGTCAGCGGTGGGAAGAGAGGAGAATGTTTTATTTAATGTAAATGTCCAGGAAGAGTTTTCTGACCAACCCTTGACTTCCTCTTGGTTCACTACTGAGTGCTGAGGTAGAAAGTGAGTGCTATCAGACGTTTATTACCTACCAGACACTATGCTATTTTTGTTTAATCCTTGCAACAACTTATGATTACTTCCATTTTAAAGATGAGTGAACTGAGGCTCATAGAAGCTAGGAGCTTTCTCTGTGGTTGTGCAGCCAGAAGTCTGAGACTATAGGTGCCACTTGGAACTATCACACTAACTCCCCTCTATGGTTTCATGCCTACTAAGTAGGTCTGGACTTTTCACGGAAGACTGAGGATTCTTTGTGGGCCTCCTGAGACCACACAATTTCCCAGCCCAGTGGTTAAACCAGGTTTTACTGTGTGTCTATGAGCCCTGGCTTTGCTTCTGGCCTTCTAAAGCACTAAAAACTCCCTGGCTACAATAGCGTTTTCTTACCAGTTTTCAGTAGACTCAAGGTCAAGTCAATTATCACCTGGGCAGAGCCTCCTGCCCTCAGACAGTAGTGAGAGGAGATGTTCGAACCTATTGAAATCTGCCTGGAGCATTCTGAGTCATACACCCTGTGAGTCAGGAGCCCTCTGAGTTGGAGTAGGCAGCAGGGCCATTGGTTTTTATGGCAATGGACTCAGAACTCCTGGGGTTATGTTAATTGGCCTTTTAAGCCCTGGCAATCTCCAGTTTTGGCATGGGGATGGTTATTCACAATTGTCCATCAGATAAAGAGCAATTGATTTTGGACAAAGCCTGTGGTCTGGAAGGCTCTCCTTGCTGGATCCCAAAGCACCAAGGGCACACCCGTGTCTAAAGCTCTGGCCCAGGTTTTACAGCCTTGGACTTGAGAGCTAAATAAAAAAAGTCAGACTCGTGGTTCAGCCATGGGCTTTTCTCAGGCACAGGTTTTCCAGAGCACCAGGAAATAGACACATGTTTGGAACTGGGAGTTCAGAAAGCTGGCTCGGGCCCCAAACCTAGTCCCAAGTTACCTTTTATTGTCGGGGAAGAGGAGAAGGCACTGAAGATGAGGAAGGGACAACTACTTTGGCAGTTACTCCCACCCCAGAAGCTAGAAAGAAAAACTCCAGCTGGTGAGTGCTTTTACCACTTAAAGAGAAAGTTAACAGAAATATCAACTGTCTTCATTCATTCATTCACTCAGTAACCATCCTTTCAGCACCTACTGAGTATCAGGTGTTGTTCTGGGGGCTAAGTTACAAGGAAGACACCATGATCCCTGCCCACAAGGTAATCCCAATCTAACAGGACACCTGTATTAGTGACTTCCTAGTCCTGGAAGTCTAGGTGTGACTTCCTGGCACCACTCCCACACCTGCAGGCTCAGGCACAGATTCCCAACACCTGGCCTCCTCTGGCTTCTCCCGCAGGAGCCCCTCTGATGTCCTCTCCAGGCAGACACAGCCTTACATGCCCAGGTACCTCAGCCCTTCCTGAAGCTACCCTCAGTCTTAGCCAAGAGAATTAT
This sequence comes from Ateles fusciceps, assembly GCA_036589455.1. NCBI lineage: Eukaryota > Metazoa > Chordata > Mammalia > Primates > Atelidae > Ateles > Ateles fusciceps. The sequence goes on along the minus strand of JAZHEH010000952.1, from coordinate 647,936 downwards.
TTGTTTCTCCCTAGCTCTACTGAAGCTCCTGCTCTCACTCCATTAGAATCCCTCATTCTTTCTAGAAAGCTGAAGAGAAAAATATTACCTCCTTGACAAATGTGGTTCCCCATCCCAGACGCCAGTCTTAACCACAGGCTTAAGAGACTAGAAAATTCAAAAATGATGAGGATCAGTCACATCCTTATTCTGAAACTCTCCCCTACAGACTTTAAGGACCAGGTAAACAAAAGAATCCCATTCACCTCCCCCTTATGCTGTCATTTCCCATCTGCAGTAAAATGAAAGAGAAGCCAAGAGAGCATGATGGTGGGTGGCCAGATGGATGGAAAACGGTGGACACCAGGCAGAAGAAAGCTTCCTGGCAAGTCCTCTGAGAGGATGCTCCTCTCTCTGCTTCTGGTGACTCCCTGTGTGAGGGTCAGTAGGGTGAGCAGGAACAGGCAGAGGACCTGTAAAGCAGGGGCAGATGGGGATAAAAGGGGAGTGTGAGGTGGGGTGCCCCTAGTGGCCTCCTCCAGTATTGCAGACACCTGCTATCCCTCAGTACCAGGGGCTAAGAGTGAGTCCTCCTTTAACCCTACCTCTCTGGAGTACGTAACACCTGCAGGTGCTGTTTCTCTTTTCCTTCAAGACGGGCAATGGGGGCCAGGCATGGTGGCTCACGCCTGTAATCCCAACACTTTGGGAGGCCGAGGAGGGCAGATCATTTGAGGTCAGGCGTTCAAGACCAGCCTGGCCAATATGGTGAAACCCTGTTTCTACTAAAAATACAAAAATTAACCAGGCATAGTGGTGGGCACCTGTAATCCCAGCTATTTGGGAGACTGAAGCAGGAGAATCACTTGAACCTGGGAGGCAGAGGTTGCAGTGAGCTGCGATCATGCCATTGCACTCCAGCCTGGGCGACAGAGTGAGACTCCACTTCAAAAAAAAAAAAAAAAAAAAAAGGTGGGGAACGGAGTTTCAGACTGAGGAGGTGACCAGTGGACCGTAATTTTATGGTCCATGGGGGCAATTAGCCATGCACAGGACCAGAGAGCTGAGGTATAGGTTATGTCCAGATAAGCAAGCTCTGCCTTTTACATTGGGAAGGAGAATCCCTTAGACATCTCTGATGTGGCATGGGAGGTGGTAGGGAAAGAAGTCAGTGCCAACAGCTGTGGAGCCTGGGGAGAAATGAGATTTCAGTAGAAACAAGAATAATTGCCTCTCAAAAATGAGGGGCAGGAGAGGAAGGTGGGAGTCAAAACTCCTACAAGCTAGTTCTTTTCTTTTCTAGAGCATAGCAGCTGATTACATAGAAATATTTTTGCTATCTATCCTTACTTTTAAGCTCGTTATAATCCACCTAAAGTTTGGTAAGTTTTTCACTTCAAGTAAAAAGTACAGCAGAACTACTTTAAATGACATCTACTAATTGCAGATATAGATAACATCCAATTACTTCCCTTACTTCTGGCAATATCATCCAGTTTGTGCTGGTTTTTCTGTCTAATCTTCCCTCCCCAGATCCATTATCCACCGATATCCACCCAACTCTGAGCTGGCATTGGGTATCTGATCCTTATGTCTGTGTATCATTGGACCCCATTCCTCTGGCTTCCAGTTTGTTTGGTCAAAGAGTGGCACCAGCAGGAAAGTGGAGGGCAAATGATCCTTACCTTAAGTTGTCTTAAAAACCTCAGTGGAGGCTGGGCACAATGGCTCACGCCTATAATCCCAGCACTTTGAGAGGCCAAAACAGGTGGATTACCTAGGGCCAGGAGTTCAAGACCAACCTGGCCAACATGGTGAAACCCCATCTCTACTAAAAACACAAAAATTGACCGGGCGTGGTGATGCGCACCCATAGTCCCAGCTACTCAGGAAGCTGAGGCAGGAGAGTCACTTGAACCCAAAGACAGAGGTTGCAGTGAGCCAAGATCGCACCATTGCATTCCAGCCTAGATGACAGAGTGAGACTCTTTCTCAAAAAATAATCATCATCATCATCATCATCTCAGCTGAATGTGCCTCCTGGTTCTTGCTAGGACCCTGTGTGACACACCGCATTCTGTGCCAATGTCCTCCCACCCAGCAACAATCCAACAGTTCATCTAATTGTCTATTGTGCCCAGTAAACTATTGGATGGCATTGGTAGGGAGTTTGAGAGCTTACTTTTGTAAACAAGGAGAATCTGAATGGACGTTAAGAGTGGTATCTTTATTTGTTATTGAAAGAAAAGTCTAGAAAATATGTAGGTGGAATGGGGGTGAAGAAAGTCTTCGGCATAAAAATAAGAATACTTTCCAATTTGTTTTTCTTCATATTTTTCATGGAGGTCTCATGTGCTGGTTACTGTGCTAGGTCCTGGGGATGCCAAGATGCCTAAGGAGCTTACAGTTTAGTCGGGGGAGGAAGGAGTGCAAAGAAGTAATTATAATATAGTAAGAGCTAGGTTAGAGATATGCATGAATCTGAGACAAATACGGAAAGGAGTAGCTAACTAGAGAATTAGGAAAGACTGCCTAAAGGAGGTGATCTCTGATGTGAGCCTTAGTGGTGAGGGGGGAATTCATGAGGAAAGAGATGCCTGGAAGGGAAATTTCCAAACAAGGACATTCCAGGCAGAGATGCACAGGTTACCATGTACTTTCATACTCTGGAGTAGCAATCTTAGGATTAAAAATCGACCTACCTCAGTGGTTCTTTCCCTGCAACTGTGCATGTTGAAATCATGAGGGAAGCGTTTACAACATACTGATGCCTGGGCACCCCTAGACTTACTCTCAAGCAATAAAGTTAAACTTCAGGGTCACTCACTTGCACAAACTGTTTCCAAGGCCCTGGGATAGAAGGGGACCGCAGTGATGTGTTCACAAAGTCATACTTTTGTAAAAGTTGTAAAAGTAAGATATTGTTTTGTTCTTCTTAACCAGCCCCTGAAACTCTTTGCTCCTTGGGCCCCACGGACCTGGATCTGTCCCTAGACCTAGGTACTACACCAGCTCAATTCGGTCAGTCTCTGGAGATGTGGCCTGGCCCTCGGCATGTTTGGAAAGCTGCCTCAGCTTGAATTTAATGTGTGCCCAGAGTTGAAAACATTATACATTTTAAAAGCTGGAAGAGATCTGAGTCCTAGCAAAATTCTCTCACTTAAAAGCTGAAGTAACCATAACCCAGGGAGGAGAAGTGATGGGCTGAAAGTCCCATAGCTCATGATTGAGGAGCCAGGACCTAGTTTCCCCAGTTCCAGTTCCATGCCCCTTCTGCTTAGATAGCTGGCTATTTCAGGAACAAATGCCAGGTACCAAAACACATATGCCAGGGCTTGCCCTAGCTTTGTTCAAAATCTGGATATTCCAGCCCTGAGCCCATTAGCAATTCATGGGGCTTGCTAAATCAAGGAGGCCCAGACAGGACTGCAGTGGGGGGCAGAGAGGGCAGGGGAGTGGAGGTGTGTGATGAGGGCTCTCAAAGGCTGGAATCAACAGGGAATGCCTTTGGCTAATCCAGTTGAAAGTCCCCAGGGTCAGAGAATAGGCACAAAATTATAGCTGTCCTAGCCAGAATCTCCCATGAGAGGCTTTTCCAGAGCTGGTTTTTACCACACTTGCCGTCTATGTAATTATCACCTGAACAGAGCCTCCCCTTTCAGACAACCCTGTATTGTGAGAAGCCCATGAAACCCACTGAATATGCCCAAGGGCCCCACTGAGTCATGCAAAACGTTTTACCCTCAGCCTGTAAGGCTATTCATTTCATCATAGTGCACTTCCCAATGCACTTGTAATTAGTCTTTAAAGACTTCAAAATGCCTTTTAAAGAAGTACTCCTGTATAAAAAAATAGCTGGGGAAAATAGAAATCACAAAGTGACTTAGGAAAGAATAACCCCAGCTTGCCTGGGAACTCAGAGTAGTCCCTGGGCATTTTCAGACAGGCCAGTTGGGGGCAGAGGGGACAAGAGGAGGCATGGAACTCCAAGCCTCCAGGTCTGTATGTGGAGGAGGAGGTAACTGGGGCTTTACCCTTAAAAGGAGGCTGTGTTTAAAAGCCTATAGGAGATAGAAAATGTTTGAGTTTGCTATAAAAGAAGAGGATTGAGGAGCACGAATGCCCACACCAAGACACGTGATGAAAAGCATCTCCCACCATCCTCCAGCAGAATGATGGCTGGATGTGGGGCAATGTCTCTTGGATGCTACTTTACTCTTTAAAAGATATAATTGGTATTATTACTACAATGTTGGTGAGACATGGATATTGCTAGTTATGCTTTTACATACCTGAAAATTCTGCTGCTTCCTCCCCACCAGAGCCATGTACCCCTGACTGCTGCTGACAGGCATATAGGTGACTTGAGCAGCACCATGTGGTGGGGGCCAGGTGTGGTTGGCCAGTTGTGGATCCAGCCCTGGATCTCTCAGCTCCCATAGTGTTAGACTCAGGTTCAGGAAGACAGATTCTTGCTTGTGTACGTGGGGAAAGACGATGAGAAGAGTGCTTCACTTGAGAGAGCACTTTATAGGGATCTTCTACTCAATAAAGCGTAAAAATGTGAAAGAGGATGTCAGCCATCAGGTGTTATCTGGCCTCCTGTCACAGATCTCTGACTTAATACGTATTGATAGAATGATGGAGCCCAATGTTGGAATCCAAACAGGATGGATTTGAGGAGAAATCTGGAGTGCTCTAGCTTCAGAAAAATTGTGGTCATCCTTGCTTCCTTGCTGTGGGAATAAATCAGTCTCAGGGCATCTAAATTACATGTTTGCATTGTTACATCTTACCTGACAAAATATAAGTACCTACTTCAGTTTAGGAGCTATTGTAAGAAGATTAAGACACGGCTCCTGTGCTTAGGAAACATCAGTCTAGACAGGGAGAGAAGCCCCAAAAGCTGCATGTACTTGGACAAACCTTCACAATACAGGTGAGTTCAGAGAAAAGGAGGATGCTTGAAATCGCAGCCCTGTCCTTACTTATGAGTGTCAAATGTGCTACTGTGTATAAACATCTTCAACAGTGCCTGGCCCTTAGTAAGTCTTCAATAAGTGGCAGCCACTGTTGTTGCTATCATTTTCTAAGAGTTGAGTCCAGGCCAAACATGCATTAGGAATGATTCCTCCCTTTCACAGGGGGCAATGTTTACCCCTAACTTCCCCTTTTCCACTCTGCTGATCTACAAAGAATAATTCAACTCCTCCCACCCCCACCAAAAAAATCCCTTATACTGAGACCAGCTCAGCTGTAAGACCCCCACCCAGGCAGTGCTGAAGGCATTGAGAAACAGACACCCAGATAGACCAGCAAGCGGGACTATCTTGGGGCCAAAAGCCTTCTGAACTGAGAGCCTCAGGGGCTGACAGCATTCCGGGCCGAGGGCCTTGAACAGAGTCTGACCCATGTATTATTTTTTCTGAACAGGTGATGATTATTAACAGATGTTCAGTATTTTCTCATAACACAAAAATATACCAATTAGACAGCTGGTGCCTACTTAGCACTGATCACAGACAAACTAAAAAGTATTCTCCATGAGGAAGCCATGGGGGCAGGGTCAGAAACCCCATGCTTAAAGAATTGTTTTAACCAGTGTATGACATTTACATATTGTCCTGCCACTTTGAGAATGTCCCACGTAGTTTTTTACTTGTTGGAGGGGTGGCTAGGTTTTCCTTGCCATTGCTGTCCTTAGCAAACAATATATTTTATCATACACTAGCGTTTCTCAGCAATCATACACTTAGCATTTCTCAACATTTTCCCCCCTTCTTTCTTTAACAAAGCTAGGTAAGCAAGCACAGCTTTATCTTGGTGAACTATTCCCTGGGGGATTCGGGATCTGCACCTGTAGACTACACAGAGAGAAACAAAATAGATCAATAACATAATTACAACAGTAATCATAGATTCTCCAAGTGTTTTCACCCAAATCCCTGGATTGAGGGCTGCCAATCAATCAGCAGCTCCCTCAAGCACCTCAGATTCTGAAATCAAAGTTAGATGTGCTTTGAGAAGCTTGAAAAACTTGTTCTTTTAATTTTCTCATATCCAGTGATAGGTTTCCAACATGTCCTTCCATGTGATGTTTTATTCTTTCCCAATTATGTTCAGTCTCATTACACTTTTAGAGTTAATAAAGTCAATCTGTAACTCTCCCCCACCACCAAAAGATATGGGGAATTTAACACAGCTCTGAACCTAAAGAGCTTTTATTCCTTATGAACTCCAATGAATAAGAATTAGAGCCTGATCTTCTATTATATTTTCCTTCCCAGACTTCTATTGGTTTTAGGGCCATAGGTACTTTTCAAATTCTTTTTATTCAGCTCTTATCATCGGCCATCCCATTTTTGGTCATGGTCCTACTAATCCTCCATTTACATCTACTCGGGGGATCTAATCAAGTCATGGGCCACAATAAAGGAGGGAAAGGAATATATGCCCAATATGTGAAATTTCCTTTTTCTTTATCCCAACTCCAGAAATACTCACTGTAATGGTGATAACCGCCATCATACTCATGGTAACAGGCTGTCCTGCTTTCCTCAGGCTTTCCTCAGCCATCTGTGAAAGCTTTAAATGTCTGGATGGTACCCACACCAGTTTCTGATTTGGACCTGGAGAAACACGAACAAATCCTCTAACCCATATTATTATATTGCCTTTTTCCAATTCTTTGTGAGTGGCTCTCACCACCAGATTAATTGCCTTACAGGTTCTCCCTTCGATTGTTTATTCAGGTGTTGTTCAGCCACTGTTAATTGTCCTCCTCTTGGCAAACTCAAAAAATTCAATTTTAATCATGCTACATTTAATTGCATTTGTGAAGTTCTATATTCAATATTTCCTTCCACAACTAAAGAAGCTCCAGGACCTCCTTGGTTTATTTTTAAACCTGCCATTGCTTGTGCCAATAAGGTAGCTTTGTGTAAATTTCCTCCTATTCCATCACATGCCTTAATGTAATCTAAGTGAGCTTTCCCTTTAAATGGCCACAAAGCAACTTGGCATTCAGAATTAGCGTTATAAAATGCCAGTACATGTAATACAATATCCCGAGCCTCTGTTTCTGATATGGTCTTTCATATGGCTTCCTGCGATAGAGCTATGAAGTTAGTATATGGCTCTTTCGGCCCCTGCTTAACAGCTCCAAAAGAAGGATCCTCCTCGCCTCCTGAAGCAATCTCCCCCAAGCCCCCAAACACACCTTCCCAATCCGCTTCATGACCAAACCAACCACAGCAGCCCATGACCGCAAAAGAGCCCATGCACCAGTTCCTGTAAGCTGGTCTATGGCAATATTAATTGGAGGTTGAACATTAACATTTATATTAGCTTGAATATTAGCCTGATTAGTCAGTCCACCAGGTCTTAAAGTGTAAAAATTGAGAGGGAGATAAACAAATTCGGGTTAAAGTATCCCAGTCTATAGGAATCGACCAAAATTGCCACACTTCTAAATCTCCCTTTTTTCTCACTGGTTGAATTCCTGCCTGAACAGAACCAGTTACTGTAGTTCTAGGAGTACAAATGCCTGAACCAGTTACCATAGTTCTGGGAGTACACACAGCAACAGAAAAAGCTAGTTTCACCTTTGAGGTAGCTTCCAATTCCTTTAATGGAGAAATATTGGGAGGATCTGGCTATCCCTTGACAAGATACTGAGGGACGACTGACGGGCATACCTTTTCCTCATTTGGCTTTTCGTCCCTTTGCTCTATAATCTCTCTGCATACTTCATCATACTCCCTTTCCTTTCCTGAATCTTCTTCCTCATTGTCTGTCTGAAACAGCTCTAAGGCAAAATGTACTAAAGCCCAAACAGACCAAACTAAATAAGCCTCATGTTTGCTTGATCTTTGTCCCATGTTACCCTAATACTACCTACTGAGCTCCCCCAGCTCACTCTGGGAGATTTTTTTCAAGAGTTCTCAGACTATTTCCAAGTTCCCCCAACTAACCCTGGGAGATTTTTTCAAGAGTTCTTGAGCTATTTCTAGGTCCCCCTAACTCACCTGGGAGATTCTTTCAAAAGTTCCTGGGCTCCTTCTGAGCTCCCCCAACTTACCTGGGGGATTTTTTTCTCAAGAGTACTCAGGATACCTTCAGCTCAGCTTCTCCTTTCTCCATTGCTCAGGCGACCCTTCATCCGGATTTGAGCCCCATGTTGGGTGTCACTTACTGAGACCAGCTCAGCTGTAGAGACCCCCTACCCAGGCAGTGCTGAAGGCATTGAGAAGCAAATACCCAGAAAGAACAGCAAAGTGGGACTATCTTGGGGCCAACAGCCTTCCAAGCTGAGAGCCTCAGGGGCTGACAGCATTCTGGGCTGAAGACCTCAAGGAGACTCTGACCCATGTATCTATTCTCTCTGAACAGGTGATTATTATTAACAAACAGATGTTCAGCATTTTCTAATAACACAAAAATATACCAAGTAGGCAGCTGGTGCCAGCTTACCACTGATCAGACAAACTAAAAGGTATTCTCCACAAAGGAGTCATGGGGGAGGGTCAGATATCCCATGCTTAAAGAATTGTTTTAACTGGTGTATGATATTTGTATATTGTCCTGCCACTTTAGAATGCCCCAAGTCATTTTCTACTCAGGGGGGATGGCTAGGTGTTCCTTGACATCGTTCTTCTTAGAAAAGTATATATTTTGTCATACACTCAGCATTTTTTAACAATCATACACTTAGTATTTCTCAACACCTTTAGTTGAAAATTTCATTATCCTTTCATTGGATTATTGCAATAACTTCCAAAGTGGTGTTCCTGCCTCTTGGACTAGATTATCTACTTCCAAACCATTCTCCACTTTGCCCAGAGAATGATGTTTCCAAAATGTAGATAGGGTCTCTTCTTGAAAGTCTTAAATAACTTTCATTCCCTGCAAAGAAAATATTATGTAAAATATGCAAGCTAAGGAACATGGACCCTGCTTCTCTCTGTTTTGTTGTCCCAAACTTCAAAAATAACAAAAACAACTTACAGTTTCCTAAACTTGTCACACTGTATGCTGGTTTTATGGTTCCTTATCTTTAAATGCTAATCTCTTTTTATTCTCCACCCTGAATTCCAAGACCTTCTGGGTAAATTCTATTTATTCTTCAACCTCCTTGCTATGGACTGAATATGTGTGTCCTCCCCAAATTCATATGTTGAAGCCTTCATCTCCAAAGTGATGGTATTTGGAGATGAGGCCTTTGGAAGTTAATTACGTTTAGATGCAGTTATGTGGGTGGAGCCCCCCATGATGGGACTAGTGCCCTTAGGAGAAGAGCCAAGATCTCTCTCTCTCTTCTCTCTCAATCTCTCTCTCTCTCTCTCTCTGCCTTGTAAGGAGACAACTAGAAGGTAGCCATCTGCAATCCAGGAATAGGCCTTTGCCAGACATCAAATCTGCCAGCACTGCACCTTAGTTTCAGACTCCCCAGCCTCCAGAACTGTGAGAAATAAATATTTATTGTTTAAGCCATCCACTCTATGAGATTTTGTTATAGCAGCCAAGACTAAGACACTCCTCCTAAGTAACATTGTCTCCAATGCCCTTCTTCCTTCATTTATTCATTCTTTTTTTTTTTTTTTACTTCTTAACTGAGCACCAAGCATGTAGCAGAGTTTTGCTACATTCTTGGGATGTAAAAACTAACTCTGCCCTCAAGATGCACTTAGGCTAGATAGAGAGACAGATAAATAAGGCTACAATTACAATAGGTTGTCATGGGAGCATAGATGAGGGACATCTAAACCAGACTAAGGATTAAAGAAGGGCTTTCCATGGGGGTGGTGATGGAATTCAACCTTCCATTATCTCAGGTCCTTCCTAGCCCCATCACATAAAGTTCATCACTCTCCTCACTATAAAATTTCTCTGTACATGTGCTCTTACTGTCACCTCCTCTCTCAGTTGTACTGTAATTTAATTATACATATGTATTCCTCCTAAAATGAACTTTTAAGGGCAAGAACACTATCTTATTCATCTCAGTATTCCCAAACACTTCTAGAGTATCTAACACATGGTGGATACTCAGTTAACATTTAAATAAATGGATAGAATTTCACTCTGCCTTTTTATGGATGGATGGATGGATGGATGGAAGGATGGATCAATGGATGCTCAATAAACATTTCCAGTGTTTTGTTATCTGAGCAAAATTAAAATTTGGAAAGAATCCTTTAAGTAAATCACTTAAAATCTACATGACAAAGAAAAAATTAACTTAAACTTTATTAAAATGAAATTAAAATTATTTAGTTGTTTTGTAATAAAAATTTAGATCATATGTATAATTAGGTACTATTTTTAGAAATTGAGGGTGAAATTTTTTTTAAAAAATCTGATAGCATCAATGAGGGCATTATAATTTCAGGTTGGACTATTAGCTATAAATAAAAGGAATGCTTTTGAAAAAAATATTTAAGTTTGCCCAGGCATGGTGGCTCATGCTTGTAATCCCAGCACTTTGGGAGGCTGAGGTGGGTGGATCATCAGGTCAGAAGTTTGAGACCAGCCTAGCCAACACAGTGAAACTAAAAATACAAAAATTAGCTGGGCATGGTGGTGGGTGACTGTAATCCCATCTACTCAGGAGGCTGAAGCAGGAGAATTGCTTGAACCCGGGAGGCAGAGGTTGCAGTAAGCCAAGAGTGCACCACTGCATTCCAGCCTGGGTGACAGAGCTAGACTTAATCTCAAAAAAAAAAAAAAAAAAAAAAAGGTTTTATGTCTTTTCAGTAGGGCCTCTCTTCATATTTTTATATGTAATAAATTGCATTTAAGTGTGTATTTGGCCAATTCTCCTTCTTTAGTTGAAAACAGACAAAATTCTGGTCTTTGTCAAAGGCTATGTGTGTTTTGAACAGTAGCCCAATATCACCTTCATCAATATCTTAAAATTTTGCATCTTTTGCAAAGGTTTATAGAGTATTATGTAGAGTTTCACTTTGCCTTTTGTCTACACTGAATTTTTATTTTATTTTAGCTGTTTTCAGCAATAAGCAGTAAATGGTCCAGTAATCCAGTAATGATAATGACCCAATGGGCATGAACAAATCCAGTGATTTGCTAGTAATTTTTTTAAAATTTCTCTAAAAAGCCAAAAGCTCTGACTTATGCTGTTGGCCAATTGCCATAGTGTAATTATTCCACTATGGCCAATGTCAAGATTCAAGTGTGATGTCACTGAATTGGGAGTTGGGAAAAGATGTGGATGCTGACTCTGAGAGTCACTCTAAGCCAGCTTGAGCACACCATTGACAAGGGACTAGTGTTCAGCAGGAAGTGATGTTTGAGTGGTCATTAATTGTTAAATTCATTCATTTTCTGGTGGATGTGTCTCTATGCTATGATTACTTTTGTCTCTTTTTTTTCTAGACAGGGTCTGGCTCTGTTGCCCAGTCTGGAGTGCAGTGCTGTGATCTCAGCCCACTGCAATCTCTGCCTCCTGTGCTCAAGTGATCCTCTCACCTCAGGCTCCTGAGTACCTGGGACTACAGGCACACACCACCACACCTGCATAACTTTTGTATTTTTGTGTAGAGATGGGGTTTCACCATGTTGTCCAGGCTGGCCTTGAACTCCTGAGCTCAAGCGATCCACTGACCTTGGCCTCCCAAAGTGCTAGGATTACAGGTGTTATCCTCTGTGCCTAGCCTGACTTTTGTTTTTCTAGTAAGCCTTGTAACCAACACGATTCAAAAATTAGGAAACCCATGTACATCATTTAAAGCTTCCTAGTTGTGTTTAAAAGGTAAATAAAACCTTGGTAATATTCCGTAGTATCTCTAGATACTGATGTTTCCTGTGAATTCTCTTGTTTCGAAACATAATACTCTTCCCAGACCGACCACCACTCCTATATTCAGGGACTATAATAGCAAGATGCTCATACCTTCTTAATAATATTCTTGCTAATACCATCAAAAAACTGAAACTAAGCCTAAATTCTCTATTTCCCTTCCTCCCCTGAAGCACAGGAACCTCTTTGTAAATTGTTATAGAATGCATTGTTTCCCCAAAAAATGTATATGTTGAAGCTCTAATCCCCAGTGTGACTGTATTTGAGATAGGGCCTTTTGAGAGACAATTAAGGTTAAGTAAGGTCATATGGGTGGGGCACTAATCCAACAGCACTGGTGTCCTTAGAAGAGGAAGAGACACCGGGAGGTGTGCACACAGAGAAAAGGACACGTAGAGCAAGAAGACAGCTATCTGCCAGCCAGGGGAGAGAGGCCTTTGGAGAACTGACCCCAGTGGATCTTGATCTTGGCTTTCTAGGGTGCAGAAATGTGAGAAAATCAGTTTCTATCCTTTAAGCCACCCAGTCTATGATATTTTGCTACAGCAGCCTGAGCAGACTAATACACAAATGAATCGGAATACCTCTGACCACTTCCTAATTCTTTATAGTAAATGTACAAACTAACAATGGCCCTGGTATATGTGTGAATATGCTTACATGCATATATTTAGTATTATTCCAACCCTGTAATTTGGCATATAGATTGCTTATTTAAAGATTGTTGAGAAGATTGACACTGGACAGTTTGTCGATTATTACAACTTGATCTGCCAAGTTAAACTGTCAGCTTCATTTAAAAATATTCATTTTGGGAATTGCCATAATATAAAATATTCTTGCACATACTATATTAGAGTCATATAATCAAAGACATGTAGGTGATTTAAAACAAAACAAAAACAACCCCTTTTAGTTTGCTGAAGTGAACCTGGAATTTCAGATAACCCTGTCTCTATTTACCTTTATCTGTCTGTTTCTGAAGCAAGATGATGCGGGCAATTAACTAAATTGCCATTTTTTCCAAATGAAATGGGCCAAAGAATGAATATAACTGTATTTAAAATAGAGTTTTATCTGGCATAAGCACACACTAATCTGAGTAATCTCGGACCTCACCAACATAGTTCCATCTGCCAGAACCCCCCAGTCACTTCCACAAGGTTGCCAGTAAATCCAGATCACTGGTACCACCTGCAAACACACACAGGCAGCCCGCTGTTGGAAGAAACTGTGAAGAGTTTGATTCTTAGACCTTAATTACACCTTCGTTTGCTGCTAACAAAGAACCTAGTTAGTTGATGTTCTAGGTTAGGTATAAGGCTCTCTCTGGCTTTCAGAGCACCTTAGCTTACGTTCTTCATCCCACTTCACCCCTCCTCCTGTTCCCCAGCCTCTCTGCACACAGAGGAACAGGGAATCAGAAGGATTTGACTGGTCTCTCTGCCCTCGGTGCTGACTCTGATACTACTCCTTGAAACTTAATGAAATTATGATAAAGATGATGAATAGTCAATACCACCAAAGAGGAAATAGAAATGGCAGATAAAGAGCTGCAAGTACATTATGTTTCACTGGTTATTAAAAGAATGTCATATTAAATAATAATATTTGCTACTTATCAAACTGACACATTTAATAAAATGATAATCATTAAGATAAATAACCTTGAGTTCAACATCTCTGTCATTTATTATCTGATGTTACTGAACAGCAATTTTGCACTATGTTAAAGCGTGCATGTATCTTCTGCCTTCCAGCCCAGATGAAGTAAAAGGTACTAGATTTACTCTTCTGCCTGAAATTACCAAAAAGAAAAAAAAAAGTTAATGATTTTTCAAGACACTAGACTGCAAGCAATGAAAGATAATTACTGCTAAAAGACAGGAAACAAATGAGGTGAGCCCTACAATTGCTTAGCTTACTGCCTTGAGAGTTCCCAGACCAAGATACAGGGAGGGGAAACTCAAGTGAAGCCCAGAGTTTAGGATGTGGAGCTGAGAGGGTCGGAAACTCAAATTAAGCTAGAGTTCTCTGAACAAGGTACTGGAAATTTAAGACCTTCAAGAGAGATCTGCAGAAGGTCTTCCTTAAGTATTCAGCTGAGTATTGATCAGAAGATACATGTGAGGAAGCCATCAAAGGCTGGAGAAAGAACCACCTAAGAGAATTGAAGGTCAAAATTCCTGCCACACACTATTCACAACGGCAAAGACGTGGAACCAACTAATGCTTATCAACAGTGATTTTGATAAAGAAAATGTGGTACATATACACCATGGAATACTATGCAGCCATAAAAGAATGAAATTATGTCCTTTGCAGCAACACGGATACAGCTGGAGGTCATTATCCTAAGCGAACAGAAATGCAGGAATAGAAATCCAAACACCACAGGTTCTCAGTTATACATGGGTGGTAAACATTGGATATACATGGACATAAAGATGGGAGCAATAGACTCTGATGACCACTAGAGGGAGGAAGGAGGAATGGGGGCAAGGGCTGAAAATCTACCTATTGGATACCATGCTCACTACCTAGGTGATGGGATCATTTATACCCCAAACCTCAGCATCACACAATATACTCATGTAACAAAGCCACATATGTACTCCCTGAACCTAAAATAAGTGTTGACAATTTTTTTAAAAACCAAACACTACACAGGGCTGGATATAAAGCATGTTCCCACAAGACAGATTTTTAAAACTTCACAATTCATTAAATAGATACACAAAAGGATCTTGCCTCAGCAATGGAAAATAAGCCCTAGACTGAGCACTACTCAAGTATTGCATAACAAATCTTAAAATTAAGACTAAAAAGGATCTGATTGTTTCCTACTATGTTAACTGCATCGCAGAACAAAGTCTGTGAATATTGATAGGAATACAAAAATATGCAGTATTCAGCAAGACAAAACTTACAATGTTCGGAATATCATAAAGAAATTGTCATGCAAAGAAGCAAGAAAGTGTGATCCATAATGAGAATGACCACTCAAAACTGGCCCAGAACTGACACAGATGTTAGAATTATCAGACAAGGACATGAACACAGTTATAACTGTATTCCATATATTCAAATAGAGACATAGAAGATTTTTTAAAGATCCAAATCATACTTCTAAAGATAAAATTTACAATATCTGATATAAAGAAATATATCAAGTGGTGTTGTGATAGATTTGATATTGCAGAAGAAAAAATTAGTGAATTTGAATTTATAGCAAGATAAACTAGTAAGAGAAAATAGTTTTTAAAAAAAATTAACAAAGCATCAGAAAGCTGTGTGACAACTTCAAGTAACAAAATATATGTATAATCAGAGTCCCCAAAGTGGGAGTCAGGAGGGGAGATAAGTGAAAAAAAAAGTTTATAGAAATAATAGCCAAAATTTTACTGAATTTAATGAATACTATAACCCCCAAATTTCAAGAAGCCCAACAAACGCCAAGCACAAGAATCAAGCACAAATAATGAAAATAGTGATAAAAAGAAAAATCTTCAAATCAACAAGAGAAAAAGGGCACATTAAATACAGGGCAGCAAAAGTAAGGATAACATCAGATTTCTTATAGGAAAACAGAAAAGTGGAGCAATGTCTTTAAGTACCAAAAGAAAAAAGCTGTCAACATGAATTCTATACCCAGAAAAAATACTTTTTAAATGCTAAGTTAAAATAAGTACTTTTTCAGACATACAAAAGCTAAAATAGCTCATCACCATCAAAACCCAACTGAGAGACATATTAAAGGATGTCAATCAGGTAGAAGAAAAATTATATCAGATATCCCCACAAACAAAATAAGAGAACCAAAACTACATGGGTAAATATATAAACTGTTTTATTTTGAATTAAGTATCTTTGATAACTCATTGTTTAAACAAAAATAATAAAGTGTGGGGTTTATAATGTATGCACAAGTACATGGTATGGCAATAATACCACAGTAGTTGGGAGAGAAGAAATGGAAATATACTATCGTTAGATTTTTATACTATATGTGAAGTCATACAATATCATTTGAAAGTAGAGTGTTATAAATTAAAGACACATGCTGTATACCCTAAAGCAGCCACTTAAATTAAAAAGAATTATAAACACTAAGTCAACAGAGGAGACAAAATAGAATCATTTATGATATTTAATTAATACAAAAGACATAATCTAAAATGTAACAATGAGGAAAAGGGGAATGAAGAACAGATTGAAGAAATGAAAAGCAACAGCATGATGAGATTTAAACATAAAAATATAAGTAATCATTTTAAATGTAAGGGGCCTGAATATTCCAGTTAAAAGGCAGAGTGTTCGATTAGAATAAAAATAGAGCAAGACCCAACTCTGCACTGCCTATAGGAAACACACGTCAAATGTAGAAGCACAAAGACGTTAAGAGCAAAAATATGAAAAAAAAGATGCATCATGATAATGCTAATCAAAAAGTTGGAGTGAGCTATATTTACAAAGTAGATTTCAGAGCAAAGAATATTACCAAGGATCCAGAAAGTCATTTCATAATTGTAAAGAGATTATTTTATGAAGAGAAATAATCCCGAAAGTTTATGCTCCTAGTAACAGAGCTTTAAACTACATGAAACAAAAAATGATAGAACTACGAGGAGAATTAAACAAGTCTACAATTATGGTCAGAGATTTTAATATCTTCTTAATAATTGATAGAACGAGTGCACTAAAAATTCAGTAACAATGCAGAATATTTTAACAATATTATCAACCAACTTATTGACATTTATAGAACACTTTGACTTATAATGCTTTGCTTATACACAGAACATTTATGAAGATAGACAAGATATTCTAAGTCATAAAATAAGCCTCAATGAATTTAAAATGTCTTAAGTTATACAAAACATGTACTCTGATTACAGTGGAATTAAATCAGATCTCAACAGTGGAAAGAGCTCTGAAAAATTCTCAAATATTTAGAAAGTAAACATATTTTAAATATGAAGTTGAGGCTCATAACAGATGTACAAGTAAGTTGTATATTTTACATAATACATTTTTATAGAAATTATTTTGAACTGAATGATAGTTTAAAAAATATAAAAATTTGTAGGATATTACTAAAGAGTACTTGAGAGAAATGTATAACACTAAGTGCCTTTATTTGAAAAGAAGAACGTTAAGCTGCAATGGCATACATCTGCAGTTCCACCTACTTGGGAGGCTGAAATGGGCAGATCCCTTGAATTCAGGACTTCAAGACCAGCCTGAGCAGCATAGGTTAGGCCCAAGAAGAAAGTTCTTATAGCTCCCAATAAGAAACTAGAAATAGAAGAGAATATGAAACCCAAATAACTAAAAGAATGGAAATAATAAAAATCAGAGTAGAAATCAATAAAATAGAAAACAGGGGAAAAAAAATAGAGAAAGTCAATAAAACCAAAAACTGATTCCTTGAGATTGATAAAACTGATAAATTTCTAGCCAGATGGAATAAGAAAAAAGAGAAGACAGATATTGCCACTGTCAGGAATGAGAGATATCACTATAGATTATATAACTATTAAAAGGATGATAAGGAAATATTACTAACAACTTTATGCCTACAAATCTGACAGCTTGGATAAAATGTAAAAATTTCTTGAAAGACACAAATGACAAAAACTCATTCAAGAAAAACTAGATAACCCGAATAGCCCTATATCCATTAAAGAAATTGAATTTGTACTTCAAAATTTCTCCCACAGAGAAAACTCCTGTGCCCAGATGGTTTCACTGGTACTAGAGCAAACATTTATGAAGAAATATCCACCCTGCATAAACTTCTCCAGAGAGCTGAAGAGAAAGGAACTCATTCTTTGAAGCCAGCATTACCCTAATACTAAAATCCCACAGAGGTTTGGCAAGAAAACTAAAGAAGAGTGTCTCTCATGAACATAGATGCAAAAAATTCTAAACAAAATTTTAGTGAATGATTCTAAGAATATATATAAAGGATAATACATCATGACCAAGTGAGATTCATCCAGGAATGCATGGTAGGTTTAGCATTCAAAAATCAATTAATTTGCCCTATGTGGTAGTGAATTGGAGATGTCAACTTGATTGTTTTAAGGGATACTCAGATAGCTGGTAAAGTATTATATTTGACTGTGTCTGAGAGGGTATTTCCAGAAGAGACTGACTTTAGAATCCGTGAACTGAGTGAGGAAAATCCACCCTCACGCATTATGAGCAGACACCATCCAGTAAGCTGAGGGCTCAGATAGAACAAAAAGGCAGAGGAAAAGCAAATTCACTCTTTTGGAGTTTCTTCTGCCTTTGGACATCAGAACTCCAGGTACTCTGGCCTTCAGACTCCAGGATTTGGAACCCTCTGTTTCTCAGGCATATGGCCTCATTCTGAGAGTTATAGCACAGGCTCCCCTGTTTCTCAGGCCTTCAGACTGAGCTATACCACTAACTTCCAAGGTTCTCCATCTTACAGATGGTCAATTGAGGGACTTCTCAGCCTCCGTAATTGCATAAGCCAATTCCCATACCAAATCCCCTCACATTTATCTATACTATGTATCCAGTTCATTCTGTTTCTCTGGAGAACCCTGACTAATTCACCATATTAACAAAATAAAAAATAATGAATTTGATCATCATCTTAACAAATACATAAAAAGCATTTGACAAAATCCAACATCCATTCCTGATATAAATAAATAAGTTCTCTTAGCAAAGTAAAAATAGAAGGAAACTTCCTCAACCTGATAAGGGATGTCTATAGAAACCCTACAACTAGCCTCATATTTAATAGTGAAAGAAGACCCCCTAAGATCAGAAACAAGACAGGGGTGTTTTGCCCTCATCACTTCAAGTGGACATTGTACTGGAGACCCTAGCCAGTGCAATGAGTGAAGTTAAAAAAAAAATTAAAGCCAACTGTATTAAAAAGGAAGTAATGCTGTCTTTATTCATGGATGAGATAATTGTTTCCATAGAATATCCAGTGGATCTGCAGAAGACCTACTCGCAAGTGCATTTAGCAAGGTTAGAGATAAAAGCAACATACAAAAGAGCACTTCTATTTCCTTATATTAAAAAAGAAAAGTCAGACATCAAAATTTAAAAACTTTACCATTTAAAATAGCATTAAAAATATGAAATACTTAGAAATCCAACAATAGGAATAACCTAGACACAAAAAAGTACCAAATATTGCTAAGGCAAATTTTAAAAAATCTAAATAAATGAAGAGACATATTAAAAGTATGGCAAAGGCCGCAGTTGCTTTTGCACCAACCTAATATTAGCGTGTCAGTACTCCTCAAATTGGTCTACAGATTCAACACAATCCAAATCAAAATCCCAATACTATTTTTTATAAAAATTAACAAACTGACTCTCAAATCTGCATAGAAATACAAAGGACTTAATAAAACCTAAACAACTTTGAGAAAGAACAAAGTTGGAAGACTAACACTAACTGTTTCAAGGTTCATTATAAAGTTACACCAATCATGGCAATGTGGGATTGGGGTCCCGACAGACAATCATGGGGGGGAGATACAGAGTTGAGAAATAGACACCCACAAAACAGGCAATGATTTCTGACAAAGGTGCAAAGGCAATTCAGTGGAGAAATAATTGTATTTTCAACAAATATGCTGAAATAATTGGACATATATATGCAAAAAGCTGAAACTCAAGCACATCCAAAAACTTACCCAGAATATCTAAAAATTCAAAATGGATCACAGCCAAAGCTAAATTAAGGCAGGTACATTCTCAGTTATTAATTTGCCTGAGGTTATTTGCTTTGAAACAGGAGGGGTAGGAGAAGCTATTCTTAACCACCTGACCCCATAAAAAGATGGGAAGGCATAATCTACAAAGGCATGGTGTAGAATGGGAGGCATCACACTCCCTTCTGAGCAGGCTATATGAAAGGCTAAGGAGGCTCTGGTGTCTCTTGACACCAAGACTATTCTGCAGACTCAAGATCCCAGAAGACAGCCTACTGGGCAGGGAAGCAGGGCTCCTCTCACAGAGTACTCTTGCTCCCTGGAGGGATGACCACACAACTTTCTCAAGTCTCTGTGGCCAGGGCACATCCACAGTGCAGAACAGGAGAGGGTGAGTATGTGGGAACCCAGGCTACCTCACATTCTCCCAGATGATTGCTGGAGAAGTTGAGGCAGCACTGAAGATCTCCATCCCACAGTCTTCAGCTAGCAGGGAAGTATGAGTAAAGACACTAACTTTTAAGAGACCTCATGTGATCCTTCCTACAAGTGGGTGAGGCAGAGGGACTTTAGGTTACAAGCGCTCCATTAAAAAAAAACTCTGGAAGAAAATAAATCATTTTCAGTTGCTACATTTGGATGGTAGAGTTCCAGGTCATTTTCATTTTCTTCTTTAGAATTTCTATATTGTGTGGATGTTTTGCACTAAATATGTAATTACCTTGATGGTCATAAAAAGCAATATAGCCATTTTAAGTTTATTAAACATTTCTGAAGCAAAATCAGAATTTAAGTTGCTGGTTCTTATGTGCCACCATCTACAGTCCTTCAGCAGGTTGATTCAGTGGCTAATGCTGATATCATAAATGCTGCAGAGAAGTTTGTTTCTGGCCAGAAGTCGATGGCAGCAAGTGGAAATTTGGGACATACACTTTTTGTTGATGAGTTGTAATACTGAAGCACATATTACAGGAGAGAGCTGAACGTTCTCTCAGCCCACAGCAGCAAACACATGAAAGTCAGAAGTCTCTAATATAACATTTGTCTTTTTTTCAGTGAGCTAAAAATAAGGAATAAATGCAGGTAATTATTGCCAGCTGACCTAAAGTCATAAAACATTCTACTTAAAAAAAAAAGGTTTATAGTATATGACCCCATTATTGTGAAATACAAATTCATTATAAATGTATAGAAAAGAAGGATGAGAGGAAATGTACCAATATACTAATGGAATGAGGATTTACATAGTAGAATTATGAATACTTTTCTTTCCATTTTGCTATTTTGGGTTCTATTTTCCTCATTTTGCTCCAGCAAGCATTTGTCACTTTCATAATCAGAAAGATTATAAAGTTATTATATATTTTTAAATCTTATAAAGAGAAATGAAGGCTGACTGGATATGTAACTATATATAAATCTATCTGACTCTCTGGGATCATACTTCTATCTTGCAAAATGAGGAGGTTGAACTAGATAAATTTTAAAGCCCATTTTACTATAAAATTTACTCTCACTCAAAATTTTCAGAGATTACATGTGAAAAACTCGTTCTCTTATGCTTAAGCTTAAAAATAAAAATGCTACTAGGAGAGGTTTTTAATTTCTCCAAAATCTTTCTTCCTCAGATTGTCTACCAAGCTAGGCATTCTGTCCTAGATTTTCTTCTTTCAAACTGAGTCCCTTATTGGTTCAGATGAGACGAATTCTGAAGTTCGGATTGCTAGGCCTTCATGTTTATTTATAAGCTTCTTACTGAAGCACATAACTTGTACTTGCTCAAACTGATGCAGCCTTTTCATGCCATACTGCCTGTAAATTATCCAAATACCATGTTTCCAGATTGATTTTTATTCTCCTCTCCCCTATTAAGTCATCATATTAATCACTCCCACATTTTCCTTCATTGAGGATATTGATGAATGGGAAGTAAATTATCTGTCAATTGCATATTCACCAAAATATGTAAGATTATTCCAGACTTCTTAAAAAGTAGCCATCCAGAATTGCTCACTAGAAATACCAGGAGTCCGATTTCTTTTGAGTTACAGCAACAGATGTGCTGGACTCTCCGCGGAAAGGCTAACACTCAAGTAATCACATTGGTGCCCATGAATTGGATTTTATTAGTTGCCATTATTATTTATGGTTTGCTGAGGAGCACTGATGCATAGCTCTTTGCAGACTCAGGTCTTAGCTCACTTACCACGGCAATACTGAGCCCAGGGTATATTTTTCCTTTATAAACATCTATTCCTTAAAGGCATCAATCCACAAACTCAAAACCGAACAAGTCTGGAACAACTGTAGGGTAAGATGTGATGTTTCCCTAGTCCTCTTATGGTTGATGACCTCTTTTTGAGGAACACATTATTTATTACCTTTCCCAGACAGGTACCCTACAGGACATCGGAACTCGCCACACGTTAATGTGGGAGGTATTATGGCATCATGGTTACAAATGTGAGCCTTAGAGTCACACAAATCCCAATTAAGTTCTGGCTCTGCCACTTACTGCCTATTATCTTCAGAAAGTTACTTAACCTTTCGGGGCTTCTCTTTGCTCAACTGTAAAATGAAAATAATAACAATAGCTATTCCTTGGGTTTTTAATCAGGATTAAAAGGCATAAGATATTGTAGACCTCTTACGAGAGTGCTTAGAGCATAGATAATATCCAACAAGTTTCCGCAAGTGTGATGAGGGAGATAAAGAACAGGGCTGCTGCTTAGGTTCTCAGTGAATTGCAATTTTACGTTTTCCAGAAAGGTTATCTGACTTCCCCAGGCAGATATTTTAATATTTTGTGTCCACTGAGTTACTTTTTTTCTAGGCAGATCATTTTCGTTGCTCACCGTGTTTTCTGCTATTGTTTGGACTCAGATCTCATGTGTTCCCTTGTGTTGTGTTCTCACTGCTGCTTAGTGTTCCCCTGTGTTGACACGTCTCTGGGCACAAATTGTGTTGACGGGCCAATGACTGAATGATCTAGCTTAACACAATAAGCTCTAAAAGCAGTTCTTTCACTTCCAAACATTTTAAAGCCTTTTTTTTTTTTTTTTTTGGTAAAATGACAGTGAAAGAAAGAAAAGAGACTATCTCACCTGTGTTAGTTGTAGGGAATAAAAGTCTGAGCATATTCTTGGCTGAAAAGAAAACCACAATAATAATACTTTGCATTTCCCTTTCCAGTGTGCTTCACACACACAAAAATTATTTTGTTTTTTATAGAAAACCATGGAGAGGAACAGAGGTATATGTACTTTAAATGTGTTTTATCAGCTAGGAGATGCAAGGCCAAAAGGAGAAACATGTTTTCTTTTGCAGCTGGTCAGCTATTCAGAAACCCAGTAGTTCACAGCACCATGAATCACCTTCTACTCATTTAATATCCTCCATTCTTTTGAGGCAACCAGAGGCTTCTATTCGTGGTTTACTAGAGCTGCTTCGATCATCATCATCATCACCACCATCGTAACAACAGCAGCAATAATAATAATGACTAACATCACTGAGTCCTCATATATCAGATGTTCTGAGTTTCTCACAAGTATTGACTCATTGAATCCTTCCACAACCATATGAAGTCGGTATAATTATTACTCCCATTATAACAAAGAGGAAAATGTGGTACAACAGATCCTCAAATGTCATTTTATTATAACATTGAGGGAAAAAAATGCTTCCTAGCTGGAGCCGCTGTCTGTGTGGAGTTTGCACCATCTCCCCATGTCTGTGTGGGTTTTCTCCAGGTACTCCAGTTTCCTCCCACATCCAAAAGCTGTTGGCATGTGTACATGGTCCCAGTCTGAGTGTGTGTGTGTGTGTGTGTATCTCTGTGTGTGTGTGTGTGTATTTATGCTGGGGGAAGGGAGGGCTGGTTCCTACCCTGTGCTCTGAGCTTCTGGAATAGGCTCGGAGCCACCCATGACCCTGAACTAGAAAAATTGAGTAAATAATGATCTTACCTGTTTGTATTCATCTTTCTTAAATGTATGTATGGCTCACATTTATGTGAATGTTTAGCATTAGAAGTGTTTTGGTTTTGAAATTTGGTGATGTTTTTGTGAACATAAATATGCTACAGTACCTTAACTCTTATTATATCAATTTGTCTATGGTAAAATTAGTTTCCATATCTGTCATTTTGCTTAATGTCACAGTTTCCAAGTACCTATCGATGATATTAGGTGAGGACTTGCTGTCCTTGTTAGGGGACACATAACCGGTGTATAGCATGGAAGTTAAGAGCACAGGACTGGCAAAGATGACTCTGATGAGCGGCTCTCCAGACCCTCTGCCTCTTTCCATTCATCTACCTTCCCATCCATGGCACTCTGCCACTGTGAACTAAGAGCATGACACTGTTCCAAAGGCAACTGCTTCTGGGTCCATTAGTTGACTGACACAAATTTAAATGAAATAAATTTTAAAGGAAAAAAAAAGTATGGGCCATAAGCCCAAACTTCAACTTCCTTTATCAAAGTTCTGCCATTTCTTATCCATAGTCGAGTGATTAGAAGAAGGATGAAGGAGCATAAACAAAGCTGTGGTCAGCCTGAATAATAAAAGGAACAACAGTTTGGGGACCAGCTGTTCAAGCTAATGCAAATGGCATGTTGCACCTCTAACAAACCAGATTTCCATCACACATTTTTTTTCTTTTATTGTACTTTAGGTTCTGGGGTACATGTGCAGTTCATGCAGGATTGTTGCATAGGTACACACATGGCAATGTGGTTTTCTGCCTCCATCCCCCATCACCTACATCTGGCATTTCTCCCCCACGTTATCCCTCCCCGACCTCCCCCACCCCCATGCTGTCCCTCCCTTGCCCCCCACAACAGACCCCAGTGTGTGATGCTCCCCTCCCTGTGTCCATGTGTTCTCGTTCAACACCTGCCTATGAGTGAGAACATGCAGTGTTTGATTTTCTGTTCCTGTGTCAGTTTGCTGAGAACTATGGTTTCCAGATTCATCCATGTCCCTACAAAGGACACAAACTCATCATTTTTTATGGCTTTATAGTATTCCATGGTGTATATGTGCCACATTTTCCCTGTCCAGTCTATCATCGATGGGCATTTGAGTTGGTTCCAGGTCTTTGCTATTGTAAACAGTGCTGCTATGAACATACAAGTGCATGTGTCTTTATAATAGAATGACTTATAATCCCTTGGGTACATACCCAGTAGTGGGATTGCTGGGTCAAATGGAATTTCTATTTCTAGGTCCTTGAGGAAGTGCCACACTGTCTTCCACAATGGTTGAACTAATTTACACTGCCACCAATAGTGTAGAAGTGTTCCTATTTCTCCACATCCTCTCCAGCATCTGTTGTCTCCAGATTTTTTAATGATCGCCATTCCAGCTGCTGTGAGATGGTATCTCAATGTAGTTTGGATTTACATTTCTCTAATAATCAGTGATGATGAGCATTTTTTCATATGTTTGTTGACCTCATATATGTCTTCTTTTGAAAAGTGTCTATTCATATCCTTTGCCCACTTTTGGATGGGTTTGTTTGTTTTTTTCTTGTAAATCTGTTTTAGTTCTTTGTAGATTCTGAATATTAGCCCTTTGTCAGATGGGTAGACTGCAAAAATTTTTTCCCATTCTGTTGGTTGCCGGTTCACTCTAATGATTGTTTCTTTGGCTGTACAGAAGCTCTGGAGTTTAATTAGGTCCAATTTGTCAATTTTGGCTTTTGTTGCCAATGCTTTTGGTGTTTTAGTCTTGAAGTCCTTACCTATGCCTATGTCCTGAATGGTTTTGCCTAGGTTTTCTTCTAGGGTTTTTATGGTGTTAGGTCTTATGTTTAATTATTTAATCCCTCTGGAGTTAATTTTAGTGTAAGGTATCAGGAAAGGGTCCAGTTTCTGCTTTCTGCACACTGCTAGCCAGTTTTCCCAACACCATTTACTAAAGAGGGAATCCTTTCCCCATTGCTTGTTTTCATCAGGTTTGTCAAAGATCAGAAAGTTTTCGATGTGTGGTGTTGCCTCTACGGCCTCTGTTCTGGTCCATTGGTCTATATCTCTATTTTGGTACCAGTACCATGCTGTTTTGATTACTGTAGCCTTGTAGTATAGTTTGAAATCAGGTAGTGTGATGCCCCCTTGTTCTTTTTGCTTAGGATTGTCTTGGCTATGCAGGCTCTCTTTTGGTTCCATATGAAGTTTAAGGTAGTTTTTTCCAGTTCTATGAAGAAGGTCATTGGTAGCTTGACAGGGATAGTGTTGAATCTATAAATTACTTTGGGCAGTATGGCCATTTTCACGATATTGATTCTTCGTAATCGTGAGCATGGAACGTTTTTTCCATCTGTTTGTGTCCTCTCATTTCCTTGAGCAGTGGTTTGTAGTTCTCCTTGAAGAGGTCCTTTACATCCTTTGTTAGTTGTATTCCTAGGTATTTTATTCTCTTTGTAGCAATTGTGAATGAGTTTGCTCATGATTTGGCTCTCTGTTAGTCTGTTTTTGGTGTATAGAAATGCTTGTGATTTCTGCACATTGATTTTGTATCCTGAGACTTTGCTGAAGTTGCCTATCAGTTTAAGGAGATTTTGGGCTGAGACAATGGGGTCTTAATATACAATCATGTTGTCTACAAACAGAGACAATTTGACTTCCTCTTTTCCTAATTGAATACACTTTATTTCTTTTTCTTGCCTAATTGCTCTGGTTAGAACTTCCAATACTATATTGAATAGGAGTGGTGAGAGAGGGCATCCTTGCCTAGTGCCAGATTTCAAAGGGTATGCTTCCAGGTTTTGCCCATTCAGTATGATATTGGCTGTAGGTTTGTTGTAAATAGCTTTTATTGTTTTGAGATATGTTCCTTCAATACCTTCCATACTAGTTTTTAGCATAAAGAGCTGTTGAATTTTGTCAAAGGCCTTCTCTGCATCTATTCCTGTCTGGAAAAGCCTAGAGGGTATTTCCTTTGCTGCTTGACCAATCCAATGGAAATGTCCATTTTGAGTTAAGTGGGCACTTGAATGTGTCCAAAGTAGTAGCAGAAAATCCTCTGTTCCTGAAGCTTTCAGATTTACATCTAATTTAGACTAAACTATGTGAGACCCAGAAAGAATCTAGGGGCAGATCTGGACAATTGTGACCTCCACTCTGCGCACCTGAGAAACAAGAAAGAGGTTGATAGATTAGAATGAAAAAGGAAGAGGCATAGAGTGATTTATGAGAAAGATTAAAGCAGTTAAAAGAGCTTGGCCAAGGCATAACTAAGATTAGAATGAAGGTTAAAAAGTCCATAAATATTTGCATCAGGAAGAATTTTCTCTCTCTCTCTCTCTCTCTCTCTCTCTCTCTCCACACACACACACACACACACACACACACACACACACACACCAGGAGCCCAGAGAGAGGGTTAAATGTCTTTCCTTTAAGAGCTTTAAAATACACTGGTGGAAGATTTACTGCATACCTGAAAAGGTCTATTGGCTGGTCTCAGGAGAACGGAACCACAGTATTGAAAACAGAAGTTTAGCTTGGGGAAGGCAGAGGGGGAGTCAGCGGGGAGAAGGGAGTGATTTCTGTCCCCAAGTGCATTCTCCAAAAGTCTCATTGTCTTTTGTTGTCAGGGTGCACAGTCAGGCAAGGTGGGCAGCACTGCAATCATCTCTCATTACTGTGATTTGGCGCTTTGGTTGTGATGAGATTTGGGGAAAGTCAGAAGAAAGGTCCTAAGATAATGACTTACTGTCCCTGCTATGTTCCTCGAGATAAGGACATACTGGCTACCCTGGTTGCTTGTCATTGCTAGCCCAACAGTTGGATGTACACTTCATTGCCCCATTTGAGATTAGTAGAACAGTACAAAAGAGCTTCTGGTAACTTTGGTGTCTGCCCATCTTAGAGTACAGTGACTGGCAGCCACCCCTTCCTCTTAGTTTTATATTCCTTATAAAATCGTGCAGCATTCCAGGTCATTCTCTCAAGGTGCAGGAACTCTCCTTACTCCAGGAATTTGATAAGAAAGATAAGACCTGCAAGATTGCTCAAATCAGACAAGTTCTTCCTAGGAGTGTCCTGAGGATACTGATAGACACCATGACTCGGGGAGGATGAGATTAGAAATAATCCACAAAAGCCAGTAAATATGCTGTAGATCTAAGCCCGAGAAGGACTAAGCAAAGCACCACTGCTCCCGACTCTTCACTACTCATCTTTCTGAGAGTCAGGGGCGTTTGAACCAGAGCAACTCCATCTTGCGCAGGGGCTGGATAAAATAAGGCTGAGACCTACTGGATTACATTCGCAGCTGGTTAGGCATTCTAAGTCACAGGATGAGATAGGAGGTCAACACAAGATACAGGTCATAAAGACCTTGCTCATAAAACAACTTGCAGTAAAGAAGCTGGCCAAAACCAAGATGGTGACGAGAGTGACCTCTGGTCATCCTCACTGCTACACTCCCAACAGCACCACAACAGTTTACAAATGCCATGGCAACATCAGAAAGTTACCCTATATGGTCCAAAAAGGAGAGGCATGAATAATCCACCCTTTGTTTAGCATATCATCAAGAAATAACCATAAAAATGGGCAACCAGCAGCCCTCTGGTCTTCTCTGTCTATGGAGTAGCCAATTTTTTATTCCTTTACTTTCCTAATCAACTTGCTTTCACTTTATGGACTTGCCCTGAATTCTTTCTTACGTAAGATCTAAGAACCCTCTGGGGTCTGGATCAGGACCCCTTTTGGTAACATGAGGAACCACACATTAAATAATAAGATTTTTGTTCCACAAGTAACATATATGTACAGAAAGGTAAATTATAAAACACATTTAAGTTGTGGTAGATTACATGATAGTTCCCAAATTTCACCACTTCCTATATGCATGCCCTTTGCCATGTGGCTTTGCAGACCCTTCCACTACAAATAAAGTCTAGTTTTCTCCCCTACTGATTTAGGACATGGGAGCAGAAGAACACTGTACCAACCTCAGATCAAACCTTAACAGATAGCACGGGTTTCCACTTGCCCCTTTGCACTTCTGTCATTGCCAAGGGAAGAACACACCCTGCTTAACCCACTGGTCCAAGGAAGATGGAATACAGAGAGCAGACTTGGACCCAACCTACAGTTGGAAGCCAATCTTAGCTGAGCTGAGCTCAACCTAGAACAGCTGACCCCATAGACTTATGGTCGTGAATGAGAAAAAATGGCTGTTGTTTTAAGGCACTGAGTTTTGGAGTGGTTTGTTATACATCATTACTGTGGAAAAAGTTAACTGCTACAGGTATAAAGAGGAAAAGAAAAGACACCCATCACCTCACCATCCAAACATAACTACCACTTAGTGTGTGTTTTCTTTAACATCTATATGTATGTGCTATATATATATGCTAACTTTTATAAAGCTATATATATACTGTTTATATTGCTCTGAAATTTGGTGGGCTTTTTTCTACTTAATGGGAAAATTTTCAAATCAAAAAGTATATCTTACAACATATCTTAACGTATTAATGACCATACAGTGTTTTACAGTACTGACATACAAAGCATATATATTTTTAAATTTTAGTTGCTGAATTTGAGTAGTAGCTGAATGTATTTTCTTTGTAAACAACACGAAAGTATGTAGACTAAAATTCAAGTCCTCCTTAATATATGCTTTCCCTAAAACATCCCCTCCCTCCTCAAAGTTAATAAGTGTTAAATGTTTGATTTGTCTTCTTCCAGACTTTTTTTGTGTATTAATATGTATATACGGATCACCTGAGGTTAGGGGTTTGAGACCAGCCTGGCCAACATGGCGAAACCCCATCTCTACTAAAAATACAAAAATTAGTTGGCATGGTGGCAGGCGCCTATAATCACAGCTACTCAGGAGGCTGAGGCCAGAGAATCATTTGAACCCAGGAGGCAGATGTTGCAATGAGCCAAGATCATGCCACTTCACTCCAGCCTGGGCGAAAGAGCGAAACTCCATATTAAAAAAAAAAAAAAAAAAGCGTATATATATATATCATTACATCATTACACGTGTAGGATTTTAAAGATCTGTGACTTTTATTTTTCTCTAGAGCTTCTTCCATGTGAGTCATATTACACTGAAGTATTAAGTAACCTACCACAATATGGACGTGCCAGTACTAAGAGTGCTTAAGTACTCAAACATTTGTAGACATGTGAGTCATATCCAAGTTTTTGGACTGTTCAGTGAACATCATTCTTCATGACTTCTTGATTACATATGTAAATATTTATCCAGGATCAGTACTTTGAGGTAAAATTAACAATTTTACTAAATACTGTCAAAGTGCTCTCAAAAGCCTGTGTCCAATTTATCTTCTACCAACAGCGTATGAGAGAACCCATCCTCGCCAACACCAGCCAAGGCCTCTGTATTTCTTTCCAACTTTGCAGCTTGTCTCAAAACTTCAGCTTCCTAATCTTTAAAATGGCCATGATAACTCTTATGTCATGTTATTAAAGGAAAGAACTTACCACTATTTGTAGCAGTAGCATGGCTGTCATTTTTCTTACTATTGTCTACGAGAGTTTCTCCATGAGAACCTTCTATTTCATCCATCCAAGCCCCTCCTTTTTCCCACCCCTGGCTCAGATCACACATTTCCCTGGTCCACCTCCTCTTCCTATTTTTCAAAGTCCAATTGTTATCTTTCAAGATTAATTGTAGGTTCCTCCTTCATCATGTGGCTCCCTGGTCATTCTTTTGAACTCTCCACATATCTTTTTTGCTGAGCCACTTTTTGACTTTACCTAGAATTACCAGCCATCTAATAATGTTAATAGCTACTATTTATTGATTCATAACTCTGTATGAGTCACTGTGCCAAATGCTTTTATAGACATCTCATTTGTCATCCCCCACATTATTATTATCTTCATTGTACAAGAGAAAATTCACAAGCTCAAGGAGTTTAGACAACCTGCCCAAAGCCACACATAAATGGCAGAGCAAGGATTCAAAGCCACATCTCCATGCTGTGAATCCTGTGCCATCAACCACTCCACAATATGGTTCTACCCCTTCAGTGAGTGCTACGGTATGAATGTTTGTGTCCCCCTCAACTTCACATGTTAAACCCTAATTCCCCATGCAATAGCATTGAGAGTATTAAGAGGTGGAGCTTTTAGGAGGTGACATGGTCATGAGAGTGGAGCCTCATGAATGGGATTAATGCCTTTGTATAAGAGGCTCAAGGGAGCTTGTTTGTCTCTACTACCATGTGAAGAGATAGCAAGAAGATGCCGTCTATGAGGAACAGGCCCTCACCATTCAATCTGCTGATGCCTTGATCTTGGACTTTCCAGCCTCTAGAACTGTAAGCAACAAATGCCTGTTGTTTATAAGCCACCCCGTTTATGATATTTTGTTATAGCACCCCAAACAGACTAAGACAATGGGATGAAATTCCTGAAGGCAGAGGCAGAATCCTGCCTTTCTTTGTATCCTTCTCACATCACAACACAGTGTCCTGCGTTGGTGGATACTCAATTACTGTGTTATTTGGTCGACTGGTTGAGTCTTTTTCTTTCCAGGCCCACACTCTAGGCATGAATCATCCATCATTTCTGTGTGGCATATCCTGTCATCTGCATCATAGGAAGAGAGCTAAGATTTTGTTGAATCAACACTATTACCCTCTCCCTACTACACTGCAAGAGCTCTTTGGGCCACAAAAGAAATAAATTACATATCCCCTTGGCTTAAGGAACTTCTTTTCCATATTTGAGGGATAAAATATAAACAACTGAAATAAATTGTGATGAATCAAAATGCCCCAAAACACCTACCTGGAAAACAAAGGCCTGAACCGAATCCAGAGTCATATGGGATGCAAGTGGTTGGAAGAGAAAATCTCTGTAAAGTTGAGGAAGATGTTTGATTTGTCTTCTTCCAGAACTTTTTGTGTATTAATACGTATATACAAATGTAACTGTACACAGGTATAGGATTTTAAGATCTGTGACTTTTCTTTCCCCTGTAAATAGCCTCTTCTATAGTCATTCTTCAAGTCCCATGAGACCAAATCTCATACTTAGCACATGAGGTGGACTTGAAGAATGGGTGACATGGTGGAGGATGGGAGGAGGACACAGCCAAGGTGAGGAGCAGCCAGAGCAAGGGCCTGTGTCCAGGTTTCCAACTCCTCTTTCTTTCCCATGCTGAGGGCTTCCTTGCAGTTTCTCCTCCATAAAGTGGAGATAATAATATAGCACAGCATTCATACTTAACCAACATAATAAAAATGATATAATTAGGCTATAACTATAAAGCACTTTGAACTCCAAAACGGAACTGACTACAAAGTGGAAAGCTATTATTAGTGTGAATGTGGGCTAGCCCATTTTAAAAACCATAGCAAATGTCCTCTCATAACTAATTCCAGCCCTAGAAAGCAGTGGCCCTGCAGATTCCTACATAAAGAATCTTCTCTATGTTTCAGACAAAGGCGTTGGACTGGAAATAAAAAATTCTACCCTGAAAACAGAAATAATCAAAGATGGTATCAGAAGAGGTAAAATATTCCATATATAGGAAACAAACAAACAAGGCAGGTGATAAAGGTGATTAAGAACCAGTGATTCAATTGTAAGCCTGAAACTTGACCAGTCTGGCCTTGGGCTGAAATGACCAAATCTCATACTTATGCCCACTAGGACATGTTTGCACAAAACTGTTAAAGCAATGCTGATTGTTTGGATCCAAAACACAATTCACACAGAAAGTACATTGTTTCCAGCATGAGACCAAGACGAGTCATCAGGGACTGGAGCATTTTCTCTCAGAAAACAGATTTTGGAAAGGAATAAATTGCCAACTATGTAAATTGTGTGCTTAGGTGATATCTCCCTCTTGTGGGAGAGGGTGGGGTGGTTCTCCACATTGACAGGAAGGCAGGATGTGTGTCCATTTGTCGATGTTGTTAGAGGGAAGCAGATTTCAGATTCACCCAGAGAAAGAATGTATAACAAAGCTAGTGCGGAGTGACACAGACTTTGTCTCAAGATAGGGAGTGTCCGAGCACTGGGGGATATTCAGATGCTGGTAGAAAATCTCCGGTGGAGGGACTCCTGAAACAGAGAAATAGACCCAGATGGCTCAGAGTGGCCTATTTAAGTCTGTAATCAGTGTGTTTCTTCATAATCCACCATGGCTCTGCTGAACAGAAAGTGAACCTGGACCCAGGAACGGGCTGGAAAATGTTCTCCAGTTGCAAATTATTCAGCATCAACCTCAGAGCATCAAACACAGCCCTGGCTTCAAAGTTTCTTGAATGAGAATTAGCAGAGTTTGGGGACTCAGGGATCTTTTCCCCCTTTTTCAAAATAAATAAATAAATAAATGCAAGAAAGCAAGCGTGCCATGATGTGATGGGAAACGCAGTGTGCCCTGCTTCTTCTTCCAGGATCTTCTTAACCCCACTGGTATCATGACCCAAGGAGCTCAAGGTGTATCCTCATCAAAGACACTTAAGGAAATCATCATCATAATAAAAAGGACAATAAGAGTAAGAAGAACACACTACTACAGAGGGTGCTTACTGATCTTAATACTCTTCTAACTATATCAACTCATTTATACCCATTTTACAGATAAGTGAAAACAAGATTCAGAAGTAGGAAATTTGGTTCCAAGTCCAGGCATTTGTTATGCTATACTCTTGACATTTTAAAATTCTTTCTCTATCTCAACGTTATCTGTTATAGGTGCTGTATTTCTAAACTTTTCTCCCGGACGTTTTCAGAGGGTGTGCCCTTGGGATCCACGGCAGTAGCCCTGATGACAGGGAGGTCGGATCCTCTCATCTACCATCTCTGTCACTTACCAGCTTATTCTCATCAAGCCTGCTTCCTCATATAGAAAACAAGAGGTAGTACTATCTACTTCTCATGTTTCTTGTGAGGGTGAAGAGCGGTCATGTCTGTGCTGGCCTGGCATGATGGCTAGCCCAGAGGGAGCCCACAATGGATGGCGCGGCTCACCAGGGAGCACCCTGGAATTCCTCTGTCACGTGTTTCCAAACGTGGAAATTTTTGCAGAGCATCATGTTGATGCCCAGGGTAGCCATTCTGATCTGTAACAGCAGGTCACTTGCCAATACCCGGGCCTTCAGAAAAACCAGTCCTAGACCGGGTAGGCAGAGCCCACCAGAAACCTGTAGTTTGATGGATTTAATACCTGAGACATGTCAGAGCAGAGGCCGGTCTCCTTGGTGTTTACCACAAAAGCTGCCAAACATGCTCAGTGAGCAGGAATGACTGCCTCCCTCTTTCCACGGCTGGATTCAGGAAGCCGTGGGAAGTCAGAATCAAATGAAATCCATGAAATCCAGTCAACCCCCAGATGCTTGCAAGGGGGTGGGGTGCTTCTCAAAGTTACACATTAATTGGGGTAAGGTCAGATTTGTCTCACTTCCTTCGTAAATTGATTGGAATCGGAATCACAGGACACTTCAAAGAGGACTGACAATCTTCAGGTGTTGGGATTTAGCAAAAGGCAACAGAAGAAAAACAACAGTGCTATCAGCCAAGTCTTTTCTCAAATAACAGGGCTCTGTAATAAATCCACTTATTCAGATTGGTGCTAGAATCTGTATGCATGTTAGCTATGCCCTGAACCACAGTGCAATGCAAAGGGAACACAGATCACGAGAGCAAGGCTGTACATTTGTTTCGTTAGAATTGAATGGAATTGAGATCGTTTATTTCCATGTGAGAACCATGTGGTTTTAAAGTGTTGTATAAAGAGAGGCTTTGTCTATTTCCCATAGGGGAAAGATTGTCATTTGAGAGCCTTTGTCTTTACCTAACACCTGGAAATGTACTGGGGTCACCAGCCATCCTGGTTTGCCTGGGACTGAGGGGTTTTGCAAAACACAGAATTTTCAGTTTTCAATTCAGAACAATCCCTGGCAAACTGGAATGGATTGATCACTCTAAGAGCTTCCTTAACTCTTGAGACTGTGGCTTTCTTCTTCCCTACTCTCCTTTTCTTCCTACCAATCTGAGCCAATAGCTCTGAATTCTGGCTGCATGTAGGACCATGTGGGGGATCTTTTGAAATCCTTAGTGCCGAGGCCACACCTCCAGATCCATTCCACAGTGAGCTCCTGAGCAGGGAGCAGGGACCCCAGCAGCTGGCAGCAGGCAGCAGGGTGTAGAAGCACTGCTCTAAGTAGGCACCAAGTTGACAATTGGTTGATGGGGCTGCTAATGCCTATGCCTATTAAAGGAAATTCTTTTATAAACCAAAATGCTCCATGATAACAATAATCTTATGCTAATTGGTTTGATAAATTTGTATTTTTCTATGTCGCTTGAAAGCAAAACCCAGCAGCAGATGCTTGTGTCTAGGCACTCATCATCCCCAGCGCTAAGCATTTTGCAAAACAATTGACATCTGTAGTTTTACAATCAAACAAGTTTGAACAGCAACAACCCACACTGGACTCGGATATGACCACAGAGCTCTTGTCATCAATAATACCAGCAATCTTCATAGCTCTTAAAATATTTTTCTTCACCTGATTCATGATTTGTGCTTCAAGGCATGGAGGACAAAGGACATACGGGCACTGAAGGTGGACAGATCCGGGTTCGAATCATTCCTCTGACATTTCCTGTTTACTCTCTATAGGAAGTTCAAGTCATTTCAACACTCTGAACCTCAATGTGCTGACCTTCCAAATGGGAATGATCATGAAGTCTTCTTCAGCCAAGCCACTATGGAGTCTAGTATGAAAATTAATGTGTTGAGTTTGGTCCAGTGCCTGGTGAGCAATCAACAAGCAGTAATGTCTTCACTCACCTAAGGGACAATGAAGCAGGTGGGTACCCACCTGGTAAGCAACAGTTGACTCTGTGGAAAAATCAATATATGTGGGGGAAAATGGCTTTGAAAGTGGGAGCTCCCCCTTCTGCACCAACAGAATTTTTCATCCAGAACAAGAGGCAACTGAAGTCCTTCTCAGCTTATTTGCATATAGTTCTCCCAGCGGGCCCAGAAGACACTACTAAAACGAGCCACAGGCTTTGGTCAGCACCTCCCTGAGTTGTTGCTTTTGATGAGGGCTTAGAGCTCAGACCTTTGGTAACAAATCTCTCATAGGCAGAAACAAGAAGGAGAGGACCATGTGCTCTGGGCAAGGAATCAGCCTGGAGTTTAACTCCATCTGTTCCAGAGACAGGGAAAGGGAAGGGGAGGCATCTGGGTGCAGCTTAAAACTTCTTATAACCAAGTGAAGTGCCTACACTCTGCATAGAGGAGCCGCTTGAAGAGGGAAGGACTGTTACCATCTATGGCCCTAAGAAGGAGGCTATCATCCAGCTATGTGTTCTCTGAGACCTAACTCACTCTCCAATTCTGCATGTTGGAGAGTTTCAGGGTGAGTCCTTCCTGCTCATTTCTCTGATTTTTACCAAATGGAAGGCCTTAGCCCCAAGGCTTCTCATCTATTTATTGGTTAACAAGCTGGGTTTCTATTGTCTTACAACCTCCTATAAAAGTATAATGGCTCTTTCTCCAGTCTCCAGATGCTATCACCTTGCAGAACGGTGTATGCATACCACTGGCTCACTTAATTTTAGTCTCCTTCCTTCCAGGAAAGATTAAGGAGGTCAGATGTTCCAATTTTCAAGTACTCAGTGTCTACAGGATTAATCCCTAGCTAGTTTGTTGGGAATGCAGAGATTCCTACATAGGCCAATGGCTCCCTAGTCTGGATGATTATCAGAATCAACCAGGGTGCAGCCCAGAAATCTCCTGTAGGAGATCTCTCATTTTGAATAGATTCTGCATTGCCTTTTGTGGTAAACATCACTGACTGATTGAATCTAATATCCATTGTCTTCTACCTTGTCACCATTTTCCCAGCCTTGCTGGTGACCAAGAAAGTAATGGGATTTTGTGCTGGACT
Source organism: Ateles fusciceps (assembly GCA_036589455.1). Taxonomy (NCBI): domain Eukaryota; kingdom Metazoa; phylum Chordata; class Mammalia; order Primates; family Atelidae; genus Ateles; species Ateles fusciceps. The sequence continues at coordinate 611,506 of JAZHEH010000952.1, read as the reverse complement.
GTGTGACATAAGCAGAAATCTAGTCACCTATGGAAAGTTTTACTGTGCTGCAAATAGGGACTGGTCCCTTCCTATCTCCTTCCCATTTCCTATGCCTTGAAGACAGACTTGATAGCTACAACTACAGCAGCCACTTTATGACCATAAGGTACCAGGCATGTTGGGAAAGCCAAGGGAATCACAAAGACCTTAGCCAAGACCAAGCCACTACAAAAGTCAGGAAATATCCAAACTTAATATGCTCTGAGAAAAATAGACCCCTCTTTGTGTAAGCCACTATATAGTGGGCTTTTAGTTACTCACAGCTGTACACATTTCTAATTTTTTCTTCATCTTTCCAGTAGGATTGGGTAGGATGGGAGCCAGGGATAAAAGAGGAAGAGAAGGGACGGAGAGACCTTGTGAGCTGGCTGCTGGTGGAGGGCATGGCCACTGGAGCTGACCTGTTTGGGGGCCTGCTTTGCGCTGCTCTCTCTCTGGGCAGGGCATCTTTTCCAGACCTGGCCCAGCACCTTCACACTGTGAGTTACTGCTTCAGATGCGTCCTTCCCACTCCCTCCCATAAGTCCTTTGTGTTCCTAGTCCCTTTCTACCTTTTCAACATTTTTTTCTAAATGGGAGGTTTCTTAGGACTACTATGGCTTTCAATTTCAAAAAAAGAAAGAGTACCTACCATTGGGTAGCACTAGACATATTAATAATCCAACAATACTACTCCAGGGTGACTTTCTTCTTAAACTGTTTTGGGAGCCAGGTTGTACTGCCCTAACCCTCTGGCAGGACAGCTTCCCAAAATATATATATCTCTTAGCTGGTTTTTCCCACGAGACAACCATCTGATGAGTGTAAAGTTGCCAACTCCACTATCCATAAACCCAGCTGGGAATGTGGATAGTCTGTGGGTAAGAGGCAAACCACCCACTGGAGAGTTTGACCAGAGGTCAGAAACTGGTGATCCATCAGAAACTGGTGATGAGTCTTTGAAGCTTTGATGGCACTTTTCACAGGCAATCTTGTGCCTGCTCAAATTGGGGTGGGCAGTGGGAAGATGGGGAGACATGGGGAAGGGGTTACACCCTTCACTCGCATGCCCGAGGAGAACAAAACCAATCGATCATCTTGGTTTATTGCACTCTGTTGAAAACCAGGGATAATCATATTCTTTTGTCTTTCTAGATAAGCTCTTCATAAGGTTCAGGCCACCTGAAGTTTTCCCAAAGACTTATTTCAAGCCATTGGCAGACCTGCCTTTCTGCTTCCCCTTCTGACTCCTGCAAAATGAGCTTTTTGCAAAAGGCCAATCATTCTGTTTTAGGCTTCTCTGTGCCGAAATGTTTTCCCAAATAGGTGACATCAACTGATTTCTTTCAGGATATGCTTAATGGTTTCTTCCGAAATCAGCTTTTAAACTTCATTTTCAGCTATACATCACATTTAGAACACTTAGGCATCTATAAGAATCAGAAACTAATACTTTGCAGCTCTGAGTGAATGTGCTTCATGTATTGTGATTCTTGGTTTGTCAGATGGGACCCTTTTGTAATGATATTATAATCTTGAAAGACTAATTGACCTTCCCAATGTCCTAAAATTTCCCCTAAAGTCATTCAAAGTCCTTCCACTGTCAGGAGATAGAGAATGTGGACACCTTAAAAATACCTTTTCTGGATACACTTTTACAACAATATGTGTTTCAATGACAATATGGACAGAAATGCATGACTGAACATGGAGAGAATTCTTAGCTCCAAGAAAGACAGGTAGACAGGGACACTCAAAAAGTGGAATCACAATTCCAGACCTAGATTGAATACCTTCTAGTTTTTATTTGTCGATTTTGGTTTTGCTAAATCTGTTTCCTTTGAACAATAGGGTTAGCTATAATAAAGATTAATATTTTTGAGGCCTTCCTGTGTGTCTAGCATTACTAAGGCCTTCATATATGTGCTGCCTCACTGAATCACTACAGAAGTCTGTGTGGTTAGCAAGTATTACAACCCTCTCCTCCCCATTTTAGAGAGGAGAAAGTTAAGGTACAGAAAGGCTAAATGAATTATCTAAGTCCCTGTGTACCAAACCTACTTCCAGAACCTGTGCCCTAAGCCCCTGCATACACTGCCAAATCCTCTTGCAGGCCTGTTGACAGATGCAGAGGAAAGGATACCCTCCACCTCCATCTCCACCCCACATCCACGGCTGGTGTCATTGTTGCTAACCTCCATTGCACCTGAGAGATGACACATAGATTCTCTTCTAAGATCATTACCCAGTTATTCCTGAAACTCAAAATTATCTCTTCATACCATACTGTTTCCAGTTCCAGAATATCTGAACAAAACATCTAGGGCATATCTCTTCTGCCTGGTCCCCCCCACTCCTTAGTCTCCTGCATGTTGGAATCCAAGGTTAGGACTCAAATCAGAAAAACTTCTCTAAATAGTATTACTCTAAAGTGACCATGTTTTTGTTTCAGGTTTTATTCTTATTTTAATAGTAATAATTCAGCAGAAGTAGTAGAAACAGCAGCAGCAGGTACCACTAATGAGCATTTTGTAGGTGCCATGCACGGTGCTGATTGAATCACTTCCTGTCTTAGTCTGTTTTCTGTTGCTTATAACAGAATACTTGAAACTGGATAATTTATTTAAAAAGAAAAAGGAGGCCGGGCGCGGTGGCTCATGCCTGTAATCCCAGCACTTTGGGAGGCCGAGGCGGGCGGATCACGAGGTCAAGAGATCGAGACCATCCTGGTCAACATGGTGAAACCCCGTCTCTACTAAAAATACAAAAAAAAAATTAGCTGGGCGTGGTGGCGTGAGCCTGTAGTCCCAGCTACTCAGGAGGCTGAGGCAGGAGAATTGCTTGAACCCGGGCGGCGGAGGTTGCAGTGAGCCGAGGTCGTGCCACTGCACTCCAGCCTGGTGCCTGGTGACAGAGTGAGACTCTGTCTCAAAAAAAAAAAAAAAAAAAAAAAAAAAAAAAAAGAAAAAGGAATTTATTTCTCAGAGTTATGGAGGTTGAAAAATTCAAGGTTGAGTGACTTCATCTGGTGAGAGCCTTCTTGCTGTTGTGGACTCTCTGCAGAGCCCTGAGGAGGTGCAGGGCATCACATGATGAGGGGGTTGAGCATCTTTGCTCAGGTCTCCTCTTCTTGCAAAGCCACAAGTCCCACTCCCATGATAACCCATTTACCCATGAATAGATTGATCCATAAACGAGGGCAGAGCTCTCAGAGCCCAGTCACCTCCTAAAGGCCCTGCCTCTTACGACTGCCACATTGGAAATTTTCAACATGAGTTTTGGAAGGGACAAAGATCAAAACCATAGCACTGCCTAACTAATCACTTCAAACACCTTAAAGGTTATTTTCTCCATCTTAGAACTGAGGAAACAGAGGCTCGAGGAGACTGGACCCAATTTTTTGGCTAAGTTGTTGAACCAGAAGTTGAATCAGGAATATAATTCCAAATCCATTCTGCTCAGCTTTTGCCCGTGGGAACTAACGGTGTGACCCACTCACTGCCAATCGCCGAGCTCTTTCCTCCATCAGGTGTTTAAAATACTTCTGTTTATCAGGAAGTTTTCTGTTTATTCACTTATTGTCTGAGTTCTAAAAGTGAACTGAGAAAATGTTCCAGTGACATTCTGGAGTGATGTCTGCGGCTCCAGGATTGGATTGTGTTCTTCTGCAAAGGCTCATAATATCTCATGGGTAGTGCTTGCTTCTCATCAACAGCATCTCCCCCTCTCCACCCACAGCTGATCTTTTTCTCTCCTCTCTACCTTCGCACTTAAAGTAACTGTTTAAATGAAAGCGTGTTATTGCATCTACCCAGTGCTGTCAAAAATTATCTCACTTTGTCCTTCAAACAAGGCAAGTTTTATTTGAAAATGGAGAAATGGATGCTGCAGGCATTAGAGTGATCTGCCCTGTGCTACAGCAGTGGTACCTGGTCAAATTGGGACTCAGCAGAGCCCATTGACGTCAAACCCATCAGACATGCAACCTAGCTAGTCAGGGCTAATGGGGTCCCTGCTGTCTGCCCAGGGCACTTGTGGTTCCTCCGGGCCTTGTCACTCCCCACTCAGGATAATTTGCACCATGTTAGTATCTTCTCTCTTTTATTGCTCACCATTCAGACGACTTTGCAGTGGAAACAATGCAGGCTTCAGGGCCAGAGGAACTTTGGATCTGACTCTTGGCTCAGCTTCTCACTAGCAACTTTTGAGCCTCAATGTCTTTATCTGCAAAAAGAAGGTAATAAAATAATAGGCTTCCACAGTGTTTCTGAGGATAAAGTGAGACAATGGTGAGTGAGGAACACTGCACAGTGCCTGAAACATAGCGGGTGCTCCTCTAGTATGTACATCTTCTGAATTGTTTCCCCTCTGTCTACATTTACAACGCCCCCCTAACTAAGCAAACAACCCACAGTTTCTCTCCCCCCTTTGTGTCATTTATATCACCATTTCTTGACTGTAATTTTATAGCACATGAGTTGAAAGGTGAGTTGCCAGCAGTAAAATGGGAAAATGCTACAGAATAGCTCATAAGATGGAGGGTTCCGGAGTACATCTGCTTCACATTTTTCCATCTAAGGCTTCACCACTGACCAGCTGGGTTAAGCAAATAAGCCTCAGGCTCCATCTCTATAAAAGGGGGATAATAGTACCAACTTACGAGGTGTTGTGAAGACCAAATGGGATGCTCATGTCACAGCATTATGACTTGACAGCAATAAGTTCAGCTGTCATTATTATTACCATTATGAGAACTGAAATGGATAGAACATTTAATTTTTAAAAATCAGTCCTCATTGAGACTTACCCTTAGAGTAATGTCACTTTCTTTTTTAGCATCCGAAATGCTTCCCTGAGTGGAAGAGAAAGGAATAGAGCCATAGCTACAAGCCAAGCAATGCCCAGAATCCTAAGAATGCCCATGGGAGTGCCATGCATGTGGATGGCATGTACTGGCTGCTGTCCTGACCCAAATAATAGTGAGCACACAGACAGTGTTTATGAGGAGCCAGGCATTATTCTAAGCGTTTCACGCATATTAACTAATTTCATCCTCCTTGCTACGTCATGAAGTAAATGCTATTACTAACACCATTTATATTAATACATGAGGAAAATGGCACAGAGATGCTGAATGGCTTGCAAAACTGCATGGTTAATATCAGAGCCAGAATTTGAACCCAGGCAGTCTGGCTCCCAGGTCTACCTTCTATGCTATATTATCCAGAAAAAGCAAAGAGTAGAAAACCACTAATTTGAATAGTATGTCCTTCATTAAAAAACATAAATTCCAACACCTGACTGCCTAATGGAGCTTTAGGGCACAACGGGAGTGTAAAACCGGGATCATTCATACTTCCCTGTGTTCCATTTGGAATTCCATTTCTGCATTTAAATTTACTTAAGCAGATGAATTCCAGATAAAGTAGAAGCCTTCGGATCCAGCCCTCCCTGGCAGCTGGGCAGCCTTCCCAACCACCTGTGGCAGGCAGCATCCTAGGATGGCCACAGCGAGTCACAACCATCTATCATCCCCTCCCTTCAGTGCAGGCAGAAACTGTAACTGGCTTCTAGCCAACAGGGAGTATGAAGAAGGTGGTGGGATGTCACTCTCATGATCATGTTACAGAGGGAGAGATTCTCCCACTGGCCTTGAAGAAATGAGCAACTATGTTGTGAGAGGGCCCAAGAATTGTGAGGAATCCAGGTGCTGAGAGCATTCCCCAGCTGGCAGCCAGCAACACAGTAGGGACCTCAGTCCTCCAGCTGAAAGGAACCGAAGTCGGCTGACAATCATGAAATCCTGGAAGGGGATCCTAAACTCCAGGAAGAAACACAGGCCACTGGCACCCTGATTGCAGCCTTGTGAGATCCTGACAGGACCCAGAAGTCATGTCTAGACTCCTGGCCTATGCAAACTATGAGAGAATAACTACGCTGTTTCAAGCTGCTAAGTTTGTGATAATTGGTTATGTTGCAATAGAAAACAAATATGCTACTTTTGTCATCCTGCAGGTGAAACGTTGGATTTGAAAAGCCTAGATAATACCAGAGGGATTAAAAAGCAAACGTTCTAGCCAATCTTACTCCTTAACACAAAAGGTGTCCTACAGGTATTCAATTAAAAATATCAAAGAAAAAATGCAGGCAGATTCCTTAGCTAAGATCACAAATATATCAACAGAGAGGTGTTTCTTTCGTTTGAGTTAATTTTTTTCCCAAATGGACATTTTTTCTGCTTTTGCAAGTTTGCAGACTTAAAAAGCAGAAAGCACCTCCAAAGTCTATCTTGTTCATTTGCCTGGCTCCAGGAAGGGCCCCACCTAAATCAAATTTAATGAAGAGGTGTCTACTCTTACTTAAAATTCTCCCTTGACATTCCAGTGACTTAAAACCTTCAACCTCAGAAAATTCTTTCTGTCCACTCAAAGCTCTTCTCCCTAAGCCTGCCTGCCTTCCTTTGGCTCATTCTCGGAGGAGATGGAAGGCAGGCTGTCTGCATCTTATGCACAGAAACACTTCATATATTTGAAGGCAGATAAATCCCTCTTAATGCTTGTCTTCCTGAAGCCGAAATCCCCTCACTCCCATCCCGTCTCTCCAGTTCCCTGATGGCTCTTGCAACGGTTTCCTGCTACCTGTGTCTTTCTCTTCCGAGACTGTGTGAAATCCAGCCCCATGAAGTAACAATTCCCTATCAGGATGGAGGAATCAGAGAGCCCATTTTCCCACAATATAGCTGGAAAGAGCCCCCATGGATATTACGTGGGGTTAAAAAGATCAGGAACAAGAATCAGGGAAGTATTAAGGAAACGGGAGCTGGTGAAAATTCTTCTTAGGGAATTAAGAAGGTGCTGGCAGATGTAAATAGAAATTATTTTGGAAAGAAAATTCATCATGGATGCTATAAGGAGAAATAGGAGTTGAAGAAGGAGGAGATGATCTAATTAATTTCCATGGATGGTTCTTAAAGTGCCACATCAGGACTACCAATATCAGCATCTCCTGTACTCATATCCTAGGGCTGCCCATGACGAATTACCGCAAGCTGGTGGCTTAAAACAACAGAGGTATTCTCTAACAGTTCTGGAGGATAGAAGTCCAAACCAAGACGTCAGCAGCGGCACACTGTCTCTGAAGGCACCAGGGGAAGGATCTGTGCCATGCCTTCCTCTTAGTTTATGGCATTGGCAGAAATCATTGGTATACTTGGTTTGTAGACACATCACCCATCTCTCTGCTTCTGTTGTCACATGGCTTTCTCCTCTGTGCCCCTGTCTGTGGGTCTCTCCTAACAAGGATGCCAGGCAAATTGGATTAAGGACCCACCCTACTCTGGTGTGGCCTCATCTTAACTAATTACATCAGCAACAATTCTATTCCCAAATAAGTTTTTATTACGAGGTCCTGGGAAGGACATGAATTTGGGGGGGGGGGGGTGCTATGGGCTGAATATTTGTATCACCCCAAAACTCATATGTTGAAATCCTAACCTTCAAGATAATGGTATTAGCAGGTGGGGCCTTTGGGAGGTGATCAGGTATGGAGCCCTCATGAATGGAATTGGTGCCTTTATAAAAGAGATTCCAAGGGAGATCCCTTGCCTGTCTGCCATGTGAGGTTCCACTGAGAAGACAACAGTCTATGAGGAAGGTGGGCCTCACCAGACACCAAATCTTCTAGCACCTTGATTTGAGACTTCCCAGACTGCAGAACTATGAAAAAGCAGTCTCTGTGGTTTCTAAGCCACCTAGTCTATGGTATTTTTTTAACGGCAGCCCAAACGGATTAAGGCAGAGGACATACTATCTGACCCAGCATATCCAGGAACTAGCCATAAATGCAAATTCTTGAGTCCCACCTAAGACCTACTCAATCAGAAGCTCTGGGGCAAGGGCACAGTGAGCCATTTTTAACAAGCCCTCCAGGTGATTCTGATGCTTGGAAGTTTTGAGAACCATTGATTTTGATGCAACTGAGGCACTTCCCAAAATGCACCAAAGTGATCTTGACACAGTTCAAAAGTGTATAGAAATAGGAGACTCCTCAGCAACATGCAAGGCTACGTGGAGTAAACTTCTGGCCACTTCGTCTGGGATCAGCTCTATGAGTATATTTCAGTGGGGGAAACATTCTGTTTTGCTATGAATACATTTAGAGGGTACCTTGCACTTAGAGACCAGGGACCTGTCATCATGCTCTCAGGGACAATTGAGAGTAACTCTGAGTGGAACAAGAGTCTGATCATAGACCACAGTTCATAAAGGGCCTTCCACCCCTGCTGAGGGGACTCATCCCCAGCCCATCACAGTACAAAGATCCTGAGGACTGTAACCTCCGGAATGCCAACAGAGCTCTAGAAACTGGTCTGAGATTCAGAATCGACCAAGTCAGGGATAAAGGCAGTCCAGAAGGAAAGCACACCAACTCTTAGCCCACAGGAAGAAGAGAAACCATCCCCAAAGGGAACATTTCCAGTTTCCTCATCACTGAATAGACACACCTGCCTGGGATGCTAGATGAAGCTCCTGAATTTTAGTACCGTCGGCAGAACTTCCTGGCCGTCTGGGAAGCTTCATGCTGTATCCTCTAAACTTGCTGAGTTTTTATTACAGAGTGTGGCCTGGAGATTTTGACTGTCTCTCAGGGTGCAGTAAATGAAGGGACATGAAAAGAAAGTAAGATAGCATTCAAAAACACTCCTTGCACAGTGTGTAATGGAAAATAATCACACCAAAAATAAATGGCAATGTGTCCTTTGGGGACCCTGCGCTGCTGCCTTGAGCCTGGGTTTCTATTCTTCTGGAAGGAATTATGCAGTGATGGCGGCTCCTGCGCAGGCTGCAGGCTCAGGTTTCCTAGGCAATATCCTGACTGTGGACACTGATGTCTTAGCAAGATATATGTCCACTGGCTTGGGAGAGTACAATGGCTGCTTGGTGGCTTATTAGAAGAGTGAATATATTAAGCAAGACAGCAGTTTTTATTTTTAAAATTCAGGCTCTTTCTGACTCAAAGATGCCTGGAGGAATAATACTACTTGCTACCTTGATTTTTATGTGACCTTATTTCTCCTAAAAGCTGCTTCAGAGAGAAATTGGGCCATTTAGATAGTCAAGTATTGCTCAGATTCTGTGGCCGTTCTACAATGTGCTTGAGATTTGGGGAATTCACAGCCATGTGGGTTCTGTATCTAAATAGTATGGATGCTCCCAGTCAGCTGCCTCATTTGCAGGCATATTTTGCAGGGACTCAACTGGGACCCTCCCCACCGATGCCTGCAGAGGTTAGGAGAAGGAGATGAGACAAGACCTTAGGTAGATGAGACCTGTCGCCGTCTCTGAGGCCCACTCTGCTCACCACCTTTCACCGAGGAAACCCTCACACATCCACCCCTTCCCAACTCCAGCCTACTAATCCTCCCTCTCTGCTCCCTGCCACTCCCCAACAACAGAGCAAGGGGGAAGCTTTATACTCTGCCTGCCCCATGACCACTTCTCATGGGCAACACCATTTGAAACTAAGAGACACAATTTCTCTTTCCAGCAGGTGGGCACGCAAGAGGAAGGAGAGGCCTGTCTTCCCCAATCCACCCTTGACCCTTCTTCTCCCAGGAGGAAAAAGTTACTTAGCAGTACTCCCAAAGCCCAAGAAGGAAACCAAGCCCAGCCGGAGAAATGTTTACTAGAAAGTAAATGAGCCCTTCTAATGAGATGCTTACGTGGCTGCACCTGATATTCCAAGTATTTCCTCGTGTCCTAGCCCCACTCTAGGGCAGAATCCCCTAGCAGCTGTATGTGAAAATACAGAGATGGTTATTTTATGGAAAAAATCACTAACTGCATGAGTTCTAGAATGCCTAGATTAGACATCAACAACCAATGTCAATGCTGAGCAGAACAGAACAAAGAGTTTCCTAAAACAGCTCAATGCTTGCTGTTCACTTGAATTTCAGCAGAATATTCCATCCAACTGGGGTTGTGGGTGAGAGGGGAGTAGACAGTCTAGAAATGTAGCTGTATTATGTTGTGTCTGTTTTCTCTTTCTTTGTCTTTTTTGATAGAGACAGTAGTCTCACTGTGTTGACCAGGCTGGCCTCAAACTCCTGGCCTCAAGCCATCTTCTCGCCTCAGCCTCCTGAGTAGCTGGGCCTCCAGGTGTGTGCCACCAAGCGGGCTTGTTGTGCCTGTTTTCTAACCTGTTTCATTAATGAGCAGATTTATTTGGATGCCATTAAATTATGATAACAAGTTATAAAGCTGCAAATGAAATATGAGGCACCTGAAATCTTTCGGGTAGCGTTGTCAAATGCCCTCAGAATACTGTCAACTGTACAAAATCAGGAATGCTTTTATAAACTATATGTTAAAGATAAGGGATTCCCATCCCAGCTATTATACGCAGCTTGATTAATCGTTTTAATTAGAAAATTTGAAATATAATGCATAATATCCCAAAGAAGTCCTGCCTAAGGCAATATTGTGTAATTTTTTTTAAAAGATCCTTTTTTGAGTCTCATGCTGTTTTTGTTTCTTCTGCACATATTTAATGTCTCTCCTTTGTTCTAGTCCTTGTGCAAACTTTTTTTTTTTAGTGCTTTTTTATGGGCTTGTCTCTCTTTCTCACATTTCCTGTCATGGAATAGGAGAATACATTTTTATTTTGTAATAAGGTTGCTTAAATTGCTTCCTCAATCTCTCTCTGGAGAACTGGGTTTCAATAAAAACGTTTCATGAGCTCTTAGGATGTCTTTCCTTTGTTACTAACTGCGTGGGAGATGGGAAGAAATGGAAACTGTTGTCATAGATCCGGGCCTGACAATGAAAACACATACGGGGCTAGAGAGATTAAATACAAATTGGGAGGGGGTGGGGGGATGCTCGGCACTTCCAACGGCAGGCAGGGAGCCATCCCCCCACCAACCTCCCTGCCTGGGGCAAACAGGAAAGGTAAATGGCTGTCCTGTTAGGTTAGTCTTCCCACACTCTCTTGCTGGCGGCATTTCTCTGCTCCCAGGGCCAGTGTGTGCAGGGGGGAGTTGGTGTTAAAGTAACTGCTTTTATCTCTCTGAAAATATTTATGGCTAAACACTGGAAATTGCTCTGGGAAGCAGCCCTATAAATTTCAAGACCCCCAACTTTTCCTATCTTGAAATTCAAGATGAATTAATCCTAGAGTGAGAAAGGGAGGAAGAACTTTCAAGGGTGAAATTTGATAGCAGTTTCTTATCTTGTTGGCAACTCTCGAGTCTTACACGAGCTGCTTTGTTGGGCCCAGTGACTCATCGCTGGCTGGGAAAACACAATTCCTGTAGAGAGGTTCAAAGCCTCCCGTCAGGAACTGGAGATGGCTCAAAGATGCTTCACCCTGTTTTAGAGATAGTGACACCTCATTCTGCAGGAAGATGTGCCTGCAAGCCTGGCAGGAAAAGAGGCCACCCGCTCCAAAACTGCACTGCGGCAAGAAGAGAACATTTGGAATGCAGAAGCACCAACCCCATCAGGGCTTTGTTGAAATTCAGCTGCAAGGCCTCCTTTGCCTTGTGTGTGAATTTCAGGAAACTCCCTTTCATCTGATCCAAGCTGGGTCTAACTGTCACCAGAAGAATCCAGTGTGGCATTCAGACAGGACTTACCATCTTCTCACCCAGCCTGGTCCGGGGTGAGTCCCAAGATTTGAGTGTAGGTTCACACTGACCTGCATTTGCTTTTGGCTCTGCCTCTTATTCATGATGTGAGGAGGGAAAGTTTCTTAAACTATCTGAGCCTCCTTTTCTTCATCTGTAAAATGGAAATAATAATATCTACTTCATACGGTAATTGTGAGAACGAAATAAGACAACACGCATAAATTACTTGCACATTATCAGGCACAGAGGAATCCCTAGTGAAAAGCTAGTTGTCACTGTCATTGGTGGGATGGTGATGTGATGGTTTCCCAGCCACCTCTGGGTTCTTGGTGATTTCAATCCTAGCAGAGGCAGAGAGAGTTCATGTTTACTGCAGAGCCTGTTTCTGGTGCCTGACCTAGACCCAACGATGGGTCAAATGACTTGTTAGGAAATTTAGCCCACCTTGACATGTAAGGCACCAAAGCTTCCCTATCAATGATTTCTTTAAAAAATTTACATTACAGACAAATGTCCCTGACCTATAAGTAACACATGTTGAGTATATGAATATGAGCTTGTTGGCTGGCATCAAGCATCACAAGTCTTACACTGTCAAGTACTATTCATGACTCTCTTCATGTATCCTCGTCATGAGACCTCAGTGGTGAGCAGCTCACATGCATGACTGTAACCGGTCTGACTTGCACACAATCAAACTGTAAGTTTCATTTTATTTTCTCATTTTCCTAGTTCTCCAGAACATAGAATCGGTGTTATGGAGACCATTTTCCTGATTCTGGAAAAATTTCAAGAAATGATGAAAGTCAGATAATGCTTTCAAAATTTCTGAGATGTATAACCACTTCCCACTGTCTCTAAGGCCAGGTGGACGAGGCTTCCCAGGCTCCATTACTATCTTCTCAGACAATGTATTCCTCTGATCTTGCACTGCTATAAAAAAATACCTGACACTGGATAATTTATAAAGAAAAGAGGTTTAATTAGCTCATGATTCTGCAGGCTCTCCAGGAAGCGTGGCTGGGGAGGCCTCAGGAAACTTACAATGATGGCAGAAGATGAAGGGGAAGCAGGCACATCTTACATGGCTAGAGTAGGAGGAAGAGAGAAGCAGGAGCTGCTAATACTTTTAAACAATCAGATCTCATGATAACTCACTATCATGAGAACAGCACCAAAGGGAAAATCTACCTCCATGATCTAATCACCTCCCACCAGGCCCCACCTCCAACATTGGGGATTATAATTTGACATGAGATTTGGGTGGGAATAGAGACACAAACCATATCAGACAGCAAACTGAATTTCTCTTTACCTTGAAAGGCTTCCCTTGAAGTTCATTTCTACATGACCAGCTGCAAAACTCCCATGTGCGCTGCAGGAGGGAGCCTGCATCTCCCAACAAGGCTCCTGCACGTGGTGTATTCTCTCTCCTCCATCATCACCTCCAGGCTGTCCCATCTTACCACAAGGACCGGTCCCTCATGCCCCTGCACGCATCTCATGGGATCTAGAGCATTCCCCCAATGCCAGGAGCCATGACCAGTGTTTGCCACTTGCTCCACAGACCATCCTTGACCTGCTCAGATCTCACTTCCTTCACCCTCAGATCCACAACTGGTAAGAATGTCTTCAGCCTCACCGCAGTCCTGGGAGGAGATTTCTAAAGGGTGAATAGTCAGGAAAGCCAGTGAGTTTAGTAACCTAAAGAAAACATTGGTGCAGCCTACTTGACGAGAAAGAAACATGTCTTTGCCACTGTGGGGGGTCCTGTTGAAAAGGGAGAGTGAAAATCAGCATTTCAGAGGCTCAGCACTTTTGTTCCTTGGCTTAAACCCTTAGCCTTCTGGGCTCTGATTGGTTGTAAATGAATTTAGGTCAATAAATTCCAGGATATTTTTTTTTTCCTAATTTGCCATCCCCACTCATGACCAGAAATAAAATCTCTCTGGGAACTCGTCCCATTTTGAATGGCATGTGGTTGCTAACACTCTTTCAGTGGAATAACATTGAAAGGCTCTCCTTCATATTCTGAGGTCCCTGAGCCTATAATTAAATCACTTATGATCAAAGAACATTACTCATATTACCACTGAAATACACAATCTCTATATTCCTAGACAGAGCAATCATGAGTTACCACCAAAGCAATGCCTTTAAGCAATTGGGACAATCATTTCCATCTTAGAAATTGACTTTGGCTTCCTTTAGCTCATATAAAGGCCCTACCCAGGGTATACTCTGAGCATTCTTACTCATGGCTGCTATTGATTTCTGTTTAAGATTCTGTTGGTAAATTAAAATTCTATTAAGAAAGAATAGAAAGGATGGTATAAATATTGGGTAGGCCAGCAATATCCTACTCAGTATCCTTTTATATAGCAAATAGAGCACTGATGTTATTCCTCGATCCTCAGAACATCCCCATTTGTTGGAGAAAGATATGGGTGGTTGCTAATTCCATACGGAAAAATACTACATAGAAATGGCCTACTATAAATTTCAAGGTAAGTTCATAACAAAGACCAGGATACTGCCTTGTACTCCTCACTTCCTACTTCTCCTGGATAAGCCCTCTTCAGAGGTAAAACTTCACTGTCCACTATCTTACATAACCTTCCAACTTTTTTGCCTACACTTCTCTCTCTTGCTTGAGAAGGAACTTGACACCAGTAAGAAGGCATACCTCATTTCACCGTGCTTTCTTGTCATGAAGTTGCCCCTTTAGAGACGGCAAAGATAAAGCTGAAAGTGTCGCAGGGAAAAGGAGAAAGCAGGTTGTGTGGTGAAGACAGGCTTGTCCTTGTCACAGCAGTATGCAGCTTATTGGCTGAAGAGTCAGAGGACCTGGATGTAAACATCATCAGATGTTTCTGCTGTCTCTATCACTCATGTCCATTGCAAAGTTAAAATCCCCTTTTGTCTTCTGTTCGCTCAAGAATGACGGATATGTGATTGGGAATAAGAAAAAACCCAACTCAATGGCCTTAAACTAAGAAGAGGGCTGATTGGCTCATTGAAGTGAAAATGTAGGGAGACCAGTGACCAGGTGTGGTTTATCCACAGTCCTGACTCTACATTTTGTAACTCTCAACACTATGGATAGATATGGAAATTCCATGGATATGTTTTATTTTTAAGCTGTTATTGATGCAGCTCCAGGAGTCTGGACCTTATGTCTCTGCATAACAACTTCCATTCTAACATTCCAGGCAAGAGTTCTGAGATTCATCCTGTGTGGATTACTTTGGTCACATGCATTTCTCAATAGACTGTTCCGGGAAATAAAATGCCAGTTGTCTTAATTAATAGGAATAACCCCTGAACCATGGAATATTAGGTCAAACCATATGAAACTACTAATAGCCAATAATTTTTGGTCTGTGAAAACATTAATTTCATATGGTTCAACCTAATATATGAATGTGTATGCAAAACAACAAAAGCCAAATGAAAACCCAGGTGATTAAGAGAGCAGGCAGGAAACAAACATACCCAGTGTGTGAGCATCGTGGGGGTTGGGGAGAAGGAATTCTTCCCTGGCTGGCTTCACTGTGCACTAGCTGTGTAAACTTGGGTAAGTGTTGTTTTTTTAAAATCTCTCTCTGCCTTAGATTCCAAAGTTACAAAATGAAGATTACACCACCACCTACCTCACAGGGTGATTGTGAAGATTCAATGAGTTAGTTCACAACAATTTTAGAACAATACCTGGTTCTTCGCTAATATAAGCCTCTATTATTGTTGTTTTATTGTTATTTCTGGACAAATGTGATGGCCTCCATTTGTCATCACCATGGTGCTTCATTCATTCTGGGGTGATATTTGATCTTGTAACTATCATCAGTAGCTGCACTCCCAGAGCACTAATGTTCTGGGGGTTACTAAAAATTGGAATCATCATTCAATTACATTTCATCACACTGAGAAAAGGTTGTTTTCATTTGTGTGTTACCCACAGAGGCTCTGCAATCACTACACTCTCAAAGCCAATTACAGTCAGCAAATTACCCAAAGACATAAAATTAATGAAATTTACTGGCATAATTGTTTTCTAGAAAGCACAAGGTAGCTGGAGAGGCATAGACTCAAATAAGATAACTCGTTTCATGCGCTTCTCCATCCCAAGGGAAATGCCAAGCTTGCTCACTCTCCCCCATCCCTCTTAAAGAGGGTTTACTTACTCTCTATCTCTCTCTCTCTCTCTCTCTCTCTCTCTCTCTCTCTCTCTCTCTCTGTCTCTCTCTCTCTGTGTGTGTGTGTGTGTGTGTGTGTGTGTGTTAAAATCCTGGGCCTCAGTATTACCAGCAGCATCCTAGGAAAGTCATCTTGGTTCATCCCTCCACCTCTAGGCAGAATTATATCAAAACCATTGCAGTCTAGAGGGACAGCAATACTCTTCCTGGGGGAACAGCTCAGCTCCTACAAGAAGCACACCTTCTACTAATTCCTCTGCTCTGCTTTCAGCAGAAATGGGAGCTGCATTGACTGAGCAGTGGCAGGGCTACAAGAGGCAACAACACAAGCCAACCCCTCCCCAAGCTCTGTTCCTCCTAGCAATCGCCTCTCTGAGTAGCATGAATCGAGGCAAGCAGATTTCTTCTTCCATAAAATAAGCTGTTTAGACTGAATGACTTTTACAATAATGTTCAGCTTCAAACTTTTAGGACTCAGGTTATGTCTCTCCTACTAAATTCTATTCTAAATTCTCATGGAAGCCATCTGTTAATACATGTTACACAGTGCTAGGCTCCAAGAACACAGAGCCACATGAGGCTATACCCTGCATTGTACCTACCAGAGTCTCCATCGAGACCACCCTGACAACACAATTCAAGGGTACAATCTGGGCCAGATACTGTGATTTATATCTGCCGGCCTGGACAATAAGGCCATCATGTGGGAACTACCTCTAATTCAGTCTTTTGTAGGATGCTGAGTTGTCACAGCCACAAAGATGTGAACCAACACTTAATGTATGTGGACTCTGCCAGGAAACTCTACTAAGCTCTTTTGCCCACTTTATCTCATTGAACCCTGCAGAACCTTTGGGTTAAGATTTACTAGCCCCATTCTATGTATGAAGATGCTGAAGTTCAAAGAAGTTAAGTGCCATGCTCAATGTCATACATGACAGTGATGAAATCGGGACATGAAAGTAGGGGTCTGCCTCCCTACTGAATCCTCTTAAAGTGGCCATGTTGTAGGCTCCTTGGCAGCAAACACAGACAACCCACATTTCTTTGGATCTCTTCATAGCACCCAGCACAGAGCTGTGCACCTACTAGAACCTCATTTGCTGATCTCCTTCCAGCCCATCATTCTGAGCTAATGCCTGTGAAGTCAGCTGAACTCCACTTCTGCTTTCCAACAGCTGCCATGTCCATTTCTGGCTTTCACCCCATCTTATTATTATTTTCATAATATCAGCCATGACTACTGTGTACCAAACAAAAACAAAAACTGTTAGTTTGGGAAGCTATCACAGGTATGAAGTGAATTCAGAAAATTTGGCTCCCCAGCCTGCTGAAACTTGAGGAATTGAGCAAGCAGATGCTGTTGGTCAGGTTTAGGGATTTTTCTAAAGATGCGTGGCTCCCTTAGCTTTCGTTCCACATTCTTTGGGTGCTTGGCTGCATGTTTGATGTGCAGCATTAAATTTAACTTCCTGGCCCCGATAACATCCCAGGGTTGTTAAATACACCGAGGTACTTGGTAATTCGTCTCACTAGAAATTTTCACAGCTCAGTAAGCATGCATTCATTATCATAGAAATCACTCTAATGTTTAACAGACATATCTGGCATATTCTAGGGTTCACATTTTCTACTTTCACCTAACCTGTCATGAAACATGCTATGTGTATACAAATAAACAGTTCACACAGAGAATGAGTTTTCACTGTGTCTGAGGAAAGACAGTCAAGTTTCAGATTCTCTTTGGAGAGAGACTTCTCAGTCCTCAAAAGTCTCTATGTTTTGACTCTGAGTAGTAGTTCTCCTCTAACTTGGTGGGTCCTCTTTCCATTTAAAACCCAGTTTAAGATTCATCCCCTGCATGAAAGTTTCCCTGAGTAATAACACAACTTCCCATTTCCCCAGGTTGTATGTGGACAGTGTGGGCAACACTCTTTCCTGTGTTTATAGTCTGTGGTTGCTGCTTCCCCCAGCTTACGAGGTCTTGTGAGTGTGCTCCCTTCCACAAGACTACAGGGATTGCTGCAGTTTCTTCTCATTCTTTTTTGTTTCTCCTACACTCTTTTGTGTTTCTCACAGTGTTATGCCCTCTGTAATAAATGCATATCAGTGTTGGGTACCATAATATTATATTTCCTTGAAAATCTCCTACAAAGACCCAACGGACATGACAAGTCTGCTATGTATTCAACCACACAGAAGGCCTGTTTCTTTCTTTCAGGTTGCCTAAAATGGACTTGTAGAGGTAAGATTTCATAGATGAACTAATAACAACATACATTAAGTATGATATATCCTTAGTGTTCTCCAATGCACAATTTGAATGAGTTCTCATGAATCATGATTGAAGATATAGACTTACAACCAGCAAAATTGTCCAGGCAGACATGTATAGCTTATCTTACACATTGTCAACTCACAGAGTATTTAAAATTTAAAAATTGGTTGGCAATAAATGTATAAAGATAGGACATATCACCAATGTCCACATTTCTGTCTTCTCTTGAAAAATTCCCCATGTAACCTGTGATGTCCACCTCAAAACCAGATTTTGCTTTCCTTTGTCAGGTTCCATGCAGTAATGTTGGAGAAATTATAAAGTTGCATTTCTTTGTAAGAAGTGTCCCTAAAAAGACAGTCAACCAGCTTTATAAGTAAGTCCTATATTTATACAGTCATTAAGAGACTGAAGGAGCACTTAAACTTTTTATAACACTTTATTGCATTGCATGGAGGATACTACTATGTTGTAATAATTTTTGCAATTTTGCAGATTTGTTAAGGCTTTAGAATGTACCTCTGGTGAATTTCAGGGATCTACTGCATATAATAAGCCATGAGCTGTGTGTAGAGATAAAAATGCTACCCTTAAGGAATCAGGGAAGGGATTCGTGTAGGTCAGAATGATTAGAAAGCCTTGCACCATTCACTACTGGAGCTAATTGACACACAGGCGAGTTAATTTAAAGTGATAGATTAATTTTTCAAGATCACAGCAACAACTCTCAATTACCTAGAATTCAGATATCTTGCAAATTCCCCTATCTAGAAAACTTTGGGGGAAACATCAAAAGGGGACTACAATATTCAAAGTAGGTCTCACAATGTCCATGTACTGAAATGTACCTATTTTATTCCTAAGAAAATCTCAGAGAATCTTTACTCTCACCTTACTTAAAAGTCCACTAGGATTGGGTACTGGTCTGCTCATTCAAAGTTGAGTAAGGAGAAATCGTAGAAGTAGGCCTACTGATAGCAGCAAGAAGTTACACCAACAGAATGGTGACAAGGAAGGATAGAAAAAATATTTTCAAAATCAGAACCAAGAATTCCAAAGGCCTCACTACCCCAGAACCATCTAGTGATGGAACCTTGATAACACTTTGGCCAGTACTGGACCAGTATAATGATGACAGTTTAACGCTCACCCTGACTTATCAAAAAAAAGACTAGCTGTTCAGGAAGTCAGAGAGCTATGTTACACATTTCAAAAAAGATTTCATTTAAATGACTAAAATTCATACATATTTAATCAAAAATGGAATAAGTTTCAGTTTTCTGGAATATTCTTACCATGGAAGACTTAATTCTCCAATAATGCTGGAGAGGTGTGACTGTATTATATCTACATCAAGAAGTTATGTGTATATGTTTAATTTGTAAAAACATAAGGAAACAATCAATGTTCAGAGAGATAACCATTCTTTTTAATTATAATCCATTTGAGTCAAACTGTAAATATTGCCATACTTGAACACAAAATGAAATAAACATGATCAAGGATATTTATTGACCCACAGTAACTCTGTTAGTCAATTTGATTTCAAAATGAATTGCCTCCAAAGCACTCCCAACCCCCTTCTTCTCACATGCAACAGAGGCAAGGCTGGACATTACAAGACAGAAAACAGAACAACCAAATTATAATGCTCATTAACCACAAGCATATGGAACACTCAAGGATGTTTAAATCAGTGTGGTCCCACTGAACCACAGGTACCGAGGTACATCACTTCCAGTAAATGGACACTAAATATTTTCCATTAAAGAAGTATCAAGTAACAGTCTCAAAATCAGGGCCTTCTAAATTATTCTTCTGTTCAATAACCCTGCCATCTAAAAGCGTATGCATTATATGGTGTTTGGTACCCCAGCCAGAAGTAATACAGAGCTACTCTGCAGTCAATTCTTCTCATGTCACTTTGATAGAGGGGGTGCTTTCTTCTCCAACTCAAATGGAAAAAGGGCTTGGCTTTTAGCAAGTGTCTTCTCTCAGGTATTTGTGGTTAAGTCAGGAAGCACCATCTGCAAGAGAAATGGGATAGATAGGGAAAGAACGATGCTCTGGAGACAGTGTGAAAAAGAGGAAATGAACATCTTGTTCACATGGATGAGTCCACACTTAGGTCCAATGTCCGCAGGAAAACTGTTTTTTGGAAGGCATCTGGAGAGCAAAGTTAAACATTAAAAAGAAATCAAAAAAGTTTCTGAAGTTGAAAACTAAAGCATCTTTTTTCACTATCAACTCTGACTCTCAAACTAAAAATTAGAATCATTACTGTCATTTTCATCATCGTAATTACATCACTTATTTTTCCAGGATTTTGTACAAATGAAGCCCTATGCCAAGCATTTTACATGCATACATGCTCTTACTTAATCCTATGAGGTAGCTATTACTTTCCTATGTTTATTGTTAAGAAAACAAAAAAGTAGCTAAGGAGACTTGCTTAAATGGTACAAGGTGGTAGAATTGGGATTTGAATCCAGGCATCTGACTCCAAAACCCATTCACTGATCAACATTCTTACACCCACCAAAGTAACCACATCACCCATACAACCTCTTCTGTAGTGTCGGGCTCAAAAAAACCCTCTAAGTCCTGCTTGGAGGAAGGTTTCAGTTTAGAAGTGGAAGGGCTCTAACTCTCTGAGACTTGCATGGCCAGTCTCAGATCCCTGTCTTTGCTGCCCTGTGGCCCCCTGTACCTCCCAATCAAAATGTCTAGTGTCTCATTATACCCTAAGTCTCCTTTCACTGCCATGCCCAAGTAGTGTGACTACAACCCATCTATGTAGTTATACCTCAGAGAGGGCAAGAATGACTGGACTCTAGGGAAAAGACGTTCCTCACTGTATTTGTCTTTACATAAGATCAGTTGCCTAGTTCTAGAGCTGCCAGGTCTTAAATAAGTCCTAGGTAGGTTAAAACACCAATTAGTGGTTTCTCATTATCCACCTGCCAATCATCCCAAATGTGCCTATTATAATCATTTTTATTTTCCCATAAAGTTGATTGGGTTCTTGCAATTACAATTCTTCAGCATCACCTTCCCTTGAGTCCTCATTCCCAAATCTTCTTTACAATTTTCATCTTTTTAATTAGTTGGCCCATGGAGATGAAGCCAAATTCTTAGGCTGGCCAGGAGGTAAAAATGTGCCATAAGGAGAGAGGTGACAAAACAGTTGATCGTCCCTTCTGCATCCCATCTGTTCCATCCCTAGTCACCACTTTTCTTTAGGGAAAGAGGAAGACCTAATACATGTTCCTTTTTAGTTGAACTGTGGAAATCAGCTTCTCTTCCTTCTGTCTTTCTCTGTAGGTACATAACCTGCTTGTTTCTTTTGCCTGGTTGATAGTTTCCTCTGGGCACTGAAAGTTATCAAGATCAAAATGGAGTCACCAATGTGAGAAGGAAAAAAACCTGACAAACAGAGCTGGGGAAGGTCATGAAAAGAGGGTTCTCATGCTTTCATGCCTGATAACAAAAATGATCACAAAAAGACAGCAAAAACCACAACCTTGACCAATAGCCATCACAACCTTACACAAAAAAAATACTTCTGCAAGGACATTGGCTCAACAACCACCCAACCTCAGACTGGTGTCACCCTTGTTATTCATCTTTGCAGCCAAAGATAATTATTTTAAAACAATTGTGTAAAACTCCTTATTTTTTTCCTTTAAAAACCTTTGTTGGCCAGGTGCGGTGGCTCACACCTGTAATCCCAGCACTTTGGGAGGCCGAGGCAGGCAGATCACCTGAGGTTGGGAGTTCAAGACCAGCCTGACCAACATGGAGAAACCCTGCCTCTACTAAAAATACAAAATTAGCCAGGCATGGTGGCACATGCCTGTAATCTCAGCTACTCCAGAGGCTGAGGCAGGAGAATCACTTGAACCCGGTAGGCGGAGGTTGCAGTGAGCTGGGATTGTGCCATTGCACTCCAGTCTGTGCAACAAGAGCAAAACTCCATCTCAAAAAAACAAAAACAAAAACAAAAAAAACCTTGTCTTCCTTTACCTTCCTGAATATGCATATAATTGCTGTACCACACATATTCCCATGGCATTGCTCTATTACCAAATAAATATCTTTTCTATTAGAGAGCCTCTCCCTGTTATTTAGGTTGATAGAACTAAGTTGTTAGGTGATTTGCATACTTGGGTAGCCAACAGCACTTAATCCCTATATTTTTTTCTCCCTCCCTCACCATTTACTATCGGACCCTTTTATCACAGCTATCCTTCCTGAAATCATAAATAGCCTTTAGCTTCTCATGGCTTTTGCCAGAGTTGCCCACTCTCTGAAGAATTCCGCCCTACTTGTGGGAACCAAACAGAACTAGCTAAGTTTCCACCTCCTTTAAACTTATCACCAAAACCTTCAAAGCCTGTTCTGTCCCAGCCCACACAATTGGTTGGAGAAAGGGAGGGGAAGTCAGATCAGCTGGAGCCTGAGACAGAAGAGTGGCTGGTGTGGAAAACTGGGATCTGAGGGAACATCAAGGTCAGCCCCAGGCAGAGCTGGGCCCAGGCAGGACTGAGCCTGGGAGCAGGAGCCAGAAACCCCCAAGGGTTAAATCGAGAGCAAAAGTACAGAGACCCAGAGTGAGGTGAGAGGTGGGGAACCAGGAGGGGAGATGAATCACGCAGCGCCAGAGAATGCCGGGGGCTTTTCCAAGGGAAGAGTTCAGTCCAAACAAGTCAGGACAGGAGACGCACGAGTGTGAGGTGAATCCAAGGGCAGGAATCAGGGAGTCCTGAAGGGAACAGTCCTAAAGGGGAAACAGGGATCATGTGCAAAGCAACAAGACGGCAGGAGAAGGGTGTGTGGTACACTCTCCAACAGCTGAGTCTAGCTTCTACCACTGAGACAGTGTTCCCACCATCTTCCATATCTGCTCATTCTAGAAGCATATGACAGTTCACACACTGTAAAGCCACCATGGGTGGCTTCTGACAGTCTGTCATTCCTCTCTGATCTGGGGCATTATTTTCCAATCAACATTAAGGACAATTGAATCCAACTTCACCCTCTAAAGACTATTCCTTTGCTAGTTAAGGGGCAGACCTGGACTCAGCTTCCAATTTTGCTAGGTACTATTGATTACCTTGATTGGTTTTGACCTACAAAAAGGCATTTTCACATGGTTCAACCTAATTTTACATGACCTTGGATAGGTTACATCACTTCTCCAAGCCACAATTTTCTTTCCTGTAAAATGAAGAAAATAATACCTACCATTCAGTGGTGATTAGATGAAGTCATGTACTTTACAGTGCTTCCTGTGTCTTATACCTGGTAAATGCTTGATAAAGATTCAGTATTATTATCCTGGGTTTGCAGGAATAATAAACATCTTAGAATTGAATTTGGCAGTAAAATACTAAATTCTCCCTTAGCAGGTAACCTTGGACATACATAACACATTTTGTCTTCTGTAGTACAAGGCCCATCATAGGTGTTGTATTCTGCTTCTAAGTACAGTGGAGCATGTGCTTAAAACTATGCATGGGCTTTAGAGTCTGCCAGACATTGATTGAACCCTAGCTTTGCCACTGAATGACCTTCAGCAAATTACTCAGCCTCTCCAAGCCTTAGCCTGCTTATCTGTAAATTCGGGATGCCAGTAGTACCCACAGAGACATATTGCCTGTGAAGTGCTAGCACAGTGCATGGCAAATGGTGAGTGCTTGAGGAGTGGTGGTCCTTACATGCTGACCAGATCTCAATTCCGACCTAGATCTGTCCACTAATTCCAACCCCAGTATGAAGCCACACCAACCCTTATGTGAGAAGGAGAATGATAAGCACATGCTCCCATCCTTCATCTATTTACCTGTCTCTCACCTCCATTCTACAACTCGTTTTGCCTGGTTGTCCTGGATTTACCTTGCCATTGGCTTATTTTTTTGGGTGGCTGATTGTTTCATTTCAGGTAAATCTGGAAGGCAGTTTGGCTTGGTCTTAGAACAACTCTTTCTTTGCTTGTGGTTTTTGAGATTTAGGTTGAAAAAGAATTCTTGGCAGAAGAGACTTTTTCATTCAAAATAAAA
Organism: Ateles fusciceps; assembly: GCA_036589455.1. Classification (NCBI taxonomy): domain Eukaryota; kingdom Metazoa; phylum Chordata; class Mammalia; order Primates; family Atelidae; genus Ateles; species Ateles fusciceps. Next base: position 587,320 of record JAZHEH010000952.1, on the reverse strand, counting down.
CAGCTTGTTCTTAATTTTCTTTAAAATAAAAAAGCTCATTAAATTTTTGGGACATAAAATGGCTCTTGTGAAGGATAATGTAAATTGGCTTCAGCAGAAGTGTCATACAGAAGCAGAGAGAATACACTTTTTCTACATGCAGATGGTTTTCAGAACTTGGTGCAAAGAGCTGGCAAGGCACACATTGGGTGCAGTTGAGGCTGAAATGTCTGGAGGCGTCTGGCTGAGCCTGGTCTGCCTGCTGCTTTTCCCAGTGGGAAGCTGAGCGATACCAACAGCACTGCAGCCAGATGGCATGTCGCTACTGGGAAACATGTTATATCATCTCATAGAAAAATCTGCACTAACACGCCAACTTTCTTCGGCTCAAATCAAAGGCCCACTCCTCTTTCATCTTTCTGGCTCTGTATCTTCCAGGCCCCCAAGTTCCCATGTATGGCTCATTCTTTGCATTGAGATCATCAGAGTTTATCAGCTCAGCTAGAGTAGAGTAAGCCACACTGTATAAACAAACCACAGTGGTAACATGGAAGCTGCGAAAGTAGCTAAGTAAACGCTTAGCTACTTTCAAAATCAGAACATGGGCAGAGTGCAGGGAAGTAACAAGGGTCCACAGAGCAATTGCATTTTGGTCCAAGGGAATGAGATATTTGGACCCTATAACATAAGGGGATAATTCTATTGGAATTACTGGCGTAAGAAAAGGTATTGGGGGGTCAATTAATGAGTCAATCAAGATTCTGATACCCTTTTATCTTTAGATATGATATAACATATCTGACATATGATATAACTTATCATATCTAAAGATAAAAGGATATCAGAATCCAGGCTCTAGAACCTAGACTCATAACCACTACTTTGTGCTGCCTTTAGAGATAACATATCTAAAGATAAAAGCTATGGATTCAGAATGGTCTTCGTGGAATCTGTGGGAAAAAGTTCAAGTGTGGGAAGAAAACTAGGGCTGGATCCAGTTAGTCTCTAATCTACCTGCAGAGATTCAGGGGATTTTTCTGCCTTACATGATAACATTCTGCCTTATATGATAACAAATGAAGGCATTTGTTGAACACTATGTTCAACAAATTGTAACTGAGAATCCACTGGATCAGAAGACAGAACTGATGGGAATGCCTAAAATACCCAAATAGAGACATCCAGAAGCCTCTACTCCTGCGAAATGACTCCTTTCTCTCCAAGTCTAGTCTAGGGAATATATTAATCTTGGTCCAGGGAAATGGATTGAAACCAAATTTGTCTTGTTGTGTCTTAAACTAACAGCCGGTGTCTCACCCCCTCTTGATTCCATGTACTACACTGGAAAAATAAGGTCATTTCTCCTAAAATTAGCATCTTGCCTGGGAGGTAGCTTTCATCAAAGCAACAGCACATGCCATTCCTTTTTGCTCTGTGGGTTTTCGTGGTAAATCTAGCAGAAGTTTCTGAGTAGCAAACCAAAAGCCATTATACTTAAGCATCACTCAAATGATGACAACTTGAGGATCTCTTCATTCCTCCTTCCCTTTACCACCCCTTCTGGAGGGGTGACAAATTCACCATCAGCAGTTCCCAGGGGAAGTTACGAAGTTCATGGTGCCACAGTGAAAAGTGAGAGACGGTGAAAGTCCAGATGATCTAAAAATATGCATCATCATTTTCCTATCTTTGACAATGATCAATTAGAAAAACCTTCTTTTCTGCTGTTCTCTTATCTACTTCTGGATGATATTGTGAGAATGAGCAAAGGGTCTGAAATCTACTTCTAATTTCTCCGATAAAAGAACTTCTATAAATAAAAGTCATACCCAGGGAGTAGTGGGGATGGTGAATGCCTTTACACAAATAAAGTATCAAGTAGTCAGCTCCAAATAACAGCTATGATATAATGATGGAAGGTTCCTGAGGGCTTGCTATGCATTGTCTAAGAGCTTTACGTGTACCTCAAAATAGCCTTATGAGGTGGTGTCAGTCCGCCTGGGCTGCCATAACAAAGCACCACAGACTGCGTGGCTTATAAACAACAGAAATTTATTATCTCACAGTTCTGGAGGCTGGAAGTCTGACATCAGGGTGCCAGGCTTGTTGGGCTGTGATGCATTGCAGACTGCTGACTTCTTGTTGTATCCTCACATGGTATAGAGACAGAGACAGAGCCTGCGTCTCCTCCTTTTTATAAGGGCATTATTCCTATCCTGAGGGCCCCACTCTCGTAACCTTATTGAATTTAATTTCCTCCCAAAGGCCCTACCTCCAAATACCATCACACTGGGGGTTAGGGTTTCAACATATGAATGGGGGAGGGGGACACAATCTTTCCATCCATAACTGAGGAAGATATTATTATCCCCAGCTAACAAATGAGAAACGGAGGCACAGAAAGATTGAGTTGCAACTTAAGGACTTCCAGGTAGTAAGTAGTAAGTAAGCAGCAGCACTGGGCCTCAAATCCAGGCTCTAGCTGCCTTCTATATTCACATTAGGTCTGTTGAGGCCCCTGGCTCTACTTCATCCTATGTAAGCTATTTCTGTGAAGTAGAGAAAATGATGTGGACAAATTTCTTTTTCAGAGGCTAGGATTCTCTCTGGTAGATTGCAGTGGATGAACATGTGTCTAATGAATTCTGGATGAGTTAACCTTAAATCACTTTTGCCCCCTGTGCACCGCCGCCACCACTCCCATGCTTAGTGGACACCTTCGGACTGCTCCCCCTGGAGGAATACTTTGGAACTTCAATACAAAGCCCATAGAAGGTTCTGGAGGCCAGATGACTGCATTGGCAGCATAAACCCTAACGCTGTTCATGAGCAGGGCCAGCAATGAAGCTCTGCCCGCTGGAATTATGCCAGCCATTTCTAGATGCTAATTTGTACTGTGATGTTGCCCAGATGAGTCCATCAGCAGGCTTGTCACTTAGCCCACTAAAGTCCTTTCTTACTTTGCAGTCAGGGTTGGAGCCAAGGGTGGGATGGCTGTGCCCAGTGGGCCACCCAAGGCTGGCAGCCAGTGCTCAGAGCCTCTGGCACTTAGCGCCGTTCCTACAGTTCCTTAAACAATGCCGATGGACCCTTGTCTTTCATTAAGCTGCCTGAAAGTCAATCTCCTGATGGATCCCGGAGGAAAAGTCAAGGAGGAAAGAGTTTATTTTCAGACACAGTTTAATAGCAACCAACTTAGAAGTACCTAAAAAAATGATAATTAAATATTTCTCCAAGGAACAAATTAAGATAAATACCCTAAGAGTTATTTCACATAGATCTGTTTAGAAAATGTCCAATTAGGATAATATATACCACATTTAAGGACTGAAGGCACTGTTTTGCTTCACTCCTTTTTGCCATTGTTGATACTTTACGTTTCTAAGGGAATGATTTTTTTACATGTTCAGGAGTAGCATACTCTCTCAAGGGAAGTCCTGGGATATAATTTGGCGGCGCAGTGTCTTATTTCACCCTCAACTTTGTGAGTCAATGTCTTCTTAACAAGAGTCCAAACTGAAGTGAATTTAGACCAATGGATGCGGCCTGATTGACAAACCTCATTGTCAATCAATTTTGTGCCTATTGATAGTACTCTTAGGGCAGAGTTCTGCTTTTCTCTCCCTTTAACAAATGAACATCTACTTTTTCTGAGAGGAAACTATCAGGATTCTTTTGTCCAGTTGATGTTGATTAGGCTTCCATAAGGCCCCTGTCAATCTGGCTTCCAGATGAATATCCCCTGGAATAATTTCATCCCAAAGAATTTAAAGTACTTGGAGGTGATCCTTGAGTTAAAATCCTTTACACATCTCACTTCATTAATCTTCAGGGAGAGGGTGAGCTTTATGATGAGACCATTTTATGGATGGGGAAAGCTGAAGCACAAGGGTTTTGTAGCAACTGAGAAGGGCCTGAGGCATCTGGCTCACAGCCTTCTGGCTCTATCGTGCACAGCAAAGCAGTCAGCCTCTTCCCAAAAAAGATCATTGATTTCCAAAGGAGGGTAGGTGGTTTAGCTTTCTGACCTGAGTTTTTCAAACCTCCCCACGTTTGGCAGGTCAAGGCGGGACCAATCTGCTTCTAGTGTCTGAAGTACACTGGGAAATTAAAGAAAACAACCATTAGTGCTTCTGACACACAAAATGCCTACCAGGATCTTTTCTACCAGGGTCGTCTTCCTGCTCATTATTAAGGCTAATATGAAAATATTGCTATAGTGAGCAGAATAAAAGCAGTATCTGAATGACTTTTCATCTCAATGCAGTGCAAATTCCTGCAGTTCAAATGCAGGAACTGCCTCGTCTCCTTTGCTTTTGGCCAAGAAGAGCTCATTTATTTCCCATCACCAGGAAGAGCATGGCAGAGCCCTCATTATCTTGGATCCATGCTTTCCAAATCAATCAGCTCCCCCGCTACACTGCTGGGCTTTCCGATTTAAATGTCAGCTAAAGTTAGACTATGTTCTTTAAAAATGTCAGGGCCTCGTTAACTTTGGCTTTGTTTTGTCCTGTCTATCACAATGAGATTGGCAATGTTAAGGAAATTATTTTTCTAAGAACACTTGAAGTAAGGCTCCTCTTTGAATTTTGATGATACTCTTCCTAAAAATCTGCACTCTGGTTAAAAACCAAGATGTTCTGTATTTCTGGCATCTACAAATAGCCACTTTTCAGAATGTATAAAGGTTTCTAAATGTCTTCACACTTTTGAATTCACATTGTAAAAACTATTTTATTTTATTTTTTATTTATTTATTTTTTTTTTGTAAAAACTATTTTAAAAGCTGAAATTTGATCAGTGTTTTTCAATGGGCTTTTGGGGTTTGGAAACTGACCTTGGAAGGACTGTCCTACTCATCACAGGACCTTTAGCTTTTCTGCTTCTTCTGTTCACTTAATGCCAGTAATTCTTCCCAATTACTGTGATGCTAAAGTGCAGAATGTGATATCCCAAAGTATGAAATCTTACACCTTACTGCGCTGAGTACTTTGAACTGGAGGAAACTGGAAGGGCCTCAGAAGCAAGATTTTCTGATCTTCCCCCACCCTCCTGTCTCCTGCCCCTCTTTCTTCCCCCAGGCAAGTCACAGAAACCAGAATTCCTTTTCCCCAAAGGTGAGTTGTAGAAACTCCAAAAGCAAGCCATAAAGCCTAGAAAGGTTACTATTTTCCTTTTCTCTTCTCCTTTGAAGATGCTTATTCTAGAGGGGTCCTGCCCCATACGTGGGGAAGAAGGAATGCTGCACGGAGAGGGGACTGGGATTCGTGCCTTTATGAAAGAAGCCTCAGAGAGCTGCCTTGCCTCTTCCACCATGTGAGGACTTAGCTAGAAGGAGCCATCTATGAACCAGAAAAAGGAGCCCTTACCAGACACTGAATTTGCTGGAGCCTTTATCTTGGGCTTCTCAGCCTCCAGAACTATGAACAATAAATTCTGTCCTCTGTAAGCTACCCAGTCTATGGTGTTTTGTTATAGCAGTCAAAAGACCAAGACAGTGGAATGGTGGATCGTGTCTACAGCATGGTGGCAACAGGGCAATTGGGTACTTTCATCCTCATACTAACATATGGAAAGACAGAATGGAAGGAAAATGGTGGCTTGGTTAAGTATACTGAAGTGACTTCAGAGTGCGTGTATACAAACAAGTGCGCATGCAGGCACACACACACAGACAATACATACTAACGTCTGCCAAATATAAAATACTTCCCAAAATTTGATGATTTAGAGGGAAAGTAGATTTTCTTCTTGAATTAACTCCCTGTATTGGCTCGATTTTTATTGGTTTCAAGCTTTCCATTGTTGCTCTTTCACTAAAGCATTTAACAGATGTCCCTTCAAGGCTATTGAACCACTGCTGTTTTCTCTCCCACCCCAATTTCCTTTTCAGTTCACAAATTACCCAGAATATACTTTCTCCTATATCTATATGTAGTGGGGAGAAAGAAAAGGCAAACAATTATATTTTAATAAGTCATTTTTCTTATTAATACTCAGAGATAAAATTGATCACAACTGATTCAAAAGGCAAATAATCCTTTCTGTAGCCTCACTAAATGCTTTCTCTGATGAGATAAATTGACATCATCCTCAAATTACAAACATGGAATATACAACAGATTTAGCAGTCATGTTTAAGGATGTGTGAACTTTAGGTCACAGCTGTAGAAGACAATGCGGAAATGAAGAAGCAGACTTAAGTTTTCTCCCCAGATAGTGATAAATTCACATTGATCCAATTTGTCCCTGATTCCCTGTCTCTTTAGCTCTCAGTAGCACACCCGAAAGATGTCTGAGCTCTAAGATGGAAGAGTGCTGCCTGCAGCCTTCACCTACTTAAAAAAAAATGTTTCTAAACTGCTCCATTCATTGACTGAAACCCTCACAGAACTAGGCTGTAATTAGGGACATGGCAAGACTGGGAAAAAGTTATGTCTGTGGATGTGCTTGAGTTCTTAGAGGTATAGGAGTTTAACCAGACACATGCTTTAGTTGACAGTGTACTCTTACACACACACACACACACACACACCATACACACACACACACAACACTTGACCTCCCAGGCCACACAATTTCCCACTGCATCATTACTTTCTGACTCACCCTGCATGGTCTGTGGGTGGGAAGAGGCCAAATTTAGGCCTCCAGGACACTGTCCACCGGAAACAAAGTACCTCTGTGACACTTTTTGATTCAGACAACCCCACCTCCACAGCTGCGAGACAAACAAAAACGATCGTGCCGCAAAAGCTACCAGTTCAAGCAAAATTCCTGCCAACCCAGCAGAAAAGCCTTTAGATGTTTTTACGCCATTAACTACTTCCTGCCAAGGAGGAGGCAATATGGGGACACCACTCACTGGGGCCACTAAGCAGGATTCCAGTGGAACCTAAGTCGCTGAATTCAAGTCTAAACCTAATGTTAATAATTTACTTAAGAAAAAATAGAAATACAGCATTTTAAAAAGGAAAAGATTTAGTTCAAACTGAAACAAATATTCTCCAAATTAAACTCAAACCAGATTGATGTTTCATTCACTTTCTAATCTTAAAGGCATTTCCATGACAATTTCTCCTTGGCAGTTGGGCAGCCAGTCTCTCTCTTGGCTATCGGTTCACTGGTGACAATACTACCAGCGGGCTGGACAACCGATATATCTCTAGTCTGCAAACTTGGCCATCCTGCCAGGTAGTTTAAAAACCATTTAAACAGTCCAGTTTGATTTTTGAGTGTTCAGACCGACGGGTCGTTTGAACCCACTGATCCAAGAACATGTTTTGGTATATGGCTGTGCCTCTTATAAATCAGACCAAAAAAGAAAGAAAGGATGGACTGCTTGGCCATTTCAAGCAATTATTCTGTCTGGCATGGGTGGAGGAGAAAATAGAGTAGTGTCAGCAGAGTTATCAGCAGTGAGTTTTACTGAAGAAAATGTCACATGTCCAGTGCCAAGTACGTCTGACTGTTTTGTCTCAGATTGTCTCTATTTTTCTTTCTCTCTCACGTACACACATACCCTCTTTAATTACTAACAGAAAACAGTGCATTCTGCACACTTCACATCTGTTCAAGCCTTAATTAATCCAACTCTCACGTAGTCTCCATAGCAACGATGCTTAACAGGCTCAGATTCCACATTAGAAAACCTTCCTCTAAGTGAGTGACTCAAAATACGGCCATTACAAAAATATGTTTACATTAATTCTGTGTCAGATACAATGAGAACTTTGCACGCAGGGAGTTTGCATGGAAAGATCAAGTTGTACGATCCCATTCCGCATCATCATAGTAAAAACAACTGCCCCAGACTAGGAACAGAAGTTAACATTAATTTTCCAAGCTATTGAAAAAAGAAAAAAGAATCCCATTACTACCTTTATGTTACTAGCAATTCCAATGCTACAGAAGATTAATGAGCACAGTTGCCTTGATGGAGCACACAGTTACTGTTTGTAGGGCAGCAAGAAGAAATGGAAGTGTTTAAAAACCTTTTCAGGAGGCGTGTTTCCTGAGCTATGGCTCTACAGACCTCAATTAAAAGCCTATTGTCCTTTGCTGGCACCTGCCAGCATCTTACCCAAATCAGAGCTTGTTAGCAGCAGAGAGGTGGACCAAGGCTTTCTAAGGAGGCTGTGAAGCTGCCGAGGGAAATGTCAAGCACACTTCTAAGAGCCTGTTTTAGCTCTGTGGCCTGTGCAGATGCTGTCGTTGTTGCTGGCTATGTTTGTGTTTATATTTGAAGCTGTTATGTTAGAGATTGTAAAAATAAGCACTGGCAACTATGCAGAAAACCTGCTCAGATATTATACAAGGTGTAGGGGGCTGGGGCAAGTAGTGGTAAAGAGAGCATGAAAAAATGAAGCCAGGCATTTACCCCCAAATGGCATTTCAGCCCATATTGGCTTCCATCGTTAAATGTTTAACTTGGGTTGCTAACAAGAAGTAAGCCATTCATCAGAGTTCTAGCTGCTTTCTCCCTCACTGTTTCCTTCTATGAATAGGCAAACAACCCAAAACCGGCTCAGGAGAGAAAGAAAAGAACTCAGACAAACTCTTGAGTAAGTAAAAATATGTGTCAAGAGACAAATCAGATCTCATTTATGAAATAAAATGGAGACAATTAAGCTTCTGAACAAGAAGAGAACTTTTTCAAATTTCCCTAGGGACTGAAATTTTGTGGTTCAGGAGACAGTTTAACCCTGGATTGCCTGGGGACAGAACCAAGTTAAATTTATTGCCAGACCTATGCATAAAAGAGGGGAAGGTGGAAATTGGGGCTCTTGCAGAAATAAGGAACAGTTCTGTAATGTAACTATAGAATCTAGAGAAATTAGCAAAGAAAATGTAATTCTATGTTCTTACTGAGTTCATTCTTTCTCCTTGGGCAATTGTTATGAGACCCATAGCTGCTGATAGTATCTAAAACCTTTGACTGTCTGCCTTTCAAAGAGTTTTATTGGTACACAGACAACTAGAATTCAATTAATGGCATGTTGAAGTTTCTCAGCCACGAAGCTTCCACAGAACCACTGAACCATGATCCCTTGTTACTTCACCCAAAACGATGTTCAGTCATTAACTTGAACTGACTGCTTTGAACTCACCAGCCAGAGGCAAACAAATGTAATGGATCAGGGTTCTAGTTCCAGTTCTGTCAACTCTTTGATCTCTGATTTCCAAAGACTCTTGTTCACCCTCTCAACGAATAAGTAGCATGAAGCTCTTACTCTGAGCACAGCATCCTGACAGGCTTTGATCTTCGACATCTCTCGGCACAGGAAAATGAGCTGGACAAAACTGAAGTTGTGATGCCCCAGCTACTTCGCCTCTTGAGCATGCCCAAGCCTGCCTTCTTTCTACCCCATCCCCAGCATATAACAACTGCTGTCATTTTTAGAGTGCTGACTGTATGCCATTTATTGCACTGGGCTTCTTCAAGTAGTTCACAACAGCCCTGCAAGACATGGCTAATATTACTATTATTCTCATTTCATAGGTAAGCAAACTTAGCTCAGAAGCAAGGTTGCAGGATTGTACAGCCCCACGAGGTTCCACTCACATTGGAATCTACGAGCATGTGTGCTCTGGAGCATGAATAGTGCCCCCTGGTGGTACGCAACCCTGTGGCCCTGAGAGAGATCCAGTAGGTAGGGCCAAGTCTGTTTGACTTTTCCGTATTTTTTAACTGCCTCTCTCACACGGATGGAGGGACATCTGTGCATGAGAGGCAGTCTGGAAAGAAAAGAGCAAACTCTGTATGTCAATCAAGATAATTCTGGAAACTTCCATGTGTTCCCCCTCCTTTTATTTTCCATTCTCCACACAGCCCTAGGTGATATTAAAACAGGGAGCTATGTGCAGCATCAGGGTTGGGTAAAAAATAAAGCAGAAGAGCAACATAAGCCTGTCTCTTTTTTCTCCACTTATAATCTTGCCTTGTGGGTTATCATACAAGCCATCAATCTACCCCACAGGCATCCTCCTGGTCCACTCTGTTCTAATAAACATCTTCAGGTAATCCCAGGGCCCCTTTTACTCTTAGTTTCTTGTGCCTTGGGATCAAACAGGAAGATACCCAATTGCCCATTTGACCAGAACCTACATTGCTTTATGATAGAGGTGGATGTGGAAAGATGAGGGGATGAGGGAACGTTTGGTTACAATTTAAGAGTATAGTATCCCAGGGAAAAGTCCACTATTGCTCCATAGCCTGGAGCGTGATCAGTTACCAAGGAGGGCAGGGGTGAACTTCCGTGTTCCCCCACTTGTTATATAAGAGTGCCTGAAAGAGGCAGAGACAGATGGACATTCTCATTGGACACCTTAATCTAGAGGGGGAAGAAGTCATCCTAGGTATCTCCGAATGTATGCCGCAGTGTCTGTCGTGGCTTTTGTTTCAAACCTCCAGACTTTGGCTCAGGTTTCCCTCTGTGTTCGTCCACTTTCTGTTACTACAACTGAATATCTGAGACTGGGTAATTTATGTGAAAATATTCCAGTCTTACAGTTCTAGAGGCTGGGAAGTCCAAGAGCATGGTGTCGGCATCTGATGAAGACCTTCTTGCTTCGTCATAACATGGCAGAATGTGTCATATGGCAAGAAGGCAAGAGCATGCATGTCAGTTCAGGTCTCTCTTCCTCTTCTTAGAAAATCCCATCATGGGGGTCTCACTCTGATGACCTTATCTTATCCTAATTACCTCCCAAAGACCTCACATTAAGTTTCCAATAAATAAAATCTGAGGACACATTCAAACCATAGCATTTTTCTTGTTTAGAATGTCTTTCCCTACTTTCACTCTCTATCCGTCAAGCCTCAAGCATCTTCTTTAAAACAACTCCCACCATTCCACATATTACTAGCCCCCAGTGTGCTCTTCCTATGAGCCCTTTAGCAACCTGTACTTCTCTATATCATTTTTTGCACCTCTCTACTTTAGGATCATCTATTCATATGTTAGTCTTCTCCAAAAGCTTGCATGCTTACTCATCTTTATTTTGTCCCAAACAAATTGCTTGGCCTTTAGCAGACTATCAATAAATGTCTACTGAATACATGAGTTAAGAGGCGATTTAGAAATGCAAATAAGTTGAAAGCTAACTTTCAACTTACCTAACTTTCCCCAGTCTTACGTCTAGCAATCTTCAGACATTTGAATTTTCTATTCACTTTTTCTGGCTATGCAGAAGCAATCTGCCTAAACACTGGGACTAGGCTGAACAATTATTAACAGATTTTTTTGTTTTGTTTTGAGATGGAGTCTTACTCTATCGCCCAGGCTGGAGTGCAGTGGCAAGATCTCAGCTCACTGCAACCTCCTCCCGCCCGGGTTCAAACGATTCTCCTGCCTCAGCCTCTCAAGTAGCTGGGATTACAGTCGCATGCCACCACGCCAGGCTAATTTTTTGTTTTTGTTTTTGTTAGTAGAGATGAGGTTTCACCATGTTGCCCAGTCTAATCTCAAACTCCTGAGCTCAGGCAATCAGCCCGCCTCAGCCTCCCAAAGTGCTAGGATTACAGGCATGAGCCACTGCGCCCAGCCTATTAACAGATTTTTAAAAATAATATAATAAAGGCAAGCATATATTGAGTGATTACTATGCCCTAAGTTCTATTCTAAGCATATTGCATATATTAGTCATTTAATTCTTGCAACAATTCCATAAGGTAGTCATCCCTGTTTTATAAATAAGAAAATGAGAACAGAGACAGGTGAAGTAACATGCCAAGGACATACAACGAGTCAGTGGCAGATGTGGTTCCAGAATCCATACTTTCAATTCTTATGCTCTGCTGCCTCTCAATGAGAGAGATAAAGAGGACTGGACATCAACAGTCTCAGGTGGGTTCTCAGTTTGAAAGGTGGTCCTAGGTCACAGGAAGAAATACATATTCCTCTCTACTTCTTTGTCACTCCATGATTTAATTATCCTCACGTTCTTCACCTTACATAACACACACACAGCAAGTCCTCTGCTGAAAGGGCTATTACCATTTTCTGAATGAACAGGGCTTCAACTGTGAGTGGGTGGGGAAGTGTTGCACGATTCCAGGAATGATATAGTCCTGATGAAATGCAGAGTAGCTTGGACTCTAAATGAAATGGTGAATTAATTCACGCAGCCTGGAAGGGACAGAGCAAAAACATTGCTTTTCTTTCTAGGACAAATCTCTAAAGGATTGAAGACTTCCTTTAACCTCTTATCTTGGTGAGAAAAATAGGTCCTTTTGGGAAAATTCACTTATGATCCTGGAAAATAGGATGGTCACCTTTTAGGATTAGTAAATTTGTGCTAGAGTCACTCGGTGACTCTGTCTTGAGACCTTCGTCTGTTTGGGTTACTATAACAAACTAGGATTTTAGGGCTACATAAACTAGGTGGATTACACACAACAGAAACTTTTTTCTCACAGTTTGAAGGCTGGAAAGTCCAGGGTCAAGGCACCAGCAGGTTCAATGTCTAGTGAGGGCCCATTTCCTGGTTCATAGAAGGTGTCTTCTTGCTGCATTCTCCACATGGTGAAGGGGCAAGAGAGCTCTCTAGCTGCTTTTATAAGGGCACTAATCCCATTTGTGAGGGCCCCATCCTTATGATCTAGTCATGCCCTAAAGGCCCACCTCCTAATATCAATGCATTGGTGATTAGGTTTTCAACATATAAATCTAGGGGGACACAAATATTCAGACCATAGTAGGATCTGAGCTCATTCCATAATGGGGACACAGGAAAAAGGAAGAACTTACCTAAAGGAGAAAGGTTTGAAATGTAGTTGTATGCCATTCAAAAGTCCTGATATTAAATAAGAGAATTGCCCAAAGGAACCTATGAATATAGGTACTTAAAAAATGCTCAGGCTTCCCCAGAGGAACTGCATGCAGACCTATTTTGCAGGTCTTGAAAATCCACTGAGCTCACACATTTTTAAAGAAAGAGCCCCATGAGGATTTTGAACATCTTAACATATTTCCACTATTTCTATATATAATGTCCTGAAGAAAGGAAAGATATTTATAGTTACTGGAGAAAGGATTTAGATGGAAATATCTATATACTTTTCATTAAGGAGATAAAGGATTCTGGACTAGGAAGAAAGAGGAAAGACAGATCTTTCTAGACATCTTTGGGAATGGGAGATGCATGTTGTAATTGAAGAGTTCAGCTTAGAGGTGAAGTGACTGAATAGAAGTTTAATAAGTTATATCCACTCTGTGAAAAGATCAGTCACTGAATTTTTTAATGTAATTGTGACAAAAATAGCCAGAAGCAGCAGACGTCAGAAAAAGATTGCCCCCAAAAGGGGCTTCTTTTAAAAATTAGGATTTTACTTGCCTAAGTAAAACAACAACGTAGATATCCAACTTAACAACTTTAAGTAGGGGGAAAGACTATTGGGATCGGTTTTGTTGGTTTTTTCCTTTTTTTTTCTTTTCTGTTCCTATCACATCTCACTCCTAGTAAGCGCTGCATTTCTGAATGAATCTCATAGTCTTCCTTTATTTTCACTTTTCATGAGGGGGAGATTGTATGTTGTGTGTTACCATGGTCCTACACATAATGTTAAACTTACAAAGTAAAATGAGGTAAAAGATATTTATTGACACCAAAATACACAAGTATATCTGAACAAGATGAAAATATCTTCTGGTTTCTCACACAGAGAGCCATACTACACGGAAGGCAGGATATACCAGTTTTCCTTTGTGGAATAGTGTATCCAGGCAGCCAACTTCATGAGGAGTGGACAGTTTTGCCCTTAAAAAACTGCAGGGGAAGGGTTCTTTCCAGGGAGTGGTAGTTGGTGCTCCAGGTGTCTGGCAGGAACAGGCCAGCTGATAGAAGTGAGTGCTCTAACCAAGTTCACTATTTACACCAAAATGACTTGCTGGGGGCTCTGAGCCTCCGGGCCTTGTTAAAAGATGATGCTGAACTGGGTCTTGAAACCCCACCAGCCTTAGGCTTAGGTCCTAAGCAAGTCCGGACTGTATCCCTGGCTCAGTGACTGACCAATCACAACAGGTGCCCACTCGAATAGCAACTGTAACAGATCACCACTTTTAATGTTCCCAGAAGAAATGAGCACATAAAAACTAGCTGAGAAAAGCCTTTTCCTGCATCCTCCTCCGCCTATGTGGGCAATGAGGCAACTGCCCTGACTGTGAAAGTTCACCTCTTGTGAATATCACTCTAAATCCAAATTGCTTCATTGAGATCTTAAAAGGAATCTTGAAATCCAGATGATTGGGTAGAAGATTTGACATGGAATTTTACCCTAGAGTCAAAACAACTTTTAAAATATTTCTGCTTATTCAAGTTAGTTTCTCCTCCAGAAATCTGAAATTAGATGTGAAAAGTTAAAGATTATACAAACAGGGCTGCTTTCAATAATTTAATTAGACTCATGCCAAAAAGTGAACTTGCAGGAAATATTAAATATTACCCTTAAAGTAATTTGGACACAGACGATCACACATACATAAGGAGTGGGAAAAAAAAGTTTCTCCCAAAAGTGCCAGTGTTTTGTTTTGTTTGGAAAAATGACAACACAATTAGAGGTAAACAATATTTTCTTTGGCTCCATCTCCAGTTTCCCCATCTTGTCTGGTCATTGTCCTTGTCTGTAGATTTAGCTTTGCTTCTGTTATAAACACCTGCAGCTGAGGGCTGTGTGAATTTGAATCGTGGGGGGTTGCGGACTCGGTCTGGGAGGTGTCCAAATCTGCAAAAAGAGACAGCACAGGTTACAGGAGTCCGCCTGAGATGTACAAGGCAGAGGTCTCGGAGTCAGAGTTCTCTAAGATTAGGAAATGCAGTGCCCATATAATCAGCCACAGAGAATGGCCAAGCCCAAGGAGAAAGAAACATAATCGGTATCAAATCATTTCATCAATATCATTAAGATGCGTTCGATTGTGTGCACAAACGTCTCCTGTGACTAAATACGGGTTACCACTCATGGGATCTTAAACCACTGCTACTGCTGAAAAAGGGGTGCCCATTTGTTTTTAAAAATGGGTGAAGATCAGGGAAATACAGTACATACTCCAGGTACGTGTAAATCAACTATATTTGCTTCTGCAGAGCACCTTCCTTCAGAATATCTGTAAGTCAAGAATTGACTTCAAGGCTCAAATAATGTATTTGGCACTTTACCGATGTGGGCAAGGGTGGGGGGAGAAGTGAAAGAATCAAGGAGACCCTCCAGCCTCACCTTTAAGCTGTTAATAACAAATCTGTTAATACTACACAAAGTACTTAGCAAGAGCAGCCAGGTTCCTAGGGAAAATCAAGCCGATGTCAGCTCTGACTGGGTTTGATGTTTTCTGGTTGCCTAGCAACAGCAGAACACTGTATTCTCCCTTTTTCTGGTGAAATCCTCTAATATAATGGTTTCAAGGAGAGACAAAAGGGAGGCTTGATTTGAAGAAGACACTTGCTGCAAACCATTTTCCCTGCACTTGTTCCACTGACCACTCTCTCTCAGGCTCGGCCATACGGCAAAATTACAAATAACCAGCCTGTCTTGGAGCAAAAACTTGAGTAGGAAAGGAAGTCCAGGTGGGAACGGAGGGCAAATAGCTCTGCGGCCCACCTGCTCTTTTTTCAGTCATTGAGAAGAGGCCACATACACACCTACTATGGACTTATAAAAATTTAAATTAAAAAAAAATTTTAAAGAATATAAAGAAAAACAAAGAGGCCATTATAACCCTCGCCACATTTTCTTCAAAGCCTCTATGATTTAGATGGATATACACACCTGCAAACATTCTTATGACACAAATGCTTGTGGCCTTTGCCCTCCTGACAAGGATCTTTGGTTGCTAGAGAAGGTAGTAAGCAAGGCTTGGCAGGAATGAAAGGAAACTGTCCCCACAAGGATCCATCTTTGGGGACATGGTGGCTTTGACACAACTAATTTCATCCCGTCTTCCAATAGGAGGTGAGTCAATGCAGGAGGAGCAGCCAGGGCCACAGGAGCAGACAAAGTTTCCTGGAGGAGCTGCACCAAGGCTGGACTGTGTCTCTAAAGTAAAGGAGGACCCTCGGGACAGAGGAGAGGAGGGAGAGAGGTAGGGAGGCATGAGAGTGAGGCTGCAACCACGGCTCTGCTCAAAGGCTTAGCCCATCCCTGACCCTGTAGATACCAATAGCTACAAAGCTTGATTCTACTGCCCCTGATTCTAAATGCTGTACCTCAAATACCAGGAACCCACTAACAAGTGAAACCGTAACTATGCAAGATGCCTCTAACCGCCACCATTTACAGAGGGCTTTCTCTGGGCACAAGAAGTGTCCCAGGTCTTTTACATTTGTCATCTCTCTCTCAGCCTAAAAATGCTAAAACCCACAATTTACAGGCTGGGAAACCGAGGCTCAGGCTAGTGAGATTCTACTTCACATGATGCAGCTAGGAAGTGATCCAGATCTGAGCTCAGAGGTTGGCTGCCACGTCATGACGTCTTGCTCAAATGATCAAGACCCTAGTGCTTCTCATTTCTCTTTGTGCTGAAAATGGCTTGGCCATCTTTTCTGAATTAAGAGATCCTCAATGTTTAATATTTTCCCTCCCTTAAATACTACATTTTGAAGAGTCACTTGCAAAAAAAAAAGAAGAAGAAGAAAGCAAAGGCAAAACAAACAAACAAAAAAACACAGGCATATTGAGCTTTTCAAAACTGACACACCAATTGTTATAGAACTAGGAACCTCCCTTAATCGAGCAAACAAAAATATTCCCAGGCAAAGATTTCCTTGTGAGGGCAACATTACAAATCAACCTGGAATGCTCTGAATCCTATTTTACCACATTGGGAGCCAAAGCATGCCTGTGGTCACAACACACAATCACACTTCCAATTCCTTTTCCCAGCCATCAACTGAAGCCATTTCACCTCTAAATACAAATATGCACAGTTAAATTGCTGCTGTTTAATTTTATATAACTTCAAAAAAACACCCCCAAATTTCCATCCAGCAGACTGAACAGGCGACCTAAGCCACCTAAGCTTCCTTGCCAACAGAAGGGTCAGCCAGGGCACAAAAATTACTACTTTGAGGATGAAAAACCATCCAGTGAAAGAGGCAGCTGGGAAGTGATCGCGGACACATCTGACAACGCCAGACACACTGGTTGGCCTTAACTTACGTAGGTCTCCTTCATCTGGAGTGTGAAACATGGAGCAAAAAATTCAAAACACTGATATTTTGAGGTACCTGGAAAGTCCCCTTAATGGCTTCAAGAGAAGACGTGTTTAAAAACAGCCAAAGAATTGAATGCATATTAGAAATAATTCTTTTATCTTAAGTTACATTGCATGCTCTAGTTCAGGAAGACTGAGCACCAAGAATGAATAGGGATGGGGATGGCGAGTTTTGTGTGTGTGTGTATGTGTGAGTGTGTGTGTGCGTGTGTGTGAGTGTATGTTTGTATGTGTGAGTGTGTGCATGTGTGTGTGTGTGCGTGTATGTGTGAGTTTGTGTGTGTGTGTGTGTGTGTGGAGTGTAGAGGTTTAGTCAGAACTTTCTCAAATAAGAATAAAAATACAGAAGAAACACATTTCTAGGTGAGAGCTTGTTGTGCCCTAGGGGTGAACGGCCCATGTTGTAATTCCAGATGTATTACTGGATGTGGTTGTGGTTGTATGTCACCTGGACGGGAACTCAATTTCCTTCTCCGTGTTCCTTCTTGGTTTTTACCTGAACTATGTAGGCAAGGTCAGACAGTCTGTCTTTGAAATTAGAAACCGTTGGGTGATTTCTGATTTTGTTACTCCATTTCAACTCTGAAGGAACCAGCACAGCAATTGCGTATTTCTCAAGGCCAGCCACCTTTGTCCACACTTTTTACCCTAGAGAGCATGATCATCATATAGAACCCTAAACTGAAAAAACATTTGTTAATATTAAACCTCCCTGACTCAGAAAGCAGAATTCTTGCTATGTAAAATTAATCATCCAGTTTCATTTGTGATCGAATTGCCTGTAAATCAGTGGACATAAAAATGTAATAACTTATTTCTAATAAGCAAGGCATAGTTATACAATCAAAATTTTGTCAAATAAAAACCAAATACTATTATAATGAAACAAAAATTCAAATTACAAAAAAAAAAAAAACTCAGCCAAGTATCTCAACACAATTTTGCCTCTTGATATAAAAGAAATAATTTGATGCCTATCATTATCTCTGGAAAGTAAACAGAGTGAGCATTATTAACCTTTAGAGCAAATAAGCTAAAACACATAAAAGCCCCAAAGCCTGACTAAACCAAGTAGAAAAGTGCAATCTTGGTTGAGGGTTTTTTCTGCTACATAACTGAGCTTTGGTTCACAAACTAAAATTTCAGCCTCTGCAGGAAATTTAGACCTCCTCACATTATGGGGACATCTGTGGGGGGTCTAAGTCTCCTAACATGGTTTCAAATAATTACGGGTATCCACATTTATGGCTGGCAGCATTATTTTTCCTTGTGGGTATGTGGGGCAGGAAATACTGAGACTGCCAAGAGACAGGCCTGCAGACAGCAACGATATCCAGAGAAAGTTCCCTAAATCTCCCAATATTTAGCCCTTAGGTACAACCTGCTGGTTGACACTCGCATTTATCATTTTCACACTTTTCTCTGTTTACCCAATATTGACATTCCTAACAGTGAAGAGAAATCAGCCTTCCCCTCCATCGGCTTACCATTATCATCATTCTTTTGAGCCAACTGACTAATTGGCTATTTTCAAGACCAGGCTATAAACTCAGTGCATAAAATGCAACTATGTGTCATATTTAAAATGAACAAAGTGGCTGCACATAGAAGTTCACACCTGTAATCTCAGCACTTTGGGGAGCCAAGGCAGGAGGATCACTTCAGGCCAGGAGTTTGAGACCTGCCTGGGCAACATAGTGAGACCCTGTTTCTACAAAAAAATAAAAGTAGAAATAATAAAATGAACAAAGTCCCTCCTAAACTGTGAAGTGAATAAAATATTTTAAATCACAGGGTAAAATGTAATCTTAGGTAAGTCATTGTCCTTCTCTAGGCTTCAGTTCATGAAGGATTGCACTGAAATGATCATTAAGGCCTCTCACACTTCTTATGTGTGAAATTTTACGTTTGTATTTGGGCTCAGTGATTCACCAAATAATATTCTGGAGGTACACACACAAAAAAAGAATGCATTTTTCAATGGCTTTATACTTGAGAAACACAACCAAATTCATTACCTGAAGTCGCATTTCAAAGTCATGTTTTTAAAGTAATTGCCACTTGTCCCAGCACTATACCGTCAGTCTTCCTAAGAACATATGTTTAAAGTGAGCCGACACACAATTCTCAAAAATAGTATTTGCAAAGTTAACTAATGAGTAGATGATATTGTCCATAATCAAAATCCACACTTGACCTTCCCTCTTATGAACAGCAAACTTAAGAGTAGTTTGTCATGAAGAACAGATCTGTGACAAGTAGAGAAGGGTTGTCTTACGGTTTAAAAATATTTAGTTAATGTAGCCTTTACCTTTTTCTGAATTTTTTGCTGAGAAAAGCATCAGGATCGTGATTTGTTAAATGAAAGTTTTATATAAATCTAAATGTATCACTATCACTTTCATCATAAACATCTACTGTCAAGGTCTGAATTTAGCTCACCAGTGCACCCCATGGCCAGGCACCCAGAAGCTGAGGGCTGCACAAAGTGTGTTTAGTCTTTCGTTGAGAGCACTGATGACACACTGTTCAGTTCTCTCCCTGTCTTATCCCATCCATCCTCAACAAAGGTCACAAAAAAGAACTTTGGGTCTTCTGAGTCTTGGCTCTATTCTTGTTTATTTTAAACATGTGCCTGACTTGTACTGCTTACGACTATATCCCCTGTGCATGTTCCTAAATCCAAAATTCACGCTTTCCCAGAATAACTCCACTTCAAAAAAAAAAAAAAGTTTTATCATTAATGCTCCAACTCTGCAAAATAAGTTGTATTCCCTATTTAGTGGTTGATTCATATTTACCCTCTGAAACATTTAAAAAATCGTTTCCTGATGGCATTACTGGCAATCCCTATTTTTTCTCAGGAGCATTAATGCACATTTTTTCTTCTAATGGAAAACATTTATCATACAAAACTCGAGGTATCTTCAGAGCAAAGAAAAACTGGTCTCTGTCCCTAATTTTGTGCAACTCAATTTTCCATAATGAGCCATAAATAGGATGGGAGCCTCTGGCATGAAAACCAGTCTGGAGTTGATATCTGAAGCAAACACTCTAAATTAGTATTATTCCCTTTTCTTTTCTTCATATACCAATACTGCACCTGAAATAAAACAACTGATGTGTGCTCTGGGGTGGGCGTGTGTTTGTGTATGTATGTGATACGTATAATACATGTATAAATGTGTAATTAAGTCAGCAAATTGTGTTACAATTTTTTAAGTGGTGATTGTGAGAGTTGAACTTTAATCAGTACTTAACGTATTTGGAATAGTCAATATGGGCTATGTAAGTAATGCTGAGAAGAAACAGAAATAAAAGCAATCGATACAATGAAGATGAGATTATATTAATAGGAGATATTATATGGTACAGCAGTCCTCTCTGCTGTCTGAACTTTGATTCACTCAGGCTCTTTCCTTCCCCCAAGAAGGCTACTGTTAGGGAGCCATGACCTTCACATCACAAGCCCCCAGCAGGAGTATGGGGCAGATAATCCTACTTTTCTGTCTTCCTTGGGATGCATTTCAAAGTATGTTTCTCTAAACAGGATGCCAATAGGTATTGATGATAAAAGAATGCAGTGGTCAAATAAATTAATGAAATTCTGGGTAAATCAAGTTTGTTAACAGATCCCTCAGAACTTTAATAGGCTCATGTGTATTATAAATCTCTCAGAGCAAAAAGCAGTATGCAGCATCCCCCAAACTCAGAGAGCTTTTTCTCACAGCGTACCCTACAGCACTGTGTTCCATGTAACCTAGTCGGAGAATAGTGCATTCAAGAATTAGAAGCCTATTAAAGATTAAGAAAGAGAAAATAAATGGTCAAGATGCCAGAGCAAATCAGGAGTGAGAAGCTGGAAATAGGTGAGCTTTTCCAAATTCAGAATCTTGTAAATTCTATATGTAACATCTATATTAGACCCAAGCAGTAATCATCAATGGCTACTAAAATCATTAGGAAAAAAGCTGATGTGAAACTTTCTAACAGACAGATCAAGCTGACAACATCTGAACCCAAGGATCAATGTTAATATCACAAAAAGAGAAACAGTCATTGTGTGCCAGGTGATGAGATGCAATTTACAACACCATCTATGTATATTTTTTCATGTCAAAAAATAAAGCCTGCATCTAATCAAATTTGTATTCCCAGCTACCAATTTACAGGAAATATAGATCCAGAAGAATATTTCAAATGACACAATAGGAATGCAATCAGAAAAATCCAGGATGTGGGGAATATTTCAGGAAAAAAAAAAAATTAGCTGGTCTTTTCCACAAAAAAAAACCAATACGGCCCTTATGACTCAAGAAGCATTTAATACAATAAAAATAAAAAAAAACCCAACCCAGTCTTCTTAACAATTGTACATTTTTTAAAAGGAGACAAGAGAACTTTAGATTAAAAGAGACTTAAGAGACATACCAACCAAATGCAATATTGAAATTATTTGGATTCCAATTCAAACAAACTGAGGAGAAAAAAATCTTTATGAGACAATCCAGAGAAATCCGTATTTGAGAGCATGATTTTAACAACTGTTAATTTTTTTAAGATGTGATGATGACATTGTGGTTATGTTACAGGGGGGAAAAGTCCTTATTTAGAGAAAGGCATTGAAGTATTTCTGGATAAAATGATAGGATGTCCCGGATTTGCTTTAAAATAGCCCAATGTGAGAAAGAGAGAAAAAGCACTCAACTAAGATTGGGTTCACTAAACACTTCTCTCTACTTTTGTATAGGTTTGAAAATTTCCATGATAACTTTTAAAAAGCCTACAGGCTTCCATATATTTTGACTGCAATATTATAAAGGGTTCTGTTATTCCAACAGTCTAGGTTCTACATATCTAATATAAATGGAACACTGGGACAATAAATTAGAAGCCTCCTCTGGATGCCAAGTATGGTCGCAACTGTATGACAAGTCACTGGCTAGGGCATGTATGGGTTTATATCTATTTAGAAAGATACACAAATTGTGTGAACCTACACTATAAAATGGATATGGTTCATTTGAGTTTATACCTATCCACTAAAAACAAAAAGATAGATTCGGGTATGGTCTTTTCTCTTGCCTAGAAAATCTAATAACATCTCCTACGTAAAATGGAATTCAGGAAATATTTCATCTTATAGCCTTGGTGTATCTGTCCCTAGAAATGAGTTGATAAGGTTTTCTTGGAATTTGGATTTCTATTCTCTAGTTTTTAAAATTTGAGTTCATTTTAAGCTTAAAAAGTCATGTTTAAGAAATAGGAAATAAAAGTAGTATAACTAGTCTAAAACTATCAAAGTAAATTTCAGGTCATAATCATAGTAGGTTTCAACGTATATTGCCAAATGAATAAATGAATTAGTGAATGCTTAATTTGAAAATTCTGATATAATTAGAGTCCTGGCAAATCACTAATTTGGAATTCTTATGTTTAGAAAGGATATTAAAATTTCATTTAGTCTAATCCTGGTCTTCTTAGCAGAAACAAACTGAAAATCTAGTCAAGATAGGATTTCATTGCAGGGCTTCTCCTGTCCAGCCACGAGCGTTATTTGACCTTGGGTAATAACTTTATCTAGAACTTCTATTTCCTTATGTGTAAACTTAGGCACTGGAACCTAGATAGCAGTCAGCCCTCAACTTTTTCCCACTGTGATACTCAGGATGACATTCACTCCCATAGATTTAACCAAATTATAGGCTGTATCACAGAGGAAACAGGCTATAAACTATTAGTAATTCCTAGGCTAAAGCAGTCCCTTCAAGCTCTTCACTCCATGAAAAAGTATGTCAGAATAAAGTGAGGGAGAGAACTGTTATCATGAGGACAAACTAGAATTTTCTCTAATTTATAATGATACATATTACACTTTAGGAGTTCACAAACTTTAGTCATTTCCCTATTATTTCTAACGTAGTACTTGGGCCATTTCTCATTACTGATAAAAAATAGATGAAGGTATGCATATTCTTGAACTGAAAGATTTCAAGTTTCTTAGAACACTAACCTTTTACGTTTTTATCACCAAAAAGCTTCCACATTTACATTGTTTTTAAGGCATTTCGAGGTGATCTATATACGTAAACAGCCAGGCTGTGGAAAACCTTTAAATTTACAAAAACAACATAACATATAGAGTATTTATTAAATGCCAGGCATTGTTCTACGTATTTTGCACACATCTCTTATTTAATTCAATCCCATGCCAATCCAAAATGACAGGCAAACTATGAAACAGGAAAGCAGGAGTCTAAAATAAACACAGAGACAAATCTAACTTGGAGAAAATCACACAACTCAGGAACACAGAAAGCTGAAGAAAACTTCCAAAAGCCATAGTTAGTATCTTCAAAAAACTATTTAAGAGACATTTCAGCTACAAAACAAGATTCCATAAAATAGGACCTGTAACAGAACAGGAAAAATATCTTGAATATTTTTAGTATGCTAGCTAATATTTTTTAAACAACTAGTGGAATAGCAGGAGTTAAAGAACAACAAAAGAAATCTCACAGAAAATAGAACAAAAATGTGAAGAAATGTAAATAGGAGAAAAATAAAACAGAAAAATCAGAGGACCCAGAAGGTCCAATTTCCAACCAGCAACAGTTATAGTAAGAAAAAACTGAAGAGAAGCAAGTATTTTTTTTTTTTTAAAGAATATCTCCTGGAACTGAGGGAAATGTGTCTCTCAAGTGAAAGAGCCTAATAAATAACCAGTAAAAATGATTTTAACAAAAGGCCACACTGAAGCATGTTATAAAATTCAGATGAGGGGGACAAAAAAGACAATTTTAAAATTATCCAGAAAGTAAGAACAGGTTACAAGCAAAGAATCCAAAATCGGAAAGGCATCAGACTTAGTAGCAACGCTGGAAAGTGAGAATCAAATCCTTCAACATGCTGGAGGAAAATGGTTTTGTTTTCTAGAATTCTAAGCCCAGATAAATTATTTAAAAAACAAATGTCAGAGTAGCAAAAATAAAATGAGAAGGACATTTCAGGTAATCTGGAAAAAATTTCCTTTTATTAGACCTTTTCTTAGGGAGGTCCTGGAGATATGTCCAACCCAATAAAAGAAAATACCATAAAGGGGGCAGCATGAGACTGAGGGTACAGAGGATTCAACACTGGAGAGAGAAGGGACGGCCCTGGGTGACCACATGGAGCAGGCCTGGAGAGCAACAAGTCTGTAGTGGAACAGAAGCATGGAGGACCCTAAAGGCAAAATTTCCAGGAAAGAAAATGAAGTGGATAGGTGTTGGCTGTATTGAGTGTGTTTAAAATAATACTGATAAGTTATTGAGAGAGGCACAGGAGCTTTGGAGGAAAACTTAGCAAGGAATAAGGAAAAAAAGTATGCAAATAAAAAACAAGGCAGATGGTTAGTCTCAGCAGGATGGAACAGCATAGTCGATAACATTTTGAGTAGTTTCCGCAGTTGTAGTTGACTTTTCTTCACCTAGAAAGAGCTCGGTTCTCACCAATGTCCTTTTCTAATCTGAAAGTGTTCACATGTCATTGTAAACATGATTTCTCTGAAAACTATTTCTCCAAGTACAAAATATATTAAAGCTATTCCAAAAGAATTAACTTGTCTGTATAATTAAGAGTGGACACATTTGAAGCTCCAAAATCTGCTTTGAATCAGAAAAAAACGTTTATGAATGGGAAATTCATAGAAGGGGGAATCTAAACATCCAATAAAAATGGAATGATGTTAAATCTCATTGGTAATCAGAGAAGTATGAAAGAATAAGTTACCATTTCATACCCAGCATGTGGGCAAATTTTAGAAAGCTAACAATGCTACATGCTGGGTAGGATCTGGAGGAACTGGAGTTCTCATATCTTGCTGATGATAGTCACACTGTGCAGCAACTTTGGAACAAAATCAGTCATCCCTGGCAATAGTGAAGACATCGTCACCACTTCTAGGTGTTTATAGTTGAAATAAACTCTCATTCATGTGACTAAGAAGATGTGCATAAAAGGATGTTTACTGATCTTTACTTCTAATAGGCAAAAAGTGGTAAGATCACCTAAATGCTCCTTAGTAATAAATATGCTAGAATTTTTTTCATTAAAGAGACATAACATATAGCAGTTTAAAATGAGCAATTTGGGTCATATGTATGAATATGCATTCTGAGTGAAAAACACTAAGTTGCAGAACATACATACATATTGAAATGGCTATATAAGTGTTAAAAATTATGATTTTTGTTTTTATATATAAATATGTAGCAATATTTAAAAATGTAGCAATAGCATAAAAACATACTGTGGAAATCATATCCACCAATTTGAGGATATTTGTTAACTCCGAGTAGGAAAAAAAAGGGAAAAGATATGGGTAAGAGACTTTAGCAATATCTAACATTTCTTTAAAAAAGCAAAAAGGCAGCGATCTGAATACAGCAAAATAGAAATATTTGTTAATTGCATGTCTAATACCTATTTTCTACACTTTAAAAATTTTCACAATTAAAACCTTTATATTAAAAAATGTATTAAACTGCAACACACAATTGTGTGGTCTTTATTTGGATCCTGAGTCAAAAATAAACTTGAAAAAGTATACACACACACGACATTTGTGAAACAACTGCCAATCTAAACAGATGAGTATATGTTGATATTTCAGAATTATTAATTTTTTCCTAGGTGTGATGATTTTAAAAAGAGAGCCTTATCTTTTAGAGACATATACTGAAATGCTTATGGATGAATAAATGCTTTACACATGCTGATTAAGATCCGATTCAAAATAATACAGTGTGTACTGGGGTAGGAGACTAGATGAAACACAATTAGACATAAGTTCCTGATTTTTTGAAGTTGAGTGATGAGAACATGAGTGGTTATTCTAATTTTGTATGTGTTTAAAATTGTCCATAATACAATCAGATAGACAAGAAATATGTCAAATTCCATTTGTAAATAATCAAAACAAATTAAGATATTCAATCTTGGAGTTCCTGTTAAGAAGTAGGGACTTTTTATGAGTGTGCTGAATTAAATGATATATAGGTTATCAGCCTTAAGAATAGGGTAGTATTTTTACGACACTGAATTTCTCTTAAGAATCTACAGACCAGGACTTCTAAGTACCTTGGCAAAAAAAAAAAGCCGACTTTCTGGGGAACTGCCTGCCTCACAACCCTACCCATACTAAGAGTTATGCCTCTCATTTTGCTGAGAGAAGAAAAATCAAATTCATTTCTCTGCCAGCTGAGTAAGGCAGGAAATCAACCTAGGAATTTTAATGCTGCATTTACTTCTTACTGGTTCAGTAGAGGGAAAAACAGCTGTTAAAATTCTTAGGCATACAAGATACAATGTTTTTCTTTGAGCCAGAGAAGAAGGCAAGCAATTAAACCTAACACTCCCAAGCTAATTAGTTCTACCTGCTTCTTAATAATTATGTTATTACCAGACTTTTAAAAAAATTGGCAACCAATTCTTTTTAATTTTTTTATTTTGTTTGAGAAAGAATCAGACTCTGTTACCCAAGTTGGAGTGCAGTGGAGCGATCTCAGCTCACCACAACCTCTGCCCTCCACGTTCAGGGCATTCTCCTGCCTCAACCTCCTGAATAGCTGGGATTAAAGGCACCCACCACCACACCTGGCTAATTTTTGTATTTTTAGTAGAGACAGGATTTCACCACACTGGCCAGGCTCTTGGACTCCTGACCTCAAATGATCCGCCCGCCTCAACCTCCCAAAGCGCTGGGATTACTTCTAAGGTCTACAAATGAGTGTTTTTTCCTCTTTATCAACTAGAAAATTATGAGATGTCAAAGAACTTACAGGCCTATTCTGTTTCGAGAAATTGCTATTCACAGTATTCAGGACAACATAAAACTATTTTTTAAAATGAGAAACATTATTTTTGTAATTCTTACTTGTTTGAAATGAGATTTGCTAAAAAAACCCTGAAATATTTTTCCCAATGGCAGCCTCAGCCTTCTGTTTATGTCACTCATAAATGATTGTAATCTTAAAAGTACAACATAATATACAGTGTTTTGTTTAGTGCAGATATTAATACTCTTGGGTGTTCTTTTTACATTTAAGTTTGTTATAAGAATAAAGTTCCCTCTTCCATATTTCTAGAAATTAAACACTTTTAGGAATTACACAATTATAAAATTAGGCAGTTTGTGAAACAAGCAAAATTAGGATCTTTAAGTATAAAAACAGCAATCAAAAGAGAACACAAAGCCAGGTGCGATGGCTCATGCCTGTAGTCCCAGCTACTGAGGAGGCTGAGGCAGGAGGATTGCTTGAACCCAGAAGTCTCAGGCCAGCCTGGGAAACCTACTAAAACCCTGTTTCATGATAAACTGCTCTATTCCTTTACTCCTTGGAGCCATCTTTCCCTATGGGAGATGACTTTAAATTGTGTTGCGCATACAAATGACATATAGTAATAATCTAGCTTTTAATATCTGTGCTTCCTGACAGCATCTGACCTGTGACTAACACTGGATCCTAAGGAAAGCTTTTTTTTTTTAAGACTGTCTTGTTTTGTCACACAAACTGGGGTGCAGTGGTGTGACTATGGCTTACTGCAGCCTCCCGGGCTTATGTGATCCTCCTGCCTCAGCCCCCCGAGTAGCTAGGACTACAGGTGCCTCCACCATGCCTGGCTAATTTTTTGATTTTTTGTGGCGACAGGGGTCTCACTATGTTGCCTTTGTGGTCTTGAACTCCTGGGCTCAAGCAGTCCTCCCACCTCTACCTCCCAAAGTGTTGGGGTTATAGGCATGAGCCACTGTACCTGGCCAAGAAAGCTGTTCCTGTCAATTGTCCACCAGGTGACATGAATTCCCAAGTTTATACTATAGCTTCCTCTTAAGGAGCCATGGTATTTTCATGTAATTAACTCCTGTTTAGTGGAATCAGCCATGAAGAGCAAGGATCATGAAGAGTATCATCAGCTACTTAGTGGTCAGCAGCCCTAGCTCCTACCGGACTGCTGAGGGCCACTAAATTACGTGTGGCCCTACATATCCCTGAAGGGCCTATTACCTGACAGAGCAGGAAGACACAGACACAGACAAGTAGAATAAGGACAGGATATCCTGCTAAGTAGCTAATGAATATTGTCCACAGGTGGACACCATCTCAAAGACCCTTCAAAGAGAGCAAGCTTCCAGATGCAGTGGCCAAGGCAGGCTTTGGAGAGGAGAAAGCATACGAACTGAGCCTTGAAGGCTGCCCAGGGTGTGAACAGGAAGAGATGGCTGTGGCCACATGTGGGAGGCTTCCAGGTGGAGTCTGCAGTCAGTGCAAGGGGAGAGAATGCAAGATGTCACAAAGAAGGGAGAGTTGTTAACTTTGGCTGAAACATGGATGTGTGCAGGTAAACCAAAGGGTAGGGGGGGGTGAAAAAGAAGGTTTGGGAGGGTCTTGAATGGGAGGGTTGGGAGATGTAACTGCAGGAGGTGAGCTCAGCTACTACTGGTGGTCAGGACCCTTCTATGGCCTGTGTCAACTTGCACACCTGATTTCACCTGCATATACTGCCACCCTAAAATGACAGAGGCAAGTCCAAGAGCAGAGTAAGAAGGAGGCTGTATCTCTCTTGTTTTTTGCCTGCCTATAATCAGCCCACATTTAGCCAATAAAATTTCCATCTCCTTGATGGACAAAGAACTCATGTTTTTTCAGTTAATAGTGGGGATCTCAGAATGAAAACTGACTTGAGCTTCTTATCCATTCATTCTTCAATAAACACTGAGTGTCTAGCTTGTGCCCTGGCCTGGGCTGGACACCAGGAAAATCATATTGAACAAAACCTGGTCTCGGCACCCTGGAGGTTTGTAGTCAGGACAATCAGTGTTTCACAGTGTAAAGCTGTTGCACAGTTTCTTGAAAGTAAAACAGATACCTATCCTAGTAGCATTCCTATTCCTAAGTATTAATCCAAAAGAAATAAAAACATAATTCACAAAAGCCTGTACAGGAATGTTCACAGCAGCTTTATTCAGACTGGCCAAAAATTAGAAATTAGCCAGATGTCCATCAACAAGGAAGGGATAAGTAAACTTTGGGATATTCATCGAGGAACGTAACACAAGAGAACCAACTATGGACTCATGCAACAACATGGTTGCCTCTCACAAATAATATGCTGAGTGAAAAAGCTGAACACCAAAAGGTACAGAGTGTTCCATTCCATTCCATTCTACAGTCAGTGAAATTCACCCATGGTGATGGATTGCAGGAGTCGCTGCTTTGAAGGGGAGGGGTTGACTGGAAAGGGGCATAAGGGAATTTTGTAGGTTGACAGAGTGCTCTGTGCCTTGATATTCTTCCCACAAAACTGACTAGACAGTAGACCATATCTGAGCATTTCACTCTATGTAAATTACATCTCAATAAATATACTGCGTAGAGCAAACAAGTGAGCAAATACTGTGGAAGCACCTGGCTCTGGAGCCAAGTCTTGAAAGATGAGTAGGGGGTCGTCAGAGTGAGAGTGAAAGGTGGAGGAGAGAATATTCTCGACAGAGGAAACAGATGTACAAAAGGTTGGAGATGTGGGGGCATAGCCTTCCACACAATGGACAGAACTTCCTATGGTTGGAACGCAAGATGAGAAAGGAGAGGACAGCATGAGCCGAGAGATCGAGGTGCAAGCACATCAACTCTTGTGCCTCATAAAGAGTGAGGGACTTCAGCACATGGAGAGTTTGAATAAGCCCTGGAAAGCTGATGCAGAAAAGCCCTAAGAGGTCTGGATACCAACGGGACCAAATACTGGCCTGGGGCCTAAACAAAGCTCTATCTGAAATTCGTTGTGTTAGATTTGGGTTTCAAAACACAAGCCATGTGGTCAATCATGCTAGGATATGTCATTTGAACTTCAACTGTTCCCAAGGGAGAAAAGATGTATTTGAAGAGTGTCCACATGCAATGAGTTTATTTCAACATCCCCCGACATCAGGGTTCTTCCCAAAGTGTGTTTCAAGGAATAAGTAGTCCTGCAAGATGCTGGGCTCCCCAAGGAGGATGCAGTGGTTAAAAGGGCTTGGGAAGGGCCACTCCTGCAGATTCACAGTGCACGGGAGCACAACAGAAGTTTGGAAAAAGGTGTGCAGTCCCACAATCAGCATTTCTCAATATTATTTGATTATGGTGAATTCTTATTCAATACCTAATACTAATAGCCAGTCAAATTGTGGAATGATTTTTGAGATGTGCTGATTCATGTGATACCCACATGAGGCATACCAAGCCTCTCTGGTCACCAGAGCAACCATTTTAGAAGCAGCCCAGCGGCTCAAATGTACCAAATGCACTTCCTAATAATGTACTCCTTTCTCACCACAATATATAATAGTAACAGGGATAACAGTGTTTATTAAGTGCTCACAAAGGTCTAAAAGTTGTACACGTATTGTTTTATGTAATCATCATACCACCTCCAAAGTAGATACTTCAGAAATCCAACTGTAGAGATGAGAAAACAGACACCAAGTAAGTTTAAACACCTGCTTAAAAATTCACAGATAGGCTGGGCGCAGTGGCTCACGCATGTAATCTCAGCACTTTGGGAGGCCGAGGTGGGTGGATCACAAGGTCAGGAGTTCAAGACCAGCCTGGTCACTATGGCAAAACCCCATCTCTACTAAAAATACAAAAATTAGCTGGGCATGGTGGCATGCACCTGTAGTCCCAGCTACTCGGGAAGCTGAGGCAGAAGAATCGCTTGAACCCAAGAGACGGAGGTTGCAGTGAGCCAAGATTGCGCCACCGCACTCCAGCCTGAGTGACAGAGTGAGATTCCATCTCAAAAAAAATTAAAAAATTCACAGATAATAAGCGATGGAGTTGGAATCTGAACCCAGGCATAATTCCCAAGCCTTCCATCTTAATCACGATGTCAGCCTGTCATCTCCATTGACAAAATATAACCTCCTTCAATATAAATGAAGTACACTTGATGGGTTCATACATTCTTTTATTCACTCAAATCCCTCACTTAATAGTGAAGCACCGATAAATGCACACAAGGCTCATTACATTTAAAAAGTGTTTTTTACTCGATTTTTGCTGAAATTTGGCTGTAGGCAATGGGGGTTGGATTCATTACTTTTCCATCTTTGAATGGCAGTTCCTTACAGGAACATGTCTGGTCTGATTCAGTTCTTGGTCATTCTGGTCAAAAATGATATTGCTAAGCATTCCACTCTATATAAATTATGTCTCCATAAATAAACTAAATAAAGCATTTTAGAGTCTATTGCTAAGAAACATCATTTTTGACCAGAAGAAACTAGGGTTTGTTTCAACCCTAATGTTTTTTTTCTGGGTTAGTGTTAACTCAGTCATTTAATTATCTCTTCATGCAACATATTTTCTAAAACTTTCCTGAACCATACATCCTCGAAGTTAGCCAATAGTCTCTCTAAAGAAACTGAAAATAGTCACCATTACAAGTCCTATAATTTTGTTTGAGACGATCGATGGTTTACCTTTAAGCCCACCTTAATTTATACAAAGAAGAATTTGTGTGTCTATCCTATGCTAGAGGGGATGAAGGGACTGGCTATCATAGCGGGCAAGAGATTAAACCTGACAAATATATTCATCTTATTTATATATCTATCTCTCTTACCTGACAAATACAAAGAGAAAATTTTTTAATTTACTGGCAACAGCGTTTGAAAAAAAACCAAAACCCTCTGTTTTCTTGCCCAGACCAATGATAACTTCTACCAGTAGCATACTTTGATGTGATTTTTCCCAGTACTTTGCTTCCAGCCAACACAGTTCAGACTTAGGCTTTTTGCCCCATGTTCATTAAGATGATGGACTCACAGCCAGCTGAGTAGAGAAAGGGAGCTCATAAAGACAAATTTAGTATTTGATTTTTTTTTTACCATGCTTTATCTCAGACTGTCTGTTTAGCATAAACTAAAACATCTTAAAACCCAAACTATGTAGGTAGTTGAGTGGAGTACCCTAAAAGAAGGCTAGCCCACCCCCCTTGCAGTATTGCCTTTCAAAGTGGATGTGGTTGCAGTCCCACAGTCCCGGGGGAGACATCACTGTGGAACTGCACTTTCTCATACTGGAGCCTGAATGCAAAATATGGCCTCATTACCAGATGCTGACTAACAGACCATCACATTTTGGCCAAAATATTCATTGTGTTTTTTTCCTCCAATTTCCATGCCGATGAAAAGTACTTTGCATTTGCAAAACTTGGTATTTTTTTTTAGGGCTTATGCCGAACAGAAGCATCAAGCATCTAAAAATATAGGATGTGCTCTACTTGTATCTAACATGCCAGTCTGGATACATTAACAAGTAATCGAAAATAGTACAACTTTTTGATAGGAATAAATCCATCATGAACTAGAAATTTAAACCACTCACTGGAAGTAAAACAGCTTTGAAAACCTTTAGTTTCTTTAAAGAGGGTTCAATTTTAGTCAGATGGAATATATATGAAACTTCCATGTTCTTGATATAAGAACATTCCAAAAACAGAACCATATGCAAATGAATAAAGACAACACAATATACACACATCCAAGGGTTTAGGCTTATATAATTTTTAGAATGTTTAATAGTTCTATATTTACTATGCTAAAATTAGAAAAAAAAAATCCATCATAGCTAAGCAGTTAACTGCAAGGGCACATCTGAAATGACAAGCACACATAGCTTGAGATCCTGAACACGCAGATTCCAGAAGCTTTTGGCAAAGCCAAGTATGTGAAGTCTCCTTGAATTCTGATGTCACATTATCCTATCTTCTGCCATCTGCCTCTAGCAAATGTCAGTGTATTCCCAGGATGGAAACATGCCTCCTTTCTGAATCATTCCTACAAAGACTCCCGAAAATATGGCCTCTTGCAGTTGAAAGTGATTGCCCTGAATTCAGAGGAAAACACAAAACCATGGGCTTCTCTCCATAATTCAGAATCAAGAATTCCCCATCTCAATGATCAGTGACTAAACTGAACGAGGCTAAAACTTAATAGACTCCTATGTGGACAGCCCAGTAAAGGGCCAAATAGTCTTTGAGAAATGGGAACTTCAAAACTCAGGATCCACAAGAAAGTCTTAAGGCTTCTGAGGACACTTTAGAAAACACAACATAAAATCACCTTCTCACTTGGGGTTTTGCATGAAGAAGTCTTTGAGCACGCAATTCCTATTTTTTGTTTCTGGTGGATTTATGAGACTCTTAGAGTTCAATGCCCTTATTGCAGCATTATGACATTCTGCATGATTAATTGATTACAAATCACTGAACAGGGTGCCAAGATCACTGGTACGAAGCAGGTCATTAAATAAAATTAAAACTCTGCCAATGTTTTGCTTGTAACGTTTCTTCCAAAGCCTTACAATGCCATTCCTTAAAAACAGCCTTAATTCATCAGAGAGGCAGAGTCTCCCGAATTTCTAGTGGATGATCCAAATATTCTATATTTAATACAAACATCCAGCACATTATGCTATAGGAAGAAAAAGCCATAGTGTAACAAAATTTGTACAAAGAGAGCTATGGAAAAGAGTCACCATGAAAATAATTAAATTTTGAACAGCCTTACTATGAAATTGTTCAGCAAAAGGCTCAGAAACCTATCCTGCATAACTACAACCCTTTGGAAGCCTACATTTTTCCTTAGGTAAATCTTCAAGCATTAACATTTCAAATTAAATTGAATTAGTATCTTATCCAGAAAGAGAATGGATACTCTGGCCTGTTATCCAAGGAAACTCAACAGTGATATATCGTGGCAAATTAACATCTCCACGGATCAAAACTAAGGCCCAGGCTTATTTGTCATCTGGCCCAAGGTCTGAGCAGAACAACTCCTTCTCCTTACCAGCTGTGTCTGAAAAGTGACCCAGTCAGAACACAAGTATGTTTCAGTCAGCTAGTCTGGGGTAAAGCAAAGGGATCTATTTGTTAAGATGCCACCACACTTCATTTTAAGTTTGCTATAATAAATATGTGATGTTTCAGGCAATATTTTAAGGCTGATAAGTAGAAGGCCATGCCAGGGAAATTGGTTCACGCTCTAGGAGCATATTTAACTAAACAAATACGAATTGTTCTGCCTGGGGAGATACACTGGACTCTAAGTACGATTCATCAGAAGATAAAAGAGTTTAAGAAAGTCATTGATGTTGAGCTAGCCACCCATGCTTGACTTTGTGGTATTTAAGTTACTTTATGGTTAAAAAAAGAAATACCCCAGTGAACAGATAAGCTGACTAATTGTTATTGATATAACAATTAAATAGTAAATGTGTCATCTTCCTACAATAACAGCGGTGGATTCATTTCTAAAGCTCAGGCTACCATAAAGCATTTTATGGGAAACACATTTTAACTTTTTAAGTTCTCATTTCCTATGCATGGCCATATGGGGGCTATATGTACAATGTTCTAATGGAAAAATAACTCATATAAAGGGATGCTCTCCATTAGGGCAAATACCTAATGCCTGCGGGGCTTAAAACCTAGATAACAGGTTGATAGGTACAGCAATCCACCATGGCACATGTATACTTATGTAACAAACTTGCATGTTCTGTACATGTATTCCAGAACTAAAAGTAAAATAAAAAGAGATGCACTCTAGAATTGAACAAAAAGGACCTATATCAGACTGATACATCTAGTACTATTGTACTAGATGTATAAATATGTATAAATTTATTGGAATAAATTTATCAATGCAGAGGAAGAAAAGTTCGTAATTTTTTAAGTCTAATACCAGGAATCTAGTAAGATATTAAAGGCAAACAATCTTACAGTTACCCTGACATTTTAAGAACAGTACCTAACATATACCCATATTACAAAAAAGTTTTAAACATACACTCAATCCAGTTAGCTAGCTGGAGACACTCATCTATCCTGCCTGTGTTAACCACCATTACACACACCATTTCTCTGATACCTCAACTTCTTTCAGTGCCTCAGTAGAGAGTTAACTGTGTGGCTTCAGCTCATGGCTGCTTTCATTTCTGCTACAGAGTGTGGACCTTGACTCCTTCATTCATTTCATAAACGTTTATCAAATCTTCATCACATACCAGACACTGCTTGGCACTTGTGATAGAGCAATTAACAAGAGAGAAATATGAAACGATCTACCCACATGAAGCTTCCTCTCTAGTGGGGACGGATATTATGGAAATTATTACACACATAATTCAAATTATAAGCGCTAACAAGAGAAGCTCTCTGGTGATTCTGTACCATGACTTTTATCAGTTTATCCAGAACTAACAAGTACGAATTGATTCAGGATAACCAAATTCAAAAAGAGATTAAGGTGGTAAACTAGAACAGAATTTTTAGACTGAAAATGACAAATAGTTTACACCAGAATATTCCTGTAGGCTGCTTTCGACGTTTTCTTTCTAGTAGGAGAGCCCGCTGCGGAAACCAAAGTACAATTAGAAGTCTTTCTGGGAGTATATTTACATAATGCAACCAACAAGTGTTGGATGGTCTGTAGATAAGGAAACTTCCCATCCCAAATGAAGGTGATGTTCAGTCTTGTTGTCAGAGTATCTTACATTTGAGTGTTTATATCTGGTTCTAAAAACATGGTTGACTTACGTAACTTGTTCCAGTAGAGAGAGGAACAAAAGCAGCAGCAAAATGCTGCGCTATCAGGATTCATCCCCAGGACAATTCCGGTGACCCACTGACAAACACCTCCTCTGAGATTGATACGGAAAGATAGTTACCCTTTTTATTCTAATGTATTTCCAATCTGAGTAAAAAATTTCCCAATTTACAGCTAATTATTTTATCATATTTTAAACTATTGGCTTTCTAATAACATTTAGGAAACACTTTCATTTTGTTAGCAGGCAACCCTGGAATCAAAATCAGAATAAATTATTTCCAGAATGTGGGAAGGAAGCCAATGCTTAATGGGTCTGCAGGACATGCCAGGCATTTTTAAAAAAATAATTCTGTTAACACTTCCTTCCTGTTTGTACAGATGGGGAAACTAAGACTTAGGTATCACACAGCAGTAGGAGCCAGAGTCAGGGTTTGAACCGAAGTCCTCTTCTATCAAGTCCAGTATTCTAGGCCAGCAATCCAGGCACATGTGTCAGGCTGGCTGCTTCAGAATCAACTAAGAAGGTTAGATACACAAGTTTGCAGGCTGATTCAAATCACAGTCTCTGAAGACAGGAATCTGTATTTTTTGTTTGTTTGCTGCAGGAAACTCTGATACATAGTCAGCTATGGGTATCACGATTCTAGCAACAAACTCCCATCCATGTATCTTACTTCTCATTAACTGCATAGTCAGAGAGTGGCCCTTCCCAACACCATCACAGGATTTGGGGAGTTGGAGTTGGGGAGAAGAGTTTCTCCAAGTTTTAAGCCTCTGGCCTTAAACTCCATCTAGTATATTCAACTATGTCTTTCTGAATTTGTTTTCAGAGATTGAGCGAAAAGTGAAAGAGAAAACTGCCTTATTTGAAAAACAGAGACGGTAACCACCATTTCACAAAATCATTAAAAAGAACAAATGAGAACATAAATTCAAATCTGCTTTTGAATGGCATGAAGTACCGTATAATACTGCACTATTAACTCACCCAAAGGTGAATATTCCAAACAAGGAGGAGTGTAATTGTCACTCCTCAGCTTAAGTGGAGGAAAAGAACGTTTAGAACCCAGCTTCTGGGGTAGGCAAACCATAGCCACTTGTTTTTATAAAACTGGCTGGAACAGAGCTGAACTCGTTATTTATGTATTGTCTACGGCTGCTCTGAAAGCTACAGTGACAGAGCTGACTAGTTGTAACAAAGATCTGATGGCTTGCAAAAACTGAAATATTTACTATACGACCCTGTAAGGAAAAGTTTGTCACCCCCTAAAATAGACGGTCGTATTCTTTTTAGGCAAACATAAATCAATGGTACTCAGCTGAACATTCCACATTTTAAGCAAACCTTAAAAACAAAATCTACGTGGCTGGATGGGAAGGAGACAGTCCCCAAATTCTGACATGGAGAGAGTGATGCTTCCTTTCCTTTGCTGAGGCTAGATTATTGCCCCATCAGTCACTGTGACTGATGGCAGCAAGCCTCATCCTTCAGTTATGTTTGGTATATAAACTTCCCCTCCAAACCCGAGCCCTAGTCTCTTTGAGAGTAAAGCCACACTCTACTAGAGAGAGCAAACATGTAGCCCACAGACCACATGTGTGTGTGTGTCTATATGTGCGTGTATTATTTTTTCATTTTTAAAGCTAAGGATGACCAGGGCCAGGCCTAACCGCTGATGCTCTCTGGAGCATTCATACTATGTGGACTCCCACACTTCAGCAGCTTGTTCAAGCTAAACTGGAACCCAGGGTGGAGATGAACAGGCAGCCTCATGGCTGGGCTGGCTGGCTGCCTCTGAATCCACCCACCTGCTGGTTTTGCGCTCCTGCTGTGTCTTAGGCTCTGTGTGCTGAGGCGGGATGGCCCTGGCCCAGTTGGCTCAGATAGCCAACCTGCCCCCAGAGAAATATGCGATCAGGAAGTTGGCAGTAAGCACTCCTGGCTCACCAGGCTCTACAAGCAAATGTCATGTTTCCTTTTCCTGGTATAAAATCTGCAAAAGGCTAAAGTCAATCATCTCCACTTCTCGACGAGAAAGATTAAAATTAAGCCCTTGAGCCCAATACTTTATAGTTTTGTCAAGATATAGATTACCAAGAGCAAGCAATATTATAGTTTCCTTTAAAACATCACCTAACGTAATAGTCATGATTCTAGAAGAAAAGAGTTGCCAGATGATTTCCTCATTTTGATTTCTTCAAACTCATATATATATATATCTGGATAACAATTTGATGTTGCAATTAATGTCCTCAATCCTTCAGCTTTGTTCTCATTTAAGCAATCCAAAATACATGTATCTAATGTCCCTCCCAATCAGACAGAGAGTGCTCACGATTCCCAAAACCCCTTAGTTAAGGCCTAGGCTTAGAAATAAAACTAGAAGTAGGAAATGAACCTAGAGACTCAATATTTTCTGCTCTAGTTTCACTAAGTAGAAAATGGATTCAATATTTCCTGCCTTAATTTCTACGTGTTGAACTAGGCTTGATAACAGACATAAATATCAATATATGGATATAGATATTCGTCACAATTTTACTATTATGTAATTATTATTATTATTATTTTTTACAAAGTTCAATTCACTTCGCTAACCAAGTCAAAAAACTAACAATGTTGTTATAGTTCAACTTTGGTATATGTGTGTGTATATATATGTGTGTGTGTATATATATATGTGTGTGTGTGTATATATACGTGTGTATATATATACATTTTTTAATTTAAAAAATATATTTTTTAAATTTTTATATAAATATATATATTAAATTTATTTTTTTAATTAAGGCTTTCATGACACCTAAAATTACAGTAGGAAGAAAAATCATCATTTTGTCCCCTGTTAAGAGCTGAATTGTATCCCCCTAAAACTCACATGTTGAGGTCCTAACCCCCAGTAGCTCAGAATGTATTTAGAGATAGAGTTTTAGAAAATAAAGTTGAATGAGGCCATTAGGGTTATCCCTAATCCAAATCACTGATATCCTTATAAAGAGAGATTAGGGCACAGACAGGCTCAGGGGGGAAGACCAGGTGAAGACACAGGAAGAAGACGGCCATCTCATCTACAAGCCAAGGAGAGAGACCTCAGAAGAAACCAATCCTGGCAACACCTTGATCTCTAACTTCTAGCCTTCAGAACTGAAAAAATAAATTTCTGTTGTCTAAGCACCCTATCCTGTGGTACTTCTATTATGGCAGCCCTAGCAAATAAATACATTCCTCATCTCCAAAACACTCATGTCATAGAAGTGCATGGTGTATAATACCAGTTTCAATTTCTGGGAAAATTGCCTAAAGTTCTTTGGGCAAAGCTGCTTTCCACATAGATTATACAAGTAAGCCATCAATTTCTGAATTATGAAATATTTTAAAACATGAGAAATTATCCTCTCACTTCTTAAAACTGTTATTTAAATGCTAATTATGGCACAGGTTTTCATTTGGAAATTTTCCATTTTCTTGCCTTACATAAAAAACTTGTCATTGAAAGTTTAACACAGCTGTCGTTTTTTGTTTTTTGTTTTTTTAAAAAATAACAAGATGATGTATTCTAAATACAATGCTTTGAATTTTGAAAATAGTTTTCTGGGCACCAAATTCTGATATGTAATAAAAGGAAACAGTTTTTGAGAACCTAAACTTAATAAAGTTACTTTTTTCCCCCAGTTTCTATATGATTAACATAAAATTTGGCTTGACTTACATTTTATCATATGCATAACAAAATCATAATGCTTTAACTGAATTGAAGAGAACTTTTGGGAAACCTGCAAATATTGAGGTATACAGAAAAACATAACTGACAAGCGAGATTAAGATTTGACATTTTTATACCATAAAATGTTTTCTCTGCTAATCAAAAAGACAAGTAACAACATAATAGATGCATTCAATATACAGTTCTAAAATGTTAAAGCTAGGAGAAAAAAAGTCACAAGAATAAAATATTGGGGTTTTTTTTGTTGTTTTTTTGTTTTTGCCTTTCAGAGTAATGCTATCAAGCATCTCATAAGGCCAATTACAAAGCAATTGTCCCACAGAGACTATTGTTTAAAGAAATTCAAATATTCTGTATTCTTGGCTGGTGTCCCACAGAGGAGTGCAGAAAAAGTTCTTAAACCAACCACCTCTTCCACTACAAATAAAATACCAATTCGGATTTAATGTTCGAACATCCAAGAATTTTGTTCATGAAATAACTTCCAACACTGGAAAGTAAAGTTCTTTAAAGTGCTATCTTAAAAAAATATTTACAGATAATGTGGGGTTATTATTAGACAATATTAGAGAAACAAAATATTTTTAAGAAAATGAGCCTTATGGGAAAACAGCAAAGCTAAAGAGTATTTATGATACTGAAGATGCTCAGGCCTCTAGCAAGAGTTGGCCACAGCAATCCAAAACATTTAGAAATATTTTCCAAATGTTACTATTAAAAAGGGAAGGAGGAGAAGAAAAAAAACCAATAAAAACAAAAACCTGGCCCTTAATCATGAACATCCCACTAAGCATTACAGAAGGATTAGATTAGTTCTGTATCTAAACCAACTTCTTTGAAAAGTATAACTCATGGCTGGGTGCAGTGGCTCACGCCTGTAATCCCAGCACTTTGAGAGGCTGAGGCAGGCTGATTGCTTGAATCCAAGAGTTCAAGACCAGCCTGGGTAGCCTAGAGAAACCCTGTCTCTATAAAAAAAAAAAAAAAAAAATCCAAAAATTAGCTGAGCATAATGCAAACCTGTAGTCCCAGCTACTTGGGAGGCTGAAGTAGGAGGAACTACTTGAACCCAGGAGGTGGAGGCTGCAGTGAGCCAAAATCATGCAACTGCACCCCAGCCTGGGCAACAGAGTAAGACTCTGTCTCAAAAAAAAAAAAAAAAGGTACAACTCAAAACAACTTTCTAAAAACTAAGAATTTAGACCGGGTGTGGTGACTCAAGCCTGTAATCAATCCCAGCACTTTGGGAGGCCAAGGTGGGTAGATCACTTGAGGTCAGGAGTTCAAGACCAGCCTGGCCAACCTGGCAAAATTCCATCTCTACTAAAAATACAAAAATTAGCCAGGTGTGGTGGTGGGTGCCTGTAATTACAGCTACTCAGGAGGCTAAGGCAGGAGAATCGCTTGAGCTCTGGAGGTGGAGGATACAGTTAGCCAAGATGGCACCACTGCACTCCAGCCTGGGTGACAGAGCGAGACTCCTTCTCAAAAAAAAAAAAAAAAAAAAAAAGAAAAGAAATTAAATTAAATTTAGTTTAAAAAATAGATATTCCAGTGTAACGATTGACAGCATGGGCTCTAGAGCCAATCTTCCCAGGTTCAATTCCTGGCTCTGCTATTTACTAGCTGTGTGACCTGGACAAGTTACTTAACCTTTCCGTACCCCAGCTGCCCCTTTCAAAGTACAGAACCATCTCAGTGGGTTGTTGTGAGTATTATGAGTTTCTCCATGTAAAACCTTAGCACAGTGCCTGAAATTTGATGTGTCATACAATTATTGGTGGCCGGAGTGGGGGCAGAGCAATTCAGAAACCAATCACAATTAGAGCACAAAAATATCTGCTGAGGCTGTACTGAACAAACCAATAGAAATTCCTATCTAGGTAGTATCTAAACACATTGGAGAATTTTATTTACATACAATTTTTCCATCAGCCTTGCTGTTCTAGAAATTCACATTTTCACTGACCTGAGCTGATCATATATCCACAGTACCAGACTAGGCAAAAGAGCAAACCATTCTTTAAGGTGTTACCTGAAACAGCTGACCTTATGGTCTAACAATGAAAGAGTGGCTGAAGCCTGAATGAAATCATGGTTAAGTGCACATTTAGCTAAAATACCAGCCCACAACATAACAGGCAAATTCTGTTAGCCAGATTATGGTGAACTATGGAGACCCTCAGTAGTGGTCACTGATGGCCACTCACCCAGATTCAGTAGCAAAACACGGAAAGGGGGACAACACGACTGTGTGGTCCTTGGTTCTGGCACATCCAACTGTCACCACCCAGCATGCCCTGGAGTCTGCTTCTTCCTGTCCGGTCCCCTCAGTCACTGTCCCCCCAAGATCATTGTAGCACGCATCCACGGAGCCTGGCTAAGGCCATCACCAGTGCCCGACTTTGTGTTACTGTCAATGATAAAAGCTGTGAAAGCTCTGTAGTAGTTTAAATAATTTTATGTAGACTTGACTGCTCTTTAAGTATATATATCCAATTTTCATTCCACTTTCTTATCTCCTATTCTGACTTTCTTTTCTCTCCTCCAGAAATTGCTTATCATGAAGTAAACAAACATAAATAAGGTTTTTTGACTAGTTACAAAACTCCAGTGGTGAACAGTACACACAGCATTTCTGATGTAATCCCTACTTATATAAACCAGGATGTTCCCGAGAGATTTAAGCTGAAGTTGATTTTCCTCTCTCCTGTTAATGTCCTGAGTGTCCTTGGCCTACTCTGGACATACAATTTCTTAAGCATAAGTACATTTCTCAGCATTTCCTTTGGCTCTAATTCCTTACATGTGGATAGACTGGTTTTGTATATAATCACTGTTTATTTCCTTAGTACATTTTCTATCTACTGCAAGTATGCTGCCAAATGTTTAACGAGTTTTTACTTTGAAGCACAAGTCAATAGAAAAAGATGGGAGATACACAAAAGCGAAGA
The DNA here is from genome assembly GCA_036589455.1 of Ateles fusciceps. Classification (NCBI taxonomy): domain Eukaryota; kingdom Metazoa; phylum Chordata; class Mammalia; order Primates; family Atelidae; genus Ateles; species Ateles fusciceps. Next base: position 544,821 of record JAZHEH010000952.1, on the reverse strand, counting down.
GACATACCCCTTTTAAACAAAAGCTGAATGTGGTTTAACTCAAACTGAGTTTCTAAACTATACCAAAGCCAGTACGTAAAACCATGCTGACAAAAACACACGAAGCACTGTAAACAGCAGGTTAACGAATCAACACAGCAAAGCAACATGTGCTCAGAAAAAGCATTCTGCAATGTGCTCTCTATTGTACTAAAGTTGCAAGATAATATATTAAAGAAGTTACATTTTCTAAATTTTGCTTGACCTTTTAATCTGAACTATTCATATTTTTTATTTAAAGAATATTTGAAACAATACTTTTAAGAACTATTTCATTCTCTCCTATATGCTGATAAGAAGTGAGAATGTTCCCACAGTGACTAAGAAGAATTAGCCACTACTAAGAATCAACATCTTTTGGATCAGTAGTAAATCAACTTGTAAGCAGTATCAGAATTATTACTCTCGAATTGGGAGAAGCCAAATACCTTCAAACCTTTTTGTTGCTGAAAAATTATCCTCCAACTGCCAAACTAAGAATATATATTAAGCATAGAAACAAAGCTGTGTCCAGTTCTGAAGACTTCTATACTACGGCTTGTTTTATGTTTCTGAAACATTTTGCTGTGGGTGATTTATTTCACATCCATGTGGCCAGCCATTTGTTTATTCTATTGCATACCATCTGTTTTTCAGTAGAGAGGTTTCAAGTTCTTCTCATTCCCTACCTCATATCCCACAGAAAACAATTTATGATAGACATAGATTTAAATCATTCGGATTCATGTGGAGCTAGTAACACGAGCTGCCTTTCATTTATACTTGGCAAATGCTTTAATGGGATTAGCAAATTGTGTTATTATGAGGTACTTATGGAGAGACAACACCTTTTTTTTTTTTAACAATGACAAATGATGTTAACAGTTTCATTTTGGGTGTTTAATAGCAGTACAGAAGATTTCACTAACATTACAGGAAATTGCCCCGATTGACAATGAAGTCCTACTATAAACCCTGTTGGTATCTTTTATTTCTGAGTGTCAACGTAGGTGTTTCAGGATGTACTGGGGTCCACAGTAGTGGGGAGTAAATATCAAGTTGCTTTACTTTTAAGTGGACATTATCATTTTAACCCATACATCTAAAAATACTGCTTGGTGCTTACATGTTGTGAGCATTCTGTAAGCCCTACGACCATGGTCTCACTTGTCTAGGTAACTTACAAGCGAAGGCCATCCCCAGACTTCCCCAAAGAAAAGTGAATGCCACAAACTCCAGCTCATCAGCACCAATTTATTCCCATGCTAGGGAGGACTTTGATTCACTCTACAGAAGAGCCAACGATTCAGAGAGACAACTTCTTGTTGAAACTATACAGATGACATTTAAAGTGTTAATTACCATTTTTACAAGAATCCTTGCTGCTTTCGTGGAGAGGAAGTATCTGATGGCAGGACCCGGCGGCTGTCCACAGTTCATAGCTGACATTCGAAGGCTGGGAAAGGTCCGTTTTGAGGTCTACTTGATTTTCACTAGTTCTTACCAAGTCCGAATTAGACTGAGCTGTGGAGCAACTGGCATCCTTATGGATAACTGATGGATTCGGTTTGTTGAAAGTGTTAAATGACATTTGTACTAAAGCTTCATTGATGAAGAATGAGTTTTCATGACATAAACTCTCAGATCGATTAAGTTCTATTACCTGTGTAAAGAAATATAGAAAAAGTACAATAATTTTTCTAACTTATACAAGTTTCATAAAGTATTTATTCCTGAGAGAATCTTAGGAATCAAGATTTCAGTAAAAGTGAGGTCAAGATTACTACTTCTTTTCTTCCTCCACCACATCCCCTTTTAATGAGCTAGTACCAAAAACTTCAATTTGCTGTGCATGGCGTATCTTTAACAGCAACAACAACAAAAACCAAGAAGTGGCATTTTATGACATTAAAGTGTTTCCACTTTAATCAGAGAAAGCAGCATTTTTTTACTTTTGCTAAATATAAAAGTTGAAAACATATCCACATATGAGGAGTTTGCAATAAACATAATTTAGCCAACTTAAAAGGAAAAACAGATTGCAACATAGACCTTATAAGCTTATCAACTTCTGTAATATTATGCACTATCAATAAAAAACATACATGCACATAACACAGGAAAACAAACTCTGGGGACCAATGGGATTGTCAAGCATGGTTTAAAAAGATGCAGATAAATAGCTTGGTGGCTTACACCTGTAATCCCAGCACTTTGGGAGACTGAGGCAGGTGGATCATGAGGTCAAGAGACTGAGACCATTCTGGCCAACATGGTGAAACCCTGTCTCTATTAAAATACAAAAAATTAGCTGGTTATGGTGGCATGTGCCTGTAGTCCTAGCTACTTGGGAGGGTGAGGCAGGGGAATTGCTTGAACCCACGAGGCAGAGGTTGCAGTGAGCTGAGATAGCACCACTGCACTCCAGCCTGGCAACAGAGTAAAACTCTGTCTCAAAAAAATAATAATAACTCTTATTAGTGAAATGCATTTTGAATTTACTATATCAAATGTACAAAGAGAATAAGCTCAGCATAACAGAATAGTATTATACTTGCTAAATTCAGTGCCTGTAGTATATATTAATAGTTAATTTATCTTCTAAAAGCTACATCTACATAGAATTCTTAAGACAGATCATACCAAGAGAGTCCTTCAAATACTGGAAAAGAGCTCGCTCACAGTGAGTGTGCCTTCGGGACAAACCCACCCTGGCCTTACTAGGACAACTCGTTTGTTCCTCAGGCAAGGGCGTCTCAGACAGAGTGCAGTGATCCCATAGGACCTAGGCCCTCACACTGTCCATATTTTAAGTCAAAATGAATATGCATTATCTCTGAAGGCTTCCAACTTTGGCTACCTACAAATTGAGAAATCCTCATGAGCTCTTACACAAGAACCAAAAAGACAGATGTTTGGTTAGTGTTCCAGGAGCTCTCAGGCCCACCCCTGTCTTGGAGAGGCTGCCTCACTGCACCCCAAAGGTCCATACCTCTGGGCCACCAGGAAGAAATGCCGTGGGCAGGCTTCTCTGCCGGCCTTGCTTCCAGTGACTCAGCAGGCTCTGCTGGGCCCGCATCCTTGCCCGCTCCCTCTCTACCAGGCGCTGGCCCTCCCTCAGCCGCTCCAGGCTGTGCTGGTACTCCTGGAGCTGGAGGTCCAGCTCGCCCCGGCTCCGCAGCAGCAGCTCCTCCTGCGACTGGCACTCCCGCGCCCGCTCCTGCAGCCAGCTCTCCCTGGCCGCCTGCGCCCGCTGCTGCTGGTCACACCTGCGGAGCCAGCGTCGCTGCTCCTGCTGAAGCTGGTGCTGGAGCTCGTGCACGTTGGCCAGCTCCTCGCGCTGCCTGTCCACGTCGCGGGACTTCTGGTCCTGCCAGGGGCCACCTCGCAGGACAGAGTGGCCGGGAGACAGGCCGTCATGCTGCTGGAGAACCAGCCTGTGGATCTCAATGTGGCTGTCCTGAATGGTCAAGGCGGCCTGTCGGAGCAGACGGAGGAGAAATCACTCAACACAGGTTTCCATTGTTATTGTTTACCCTTTCGGCTGGAACTACCTTGAAACACAAAACCCAGGCCTGAACTCATTTCTCTGAATATTTCTGGGCTTTTTCTAAGTACATCCAAAGGCCAGATGTTAGGCATTCCAGATAGATTTGTCTGCATATGTCCTAGGGGCATGACCTGTGAATTTACAGAGGAAAGAAACAAAGCCCAAAAGCAGTATCATCCTCTCCCGGGGAAACGTAGTTTGGTGCTGGTTGTTGGGTGATAGTTAAGCAAGTCTCCTGAATACGAACTCAGCACATAAATTCACAAGGCTGTGCATTTCTGCTCTACACCTCAGTCTCTTGCTGAGGTCTCCCTAGTCAATCATTCATGAGAACCTAAGAATCCAAATAAACCTAGTAGTATCCTTTCTTTGAGTCCCAAACCAGAAATTACTTGAGCTACATTGCATTAGGAAGACATAAAAATAAAAATCAACTATTTGGAGACTTTTGGTAAATAATGTTTTTATAACGTAAGGCCCAAGAATAGCAGTTAATACCATTTTTAGGAGATACATAAGTGACTAAAGCTAGTCTCATTACTGTTATATCTTTGTATTATAGCAGGAAGGTCAGGCATAGAAAACTAAGCTGAAATTTATTTTTTAATAGATCGCTAACAGGAGGCTGAAATGATTAAGGGAAAATAGATACTCTAAAGCCCAGAGGACATTACCAACCAGATTAAAAAAACATTTTGAGTGATGATATCTGCCTATGAAAAGTTTGGCAACATCACAGGAAATAATTACCAAGATTTGGAAGGATTCCACAAAACCAAAAAGATCTCTGTGAATGCCCTTGGAAGCTTTTAATTTTAAAAGTTCTCATTCAGAGTGCAAAGCAGTACAGAAGGGACAAATTGAAAATGGACACATACTGGGTATGTGTGTATGTTTTGACTCCATATGAGAAATCATTACTCTCCTAGGGATAAATTCACATTTTTCCTTCCTAAGAATTTTTTAAACTGTCCATATAACAGATGTTGGGAAGATGGGGATTTGACTGTAAGTTCTTTGTCAGCTCAGCAGTTTCCTACACTTTTGCAAGTTAAAGAACTAGGGTATTTTTTAAATTCATTCTTGTCTTGGAATACAACTCAAAAATGTATTCACTGGGGCCTTTTGAAAAAAAAATTCATGGCCGGGCGCGGTGGCTCATGCCTGTAATCCAAGCACTTTGGAGGCCAAGGCGGGCGGATCACCTGAGGTCGGGAGTTCAAGACCAGCCTGACCAACATGGTGAAACCCCGTCTTAAGAAAAAAAATTCGTATTTTTAAATTTGGAAATCAATCTTTAAAATTTTAGACACATGAATATTTGATTAATGGCTTTTGGGAGTTGTTAAAATAATGATTATTCAGAATATGTATTAATTACTATAATCTTTAAATATGAAATAATTAGCACAGAACAATAAACCACTCAGGACCCTGTTGATCTGGCTAAAGAAAATTGTAGACTGTACATCACCACTTAATTTTAATAAATCCTAAGGTACCAGTATATGACAAACAAAAATCCAATATTTTATATGTCAAAACTACCACAGATAACTCTCATGTAAGTGTTACAGTTATAGTAACCACGTGCTACCATGAGGTATTCTTCATGTGTATCTAACATTTGGGATAAGGCCATTGTTTTCTCTTGCATAGAGGTAGAATCTGAAGATTGTATATTCATCTAAATATTCATTTAAAGCTAAATGAATATCTAATCTTCACACTTAAAGTTTATATTTATATTTAGGACAGTGAACAGCACTTGCTTTTCAAGTTTAGGGAATTTCCCAATTCACTCTCCTAACTTTACTTTGCTAGAATATCTGTGTCCTTTCCTTTATGCTCTGCCTATGCCTCATTTCTAACTCTGTTTTCCTACTGTAGGGATCAAATTTCATTCTAACTGATTCAAAATTGCTTATGTAAAAACTTCAGTCACACGTAAGACATTCAGCTTCAGAAAGACAACTGTGCCATGAACAGAAATCTTTCAAAGCCCATGGCTTTGGAGCAGCTCAGGAGCTTTGGTTAAGAGAATTCACTGTAGATTTTGATATTTCCCATATTGGTTTAATCTAATGTGTTACAAAAATTAGGTCATTCAGGTGATCAAGCTTTTCTGAACCTTGAATCTACACAGGGCTCCATTCAGGGTTGAAAAGAAGAGACAAGACATTGTGAGTGTTTTCATCAGGCAAAACAAGCCAGATGCTCAATGTTCTCATCCCCCAAGTTAATGGCCGGTGCTCAAACTGTGTCCCTTCTCAGCTGACATTTAAAAGAAAGATTTTTTGTCTTACATGAGAAATTGATTTCTAAAAACATCTACCCCAGAACTGCACATCTAATGTACAACACTAAAGGCATTCTCACTAAATCTTCAACAAGACAAGGAGCTTGCTATTACCACTGTTATTTAACACATTTTCAAAAGTTCTAGCCAAGGCAGTAAGCCAAGAAAATGAAATTCATATAATTATTGATGAATAGCCATAATATCATTATTTTCAAATTTTTATTTTCTACCTGGAATATTTTAAAAAAATAAATGGAAAAACTATTAAAACAAAAAATAAAGTTCAATGAGTTGGCCAGTTACAATATAAATACCCCAAAATCAATACCTTTATTTATATTAGCAATAACCATTGGGGACACAGAATGAAAAAAATATTTTAGTCACAATAGCAGCAAAAAGATATATGAATAAACTTAGTGAAAAAATGTATATATATATACACACATCTATCATACTATATGAAGACAATTACAAAGCTCTCCAGCAAATCATAAAATAAGAGATGACTGATCAATGTTCTTACATAAGACAAGTGAGTGATCATGGTAAAGGTGTTGATTCTATCCAATTTAATTCATAAATATAATGAAATTCTAATTTAATGGTGTTGGCACAAGCGATAAGAATCTTGACAGTGATTAAAAAACTCGTGGTACTGGGCGCAGTGGCTTATGCCTATAATCCCAGAACTTTGGAAGGCCAAGGCAGGTAGATCACTTTGACCCCAGGAGTTTGAGACCAGCCTGGGCATCATGGTGAAACCCTGTCTCTACTAAAAATAGAAAAACTCACCAGGCTTGGTGGCATATACCTGTAGTCTCAGCTATTTGGGAGGCTGAGGTGGGAGGATGGCTTCAGCCCGGAAGACGGAGATTGCAGTGAGCTGATTGCGCCACTGTACTCCAGCCTGGGTAACAGAGCCAGGCCCTGCCTCAAAAAAGTAAATAAAAAATAAGAGCTCTTATGGAAGAATATATAAACATGCATAGAAAAATAAATAAGACTAGCACTGTCATATATTTAAATGTAATCCAAAGCTTTAACAATTCAGATGTTGGCCCTAGAGCAAGAATAAAAGGCCATAAGAGAAAGTCTTGATGGAGTCGAAGTCTAAATAACAAAACATCAAATGCGGCATGCCTTTATATTTTCTCGTGAAAACTTAGGCTTCCTTTAATTTTCTTTTAAATGCAACAAGATATGAAGCATGAATGAATAATAAACCAGTGGAGGGGGGGAAATGTTTTGTCTCAGTAGTAATCAAAGAAGTACAAATAATCAGACACCCTAATCCATCTTCAAATAAAAGAGAAAAGAGAGAATGTTGGTTGATTTGATTATTTTAGCAACGTCTATTGAAAGCCTAAAAAAAAAAATTCTTATTTATCCTAAGGAAATAGATACGTTCAAAGAGATTCGTACACAAGGATGTCCTCTACAGGGTTGTTAATAATACAAAAGTGCAAACAATAAAGGATTGAAAAAATAAACCCCATAGACTTGAATTTCATATACAGTCATTAAAAAGTATGCTACAGAGTAATAGTTGATGACGGAGAAAGTTACACGTTATGGAAGAGTGCACAGAAAACAATTCTAAAATCTGGAGCCTTGTACACCAACATGATAATTCTAATTCTTTGTAGAATCAGAAGTCATTTTTTTCATTTACTTGTATTCTCAAATTTTTCTACAAATTTTTCAACAACCCAAACATTGCATGCATATCATTTCAAAATACATTTTAATGAGTGAATGAATCAGTCGGACACACTGAGCCTCTTTCTTGTCCACGGCCTAAGGTAGTGACCTCCAACCTTTTTGGAAGCAGGGACCGGTTTTATGGAAGATAGTTTTTTTTTTAATGGATGGGGTTGGGTGGGGTGAGAATGGTTTCAGGATGAAACTGTACCACCTCAGATCATCAGGCATCAGGTTCTCATAAGGAGAAGCTGACCTACATCCCTAGGTTGCACGCGCAGTTCACAATAGGGTTCTCACTCCTATGAGAATCTAACACCGCCACTACTGATCTGACAGGAGGCAGAGCTCAGGAGGTACTGCTTACTTGTCCCTGGCTCACCTCCTGCTGTTTAGCCCAGACAGGTACGACTCTGCGCCCCAGGGTTTTGGGACCCCTGGCCTAAGGGATGATCCAACCATTTAATCCTAAATGCAAGTATGATTTTTATGTCTGTTTTTCCTTGAAAGACAGTAAGCTGTTTGAGGGCAGGCTGTGTGGCTCATTTGCCTTTGTGTGCTCAGCCCTCAGCATCCTCAGCACAGAGACGGGCACTGTGTGTTCATCCCCCTCAACATTAATAAATTAATAAATGTTGAGTAGATGAATAAACAAAAGAGTAAAGCAACACATGAATTACTTAACTGCTCTGAAGGCTGATGGCCACATGGAGAAGTCAAAGAAGTTTAGGTGTGAATTTAAGTTTTCACCAGAACATGTGAATTCATGTTACACTTACCTAAGAGTTTCATCGTAAATGTCAGGCCAGATCAAATTCATCAATGTTTTTTAAAGATATGAACTGCTTTATGATTTCAGAGAAGAATGGCATAAAATGTAGTGATGGTGTTGCCTCTGATGACAAAACCATGTGAGTCCAAACATCACACTTAGAAGCTGGCATTCCTTTAAGAGCATTCCCTACCTCTCACGTGTTCTCGTTTTTAAAGTCTGGGAATCATCAAAGTGAGTTGCATTAGGAGAAATATTCACAAGGTCAAAGATTAGAGGAGGTAGTTACCTGAAGGCTATATAGAAGACGGGTTAAATTCTGTATGGCTTGTATAATCTGAAAAACAAAATTGTAAATGTCAAATTCTTGAAAAAGCTTTCATTATCCACAAATAAAGGCTGGTGATACATTTAAGGTATGTGCAGCTCACCTCTGACTGTGAAGAACTTGGAATATTTCTACATTCCACCTAAAATACATAAAAAACAAAAAAATGAATAACCATTCTACTTTTGAAAAGCTGTCCTGTAGTGTCCCAAAATGTATAACCGTGGGTAAATCACTTTACTGTGTCTAAACTTGATTACCTCATCTGTACTGACCCGGTTTCCTCCCAGAAATAAAAGCCCATAGAATTAAACGAACACTTGACAAGGTCAGCATCCTTCGTGTAAAGTTGGTGTTTGAGATGCATCTCGATTTTTCACCCAATTACCCCTTAAAACAACAGGGGATGACAGTAAGGAAGGCCTGAAAACTCAAGTGACGGAATTTACCTTGTGCAAACCACAATGTGAATTAAGTTCTGTGTGCCCAGATTGAAGTTGTCTTTTGGGCCAGGCTGACCTCTTATATTCTAGAGGCCAAATTGGAAGTTAAAGAATATCATGTGTAGCCTTGACTCCTTTTCTCAGTGTTTGCGATTCATGATATCAAAATATGCAGCAGCTGGGAAAAGAAACCGGTCTCAGACATTGCCCACAGGAGAGCGCCTAGCTGGGCTGTTCTACATCCTATCACAGTCAGAGATCACCAGACCAGGGGCTGCCTTAGTAGAAGTACTAGCAGCAGAGGCCACGAACGAGCCACAGGATGCTGTCTATTCTTTATGGACAGGGTCTATGCCTCATTCTTTGTCTCTTCCACGGCACACATTCAGGGTACATGTGGATAGTGATGGTTTGCAGTCGCCAAAATTGAACATTTGTTATTCATTTCTCGTCTGCCTCTCTCCCTAGGATGCAAACCAGTGAGTAGCAAGACTTTATCTGTGTACTCCATATTATAAGAATGGTGCTTGACATAGCATAAACACTCAACAGGTGAATGACTCTAAGTCGAACTTTGATGGCACGCCATTCAATAAATAAATGTCGATCACCTACTCTAAACTCCACACCTTATGCTATGGGAGACCGTCAGATGCCCTGTCCTCAAGGGCCTACAGTCTCCTGTATGCTGCTTGCTTTCATCTGGGCACCTCTAATTTTAAGCCATAAAAAGCAGCCAGCCATGGTCATGTTCTCAGGTAAGTTTGAACTTGTTAAATTCAATTAGTTTAGGCTGATGCCATGATGAGCTAGCCAGACCTCTGCTTCCCCTGGACTGGCAATTAAAGATTTCACTCCTAAGCAGCACCTCTGACAGAGAAAGGACAGAAGCTGAAAAACGAGAGGAAGCCTAAAGGCATTAGACCTGAGCCCACCCCTATGGGAGAGAACAGGCTCTAAGAACTTCCACCCCACAGGGAGTGTTGGCATTCTCGCTGCTCTTCTGGCTCTGTCTTGGCCCATCCACATGCCACTCCTTCTGTAGTAAGACCATATGGCACAGAATTTTTATAGTCTATAAAAATTAGAACCATAGAAATGAGTTGGACTGTGCTATCTGTGGTGACTTATACCCAAAAGCCACTAGGTTTGACACGACAGGAACTTTCGCGTTTTTAATGGAGTTGTTCCGCCACCTTGTGGTAAATGTTTAAAACTGCAGTTGGCGATTTCTCCAGTATTTCTGCATTCGAGTTAGATTTCATTTTTTAAGAATTCTTTCAGAAATTTGTCTAACCTTACCTTTCAGAGGAAGCTAACGACAAAATACCCATTATACACCTTTTAAAGTTTTGGTTTCAAGTGATCCTGCCCTTTACCTGGGTTTACTAATTTATTATTTTTTCAAAATGGTTTATTAAGAGCAGAATTTTGCAGATAGCTTAACCCAAAGAAGAACCTGGACACTTAACCTCACTTATCTACCTGCAACTGAATTGGAACAGGAGAGGGAGACTTTAGGGGTAGGAGCCACGCAACTTTCCATTCAAGATTAAACTATTACTGAGCAATTCACTTTTTCTTTCTATGAACACAGTTGGACACCACAAACTTCATACTTAAAAGTGAAGTCTTCACTGAAAAGGATGAAAAGCAGAAACATTTTAAGAAGCAATATTTTTGAAAGCTTACAATCACAAGGAGTAGAGCAAAATATTACATTCTTATGCTCATTTTGGCCTGTGAGGTTTAAAAAAGAACACTTAATCACAGCTGTCTTTTCTCTGGATTTTAAAAAATCCTTGACTTGCTTTCTCAGTCCTGTGTAATATATACAGAAAGTATATAATATGTAAAATATGTTCCATATGTAAGAGAAGATCTGATATTTGCCATTTTTTCACACTGACACATATTGGCACCTAGTAATGTACCTAATTCAATTTTAGATGAAACTAAACTCTTGGAGCCCCAGACAAGTCAGAAGAGGCCAACTAGCCACCTCCCAGAATCATATTTTATTCCTTCCCTACTTCTGACATCTCACTTTCAATGGATGTTAACAGGAAGTTTTATGTATTTAATTCTTAAAGAGAGAGTTAACACCTATGTTTATAGCAGTAAGTCAAAAAAGAAGTGTTTAGAATCGCTGTGCCCCAACCAAAAACTGGTCAGATTAATTAAAAGTTGACCACAAAAAAGTAGGTGAAATGTGGGTGATGACAGGAAATCAACTCTGCAAGGAGAAGGAGGGTCAAGGAAGGTGGAAGAAGCAAGAATAATCCAAAGAAAAAGGTGTTTCAATTACTTTGGCGCCATCTGGTTGCAAAAGGGCCGCAGGTGCCAGAGCTGCCAAACATCATGGGTGAGAAGCAAAGGTTTGCAGGGCAGGAAGACCAGAAGTCAGAGAGCACAGACACACATATACACGGGAGAGCTTTTAATCTTTTTAATCACTTCTCAATCATTGCTTTGTTTACACCTACATGACATTAGAAGCGCAAGCACATTTGAAGAAGAAATCAGTTAGAAAGTTTAAATATGAATATTTAAATCAATCGAGAACAATTCAGAAAAGCACCTTTGTCCCACCCACTGTCGTCACAGACCAGAACCTGAGGCTATTTTATTATCTACAGTAACCGCTGCCGCTGACTAACAAATCGGTTCACAATACCTTCTCCCCTGCATCAGAGACGGCCAAGTCGGTTACCACACCCTGGATCCCGGGATCCACATCCGAACAGCCTCTTCCTTCTCTCCCTCCTGTGACTAGTGCTGGAAGCACGCCATCGAGACAGAAACAAAAAGGACAGCGTCAAACGTCAGCCAGCCGACCGGGTTCTTCTGTGCACGGCCGACACATGTTTCAAAACAAGAAACGCCACAAAATAACACATATGGAGTATTCTTAGAGGAGGTGCTTGCATGAGCACGGCGCGACGCACGCGGTCCCTGCCCACATGGGGCTTACACGCTAACAGACAGCAACTGACAACGGCACAGATTATCACCATCTTTGTACGTTTCTTTCTTGCGCTGACGTGTCCGTGTGTTGTTTGTGGTACAGAGGGTAGATTCTACATCTGACTCTCACTGAATAGGAAAAAGCCTCCTGGGAAGGGTGAAATTTAAAACAGGTGCTGTAGAACAAAAGCAAGGTCTCTTGGCAGACTCAAGTCTGTAAAAAGTCTCCCCCTGTGACCAGTGCAAGACGATAAACAAGGTTTAGAAGGAAGGAGGAGTCCGAAGCAGGAGGAAACATCTTTCCAGGAAGGCGGAGATGGCTAATCCTTCAAGATCTCATAGTCATACAAACCAAGAACCTCTCCCTATCTCTGAATAACTTACTTTTTAACAATTTCCCAATGTGTTTTTTCTCACGTCTTGTTTATGCTTTAAATTTACACATACTATATATTTAACCTATGAAAACATAGAAACTGGTCCAGAAATATTTTTAAGTACCAAGTACAGATTTCACTTCATCCATTAAATCTTTGTTGGCAGGATTTTGTTTATTTCTTTACCCGTGTGAACTCAGTTAAAACTTAAATTGTGCCCACCTTGCACTGATTAAAACTAGAATTTTCAAAGCCCAAAACACACAGTTTTATTAGAACCATGTCGAATCAGGACCCTGACAAAATCGATATTCACTTTGTAACACTGTATAATTTCTTACTGTGTCATCTTGAAACTTTATTTCTAATGGAGGAAATGCTTTTTTCTTTAAATTAATAAAAATACATATGTCTTTGGAAAATGAGAGTCTTCTAGGATTCCAAAGGCCTCTTCTAATACAAAGAAGTTTTTGTCTAAACAGAAACTGCTTCAGATGAGATCACCTGAAAACAAGTCTATTTTGTTCAAGCTGATCAGCACTTACTCACTTATAGTGAAGGGACATTTTGTAGGTTTCTCTGTCATTGGAAAAATGGTTCTGCTACTGGGTACTGTCCCTAACTCTTAAAGAGTGGCCAAAGGCATCACTAATGAATCTGCCATTCTGTTTCTCACTCCCTCATAGAAATTAGGAAAAGCAAATGGGAAGAAGCTGATGACAAGGCAGAAGAATGAAATACAGATCAGGTCCCTGTCCCTGTATCCGATTTCAGGGTGGGCGAGAGGGTCTCTAGTGGACAGAACTTCCCTAGAAGCAGATGATACTCATCATGTATACGGAAGACTGAAAATAGAGGGCTTATAACCACAGACTGACATGAGCCTGATTCAGAAGAGCTGAGTTCTCAAAGTCACTTGTAGAACCAACCCATTCAGTTACAGATGTAGACCTTCATTTAGAGATAACCTTGTGCCTTTAACAACTTTATAAAGAGAATCAGACTCTCACAGCACCATGTTCTAGTCTAACCCAGAACTGAAGAGGCCTTGGGGTACAGGACCCACCAGCCTGCTTCTGTACTTCCTCTACCTAACTCCTGGCATCAGACTTCTCTAAAGAGCCTCTCAATGATTCTAGCAAATGCCACGGGTGTCCCTTTGAAACTCTCCCCATTCGTGACAGATGTGGATACAGACAGGGAGACCTTCACTGACTGGCCTGCGGGGACGGAAGGCACGGCTGCGGGCTCCGGCAGCTGCGGAGCTGAGCGGAGCCTCTCCAGCTGTCCCTAGGGTGAGGCTGAGAGCAGCAGATCCCTGCGCTTATTTTTAGACAGAGCCTCCTCAATGGCATAATGAGGTTCTTCTTTTAAAAGGAAATCACCCAGGGCAGTACAACTCCCCTGATGAATCTGGGCTGTGTCAAAACGAAAAACATATGTGTGCATTCCGAAAATAGAAACCCAGGATTAGATAAAGCAGAACTTGAGAGAGGAAAATAATTAGTGGTACTGGTGTTTAAAAAAGGAAAAAAGAAGTATAGAATTAAAACGCTATACTGCATCGATATATCTTAATTAATCAAGGGATGTTGCTAAAGAAGTTCTGAGTTCAATTTAAACTTCCAGTCTCTACTCCAGACACTGTATCCACTTTGTCTCATACACATAAGACCTTGTGGAAGTAAGGTTGTTACTACCTGTACAGTATGAAAAATACCCTCTTTATGGTCTTATCTTAGAGACTTTTATGGAACTAAGCAGCCAACAACTATACATATAACAGGAGAGCTAGGTTCTAGGAAATTACCTAAGCCAAATCTCTACATTCTATTTTTTTATATTTAAAAGGGACTGAAACAGTGTTTTAATAAATGAATTCTGACATGAACTAAAGCGTAGGATGGCACAGATTAAGACTTTTCTGGCACTTCTGCTTTAACCATACCACAAAACTCGGTGTGTGAGAGACAGGAGAGAGAGAGAGAGAGAGAGAGAGAGAAGAGAGGAAGGAGGAGGGAGGCGGAAGGAGCTGTGTGTGTATTTCTGGTTTTCTGAGTTGTTTTCTCAGTTGATGCACACGAGATTAGGTTTAAGGGCTTGTTCTCTAATTGACTGCAGGGAATCCTTATTAAAAAGCCAGAAAAGTTAAAAAGTTCTTTCAAAACTGTATTCAATAAATCATATCAGAAATGAGGCAGGGCAGGGGTTGGGGAACGTCGGCGCTCAGCTGGGAAACAGAGCAGCGTAACTCACCGGCTACTCTTTAGGTCCTCGGACTTGAAACACCAGTGTCATTATTATATGCATATGATAGTCATTTAGGCTAGCATATTTATTCTCAGTTTTTTTCTCATTTAAAAAAATATAACAAATCCCCTTCAAATAGAGACAGTCACTGCCTTTATTTTATGTGACCACTGTAAGCTCCAGGGGCTGCGCTCAGGCTCATTGCCAAGGCCTGCATTTTCACTTACAGGCAGTCGGTGATCCTGGTACATCCTGAGAACCGAGCGTGTCCGTCAACACAGAGTCTCCACAGCTGTCCTCGCCTGACTGACTCTCATCGCCCATCTGTGAGGCCTTCACTGCAACTTGTAGGCTCTCAGCTAAGACAAAGAAAAACAAAAATAAGTCTGAAAAACAAAGCTAGATATATATTTAATCTAGACCAGGAGCTGGCAAATTGCATTTGGTCTGTCCCTGCTTTTGTATGACCCAGGGGCTAACAATGATCTTTTTCTTTTTTTTTTGAGACAGAATCTCTCTCGCTCTGTCACCCAGACTGGAAGGCAGTGATGCGATCTCATCTCACTGCAACCTCCGCTCCCCCAGGTTCAAGTGATTCTCCTGCCTCAGTCTCCTGAGTAACTGGGATTACAGGTGCACACCACTGTGACTGGCTAGTTTTTGTATTTTTAGTAGAGATTGGGGTTTCACCATATTGGTCAGGCTGGTCTCAAATTCTTGACCTTGTGATCCATCTGCCTCGGCCTCCCAAAGTGCTGGGATTGCAGGTGTGAGCCACCGCACCCAGCTGATTTTTACATTTTTAAAGGTTGTCAAAACATGAGACGTGCCTGTGCACACACATACACATGCGCACACACACACACACACAACTGCGTCCCAGAGACTATGTGATTTACAAAACCTAAAATCTGGCCCTCTGTAGGAAAAGTTTGCAGACCTGTCATCTAGACCACTACTTTTAGCATCATTTTACAATAGAGAATTAACTCAATAAAAAACCATAAACCCATGGTATAAAAATATCTCAAATGCAACTTTTAGCAAATTAGTATGCCTAAAAACTTCCTGTCATTTAGTTAGTTTAATTACACTGGACATTAAAATTTTAAAACCTGTTACTCAGAAATATTAGCTATTCTTCAAAGAGTATTTCCCTAGCTTGTCTTTAGAAATTCAGATTCCCACTCTTTGCTCTAGACTTCCTGGATTTGATTCTCTGGAGGAGAAAGCAGGATCTGTAGTTTAAAGAAGTGCCTGTTCTAGGGACTAGAGGGCACTTGACGACTAAGAGGGGCGTTCACAGGTCGGAGGAGGAAAGAGACAAACACAACCCGCTAGACTGCAGAGAAGCGTGTTATCGGCACTCACCTCCGTCGGCATTATTAGAACATTGTAAGCGCTACTGCAGCGTGGAGGAGGAACAGCATTCTAGTAGGGTTCGGAATATGTTTTTACAGGAGGTAAAAAGTCAGCAGGACCTGGAAGGATGGATGGGTTTCAAGAGGCAGAGACAGAAGAAGAGAAAGGAAGGAGGAAAAGCCACCAGGCAGAGTGGAGTCTCAGGGAGACTATCCAAGGTGCACTAGTGAGCTGGCTTTTTGTCAGATGATAACTGCCTCACCAGGATAAGAACTCCTGCTCTGTCTTTCAGCTGCAGTTGGGGCTGGATGGTCAGTGATCCAGGGTGGATTATCCCACTGCGCCTCATGCAGCACAACCATTGCTCTGAGTTCTAAGCAGCTGGGTCCGCTGCTGCTTCCTGGCACCTCTGTTATAGTGTGCCAGAGGGATGGAAGCAGATGGGCATACAACCTAGCTTTAGTGAAAGTGTTGGTGGGGGGAGAAAATTAAAGCCACTGGCTGATATTGAGAATGGGTGATTTATTTGATCAAGGCTTTATCAAAGATAATGGGGGGGGGGTCACTGGTTCTTGTCAACCCATTTGGAAGTTTTTGGGGACTTTATTTCTAAAATATATCTTGACTCGGTCTACTTCTCTCTGCTTCCATCGTCAATGGCGCTGGTCTAGACCAAGGCTCATCTCAACTTCTGTGATTACTTCCTAACAGATCTCCAGGCAGATTTGTCTCCTTCCAGTCTCTTGTCCATTCAGCAGCTAGTGTTCTAAGACATAAATCAGATCACTCCATACCACGATTAAAAGTTTCCAATGCCTTGCCATCCTATTTGGAATAACATCCTCTTTTGTAATTACTGAAACATGGCCTACCATGATCTGATCCCAGCCTGCCTGACCCACACCACCTCATCTAATGGCGACCCCCCCCTAACATCTGCCACCCTGGCCTTCTTGCTTTCCTTAAACATGTGAAGCTCGTTGCAGCCTCAGGGGCTTTGCAATTCCTTCTCTCTGCCCAGGGATGATCCTCCCCAAGCTCTCAGACAGCTGGCTTCTCATTTCTCAACCCTCATCTCGAAGAGAGGTCTTTAGGCTAACCTCTCTGAAGCACAGCCTTCACCTTATCACAATCCCATTATCTTTAGGATAGATAACTATCTGAAGTTATCTTTTCCCCTTGAGTATTGTCTGCCTTTCCCCACTAGAAGTTTTACAAAAGCATTACTGCCTCCTTAGCACCAGCAACCATGCACAGGTAGATGCTCCATGGATATGCGATAAACAGATGGATGGGGGTTGTATCCGTGAATGCTACTTCAGACTTCTATGCCCTTCTCAAGACCTCAGTTTCCTCAACTGGGAAACTGAGGCTGATTCTAAGATTTCTAAATTCTCTTCCAGAGCTAATATTCTGAGATTCTAAACCAGAGGCTGGCAAACATTTTCTGCAAAGAACCAGTTAATAGTTTAGGTTTTGTGGACTAAATACTCTGTCAAAACTGCTCATCTCTGCCACTGTAGAAAAAAAAGTAGCCACGGGCAACACAAACAAGCAGATGTGGCTGCGTTCCTGTAAAACTAAACTTACGAAAGCAGGTGGCGGGATGCGTGTGCTCCATGGTCTGTAATTTACCAGCCCTTTTCTTGCACAACAGCATTTACTGCTACTCTCAGGACGTGGCTGGTTTATCTCCCAAGCCCTTTGTCCCACTGTCACTTCCAGACCTTTATCCCTACCTCTCCCTTCAACTCCTTTCTGCCTTGAAGCTCCTGGCCTCAGGTTACATGCTCACTACCGCTACTTGCTGCCTTTCCTCTACAGACCTTCAGCCACTCATTTGCCTTCCCTGGATGAGTTAGCACACACGGCACAAGTTCTCCCCCTCCCTCTAATGCTAATCCTGCCAAAACTCTCAGTAATTTCAATTCTATGAACTTAGTCCTTCCACCACCCTGGCCTCTCATCCTCCAGACTTTCTCATCTCCAATGACCTCGCCCTTCACCCGACCTCAGCCACCATCTCTCATTGTTATTACCAACATCTGCACTTTGCCCACTTAAGTCTATTCTCCCCCACAGCAGTCAGGGGGATCCTTTCAAACCACAAGTCAAGTCACTCCTCCACTCAAAACTCTCTAACACTTCCCATTCCACTCAGGATGAGATCCCAAGTCCTCTCTCCAGCCATGCAAACTGAGACCCAGTGAACCCTGGACTGATTGCCTGCACTGCTCACCCCACCCTCCCTTCCTTCTGCCTGTGCTGTCCCCTGCCTGCTCCTCAGGCGATCCTGGCAATTCCCTGCCCCAGGACCTTTGTGCCCACCGTCCCCTATGCCTGGAAGACTCTCTCCCCCAGATATCGCTTGGCTTTCTTCCTTCATGTCCACTTACCTATCGTTATATCAAAGGGGGTGTCCCTGGCCACCCTATCTAAAATAGAGCCGTCCCAAACCATCACCCTCTTTCCCCCTTATCCTGCTTATTTTTCTTCATAGCCCTTGAGACAACCTGACATATTTATTTCTTTATATTTGGCTGTTTCTAGAATATAAGTTCCAGCCAAGTAAGGATCTTGTCTTTTTCTGCTGTATCCTCAGCACCAAGACTACAGTGCACGGCACATAGTAGGTGTTCAGTAAACATTTTCTGGTCTGGGCATGGTGGCTCATGCCTGTAATTCCACCACTTTGGGAGGCTGAGGTGGGCAGATCACCAGAGGTCGGGAGTTCAAGACCAGCCTGACCAACATGGAGAAACCCCGTCTCTACTAAAAATACAAAATTAGCCAGGCATGATGGTGCATGCCTATAATCCTAGCTACTTGAGAGGCTGAGGCAGGAGAATCACTTGAACCTGGGAGGCGAAGGCTGTGGTGAGCCAAGATTGTGCCAGTGCACTCCAGCCTGGGCAAGAAGAGCAAAACTCCATCTCAAAAAAAAAATTTCTTAACATGTCAACCCAAACCCTTCTCAAAGCAACTTACCTTCTTTCAGTGCTGCTGCCAGTAATGAGGCTGCCTGGGGGAGGCTCGCCTGGGTCAGGTTTAATAAGGAGGTGAGGCTCTAGATGGACGTCCTCAAATCCGCTCAGTTCTCCAAGTTCAGCATAGATATGCAGCTTCTCCTCCAAATACGCACAAATTTGTTGGTCTTGGTTAGTGAGTATTTCT
Organism: Ateles fusciceps; assembly: GCA_036589455.1. Classification (NCBI taxonomy): domain Eukaryota; kingdom Metazoa; phylum Chordata; class Mammalia; order Primates; family Atelidae; genus Ateles; species Ateles fusciceps. The sequence goes on along the minus strand of JAZHEH010000952.1, from coordinate 525,574 downwards.
ATGAAATAGTATTTACCATAGGAGGTTATCACTGACATGAATACAACCACTAATGTGAAAGTCCACGAAAGAGATGTTGCTAATTAGCAAGCAGTGTGACCTACAAGAGAAAGCCCAGGTGATGAGTGGGGCAGATGCAGCTTTCAGGCCTGACTATGCCACCGAGTGACTGTGGCCTCCAGCCAGTGACTTAACAACTTTCTCAGTTTCCATTGTCTTTTCTGTAAATAAGGTCCCTTTCTCAGCCCCAAGTTCCAGAAAATTTGCAAAACTCTCCTTTGTTTATGCAGGCTGTTTTCTATTAAGACTAAACATTAAGCTTGGGAATGAAAATTGAGGCGGCACTGTCCATGAGGAGTGAATGCCCACGAGGGTAAGCAACACAAATGCCTGGAACTGCGCAGGCTTCAGCCAGTTGTGGTCAAAACCAAAGACACTGGTTTATGTTTTTGTTTCTAAACATCCAATTTCTTTGCCCATCTTTGCATGCATCATTGTCCTCAAGTTTCAAAGTGTCACAGAATTCTTAAAGCTCAAAGGGATCTTAACTAGTATTGAATCCGGGAATTCTGTCTTCTCTGTGCTTCAAAGTCACCTTGGGAGAGCTGAGAACCCCAAAGTCTGTATCCCACCTGCCACAGATTCGGATTCAATTGGTGGAGGGTGAGGCCCAGGCATCAGTATTTTTAAAGACCTCTCAACCGATTCCAATGTCAACCCAGAGCTGAGAATCACTGAGCTAGTCTAACTTCCTTCCTTCACAGACTTGGAAACTGGGGACCAGATCTATTGGGTTCCTTGTCCAAAGCCATTGACATGACAGTGCTGAGACCTGAAATTAAACCATGAGACAATAATTCCAACATTCATCTGCACCACACTGCCCACAGCTATTGCTTTGTATATGTTATGTGCATTTTCTACATACATTTTCATCACTAAGGGGGAAGTGAAGAGAATGTCATCTTGTTTGAACATTTCTAGTGTAAGTTTTTGGTTTTCAGTTTTGCTTGGGAGGGTGGTCCAGGGGGGCCTCAGATACACAGGATGAATCATGTAGTTATAACCTCCTGTTCATGACACTTGGGCTTTCCCAACACCCAGGAAAACACCACGACCAGGGAGTCATAGGTGCCTGCACTGTACCTTGACATTGCTGAATTTTGGCCACTCTGGCTTCAGCTTTCCTCCTGTCTTCGTCAGATTCACTTGTCCTTCCCCCTTTTTCTTCAGGGCAACTTTAAAAGACAATAGTCAAGAGACACAACTGAAACTAAATGCAAGTATCTGTAGATTCATTAGAAAAACATGGGAACTTGGCAGTAGATTTATTCATAAAGGAGAAAATTTCAGCATAAAGGGAACACATCATGCCCCCTGGTCAGAGACTTGGTTTTCTTGAGTATACAAAGAACCTTGCATAACATTACATGGCTCTGAAAATTAGCAGTGTAGGATGACTCAAATATTCCAGTGAACACAAATACACACTCACACACACACACCCATAATGGCAATAAAGTATAAGGATTATAGGGGATAGAAGTGGGGTGCCAGATCAGATGGGGTACAGTGGAGGTGGAGACATTTTACATAACTTCGGGATCTAACTAATCAAATTACTATTGAGAATGATCACCCCCACCCTTGTGCTCCCAATTATTAAAAGTGTCCTTGCACAAGTAATGAGGAATAAATTGACTTAGAATACTTAGATCCAACAATTCAGAAACATTTATTGAATGATTTGTCAGCACTAGGCACACAGAGAAACATAAGACATGACCCCTGCCCTCGAGGAGCTTCCAATCTAATTAAGCACACATATATGTACATAAAAAAAGATAATAACTTCAAGGCAATATATAAGAAGCACCAAGTAAATGCTTTAGTGAGCAGGTGTTAAAGAATTTCAGGTAAGGAAGAGATCACCAGGACTGAAGAGGTTCTCATGGAGGAGGGGGAGGCCCGAGCTGCATCAAAGCCCGGCAGGGTGCAGACGGGCAGAGGGAGGTGCAGGTATTACATGCAGGGAGGCGCGGAGGAGAAAGCTGCAGATGGGGGACTATCGCAGGCAGATGCAGGGGGCAGGGAGCAGACCATTCTGGCAGAGGCAAAGTTTTCATGCAGGAAGACATGGTTAGAATGTTTTCCCCAACTGAGCAAGTCTGTTCCATAGATTATGGATGGAAGGAAATGTTACCTTTCTACAGCCTGCTGGATCCGTCTCATCCAGTTATTGCGTTCCTCCTTGGAATTGGTGTGAATTTCATACATCTCAGGACCAGCAGATGAAGCACTGATCAGAAACATTCCTCTTTCCTCATTAGCAACTTCTCTAGCAATAAGCTTTTGAAGGGAAATAACTGATGGCTTCTGATCCTACATAAAATAGGAAGGTGAGCAGATGAAACAGCATCCCAGCTAAAGTAAGGCTCTCATAAAACATGAACTAAAGGAAGCAACAGTATTAGGTAAAACTTTCTCCACTTCCAATCTTTTCAAAAGAGCTGTAGAAATTGATATGATCTCCAATGGATATGGTATGGAGAAGAGAGGATGGAAAAAGAGGATTTATGGGAATGTTTGTCCTTAAGAATTGGTTTAGGCCAGGTGTGATGGCTCACGCCTGTAATCCCTTTGGTAGGCCAAGGCAGGCGAATCACTTGAGGTCAGGAGTTCAAGACCAACCTGGCCAATGTGGTGAAACTGTACTGAATGTGGTGAAACTGTACTAAAAATACAAAAATTAGCCAGGTGTGGTGGGGTGCACCTATAGTCCCAGCTACTTGAGAGGCTGAGACACGAGAATTGCTTGAACCTGGGAGGTGGAGGTTGCAGTAAGTGCACTCCAGCCTGGGCAACAGAGTGAGACTCTGTCTCAAAAAAAAAAAAAAAACAAAAAACAAAAAAACAAAAAGGAATTGGCGGTTTAAAAATGAAACTTTTTAAAAGACAGAACGATCAGGGAAGAAAAATATCAGAATGCCATGGTTAAGGGAGGAGAAATTTGTCTAACAGGGCATGAGATGGGAAACTATATCAAATGTCACAAAGATAGAGAAGGATGGAGGTCCTAATAAGTCCACTGGACTTGCAATACTGTTTCAACAATAAGGTGACGGAACAGAAGCCCAGCACATGGACTATAAAAGTGACAGATACGAACAAGTGGCAAGACCTTCGATTCCCCAGCATAACCAATCCTTTTTGCTCCTGTCATATGGGTCACAGCAACAGAATGTCTACAAGTTCTGCCTGTAAATGCCTCTTCTCACCAAGCAGATGAGCCCTTGGTGGGCAGGAATTGGCATAATTCATCTTCATATGCCTAGCACATAGCTTTCCGTAGAGTAAGCACTCAATAAATGTTGGTGGAACTAGTTTTACATAAGTCCACCAGAAGGTAATAGGAAGAAAGCCTAAAATTGGCATTTACACCATAATTAAACCACCTCTTCTACCAACATCTACTGTGATCTTCCAATGTCCCTTTCTAAGCACTGGGGATTCAAAGAGGAATAGCACACTGATGATGCTTGGTAGGCAGATGTGGGTGAAAGAATGGCCAAAAGAATGCCTTCAGGATGAGCAGTTTGGGGTATAATATGAAGAATCTTCTTTGGTCTGTGGCTTCCACCACTGTTTACAGAGCTGGTTGTAATGTGTGGTTTTGCTTCACCATCATGGACTGAGCGACGCCTTTATCCAGAACATGCCACCCTCTCCTCCCTGCTGACTCCTTGGTGCTGGCTTGTTGGCTTTCCCAGCACCATACAGCTTAGCCACATCTGACACTGTGTGCCACGGTGACCCAGGGTACCTCCTCACCCCACGCTTTTCAGAGTAGCATGAGAGAAAAATATGATGGGACAAGACCTCTGGTCTGTGCAGCCCTGTGCTCAGCCTCTGAAAATGGAAGCAGAAGCAGCCCCGTGGCAGAGTTGGTTGAATACTGCCCTCTCTAATTAGGGAGATCCTTGGAGCATTGAAAATCTGGCTTATTCTATTATGGATCTACTCCCAAGACCTTATCTATTTCCTTGATCCAATGTTCAGTTTTAGCTTCCTCAGCTGACAAGGTAGACAGCCACTGTACGTAAAAAGGCAGAGTAGGTTTATTTGCTTAAGATATGAGCAAGAGTGAAATTATTTGAACCAGTTGGTTAGTGTTGCAGGGGAGGGGAGGTGGCAGGTAAGACCTTTTCAAAGTGAAGAACACGTGAGTGTAAGGAAAGCAGCATTCATTCCATCACCATCAGACCAGGCACAGAGGGACCTGTCCATCAGTATTCATACTAACCACGCACAAACACTGGAGAGGAATAATTCAAATTTACTCTCCAGGAACGGAAGTAGCATGTCTGCTTTGGAGGTAGATATCAAACACTGGTGATGCAAAGGCCTAACCCAGCCTGGAGGAGTGTTTTAATTGTGCCACAGCATTTAACAAACAAAATTTAAAACTAAGCTCTCAACCTTTAAACGCTAGGGGCTTCCACTTTTGAAAAGCTTTGCATTTCTGGGTTCTTGGGGAAAGCAGAAGATTGGCAATTCTGGGTCCATATTCTCATTTTAAAACACTGGCTATAGCCAAGTAATCTCTGCTGTCTTTCAGACAGGACATGGAGTCACTTTTCACTACAGTCCCTACCACTGTCTACTGTCTCCTTGCTTCTGACCCTGTCATGTTCACTCGTTCACATTTCCATCCAATCCCTATAGACATTAGGAGTTGAAGACCTGTGACGTAGGAGAAGGAGCTGCTATGCTTAGCCATATTGTTACACCGTATCCATTGTGTGCTAATTCTATTACCCAGGGATTCCATTGTGATAAAGAGATATTAAGGTTGCTTTCTATTTTGAGCTTCAGTTTGCAGGTTCACATGTTCACTGTGTCTTGGTTATTTGTTCCTTTGAATTTTTCTTCTTTGATGTTCAAGAGATTCCTCCTATACTCAGTATTCCAAGACTTAGTGAACACATCTACTTTTTCTTAGACATTTTGTAGGTTTGAGTTCTACCTCAGTTTCCAGCTGAGCCCTTTATGAAAACAAAAACAAAACAAAACTTTCTTGCAGGGACACACTACTCCATCCTCTTGCTATTTTCAGCTGCTTCTCTTCTGGCTATTTCCAACTTCATCATGTCTTCAAGAAAGCATCTCGGGAAGAAGTTTTTTCTAAATGGCACAAGGAGTGGAGGATCTCACCTGTACTAGCATGAGGATGACTTTCTAAAATACTAGGATGGGAACTAAGAAATCCAGATATCTGTATACCCCTAGCCAAATGCTTCAATTCCCTACAATGTTAACTATAAGGTATTTATAGCACATGGGCTGTTGCCAGATAGATGTAACTCCGGAGTGTTTCAACAGTAGGGTGCACTTGGCTCTTCGAGGATAAGATGAGGGTTTCTCTTTGCTCTCTGATACCACCAAGGGCTTAGCTGTCACTTATGAATGTAGCTACAGGTCAGGTTAACATCTTTAAGAAACAGTATTAGTAACAATTTTACAGTTGTCCATAGCCAAACACATTCCACCAAGAAGAGCCAGGTTGTAACTGTCTTTATTCCGGCATTTGGTGGATTGCATTCCTAATATCCCACTTAATGGTAAATGCGGTCTATGGGTAACACAGATAATGCCTCAGGAGGTCATATGAGACAAGAGGGAAAGAATCATATTTCAAGTCATGGTCTAAGTTGAGCATTACAGGATCTGAATCCATATGCTATATTGTCCTAAAAAACAAGAGAGTTGTCTTTATATCTACTTCATGATCAATCAGCAGGACATCTGTTCGGTAACACCATCCAAGAAGCAGAATTCGCTTCTTAGGTCTTTGGTTTTAAAGAAGCATTGGTTTCTATAAAGATGTGAATTTGTTTCCTCTTCCTACATGGCTCTCACCATCCTACAGGTTAAACAAAATGGTCCCCACCTTCCCATTTATTTTCTCTATGTTCTTTCAGAGAATCTCTGAGCATCTCAGATAACAGCATAGAGAGGCCACTGGACAAACCAGTAGGTTTTCATGAAATTTGTAATACAGTTCAAATTGATTGGGAACATAGGGATTTCTTTAAGCCCTCTTGTTATCCTCTAGGATAGCTCTGTGAAAATGTCTTTGACCTTCATACAACTCAACATCATTGTGTTGATGAAAGGCAATGTGCTGAACAGGACGAAGAAGCCTCTCAAGCCAGCCTGCCGAGCACAGAGAGGCAGATGATGTGTGGCTCCAGCCTATTCCCCAGAATCCCATAGACATGCCTCTTTGTTTTCTCTGAGCAACACAACAGAAGCCGTATTAAACTTTGAATTTGCTAAGATTGGTTGGAATTAATTGTATCTGCTAATGGCACCCAAATATCCTGCCATTTAGTGGAGGATAAACACTAGCATCTTAGGAAGCCACCATGCACTGCCCTATTGGTATTGTGTCTTGGATTATTTCCTCTAACAGGGCCTGATGCTCCATGATGCTAACAAGGAGTTAACTGTGACATCTTCCTTCTCTAAGTCATTTGGACCAACCAGATGCCATGTATAAAATGTCACAAAATACTAGTTTTATTATTAGTCTGTCTATGTACTAGCAATTAGATTAACACATTACAAAGATAGTGTTATACAAACACTGTTAGTCTTTAGAAGCCATTATAGTAAAAATAAGAAAGAATCATCTGTAAACATCAGGCAACAGGATGGTGATCTCTTGTCTGGCGGAAGACACACGACAGCAGTCACAGGGTTAGTAAGTGGGAGAGCAGAGCCATGCTCTCCCAAATTCACGTGGAGAAAGCCGGGTGCTGGAAGAGATCGGCTGTGCTCAGCATTCACATTTTAGTTGCTGGATCTAAGGGAAGGGGGTTTGGGGCCGAAGGGGCAGGGCAGAGGGGGAGTCTACAGGAAAGACAAAGAGGGGTGGATGACATGGGGACATTTGGGAGGCTCCAGGCAGTGCCTGTTCACCAACCACTACTGAAATACTGCAATATTCTCACACTTGATTGAACTGCTGAACCAGCTACGTACCAGCCCTGGTCGTGATGAAGCAACACTCACCATGCTAATTTAACCCAACAAAATGCTTCGTCTCTAAATCCTGCAACCACAGATAATAATGGAAACATAAAAGAAGCATATATTTCCCTGTGACTATTTTATTTCACTAGGAATTTCAGATATTTTTCAAGAAAATATGTGATTAAACCTATTTTTTAAATGTATCACACGGTCATATACTTACAACAGCTGCAAAGATGTATTTCTGGTCTTTTTCTTGTAAAAAGAGCAGCACATCAGTTAGAAGTAGAGCTAGGATATCTTCAAAGAAAAAATATTACTAGTATTAATGAAGCAAACCACAGTTCAAATAAACTTAATAAAAATAAAAAGACTAAGATTTACTCTAATTATGAAACTTTTACAAAAAAAAAAACCACCTGTATTATGAAAGCCAAGGATATATGCTATTGATAACTTAGTAGAAAGCTGTCTTAGTAGAAAGCTGTATAGTAAATTTCCAGCAAAGTTTAATGTAGTCACTTTCAAAACAGAAGAAAAATATTCATAAAAAAGGAAGTTTTAACAAAAGGAAGCAAACTCTTACCTTTGTCAGGAAAAGTACTGAATTAAAAATGTAAAAGGGCAGCTTCTACCTCAAAGTATATATGCCAGCTATTCTAGTTCATCTAGATCTGAGCAAGGTTTACAATTCCATACATCCCTTACAAATTGTTCACAAGAACTCATCTTCATTACATCCAGTGAATAGTCCAACACATAAGTTACCAAACTGATTCTACTAAACGGATAAGGAACAAATGACTTAGAGCAACAGGATCTACAGGTTGTGGTTAATATTTTTTCAATACAACATTGCTAGTTGTTGATCAACAAATCCCATCTCAGATATTAGTTGCAATCTCCATCAAAACTTGATCGTCCTCCAATGGGCAATCCTTTTTGAGTAGCTAGAATTTAACAACCTCTTCCTCTCGTTGCTTACCTATGGAACCTATGGATGTTATGAAGATGAGCTGTTAGTGGTTCTCAGCCCTGGCTGCACAGTGGACTTGCCTGGGAGGTCTTTAAACATTCCATGGGCTTTGGCTTCATCCCCCACAACAATAAAATCAGAATTTCTGGGAGGAGACATAAGCATCTGTAATTTTTTTAAGTTCCAGAGGTGATTCTAGTGTGTGGCCAGGATGAGAAAGCCTGGGTTAAGCAGTGTGATAGCTACATAAGGAGTCCTTAAAAAATGGAATTATCTGCTCTGGACTCTATCCAGATGAACAGAGTCAAGGTCGTGTCAATTAGCAAACAGTAGCACTGAGGAAGAGCTTAAATCAGTGTCAGCAGGTGTGTGGATGCATTCTATTAGTCAGTAACAAAGATGACATTCAGAGCTCTTTTTATTTCTCCCCCTCCATGGTCTGACAGCCCTAGGCTGTGTTGACATGCAACAGACCCTAGGTGTGTCAGTGTACTGCCTTGCTTTCAACACACCACAGTTACCAGAACAATTTTTCTGTGTCAATAATTAGCAGAACTCTCAGTTCCTTTGATTTCAGACATCACAAACTTGCAAACTCATAAAAATATGTATAAAGGCTTTCCCTTGGGGCAGCAAACTCCCACCAAAGATTTGTAACATTGGCCAAATTTGCCTATTGAAATTCACAAATCGATCTTTCAACTGACCCGGAGTTCGCACATGTGTGCCCGCAATTCTGAACTATTTTTCTTTTGAAAATCTGTCCTCTGTTAAATGAATGACATGTATGAAAGGAGAAACTGGTCTGGTAGAGCCACATTACCTTTGAAACGACCTGTAGCGGTTTTCCAGTAAACAAGGCCATCATATAACAGAGTCCTTTCTTCACTTATCAGTGCCTGCTTCCTAAATACATGTCCATTTTTGAGCTTTGTGTACGTTTTGTTTTCAATCTTATTTAGGATCTCAAGCCATTTTTGGTTTTTCTCATATTCGTTGACTTTTAAATCCACTGTTGCAATCATGTCTTTAATTAAGCAAAGAGCTTTGCATAAGTCTTTATGTTCTTCAGTTCTTTCTGCATGGAAAAAAGAAACAAAAAATACTACACAATAAACCAGAGTACTAAGGAGGAAAGCTTTCTTTAGTTTTAAAATATAGTTAAATATATCATCCAAACAATAAAAACTGCTGGATTAATCTTAAATCCCTTGCCTTGGCAACACAGTGAAACCCTGTCTCTACCAAAAAACATACAAAAAATAGCCAGGCATGGCGGTATGTGCATTTGTCCCAGCTACTCGAGAGGTTGCGGTGGGAGGATAGTTTGAGCCTGGGAGGTAGAGGTTGCAGGAAGCTGAGATTGCACCACCGCACTACAGCTTATGAGACAGAGGGTGACTCTGTCTCAAAAAAAAAAAAAATAAATTAAATTTTATACTATTACTCTATACCTCCACCCAACAAAAAAAGTTAAAATATTTTATTATGAAAAATTTGCATTACTAAATGTGCTTCAGCTGACACATTGTCCTTCAGCTGACAGTAAGATGTCTGAGTCCTAGGATTGGGTCTGACCTTCTCCCTAGGGAAGGAAAGATGTTATATACTAACTTAGGCCTTCCTTCCACCTTCCCAAACATAGGTAATCAATAATCCCTATGCCAAGTTTCTGAAAACATAAGCCAGCTGTGGGGCCAAGCCAGCATCCTCTCAGAAACAGCGCCACAGAGGTGATGTGAACAAGCCTCAGAATTATTTATATTCCTTGATCCCTTCCTCCATAAAATTAATATTCAAAATTATATTTTATAACTAAATTAGCATAAATATGAATATATTACTAGTATAATTAAACCATTTTCTTTGACCTAAAATTTTATTTTTTTCTTCTGATGGTAAAATAAAATATTTTCATGGTACCCAAGTGCTGTGCCTAATGGATAAATCAGCCATGCTCATACCAAGAGCAAATAATCACTAATTTCAGTTGTTACTCTTCACTGGCTAACCTGATCTTATCTCTGGATTATCTTATGAAAATATTCTGAAGGAGTTTCTGGAGCAGCCTCCTGAAACTCCAGATAAAAGTATATTTGGTGATAAAGACCATCTAGTTGATGTTTATTGAGGCAACTGGAACTGAAAGGTAATGTTTCAAGTCATTTTGTAGTGGAGATAACTGAAGCTCAGCTAATAATTTGCCCAATGACTGAGTGACAGAGCTGAGTATATACAATGGCAACGCAAGCTTACAAAATTCCAAACGCAAGCCCTTTTTAATATAACACACTACCACCCTAATAATAATCTTTACTCAAGATCAATACGCTAGCTTGAAGATTAGATAATTTTATTTATTCATTCATTGCATTTATGTGTTTTTATTTATTGATCATCTATTCTGTACCAGCCATTGAACTAGACATTGAAGATCTAGCTGTAAACCGACAGACACAGGTCTTATAGAACCCACAAGGAGCTTACAGACCAGCCATGTGCATTAACAGCTTCTTAAAAGATGCCCATATGTTACTCCCTGGAACTTGATGAATTGACAGGGTCAAAAATAGATCCTTTTTGTAATCCTTCTCAACTTAATAACTGATTGCTTCTCATAGTATTCAAGTCCTCAACACACATTTATGTGCGGAAAAAGGGAGGAGAATCTGGTAGCATTCTTAATATGGCAGATAAAAATTTAGAATCCAGAAAACTTCATAGGACAAATTTCTTCAACAAATAAAGCAGAAGTAAAAAAGGGGTGGGATAACATTCAAATTAAAAGAGATTTAAGAGATATAACTACCACGTACAATATGTGAATCTTGTTCAGATCTTGATTTAAGCAATCCAATTTTATGAGATAATCAGTGAAATTTTCAGATATCAAAAATATTGTTATGTGTATAGTAATGTCATTGTAATTTTTAACTTTTTTTGACGTTTGGTGATAGGATCAATAGCATGTTTCATCAGACTGTTGTGAAGGTAATAGGAAAATGAGGAAGAGAGGGTAGTAAGAAAGCCAAGCTGTGGGGAAAATATAGAGAGGAAAGATAGGTTCAAAGTAAGAAGAAGCCAGCTTGGTTCGGGTTACCTGTAGAAATTCAGACTATTATCCATGCCACATTATAAAAGATAATGTCTAAAAATGAATTCTAAGGCTAGCCAAATTCTAAGGCTTTAACAGTTTCTCTATTGTGAAACTCTTTATGAATCAGAGACCACAAACATTTGTGGCTGTTTAGAACACCTCAGCTATGTTTAAAACTAATAAGAGGGGCAAATATTTATCCCAGAAGTCACAACTTACCCTTTGTGTACTGCAATATCCTTTCCACCAAGACAGGGTATTTTGTAATACGCTGAGTGACCAACAGAATGCATTCTGGAATTCCTCGGCGGCGAGCCAAAAGATTACTATTTCGAAGCTTAAAAATATATATATATTTTATATACACAAATTCTACCTGTATTTACTTTTCAGGTGTGCATCTAACAACACAAAGAATCTGCAACAGTACAATTTTATGCAGACTTAACATTCATTGTTATCAGTTAAAAAATACATTATCACTAATTTAAACTATATACTTTGTCATAAATTTCAATACCCCAACTCTCCAAGATTTTAATAAGTTTCAAGTTACTCTGATGTATTTATAGTTAATTCTTAAAGAAGTTCCAATACTTCTAAGTGCCTCGATTTCTGAATAGCAAAAGTTTTTGAAAAATAATCAGAAATCAAAGTTAGATTTTGAACATGAGTTTGCAGTTTACCATTTGTTTTCCCAACAGGTCTTCCTCCACATTTGTTATTCATTATAACACTTAGAGTCCCCTCTAACCAGGACAACTTTTTTTTCTAAAAATATAAAAGTATTTCTCATATTATTCAAGTCCTCCACACATATTTATGTGGGAAAAAAAGGGAGGAGAATCTGGTAGCAGTCTTAACATGGCAGATAAAAATTTAGAATCCAGAAAACTTCATAGGACAAATTTCTTCAACAAATAAATCAGAAGAAGTAAAAAATGGGTGGGATAACATTCAAATTAAAAGAGATTTAAGAGATATAACTACCACATACAATATGTGAATCTTGTTCAGATCCTGATTTAAGCAATCCAATTTTTTGAGATAATCAGTGAAATTTTAAGATATCAAAAATTACTGTTAATTTATTTGTATAATAATGCCATTGTAACTTTTAACTTTTTCACCTGGAGAAAAATATTACAGATGAAATTATATGATGTCATGAATTTGCTTCAAGCTTATTCAGTAGAAGTGGAGTAGATTCTGTGTTTATTTTTACTTTGATTTTCCTGATATATAACTGGTCAGAGCATGAAACAGTCCCAATACATTACAAATATTCTCAGAAGATTGGAAGACATGATCTCACAAGTATAAGATACAAAAGAAAATGATTTGGCGGAATATTTTACTAACAGAAAAAGAGACTTTCCACCTTTGCCATGAACCTTCCACTTTTCTCCTTCTTCCCCTGAAAAGCAATTCCTAGCTACGAAATTTGTTTAAATCATTAAGAAACAAGCATAAATTATTTCTCTATGCTGATTTATCACTTTGTAATAAAGTTTTAAAATACTTGCCTTAATAAAATTCTGAAACTTTTTATTCTGCTGGAGTTCTTTAAAGAGGTTAACAGCTTCTTTATGATGGCTACAGAATTCTCCATATATTTTCTTCATTTTATTTGCATTTTCTTCTGAAAACTGGGAAGAATAACATTTCAGTAATGGTTTGTAAATTTAGTAAGTTCTAAACACACAAAAAATATGCAATTTTCATCTATTTCAAAACAGTATTTGCAAATAAAGAATAAACATTGTAGAATTTCTGAACACTATCACTTCTCTCCTCAGACATTTTTTAAATTAATAAAAGAAAGTTGTTGAGTGGTAAGGGGTCAACATAATGTGATCATATTATATTGAACTAATATAATTCTCAAATAGCCAAATGAGAAACATTTGATGTATTTTATTTTCCTGTTTTTAATACAAATCTGTCATTTCAACTTATAGTTTGAATACCTGTATAGATTGAAAGAAAAGTATATGGCAACATTTGGGTGGCTCCAGGAAGGTCTGGCCCCACCCCCCAAAAAAATCACTCATTTGGCATTTACATTGGCTAATGACCATGTCCACGGACAGCATTCAGTAAAGAAAATTTTATTTTTTGTTCACACATTACAAGTAGATCAAGGGCAGGCTATCATTAGCCAAGATGAAAGAGACCAGTGAATAACCAGAACCAGAATGCCTGTTTATTAGCTAATGAAGAGAAATGAAGATGTGGACTGGATGTTTCAATAAGCCTTACCTGTAGAAAAACATCTGTAAAATTTCCACATAGGAATCAACTTAGAATCATAAGATGGTGTGAAGAGAACTAGCTGAATGACTTGATTGTCATTTTTTAGACTGTGATGGCCCTACATGCACATGTCCACATTGAAGAGCACTATAATGGAAACCAGAACACATCCACCCTCTTAAAAGTACTTAAAATTTACATCACTACTGCTTGTCTTTCCATCTTTGCTTATATGAATACTTGGGGCCAATAAGTCTCAAAAGATAATTCTTAAACCACTTACAACCATTAAAAAACAATTTCCTGGGTACAAATCTAACAAAATACATACACGACGCATACAATAAAAACTATACAATGCCAGTGAAAGATACCAAAATCTAAATAAATGAAGTGCTATACGATGTTCATGGATTGGAAGACTCAAGACAGTAAAGATGTCAATTTTCTCCAAACCGATATACAGTTTTAGTGCAATTCTTAACAAAATTCCAGTATGCTTTCTTAAAATATAGATAAGACTATTATAGAATTTATATGAAAAGGCAAATAAACTAGACTAGTTAAAACAATTTTGGAAAAAATAATAAAGTGGAAGGACTTAGTCTTCTAATTTTAAGATTATATAGCTACAGTTATTAAGAATATAGAAAGATATACTACCCATAGATCAGTGAAACAAATAGTAACCCAGATGCCCACGTGATTTTTGACATCGGTGCAAAAGCAATTAGAGGAAGGATAGCCTTTTCTATGAATGGCCCTGGAGCAAATGGACATCCATAGACCAAAAAAAAAAAACCTCAACCTACTAAGTTTTATAACCTACTAACCTGCTCCCATAACCTCCACAAAAAATAACTCAAAATGCAACACACACTTAAATGTAAAGCATGAAACTGTAAAACCTTTTTTTTTTGAGACAGAGTGCTACTTCTGATGCCCACGCTGGAGTACAGTGGTATGACCTCAGCTCACTGCAACCTCAACCTCCCAGGCTCAAACTATCTGCCCACCTTAGTCCCCACAAGGCACTACAGGTGCAAACCACCATGCCCAGCTAATTTTTGAATTTTCTGTAGAAACAGGGATTTGTCATGTTGCCAAGACTAATCTCAAACTCCTGAGCTCAAGTGATCCAACCACCTTGGCCTCCCAAAGTGCCAGGATTACAGGTGTGAGCCACCATGCCCAGCCAAAACTGTAAATTCTTTTTTAAAAATAGGAGAAAATGTTGGAGACCTAGGCCTAGACAAAGAATCCTTAAACTGCTACTGAAACCAGTAGCACAATTCTTAAAAGGAAAAACTAATAAACCAGACTTCATCAAAATTAGAAAATGAGAAGACAAGTTACAGATTTAGAGAAAGTCTCTGTCAATCACATATCTGACAAGAACTAATGTCTAGAATATGTAAACAAACCTCAATATTCAACAGTAAGAAAACAATCCAATTAGAAAATGAGCAAAAGACATAAACAGAAATTTCACTGAAAGGGGTATGTAGATGGCAAATAAGCACATGAAAATATATTTAATATCATTAGCCATGATGGAAGTGCAACTTGAATCATAATGAGATATTACTTTATACCTCTTAAAATAGCCAAATTAAAAATAGTGACAACATCAAATGCTACATCTCACAACATCAAATGTAGAGAAACTGGATTACTTGTACAGTGTTGATGAGAATGCAAAATGGTACAACAGTTAGCAGTTTCTTACAAAACTGACCATACAACTCCCATACAACCCAGAAATTGCATTCCTGGGCATTCATCCCAAAAAATGAAAGCTTAGGTTTACACCAAAATCTGCATGTGAGTGTTCATAGCAGCTTTATTTATAACAGCTAAAAACTGGGAACAAGAAGATAACCTTCAATAAGTGAATGATTAAACAAACTGTAATACATCAATACCATGGAACACTACTCAGCATAACTCCCCCCATTTTAAGCATACAGACCAACACCTGACCTCCATCGCTGTATACGACACGGTGAAACAGCTTCAAAAAATAGTACTTTTGGAGAAGATGGCATGCTAGCATCTACCTCGGGAAAGCCATGTTAAAGCAACTACAGATGGAGCTCCCTTCCCTTCCAAGTGCTGCAGACCACTGTAAGATGTGACATTCAGGTGAATTCCTGATTTTTTTTTTAACTAAGTGAAGTGGCCCATTGATTCAACAAATATTTATAGTATCAAGCACTGTTACAGGTACTGAAATATAGCAGTAATCAAACAGACAAGAATCCCTACCTTACTGGGACTTACAATCTAATGATGGTAAACACATCCTCAGAATGTCCCTATGAATGTCTCAAAATATTATATTTTTTACTCTTGTTGATGAAAGGGCAGATTCTGATTCAAATCTCACTTATGTCATAAAGGTCAAGGCCTTTAAGCTTTTCTTACCTGTTGTACCAGAATATCACCAATTCGGTCGATCACAAAATTCCTGTCACTGCCAACACAGGATTCCTGCCTTCGCTCCTTCATACTGTAGAAGAAATGCCTGTGGATTTCAAGCAACTCATCTAAACAGGGGAAAATTTTATCCACGGTGCTGTGATCCAGCTGCAGCTCCTCTTTCATGCCTTTCCTGAAGATCTCAGACATGATGAACAGGGTCTGAATGTGATGCATCTCTGTTTGCATTAGCTCTAAAATGTGTGAGCACAAATATACATTAAACAAGCTTTGAAAAGCAAGTATCTCCATTAAAATAAATTAATAACTCAACACTATATGTTACACAAATAAAACGTTTAAGAGTATCAAGAATATTTATTCCACTGTAAGTCAGCATTAAACATTTTATTCAGCCTAAAATATTAAACCATTTTCTCTTTTCCAGGTATTAAAGAGGATATATATGTCAAGTTCAATATACAAGAATCTAATGTATCTGAAACTCAATAATATAACTAGCTAGCATCTTTAGATACCTTCAGATAGGAACTAGGTCTTATTCCCACCTGAAAATGCTCTATAATGTACAGCTTAGTTTGTTGGTTTTCTTCTTCCTTTCTTTGTTTGGTTTTTGCATCAAGCAAGAGCACAATTAATTTGGTTCATTGAATGGAGCTAAATAAAGTTCTTCAGTGCAGACAACCATAGGCCCTTTCTATTGCAGAATCTGTCTCCAAAATTCCACTTCCTCCAGGGGAAAACAATGCATCACAATCAATCAAAGGACACCATCAAGAAAGGGGAAAGACAACCCACAGAATGGGAGAAAATATTTGTAAATAATTTAACTGATAAGGAACTTGTGTCTAGAATATACATTTTAAACTCTTTGAACTCAACAATATAAATAAATAACCCAATTCAAAAATGGTCAAAGGCTTTGAAGAGATTTTTCTCCAAAAGGATACACAAATGACCAATAAGCACATGAAAAGATGCTCAACATAATTAGCTGTTGGGGAAATGCAAATCAAAACCAAAATGAGACAACGCTTCACACACATTAGAATAATTGTAATAAAAAAGCAATAAACAAGTGTTGGTGAGGATGTGGAGAAACCGGAACCCTCATGCATTGCTGGTGGGAATGCAAAATGGTATAGTGCTTTAGAAAACACTCTGGCAGTTCCTCAAGTGATTAAACATAAAGTTTTCGTATGACCCCAAAAGTGGAAAATTGTATGACCCCAAAAGTGGAAAACCTATCAACTGATGATTAGATAACAAAATAGAAAATTAGTCATCCATAAAAAAGGAACGATGTACCCATACATATTACAACTAGGATGAACCTTGAAAACACTATGCTAAGTGACAAAAGCCAGCCACAAAAGACCACATATTGTACCATTCATGTAAAATGTCTAGAATAGGTAAATCTGTAGAGATAGAAAGTAGATTAGTGTTTGCCAGAGGCTGGTAGAAAGGGGAAATGGGAGTGACTGGTAACATGTACAGGATTTTGGAAGTGATGAAGCTGCTCTGAAATCACACAGTACCTGATGGCTATACAACTTAGTGAATACACTAAAAACTGCCAGATTGTGTACTTGTAAAGAAGCGAATTTTGAGGTGAATTATACCTCAATTTTAAAAATGCATCAGGAGAGAAAATAACAACTCACAATTTATGGGTGCATCAAAAGTACTAGTTGTACATTAATTAGTATTTCCAAACTTACTGCAAGTTTTGGGAAAGAACCTTAAATATCAGCCACGGAGAGTCAGCAAGTCTAAACATAGCTTTAATATTTTATCAAAAATAAACATTTCTATAATTGAAAATCCACTCTGAATTATTATTTCCTATCATGTTTTTAGTGCCTACTCCATGCTAAGCACTTACATATATCACTTCATTCAATCCTTTAACCCATTAATACATTATGACCCAGAAAATAGGAATGATTTTCGTCATCTTTAAAAAACAAACAGTGAGGAAGAGAGGGTAAAGGATTTGCCCTGGAACGCAAGCCTTTCTGACACAAAAGTCCACGTAAGAATTCATCCCAATGGATTAGATTATTTTTAATAACATGAAATTGAGAGGTAAATTAAGAAAATTGACAGTAGAATATAAATTGCTTAAGAAATACTAAGTAACTCACACCTACCTACACAGCTCTTGGCAGATTTCTAAGCACCCTCGTACACCATCTCACCAGATGTGCATAACCACCACCTGAGGCAGGTGACAATGTATCCTCACTGCCCATGGACTTTGGGGCCCATATTTGCATCACAGGATTAGTGAAAAGAGCCAGTCTGATCTTTAAAGTAAGGTGTCTTCTTGGAACCACGTTTTGGCATCTACTTTGTACTTGAAATTTTTCAAACTTTCATTTTGTTCCTAGTCTACAGTTTAATTTTCCCTAATCCAGAATGCCTTCATCCCAAACAGCATGAGGAAACACAATCTCACCACAGCTGAATTCTGTACTGAGGACTGGAGTACAGAGTCAAACACTGCCCAAACCCAGGTGCAGCAACTTGCACTGCACCTGGTCTCTATGAATGACTGGTGTATGCAGCCAAACTCTAGGGCCATTTGCAATAGCCCTACATTAAAATATGTGAAGGTTCACTGCAATTCTTATATAAAAGAAGGAAGAGTAGAGGCCAAATATAAATAAACTTGAAAGGGATATGGGAAATAACATTTGCTCTGTGTCAGGTACATATTATGCCTCATTTCAGTCTCACAACAATATTTAAAACCTGAGTATTATTAGGTTAGTGCAAAACTGATTGCGGTTTTTGCTAGTACTTTTAATATTATCCTCATTTTACAGACGGAGAAACTAAGGTCCACAGGTGATTTATGTAATTTGTCTGCTATCAGGTAAACAGAAAATGATAGAACTGGGATTTTACCCAACTCTGTATAGTTGCAAGTTCCATGTTCTTTTCTTGGTACCACACTGCTTCCACTCAAAGAGCGTATTTGAAATGCTTACCAAAAATGACATCCTGTCTTTTGATGACATCCTTCTCCTGTCTATTACAAAATGAGGGCTCCACCACAAGACTCCAAGATTCTGCTTCAAACTCCTGGGCTTCACTGCTGAGGTCACTCCACAGAGAAGAATCCACAACATCTAATGTGTGTTTAGAAAAGAAAAGCCAGAAGTACAGTAACGCAGCACAAATACACCTTTGTAAGTCCACGGATTCCTCACACTAAATAAATCTGCGATGAACATGGAACTACTAAACCAAAACATATTAACATGAAGTGAAACATCTTAAAACTGGACTGATGAAATGTCCAAATAAAGACAGCTTTCATGAAAGCAAAGAAGAATCAGATATTAAAAGATTGTTTATATGGAGGAAAAGAGACATTTGAAGATTCTTTTGCTTCTTTTGGCCTGCTCTATTTTAGTTTTATTTTTGGTAAACTTCAGAGTCCATAATGTGTCTACAGAATCTTGAACACACCAATTTCTTCTGCCCCGGGTTATTTTGCACTGTTTACTAAAATCTGAATTGTCTACTCATCCATTTGATTTGCTCTTGACTTGCTAAGACACAAAGTAGCGTGTAAGTACTTGAGTCACAAATGAGTGCAGATTTTTCTAATAGAATTACAAAAAACCACACATAAATACAGCCCTCCCCCCCCCCGACACGCATACTCCTCAAGAAAACTAAACCCTATTTACCCAAATGGCACTCATTAGAGAGGTTCCAGCTCAGAGCAGTAAAGATGAGATGACAAAGAATTTAAAGACTTAAGATTAAAATAAAACACGTTCCTGGGGCAGAGTCCACTGCTCTCTCTTGTCACTACTGTCTTTCCATTTTGTTTTCCTTCTTACCTGGTGGAAGGATACAAAAACCAATTACCTAGATTAAGTCTTGCCCTGCAAAATATGCTTTAAAAAAGTGCTTTAAAGGCTGGGCACAGTGGCTCATCCTGTAATCCTAGCACTTTGGGAGGCTAAGGTGGTTGGATCACTTGAGGTTTGGAGTTCAAGACCAGCCTGGCCAACATGGTGAAACCCCATCTCTACAAACAATACAAAAATTAACTGGGGGGTGGGGTTGCGGGGGGTGTGCCTGTAGTCCCAGCTATTCGGGAGGCTGTGGCAGGAGAATTGCTTGAACCTGGGAGGTAGAGATTGCAGTGAGCTGAGATCATAGCACTGCACTCCAGCCTGGGCAAAAGAGTGAGACTCTGTCTCAAAACAAAATGTTTTTATTCCCCTAGGAGGTAACAGATGGGGTAAGTATCTCAGAGATCCAAGGAAGACCAGTCTTAACTAACTAAAGTATATGTTTTTAATATAGGATCCTATTCCAATTCATCAATAGCTATAAAACATTTTAAATAATAAGCACATATTTTATTCATTTCTCTTCATTAAGCTCGTGACATTCTTTTAGTAATATGTCTATTTAAAATTTACATCATATTTCCTTGGTCACTATCTGGTTGTCTCCTTTGGAGATAAATTTTCATTCTTTTAAAAAGTAGAACCTATACCAAAAAGATACCCTGAAACAGACTTCTTTGAAAAAGAAAAAAATTAAATCCTTCAATCTTATGTCATTTGGAAAATATCCTTTTGGCAAATGCTAACAAAAACACAAATAAATGGAACTGTGTCTTCTCCTCACCTTCCATTATGAAAGACTCTGTAGAGGGAGAAGAGCCCATGGACTGTAGCAGCTCATCGGAATGAGACCTCCTTCTGCAACTGTTACTGTCACTCTCAGACTCCAAGGATGTTGCTGACCTCCTGAAGCTAGGGGAGAGGGAGGGGGAGCACAGTCAGCCCCAGCAGTTCTCTGAGCCATGAAGATATAAAAACACACTCAGCCTTACCTTTCCAAGGTAGTGCCTGGAACACTTCTGGACAATGGATGGACCTGTCCCCACGGTCTCCCCTCCTTCCAGTCGGCAGTCCAACAGGCATGGAGGAAGAAGGGTGCAAGGAGAGACCAGTCTGCGGGATGTCTCTAAATGAAGAATCTGGAAATCAGAACAGATGCTTCATGTGGTTTCTAGGTCAGTAATTACAAGTAAAAGTAGTCACTTAAAAGCCAGAAAGCTAAATGCTGCAGTGACCACTTGTAATCTGTTGCATGCCCTGCCTTAAAACCTGCTACATCCTGACACTTGCTCCAAGTGTCCCTTTCATTTTACGCCTTCCTGACACCCATGCTGCAGGCCTCCTTCTGCATCTCCACTGGGAGACTGTGGGTGTTTGGGATTGCACAAACAAACAAGACAATGGAATGGGGAAATACTGGGCCAGCTTTCCCGTAAATCACTGCTTGTGCTCCTTAGAGCCAGCTTTAAATAGTTGCAAGGTGTTATTAGTACTGTTACTGAATGCATATTGTGTGTATAAACAAGCATCCACACACAGAGAAGACGTCAATGGAATGGAATGATGCTGGAGAGCCTATTCTTCATGGTATAAGGATCTCATGCAAATGAAACCTGCAAGCCAAGCTAGGCTATTCTCTCTCACATATGGAAAACCAAATAAGGCTTCTATATTTTTCTGGTCAGTTCTAAAATCTTCTGTGCATAGATGCATTTACATTTGATGTGTACTATAAGTGACTCAGAAGACATTTCAGTCCCATATTACAGCTGTGTAGCATATACATTCTCCAGCAAAAGGGGAAAATACTTACATAGATCCCGGGCATTGCAAAGCATTTTACACACGCGTAAGTTAATGTTATTCTTACAACTCCCACGTGAAGAGGAGTAATATATGGTATTTCATCAGTTCTAAGATACTATTTATTTTCACATTTAACTCTATGAAAATGAGAAGCCCCTGATAACTGACATCATCAAAGAGACTTTTGGGGTCAAGGCAAGAGAGTAAGTGATATGACAGCTGTCACTGCCTGCACTAACTTAACCTAATATAATATTACACCCAATAGCATGTTACCACGAATTTGCATGCCTAATTGTCCCCCAATTAAAGTGGTTTTAAATTATCAGTCACACTTTGTTAGATGGAGATGAAAAGTTACCATGCACTTAAAATTCCTGACACATGTCAAGCAACACAACTTTAGGCAGAAGACACTGCAAAATCTCTCACAATAAAGCAAGAAATTTTCACATTTAGGAGACATTAGTGTGATAGGTTCTTGTAGGCACTGTAAAGAACTGTCAGAGGGCACCAATTATTTTCTAGAGAAACTGCTTAAATTTCAGCAATATACAATCCAGGAAAAACAGAGCCACCAAATTTTAAACTATGCAAACCAACCTCCGGTATGCCTTGAAATTTCATGGTCATTCTAAAGGTGCTAATGAGATCACAGCCTCAAGCACAGCTAATTAAACCCAGGTAACTATAATAATGGACAACAGAAACTGATAAGAATCTACAGACTCCAAATTTGAAGATTTTTTCCCATCAAACGTTGTGATTCTTAAGTAGAATGTGGTGTGTATTTGTATAGATAAATGTATTACTGCAATATTACTATACTATGCTACTGCTAGGAAAACAAAGTAATGTACATTTCATGTAGTATTTCTCTTTTCCTTGAAGGATTATTAATAAATCAGCACAGCATACTCCACTAGATAGCATCTTAGAATTGAAGGAACATGGTAATACCTTCTCCTTGTGGCCCTCTCTAATATAAAAGATCATATGATACACACAACGCAAAAGTTCTTAGGCTAGTGTAGAACTTTATAGCCTTCTTGATCACTTTATAGAAGTAAAAATTATGCCAAGCATATGTTATGGAAGAAGAAATAACTGGCTAAATGAGAAAACAAAAGGAGATCTTTTTACAATGGAAAAATGTGTAGTATATATTAAATTTTTAAAAGTTCTTGTTGTTTTCCACATCACTTACTTCCAAGGATGGTCTGTGGTTTGTTCTTGTTGTATTTCTCTTGGATTTTCTGGTAAAGAATATTAGAAACACATAAAGTAAGATCAAAGTGTCATTGGACTACAAGAATATCCACATAGTTACACAGAACAGGATTCTTATCTACATCACTTTTGTTATTTTATTTCCAAGAGGAATTCAAAGCAAAAGACACTGAATGCAATGAAGAGTAAAATGTGATGATAATAAAACGTGCAAGTTATGATGACGGGGCCTTGTGAACGTGTGCCTCCTGAACACTCCTGGTTTCATTAAAAGCCTCAGGGGAACCAGAGATCTCCATCTCATGTGTCCAGACCCAGGCTGAAAGGAGTTCTTATCAACACTGCCTCTTTCCTTCTTATTTCTTTCTACCCCCTGCTATCCCTCCTGACTATAGGACACAACCACCTGGAGCACTGAAATGTCACATTCAAAACAGCCCTTAACTCTGTGATCTGACACAGTATGTGTTCCAGTCGACAAAGAGGTTTGCAACTCCAAGTTTGCCCCTGAAGGATCATCAGGCTCACTCACATGCATCTGTGACATGACTACTGACTGGAAAAGAAAGGAATAGAATCACAGACGCCTTCGTCTACTCAAGCCCATTCCCAGCTACACCAAACAGTCTTCTAGTCCAGTGGTTCTCAAAGTGAGGTCTCAGGAGCAGCAGCAGCACCATCACCTGCAAACTTGCTAGAAATGCACATTCTCAGGCTCCACCTCAGATCTACGGAATCAGAAATTCTGGAAGTGGGGCCCAGAAATCTCTGTTGTCACAGGTCTTCCAGTGATTGTGAGGCTTGTAAACGTTTGTGACTTACTACCCTGATCTTAATTTGAGTGTACCCAGGGCTTGCACTGGTAAACCAAGCAGGTCTCAACAGAAAGCTTAACCTAGCCATGGCATATAACACAAATATCTGGATTCGAGCTTTCTTTCTATTTCTAACAGTGTACAGTTAAGCAAATAACTATATGCTTTGAGCATATGTTATAGCTATCATGATCGCTTTAGAAATAAATCTAGATGGTAATAAAAAACAATAAAAGCTCAAATAAATACTATGAAGCAACCATGCTAGATATGATATTCACAGATCACTGAGTAATTACCTTGGTGCATGGAGGTGCAGCATCTTTGCAACCCTTGTGCACATTTGCGTTACAGTCTGAAATAAAAAGAAAACATACAAAAGCATCCATCTTTCTTAGGTTAGTCTGCAATTAATAAGACTACATCATGTTTTTACTGGTCATTATGAAACTAACACATAAACATTACAAATACCTGGAAAACTTAAGAAGGAAAGAAAAATATTTCCTCACCACTCAAGCACAAGCAGACTGCTAAAGAGATTTTCATCTCTTTGGAGATATTGCTCCCTTTATGCACAGGATCTTATCAATGAGTAAATCTGAAATTATGAATGACATACACTTTTGTGATGCTTCTGTGTCTGCCTGAGAACTCACTTTCTACTACATGCATTACATTGCATGGGATTCCTGACACCTGGCTGGTAGTAACTCCCCCACTCCCACACCAGGTAGAATGCCTATCACAACCAAAAGAAAGAAACTCTTAACACTGCTGCAAAAAAAAAAAAAAAAAAATGTCTTGTGAGGTTTTGGCAAGAATTCCTACTAACTAGAAGTTTGAGGTAGTCTAATTAAATGAAAAATGCTAGCCCTGTGCCCATGTTTCATGTCACAAAACAATGCAGCCTTGCCTCACTGGAAGAATGTAAGGGAATACTTTCCCTGTCCCTTTCTGCCCACAGGCACAGACACTGAGGCTGTTCTCATGGAAAGCTGCACTGTGTGAGCACTGGTTGCTGCCAGGCTGTTGTCTTTGGGCCCTTTCCCCTGCCACCTCCATGTCACCACCCCACACACACTGTATCATAGATGGAGGAGCCTGGGTGCATCAGAAACTTATGCAGAAGGAATCCTTCTGTGGGAGTGGAAGATCCCATATTGGTCCATCAAAGCCATGCTGCGTAAGTACCAGTGAGAGAACTGGGTAGGAAGCTGAAACCTACGACCGCCCTCAGGCTGCAGGTCTGAAGAGGCATTTCAGCCAACATGCCAGGGGCCAGCAAGCAGGGCCTAAGGCTAATCTGTGCACTGGCCTGGCTGATAAGCATCAGATTCAGATAGCCCTCTCCTCATTGCAGAGCGAGTAAATAACAGAAAAATGTAGATGCCCTAAGATACCACAGAACAAAGTTACACCAAAAACTCACCAGAAGAAGTAGCCACTGAATATTAGATCCAGAAATAGGAAAGAAAGTTTAGACATTTGAAAATTGTTCTTGATAAGAGACAGAAGACAGGGGCTTCAGTAAAACAGAACAAAAGGCCATGAGGGAGAACAGGATATGAGACTCGGCCTGCAGGAGGAGAGGAAAACGGAGCTTCATGAGACAGGAAAGGACTGCAAGGAACGGAAAGAGACAAAAGCACAATTTTGAACTGAACTCAGAAGAATCTGTGTGGTGCAGACATCAAAGCCGAGCTATGAAATTACACTTGAAAGACTCCCTCTAGAATGTGGAGAAGAGGAAGGGTATAATTATAAAATAGATGTTGTACAAAGAACATAGATAGCAGAGATCACACTTACCCAAGAAATAGATTAGAAAAATTAGATCAGAAGCAGTGACAGTCAAAACCACAATAGACAAGAATTTTATAAAGATGAAAAAGCACCTAAAAGGACAAATCAAAAGCTCTCACTAAATGACACCTATTCTATAGACACATCCTGACAATATCCATATGATTAAAAAATGAAAAGTCCTCAAGCCTAAGGCAGAAAACAAGGGTTATCAATAAAGGAATAGTGTCAGGCAGGCCCTAGACTTTTCCACTATGATAATAAATGCTCAAATCTACTGGACCAATGTTGGCAAAGCAGTGAAGGGAAAAGAATTTAGTCCAAGAATTTATTTAACTAGGTGTTTTTGTGTGAAAGGAAAATGATATATCCCTTGGTACACGAAGCTTCAGAGAAACAGATCACGCCTATTTTAGCCTTTTGAGAAAAGAATCAAAATTAGGCGTTCAAGAAGGATTTGCTGTAGTTTTTCTTTAAAAAAAAAAAAAAAAAAGAAGCAAAATTGAGCAGTAAAACAAGCTAAACAAAGAATCACTTCTAAAAAATGGTTGTAGGTGGAGACAGAGCTGAGTAAAAATGTCAACATTTTTTGGAAATAGAAAATTATACTTGAAAGATTAAACATAATCTTATAAAAAGAATACTTTCATAATTCAGCATATTAACAGAGGCTGAACAGGAGGAGAGTAAACATAATGGAAATAAGAGTATTAAATTATTAGCCTTCCACAGCCTTAAAGCTACTATTAGTTGATATTAAAAGAGCATATCTTGCCAAATCCCTGGAGAAGACAAAAGAAAACAACACCTGGTCTAAATAGCTAAACTAGACATCAAGGAAAACAGCAAGGACCTATAAAAGATATGTTGGTAGCAGTAAAATTAAATGTAAAATTTTAAAAACCCTGTCATAAAACAAGTTCCTTCGGTTACGTTACAGATTACCTCTAGCTAAATTAAAGACAAACACCTCAAATAAAAAATACAGCAACAGCTGAGAGAAATACAAACAAATGGAAAGCAGGAGGAATATTAGGTTTAGACAAAGTAAAATTAAATGCAAAAAGCATCTCATGACATTAAAAGGATACTTTTACGTTAAGGTTAAATCTGCAATGAAGGTATGATATATAAATTTCTGTGTAACAGATAATGTAACATCAAAATAGTAGCCATGAAACTTATTTATAAGCAAGGGGAATTTTACAGAAATATCATTTTGTGGAATATTAGCAACTGAGGCTTTAACAGAGGAAAAATGTCACCAGAATTTTGAAAACTTATACAGTATTATGTGTTTTATATCATCTCCTGGTTTTTGTTTTGTTTTGGTTTGGTTTTTTTTTTTTTTTTTTTGAGGCAGAGTTTCGCTCTTCTTGCCCAGGCTGGAGTGCAACGGCATGATCTCCGCTCACTGCAAGCTCTGCTTCCTGGCTTTAAGCAATTCTCCTGCCTCAGCCTCCTGAGTAACTGGGATTACAGGCATGCACCACCAGGCCCAGGTCATTTTGTATTTTTAGTGAAGGGTTCCCATGTTGGTCAGGCTGGTCTCGAACTCCTGACCTCAGGTGATTCACCTGCCTTGGCTTCCCAAAGTGCTGGGATTACAGGCATGAGCCACCGTGCCCGGCCATCATATCCTGTTTTTAAGATAGGAATATTAAACTTCACAATTGAAAACAAAAATGCACCCATGGAGAAAGATTATTTAACCAAAACAGCAGAGACTGTACATGTTATATTTGTATTGCTCAATGTAAAAACCTTAATATGCATAAGCAAAGTTTAAACCACCCTCTCCCCCCTCCCAAAATCCTGTAAATCTTGAAATTACTTCTAAAAATTGTGCGTTAAAGAGGAAATAAATGATATACTTTGACCTACTTATACTAATACTAGAATTTAATCTTAGGCAATTATCAAAGATGTGGACAATGGTATGTGCAAAAGAATGCTCATTGCCACGTATTTACGTTGTTTTAAAAATTAGGAAAAATTAAATGTTCAAAAACAAATACAGTTGATGTCAGTATCAAATGAAACAGCATTAAAAGCTCACATATAGCCAGGTGTTGTGGCATGTGCCTGTAGTCCCAACTACTAAGGAGGCTGAGGCAGGAGAATCACTTGAGCCCAGGAAGTGGAGGTTGCAATAAGCTGAGATTGTGCCACTGGGCAATAGAGTGAGACTCCATCTCAAAAAAAAAAAAAAAAAAAAAAAAAGACTCACATAATTTTTTATGGTCATAAGGAACTTCATCAAAATATTAATAGTATTTTTCTCTAAGTGGTAATATTATAAATAAAAAGATACTGCTTAAACCTTATAACTTCTATGAATGCTATTTTTTTTTTTTTTGAGATGGAGACTTACTGTCGCCCAGGCTGGAGTGCAGTGGCACCATCTCAGCTCACCGCCATCTCTGCCTCCTGGGTTCAGGAGATTCTCCTGCCTCAGCCTCTCGAGTAGCTGGGACTACAGGCACATGCCACCACACCCAGCTAATTTTTGTATTTTTAGTAGAGACCATGTTGGCCAGGATGGTCTCGATCTCTTGACCTTGTGATCCACCCTTCTCAGCCTCCCAAAGTGCTGAGATTACAGGCGTGAGCCACCACACCCAGCCTGAATACTATTTTTTTAAAGCTAAATATATCCCAGGTACTTTCAGCAATTTCCATCACATCCACTTAATCAACTCAATGAATCAACATGTTCTTTACCCCATAAGTTTCCCTTTCAGTGAGCCCTGGCTCCCTAGGCTTTCCCGGTTACCAGCTCTACATGAGTGACTCGGGGCCTGTTTCGTGAGAGCTGCTGTACAGGTCATCACATGATTAGGCCCTAAAATAACTTTGCTTCTTTTAATAGTTAAAACCCAAAGAGACTGTACATAATCCAATTTTAAATGGATACGAAAGTTATGGGCAGGAATTTGGGCCACAGAGGTCAGGGAAGACCTCCATAGAGGAGGTAAAATACCAGGATCTATGCAGAGGAGTGGGGGGAAACTGAAAGGAAGGAGATGATCACAGGCAAAATGCCAGAGGCAGGGAATCACATGCAGTGGGAGGAAAGGGCGACAGGATTGGCGGGGCTTCAGACTGTAAACTGAGGCTGAAGGGGAGCATAGGGGTCTAGTGAGCAGGTCACAGATGAGGAACCAAACGCCCATGGAAAGAGCTTGGGCTTAGCCCAGTAAACACAAGAGAGGTCCTTAAGTTTATGTGGGCTGCTGAAAATGGTGTTTCACAAATATTACTGTGGGAAAAGCACTGATCATAAATTGTAGGTGAACATACCTGGAGAGGAAGAAACTAGCACAATTCCCTCCCAGCATGCTAGAAGGCGGTAATGAGAATCTCCCGGAGTGGCAAGAGTGAGAAGGGAAAGAAAAGAGTGATAGCGACATTGACAAGAGGGAGAGGAGGGCAGTGGAATCAAAGCAGCCAGGATTGAAGGTTGTGAGGCCACAAACATGAGCCCAAGGACGGCCTTCTGGGCAGGGACTTTGAGGTCGGTTTTAGACACATTGGGTTTGGGACACAATGAAATCTGAGTGATGATTCCCCACAGAGGGTCTCCTTACGAGCCCCTGTAACTGCCACAGTCTTAGTTTATACTGTAGTTTTTACCATAATTCTCAAAAGTGGCCATAAATTACAGGGGGACTCAGTCTCTGGGCAACAGCATATGGAAAAAGAAAGTGAGGAATAAAGATATTACTATAGGAGTAATAGGTCTAAATATGATATTTTAGAATATAAGACTGGATGACTACACTTAGAAACAATAAAGGAAAAATGAACAAGTGCCCCAGACCTGAGTTCTGAGCACACTGAGTATTAGGAAAAAGAGACAACCCAGGTGGTAAAACAGAAGGGTAGTGTGCCTTAAACCTTATAACTTCTATGAATGCTATTCATAGGAAAAGAGGGAAACATCCCTGAAAGGAGAGTTGTTGACATGGAAACAAGAGACCAGTGAATCTGAACGATGAGAAAAGACTCTCAGACTTAACTAGAAAGTGACTCTCAGTTTTCGAACTTCTGAGCTGGGCGAGGTGGCTCACACCTGTAATCCCAGCACTTTGGGAGGCTGAGGCGGGCAGATCACAAAGTCAGGAGTTCGAGACCAGCCTGGTCAATATGGTGAAACCCCCTCTCTTACTAAAAAGACAAAAATTAGCTGGGCATGGTGGCACATAGCCTGTAGTCCCAGCTACTCAGGAGGCTGAGGCAGAAGAATCACTTGAACCCAGGAGGCAGAGGTTGTAGTGAGCCAAGATCGTGCCACTGTACTCCAGCCTGGGCAACAGAGTGAGACTCCTTCTCAAAAAAAAAAAAAAAAAAAAAGAAAAGAAAAGCAGAACTTCTGTTAAGCAGTGTGCACAGAGGTCAAAATGCAGATGGTGAATGAAGAAATGGCGGGGGACAGACTTAAAAGCAGTGGGTGGAGATTATCCACCTTGAGGAGTCTGTTTTAAAGCAGGAGGGAAAGGTCTTGAGTGTGGCCAGGGGTGCATGAAAGGGATCATGTCTTGTAAATAAGGGTGGAACAACAACCCGTGAAACTCATGCTCATCACACAGATAAACCGACCACTGACGTGTGGGCAGGCCAGAAACAACCCATAAACAATACTTGCAGCAAATCTCTAAACATGTAGGAAATTAAACCATATCTGAGCAGCCTGATGCTATTTCAGATCCAGGAAAACAAAGAAATCAAACTTTTCAAGGAAAGCAAAATTCAAGTATGCAATAAAGTCAGCATAATTAAAGACAGTGTCAACTGTGAGAAGAAAATTCAATCTGCCTCTCATGCCATATGCGGACTGTATTTTCATCAGATGTCCTGCTGTAGATACATCTAAATTCAATCATTGTCCACAAATTTAACGAGGAACTTCAGATGTAAACTTCCCCCGCTCTTCTCTTCCCTTTGTGCTCCAATCCCACTTCCCAAATATTCCCACATTTCTGGCGACCAACAAATACCCTGAAATCTATTCCACCTGCCTGGGCCTGACTTCGTTTTCTCTGAATTATTCTTCCATTCAACAAATATTCACTAAGTCCCTACTATGTACAAGGTATTGTTCTAGCCACTCTGCATATAGCAGAGAACAAATTCAACAGAGAAAATATATCCCCCATGCAAACTGTACAGTAAGTTAGACGGTGGTAAATATTGTAATGGGAAAAAAATGCCAGGAGGACAGGAAGGATGAACCAGGCACTGGGTGATCAGGAAGGGCTGCCTGAGAAGGTGTTATCTGAGTGATCTGTGTGGGTATCTGCGGAAAGAGTGTTGCAATCGGAAGGAACAGCCAGAGAAGGCCCTACGGCAGGAGCAGGCCTGCCACGTTCAAAGAACAGCAACGATGCCAGTGTGACTGGAGCAGAGGGAGTAAGGGAGGGAGAGGACAGATCATGTGGGAACTTGCTGTCATTGTAAGGACTTAAGGACTCCAGTCTGTACTTAGGGGATAGGAAGCCACTGGGAGATTTTTGAACACAGTGATATATGCCCTAACAAGCTCACTCTGGCTGATGCTTTGAGAACAGACTTTAGGGGTAAAAGCACAAGGAAGCCAGTTGGAATGCTGTAGAAATGGTGGCTTTAGACCACAATGATATCAGTGGTAGGGGTGACAAGTACCTGGGTTTTAAATGTTTTCTGAAAAAAGAGCCAAGAGATTGTTGATGGATTGGATATAGGATGTGAGAAAATGGGAGGTATAAAGATGTACTACAAAAGTTTTGGCATGCACGTCTGCTTGGAATGATCAAGTTGCCATTAAAAGCTGAGAACGTCAGCTTTTAGGTGAGCACAGAATGGGGGAGATCGTAACGTCTGAGACGCTCTTTAGACATCCCAGTGGAGATATCAAGTAGACAGTGAGGCATACAAATCTGGAGTTCAGAGAGGCTGTCAGTTATGAACAAAACACACTGACTCTTTTTTGTTTGCTTTCTTTTTACCAGGAACGTCAGCAAAGGGGGAAAACACATGGACTCCAACCAGTATCAGTCATTGCTTGGTAAACGGTTCAGTCATTTGTGTGGCACTAAAAAGGTTTATGTAAATGTATTGAGCAATGAGCCTCTTCTCAAGAAGGTTACTGTCAGGAGATTAAATGCAAAGACAGCGCACATAGACCTGAGAACTTACTGGAACACTGCAGTGACTCTTTCCCCAGGGCTGTTTTATCACAAACCGAACACTGCAGAACCCCCGAGAATGTTCCTGGGGCAAACTGATGTCGATTCAGCTTCTCTTTGTCTTTGGCATCCTTGCCTTTTGTCTTCAGATACAACAGTAGCAGCAGGAAAGTGGGGAAAAGGAGAAAAGGAAAACTCTGTGAGCCAACCTTTTACAGAAATCATCCAAGCAACGTCCCCCACATTTTCCATCAGAATATAAGGACTGCACACAAAGGAACATAACACCTAAATGTGATATTCTGGGCCCGGAATATCACATTTAGGTGTTATGGTATAATATTCCATAAGAAACGTGTGTAAATAAAATCTAAGGTAAGTGATTTTAAAGGGAAGGTAGAAATTATACTAATTGCTGAGAAACTAAACCATCTATGTTTTACAGAAAATACGTGAATAACTTTAATTACCTTCGATTTATTCCGAGGGCTAGTCATCCTATTCATGAGGAAACTGAAAGTTCGACTCACTTTATATTTTTCAGACTCTGATTTGGCAGGTATGATGTATTTATCCCATTCTTCTTCCTGAATTCTACAAAAACAGAATCTGTTATCATGGCTTATAGGACTTCAAGAGGAAGAACAGCATATACGTGTGTGTGTGTGTGTGTGTGTGTGTGTGTGTGTGTGTGTGTGTGTGTATACTCATATATGTATGTGTATATTTTTCAGGTTTTAGTGTTTGTTCTAAAGAGAAAGAAAACTTGTTAAAAATACACCTTATAGCATAAGTGAACAGACATGTGATTAAAGCAACAATCTCACAATGTCAATAATCATAGAACATAAGTGGTGGAAGTGGGTATACAGTATGTAATTCTCAACTTTTCTGTATACTTTAAAATTTCATAATAAAATATTGAGGAAATAAATCTTAGACTTATAATTTTACCCCGAAAACACTCATCTTCCTGTTTACTATGCTAGTAAGAATTTCCAAGAGCACAGAGAAGCCAAATAAGCAACAATATGCAACTGGATTTTATTTATTTTTGGAACAGAGAGGTAATACTCAGTAGACACATGTTTCTTCTGTTGATACGGCCTGAGAAACAGACTGACTGCCACTCGGTACAGCCTCTCCCCCGTCAATCAAGCTATAATCTGAGACTCTCTAGGTTGTAGAGGACAGAGTCTGTGGATACTCCGTAAAGTAAGAAGCAAGATCGAGGTAACTGCACCCAACCCATGAACACCCTGACCACCATTTATTTTCTTCTAATCCACAATACAATTATTCTCTAGAAGAAAACAAATCCAGACTATGAAAGTGACATTTCCCCCTAGAGATTCCTTTGATAATCTGATATTTCTATTATTACTGAGGAAAGAATAAATTAAAAATCAACCTAAGTATCATGTCAAATCAGGTAACACTTCTGTAGATGGTTTCCATAGGGATTATTTCCTAACTAAAGTCTCTCCTACCTGCTAAAATTCTCATCTTTCAGTACTGATAACTAACACATTTATCTCTGGGAAATATTTAAAAGCAATCAAATTACTAATATACACCAAAATATATATTATTATATTTTGTAAAAATATTGCTTTCAGTGACAACTTTCTAGGACTTCAATTTTTCTTATCTAATTAATGACAAGCTTAGACTAAATTATTTCCAAGACCCCTTCCACACTTTAATATGGTACATATTATAATAAAACTTTAAGGTATTTAAGCTCTATATTAGGTTTCAGAGTTCAAACCTATTAATGCATTTAGAAAAAATAATAATAAATGGCTTAAGACCTCTTGACCTCTTGACCATGTGGCTCTAAAGGTATCATCAAAACAGTATGAGTCCTGTTACTCAAAGCTTGCACAGTAAATGAAATTGGGTTTGCTGCTTAGAGAAAACATTTTAAAAGGTAGAAGCCCAGGTGCGGTGGCTCACACCTGTAATCCCAACACTTTGGGAGGCTAAGGTGAGTGGATCACCTGAGATCGGGAGTTTGAGACCAGCCTGACCAACATGGAGAAACCCTGTCTGTACTAAAAATACAAAAACATTAGTCGGGCATGGTGGTGCATGCCTGTAATCTCAGCTACTCGGGAGGCTGAGGCAGGAGAATCACTTGAACCCGGGAGGTGGAGGTTGCAGTGAGCTGAGATCACGCCATTGCACGCCATTGCACTCCAGCCTGGGCAACAAGAGTGAAACTCCATCTCAAAAAAAAAAGGTAGAAGGAAAAGCAAGTGAACAGGATTAAATATACTCTATGCCAACAGAGTACTGAAAGAATCTCAGACCCTCTTAATTTCCTTTCTACTTCCATGCTACCTCTAGTCATTTTACCTAGGATAACTGACTGGTTAATATAATCTGAAATTTTCCATAACCTCTGGTGTCTTAGGCATCCTAATATGCAAAATTCGTGCCATAATATTCAATAGGCTCACTTTCATAACTGGGGAAAAAATACATTTGAGAGTTTGAAAAGACTCCTCTTGGAAGGCCTTGTGTGATCCCACTGAATGCTATCCAATGTCTAAGAGAAGAGTGATGAGGAGACCTAAATGTCAGAATTAAAGAATGGTTAGGGCATTGTAGATTTTGAGGTCAAAAGCCCCTTTTCTACTTCCCAGCAGGAACACAACTAAACTATTGCAAATAAAAGAAAATTAATTCTTGATTACCCAACTCTACTCCCAACTCCCCCTGCTACAGAAGACTATATTAAAAACAACAGTTTCCACGTTGATTAAAAACTTATAAATACACCACACCACAATTTACCATATATCCTTTATACTTCTACAACATGACACTTTAACTTTTTTTTTTTTTTTTTTTTTTTTTTGAGACAAAGTTTCGCTCGTTGCCTAGGCTGAAGTGCAATGGCACAATCGTGGCTCACTGCAATCTCTGCCTCCTGGGTTCAAGTGATTCTCCTGCTTCAGCCTCCTGAGTAGCTGGGATTATAGGCACCTGCCACCACACCTGGCTGATTTTAGTATTTTTGGTAGAGATGGGGTTTCACCATGGTGACCAAGCTGGTCTAGAACTCCTGACCTTAGGTGATATGACCACCTTGGCCTCCCAAAGTGCTGGGGTTACAGGTGTGAGCCACCGCACCTGGCCAACACTTTAACTTTTTATGCTGAGGTTGATAAGACCTGAGAGATAACAGCATAAACATAAAAATGCTAAAACATTAAATATAAAAACTTAGCACCACCACTCAACCTGGTAGAAATGTGAATATCATAGTCATAATCCACTATCAGATTATGAGGATGGGTAATACTGTGTAACCTCTGGGCAAATGTAGAAGGCTGGTTGATTCTACGTTTCATATCTAATTTAACTATGTGACATTTACCTACATTAAAATCAGGCACTTTAGAAAATAACTGAGAAGACCCTCAACTACTTTCATAATAGAATTTAAATAGCTTTTACGTTTGTAAGAATCTGGAAAGATTAAGTGCTTTTTAACATCCCAGAACAAGAATGTCTAATCTCTGTTATTAGTTTGATGACTGATAGTATCACCCACAATAAAGTTTTTCAGACCCTTCTTCAGAGCCTCTAATGGTATTGCCTTTTCAGTAGGTAAACAGATATTTAAAACATAATAAGAATATGGATTCTCAATATTTTAACCCTTAATTTATTTAAAGAACTGGCATCGAAAGTGTTTTTTTTTTTGTTGTTGTTGTTATTTTTTTATTTTTTTTTGAGACAGAGTCTGGTTCTGTTGCCCAGGCTGGAGTGCAATGGCCTAATCTTGGCTCACTGCAACCTCCGCTTTCCAGGTTCAAGCCATTCTCCCACCTCAGCCTCCTGAGTAGCTGGGATTACAAGCAGCCACCACCACATCTGGCTAATTTTTGTTTTTTTTTAGTAGAGACAGGGTTTCGCCATGTTGACCAGGCTGGTCTCGAACTCCTGGACTCAGGTAATCCGCCCACCTCAGCCTCCCAAAGTGCTGGGATTACAGGCATGAGCCACCGCACCCAGCCTAAAGGGTTGAACGAAGTTCCTGCTATGCAAATTGCAAATTGGCACAGTGGAACTTCTGTTAACACTCAGATCTTCAGATTTGAAGAAAGAGGAGGAGAAGGAGGAAATATATATAACAGATTTAAGATAGATGGTGGTAGTAAAATAATCAAGCCATGCCATAAAATCTTTAGGAAATTAGAATACAGACTGTCTGCTGAAATCAGCCTGCAAGGTATAGAGTGAGCTCATTTTTACCTGGATGTCTACTTTTCTAGAAAATAAGTGATCAACACAAATAAGAGAATATCAAAGAAGGCATCACCTCAGGTAAATACCTACAACAACATGACCAAAACAAAGCATTAGGTATGGCTTGGGATCTTATTGGCTTATCCAACAAGATAAGATAGCAGAAATAGAGTGGGTGAAATGAAAGATCTGCTCTACTAGATACACCAAGGAATATGACTGAGAGAGTAAGATGCTTTCAGGATGTGGACCAAGAAATATTAAGGAATAGAAAGAAAAAAATCGTAACAGGGACAGAGAATGAAGAATAAGAGAAAAAGAAACTTCACACACATGCCATCCAAGTTAAAATATTTTATAGGCTACTATTTAGCCAAGTATAATATTGGCTCTTTTAGTCTTAAATCTCTCTCCTAATGAAAAATAAATATTTTTTATTTTTTTAAATCTTGATAGCAATCTATTACTTCTCCAGTTGTTAAAAAGATGACAGGGAGAAGACTGCTAATCAAAATGATGACCAAGATGAAAACCAAATTCCAGAATAAGGAAGTAAATTGCTTAAATGAGGAAATAAATGTAAACTGCTTAAAACAGTACAAGGCACATACAAATGTTCCATAATTATCAGTAATTACTGCTTTTGCTATCATCATCCTCATTGCCATTGTCACGAAGTCATCTTCACCATCATCCTATCTCTCAAGGGCATTCTTAATCTTCCTCTGTTTGTATCATTCGAAAGTTTCTATTCTGGTTTCAAAAAAAATAGAAATGAACCAAAGGAGCCTTTTTCTTATTAATACTTTAATTCCAAGATTTAAAACAAAACAGCCCATCTAGGTCTGTATACTAAAACATTTCAAAGTTTTAGCATTAATCTCTACAAAATTAAACCATTTCACTCTTTTTCAGATGGTCTCTTAAAGTCAAACATGTGTTCCATTCTGGCACTTGTTTTGCATATAACCCTGGGTCTATTTCACAGTATGATTCAAGGGCAGTTAGTTATTCAAGACCAACAGAAACCAACAATCACGCTTGCACACTAGTCCACTTCCCAAGCTATACTCCAACAATAGTTTTATCTTCTAGGAAAAGAGAAGCTTAGGTTAAAACTGCGTATCAACCAGGAAACTGATCATGCTTAAAAGTCTTCTGCATGGTTCATTGTTTGTTTCCAGCTGAAGGGCTACTAAGCAAAAATCCATAGAGAGACAGTAGGGATGTTTAGGTACTTTCTGTAATTGACCACCCAGGGTTCTGTTACTAGAGTAAGTCCTGTTGTCACGGTGGAACAGAGCTAGAGAAAACTTGTTGCCTTTCTAAAACAGGTGGTCCTCACACTGCTCCCCTTGAGGGTGTCTGGCTTTGAAAATACACAAACAGGACACCCTGTCCCCAGTCCTGAGCCCTGCACAGCCAAGGACTGAAAGGACAGGGCTGGCAGATCTATCCTGATACAGATCCCAGAGAAAGCAAAGGGTCTTAGGCAGGCTGGTTACATGGAAACCTCTCGTGAACTAGTGAGCAGATAGCAAAAATGATGTGTGGACATTTCCAAAGAAGGATCATGCGGTCGCTCAGGAAAACTGGAATAGTTAAAGTACCTTTTTTCTCTTGGTGGCTCCGGTAAGCTGTAAGCTCTTTGCTCTACAAGACACAGAAAAATAAAATGAAAATGAAGGCAGACAAAGTGGCACTCATGTGTTAGTCTGAA
Source organism: Ateles fusciceps (assembly GCA_036589455.1). Taxonomy (NCBI): domain Eukaryota; kingdom Metazoa; phylum Chordata; class Mammalia; order Primates; family Atelidae; genus Ateles; species Ateles fusciceps. The sequence goes on along the minus strand of JAZHEH010000952.1, from coordinate 488,077 downwards.
ATGCATAGTCAACCATATTTTATCATTATACTCACTACCAGTTAGAAAATAATGATAAAATGAGTAATCTTATATAAGTAAGGCATTGCTCTGGATTTTTTAAATCACTTTCCCTAATTTAAAGCGGGTAGGTTAAAGGCCAAAACATGGCAACATTTAATGACTTTATGAACTAAGCTAGCATCAGCAAAGGACAGCAAACATTTTCAGAGGTGCAGAAAATTAGTTCTATATTCTTGGATACTTTTCACCAGAGTCATCCCTACTCTTCGTAACGCTAATCCCCCCAACATACAGAACCAATAAATAACTGCTTTTAAACAAAGCTCAAAGGAAAAGTCTTAAAGGCCAGCGTAAGAAGAGTTCATTTTCAGCCGGGTACAGTGGCTCACATCTGTAATCCCAACACTTTGGGAGGCCAAGGTGGGCGGATCACCTGAGGTCGGGAGTTCAAGACCAGTCTGGCCAACATGGTGAAACCCCATCTCTACTAAAAATACAAAAATTAGCCAGGCATGGTGGCATGTGCCTATAGTCCCTGCTACTCAGGAGGCTGAGGCAGGAGCACTGCTTGAACCCAGGAGATGGAGGTTGCAGTGAGCCAAGATCGTGCCACTGCACTCCAGCCTGGGGGACAAGAGTGAGACTTCCTCTCAAAAAAAAAAAAAAAAAAAAGTTCATTTTCATATAGTTGCAATGTCCTTATAAAATCCTAGCAGCAATGAATTCAGAGATGTGCTCTATGGCTCATGGGAAAGCCTTTTACATTGGACTTGCAGAACAAGGCAGAAGGGGAGGCTCATGCAAGGAGCTTGGAGCCATCTTGTTTCCAGAGTTGAAGTACTTACTACAGGGATGGAGCAGAGACATTGATTTAGACAGTAAGAGAGCCTGAAGAAGGGAGGCGCCACTGTGGAGCACACCATCTACAGAGCAGGGACAAATCCCTTACTCTCACAATCCAAAACAGTGAAGAGGCAAAACTAGGTTACAAAGGGAAATGGGCCAGATACATAAGGCGGAAAACAAATACAGATCCCCTGAAATGGGTAATATTAAATGTTGCACCTAATACTATCTTGTATGTAATAGAAAATCTACTTTGAAGAATTTGAAGGCTTTATTTTATAGCCATTTTCAAATGTTCCTCAAATTAAGCACAGGGAGAAATCCCTACTCTTACGGTAAATAGGCTGAGGTACTAAGAGAATAAGCCATCAACTGTTCAAAATCTAATCAAATTCCATCCATCAGCTCACAATGTTTTCAAAAGTATGTTTATGTCATTTCTCAAATTCTTAAATGCAGAACACTTTGTCCCCCTAGGTGAGGTTGTAGTTACCATTTTAATATTGGCAATGTTCTGTTCTACCTAAATCTACAATGTACCAAAGGGAATTATAAAACTAGATTCTGTTTTATGTATACAAACATCAAAAATAAAGTTGTCACCATTGTAATATTGGCTCAAAACAAAAAGACACATGAGAAATTATAGTAAGTAACTCGTTGGAAGTGACAAGGAAGACAGAACATCACAATTAATAATAAAAAGAACTGAAAGCATCCTAGATTTGTGTATTTGCATTACAGCTCTTATAGGGGAGCTTCCCACTGGGACATAAGGAGACCTGGACTCTGTTCATATCCACCTGAAATTTTTTAGAACTATTCAAAACTCATCAAGAAAGTATTTACAGCAATACAAATGTCAATTTACTTTTGATTAATCCAAGCAGACTAAACAATGAAACATTAGAATATATCTTTGAACTAGGCAAGCTTTCACATGTCTGCTTTGATTACATAAACACAGAGAAAATTATTCCTTCTTCATTAGTAGTTAATTTATTTTTCATAGCCCTATGGTACTGACTGACCTAAATGGTATTAATCCAAATGTTTGCAGCCATATAAGTCTATCCATTGGAATTTTCATATGTTTAGTGTGTAGCCTCAACCTAAATTGCCTGGTTGTAACTGTTACCTTCTGGATAGTATCAAACCTCATTCAAGTAGCCTTGTCTTTAAATATACTGTCTAAAGACAAGGTTTTGTTTACTGAAAAGCAAGACAGTTGATATCAGCTTTTTATTCTTTCTAACTCAAATGCAAAGGTTGCAGGCTTGCATGTAAGGTAAAGATATTTTTCTTTGCTCATTAAAGAGTAAGTAAATTAGGGCTATTTCCCCTTGTGAACAATCAGTTTCCTCTTAATTGTGTGGTCAATAATTTCAAACTCTAGAGATACCTGACTTCATAAATCAGGGACCACAGATCTAAAAGCAAAGCTATAATTTGAAGCACAGAAAACTTAAACATGTTTTCCAAATAGTAACAATGTGAAGTTAATTCATCAGCTGGGACTATCAGTGAAAAGGTGTCAAGCTGCTATTTAAAAAAATACTAACCTAAACTAAGGCTGGGGGAGACCTGGAGACCTAGAAAGAACCCATGAAATAAAAAATGAAAATCCAGAACAAATTCAGTCCATCTTCCTTATCCTGTCCTCTCAAGGTGGTTGTAGCCTTTCTTTCTCTTGTAACTTTTCTTCATCTCCCCCATTCCAAAAATAAAAACTGACATGTATTATCAGTCTTGCTTTCTTCTCTTCTAACAGTACATCCCAGAAAAAGGAAAAAAAAATCATGGTAGTGTTTCTTTTGTATTTTATGTATCTTTTTCTCACATTCACTCAACAAATATTTATTGAACATCTAGCATACATGTCATTGTTCTAGGATAGCAATTTTAAGTACCAAGATTATGTTTTCAGTGTTGTTCTGCACAGCATAAAAATGCAAAATAATAACAATAAGCAAGAATAAGAAAAAAGAGAGAATAAAATAAATCCTATTTTAAATATTTTATCTTGAGAAACTAAGAATACTTAAGTTCATCTCTTACTTTCTGAGTCTTTTAAATCCCTTAAGAATAATAGACAAGAAAGGCATTCTCTAAGACATTGACAAAAATTTCATTAGAATGCTGTGTATTATGCATTGGCATGAATACTTTCAAATATGCCTTTTAATATAATTATTACATATTAATTACAGAAAGTATGAAATTATTACATTTCAAAATGGGGGCAGGTGAAAATAGGAGCAGTGGCTGAGACAGGCTACAGGGGGAGCTCTAAGTTGTGCATAATTTTTCCATTTATAGATCTGAATTTACTTGAAAACTCAAGATGCATGTTTATGATTTACACTCCTTTTTTGTATGTATACTATATTTCAGTTAGAAGTTTATTGCCTAAAAATTATATTTCTAATTGCTTAGATTGCCATCAAAAAAAAAGTTGAGATATATTTACTCATGTTACAAATATGTTATTTCAACTCTCCACACTCCCTTGCTAAATAAAGAAAGAAGAAACTCCATTTTGCAACACTCTGGCTCTGAGGAGTTGGGTTATGTTAGCAATGCATATACAAGACAAGAGAAATTTTTATAATTTACTCAAATAAAATCCTCTAAGGTCCTCACAATAATATATATGAAATCAATTCTAATTTACATTATCCTTGAGGAAAACATTTTATTCAAAGAATAAAGCAACAGAGAGGTGTGCATGTATTTGTAATTTCATCAAAATCAAATCTGATCAAAATCAAATTTGGCTGATATCCAGTGGGAAAGGAATTGTGTCAGGTTTAGAAAAACCAGTTGTGAAAACAGAATTGAAAATTCTTGTCTGCTATTCTTGCATATTTTATGTACTTATACTAACTGAAAATCTGTTCTGTAATAGAGTGTTTCCAAAGCCAAATGGAAAATGATGCTTACCTTCACTTGAATTGCACACTGTTAAATCACGCACCAAACGAGTTTTTCCTAAAGAAATTTTGGGTGATGAGCAAGAATAAGAACGTGAGCGAACTCCAGAAAGCAATGATTCCTAAAGAGAGTATAATAAACTTTTTAAAAATTTATACATGAGATCTGAAAATATATGTTCACCACCTCGAATGTTACTAAATTAGCACCTCTGAAAACAGATTCAACCTGAACTTTTCTGATACGATCTCATTATGTGTTTTCTGTTTTCCTCTCACGACTTTTAAAACGTTATTGTCATTTTAATACTTCAGTAAACTTCAGTCTGGGGGAGTAGTTCCTGTATATACGATAGAATACAACTATGATATTCTAGCCAAGTTGACTAAAAATAAAAAATTAAGTCAAATGACTTTTTCTTTGTATATTCAACAATGAATTTGACTTATTTTTACCTGAGGTGTCAGTTATTTTGTTATTTTATACTGTAGCACTCAAAGAAAATTCCATATTAACGGAGATTTCTGTATTTAAGGATCATTAGAGGATAGAGGAACAGCTACTTACAATTATAAGAGTTTATTAAACTTCCAAACCATGATTTAAATTTATAATGTTAGCTGCAACATCTAGGGGAAAATATATCAGGTTAATATCAAATCTTTCTAGTCTATACTCAATTTTTTATAGACCTCCCATCTAGCATGTTCTGTGATGGATGTTTGAATATCCCTCATTTATGTATCCTTAATATTATTACTTTTAAATGATCTGCCAGTTTTGTTCCTGTTTTCCCAATTACTTACTATTCCTATTATTAAATTGGCAATATACATGAAAATGCAAGATGGCAAGATCATTAAAACATGGTTTTCTTATATGTTCCAGAAAATTTAAGTGAATATGCAATAGAACTCCATTAAAGTCATTTATAGTATCCAACTTCTATCCTATAAAGGTCTTATTGGATTGATCCTGCCCATGCCTTTTTAAGATATCACTTAAGGTTAAGGCTAAAAGAAAATAATGCAAAATTCTTTACTAAAATTAAACCATCAGAAACTGACCATCATGAGCATTGGTCTCTTTTGTTCCCTCTAAGTAAAAGTACACGGTTACCCTAACTTCATCAGCTTAGTTGAAGAGCCTGGAGAAAAGTTGAAAATAGAAGCCTGACCTTGCTTCAAAGGGCCTTGGGCTGTGGCTCCTATCTTATTAGGGAGCACCTACTGGGCCTGAATGTCAAGAAGGCCCACCAGGTTGTCCTATAACCCTAAACAGTGAGCTGGCCACTAAGGGTCCTCCCCAAATGTCATTCTCTCCACTTAGGTCTTGTATACATGGTAACCATTTGTCATGACAATGGAACTTTGAAAATTGTCCAAAACTTTGGCAAAAAGTTATACTGGGTAATTACAGAGGCAAAGCAGTTATATTTATGGGATAGTTTCTTCCTAAAAATGAGCAACATGAAACTGTTTCACAAAGACTGAATTATTTTTCAACATGAAACTGTTTCACAAAGACTGAATTGTGATGAACTTTTCACAATTCCACTCAAAATGCAAAACTAAGAAGTATCTACATAACAACCATATACATTTCTCATTATCCAGAAATAGGACATGACCTTCAGATGCAAAAGACTATGGCAGCTTTACAGGTCCTAGAGCAGAGGAAAGAGGATGCAGGATCTGGGCTCAAAAGACTCAGAATTGATTTCTGATTCTATCACCAAACTGGTGATACAAAGCTGGACAAAACTCTAACCTGTCCAGAATCTCATCTACTCAAAAAATAAAACCCTACTTATGTAATAGGTGAGTTATGAAGCAATTATATATTTTGTATATACAAAAAACATATTTTGTATATTGTAGGGCATGCTACAAAAATAAGGTATTATCGTAACAACCGTATGTTAGAAAGAGAAGTTTTGCCATAGCACACATTTTTTAAAGTAATAAGTTAAGTAAACTTAAGGAGAAAATAACAATTCAAATAGAAAAAAAATATGCTGAAACACAAAAAGGCTTTCTTACATTCAGAGGAATGTATTTAGTTTTTTAATAAATAAATAACCAAAAAAACAAGCACACCTAAATGAAACTCCAATGTGAAATTGCCAACAAGAGAAAACCTGGCTCTGAAGGAAAAGTTGACAAAATTTGTAATGTCCCGGATTGGTTCAAGCAGCCAGAAATGCTCAATAAACATCACTGCTACCTTATTAACATCATGTACCTCATCACCAGGGCCACACGATAATTTACGTGAGCAAAACAAGTTTGAACACTTGAGTTCATTTAATACTACCAGTTTTCCTCTCTTTGCTTAAGAGATGATGGAGAAATCACTGTATGCAATGATAAATTTCTAAGTATATGAAAGAAAGATGGCACATACTTATGATGAATTAATGAAAATATAAATCAGCCATTTTGAGTGATTACAATCATAAAAATTAAAACAGAGTGGGAAAGATTAAAAAGACTCAATCAGATATCACATGGGTCTCAAAAAAATAGTTCATATGTATGAATAAAATATGTCTTTCAGATACAGATAGGTAGATAGATTTAGACAACATATTCTCCACACTTGAAATAAACCAAATTAATACCAATAAGAATACCTTCGACTGTAGATTACTTGATAGAGAAAGTGATTCAGCCCGGGAGATATTAAAATCCGTTTCAGTGTTAGTCTCAAAAGAGTCCAATTCATCCCCCACTAGGAATCCCAGTTCTTGAGGAGCTCTGAGACCCTGGAGTGTAACAGAGGTGTGACGGCTCAGAATGTCCTTCCCCTTCACTGTCGGCATCCAAGGCATCAAGGCTAGAACTAAAGCACAAAGCCAGTAAGTATGTAAAGAAGCAAGAAATGATGCAGAGTCGCTGGTTTCTTCAGAGTCTCTCATTTGGGTGGGACGCAATAGATATTCATTTAATTTCCAACTAGTATTTAATTAGCTTTTTTCTCCTCCCCTCCAAATCTCTTTTAAACAAAATTTTACGTTACTCCAAATGAACATTCCTACCTTGCAAAAGCCATTTCTTTCTTTGAGACAGAGTCTCACTCTGTCGCCCAGGCTGGAGTGCAGTGGTGCCATCTTGGTTCACTACTACCTCCGCCTCCCAGGCTCAAGTGATCCTCCCGCTTCAGTCTTCTGAAATGCTGAACTACAGGCATGCACCACCACTCCTGGCTAATTTTTGTAATTTTGTGTTTTCTGCCATGTTGCCCAGGCTGGTCTCAAACTCCTGGGCTCTATGGATCCACCCACCTCAGCTCCCAAAGTGCTGGGATTGCAGGAATGAGCCACCACACCTGGGCAAAAGACATTTCAAATACCTGAAGCAACAAAAGCTGGTTTGAGTTAGTACTAACCTCACCACTTCTGTTTCATAAATATAATTATTGATATTGCAAATCCCAAATGGTAAACCATTAAATATTTAAAATGCTGATGGAAACAGAGGCACTGGGCTGTTTGCAGGGAAGCCTCTGAGGGGGGAGATTTGCATGTGGCTAAACGGCAGAAGTAGCATCTCTCCACCTTCCCCCAGCTGGGAAGCTCAGGAGGGCCGAGGCATCCCCCTGGAGAGATGTGTGAAGGTACCATCCATTTGCCCCAGGGCCATGTGAAGACACAGTTAAGAAGTGAGTCGTCCAATTTCCCAAACAAGTCATACTAAATGATCATTCTTAGGCGTTTAAAAAAAAATGATTCCGTTGAAAAATCTACCTTAGAACCAGGTAGTAAATCAGCTTGACAACAACTTTTTCCTCATTTAATTTTAATAACCATAAAATTAAAAGGAAGTATTTGACGTTCCACATCCAAGGTCTATTTCATAACATTATGTCTTAAACTACTCAAACTTGGAGGCCAACAGCTTTCCTGGGTGCATGTTAATGCATGAAGCATTTCAAATGTGTGTTTCATGGGTTTTCTTTTTGGTTGTTACAGTTCTGGAGTTAAAATTTCAATAATCAAACAGTGAAACCGTCTTGATTTTAAATATGATAACCAGAAAATGAAACTCTGAATTAACCCGTTTAGATTTTTTTTTCTTTAATAACCATAGGCTAGTTAATGGACACAGTAAGTCCACTGAATAAATAGTATGAGTCCTGGTCTTACCTACTACCATGCCTCTAATGCAAACACAGAGCAGTTTCTAATCCTTGAACCTTTTCACAGGCACTACTGGGTACCAGAAAACCCAGCAGTGAGAGGCAGCCCTGGCTAGCACCACCGAGGATTTCCAAAGTGGGATTTTCTTCTTTGGGAACTCACTGAGGGCCAAGGTGAAGGCCCTGGCATTGAGAAGAGCATAAATTAGAAGTGGACTTCACACTTTACCTCAATTAAACACCCAAATATCATGGAGTCTATTTGACTATTTCTCATAAAACACTGAAACTTCATGTTAAGAATATCTTCCTGGTAAATGCTAGTGCTTTAAATGCTACAGGAAATGTATTATGTTGGTGCAAAAGTAATTGCGGTTTTTACACCAACCTAATAAATTACAGGTATTTCAAGTTGCTACTTGGTTTCCTGGTACAACAACAATCTGAGATGGAAGGAGACCTCAAGGCGGGTCAAAGCTTGCTGAAGTCTTATACCTCAGCACTTGTCTTTCAACTTGTGATCTCTGTACTAATGAAAAATAGTTCTTCAAATGATTGGCGGCCCTCAGTAATATCCGATTTTAACACAAGCCTTTCCAGTTACAGACAGCATTTCATCAACACTATGAATACATCCTAGAAGTACCAATATTTTATTTTGCACACTATAAAACATTGTTCCTATTCATTCAAATGGGGCTGCTATTTTTCTTTGTTAAGCTATTAACCTAAGATATTGGTAGCACAGGCAATATTCTTCAGGACAACCTCTAGGTTCTTGTTTTACGATATTATTTTTCTAATTCTCAGTATTGGATAGGAAATCAATTCATTAGGTTGTGACTAGGTTTTTTTTTTTTAAATAGAGAATAGAAAATATCAGTATACGTTCCACATGTCACTGTAAAAGACTTTACTTAAATTTTATGTGAGATGGGAGATGCTCATGGTGTGACGTGCATTTCTTACTGTGGATTGCAGTTTCAAAAAAAGATTTGAAAAATGCAAGCTTTAGAATGAAACAAACACTTGTCTACTGCTTAATTTTTTGTAGTACAGTATTTTTTAATTAATGTTTTATTACTTATTTTCCCCTTGTGGCTTCTCAAAACAGTTACTACGTTTAATATAATATAATGGTTACATCGTGTGCATATTTTAGTTTTCATCAAAATATTCTTTTAAACCTTAGAAAACTTAGGACTCAGATCCCAGTCAGCCATGCACTTATATTAAATCCAGTTTTTACTGTGTGCCCCAAAAATTCTCCTTCTAGAAGTTTCCAGCCTCTAGGGCTATTATCCACTTATTAACAAATTAAGTGCATTTCACTCTGAATTTGTTATCAACTGTGCTTCCTACCATGACATCCACTGGAGGGAGGGACCCACAGCCACCCTAGGGCTTTCCAAGGATTGCGACTTCTCTCCCTTCATTCCTACATTTTTCAGAGGAGAAGGAGGGCACAGGAGATGAAGTCAGCTCATGGAACCAACCAGGTCTTTCTGTAAAATGACTTCTCCTTCCTCTCCTGGCTTCCTCCCTTTCCCCCAAGCAGTGATATCTTCACAGAGGCTTCTAATTATCTTTACTCAGAACAGATATTTTTTTCTAAATCATATTCTACAAAGGAAAAATTCTGTCTGTAGCAGTGAAATGTTTAAACTTTTCAAGGCAAGACCATGATCAGAAAGTATAGTTTAGATACTCTGCAAGAATCTGCATAAGGATTAATAGAACAAAAAGACCATTTGTGTCTTTTCCATGTTGTATTCCTAGAGGGCTTCTTCTAAAGAACTTTTTTATCTCTTGCGATCTGGGGACTCACACACTTGATTTTTTTTTTTTGAGACGGATTCTCGCTCTGTCCCCCAAGCTGGAATACAGTGACGTGATCTCTGCTCACTGAAATCTCTCCCTCCTGGGTTCAGGCTATTTTCCTGCCTCCTCAGCCTCACCCCTGAGTAGATGGGATTACACATGCATGCCACCATGCCCAGCTAATTTTTGTATTTTTAGTAGAGAGGGAGTTTCACGATGTTGGCCACCTAGGCTGTTCTTGAACTCCTGACCTCAGGTGATCCACCTGCTTCGGCTTCCCAAAGTGCTGGAATTGCAGGCATGCGCCACCACACCTGGCCACTTGACAGCTCTTAAAGATCCACTGGATGCACTTATCACATAAAGCTCAATCTATTTTTGTAGAACTGTACAGAATCTTGTCTGGACTGGTAGTCTCTTGTTCCAAGCAGACATGTGGACAGTTCAAATTAGTCTATCACTTCAAATTACAGTTGTGACTACCCAGCATCTACAAAACAATAATTCACAAACTATAAATCTAAAGTAAGTCTTGTATTATTTACACATCAGATACAACCCTTGGTACCAATACATGCTAAAGTTCTACAACCTCAAATTGCATATTGTGCTGTATCTCAGTGATGGGCACCTACTGATTGCTGGTTCCTCTCCCTTTCTCTCCCCCTCTAATCTATTAACACTCTGCTGAATACTCATTCACCTATACACATGTTCATTCACAGAGAAATCTTTATATACATACTCACATATGCGTGTGTATTTTATGTTCACTTTGATTTGTGATTTTATATGTGAAAATGAATATATAATCACATGGGTAGGATATGGGGAAAAAATAAGCTACTCCCTAAGGAAACCATGATCAACAGGATAAAATGAAATTGTGGAAATTGGCCTCTTCCTTAAAGAAAATAGACAATCAGACAGACAGATACAGATATACAGATATGGACACGCACATGTGTGCACACACACTAATATATGCAATCATATCAGATGCAATAAAACTATCATTTGAATGACTTTTTATATATACAAGAAAATACAAGGTAACTGAAAGTAAAAGAAATATAAGATAAATTTTGTATTATAAAATACATATTATATAAAATAAAAAACATTCATGAGCCCACCCAACTTGAAACTTGAATATTGGCCATCTACCATGGAAATTCTCTTATGGTCCATTCCATTCCCATTTCCCTATTTCCCTCCCTAGATGTAACAACTATCTGGAATTTAGGAATTTTTTTCCCCTTGATTATCTTGTTTTTCTTTTTTTCCTTCTTTTTGAGACAGGTCTCATTCTGTTGCCCAGGCTGGAGTTCAGTGACACCATCTCAGCTCACTGCAACTTCTGCTTCTCAGGTTCAAGTGATTCTCCCACCCCCAATCTCCCAAGTACCAGGACCACATGTGCATGCCACCATGCCCAGCTAATTTTTGTATTTTTGGTAGAGATGGGGTTTCATCATATTGCCCAGGCTGGTCTCAAGCTCCTGAGCTCAAGTGTTCTGTCTGCCTTGGCCTCCCAAAGTGCTGGGATTATAGGCATGAGCCACTGCAGTTGGCCTCTTGTTTCTCTTTATAGCTTATGCACATATGTAAGTGCCCTATAATAATATATTGTTTAATTTGCGTTTTATAAAAATGAAATCTAACAAGGATTTGGGGCTTTCTTGTCCCTTCGTGCTTCTAAGATCTATGTTATTATGCATGCAGATGTAATTGTAGTTAATTCATTTTCATCACTTATGGTATTCCATTGTGTAACTATATATTATTTATTTATCTATTCCACATTTGGGTTATTTCCTGCTGCTATAAATACTCACATATAGGTCTCCTAGTACACAGGAGGAAAATGAATATTTGACTTTACAAGATAATATCAAATTCTTTTCCCAAGTTATACAATTTTCTCTCCTATCATCTTTATGTAGGAATTTCCATGGTATGCATTCTCAACAAAACATGGGATTGCCAGGTTTTTAAATTTTTGCCAATCAAGTGAGTATAAACTGGTATCTCATCATGGTTTTCCTTTATTATGTTTTAGTCAGTTTCCTTAGGTGTCTTACTTTCAAATCAATGAATATAGGAACCTAAAAGGGAACAACATTTTGATGAACAGATAAAAGTGGTAGAGAAAATAAAAAGTTTAAAACTAGAATTTTCCAAGTCCACCTATAAGGTTCTTTTATTTTTACAGTTTTTCTCTATAATATAGGATCTTACCTTCTTTTCTTTAGATGACTTTGTTCCTTTTCAAATCCATGCCAACCAAAAGAAAGATTCAAGTTGGAAGTACATGAACTCGATGGTGACATGAAGGACCGCTGGGCTTGGGTGTGTGCTGTCCCTTCATCGTTCTCACTTAGTGGGTACACACTGGGGCTGGTTTCTGTAGGGAGGATGTGCTTGCTGCTCTGAGGCCTCAGAGTGCAACCTCTGGATTCAGGGCTGGTAGTGGCAGTGATTCCCTCTATATTAATATAACTGATATCCAAATCGCCAACCTGGAAGTTGAAAGAAAAACATTTCCTGAGTAAAAGCAGTTAAGATTGGCCGAGCTAAGAATAAAATTTTACCAATTTAAAAAACTTCTGGCCAGGCACTGTGGGAAGCTGAAGCTGGCAGATGACTTGAGGTCAGGAGTTCAAGACTAGCCTGGCCAACACAGTGAACCCATCTCTAGTAAAAAAACAAAAATTAGTCAGAGTGTGGCGACAGGTGCCTGCAATCCCAGCTACTTGGAGGCTGAAGCAGGAGAATGGCCTGAATGGGAGGCAGAGGTTGCACCAGTGCACTCCAGCCTGGGCTACACAGTGACACTCCGTATCAAAAACAAAACAAATAACAACAACAAAAAAAACTTCTACCTTATTTATATTTTTTGTTTATTCTTGTTTTATGTAAACAGAGAATTATTTTATGTTTTGTTCACATGGCAGCTATCCCATAATTCACGAAAAGGAAGACAACTGAGTGTTTTATAAAGTTGTTCCTCTATTACAAAACCAGAAGCTGATTATACCTCTAACATTTTATGAACCACTGACTCAAAATGAGGGGGAAATCCTTTAAATACTTGAGGAAAAAACTGAAGACTATATAGCTTTATTCAAAAAGTAGCTCATAGGAATCTGGGTAACCAAGGTAATAGTAGTCACATAAATCTGAGTCTCATAAAAAGCAACACCAAACAAAAAGAACAAATAAATCTACATAAAGCACATGTATATAGTATCATTAGAAGGAAGAAAATGCCCAAATTTCAAATTACCTGTAAGTAATAAAATCAAGCAAATCCAGCAGGCAAGCCCTCGTGCTCCTGCCATAAGACTATCTGGAGAGTAAGGGGAGTCAGAGAAAATCTGAACGGCAGAGAAAGGATGGAGCTAGTGAAGAGCCTAAGATTTACCTTAAAATGCTCACCAGAAAGAGAAAGCCCAATTGACACGAATGGAAAAGAATCCTAGCTGATCAAAGCACTTGCTCTAAGAAAGGCATACTTTTAAGTACTCATGATTTGAGGTGGTGGTCATCAAAAGGCATCATTTCTAGGGTGAGGACAGTAAAAAGGAAGAGAGTAACACCATTTGGAGATAGACCAGTGAAGGGGAAAAAGAAGCAAAAGGGGAAATGTTAGGATTCTAAATCATCAAGCATCATCATAATTTATTAAAGCAAAAATCATTAATGAATGTTTAATGAGAGAAAGTCTAATGAGCAACAGGATATTTACAATGGCTTAAAATATCTCTTGACATGATACTTAATAATTTTTAAAAAACAGTAGTTTTACTAAAAAAGGAACTTGGCAGATGAAAGATATTAATAAAATCACTAGTAATGGGACAGATTGATGTCCTGTGCCTCCTGATATAATGCACTGAGAAGAACCCATCATCACTTCCGTAGTATTCCTGCCAAACATGCCTAACCTAAATCCAATTATGAGGAAATATCAGATAAACCAAAACTGAAAGACATTCTAGCAAAAAACAAGAACAAAAATACTGGTCTGTATTCTTCAAAAATATCAGTGTCATAAAGCACAAAGGCTGAGGAACTGTCCCAGATTAAAGGAGTCTACAGAGACATGACAACTACATGTAACACATGTAATGGAATTTTCTTTTGCCACAGAGAACACCATTAGGACAACTCACTAAAATTGAATAAGGTCTGGAGATAGCTAATAGTATTGTATCAACGATAATTTTATGATTTTTTTCTTCTTTTTTTTTTTTTTTTTCTTTTTTTCTTTTTTTTTTTTTTTTTTTTTTTCCCTCCCCCCCTTCCTCTCCTATCTTATATAAAAAACCTCCCCTTTTTTTTTTTTTTTTTGCTCGCCCCCGGCGTTAATACTAACTCCGCTCTTCCCCCTCTCCTTCACTATCTTTTTTTTTTTTCTCTCCGTTCTCTTAAAAATGATAAATTATATCCCAACCACGGGGTTTATAAGACGAGGGGGAGGAAATTTTCTCTTTTTTTTTTTTTTTGACAGGGCCCCGCCCCGTACCCAGGGGGGAGTGCAGTGTCGGCATCTCGGCTCCTGCAAACTCCACTCCCGAGGCTCAAGCAATTCCCATGCTTTAGCCTCCAAGTAGCTGGGACTATAGGTGTACATCATCACACCCAGCTAATTTTGTTTTTGGGGGTTTTGTAACTGTACTGTGCTTTTGTAAGAAACTATTCATGTTTTTAGGAAAATACACCATGAAAGATTAAGGGGTAAAGGGACACCATATTTTTGATTTGTTCTCAAATGGTTAAGAAATAATTATAGACATATTTTAACTATTGGCATGCAAACATGCGTGCACACATAACCACCCACTCAGGGAATGACAAAAGTAAAATGTAGTAAAATATTATCATTTCGGGAATTTGAGTAAAGGGTGTACAGGGATTCTCTGTACTGAAATTACGAAACAAATGTTTTTTTCAAAGTAGTTTATATAACAAAAAAAAAATTTTTTTTTTTTTTTTGAGAAGGAGTCTAGCTCTGTCACCCAGGCTGGCGTGCAATGGCACGATCTTGGCTCACTGCAACCTCCACCTCCTGGGCTCAAGTAATTCTCCTGCCTCAGCCTCCCAAGTAGCTGGGATTATAGGCATCCACCACCATGCCCAGCTGATTTTTGTGTTTTTAGTAGAGGCAGGGTTTCACTGTGTTGGCCAGGCTGGTCTTGAACTCCTGATCTCATGATCAGCTCACCTCAGCCTTCCAAAGTGCTAGGATTATAGGCGTGAGCCACCGTGCCCAGCCTGCAGAAATTTTTAAAGTAACTTTCATCATGTGAATTTGCTCATCAGGAAGCTTGATTACCTTGAAAATTAATAGAGACATTAATATAAGCTAGTAATGTTTTTAGGTTTCTTTACCAGGTTGAGGAGGATAAAGGAAATTAGATAAGATTATTTTCAGACATTACTAGAAAGTATTTTAAACATGCAGAATTTGGACTCCTTATATTGTCCTTGCTATTCAAATAGATATGGGGGCAATATAAAAAGTACTACACTAATACAATGAACTTTGAGATTTTGTTGCAGATTTAGTTTTCAATGTACAACTTGGCAATCTGCTATGTTTCAGTTTGTTGAATTAGACCATTTGAGTTCTCTCTAAATGCATGCTTCATTTTTTGTTTTGTTTTGTTTTGGCTTCCCATCATTAAAGCAATACCTCTTTCACCTAGAATATTCCAAAATAAAAATTATATCTTGGTCAGGTGTAGTGGCTCACGCCTGCAATCTCAGCATTTTAGGAGGCCAACGTGGGCAGATCATTTGAGGCTAAGAGTTCAAGACCAGCCTAGCCAACATGGCAAAACCCAAATAAAAAAAAGGGTGTATAGGAGGGGAGCCGCATAAAAAAAAAAAAAAAATACCTTAAAAAAAAAAAAAAAAAAAAAAAAAAAGGGAGTTTGATGACACACACAAATGGAAAATAGGTATATGCAAAAGTGCTCAACATCACTAATCATCAGGAAAATGAACAAAAGTACAATGAGATACCACCTCACACCTATTAGAATGGCTATTACCAAAAGGATAAAAAGATACTGGAAAGAATATGGAGAAAGGGGAACTCTTAAACACTGTTGGGAATGTAAATCAGCACAGTCACAGTGGCAAACAGTATGAAATTTCCTTAAAAAAATTAAAATACAACTACCATATGATCCAGCAATCCTACCTTTGGGTATATATCCAAAGGAAACAGAATCACTATCCAAAAGAGATGTCTGCACTCCCATGTTCATTGTAGCACTATTCACAGTCACCAAGAGAAGGAATCAACCTAAGTGTCCATCAACAGTTGAATAAAGAAAATGTGGCGCATGTGTGATTTTCTGAAAACACGGGAATAAAAACAGTGTTTTTTCTATTCTCTTGCTCAACAATCAACACCGAACTCTTCTTCGACTGAATATGTGGGGTTTTTCCCGATACTCAGCAAGGAAGCACTACTCTGCTGAACTTCCTCTAATTCAATTCAGTTCAGTTCAATTCTGGCACTATCAACCAGGGGGAGTCAGGTCCTACAGGCCTCAGTCCCACAAAACTACCTCCACTTCCAATGACAACTACAAGCCCCACTGTTTTATCAACCAGCTATAAAATGGGGTTCCCACAGACCCCTTCTCAGGTTCAATCAATTTGCTAGAGCAGCTCACAGAACTCAGGGAAACACTTATGTTTCCTGCTTTATTATAGTGAAATTACAAAAAATACAGAGAAACAGCCAGATGGAAGAGATGCTTAGAGTAAAGAATCCTGGAAGCAGCATGGGGCTTCCTTGCCCTCTGCAAGTGCACCACCTCCAGGAACCTTCATGTATTCAGCTATCCATAATCTCTTGAACCCAGTCCTTTCGGGTTTTATGGAAGCTTCATTATGCAGGCATGATTGGTTAAATTATTAGTCATTAGTGATCAATTTAACCTTCAGCCCCTCCTCCCTCTGTGGATGCTGGTGGGTGGAACTGAAAATCCCAATCCTGTAATCCTGCCTTGGTCTTTCCTGTGACCAGCTCACATCCTGAAACTACCTAGGGGCTGCCAGCCACCAGTCACCTCATTAGCATACAAAAGACATCACTTTGGAGATTCCAAGGATAAGCACAGTCTTTCCTAAGTATGGAAATATGTTCTAAGAAATGCATCCTTAGGTTATCTTGTTATTACGTGACCATCACAGAATGTACTAACACAAACCTGATAGTATAGCCCTCTACACACCTAGGCTATATGGTATAGCCTATTTCTCCTAAGCTACAAATCTATACAGCATGTTACTGTACCGATTACTGTAAGCAACTGTGACACCACAGTAAGTACTTGTATATCTACATATAGAAAAGGTACAGGAAAAATATGATATTATAATCTTATGGGATCACCTTTGCATATGCACTCCACCACTGACCAAAATGTGACAGATTCCATATACATGTGTGCGCGCACACACACACACACACACACACACACACACACACACACAGAGGAATATTATTCAGCCCTAGAAGAGAAAATATCCTGCCATGTGTGACAACATGGATGAATGTGGAAAACATTATGCTAAGTAAAATAAGCCAAACACAAAGACAAATACTGCATGATCTGACTTATAAACTGAAATTCATAGAAACAGTGAGTATAAGGTGGTTACCAGGGGTTAGAGGGTGGGGGAAATGGTGAGGTGTTGGTCAAAGGGTACAAACTTTCAGTTACTCAATGAATAAGTTCTTGAGACCTAATGTACAACATAGTGGCTATAGTTAATAATGCACTGTGTACTTGAAATTTGCTGTAGATCTTAAGTATTCTCACTACAAAAATAAATAAGTATGTGAGATGATATATGTGTTTAATTAGCTTGTGGTCATTATTTCATAATATGTACATGTATCAAAACATTACATTGTATACTTTATATAACATAATAAAACTGGAAAAGAATAAATACCAGAACATGGCTAGAACACACCAAGTCCAATTACCCTGCGGTATGGTTTGGCTCTGTGTCCCCACCCAAATCTCACTTTGAATTATAATAATCCCCATGTGTCAAGGGTGGGACCAGGTGGAGATAACTGAATCATGGGAGTGGTTTCCCCCCATGCTGTTCTCTTGACAGTGAGTGAGTTCTCATGAGATATGGTGGTTTTATAAGGGGCTTCCCCTCTTCACTCAGCACTCATTGTCTCTCCTGCTGCCCTGTGAAGAGGTGCTTTCTGCCATTTTTGTAAGTTTCCTGAGGCCTCCTCAGCCATGCGGAAGCATGAGTCCATTAAACCTCTTTTCTTTATAAATTACCCAGTCTCAGGCATGTCTTCATAGCAGTGTGGAAGGGACTAATGCACCCTGTATCTTGAAAGTGTCCTCAGAACTCCCACTCTGTCCTACACTCCATGCCCCATTCTGGATTTCCATAACTAGGACATTCAGTTAGTTTATACCAAAACAACTATACCAGTAATTTACAGCTGAAGTCCATTCTGATATATTGGTTTCTCTGTCACTATGAGTACATCCCAATCTGTGCTGCATTTGATACAACAGTGCTTTGTAACACAAAAGGAAAATGCAGAGATGTGCTGCCAAAGCACTGAAATTGAGATCTAGACAGAAAAATAAGTTTAGATCACAGAATACATCTATGAATAGGGTAAAATATATGCATACTAACAACATAAAAAGGTTAAGTATCTTATGCTTAGTGAGTAGAGAAGGTGCGTCTTATATGGGGATTAAGTTTTAAAGTCAGTGCATAAGGCAGAAATTGTGTTGTCAAAACTACCCTTGAAAACCCCTTAAATTTCCCATATATTAGAGTGTTTAGAAATTTTCAGATCTATATTTTAAATTTATACATGCTAAACTTTGAAGATCACTGAGCTAGAGAAAAGAACAAAAGACAACAAGACGCCAGCACATTCAAACCATCTGCTTTTATGAGATTTCATTCAAAAGTCTCTATCAGGGAATGGGTAGAAAGTTCAAAAGGGTTCCAGCTTCCTTATAATAAGATACTAGTCTGTATTAATATGAAAGCTCTACAATCTTAGTACATGTTAGTAGATGTGTTGTAAAGATTAACCAAGTAATTTATGTGGCAGTTTCCTATGGTGCTGGGACCAAGCACCTGCTCATTACATTTGCTGGATTTGAATACAAATATTGCAGAATCAGGTCATATACATACTGTTTTTTGAAAAGCTGTAGAGGAGATATTGGTCGCACAGTTGTCATTTCCTACTTGGGCCCCAAAAAAGTGCTCTCACACTCTTCTCATTTGGCAGTGCCTCAAGATCCCTCCCTGACAGTGCCTCTTGGCTGAGTAAGGTGTGTTGTGTGCTGAAGTAAGCACCTAAGTTAAATGCTTAAATGCTCATAAAGTGAGACTCCACAGCAGCATCCTCTTTGCTGCTCTTACGCTAAAATTTTCAAAGGAACACAACAATGTTGAATCTATTTCTTCCAAACTCAGGTTTTGGAGAGAGGTAGAGATCCTCCTGCAATGTCAGTTGGGCCTTACCTGATCAATCACCATACAGTTAGCATAGACTTCATCACCTCCATTCAGCATGTCCGAAAGCCGGCCTGCAGCAAGCAACGTTGAGGGCAGCTTGGATTTCTTCAGGACATCGAAGGAGCGATCTAGAGGACAAAAATGAAAACAGGGCAAATAAAAAGAAGGGATTTATTTTACAGTCAAGCTTTACCTTCCTAGACCATAAGAAAAAAAGTTGAGTGCATTTTTTAAGATGGCTTTTTGCTAGATTTTAAGATCTACATGCAAGTAATTTTTTATCTATATCCAAACCTCAGTTACCTAGAATTTTCATGTAGGATAAAAAGTTCTAGACAGACAAATATTTGCCCACTTCAAGCATCATTTTCCCGATCATTAGAGGCCTTTGTAAAATCAATTAAATCTTTACTTTCAATTTCTACTAGATTTTTAAACTAAACTTCATTTCCCTTTATTAATAACTAAACTTTATTTTCCTTTATTAATAACTTAGAAGTATTAGTGACTGTACTGTGATCCTCAGTTTCCACTAGTGTGCTCAGATTAAATGACCCTCTACCAAAGGACCCAAGAGAATACACAGCCTAGCAGTTGTGGCTCAGTACCGCTTGCTAATATGCAGAATCTCACACAAGGAGAATTTGCCTTCTATTTTGGTTACGGAAATGTTTTTACTTGCTTTCATGTTTCAGCTGTGTTCCAAATAGATGAGGCTGCCTAAAATTGAGTCCCAGAGAGTTAAGCTGTTACTGTGTTTGTAGAGAATGAAGAGTTAAAGGCAATAAAACGTTCGAGCTACAGTGCTTTGTGTCCTGTGACCTTGCCTAGTTTACCAGCCCTCCAGATACTTCACAAAGTTTCTTCATCCATAAAAGCGGATTACTATTATGCTTTCCTCATAGTGCGGTTATGAAAATTAAGGGCGTTCAGACATGTACAGACTTGACACATGCCTAGCACAAAGTGCTCATTTGAATATTTGTCAGAATTACTATTATATTTGTAATTATTATTATGGATAGTGATTTTTAAGCATGTTCTGTGTGAAGGGCAAAGTTAATACTAATCATAGTATGTTATGCTAATGACAGATTTTCAATATGTGTAAATGGCTTTCACAGGGCAGATTCAGTGTTATACCTATAGAAAATTCCATCCTCACTTACATCCCAGTAAGTTGTCTTGAATGAGTACAAAGGGATAGTACTGCTGTTACTCCTTTTATCTATGTCATAACATGAAATCTGGTCAGCCCACGGGAGTGAATCAGGAAATTTAAAAACATTAATAATTGTAGGGTTGATGTACCATGAGCAAAAAAAAAAATCCATTCTTTTTTGGAAAGTAATGATAATATTATAAAAGTCCCAAAGTTGTATGAATTGTAGTTTCATAAGTCAAATGGCCCTGGCTTCAGATTCTGCTTCTAAATCTAGCTCTTCCCCACACAGAACACTGAAGTGTGAGATTCATTAAGCTCCTGGAGGAAACATACAATGTGAAAGGAAAGCATTTTCTTCTTATACACACAACGTATTCTTTTAGCAATTTATTTCAATAAGTAGCAATATACAAAGCCCACAAATACTTTATAACCTTTATAATTAATTACTATACATTTTTATTTTAATTACACAAAAAAGCAAGGTTCCAAAGCTTACATAATAAATCAAGAACCTGACAAAACACTTTCAACATGTTCTGAAGAAAGAAAATATTTGCTCAATTGTCATTGCACATCATGTTTTAAAAACAATCATAAATAGCTCCACATGGCCTTCTGAAGTGTAACTAATCCAGGTTCACTGCTCTACAGTGTCACAGGTTCACAGACTGTAACACCTGACATTTCTGCCATCGCATTTGAGGGGCTATTCCTGCTCCTTTTTAACCACTGCCAAATTAAGACTTCACTGATAACTAGATTGACCTAAGAACAAGATATTTAACAGGACAGTTGCAAACAATCAATGGATCTCAGTTTAAAAACACAGAACCAAGTGAAATATGACCCCAAATTGTGTGGTGCCAGTGAATGCATCGTCCAGTCACCAACAGTCATATTCTTCACCACCACAAGAGAACTCTATTCAAAACCCGACCGCTCGCTTCATGGATAGGCCAGACCAAAAACTATAGCTATTTCCCACATCTACAGGTAAAAGGCACTTGGATTCAAACTCCCTTCTCAACAAATCTCCATGGCCTTATGTGGCAGGTATGAATCCGTAAGGAGATCATGTCCGGCAATAAAATAAACTAAAAGATGGTGGAGTCTGATTACTTTGTTCAATTTGGGATCTAATTTGTTTTCTGTATGGTTAATTTGATTAGAGTTTTAGAAAAAATAATGTAGTTTAGTTATGAAGACAGGTCCACATTGTCTTAACTGCAATTCTGAAATCCAGAAGGCTCCAAAAATCAGACTTTTCCCCATAAGTTTGGTTCAAAAACATATTCTGTGGCACAATCTGATCTGAGCCCATATTGGACCATGTATTTTCTTTATTTGCTCTACTTGGTGTCAATGTCATACATTTTGCTGCAGGCATATTAATAAGCTTGATGATAGCATTGTGCCATGTCTCTTATGGGAGTCATATCATATCAGTATAAACACCAGGCCAAAAAGATCTGAAAATTCTGAATTCCAAAACAAATCTGGTCCCAAGAGTTTCAAAGAAAAGACTGTGGATCTCTACAAAATCAGCCATCTTAGATATTAGAGCAACACTTCCCAAGCTTTCGTCATTCTACCAAATTCACAATGTTGCCAAATTTACATATCATCTGTATTATTTCATGGATATATTCACCTATATTATGTAGTGCCCATCTTTAAAAGGACTCACTTGTTTTCTTTTAAATAAAATTAATTTAAGAAATAACTTTAATAGTAAGAAAAATCTTATCCCCCACGGTACACAGGAAGCCAGTATTATTCCTGTCAAAAGTAGAAGGGAATTACATGTACTGAACTCATGCAAACAAAACAATGAAATTAGATTCTGACTAAATAGTTGCCTATCAAAGCTGAGAGTCTGAGAGGCCGGCTCTCTCTTTGCTGTAAAGGGAGATTCTGAAGGATTGAAGAAATGTGAAAGATGCAAGGGTACCACGCTGAGACTTTCTCCTTCAATCAACAGAAAGATTAAAAAAAATACCTGCCTGACTCTATGATTCAACATCATCTTTGTGTTTATGGCCACCTCCAAGATGAAGTGTTCCTAGAGGAATTCACCCTACATTTTGAAAAGCTGGCCTATGCCGGATGTGGTGGCTCATATCTATAATCCCAGCATTTTATGAGACTGAGGCAGGTGACTCACTTGAGCCCAGGAGTTCAAGACCAGCCTGGGCAACATGACTAAACCCTGTCTCCACTAAAAATACAAAAATCAGCTGGGCGTGGTGGCGCACACCTGTAGTCCCAGCTGGGAGGTGGAGGCTGCAGTGAGCTGTAATTGCACCACTGCACTCCAGCCTGGGCGACAGAGTAAGACCCTGTCAAAAAAGGAAGGGAAGGAGGGAGGGTAAAGGAAAGTTGGCTTCGCCCATGTCATCATCCCGTCACTGGGGTAGTGACTCCACTGAGACAGTAAGTCTTGTGAATGACATGGGTGTGCAAGGGCATAATCCAGCAGTGAAGTGTCTCCTCTCTAATTCTGCCACCTAGAACCTGACATCTAGTTTTAGTCACTTGCCACAATTATTAATAACATTGGCACAAACATCCCTTTTAGTATTTTTCTGGGGTATACATAGCCTCCACTTGTCAAAGGACACCTTAAGACAGCAGGATCTAGAAGTGAACACAGACTCACAAACCAGAAAATGACACAGACTAACAGGACCACCACTCCTTTGTTAACTTCAATACTAGTCACTGCAAATAATGGGCTTAAAACCAGAAGACTAATCATGAAAGAAAATAAGCCCTAAAGAACACCTTCAGGCCGGATGCCGTGGCTCAGGCCTGTAATCCCAGCACTTTGGGAGGCTGAGGCAGGTGGATCACCTGAGTTCGGGAGTTTGAGACCACCCTGGCCAACATAGTGAAACCCCGTCTCTGCTAAAAATACAAAAATTAGCTGGGTGTGGTGGCGCGTGCCTGTAATCCCAGCTACTTGGGAGGCTGAGGCAGAAGAATTGCTTGAACCCGGGAGGCGGAGATTGCAGTGAGCCGAGATAGCTCCACTGCACTTTAGCCTGGGCAACAAGAGCAAAAACTCTGTCTCAAAAAAAAAAAAAAAAAAAAAAAACTTTCCAGTTAACATCAGCTGCAGACATTAAAGTGGCTAATTGCTCTACCATGTTTCAGCCTATTCAAAGAAAAAGCTATAATAGTTTCCTTTTTTTAAAAGTGTTACAGCTCTTTTCAAATTTGTCTAGCAGCCTTTTCGGGTTTTGCCAGAAAGTCCCCCAAAAATAGCTGTTTTTTTTTAAAGGTATCTTTTCAATACTTTCAAGAAATATGATTTTATCACTTCTATATGTAATTACTCCAGTAACAAATTAAGTGAAAAGTTATGCCCCCCAAAAATGGACTGCTCTTTCAATTAGCATAAGAAATAATTTGCAAGAAGAACCAGCTATTTGTTTTAAATTAATGCTGTCTTATAGGAAGTTTTTCTCAGCAAAAAACTAACTTTATAGTTTTGTTGATAACATTAATTTTTAATATTTGGTAAGCACATATTTCAAAGACAGTAAAAAGTAGCCAAAGCTCAACTCCCATTTTAAAAAAAAAAAAATGGCTGCAGATTTTAAATTAGTAAAAAACAGTAGTGTGTTGCAGTGGTTAAAAGCATGAGCCCTGGACTGCCTAGTTCAAACCTCCACTCTACCATCTATTAGCTGTGTGACCTGGGGCAAGTTACTTATGCTCTCTGTGCTTCCATTTCCTGATCTATAATATCAGGCAATAATATATCTATCTCAGAGAATTATTGTGAGAATTAAATGAGTTAATATTTTAAGTGATTAGAGCAGTTTTATTTAAGTGACATAGTAAGCACTCTATAAATGCTTTATTAGTTATGCTTCCTAAATATTACTTTAAAAGTAAATAGGGTTGTATAATTTTAGTTCTGATTCTTTTTAAAAATAATTTCAACCTCGGCTATAACTTTACATGTTCAAAAACAACCCAAGGCCACTGGCATGCACAAAACATTCCATTTGCTTCACGAAGCACATTTAAAATGTGGTGACTTTTATTTCAGACTTAGCTGGTGTTAAGAAATTTTGAAAAACCTATCCTGGACATGGTTAACTGAAAAATGTGAAATGTGAAGAGAAAGAAAGCTGTCAAACTGCCCTTAGGATGTACCTCCAGGGACTGAAGGATGAGCTCTCCTGAAATGGGAGGGATTATAACCACAGGATGAACAAAGAATAAAGTCAGACACAGAGACAGCATTTCTCAAGAACAAAGGCAGGATTTCAGAAACTAAGATGTCCTAACATGATGAAGTGGACTCGGGCCAGCTTCTCACTGCAAAGTGCCTGGAGGATAAACAGCAACTCCAAGGGGATCCCCCAGCTCTCCGCTCTCCTATTTTCCCTGCTTTGTAATGTGATGTAGGTGACTCCACAAAGGCTCCGTGAAGTCAAAGTTTTCATCAGCCTGTCATTGCTGTACTAAATGCTCTAATCGGGTGACACAAGAGAGACAACTGAAAGTAAATATATTTCACCCGGAAAAAGAAGGGGAATTGGAACTAGGAAGGAGGACAAGGAGAGGCAGCTGCAGATGCCTCCCTTCTCACTGACATTTACAATTACCTCAAATCTAGCAGGAAACAGTTAATGGCATGGCCCAGCTTAGGACCTCTTCAACCTGATTTCAAACAAAATCTACCTCTCCCTTAAGAAGCTAAGAGCCTTGTAGCTAAAGGAAAACGTGGCCTACTTGACTGGTTATGTAAGTGACCCACGCCCAGACATAAACAAAGCCGGCTAAAGCAGTTTTCTGCAAACCTGCTGCTGACCTGGTTTGGCCCACTCTGGACGCCAGACCTTATCTGCAAAAGTCAGGTGAGGGCCTCTCAGTCCAGATATCTCTCAACTGTGGCTGAGTAAATTGGTTTCATTCATTCATTGTATTTCGTTTTAACTCTAGTCCTTTATGAACAGCAGAAACATTCATTGAGAATAACTAACTACCATAAATGGGTGAGACTTAGAGTTCAATACCCAACGCTCTGCTGAAACAGTGCCCTTCATAGTCACCAAAGACCTTAAAATGACAGAACCTACAGTAGTTCTCAGTCGCACCTTCTGTGACCTACAGCAGTATTTAATACAGTTGATCACTTCCTGTCCTTATCCTCCAGGACACCAGGCTCTCTAGGTTCTCCTCCTGCCTTGCTGGCCTTTCCTTCTCAGGCCCCATGACAGGTTCCTCCTCAGCTTCTGGATGCTGGTAGACTGTACTACTTTAGGGTCAGTCCTCAAACCTCCTCTCTCTCCACTCTTCCCTTGGTCATCTGACAGCATGGCATCACATACCATCATATGATGATGACTCCCAATGTTTCAACTCCAGTCCAGATGTCCAGACTACTCCCCCTGAATCTCAACTATCCCCTCAATATCTCCTCCTAGTTGTCCAGCAGTCACGCCAAGCACAACAGGTCCAAAGCTGAACTCTTGATTTCCCCCACCACACCCAGCTTCTCCTCCCAAAGCAATGGCGACTCTGTCTTTCCTTGGAGTCACCTTTGGCTGTTTTCTTTCTTTCACAACTGGATTCAGAATCTGACCTTTTCTCAACACCTCCACTGCGATGCCAGACAAGCCACCAGTCTTCTTCCTAAACTATTACGACAGTAGTCTCTCTCCTCCCACTCTTGGTCCTCCATAGCCTTTTCTCCACAGGATAGACAAAGGAAATCAAGTCATGTCATACCTCTGCAAAATTCTCCAATGGCTTCCCATTGCATTCTGAGCGAAGGAAGACCAGACTTTTCCATGACCTACAGTGCCTCCCATTTCCTGCCCCTCCTCCACTTTCTCCTAGCCTCTCTGAAGCCCTACCCACTACTCTACTCCAGCCCCACCAGCCTCCTAGCTGTTCTTGCCTCAGGCCATTTGCACTGGCTGCTCTGCCTTCCAGCTTGGCTCTTCCCCTGGATATGCAGATATCTTGCTTTCTCACTTTCACGTGGTCTCTGCCCCAGTGTCATCTTACCAAAGGGGCTCTCCCTGACCATCTTATATGAAATGGCAAATGCTAAACCTTGCTTTATTTCCGCTCATGCCACTTACCATCACCTAGCATATTAGAGATGTATTTGCTTGTCATAAATCATCTGTTTCCTTCCACTAGAACATAAGCTCCATAAGAACGGCAACTTCAAAGACAGTTTTGTTCACCGTCTTCCCAGTAAGTAGAATCATAGAGGCAGGCAGCAGATAATAAATGTTCACTGAAGAGATAAATAATGTCTCATCAAGAGCAGAAAATTCTCTTCAGGTCTAGTAATGTTTTCTCAGATTCTGGACGTTTTCTTGTGATAGGCTCTCCTTGCTACACGTTGTGATGGGAGTATCACTGTCTTCTTTCACTCACTTATTCACCCATTCATCCATTCATTCTTTTTTCAACACTTACTGTCTACTGATCACCAGGTACTGTACAATCTGCTGGGCCCAGGACAGAGCCCTCAGCCTCTATTACTGACTCTTAAAAAAAAACATCTTCAGGCCGGGCACAGTGGCTCACACCTGTAATCCCAGCATTTTAGGAGGTGGAGGCGGCAGATCACCTGAGGTCAGGAGTTTGAGAACAGCCTGGACAACACGGCGAAACCCGTCTCTACTCAAAATAAAAAAATTAGCCAGGCATGGTGGTGGGCGCCTGTAATCTCAGCTACTGGGGAGGTTGAGGTAGGAGAATGGCTTGAACCTGGGAGGCCAAGGTTGCAGTGAGCCAAGATCGCACCACTACATTCCAGCCTGGGCAACAGACTGAGACTCCATCTCAAAAAAAAAAAATCTTCAGAGCCCAGTATTGTGTATTCCCCAGGAGGTCCCCTGACATAGCCAGGAGGCTTTCCTTCTTCTCTCAGCTCTTCCTATTACCTCTGTATTTTGTCCTATGTCATCTATCACACGCTGGTCATAAGAGTTCTATTTTGCTCTTTCTGGTAGATAAGTAACTCCCTGACTAGCGTCTCAGCTACAAACAGATTGTGTAAAACACAGTATCATGTGCCTCTTATGCCTTCTGGTAGCAATAGCCCAAGAGTATTACTGCTTAATCCCTTTATCTAAAATATCAGATAGGCTACCCCTTTGCTAACAAAATAATAAAATGATCAGGCAGATACGCAAAATAAAGGTACTGGGAAGATGATAACAGGAAGAAAAACTTTTAAAAGGAGGAATTAGATGTAAAATAGGAGCTACTATAAGAGTCAGCATCTCTGGAACACCTGCTACACACTGAATAATTATACCACACACTACTGCTATTGTAGCTAACATAACTATGGTGCTTACTCTGAACCAGGCACTCGATGATTAATATTTATTAACACATTTCATCCCCAGAACAATTCCATTTGACAGATGAAGAAACTGTGGTGCTATTTAAATAACTTCCCAAGATCACACAGCTAATCAATGGTAGCTCTATGCAGACACTCTGCTATGTAGTTCAAAGTCCTTTATGTAACAATCACGGTTACCAAGTATCCTATCTTGAACCAAAGAAAATGGTATTTGAGCAATGTCTGGTATTTTTCCATTAAGAAGTTTCATTAATGTATTACAATGTGACTTGTACCCAGATATGTTCGCCTACTTCCTGGGTCTGTGCTATTCAGAACTGGCAGTTTGCTGCTGGGATATGACCATGTGAGTCTTGCTGAGAAACATTCATAGAACAGTAGATACATTATCTCATTTTGTTTAAGAGCACAACAACCTTCAAGATACTCAAGACTCAAAGACCAGAAAGATAAACTAAGATGTCAACTGCTATTTCTTAGTGATAGAGAATAAGCAGTTTTTGTTTTCAACTCTTTACTATGTGTAATTTCTACATTTTTAACAATAACCATCTTTACCTCTAAAATAAGAGTTTGAAAAAGTCATTTTTTGGAGGAGTGGGGGAGACAGAGTCTCGCTCTGTCGCTCAGGGTGGACTGTAGTGGCGCAATCTCGGCTCACTGCAACCTCTGCCGCCGGTGTTCAAGCAAGATTCTCCTGTCTCGGCCTTCAGAGTAGCTGGGACTACAGGCACGCACCACTGACTGCGCTTGGCTAATTTTTGTATTTTTATTAGAGACAGGGTTTCTCCATGTTGGCCAGGCTGGTCCCGAACTCCTGACCTCAGATGATCCACCCTCTCGGCCTCACAGAGTGCTGGGATTACAGGTGTGAGCCACCGCGCCCAGCAGAAAAAGTCATATTTTTAATGTACCTCTTAAGTAAAGAAAAGCTGTGTAATTTTATGCAGAATAGTAGGTTATCAGTAAGTCAACCATATCAGATAATATATGTATAAATGTACTAACTGGAAACATTTTACCCAAGAGCATACAGAATTGTTTATAACCATCTGCCAAACTCACTCTCCATAATTGCATGAGTCAGTATCATATTTATTTTGTAGACAAGAAAGCTAAGGCCCAGGGAAAGTGATTAACCTGCCCAGGTTATTAAGTGGTTGAACCAGAACGCAAACATAGTGCCGACAGAGACCAAAGCCCACCCGCTGTAGTATCCAATCTCCCAAATTCCCTAATTCAAAGAAATCTTTGCCAAGTTCTGAAGTTTATACAAAGTCCTTTTCATCAATGGTCTTAGTGTGACCCAGAAAAAAGAAAAAAACTACCCTCACAATGAAAGTGAACATTTATGAGCTGGGTGCAGTGGCTGGTTCCTATAATCCCAGCACTCTGGGAGGACGAGGTGGGAGGAATGCTTGAGCCCAGGAGTTCGAGCTCAGCCTGGATAATACAGCGAGACCTTGTTTCTACAAAAAAGTTAGCTGGATGTGGTAGTGCACGTCTGTATATGCAAGCTACTCAGGAGGCTGAGGTGGGAGGATCACTTGAGCTTGGAAGTTAGAAGCTGCCGTGAGCTATGTTCTCATCACTGCACTCCAGCCTGGGTGAGACCCTGTCTCTAAGAAAATGGGGGAGGGGGGGGACATTTCCAGAGGTAAACTAGCATTCATCTCCTTGCCCATTCCTCGTCTAAGGTTCTCTTAAAATTTTTCCTGATATTAGTCTTGGCCTTACCACTGTGAGTTGGACCTGAGGTTACAGAGAGGATCCATCCAACTTCCAAAATTATCTCAGCCCAGGAATTTCCTGTGGGTCACATGTTAGCTAAAGTAGCTCTGTAGATTTTAACATGTACCAAGAGTATCTGAGAGAACCCAGGGAACCTCTGTTCACCAAACTAGAGTTTCAATCCAAATACCCAATTCACCCTCAGAACTTACCTCACCTTCCTGGGATCCTTTAAAAAGAAAAGTGGTCCCTGGAAGGAGGTTGGGCCTCTCAGGTCAGTCCTGTTAACACAGTAACAGCTGGGGACAGAGCCAGTGGATTCCAGAGGTGCTGGGAGTAAGAGCTGTTTCTCCGGCTCCTCCCTCCGCCCTGGAAAGACACAGTTTAAACCCCTTCCTAAATCACAAGTACACTTTGGGTCTCTAAAACCAGATCCTTAAAAAAAGTCCTATTCTACTGTTTTGAGAGAACTAATCAAAATTACTGAAGAAGAAAACAAGCCTTTTCCCTTGTAATAGAGGAAAGACGCAGAGAGGTCGGGAGAAGGGAGAAAATGCTGTCCTCTGAAAACAAAAACCAATCTTTCCAAGCCCTCAGTCCTCACTGTGGTAGCACTAAGTAGCCTTCAAGAGTCCATGTGTTTCTGTTTGGAAAAGAACTCTCAAATGCATAAGTAACTTTTTCTGCCCTTGCTTCCCTCAAGCAATCAAGCAAATATTCAGTCATGTGTGGTGTGTGGACTTCGGCATGATTAGATTTAATCAACAAGCCCCTTCCTTCTTGATGGAGTTCTCCACGGCCTAAAGCAAATTAGTCCACATAAAGGAAAAATTGGCTAACTGAGCGGGGGAAAAAACGGATATATACAAACACCACAATAAAACCAAAAGACCTCAAATGAAGTGGCAGGACTCTGACAAGACCACTTCAAGTGACTCCAAAAATATAAACAAACTGATGAAGAAGATGCCCAATATGTCATCATCACAAAGAACTCTATGAATAATTCAAATCCCCTATAATTTTATGGAAAGACCCAGGCACACACAAATGATTTTGTTTCTTTCAAATTCATGAGGAGCTTCATTCTCCAGTGCCCATCCCTAGAGCCATATGTGTTTTTGCCCCCCTAAATATCCTCAAAAGTAATTGAGTTTTACTATAGACAAAAAACTATGCTAGCAAAATAGAGAATTCTTCATGGAAATGTGCATTTTTTCACTTATTTTTTATGTGTCCTCAATAGAAACATTTTGAATGAATGAATAAATGGGCAAATAGATGAATGAATGATGAAAGCCAAGTACTACCTGGCATTCCTCCAAACTGTTCTGTTTCTTCTGGTTGAGAAGCCCTACTTAATTCCTGAATCCTGTTCCATTATCCTGAGCAACTCTGAGACACCACCAAGTAGGTAGAGATGAATGAGGGCTGGATGTGGGATTTGTCAACATTGATAACCAGGACTCTCCATTGTCAGGGATGACACAGACCACAGATGAGACATGTGATTTCCCTGCCTGTGGTGAACAGTGTGAAATAATCTGGGGGTTCACTCTGACGGTAGGTGGGTTTTCCTGCTTCCATCTGGGGCTCTGCAGTAGATCACCTTGCAGGCTATCCCACACCATCATGAGGACAACCATTACCAAGCACACTCGGAAGAAGAGCAAGGTCGGGCAGCGGGGCCGGGCTCAGCTTTCCTGGGCCACTCTCAGCTGCCTACATGGTGAGAATGGGATCCCATAAATCCCAAAGGCCTCTGAGAAGAACAGGAAGTGGCCTGAATTGAGCACCTGTGTCCTTCCATGAGGCCCATCATGATGCAAAGGGAGATCAGATGGCAGGCGCTTCTGGGGAAAGCATCTGGGTCAGAAGCCAGGGGAAGAGAGTCCAAGGTTTTTGTAGTGTAAGAGCCAGGGTAGGGCTAAGTCAGCGTGAAACCAGAAGGAGAATCACCAGGTCCTGACCATCACCACAATCCCAGCTGTTGACCTTTATCACAGATGCCAGAACAGCCAGTAATGCAGTCATGCCTCAGTTCCCTGAGGCCACAGCAGAACCCAGAAGGACCCAGAAGGTGCAGTGTAGACTGAAGGATTGGGACTTTCCATCCCTCCACCTCCACCCCCCATTAACCTCCACTGTTGCCAGGAAATCACATTCAACAGCAGCTTGACAAGGAACAGTAGGAGAGGGAAGAAACTTGAGACTGAATATTTTACGTAAAGATACTGATCAATCACCAAAAATTACTATTTACATTATATCAGGCCAAGTTTTCTACATCAGACTAAAACACATCCTTTCCCCCTCCCCTGCCCCACTGCCTATAGAGTAGGACTCCATGAAGATGATCAGATCAATTGTAGATAAAGACTGTCTGGGTGTAGTGTGGGTAAATTTGTGCCACGAGACAGTTTCAATATTTACTGCCTACTTTCTGGCATCCAAGTGCCAGAGATGTGGCAACGGGTTACCACCTTTAAGGAATTCAGTGTCTTAGGGTACAGAGGTTTAATACAGCTGTAATACAGTAATGAGAGGGCCTATCCTAAAAATACATGCAAGGCAGAGTGGCACAGGAGATACAATGCTGAACTCCAAGGGAATTCAGAGAATGCCTCCTGGAAAAAGGACACTCAAGCTGCATCTTAAAGAGCAAGTTGGAGATTAATAGTTGAAAATGGGAGAAATATTCACCTGAATTTGCTAAAACAAAAATAAAGAGAGAGGAGATTTATGGAAGGCATGTGAGGGCAGCTTACAGAACTAAAAGAATTAAGCATCCAAGCCTTGAGAGATAGGAAGCTGGGCAGCAACAAGGGCCTGGAACCCAGGCAGTACCCTCTCATTCATCTACTTCTCTCTACATGTTTACAGTATTTCCTCCTACTACCGACTGGTTCTTTCCAGCTAAAGGTTTTCACTCTAATCTATCCAGCATTGCCATCCAAGAAGAAGACATCTCCCACCAATCTCCAGTTTGAATAATCCCAAGGAAGAATTCTGATTGGCCATGCTTAAATCATGTGCCCAACCCGGGCCAATCATTGTGGCCCAGGCAGGAGGAGTGCTGTGATTGGCCCAGTCTGTGTGGGATGCCCATCCCACTGCAATCAGCAAGGCAAAGTCGCATGAGAAGTTGGCAGCATCATTTGGACTTACTGCCAGAGTAACAAAGGGGCCACCCCCTAAAGAGCAAAGGGAAGAAACATATTAAGTATGTAAAACATCCAGGCCAGCACATTTGGCACCTCTCCGACATATCTGTATGGCCATGAATCAACAGGCCACAAGGCTAGGCTATATTCTATCACTTTGATACATTCTATGCATGTCTGACTCTGTCCATTTGCTTAGAACATCCGGGCATTAAAACCCCACCAAGTTCACCACAGGCTTACAGGCTATTAAAATGACATTCTTTTCATGATGCCCCCAACTTGAACCTAGTCTCTTTGCCTTGAACTTTGACAGTAATTTTTCCTGATCTCTCCTATGGGACTTAATCACTTTCTACTGTACTTAATTAATGTATCTGAATAAATAATCATTTGTCCTTCCCTAAAACCAGGAGTGATGGAGAGGAGTCCCCTGAACAAGAAGATAGTAAATTGTAATACTGTCTCCCTTCCATCTGCAGAGATTAATGGAGAATGATACCTTGTCCAAGAATTTGAGCAGCCAAAAATAAAGAAAAATTTACTTTCAAAAATTTGGCAAAGTATTTATTTAACTAAAGGTAGTGTTGAGAGTATGAAGCTATGTTGTTTGGCAAAGAGTTTGCAATGGACCTCTTCTACTCTGCTGACAATGGTAGGCCGCTAGGCAGAGTCTGGAATTGAAATTGCTCTGTATGAGGTTAAACACTCTCTTCATTGAGAGCCAAAGAAATCTTAGCAGGTTATGTCACCTTTAGGAAAATGTTTCTCTTCCTTAATAAGGATTTCTCTAGTGACTTACTCATCCTGTGATATTCAGCTGTCGTTTGGGGAGTTTTTAGACTGAATACACACACGCACATCCACATACATGTATACATCTGATGAAACTTCACAAAAGGGAGGAAGAGAAAGAAGAAAAGACAAGCCCATGAGATAAAAGTAACTCACCTTTAAAAATCATCATTAACATTTCTAAAATGCCATCATACCTCTGCCTATTTATTGTGTCAAGGATTATTTTTTCAGATTAGGTACCTGCCCTCTAAA
This sequence comes from Ateles fusciceps, assembly GCA_036589455.1. Lineage (NCBI taxonomy): Eukaryota > Metazoa > Chordata > Mammalia > Primates > Atelidae > Ateles > Ateles fusciceps. Next base: position 454,314 of record JAZHEH010000952.1, on the reverse strand, counting down.
CATTCAATGAGCTCACGAAATAGGCCAAAACAATGGTCTCAGGGTCTTAAGTCTCCACTCCCAGCATACCCAATCTCTCTAACTGTATCTTTTTGTCCAGGACAAACCTGTGAACTTTCCAGGTCACAGTGGAAAGCACTCCCAGCCCCTTCTTTTCCCAATTCATCCTGTCTCTTCCTCTCCTAAGCCAACCACTCTGTGCTCTAGGCATCTGTGCATCTGCTCCCAACTCCAATCCAACGATGTGTATAAGTACTATATCCGTGCATAGGAGGAAGGTATCAAGATGCATAAACAACCCTACCATCTTGCTCCTCCAGAGTCTCCCCCTGTCACTTCTCCTAGTAAAGATACACAAAAGAGAGAGAGAAGTTAAGATGGGGAGGCACAATGGCACCTTGTGAACCCAAGGTAGCTACCCATTGAAGTTTACCATCCTTTACCTCTACTGAGAGGTGGTGAAACATACCAGGAAGAACAAAACCTCTTGAGTGTCCTGGTTCTTGGCCTGGCTCTGCCATTTATTAGCTCTAATTTGTGGCAACACATTTCTCCTCTCTGAGCCTTGGAGTCCCCAGCTAATAAATGAAGGTGACAGTCACATCTAATATACAGGTCTTTTACCAGACAACACATGTAAAAAACACATTATGCATATGTCATTCTTTCATTCCTTCTCCTTCTTTATTCTACCATGATTACCATTCCCTGTGTTTCCTGGTATGACTTTGGGAATAACTGTCAAACTCTCTAAGCTTCAGTTTCTTCGCCTCTAAACCAGAGATAATATATGTATTACAGAGTTATTTTGAGACTCACATATCATAGATGTAAAGCATGTACTATAGCTTAGTAAAGATTAATAGGATACCATATAAATATTAGTTATTTTTATTATGATTAGAGAAATATGTTGCTATCTAAGCTCTCCAAGGTTGTCAAGCTTTCTGGTATGCATTGCCTTCTTTGGCAACTGTAACCTGGTTTTGCACCAGCAAAAAAAAAAAAGAGAGAGAGAGAAAAACATTTTTCACACTATGTGTCATTGAAGAGGCAACATATGATATGAGCTGGGGAAGGAGAGAATGAGAGAAGTTACACAAGCAGATAAAAGGCATAAGAGAAAGAACATTTCAACATCTCCTGGGGCCTAATGATTTATACCAAAGTATGCATTTTAAAGAAATGACAATTATGAAAACCTTGGGTAAAGGTAATGCCTATACTTTCCAATCTTTGATTAATAAACTATAAATTTCTTGATGGAATCTCCTACTTTAAAAAACAACAAAACAGAAAATCAGGCATTCCTGGAGTCCTTGAAGTGGAACAGTAATGGATTCTGGCCCACTCCAATCATTAACCACTGGGTTGCTAGTGCAGTCAGTCCTAGGGCTGCCTATGAAAAGAACAAGCCAACTTTTGGGAACCCCAGGAGCACATGTTGGGCAGCCTGGTTTTAACTGCTTTCATCATGCTCCGCTCTGGACATGGGTCACTTTCAAAGGCACTGCTTCTAAGTCACATCCTCTTATCTTCTCTCTGAAGGTATGAGGATAAGAAAGTACTAGATACACTTTTTAATTGAAATATGGTATTAGTGGGTTTCTGCTAATGGTATTTTCCTCTTGTTACCAAATCCTTGCTCTAAATTTTCACATCATTCCCTGTACAAGCCAGTAATATGTATGTGTCCAGGTTTCTATCAAAAAAAATAGTGAAAACTAGGACAGAAGGAGATATTAAAACAAAGGAAATACTGACAACGGAGGTCAGGACAAGGAAAGAACAAGAGAGAACATAAGAAATGACACTATTTCTGATCAAATTCAAGACAGGTTTGCCAACAAGCCAGTAATTCCAAGCCCTCAAAACCACCTTCATGATTTCTCAGGTGACTTGAACCTACATCTGAGAATGATGTTGGTGGTGATTAGAAGGAAGGGAGAATGATTAAGAAATTCAAGCCACCTTAGTTTTGAAGACTGACAAAAATACTTGTGATATCCTCTAGGCAACAAGAGACTACAGTTCACAAACTGACCATCAGGCTAAAAAAATCAAGTCCCTCAGTATTTCTTCCACTATATGGAGGGGGCACATCTGGGTCCTGGGAGATGGGTCCCCATGTTAAGATCCCTGTAAGCAGAGACAGCATCTGTCAGGGTCATTACCTCACCATACCCTCAAAAACAGTGCCTGGCACCCCCCACCCCAAATGCTTGTTGAACATGTGAATAACTCCCCCTCACATCACTGTTGCCTTCATCTGTCAAATGACGGGATTGGACCAGATCGTCTCTAAAGCCCTTTAGGTTCTAAGGATCTGTGGTTCTGGGACTCTGTTAGCTAGCATTACAGCATGACCAAACCCATGCTTCATAACTAAATCGCAATGATTTAATAAAGAACGCAAGTGTGGAACATGGTCTAACAATCCCCACCCCTCTGCTACCAACCTTATTTTCACTCATCTTTTATCAGTGGCAAATAGTTAATCATTTCCATATCCCAGGTACCTACTTTCACTTGAATCATGTTTAATTTATACATAGCTATGCTATGACTTTCTGTTGCAGCTCATACTGGCCACCCTCCAACTTTGGATTTAAAAGGAGAGCACAATAAATGCATTCCCTACAATTTCAATGGACTCTCAAAGTTCTCCACTGGCCTCCTCATCATTAATCCCATGTCTCTCCACGGTGTAGGGCTGCCCAGGCCCCAACAACATTGGGCAACATAAATACAAAACTAAATAAAGCAGATTAGTTCACAAATTTAACTGGAGTAGAATTGGCACAGAGATTTGGTGGACTCTACAGAATGGCACCTACCCTCAAGCAGCTCTCAACGTACCAGAACTAATAATATTCACTCCAAAGTCATAATGACTTTGCGTATCCCCCTCTCTGAAAAGCAATTAACTATTTGGGAATAATGTCAAACTTACAGAAAAGCTGAAAGAAATCCACTAATTTTTTTTTAAAAAAGAGAAGCTAAAAGAATAACAGCAGCACAGAATAACAATATATACTATTTACCCAGATTTCTATATTGTTAACATTTTACTCCATTTTCTATTTGTGTACAAGCTTGTTTTTATAAGCACATGCTTGTGCTCTTGTACATATATATATTATATATTTACATATATAATATATTTGCACCTTGAATTATTTAATGGTAAGTTACATATATCATGGCCCTTTTATATATGACTATATCCACCAAAGATATACAGGCTTTCATGTTGAAATTTTTTTTAAGTCTATTCCTTACAACATCTATAAAATCAATAAAATAAAGTAAACGATTTTCTTAAATAAAAAATAAAATTAATTTTTAAAACATTAATTTTAATGTCTTAAAAATAGTATGTTGAATATAAGCTATTAAAGTCTTCAGTGATAGAATTTGAAGGATAGCAGCTGAGCAACATGAAAAATGTGTTTAGGCTGAGTCTTTCTACTAGCCCTTGATGGTAAACACATCTTATTCCTGGAGTTGGCCTTCATCTAAGCCAAAGAGCAAACAAGCCAAACAAATACTTCTACTTTATTTCAGAATGAAGGAAGAAGATGCCTGAAGCTAAGCTGGTATGCTGACAACTACTAGCGTCCATCCTTCTCTGGAAGAAGCACAGGGTGACAGGGTAAGCCATCCTGCTCCCTAGAACAGGTATGCTCCCGAAGGACAGTGCTGCAGAGGTAACCCGCTTAGAAACACCTTTTCTGCTTGTAAGCTTCTAAAAATGTTTCTTTTCTCTTTGAATAAAAAACATAACCACGCACATCCCTACACAAGACAAGAAATGGGAAGGATTAGACACTATCTTATTTTTTTAAGCCTCAGAAGGCAACAATCATCACCAGCTAAGCCCAGCCAAGGACGGGACAACAGCTTCTCACGGCACCTCTTCTGCACCCTAACACCAGCTTGCCCCTTTCTCCATGGCCCACACTACAACAAGAATGGGTTGCAAGTAAGAGAGAATAAGCAATGTAAACCCATGCCATTATCAGTCATGCTCAGATAAATGGCTCTTGTTTTTTTCAGCAGTAAAGGATTTTACTTAACTTACTTGACAATTATTTTTAGTAAACTAGTTAATATGTGACTATATTCTCTGAAAATATACAGGCTTTTGTGTTGAACTTTTTTTTTTCAAATCTTTTCCTTATAACATCTATAAAATCAATAAAATAGTATAAAATAGAAAAATTTTCTTAGTTACAAAATATTTTTTAAAATTACTACACACTTGAAAACTAAAACAAAAGACACAGAAACTGGGTGTGAAACACATGCGTATTCTCTGTAAATCCCACAAAGACTGAACATGTTTAAATCAACAGGACTCTTTATTGTCAAGGTAACTCCACAGTAACTCTGATTAAGTGAATCCAAAACACTTACCTTGTACTAAACTCCCTTTTTTTTTCTAAAGAGAATTGCACATACATAATAACACCAAGGCAGTTAGATTCAAAATGAAAGGAACATAAGAAGAATTAGTAGGTTTGCCTCAGAAACCTATATGTATCTGTACAATGAGAGTTTTATAAAGACACGCATAAACACGCACTACATTGGAAAAACAGTCTGGCAAAGAAACAAGGAAAAGAAAGGTAAGAATAGGGTGTCTGGTCTTGCTTTTCTGTCAAGGAAAGAAAAGATACTGCAATCTACCTTGTTTGGATGCCCTTCTTCGGATCTTCATTTTGGGAAAGGAAGGCCACGAGTAGTTAAAAGGTGAGTCGGAGTCAGAATCCATCTTTTTGTTTTGGTGAAATCAATAGATGAAACAGCAGAGACTCGGGGAAGAACTGGGGGCGTCCCCAGCCAGGAGGCAAGCCTCCCCCGTGTGATGTAAAGGGAAGGAATGAGACTGGATGAAATAGCTCCTGCACACCGGGGGAGGGAAAGGCAATAAACGTTTTGCTTCCTTCGGGCATTCAGGCGTGTAGACCGACAAGGAGGCTGTAAATATTAAAGCCAAACTAGGGAAGGAAAGGAGGGAGAAGGCGGGGGAGCTAAGAGTTTGGCTGAAACAGTGCAGTCCACTTATTCAAAAGGTCACTGGGAGCAAATGAATCATTAACTCCTCTCTTTTGGTTGCTGGAAATGGAAATGAAAAAGGAAGGTAACTGGGAATTGAAAGAGGGCTGCCTGTGATTTAAAAAAAAAGCCTCCAAATGCCGGCTTGTTTTGCTGGGAGTGAGCGTATCGCTTCTCAGAAGAGCCACCCAGTGCCGTGTTAGATAAAGGTTGAGGTTTATGTGTGTGGACAGCCAGAAAGCTTGATCCCCAGGCAAATGAAGGCCAGCAGACTCCAGGAAGAGCTCTTTCCAGAGCAGACTATTCTCTCATGCCACTGGCAGCTTGGGCAGCTTTTTGGATCTAAGAACCAAAACAGCTCTGATAATTCATTTAACAATCCAGTCTCACTGCCCTTTTAATCCTAATGTGGTTGGAAGTCTTCATTTTTATATAGCTTGTACTCATTTCATTAGATTCATACAAAATTACCTACCACTGTTTAGCACAATTGGGGTATTTCCATATTGGTACTGTCACCAAGTTTGGCCATCAGTCATCAGGATTTTGGCGCCTTTATAGCTCTGATCTAAACTTTCAGTCCATCTCAATAGAGCTGGTGACTAATTTACCACAAACCAACAGTTCTTGCAGTCTCGCTGAACAATTCTCCAGCAATTAGCATTCAGGAGAAGCTCATTATTGCCTCCCCATAAATTGTGGCACTGCTCAAGCTCACTTCTCCACTTCCTATAGGCACACAAATACGCATGCCCCAAATAAGCCCAAACACAACGGCCAAGATCTGCAGTGGAGAAAAGGATGTCCCAAATGTTATTGGGGAGTCTCTTTTAAGCATTTCTTTTAGTAGAAACAATAGCAAGAAATGTTTTGTTTTGCTTTTTGAGGTCATCTGATGTCCAAATAAACTAAAGGACATTGGAAATAATAGGATCAAGTCTGCAGATTTAGAAGCTAACAGTATGTGTCTTAATTAACATTCATTTCTTTGCTTCAATTATTTCCTAAATTGTCAGTACTACTGTGCCACACTATGTAAGAAAATAGCTGTATAGCCTGTTCCATGAAAGCTAATCCTGTCTGATTGGGTAGGGGTTGAGTGAGGGGCACAGGGAGAAGAGGAGAAAGGGGAGAGACCACTTAATTTCAAATTTAAATCAAAATCAGAATTACATAAATCACTGCTGTTTTTATATAGTTTGTCACCTAAACATATAACTAAAACAAAATACAACTAGAGTATAGTTACAAGGATTGCAATTAAGTAAAAAGAAATATTAATACATTTTCTATTTTGTGGCTTTTTTTTTTTTTTTTTTTTTTGAGACAGAGGCTCACTCTGTTGCCCAGGCTGGAATGCAGTGGCAGGATCTCTGCTCACTGCAACCCCCACCTCCTGGGTTCAGGCAATTCTCCTGCTTCAAACTCCTGAGTAGCTGGGTCTACAGGCATGTACCACTACATCCGGCTAATTTTTGTATTTTTAGTAAAGATGGGGTATTGCTATGTCAGCCAGGCTGGTCTCGAACTCCTGACCTCAAATGACCCACACACCTTGGCCTCCCAAAGGGCTGGGATTACAGGCGTGAACCACCATGCCAAGCCTGTGGCTTTTTATTTGATGAGTAAGTACGTATTTTTCTCAACCAGCTGGATATAATTATAAGAACTTTCAACACTTATATCCAGTAAAAGAGTTTTAGTCCATATGGATCTTTAATTAGAAAATATACCAAATCTTGTGGAAGAGTATTTACATTCACTCTCAATTTCAGAGCACAGAACGGTGCCTAGGATGCTATAGGCAATTGCTGAAGGAATGAATGATTTACAATAGTCAGTCTCCCGTGTAAATGACCTTTACCCTGTGGATGAAGAATCTTTACATGACAACTGACTAAAAACACATCCTTTGACAAAACCATCTATGAGAACTATTATAAAGTGTTTAAAATATAGATTTGTATTTTATTTAGCACAACAGTTGTAAAAAGAACAGTACTTCTGGGTAGAGAAAACCCATTATCCTGAGGCTGCAGAGAATAGTGGGAGTGTGCACAAGTCTATGGCCCTTTGGCTGCTCCTAAGTTGTCTGTATACCAAAGAACGAGACCTTCATTAGTGTAGACAATCACCAAACCAAAACAGTATTGGATTAGGAGATACTGTTATTTTTCTTCAGCTTTACTTGCTACCATAAAAGAGTCCTTTGAAATGCAAAACCTCCAAGGTGGTTAGAAATACTAAAGTACTCTCGTCTTCTGCTAGCTTTTGAATTTGTTTGATCTTGCTCCTCTAGTTCTTTTAATTGTGACAATAGGGTGTCGATTTTAGATCTTTTCTTGCTTCTCATGTGGGCATTTAGTTCTATAAATTTCCCTCTAGACACTGCTTTAAATGTGTCCTAGGAATACAACTAACAAGGGACATGCAGGACCTCTTCAAGGAGAAGTATAAACCACTGCTCAAGGAAATAAGAGAGGACACAAACAGATGGAAAAACATTCCATGCTCATGGTTAGGAAGAATCAATATCGTGAAAATGGCCATACTGCCCAAAGTAATGTATAGATTCAATGCTATCCCCATCAAGCTACCATTGACCTTCTTCATGGAACTGGAAAAAACTACCTTAAACTTTATATGGAACCAAAAAAGAGCCTGCAAAGCCAAGACAATTCTAAAAAAAAAAAAAAAACCAAAGCTGGAGGCATCACGATACCTGACTTCAAACTTTACTACAAGGCTACAGTAATCAAAACAGCATGGTGCTGGTACCAAAACAGAGATGTAGACCAATGGAACAGAACAGAGGCCTCAGAAGTAACACCACACATCTACAATAATCTGATCTTTGACAAATCTGACAAAAACAAGCAATGGGGAAAGGATTCCCCTGTTTAATAAATGGTGTTGGGAAAACCGGCTAGCCATGTGTAGAAAGCTGAAACTGGATCCCTTCCTTACACCTTATACAAAAATGAACTCCAGATGGATTAAAGATTTAAACATAAGACCTAACACCATAAAAACCCTAGAAGAAAACCTAGAGAATGCCATTCAGGACATAGGCATGGGCAAAGACTTCATGACTAAAACACCAAAAGCAATGGCAACAAAAGCCAAAATAGACAAACCAGATATTAAACTAAAGAGCTTCTGCACAGCAAAAGAAACAATCATTAGAGTGAATCGGCAACCAACAGAATGGGAAAAAATTTTTGCAACCTACCCATCTGACAAAGGGCTAATATCCAGAATCTACAAAGAACTTAAATTTACAAGAAAAAAATGACCAACCCCATCAAAAAGTGTGCGAAGGATATGAACAGACACATTTCAAAAGAAGACATGTATGCAGCCAACAAACATGAAAAAATGCTCATCATCACTGGTCATTAGAGAAATGCAAATCAAAACTACACTGAGATACCATCTCATGCCAGTTAGAATGGTGATCATTAAAAAATCTGGAAACAACAGATGTTGGAGAGGATGTGGAGAAACAGGAACACTTTTACACTGTTGGTGGGAGTGTAAATTAGTTCAATCATTGTGGAAGACAGTGTGTCAATTCTTCAAGGATCTAGAAATAGAAATACCATTTGACCCAGCAATCCCATTACTGGGTATATACCCAAAGGATTATAAATCATTCTATTATAAAGACACATGCACATGTATGTTCATGTGGCACTGTTTACAATAGCAAAGACTTGGAACCAACCCAAATGCCTATCAATGATAGACTGGATAAAGAGAATGTGGCACATATACACCATGAAATACTATGCAGCCATAAACAAGGATGAGTTCACATCATTTGCAGTGACATGGATGAAGCTGGAAACCATCATTCTCAGCAAACTAACACAAGAGCAGAAAACCAACACCACATGTTCTCACTCCTAAGTGGACGTTGAACAATGAGAACACATGGACACAGGGAGGGGAACATCACACGCCAGGGCCTGTTGGGGGTGGAGGGGCTAGGGAAGAGATAGGGGGTGGGGAGATTGGGGAGGGATAACATTAGGAGAAATACCTAATGTAGTTGACGGAGGGATGGATGCAGCAAACCACTATGGCATGTGTATTCCTATGTAACAATCCTGCACAATCTGCACATGTACCCCAGAACTTAAAGTATATTTTTAAAAAAGTAAAAAAAAAAAAAAGAAAGAAAGAAATACTAAAGTCCTCATCCTGAATTGGTGGGAATGGTTTTTGTAGCTCCTTGCTACATAACCCATGCTAAACCTATAGTATACTATCCCCTTAACTAAAGGTATAGGAATATTATAGTTCTTACAGTTGACTGATGCTATGGGAAAGAGGGAGACATGTTCTTACTAAATTACAAACGGAACAAAAGTAATGTAATATATAGGGGCTCCCTAACTTGTTTTCTTAAGTTGGTCAAAATGTGAGAAAGTGTTCAGAAAGTTACAAATGTAGAGAAAGCAGAGTAGGGAGCAGGATTTTTCAGAGGCATCAGAATGGAGGTAGGGGCCTGGGGAAAAACTGTTCATTTTAAATACATATTATGAGATTCCCATCCCAGAATGTGTTGAATCAATCTCTCTGAGGGTGGCCCAGGAGTCTGCAATGATTTACAACAAGCACCACCCCTATCCCAAGCAATCCTCATGCCTGTGGAAGTTTTAGAGTCACTCAACTAGGAGGTAGATAAACCCCACATCAGCAAGTTGCTGGAATAGGCTGTTCCTCCTGTGACTACCAGCGACAGGTCAGAACTTCAGGGCAATGCAGACAGAAAGAGAGATGAAAAGCCTGCATAAAAAGTATTTCTATTAGTTGAGATGCCAGATAGATTCATCCTAATCTAATTCTCCCAAATGCAGTCCTTGTTGACCAATTACATATCAAGTGATTCTTGATGTCAAAATTATTCTGAAATAGTATTGAACTACCTAACAAATGCATGTGAGACGCCCAACTGATATATGTGAAAATACCTCAGATATCAAAAGAAGAGACTTTCCAGTGTCCTCATTTGCTTTACCATTTCAGTGTTTTTTAAAGAATAAAATGATTTATACTGAGCAGCCATGAACAGTTAACATACAACCAGAAAGTGAAGTCAAAAATACTGTTTGCACAGCTCTTTTTATTTTTAGGCCAGCTTACTTACTTCCTTGCTCACCAACACATTTCTTATGAATGTGGGTCATTTATCCTCCTTGTTTTCTATAGTAATTGAAGTGAGGGTTTTTTTCCCCCATTTCATCAATATACTTGCATTTAAATTAATTCAAGATGTTACTTACATCTCATTCGTATTCAACAGGTGACTATTACTGGCTGATTGCAATTGCGGTCAGCAGAATTCAATGACATATCCCCCCAGGCCACCCTTTCACCATGTATCATACAACCATTACCATGTAAGAGTATGAGTGATTTCACAGAAGATACCTTCACCTGAATGTGCCTCCTTTAATTATAAAATTCTTCACATAGAAAAACACTTCCACGAGGTTATAATTATTCAGGGAAGATGCTGCTGCCTTGAAGTTTCAGCTTTCTAAAAGACCCACCTAGAAAGGAGACTTTTCTTGATCCTCGTTTAGACATCAGCCTGCCTTTCAACCTTGATGAAATTAAATCTCAAAGAAGTATTTATTTTTTTATTTGAATTATAGTATTTGTAGTTTTCTCATCTTCCAGTGGGACCCAAAATTCTTTGTGGGCAAGAACTGTGTCTTACTCACATTTTTAATGCGCCACAAGCTAAAAGAAAAATCATGAGATATATATCCGGGATCAAATAATGGCTCCATCACTTAGTTAGGGGCCCTAACCAAGTCATTCACATTTTCTAAGCCCTAGTTGTGTCATGAAATGGAATCATAACATCTGTACTTTAAATGGTTATTGTGAGGATCCAATGAGATTATAACAGTAAAGAACTGTTATATATATGTAAATTTTCAAAAAGCTTTAAATGTGAATGTAAATAAAGTTTCCCTTTCATATATTACTCTTCTACATTATAGACACTGAAATTTTTTTTTTTTTTTTTTGAGACAGAGTCTCTATCACCCAGACTGGAGTGCAGCCATGTGATCTTGGCTCACTGCAACCTCTGCCATCCAGGCTCAAGCAATTCTCCCGTCTCCTCAGCTTCCCAAGTAGCTGGGATTACAAAGCATGCACCATGGCCAGGCTGGTCTTGAACTCCTGACCTTAAGTGATGTGCCTGCCATGGCCCGCCAAAGTGCCGGGATTACAGGCATGAGCCACGGCTCCCAGCCACTGTAATAGTCTCAATTTGACTCTCAGGAATAATCATTTGATTTTCAAAACTGAGACATGGTAATGTGCAAGAAAGTTCCAAGAAAATCATACCAAGTCAGAAAAAGAGGAGGAGAAGAAGGAAGGGGAAGAAGGGAAGGAGCTCGAAGAGGAAGATTTGCTTTACTTCTCTATTTCATTGTTAAGTCACCAAGACACCACAGTTTTCAATATTACTAGATATAGTTCCTAGAAAGTCATAAAAAATCCAGATAAAAGGAAGCAAGGCCTCTGAGGCTAGGATAAGCCTTTCCTGGTTAACTTGAGCCAGTGCAGTGACAATTTAATATATGCTTCGTCAAATGCAGCCTTAACTTCTAGCCTAAGGTAAAAATCAGGGATGGATAAAGCCTTCCTCAAATCCCTTACAAGCCACCATGTCATCTCTCAGCAAGCTCAACACAAGCAGTCCTTCTGCGGAGTTAACTGTGGCCAGGCACCAGGTGAAATGGGCGGCTTTCACAGGGAGTCTATGTTGTACAGAAAATGAAGATCTTTATGAGCACGGCTCTTACCCTTGTGCCAAGACGCTGTCACTCTGAGAAGCATGGTAGGAACAGCACATTCACATCTGCAGTGCCACACTCACTCATAGACTTTATCCTCTCAAAGTCAAATGATGAGTGCAGCCACCCTGAGCTGTGAATTATTATTTTCCTCTCTACCTCCCCCTCCCTGCTTTCTATTTTTTACAGAGTCCATAAAATTGAATTCACATAAAATAGACATGAATTGGGAGCATGGTACAAGCACTGTTGTCATAAATTGGAATCACATGATGCCACTGTCCATAATACCATCTTGCTTAAAACAAAATGTTTTAATTTCTTATCTATCACTATTACCTTTATTTATTCCACAAAAAAAAATCTGTATGCACCTGCAGAGGTTCTGATATGGTCTTTACATCCCCTATTCTCTAAGGAGAAAAAAACGAATACCACATAGAAGCCCAGCAAGAAGAAATTACTCATATTATGACATATGTATACATATAATAAGAAAACGAGAAAATACTCAAAACACCTCAGGGCAGGAAAATAGTAATAATCATAATCTATTATTAATAAATATTAATATTAACAAAATATTAATAATAGATTTCCTAACTGAAAGCAACACGTTAAAGAATTATATTGTCAAAGCTTCCACCACCAATGGTTAATATTGCTAGATATAGGTTCTACCTAGATCATTATCTTAAGAAAAAGAACAAACAACAGGAAACTTTGGTGAAGCTCTTTTTGTTTTAAATGCTGAAGTTTCTGACCATAACCTGAAAGGAAAGAATTAGGGCAAATTTGCTCAGTCGTTCTGAATAATAAATCATGAGGAATGTTGAATTTATCTTGTAGAGGCAGCACAGAGAGGGGATGTGAGGGGCCCTGGATGTGGGAGAAGCAAGAATAAGAGCCCCAAGTCTGGACAGAGGAGGGACGCAGGGATACGGAAGTGCCTGGTGTACCCTAAGGGGAAGAAATCCCTCCTAGAAGGAAGAACTCACGGACTTCAGGAGAGCAGCATCTAACTGATAATGTTCCATTTCAATTTTCCCAACCCTTCAAAAAAACAACTTGCATGCCATAGACTTGTTCACAGACTTATTTTTATCAATTTTAAAATTCAAAGTTTAACTGACTATAGATTTCATATTGTCATCCACATGTCAATAAGCTAACTATGAGGTATCAAATGAGCAAAGAGTTTAATAATTACATTTATACAAGCTGTAAATTCCACAGATCTGAAGCTAAAATTCACATAAAATATGATAGATAAAGCTCACTTAAAAAAAATGAGCAGGCTCATCTTATATATGCTTCCAGGGTGTGGTTCCTTCTAGAGACTCTTAACTGACAGATCAAGAAAATATATATGTGTATCCTAACCTATGTATATACACGTATCTACAAATATTTCTATATTCAACTGTGTGTATCTGTATTAGCTAAACATGAGTGCATGCTGATATCTACAACTCTAATCTGTTATCACGTGGATCACTCTAGCCTCTTCCCCTTGCTTATCTGTAAGCACCCATTCCAACAGAGAGAAATCTGGCAGCTACTAGCTGCAATCCATTTACTTAATTGTGAAATACATGTAGAATGGTATCAAAATTCTTAAACCTTTTTGCCTGTGAGAAAAAAACTGTATCAACTAGAGGAGAGTGCTTATTGTACAGTTTCTTTTGCCTTTATTCTTATAGACTCTACTCATTTCCAAAGTTAATAGATCTGCACCTCCCCCAACTATACCCAAAATTCCCTTTGGTAAGGTTATTTCACACTTTTTTTTTTGAGACAGAGTCTCACTCTGTCACCAGGCTGGAGTGCAATGGGGTAATCTTGGCTCACGTCAATCTCTACCTCCCCGGTTCAAGCAATTCTCCTGCCTCAGCCTCCCAGGTAGCTGGGATTACAGGCACCCGCCACCAGGCCCAGCTAATTTTTCTATTTTTTGTAGAGATGAGGTTTCGCCATGTTGGCCAGGATGATCTGGATCTCTTGACCTGACCTCGTGATCCACCCGCCTTGGCCTCCAAAAACTTCACACATTTTTAATACAGCTAGATTGTTGTGTCATATTCTGCATTCCATCCAAGGATACTCCAACCTCAAGGCTTTCTTAAATTTGCATACATTAAGGTTTACTCTGTGCACTCCAACGTTCTGTGGGTTTGATAAATGCATAGTGTCATGTATCTACAATTCAAGAATCAAAGAACACTTTCACCACCCTAAAAAAAATACATACAGTGTTGATGATAGGTGAAAAGGATACAAGAGCCGACTAAAAGAGTTCCCAGCTACCAAAAATGGAACACTTTGACAACAAATAAAGTAGTATTGGATTATTACCCAAAGTGCAAAATAAATATCCATGACTCTATACAGACATAAATAAATGACTGAATAAGTAATGAGGGGAACAGACAAATTTCTCATGCAGAAGAATTCCAAGTAATTTATGTAGATATCACACCCGCAAGGATACCACACCCACAAGGATACAGATTAACTCCCAACTTTTTCTTTATGTGTGGGCTACACATAGTGTGAAAGAGAGGTGAAAAGAATAACTTTACAGTGGAGAAACCAGACCAACACTGCCTCGGCCAGGTGATTGAGGTCAACATCAACAGTGACAAAGAACTCCGTTAGTATGTACCTTTTATATGGTGTGATGAAAACAGCACTTTGCCTTTGGGTCTTCTTCCCCAAACCCATAATTCTCAGTGTAATTATGAAAAAAAAATCAGGAAACCTCAATTAAGGGACATTCTACAAAATTCCTGACTAGTATTTATTAATGGCAGCTTGATCCTAATAGGATCCTGGAATAGAAAACAGAAACCAGGTAAAAAGTAAGGAATCAAAATAAAGCCTATTTTATAGGCTTACATACTTTAAAACTTAAAAAAAACTTTAAAAATACTTAAAAAATAAATAAAACTTTAAAAGTAAAGTTTATTTTAAAAAATTTAAAGAATGAGCGCAACAAGTACAGAATCTATATTCACTAAATGTTTGTGGAACTAATGCTGAAGGAATGTTTGCATTTATATTCAGATAAGAATTCAAGTCCTGCATTAAGCTCCATTGATTTTGCTTAAGTTCTTACTATGTGAAATTGCCATGTAACTCTGTAACTCTGAGGAAACTAACTGAAGTATACTGAAACTAATTCTGATTCAATAGGAAAAAAACAGTGTCTCCTTGGGATTAATAAGATCTCAAGAGTGGACCCCCTGGAAAGGTTTCCATTTGTCACCTGGGTGGCAGATAAATCCATCTCAGTTAGATGGGCTGAAATTTCATTGGCAGACAAATCTCAAGAACCTGGATGAACCTACCTAGCTCATTCCAAGTTTTCTCAAGCTCTGGACACCTTCAATTTGACTTTTTTTTTTTTTTTTTTTTTTTTTGAGACATTGTTTCACTCTGTCACCCAGGCTGGAGTGCAGTGGTGCAATCACTGCTCACTGCAGCCTTGACCTCTGGGCTCAAGCCATCCTCCCACCTCAGCCTCCTGAGTAGCTAGGACCACAGGCACGTACCATGCCTGGCTAATTGAAAAAAAATTGTTTTTTTGTAGAGACAGGGTCTCACTATGTTGCCCAAGTTGGTCTTGAACTTTTGAGCTCAGGTGATCCTCCCACCTTGGCCTCCCAAAGTGCTGGGATTGCAGGCGTGAGCCACTACACCCAGCCCAACTTAACTCTTAATTCTGATTTTCTGTTATTTTAAATATTATGAAGAAACAACAGACTGCTTCCTAGTGGGTCTCCTATTTGACCTCTGATCGTATCTTTCCTCCCTACACTTGAGGGACATATCTTCAGTGAAGCCTCATAATGTAAAGAATGAATTCTGACAGCAGTGGCAGTGGTGGTGGCTCAGGCACATAGAGTCACCATGATTCTCCAGAGGCACTTCAGGTTTTCCTCTGTCATTCGGTCAGTAGTCTCACTCACTTTGTAGAGAAACTTTGGTGTTACAGCAGTGGCATTTAACAAGGAACTTGATCCCACACAGAAACTCTTCATGGGCAAGATTGAGAATACAAATCTAAGCGACAGGGATCCGGAGGACCTGCTGATACTGGCCCAGAGCACCAGCAAGAGCTGGAGAGTGAGCTTCTAAAGCTTAAAGCAGACAGGAATATGTTACCTAATTTCAAATTCGAAGATCCTAAATTTGAAATCGTCGAAAAACCCCAGTCCTGAAGAAATAAAGTAAAATTAATCTGGTATTTTGTCATGAATTTGTTGCACAACTAATCAGAAGTATCAGAGTAAGTATACATTTCATAACTGTCAAATGTTCTTTTAATTCTGATTCCAAGTCAATTATTTGGTGAAGTTGCAGGGAGAAAAGAATACATTCTGTTGGCTTTCCTGCCCATGTTTCAACTATGGGGCCATGTTTCATAAAAATGTCCTTTAAATTAGCCACTCTAAAAGGTAAAGCAAATTGTGCCAATAAATTGTTGGAACTTGTGTGCCTAGCATGAAAGCTAATCAGAATCTTAATTCCCCTAAAGTCCCATCCAAAAAATTAGCCACCGGATACTCAGTATAAAACAAGCCTACACACACAGACACACACACGAGCACATACTTACACTGCAATCAAGCCTGCTGCTCAATGATCCTTTGTGAATGTAATTCTTCTTTAAATGCTTGTATGCACAGGTATTCTGAAGTGTTTCAACACAAGAAAAAGGGAAGAAATCCCCCTAATGGTATCATTTTAACTACCGTTTCCAGAATATATTTCATATTTTTCATTTGTTTCATGTTTTGTAAATTAATTGTCATTTTCTTAAGAATTTCTACTTGTTTGAAGTTTATTATCTAATCATTTGATTGAATTATCAAAATAAAGTAATCTTTAGGAATGAAATACATGAAATGTGCTTAGTCACTAAGCTGGTTTATTTGGGGTCAAGGATCTTATTCTGGAGAAGGAAAATTTAGAGCTGAGAGAAAGTACTGCCACCTTTCCCCCTCTTATTACAGTTTAGAAAGTTGGCTTGTAAAATGAAAGAAAAGGGTAATTTAGAATGGACTAAAGGTAGGTTGGTACTGATAGCAAACATCAGGGGTCCTTGTAATGTCCTTAAGACATTAGTATAAACATCAATCCACTCCCTTCATCCCATTCTGTACACTTCAAAGTCCAACAAATGATCCTGTGACAGCAAATTACAGTCACTTGATTCTTTTTAATGTTCAAAAATAATTAACTTTTAAAGGTTTCATCATCTCATAAGCTGAAGTGGTTGGGAAATTTTTTCAACACTTTCTTCCCCAAAGTTTTCCCATTCCCCATAGATCTGTGATCTCGCAGGTGATAATCATAGAAAATCTGTGAACCTAATACAAATGGACTTTCATTAATTCCTTTTGTAATTAGTTAAGATAAAAGTAGAACTCCATTTATCTAATACCCCAAAAATTTGAAAACCCAGTACGTAACAGCACTACTGAGCTCCCCTTAGGGATCTCTGACTGTGGTTCTCGACCTTGGTTTTGAAACTTCAACAACCACAATAAGAAAATTTCCTTGAAGAGAACAAAAAGAATAAAATTTGAGTCAGAATTTATACAAATAACTTTGCCTTCCCAGTGGTTTTCTTGGGATATTTCATTGTCTCCAGCCCCTTTACTTCAAAATGATTCACTGGTAAGCCTTACTTTGTGGTAATGAGATAACCCCCAACTCCCCAAAAAAGAGGAAAAAAAAAAAAAAAAGGAATCCACAGAAGCTCTGTAGCCTGGGACGTAGAGAGAGATCTGCCAAAAATTAGGCCTGAAAATTCTATTCTAAACATGTTTTTCAGAAGAGTTCTAACCCCTCCCATGTTCATACAACATTCTTGATGTTTCAGCCTAGATACACAAGTGTCATTAAATAACAGCCAAGAGGGTCATCATCTACTCACAGGGACACAGCTCCTAAGATGCCATACTTAAAAGCACCTCAAAATGTTATTTTTCACAGATGACTTAAAAGTGCCATTTTATAATAATACTTTTAGTTAATCTAAGAACTTTTAGTTAATATAAGAACTTCTGGTTAATATAAGAATAGAAAGTAACCTAATTAGTTCTACTTATCTGGTTGTTTGCCAAGCTAGCACTATTGACGGCACCACCTCCCCCAGCTCACCACTAGCACACATAGGCCTGGACTCTCCCACATATGCCCACAAATGGAGATCCTGAAAACCTATATTATACACCCCCTAACATTCTGTTTAGAAGGACTGTTTCTTTGGCTATTCCAATCATTTCCTACCAGTTTCCTTTTCCTGATGTTTTTCCTTTCCGGTTGTTGGGGGGAGGCTTTGTTTCTCTCTCTCGTCTTGTCTACAGTCACGAAAGGGCTGTGTCTTCTTGGCAAAGAAATGTGAACCTCATATCCTACTGCTTTTTTCTGTCTGTTTCTGCTTCTTTCTCTTCTCAACTGGGCTCTAGATGGTTTTTTCTTTCTTTGTTCTGTTTTGTTTTTTGGTATGAAATCGGGTTTCCTTCCATATCCAGCTTTGGTTCATCTGTCCCCAGTGCCCACCCTCCCAATCCCAATACCCACCAAAAGATTTTCTTTTCCTCATCTTACGTATTAGTAACAAACAATAATAGCAATGAAGTAGCCCAAAGTATTAAAGAATAGCTGTGATTTGAGCTCCCCCGCATGTACTGACTAGGTCACTCTATAAAATCAACAATACGCATTATAAGAAGGGGGTTGGGAGGAAATAAACACTTGTGCTGAGGAGCCACAACATTTTCCCTTTTTTCTTATAAAAGTAATCCATGTGCTTTATAAAAACAAACAAAAACAAACATATGGCATAATTTTAAGTTACTTTCTAAAATGGAGCTTACTTATGGAATATGTCAAATGAATAACACAGGACATGAATTATCTTGTTTTCACGATAACAGCTGCATAAAAAAGAAAGGCATGCATAAGAAAGAGTGCTGGTAGGAAATACACCCAAATTTAATAGTAACTGCCTTTGGGTGGGGAAATTATAGGGATTTTTTTCTACTCTTTCTAAAATTCCCAATTCTATTGTGAACATTTATTACTTCTATAATTATAGAAGACTAAAATAAATTTTTTCCAAGAGCCTTATTTTGCAAGATACTATGCTTAGTATCTTCTTGGGCACTTGCAACAAGCCCACTCTCTACCAGCCAGACCTGGAACAGTAGATGAGGCACTGCTGCATGCCTAGAGCTTCAAGGTACTGAGTCTCTCCAAGCCAAAAGGAGGATGCCAGCCAATGCCATCCTCATGTCCCCTATCACCTATAGGGAGTGTCTCTAACTCCCTATCACCTTCCCTCACAGGAAAAGTCAAAACACGCTCACATAGTTCCTGTTTTGACATGTCAGTTTCACCAACCCCTCATTTTTTTTCCACCCAAATAGTCATAAGATATTCAGCTTTAGCCAAATAAATTTCATGTCATCTTTCATCTAATGCAGACCATGAGTGACAAATTATTGCAGGAAAATCAGCTTCAGTATGAGTGTGACCACATCTGGCCTGTCACCCACAACCTCACTCACACTTTGACATATTATTTGATGAAAGAACAGGAACATCATGTTCCAGGAGCTTCTGTAATTTCCTTGAGACACTGGCACTATGGTTTCACAGTCCTCAAGGAGAAACTTAACTTTTAACTGGATATCTTAATTTCTTTTTTTTTTTTTTTTTTTTTTGAGACAGAGTCTTGCTCTATGGCCAGGCTAGAGTGCAGTGGCTCAATCTCGGCTCCCTGCAACCTCTGCCTCCCTGGTTCAAGAGATTCTCCTGCCTCAGCCTCCTGAGTAGCTGGGACTACAGGCACACGCCACCACACCCAGCTAATGTTTGTATTTTTAGTAGAGATGAGGTTTCACCATGTTGGCCAGGATGGTCTCTATCTCTTGCCTTGTGATCCACCCACCTCAGCCTCCCAAAGTGCTGGGATTACAGGCGTGAGCCACCGCCCCCTGCTGATATCTTAATTTCTAACCAAAGCCACACAGCTTTATTTTTTCAGATTCAACCTCTTAAAAGCAGAGCTTGCAAGACAGCATCTAATCAAGCCATTCGCAGCTTTGCTAATTCAGTGATGGTTTAAGCATCTTTGTGTGCAATTGGAATTCCAGTTTTACAGCTGAGACTCCCCATCTACTGCATTTCCCACAGGCTGTCTGCTTGTTCCTCAAGATGTTCACTCCCCTTCTCCTCAGCATAACATTTGCTGCTGCCCAAAGGGTTCATTTGGCTCAAGTAAATGGCACTAAATGTGATTAAGAGATAGGATCAAAACTTTAAGCAGTTCCTATTTCTTTTTTTCTTTTTCTTTTCTTTGAGATGGAGTCTCACTCTGTTGCCCAGCCTGGAGTGCAATGAATGGCACACGTCAGCTCACTGCAATCTCCGCCTCCCTGGTTCAAGCCATTCTCTTGCCTCAGCCTCTCGAGTAGCTGGGACTACAGGCATGCACCACCACACCTGGCTAATTTTTGTATTTTTAGTAGAGATGGGGTTTCACCAGGTTGGCCAGGCTGGTCTCGAACTCCTGACCTCAAGTGATCCACCCGTCTTGGCCTCCTAAAATGCTGGGATCACAGGTGTGAGCCACCAAGCCTGGCCAGATCCTATTTCTTAATCACATTTCGTGCCATTTACTTGAGCCAAGTGAATCCTTTTTGTCTTATTTTTTGGTATTTCATTTCATCTACCTTCTTTTCTGCTGTTTCCTTCCAATGCTTTACCATCTTTCCCCATCCTACCTGCCTAGAATATGAAGGAGTCCTGCTCTGTACTATGACAACAACAGAAGCAGATCTTAGCCCTTCAACTGATGATTCTCTCCTTCGACAAAATGCTGACCCCTTACAGCATCTGCAGAGAATGGGACCATAACTCCTGCATTTGGCATAAATGTCAGCTCTTCACAGAGGTAGTTCTGGGTCTCTAGCTAGGATGAGCTTGCCAGTTGTTACCTGCCCGTGGCATTTCTCCACCCATCATTTTCAGCGTATAAACTAATGGTAAGTGTGATTCTTGATGCTCTGAAAGGGCAATAAAACATCACAAAGGATGTTACAAAAAAACAGAAAGAATGAATAAGACCTACTATTTGACAGCACAATAGGGTGATTATACTCAATAATAACTTAATCTGTACATTTTTAAATAACTTAAAGAGTGTAATTGGATTGTTTGTAACTCAAAAGATTCATGCTTGAGGGGATAGATACCCCATTCCCCATGATGTGCTTAGTTTATATTGCACGCCTGTATCCAGACATACCATATACCCTACAAGTATATACATTTCCTATGTACTTACAAAAACTTTAAAAAATTAGAAAACAAATAAATAAATAAAACACTTCTAGGCTGGGCCGGGTGGCTCACGCCTATAATCCCAGCACTTTGGGAAGCCGAGGCGGGTAGATTGCCTGAGGTCAGAAGTTCAAGATCAGCCTGGCCAACAAGGTGAAACCCCATCTCTACTAAAAATACAAAAATTAGCTGGGCGTGGTGGTGCATGCCTGTAATCCCAGCTACTTAGGAGACTGAGGCAGGAGGATCGCTTGAGCCAAGGAAGCGGAGGTTGTAACGAGCTGAGATTGTGCCATTGCACTCCGGCCTGGGTACCAAGAATGAGACTTTGTCTAAAAACTAATAAATTTAAAAAAAAAACTTCTAGAAGGAAAAAGAAAACACCACCACAAAGGGAACTTACTCTGTTTTGCCCTCCCCCAGTACAATAAAATTAGATAATGAAAAATCCAGTTCCTCAGCCACACGTCACATGCTCAACAGATGTAGGTGGCCACAGGCTACTACACTGGAGAGAACAGCTAGAGAACGTGTACATCAGCACAGGGCACCACTGGAACAGCACTGTGTCATCTGTGAGGCCACACCCACATCACACAATTCTGAATAATACAAATCAGCAAAGACTTACACATCTATTTATCAGCATTTATCATGTGTTTATCCCTCACTGTTTATCAGCATTTCCTCAGAGATTGGGCAGAATAAAGTACTTACAAAGTAACAAAGGAGGCCAGGCGTGTTGGCGCATGACTATAATCCCAGCACTTTGGGAGGCTGAGGCGGGTGGATCACTTGAAGTCAGGAGTTTGACAGTGAAACCCCAGCTCTACCAAAAATACAAAAATTAGCTGGGCATGGTGATGGTACCATGTACCTGTAATCCCAGCTACTCCGGAGGCTGAGGCAGGAGAAGTGCTTGTACCCAGGAGGCAGAAGTTGCAGTGAGCCAAGATGGTGCCATTGCAGGCCAGCATGGGCAACAGAGCAAAACTCCATCTCAAACAATAAAAAATAAAAATAACAAATAACAAAAGAATATTGAAGTGGTCTCCAGGGAGAGCCATGTCCTATTCCAGACTGCATCTGACCATCTGACTATTGCTCACAGCTTGCCATCCCCTTCCCTATCTCAGGTTCTTTGAAAATCTGTTATCATTTCCTTTGCAAAAAGTCAGGGGACCTTATTAATTCAAAAAGTTTAAAGGAACCAAAAAACAAATGCTAGCACAATAAACGCTCATCCATGGTCCTTTTCATAAATTACTGGATTAAAGTTGTACTCATTTGTGTCTCTCAAATCCTTCACAGACAGAATGACGTTACTGACAAAACACTCAGACAGGTCAAACTACTACAATTTCTATAGCACATGGCTTCTTGCTCACAAGCATACAAGTTTGAAACTAGAGTGAGTTTTTAAAACCTGAAATTAAGATTATCCCAATGTTTAATAGTTTTAGCTGCCAATCTTCCTCCCCCCAGCAATTCGTCTTAGTAAACATTCTTCAAAGCTAACATTCCCAGAAACATGATGTAATTTGTAGCTGAGACATCCTGTGTGCGTGAGTAAGAGCTACAGCCCTGACATCAGTGGCCCATGACAGCCATCTATACAGAGATGTTTGCTTTCTTTTTGCCTTCTTCTTTCCCTTTTCCATAAGTAAATTATTACTCTTACCTTAAATAGAAAAAATATTAAGGGCATGTATATAGCTTAGTGCGGGTCTAAATTTCTCTTCCAATTTCAGTAGAGCCACGTGCAGCAATATCCTGCAAGCCACCTCTGGCACGTGGACATCCTAGCAACACCATCAACCGACATGGCGGGCGCTTCCTCCTTGCTCTGCTCTACGCAGCATGATTTCCAAACTGCTGTAACTGCTCTGTCGTGTGTCGGCGCAGCATACTAACCACACTCGCCTGGCCTCCAGGGAGCCACATGCACATGTGGGCTCGCGGTGACTCTGTGGGTCATCCACCCTCTCCATTAGTCTCACCCTGGGCAGTGATTTGGTTTTTCCTGATTGCACTTCAGCTTGAGCCCTCAGTCACCACCATCACCAACACCTCACCCCTTGCAGTTTCTAAGACTGTCCTGCCCACCTGTGCCTTCCAGGTGTGTGAGCTGCCTCAGCTTCACAGAACCTGAGGAAACCAACTGGGAAGGTTCATGCTCACTGCCTCTCACTTGTCAGCCCCAGAGGTCTTCACAGACCACCCAGGTCCCCAAACTCAGCCTCTGCTGATAGCTCAGCCTATGTCTTCAAACCCCGCATCAGCTTCATTACGCTCCATTCACCTCTCAGTAACTCAGGAGATAGGTCTGGGGCCCAAATTCACCTTGAAGAAGCAGTACCTGGGAGGAGATTAGGAAGGTGTGCTCAGGGAGTTGTGAAATAGAATATTTGTAAGCAGATGAGAATTCCCAGGTTCTAAGGGAGGAAATACCTGCACCTTGCCAAGGGTGGAGGAACACCTGGTTCCTCTGAAAGGACACTCACATCAGACTCAAATCCCAGAACAAGCATCTGGTCTTTTCCTGAGCTCAGCAGGGTAGATCACATAGGCTCAGCTCCAAGGGAATCCCACTGGGTATCAAAATGGGATATTGATAAGCTTAGAGATTCTAGGGGCAGGTGGAATGAAGTTATAAGTTGCAGTTCCACCACCTACTCTCCACGAGTGGTTCAACTGCTTCACCTGAACCTCAAGCTGGTAGTGCCTACTTCATAGGAATAACAAGGGAACATAGGAAAAGTCCAAAGCCAGCTTCTGAACCAGAGTAAAACTGTTCAGGAAAAGCTTTGATTGTCTTGTTTTTTAGATTGTAAATGGAGTCTCAACCTCTAGAGTCATAGTATTACAAATGATCCCACAAAGAAAATTTATCAGGATGGGTTTCAGGAAATAGATAAGGTTCCCAGGAAGGAGTATTTTATGTTAAAATGTACTTGCTTCTCGTCCACTCCATACCTGTATCTGGGATGTCCTATGAGTATAGGTAAAAGCAGTATTAAAGAACATACCCAAATCAAGGCTGTGCTGGTCTTCATGTTCATTCTGTTGAACCATGAGGCTTTTGTCACACTGAAAAAGAGAAAGTCCAGTGGGTTTTCTAAAAATTACATATATGACTTCGTGATCCACCCGCCTCAGCCTCCCAAAGTGCTGGGATTACACGCGTGAGCCACCGCACCCGGCCAGATTTACTCTTAGAATCACCTTGTTGGAAAATATCTACAGACATCAAACTTCAAGTAGAAATTTGTTTTGGAGAATATATTCAATCATCTTGCACATACAACTACAACTCAGAAAGATAGCTAGGTATAGAGACTAGGGATTACAATTTTGATAAAGAAAATGGGGCTGGGCACAGTGCCTCATGCCTGTAATCCCAGCACTTTGGGAGGCTGAGGCAGGCGGATCACCTGAGGTCAGGAGTCAGCCTGACCAACATGGTGAAACCCTGTCTCTACTAAAAACACAAAAATTAGCCAGGCATGGACTAAAAATACAAAAATTAGCCAGGTGTGGTGGTGCATGCCTGTAGTCCCAGCTACTCAGGAGGCTGAGGCACGAGAATCACTCGAACCTGGGAGGCGGAGGTTGTAGTGAGCTGGAATCATGCCACTGCACTCCAGCCTGGGCAACAGAGCAAGACTCCATCAAGAAAGAAAGAAAGAAAAGAAAGAAGAAAGGAAAGGAAAGGAAAGGAAAGGAGAAAGGAAGGAAGGAAGGAGGGAGAAGGGAAGGGAAGGGAGGGAGAGAAAGGGAAGGGAAGGGAAGGAAGGGAGGGAGGGAAAGGGAAGAAAGAAAAGAAAAGAGAGAGAAAGAAAGAAAGAGGAAAAGAAAAGAGAATTTCACATTGTTCTGAAAGTGATTTGGGGCACATACCTTTTAGTGTTTTTAAAATTTTTTATTACCACTGAATTTTCATTTCTACTTTATGGAAAGACGTGCAAAGAAGAAAGGAGCAAATAGAGCAGGGAGTCATTCATTACCTTTACATCTTCCTTTTCCAGTGCTGATCTGCTGGACACTGTATTCTTAATCTCTGCAAAAGAAATAATTCTCATCAGGATCTGCTGATTGGAGCTTTTGTTACGAAGAAGAACAACTGCTAGCTGACAAGTGTGAATGAGTTGGCCAGGAGCCTTCTGCACAGAGGTAGGTTTTTAGATTAGGCCTCTTAAAAATCAGCTCTCCACAGAGCAGAGTGTCTAATAACCTGACTGTCCATACTCTGGTATTGTCTGTGTGGACCAAGATGTAAACAAGCCCAAGAGCTTCCACAGGAAATTCTGGGAGAGAAAAATGATCATTAAATAAATAAATGCCCTTGATTACAAAGGAAGGCTATTTACTACCAAAGACTCTTCAAAATAGCAGATTGTAAGGATATGACTCGTAGCCACCTGAGGAAATCCCACATGTCTATTTCCTCAAATACCAGGTTTCAATGTGTTTCAAAAGGGCATAACTCATTGTACAAGAGGTCTGGCTTTTCCTCGTGCATCACTGAAAGTCAAGAACACCAGCACAGCCCTAAGGCTACAACCTCAGCCCCAGGCATACCAGGTGGCCTCTTTCTGAATAAAGGGTTTCCTGGAAACAGTAGTGGTCAGGATATACTGGGATGAAAATAAAAGGTTCACCCAAGGCAGCATTTTTCTCTGTGGTTTCACTGATTGGTTCCCTTCCCAAATACTCAGTTGCCCATAAACAAGAGCCACTGTTGTCCAAATAACCACCAAGAGCAGGTTTGGGCTTGGGAAAATTAAAGCACTCTACATCCCTAGCAAGGACAGATGACTGAAAGTCTTTACCCCGGATCTGTATTAACATACATCATTGCAGGGTCTCACCCCTTTTCTGGAAGCTCCACATCCCTTCCCCAACAGCCCTACTTAATGCTGATCCTGGGGAAACCCCTGAGTTTTCCAGCAGGTTCATTACCCAGACCTTCCCTACTCCACTTTGTCAATTCTATTAATTACCCAACGTCTCAAACCCACAGGTGGATTTATTCAAGCTCTTCTTACTTCTGGACAACAATGCTAGGAGTTATCATCCACATTTATGCTTAGAAAAAGTATAAGGTATTCATTTATACGGCTCTACATGACGAATCATAATTAAGATGACAAATTACAAGGATGAAGCTATAAGTAATAAGACCAGGATGGATCAGAGAAACCAACAATCCTACTTGTCTTGTGTTTATAAAAATCTGGACAACAATAACTTTGAATTTGCTTTGCAGCAAGCAAGTAATACCATTATTTGCATGCCACATTAATATATTACTTTTGAATTTGTAATGCATATTAGCTTCTATGATTAAACCAACGAAAAGGTCATAACCCTAATTTTGTGTGGTCATGTCAACTAATCTCAGCAGGGAGTGAGGACAACATCATAGCCGACACCCAGACCAGGCAGCTTGTGTACGCAGCATCCCTACCTGCCTTTAAATGCACATCCTGGAGAAGGCCTCCAGGTGGCAGCAGAGTAACAGCATCATGAACGGCATTGCCAGAAGTAGGAATGTCAAAATGGGCTAACTTTACCGCCCTTCAAGGACCTGCTTTCAAGTGCCAAAGTCCAAAACACATGGTTAAAATTAACATTTTTGTCCTACTACACACACGCAGAAAAGCACCTACCACGGCATTTACTACATTGTAAGTGTACAGTAGGGATTTGGTTTGGTTTTGAAACTCAGATATCAAACCCTAAAAATTGGGCTAAATAGGAAAGACACCACAAAGACGGTAAAAAAAGGGGGGAGGGGGAGGGCGGGGAAGGATAACCAGGATTAAAGTTTCAATAGACACATCTGCACAGACATCAAAAGTCGCACCCTTTTGTTTTCCCTGTTTTAGGATATTCATTCCTTTAAAGTCATCTAAGCCATAAACTCTTAAATGATCATTGCACTGCATTTCTAAAGAATTATGTACATATAGCATTTATTCAGAAGAATGGTACACATTTTATCCAGATTGCTAATGGAAAACGCAACCTTATCTGGTAATGAAGTTTGCAGTAACAGAGGATGTGTTCACACCTGGTAGTACATTTAGTTTCAGCTTCCTTCCCCCAACTAAAAAGGCCAGTGAACTAGTCTTTATAGATTGCCATACCTACATTTTTCCGTGTAGTCCAGCTCAATTTTTTTCACTTCAAAACAAATACCACAAACACTATTAAAATATATGTCTTCATTAAAAATTGTATCTCATTATTTAAAAAATAACTTCCAAATGTAGAAAGTCTTTATCCAAAAATCATTTTAAAATATTTGTGATATTGTGCTGATTCAAGATAACAATGTATCTTTAATTAATCTAGGACTAAACAGAACTATATCTTAGAACTTTCGAAGAATTTGGCATTCATTCTACCGGAGTTTAATTAAATTGCTCCAGGAGAGTTTCTGTTAAATTAGTAGGATCCTTTTACACTAACCCACTGTACCACCAATTATACAGTGCAATCAAACCACTCATTGCTATAGCAACCTTCAGCAGATAATGGTATCAGTAACTCTACCTATTCTGTTTTAAAGGCCTATTAATCTTGCCCTCAAGCCCACCCAGAAGTGAGGATTACTCCTCCAAATCAGACTTGCCAAACTTGATAAACATGGTTTTTTTAATTGTCAAGCTATAACAGAACAAGAGATAATCTCTAAGACATGTTCACTAGTGACACTGCACCAGCGAACAGGGTTAAGTCGCTGTAAGACTCATGCCAGTGTCTCATTAAGAAGCAAGTTCGCCTAAAAGATCTCAACTCTAAGTACAAGTCTTACTGTCGTATTTTGCAAATGAGACCACATAGCCTAGACTTAAGCAATGAAAAAGCTTACACTAAAAACACAGGATGCTCGGTATTCTGATTTTAATCACCATTTGGCTGTGGCAGAAGAACCATGGTCAGAGGCAGCCAGACCACCAGCGTCGTCTTGTTAACAACTGAGTCCACCACTGGCTTACATCTACAGGGTAGTGTCAAAAGCACAGGTGGAAAACAAGGACCACACTCTCACTTTGCTCTGCCTGCACCCACAAATGCCGGGAAAACACCCTGACGGTAGTGTTCATAGCAGCCCTCTGTACCTCTCTGACACGCATGGCGGGTAGTTCACAGTCTTTGAATGAATATTTTTCTCTCAATAGGCTGCAAATTCTGGGAGAGCTGAGACCAGATGGATTTCCGCTCAACCCTTGTATCCCCGGCACCAAGCTGTGTGCTTAGCACATAGCAGGTGCTGAATAAATGCATCTCTCCCCCACCTACATCTGGTGGCCCAAAATATACATAACTGATGAGATGTAGTGGATCATTAGACAAGCTGTGGATCAGGACAGAGAAGGAAAAGTCATTTACTTTTTGTAATTAACTAATTGAAACACTTCCAACACTAGTGCTATTTTATCACAACTTCTGAACTGCCAGATTTAAAGACAGATGAATGCTTTTCTCCTTACTTCCTCCCACCCTTCTGGCTCTGTAAGTATAAAAGCCAACCCTTTTCCTCTCCACTTAGTAAGTATTGCTGTTTCACTACTAACAACTGCACTTCCACGCATTGCTACAATGTTTTCTCCTAGTGTGCAAATTCAATTCACAATGGCCAGAGAATTTATAACAGCAAAGGCACTCGAGAGACTACTTGTCATTTGAGAGACTACTTGTCACTCTTAATTCAGAGACTATTATAACACTAAAATTTTGTTTCAATATCCCAGTTATTCCTTTTTTTTCCCCCTAAAAGTGGAACTACTAATAAGAACTTTCATTTTGCCTGCCGGGTATAAATATGAACTGGGAGCAACAATGAGGCATTTATCTACAGAAGTATCAAAATGAGACTTATCAAAGAGTGAGAGCCCAACATTCCATTCAATTCAACACTCTCCACTGGTCCCTACTGAGCAGCAGCTGTGGAGAAGAAACCGAGGTGGAAGAAGAAATTCCTGGCCTCAAGCAACTCCAAAATGTGCTCCTTGGCATATCATTTTAATATTTATATTCTTTATTGTTTCAGGAAGAATTTAAGACATCTTCTTTAAAATACAGGGTTGTTTTTTTTTTTCCATTTAAATTACCTGTGATTTTTTTTTTTTAAGACAAAAGGAATTATTTAAGACAGTGGAGAATTCCCTCCTCTTACACAGTTTTTTTGTCTGGAGGTTAACATATGATCCATTTCTGGCCAGAATCTTAATAGAAAGTTTCCTGGCACCGCTCTAAAAAAGGCTTCTATCATTAATAGAGAAAAAAGAAGTTGCAGGGCAAAGGATCTTTTCCATTGCTCTTATTGTCTGAACAGAGTTCAGTGAAGAAATGATTTTAGTGCTGATGTAGCCCTCTTGCAACACCGGACTGCTGCGGGCCATTCTCCATGGTGCACCTACCCTTCTTGTGAAAACTTTTCTACCAGATTATCTTTTATCCTTTTGAAGAATAAACAAAGGTATAAACAAAACATTTTTCAAAGGTATAAACAAAATTCAATTTTTATCAAACGTAGATTCTACTTCAACTCAAGAAACTAACCTTTAGCTACATTTTCCCGTTAAGCTCATTGCAGTTCTATTAGAATACTTAGTTGAGTTTAATACTTGTTTCTCTCTAGACTGCTTATCTGACTCAGCTAGAATAAAGTATCTATATCAGATATGAGCCAAATGTGTTGCATCTAGGTGAGTTCTGGGGAACCTCTGAGTTGTGAGGTCAAACATACAGTGGGTTCTACCGGATGATCTCTGAAGTTCTTTCTAGGTCAAACTACGATTCTTTAATCCTTTGATAAACTAAGTGGTGAGGAGGAGAATGTTTATTTATGTGTTAGAAAATACTGATATTTTTATAATAATATTCAACATGAGTATCATATCATCATGATGTCCTATCCATATCCTTGTCCCTTTAATGGTGAAGATTGTTCTTTTCTGTGACAAGGAGAAGAAAGATGACTGGCAAAATCAGTCACTAAGGGAAGTACAGAAAAGGCTGAACTGCTCTGTAAAATGCAGTCATAAAAAAGGATGAGTTCATGTCCTTTGCAGGGACATGGATGAAGCTGGAAACCATCATTCTCAGCAAAGAAACACACGAACAGAAAACCAAACACTGCATGTTCTCACTCATAAGTGGGAATTGAACAATGAGAACACATGGACATAGGGAGGGGAACATCACACACTGAGGTCTGTTGGGGGATGGGGGCTAGGGGAGGGATAGCATTAGGAGAAATACCTAATGGAGATGATGGGTTGATGGGTGCAGCAAACCACCATGGAACATGTATACCTATGTAACAAACCTGCAAATTCTGCACATGTATCCAGAACTTAAAGTAA
This sequence comes from Ateles fusciceps, assembly GCA_036589455.1. Lineage (NCBI taxonomy): Eukaryota > Metazoa > Chordata > Mammalia > Primates > Atelidae > Ateles > Ateles fusciceps. Next base: position 423,689 of record JAZHEH010000952.1, on the reverse strand, counting down.
AATTTTTTTAAAAATGAAAGCAACAATTACAAATCATTTCCTGGAGCTGTGTATGATTTTTAATTGTGTTGACAATGCCAAAATACCCTACTTCTAGGAAAACAATATTTATCAAGTCCTTGGCCAGATATTCCACGAGTGTCAAGGTAAAGCTGTGTATCCAAGTGAATGATCAGCTCTGCAGAACAGCCTGCCTAGTACTGCTATCTTAAGTCCCCAATACCCAGGTCCCAGTCGTCATGGCTTCAAGGACCTGTATCTTGATATTTCAACCATCTGCAACAGTTCTCCTAAAAAGCCCTTGAGTTAGAGTATCTCAAATGAAAAATCTTGGAAACAATACTTTGTGTGGATAAAAGCCTTATTGTTTTCCCAGTCATATCTCACAGTAGATATTCAAATAAGGAGAATCTACCACACAACTCCCTATACATTTCAAAAACCAAAGCACAGAGGGAAATGCTACACCCCTGTCTACAGAATGTTCAAGTAAAAAATCTGCTCACCTCTAGTCACCACGACACAAATGGCTAGGTCCTGGTATCTCAAAACACGTATCTTTACCATTGAATTTACTATAGGCAGGTGTTATATACCTTGCACTTATGATTAGACATCATTCAGTAAACATCTACTATGTTCAATACTGGGCAAGGGGCTTTATCTGTATTTCCCCATTTAAGTCTTACTATGAAGTAAGTATTAAGTGACACCCCCACCTCCACCCCACCCCAACATTTTCCACAAAAGCAAACAGCCTAATAATTTGTGTAATGCTCAAAAGCCAGTTCACAGCAGAGTTGAGGTTTTTAGCAGAGTCAGCTTATTACTGGCATGTGTCATTGAGACATGTGTGTGCATGTGGGTCACAAATCTCTGTCATAAGGACTTGAGAGAGATTAACAATTTGGAATAGAGCTCATTTCAACGCAATGTTTCCAATGTTTGCACTTTTTCCATCCCCCTAAATGCTGGAGAGAACTCTAGACCAGGAGTCCTGACACCACATAGATAAGTCCTCTGCTCTACAGGGGTATTAGGGGTAGTGGGAATCTGTGCTGTGATCAGTAAGAGAGTGGACTCATCGTCTGAGTTCTGACAGCCTAGGCCAATGTCGCCTCAGGTAAGTTACATAACCTTTCTGTGCTGCCGCTTCCTCATGCATAAAGTGGGGAGGGTTGATTCCTGACTCCCAGAAATGCCCCTCCTGATGACCACAGGTATGAGTGCTCCATGATCCATGAGTGAATAGACTTAATTCAGGTTGTTCCCAGTGCTAGAACAATGCCTGGCACACAGCAGGTGCTAACAAATGCTTGAAACTAAATGCAAGCAAACTCCTTGAGGGCAAGGTTTTTTTTCTCTTTGCCTTTTTTTTTTTTACTGCCAAGAACAGTGCCTGGTATGAAGTGATGTCAATACATATTTACTGAATGGATGGCTAAGTAAATGACCCTAAGGACACGTTGTCCAGCAGTCCAGTCTAAATCTTGCATTTGGACCCACAGCTTCTTCTGCCTCCCACAGAGAATCACAAGGGGGAAGCCTCTTTGAGCCCGGTGAAAGCTGCTGCCTCTACCCTGAAGGAAATGACTTTGCCCTCTCTCCTTGGTGATTGTAGCACATGTTCCAATCCCAACTCCCTATTTCCTTGTCAATGAAAATGTGGAAGATAACTTATGGGGAGAAGCCAACAAAGTAACAAATGAGTGACTCCAAGTTAAGACAGCAAACCATGCAGAGGGTTTTTGAACTACAAATTAATTTTTAAGCAGATTGATAGAGTGGCAAATGGTATTGTAGTTGTTCTCAGGTTGTGTTACAGCCCAGTAGATGCCAGGCAGGCAATAGCCTCCCATGTGATATCAAGAATTGAAGTGAGGTATTGGGGGAGGCATGGGTGATCTGGAATATTTTAAATGACTGTTAACAGCTTGAAAATTCTTCCTTGCCCCTCTCTGGTGTGCGCATTACTGGACTAACAGGTGGTGAGAACCCAGGTGATAGTGAAAATGGAGGACATAAAATCCAGAGAGGGAGATGCCACAGAGCTGGCGAAGAGCAACATTTTCAAAGTACCTTCCACAGACCATTTCTATGAGATGTCGAGAACTGTGAAAAAAGGACTCGTGTGTGATCAGTTCATTTAGAGAACCGCTAAGTTAAATAAGATTATACAGGTGTCCTGACTTACTAGAGCCCACAAAACATTAAATGCATTCTGAACCTCTAACGTGGGGGTTTCATATAAAGTAACTCCCCCCTCCCCCTTATCAGGGATTTCATGTTCTGCGGTTTTGATTACCCATAGTTGACTTCCGTCCAAAAAATACTAAATAGAAAATTCCAGAAAAACAATTCATACTTTTTTAAATTGGGGACCATTCTTGAATCGCATGATGAAATTTCATGATATCTCCCCTCCTTCCCCACCAGGAAAGTGAATTATTTCATTGTCCAGTGTCCTTATGCTGCCTAAGCTACCTGCCCATTAGTCTCTTTGCAGTTCTTAATTATCAGATCAACTGTTTCAATATGGCAGTGCCTGTGACCAAGTAACCTTATTTTACTTACTAATGACCCCAAGCACAAGAGTAGTGATACTTATATATTGTTATAATTGTTTTACTTTATTGTTAGTTACCATTGATAATCATTTACCATGCCTAATTTATAAATTAAACTTTATCATAGGTATGTACTTAAAGAAAAAAAAATAGTATATATAAGGTTCAATATGATCCAGGGTTTCGGGTATCTATTAGAGATCTTGGAACTTATCCCCCAAAGATAAGAGGGAACTACCGTACAGGATTTTCTACTTATTTGGCCAAAGAATCCTTACTTTCCAAAATATCTTCCAAGATTAGTGTTCTGTACAATGCTCTTTAGGAAATCCTAGGACAGAGAGATCAAATAAGGTTAAGAAGGCAAGGGGAAAATATAGAGCCAGGTTTTTAATTAATACTAATAATTAGCTTATTATAATATGCTTATATTAATATGAGATGACTTTTTAGCCATTCAATTCATTTGAAATAATGTCCAAATTATTCTGGGAGTACAATTAGAATCATGAAACTATAGAAACATAATTGGTTCATAAGCAAGATAAAACCATTTATCACACTCACAGAGACAGCAAAGTTAATTTCCAGGCTGGAATTATTATAGTCTTTTAATTAATGACAGCTTCAGATATAAGCTTAGAGTTCCCCCAACCCACCCTACTACACAATGCCCCAGAGGGGACAGAAAAGCATAATCTACTAAGGATCTTCTAATAGATCTCAAAGAGAAAGTTTGCTTTAGGGTTTTTTTGTTTGTTTGTTTGTTTAAGTAAAATAACCAGTTTAGAGAGGATTTTTTTTTTAAAGGAAGCTCTTATGCTCAAAATGTTTTGTTCTTTGAGTTGAGTGTCCTCCAGGTTCCTTAATGGATAAAAACTAATTGATTGTTTCCACTTTAGTTGAATATTGCCCTCTGCTGGAATATGCATTCAGTTTCTAATATTCTTTAAAGGGTAGACAAATGCAAACACATTGTCTAGATTCAAGGGCTATAAAGTATACCTATTAATTATTTGGAGTCAGAGGGCTTGGATTTCTGTCCAAATCCCTGTGCTTATTGGTTAATTTCAGTGGAATTGGCAGCCATGTATATTAACTTGGCTGCCCCAAACACCTGTCACATTCATCTTTCTAACTGAACATATATTTTGTCTCAATCCTGCTTCCTGGAAGGCCCATCCCACCAGCGCCACAACCCAGAAATGGAGGCATTGTCCTTCTCACTCATCACTGACACCCAATCCTACACTTTCAGGACCGCACTCGTGTGTCCCCACCTCTCCCATCTTGTCACACTGCCACAGTGCAGATCCTCTTCTGTGTTGCTTTCAGCAGCCCCCTGGCTGGTCCCCATCTTCCACTCGGCCCCTCCCATCCATTCCCCATACTCCCACCAAAGTGAACTTTCTAAAATAATACCCAACCTGATTTATCTAAAACAGTTCTCAGAGCTCTCTGGATAGATTCTAGCAACTTGCTTCGTGTATAGCCATCTCAATCTGCCTACTCCTTAAGCCTATGTTCTTGGCATCACTGCCACCACCATACACAAGTGGACATGAACACACACACACACACACACACACACACACACACACACACCCCTATATTCCAGGACTTCAAAATGAGCTGCATTTTTCCCAGTGCATCATCTGGTTCAGGACCTTGTATCACATGTAGAATTTCCATCCCTCCCTTAGATCACAGCTCCAGAGTCACCTCTTCCAGAAAGCTTTCCCTGACCTCTCCACTGTCACAGCTGACAGCATGCTAATACACAGGGTACCTGCAAATAACTCCTGTAGCAATTATCATACTGTGCTGTAAGAGCTTGCTTTTCTGTCCCAAACCCAAACTGTAAGCCTCTTAAGAACAACTTGGAATTAAAATACTCCTTTAGATCTCACGTTGTTCTAAATTAATTTGAAGGTGTAATACAAGAGAGAAAAAAATTTGCAAGAGGATTTTAAAAAATCAAAGTTGATTTTAAAAAAGAAAAAGTAAGGGTAGAGGCTTAAGTAAGAAATAAAGGTAACATAAAAACGTAGTCAGCATTGCCATAGGCATTTGTAATCAGGTGCCCAGAAACTTAGTGCCAAGGTTTTTTTGTTTTGTTTTGTTTTGTTTGTTTTATCAGAAAGCTAGAAGTAAGAAACCTGATCAGCTACAGGTACAGCAGTAAAAGCGAGCTGAGCCAGGTACTCAGGTGAAACTGCATTCCCAATACAAGACCAGAAAGGGCTTTCTCCTGCAGGTCTTCAACGAGAAAGTACAAAGCAGCCCACAACTTTCTTGTGCAGCAGGGTAAACAGTGGCTCCCTCAACACAGCCAGCAGTGAGTGTCACCCACAGGGGAGAACAGTAAAGGCAATTCCCTGGGGCTCCAAGCAGGTGCAGTCTGGGGAGGAAGCTCAGCTGCTCAGGCTTAACCCAGGAACATGCACAGTCAGGATGGGCCACACAGACTCAGCAACTCACCAGAAATACGCCTTCTCTAAGACTACTTTTTTAGCAAACATGCAGGTAAAGGGTTTAAGATCACAGTACCTGACAAATACCTAGAATCCAACTCTTCTGTGAGGCCAGTTAAAAGCAGAATCAAAAGTACTGACCAGCTATTAACATTGGTGGCTTAGGAACAAGGGCCTTGTCATATTTTTCCTTCCTAGCCATGGCATCGAACTTGGTGGTTCTCAACCCTTTCAGACCTATGTACTTTTACATTAACAGATATTTTTGTACTGCTCCCTTCACCATCGTGAAATTAAGTTAGAAGATCACATAACTCTACCCCCCTAGATACATATAACCTTATATTCATGTATAATTTTAAAAAATAAAAATCAATATAATACCCTAACTAAAATATGAAGCAAATGGAGAGTAACTGATAAGAAGATAATACGTGTTTCAATACATAAAACCTTTGCCCTAACTACCCTAAGAGACACAATAATGTGCTTAGATTTTTGCAACCATTGGGTTTTGAAAACACAAAATCAGGATTTATTCCAGACAAGAAATACAGGAATATGCAAAAATATGCTTCCTAGAATAAAAACTTCTGTTTATGAAGGACATTACATAATGGTAAAGGGATCAATGAAACAAGAAACGCTAACTATCCTAAATATATATACGCACCCAACACAGGAGCACCCAGATACAAAAAGCAAGTTCTTAATGACCTACAAAGAGACTTAGACTCCCACACAATAATAGTGGGAGACTTTAACACCCCACTGTCAATAACAGACAGATCAACAAGACAAAAAATTAACAAGGATATCCAGGACTTGAACTCAAGATCTGAACCAAGTGGACCTAATAGACACCTACAGAACTCTCCACCCCAAATCCACAGAATATACATTCTTCTCAGCACCACATCACACTTAGTCTAAAATTGACCACATCACTGAAAGTAAAACACTCCTCAGCAAATGCAAAAGAATGGAAATCATAATAAACAGTCTCTCAGACCACAGTGCAATCAAATTAGAACCCAGGATTAAGAAACTCACTCAAAACCACATGACTACATTGGAAACTGAACAACCTGCTGCTGAGTGACTACCGGATAAATAATGAAATGAAAGCAGAAATAAAGATGTTCTTCAAAACCAATGAGAACGAAGACACAACGTACCAGAATCTCTGGGACACATTTAAAGCAGTGTCTGGAGGGAAATTTATAGCAATAACTGCCCACAACAGAAGTGAGGAAAGATCTAAAATTGACACCCTAACATTGCAATTAAAAGAACTAGAGGAGCAAGATCAAGCAAAATCAGAAGCTAGCAGAAGACAAGAAATAACTAAGATCAGAGCAGAACTGAAGGAGATAGAGACATAAAAAGCCCTTCAAAAAATCAATAAATCCAGGAGCTGGTTTTCTGAAAAGATCAACAAAATAGCTAGACTGATAGTCAGACTAATAAAGAAGAAAAGAGAGAAGAATCAAATAGATGCAATAAAAAATGACAAAGGGGATATCACCACTGATCTCACAAAAATACAAACTACCATCAGAGATTACTACAATTACCTCTATGCAAATTAACCAGTAAATCTAGAAGAAATGGATAAATTCCTGGACCCTTACACCCTCCCAAGACTAAACCAGGAGGAAGTTGAATCCCTGAATAGACCAATAACAAGGTCTGAAATTGAGGCAGCAATTAATAACCTACCAAACAAAAAAAAGTTCAGGACCAGACGGATTCACAGCCAAATTCTACCACAGGTACAATGAGGCGCTGGTACCATTCCTTCTGAAACTCTTCCAAACAATACAAAAAGAGGGAATCCTTCCTAAGTCATTTTATGAGGCCAGTATCATCTTGACACCAAAACCTGGCAGATACACAACTTAAAAGGAAAATTTCAGGCCAATATCCACAATGAACATTGATGCAAAAATCCTCATTAAAATACTGGCCAACTGAATCCAACAGCACATCAAAAAGCTTATCCATCACAGTCAAGTCGGCTTCACTCCTGAGATGTAAGGCTGCCTTTGACAAAACTCAACAGCCCTTTATGATTAAAAACTCTCAACAAACTATCGACAGAATGTATCTCAAAATAATAAGAGCCATTTATGACAAACCCACGGCCAATATCATACTTAATGGGCAAAAACTGGAAGCATTCCCTTTGAAAACTGGCACAAGACAAGGATGCCCTCTCTCACCACTCCTATTCAACATAGTATTGGAAGTTCTGGCCAGGGGAATTAGGTAAGAAAAAGAAATAAAGGGTACCCAATTAGGAAAAGAGGAAGTCAAATTGTCTCTATTTGCAGATTGTATATTTAGAAGACCCCATTGTCTCAGCCCAAAATCTCCTTAAGCTGATCAGCAACTTCAGCAAAGTCATAGGATACAAAATCAATGTGCAAAAATCACAAGCATTCCTATACACAAATAACAGACAAACAAAGAGCAAAATCATGAGTGAACTCCCATTCACAATTGCTACAAAGAGAATAAAATACCTAGGAATACAACTAACAAGAGATGTTAGTTGTATTCAAGGAGAACTACAAACCACTGCTCAAGGAAATAAGAGAGGACACAAACAGATGAGAAAACATTCCATGCTCATGGTTAGGAAGAATCAATATAGCGAAAATGGCCATACTGTCCAAAGTAATTTGTAGATTCAATGCTATCCCCATCAAGCTACCATTGGCCTTCTTCACAGAATTGGGGGAAAAAACACCTTGAACTTCATATGGAACCAAAAAAGAGCCCACATAGCCAAGACAATCCTAAGAAAAAAAAACCCAAAGCTGGAGGCATCACGCTACCTGATTTCAAACTATACTACAAGGCTACAGTAATCAAAACATCATGGTACTGGTACCAAAACAGAGATATAGATCAACTGAACAGAACAGAGGCCTCAGAAATAATGCCACACATCTACAACTAACTGATCTTTGGCAAATCTCACAAAAACAAGCAATGGGGGAAAGGATTCCCTATTTAATAAATGGTGTTGGAAAAGCTGGCTCGCCATGTGTAGAAAGCTGAAACTGGATCCCTTCCTTACAGCTTACACAAAAATTAACTCCAGATGGATTAAAGATTTAAACATAAGACCTAACACCATAAAAACCCTAGAAGAAAACCTAGGCAGTACCATTCAGGACATAGGCATAAGCAAGGACTTCATGACTAAAACACCAAAAGCAATGGCAACAAAAGCCAAAATAGACAAATCAGATATTAAACTAAACTGCTTCTGCACAGCAAAAGAAACTGTCATTAGAGTGAACTGGAAACCAACAGAATGGGAAAAAATTTTGCAATCTACCCATCTGACAAAGGGCTGATATCCAGAAACTACAAAGAACTTAAACAAATTTACAAGAAAAAAATGACCAACCCCATCAAAAAGTGGGCAAAGGATATGAACAGACACTTTTCAAAAGAAGACATTTATGCAGCCAACAAACAAGAAAAAAGCTCATCATCACTGGTCATTAGAGAAATGCAAATCAAAACCACAATGAGATACCATTTCACGCCAGTTAGAATGGTGATCATTAAAAAATCAGGAAACAACAGATGCTGGAAAGGATGTGGAGAAATAGGAACACTTTTAAACTGTTGGTGGGAGTGTAAATTAGTTCAACTATTGTGGAAGACAGTGTGGTAATTCCTCAAGGATCTAGAACTAGATATACCATTTGACCCAGCAATCCCATTACTGGGTATATACCCAAAGGATTATAAATCATTCTATTATAAAGACACATGCACATGTATGTTCATGTGGCACTGTTTACAATAGCAAAGACTTGGAACCAACCCAAATACCCATCAATGATAGACTGGATAAGAAAATGTGGCACATATACACCATGGAATACTATGCAGCCATAAAAAAGGAAGAGTTCATGTCCTTTGCAGGGACATGGATGAAGCTGGAAACCATCATTCTCAGCAAACTGACATAAGGACAGAAAACCAAACACCACATGTTCTCACTCATAAGTGGGTGTGAACAATGAGAACATATGGACACAGGGAGGGGAACATCACACACTGGGATCTGCTGGGGGCTGGGAGGCTAGGGGAGGGATAGCAGGGGTTGGGGGGTGATTGGGGAGGGATAGCATTAGGAGAAATACCTAATATAGATGGAGTGATAGACGCCGCAAGCCACCATGGCACGTGTATACCTATGTAACAAACATGCATGTTCTGCACATGTACCCCAGTACTTAAAGTATAATAAATAAATTTTTAAAAAACAAAAATACACAACTAATATTTGCTGAAGCAATCTTGATAAACTCTCTTATTAAAATCATAAGATTTTTTTCTGTAGATGTTAAAACTATCTTCTCCTGTTATGCCTTTTACTTCTTTACCTTGCCTTATTTTGCTGGCTAGAATTATTAGTATTTAATAAAAGGGTTGATAGTGGGGGAAAAAACTTCTGTTTATTACAGCTTACCAACAGACTCAAATTATTTGCATATGGAAAAGCAGAAGTAACCTGAAATGAAGTCAGAATTGCATGCCTAGATACACTGTCGAGTTGGGGAAAATGAGAGATGGTGCTGTTCCTCCAAGTGAGCTAGGTGTTACGCCCAAGTGTGGCATCAGGATGATTCCATGTGGCATGTTGTGGAATAGAGCAGGCATGACGTATTATAAAAAAATAGATCTTCTGTTATGAACTTCCACCACAAATAGAATTGTACATGCAGTCTCTGAATCACCATCAGGACTGGAAACAGCTGTACATGACACCAGTTAGTTGCATAGGACTGTTCTGTACCTTGAAGAACATCTGGCACCTCAATTCTAAATGCCAGTGGTGCCCCCCAACCCTCATGGTGACAAAAACTCCTTCATGACTTCCAGAGCATCCTTGCTCAGCACAGAGTCAGAGATCCACAAAGGTGGAAGGAACTAAAGAACAAATGGTTGAATGAAAGACTCAGTGAATGAACAAGCTGAAGGAGGAGAACAATCAGAATGTCAAGAGAGTGTCCTGAAGATCAGGAATGTGAGAGGAGCTGGCCCAGGGCACGGCAAACAGCTCTCAGGATAAGCTGGTTAACTAGAAAGTGGGAACAAACAGTATACTTCACTTGATGCCGTCCAAAAACCCAGGGGCTTTGCTGTATCCCACAACCCTGACGTTGCCTCTGAACCCACTGGTTCCTGGCCGGCTTCACCACAGACTTCAACAGACTGGTTAGCTCGGTGGTCGGGAGCACTTTCTGGCTTCCCTAAGTGGGAAAGGAGCATACGCACCTTCTTCAGTTTCTGCAGCACCGGAGGGCATAGTTGTTCTTCCCCTCTGGCCTGGCTTCTCGCTCAAAGGCCTAGGAAACAATGGGAAAAAAACAAAAAACACTGAAAACCATTTGAGGCTTCAGACATGCAACAAAGAGGCAGAAGTCATTCTCAAGGATCTCAGAGCTAGGAGGCTTGGAAAGAAGTGGGTGGCTGAAAGCCGCTGGGAGAACATATAGCCAGCACCCCAGGAGGAGGGCGCGCGAAGTCAGAAGAAACTCCTCGGCAGGGATCAAAACTGTTCCTGCCGCTAGTCTTTTATTGCTTCTGCAGGTCACACCAAGCAGAAGGTTCACAGGAATGTCATGCATGAACCAGAAAGAGAACCAAGAATCTTGACACCAGAAAGAAGGGCTTCTCTGGTCTATGCATCTGCCACATGGAGCAGACCCAATTCACATCCTAAGTAAGGCACAGGAATCATAGGATCATGATCACAGGGAGGATCCAGGATGACCGTGGGCCTTGAGCTGCAGGTTGGCACATGCTGGTGCAGGCTGGCCCTGGCTGAAACTAAGTTGGTGAGCCTTCCAAAAGGCTTTAGCAAAAAGTTGCCCTCTTGGGATCATCTAAATTTTTTTTTCAGACAGATTCCCCACAGCCAGTGAAAATGAGAAGAAACACGGAATTATGTGTTGATGTGCTGAATAGTAAACCAGCCCAAGATGGCTTCACCACAGGTTCTGAAATCAGTCATCAGTGTACTTGGGCAGGTAACCACATAACGGACATAGGTCCCTAATCCCCCTGGGCATGTCATTAAGCCCCATGGATTGGGTGCTTCATTCTTTGACTGTTTAGGAACAACGTCCTGCAGTCAGAGCAAAAGGAATGTAAAAATATATACGATTTAGCAAACCACAAACAGGCAGGGATCAACAAGTGCCTGGTTACCCGCCCTCCAGTGGCTGTTAACTCACCCCAGCCCCACCTCCAGGACACTGTGTTCTCTCTTCTAAAGCCCACCATGGAATGAGTGGCTGGACCAGGGCAGGTCCGTATTAAGGGGTAGTGAGGAGATGCCCGCAGGAGCACCCAGGGATGGAAGACGGGTCACCACACAGGCTCAAGGCCTAAGATAGCCACCTGTCCCATGTGTCTACCTGGGCTGAACCTTAGCCTTAATCCCCCATCTTTCAAAGAAGAGAGTCGCTAAGCCAATGTGAGGAATGCTGGTTTCTGATTACACAACAAAACTTAAAATAAGGAAATACTATTTTCTCTTGAAAATAGAACATATTCCAACTTAATTTTTATCCTTATAAGTAATTGTGAATATACCTTTAAAAATTTAAATTTCCTAGTTGCTTATTAATTTTAGCCAAGTTCTAGAATGAAATTATCGGCTTTCTGATTGTTATGAGATAATCAAAAAGGATTAAAAGTCATGGCTAAGAGTTTGCCTATTATTTAATTTCCAAATATTCTGTCTTTACAGTTTAGTTATTTAGCTCCACCTTCCATTTTAACATTTAATATCTGTTAGAAACTGTCAGGTCACCACTGTCAACTGTAATGCAGTGTGAAAGTATGAAGCCTTTACAACTCTGAGCAAGTATTCTGACTGGGTTCCCCTGGAGAGCTCTTACTTATTGTAAAACAAACTCAGGTTTCTGCAGCAAGGTTTTACTGTCATTGTTCTATAGGACTACAGACAACTAAGCAATGCCCAAACCCGGAGACTACACACGTCTCCTTGGGGAAGACTGAGTATGAGCTGGAGTTCAGTGTGAACCGATCAGTCTCTCAAATCAAAATTACCAACTACAGCTGTCATATAAAAACAGACTTTGAGATAAGATTCAACAAAGCATGAATACTTTTTATACAAAATCTACATGTAATCTCATATTTATCATCCAAAGTTGTAAAGCTTCAGTGTGGACAACTTATAAAATAATTACCACCTGCTTACATTTAAAATAATATCTAACCAACTAATATGCACCACAACAAATTTAGATAAGAATACAATAGAATCACTTTGTCAGGCAAGTAAGAATTAATGTCTTTGGATGTCATAAAGAATCTCACAGCCCTTCCTGCCCGGTCTCTCTGCTCACTACCAGCCACACATTTTGAGAAAGGAAGGAAAAAGAAGGATGTAGACACTTGGAACATAAGGCCATTCCAGTCTAACTGATTCTTGCATCAAGTGTTTTTCATAAAATGAAAATCTCATAGAAACTGGAGAAGCATCACCATTTGGCCTTTGTGATTATAAAGTCCACTACAATAAATTATTGAGGTATCTAGATTTACTCATCATAAATCTTCCCCCAAAGTCATCAGTATTATCTCAAATATATAAGAGAAATCACAAATCTAGCCTAAGACTTAGAGGATTTTACAATGAAGCAAATGTTCAACAGAGCTTGTTCTGTTCTTTTCAGGATAGTCACAAGTGCCATGCTGCTGTCTGAGCATCTGTTCTGAGGACAGGCACTTGGCTGAGCTCTGTCTCCGTGGAACCGATGCACAGCAAAACTAAGCATCTGACCAGCTGGAATAACCACCACTTGGTGCTTTGGTAAGAAACTACAGTGACGGCTGAAGGCTTGAGTAGCTTTAAATGACAAGCATCCTTAAAGAAGACCCTCATTCTGTAGATACTGTATGTGATACTGTACATCAGAAAATTATAAACCAGATTCCCTAAAACCCAGCAAAGAGATAACGATCATACTCTGAAGACCATGTTTCATTTTAATTGTTTAAATAAAATTCTATATCGAGTAAGCCAATAATAATCTTTGTTTGATACATAATGTTTTTGGCTAACTCGTTATTTCAACTATATGAAGCAAATATTCTACAAAAGCTGAAACTGTGGTCAATGATAATATTGGTTTTCTAAGCTGACTTTTTACTCTGTAAAACCTAAATAGTCATGAGACCTGTGCCTTGTGAAGGAATGTGCTTGAGAACACAGGAGGCCACAGGACCTGGTCAGTGTATCCATTAGACCCTGGAGCACTACCAACTAGATTGACTCAAGCCCCCTTACTCAGAATATCACCTTGATTAATCATAATTAAAAGATAGAAATATTCTTAATATTCTTTCAAAGCCTACCAAGAAAAGAAAGATAAAGGTGGAATGTTTTAAACCCTGAGATGGGCATGCTATGATAGCACTCAAAGATGGGGTTGGACCATCATGGGAAGGGGAAAACCTCTTTGGAAAAGAACTAGGTTTTTACCTGTTTCCATTCAAGAAGAATCTGTACACTGGAACAAATGCTTAACTACCTTTGAGCAATATGAAAGCCCAGGAGTAGATATTATACATGTAAGATAGCCCTAAATATAACTGCTTTAGATAATAATTATAATATAGTCAATAAAAGAAAACATCCAATATTAAGGTATTAAAACCCAACCATGGAAAGGATTGGCTCAGAAAAGAAAATGAAAATATTATACAAACTACTATTTTTCTACTGCTAAAACATATAATAATCTTCATTCTACTGATCTAATGCAGTTTACAATTCCATGTCCCCCAAGGTTTCATTAAAAAAAAGAAAGTGCTACCTGTAAAAACACTATTCTCATAACAAGAAGTTGATGCCTGCATTCTCTCAAGCATACATTATTGTATACCAGAATCACTGTGCACAAACCTTGATAAGAAAGGCTCTATCCCAAAAGTATTTCCGGAAGAGTTTAATATCTGCCTCCAACAAATGCTCAGCTGTGTGGTTAAGGGTCAGGGTCAACGTTTCTGATGAGTGAACGTAATGCAAGGAGGCTTCTTCACTGAGCTGCACACGGGAGAAGCTTGGGGACCATCTGCCCTGAAAACTGAAACAACACAAATCAAAACCCACACAGAGTTTCAAAGACACCAGTCCCAGGATCCAGCACTTAGGATCACTGCCCTTGATCTTACAAATCCAACTAGCAAAATGATCCTTGAAAGTCACCTATGTGCAATAAATACATAAGATGATGAAAACAGATACTAATAAAGCCATCTTTCTTTTTCCACCTAGAGAAGTTTGTTGAAAACCATTGACACATACTACACACTTTAAAGCTTTACATAAAGAATGAAACAGTACTGACTTTTAAACATAGTACTTTACTTCAACATTTCATTCTCCTTTTAGTCTGAAAAGATGCCTCTCACTTTAATGGGGCTACCTGTAATAGAACAAATTAGCTGGCAGCCAATGGTTTATTAGGTGATTACAGTGGAAAACAGATATGATCTCTAGGGAACGTGGTGAGGTTTGGATGTTATAAACAAGTGAGATATTCATAACACACTGGTACCACTGTTGTAAATCCTCTCTTATGCAAATTAAAACATACATACATTTGATTATGTTGTTTTTGTGAATACACATACACAAAGGAAAGATGTTTTCAACTTAAATTCTTAAATATACACTTATTTTCTGTTATATCTTGGCTAAGAACATTTGTACATTTGTAAATTACATGTAGGCTTCATGTTAGTATCACAATATTCTGGATGGCTTGTACAGTCCTGTAATAGTAACAGTAAATAAATCTAGGGGGGAAATATTAATGTTCTTGGATTACAGCCCACCTTAGCATGTAATATCCCACCAGATTGTTCCCAGATTCCTCAATTCACAGAACTAGCTCTATGTCCCTTTCCTCTTCCAATATGACTTAATTTTGTTAATGAGTGTTTGCTTTACAAAAATATAGTATATTTCCAATGAAGTAAATGTTATCTCCAACAGATGGAGTGTCAAAAAGAGATCTGTAAAGAACAGTTGTACTCTAAGTCTTGGGGGAACCTCTCCAAACTCTTGACACTCGTTACTGGCAAGGACTCCAGAAGTTTCCAGAAAACAACTCCCCATGCCAACAACAAGCCACTGAGATGAATGGTCTCTGAACCTGAGCAATAAGATCATTGTTGTTAATTTAGAATATGGAAGCTCCATCATATCACCAGAATTTAGCTTACAGTTTACTTCTAATCCCATCCATGAATGGATTTATTAGACCTGGAAACTTTTAAAACACATACCTTATCATGTTGGACACAGTAAAAAGATACAAAGCTACCAACAGATGAAGTCTGCTTGCAGAACCTCAGTGGAACACAGGACTGTTCACAATGAATGAGTCAAAGGAAGTGTTCTTGCCTTGCCCTTTTTAGCCAAGGAAGTGAGGTCATGTTAAACCAAGGAAAAGGGTAATTCCCCTCCGGATAGGCTTACGCCTTGGTTGATGGTAATTTGACCAAATGAGAAAAGATAAATAAACAAAAAGCTCTGATTTCTACTCTAATGTCTACTTAGGTACCACATAACCATAAATTAATTACCTTGAGTTCCATGAGCCAAACAAGAAAAGCCAGTCCATTTGGACATGCCATGTAATAATACTCCAATAATATTTAATATTTATGTAGCATTTACTCTAACAATGGCTAATATTTATGTAGCATGTTGTAATTTTTAACGTACTTTCCCATTTATACTTTTGCTTTTGATCACTTAAGAAAATCACTATATATGAATCCTTCTTTCATAAACTAAGAATAATGACTGACCTGAACCATTCTAAGTAACCAACAATATATTCATTGTTCCTTGGAAGTGTTGATACTATCATTAACACAGAGAACATAATAGTTTATAAACCATTTCCTTTACATTATTTCACTAGAACATAATGACCACCATATCGGCTAAATCTTACCATAGCATTTGTCTGTTATTCATTGATTCAAAAAAATTTATAGCCTTTCAACAAATACTATGTGCTGGACATTGTACTGGAAGTATTGCAGTGGGTAAAGAGAAATAGTCCCAGTCCTCAAATGATTAAGGAAAGAAATATATATGAAACAAATGATCACATATATTAATTACAAAGTATTAATACTGTGTAGTAGTCATAATGTTACTTATACCTAACATTGTGAATTAATCATAATCATCAAGGAGAATAACACAGAAGGGGTGACATTTAAGCTGAAACCTAAATGCTAGTGTTTCCTAACTTTTTTTTTTTTTTTTTTGAGACGGAGTTTCGCTCTTGTTGCCCAGGCTGGAGTGCAATGGCGCGATCTCGGCTCACCGCAACCTCCGCCTCCTGGGTTCAAGCAATTCTCCTGCCTCAGCCTCCTGAGTAGCTGGGATTACAGGTGCACACCACCATGCCCAGCTAATTTTTTGTATTTTTAGTAGAGATGGGGTTTCACCATGTTGACCAGGATGGTCTCGATCTCTTGACCTCATGATCCACCCGCCTCAGCCTCCCAAAGTGCTGGGATTACAGGTGTGAGCCACTGTGCCCGGCTCCAACTTTTTTTTAATTATCACTCCTTTCAGAGCCTTTTGAGACCTTTTTTCCTGTCTCTCCCTCATGAAACATTAATACCAATTATATCAGTATGTCTGTTTATGTGATCTATATATATGCGATCTGTACTGTATACATGAGAGCTAACAGTAAAACATAAACCAACATTAGCTTGTGGTTTGGTTATTTCCATTTTTCTATAATGCTTGGCCAACTTTACAGAAACAGATTAAGAGAAAGACTATCAAGTAGCTAAACTCACTTTGTGACATCTTCTGCCAGCTTGGAGTGTCCGCCACGTAAAGCTAAGTCTAATGGTGTGGCACCCTCTTCGTTGGGTAAAGCCAAGGCCTGGACTCCCCCTGGGAGACACAAGAAGAACTGGGAAAGCTTAGCCAGGCCCCATCTCATAGCCAGGTGTAGAAGAGATTCTCTGTGAGAAGATACTGAAGAGGAAAAAACACATACCATATTAGTTTCTCCATTTACAAAATTTGTTTTATACACTTTATCAAAGAGACAATGTATTTAGACATAATAAGAATGTCACAGTTGGAAGAAACTAACAATGACACCTAATCACTATACCTCATTTCACAAACTTGGAGAGGTCAAGAGGTTTGTGAATGGCCAGGTAGCCAGTAGGTGCTGGGGCCAGGTCTGCTCAGCACAGCTAGAGTGTTCTTTCCACCCACTTCAACACACATGCACGTCATCTTTCACTAGACGTGCAGTGCGGTCATCTAGGCAAGCAGGTTCTAGGAAAGGACCATCCTTTGGAGACAGATACCTGCTGATATGCAAAATGTTCTTTGAGGAGATCCTACTGCTCAGTCAGAGAGGCTTTTAGAGGCCAAGACTGTAGAGGGGCCTCCGTTTCTACCCTTTGTCCTCAGAGCTGCTCCTCCCCTGATGAGAAGCTGTGACAGATATGGCTTCATATGGGTCGTTCTCAAACTTCACAGCAGTGTTTTTACCCATCTGCTAAATTCCTGAGATTATGTCAACATTGTCAAAGCCATGCCGATGCTCAGCTCAGGAAGTTCAGCCCGTAAGGCCCCTGCACAGAGGGCCTTTGGTCGGTCCGTGTGCGTCAGCTCCACTGTGGTGTTTGCCTCTCTCCGTTATCGTCTCCCAGGTGGAGGGGTCCTTGAGGTATTTTATTCCCAATATCTAGCATAGTATCCAGCAAACTAAAGCCATTTAGCATTTGCGGAGTTGAATGGCAATTGGCTGTTAAAATCTCTACGATTTGTGTATATTTAAATTACTCAGTTTGAATAGTCCGTGCACTGAATTGTTCACTTTAAAATGGACACTGAGGACAAAATGACCAGTTTCCTGTCCATATTAACACTATTTTCCTATTCCGCTATCTTCATGAGCACACTTTTACTATTCCAGGAGCCGCTAGCCCAGGCAAATGCATGACTGCTCATTATAGGAACCTTCCGCAAG
The DNA here is from genome assembly GCA_036589455.1 of Ateles fusciceps. Lineage (NCBI taxonomy): Eukaryota > Metazoa > Chordata > Mammalia > Primates > Atelidae > Ateles > Ateles fusciceps. The sequence goes on along the minus strand of JAZHEH010000952.1, from coordinate 405,542 downwards.
ACTAACCAACTCTTCAGTAGGAACCAACAAAAGACAGTTTAAACCCTAAAACCGATCCTAAACTACATTATGGTCCTTCTCAAGTCCTGATCAAGCTCCTTCCCTGTCCACCATCCCCCACCCACCACCATCCCCAACATTAAAAGGCCCTTATAAGGCCAGGCATGGTGGCTCATTGTAATCCCAGCACTTTGGGAGGCCAAAGTGGGAGGATCACCTGAGCTCAGGAGCTCCAGACCAGCCTGGCAAACATGGTGAAACCCTCTCTCTACAAAAAATACAAAAATTAAACAGGCATGGTGGCACTTGCCTGTAGTCCCAGCTAATCAGCAGGCTGAGGTAGGAGGATTGAGCCCAGGAGGCGGAGGTTGCAGTGAGAGGAGACTGCAACAATGCACTCCAGCCTGGGCCACAAAGTGAGGCCCTGTCTCAAAAAAAGACCCTCATTAACTCAAACTTGAAGATAAATTCCCACCTCACTGGTCGCCGTTCAAGAAACCACTAAGGCCCTGTGGAGGTGGTGTTCTCCCATACCATGTAGGCAATAGGCTGTGGTAATGATGATACTGGGGAAGCCAGGTTTCTACAAAGTTCTAATTTGAAACTACTAGAAGGAAACACTCCACCATAAATGAAAGAAAATAAAAAAACAGGCTTAGTTACATTTTTGTTTATATTGTAATTATTATATCTAGATCAATGAATGTAAGGCATTATACTTAAAATATGTAAATGAAATCCTCACAGTGAAATGCCACCAACTTCTCAGTATATTTGTTCTATCAATTATCTGTGTGACACGGAACACATCTCCCAGTAAAATAACATTCAAAATACCAAAATATCTAGAAACAGACAAGGCAGTACACTCCTGCCAGGCACTGTTTAATAAACTTGATATCTTCAGCTTTATAAAAATTAAAAGAACTATGTTAGCTATTAAAGAACTTATCTTTGACTATTTTATCCTTTAGCTTTTTGACCATTATACTTAATTTGATTAAAAAGTTAGGTTTTAGTTTTTAGATTCACAGCAGAGTATGTTTGATAATATTTGCATTTTTCTTCCTTTTTAAATAATAACCAGGAAGAGATTTATTAGGATCAGGTAGAAAATATACATATGCACACATATGCACATGTGTACTCCCCAACACGGGACAACCTGTCAGCATGAGATACTAACCAGGCATACTAGGATGGCCTTTTTCTTTTTCTTTCTTTTTTTTTTCTGAGACGGTGTCTCATTCTGTTGCCCAGGCTGGAGTGCAGTGGCGCAATCTCGGCTCACTGCAACCTCTGCCTCCCAGTTTCAAGTGATTCTCCTGCCTAAGCCTCCTGAGTAGCTGGGATTACAGGCATGCACCACCACGCCCAGCTAACTTTTATATTTTTAGTAGAGACAGGGTTTCACCATGTTGGACAATCTGGTCTCAAACTCCCGACCTCAGGTGATCCACCCACCTTGGCCTCCCAAAGTGCTGGGATTACAGGCATGAGCCACCACACTCGGCCAGGATAGAATTTCTAAGATGTATTTCCCAATCTGAATATAGTGAGAAATATCCCATGGTTGTATGGATTGTAATTTTCTTTCCCCTCCCAAAAAATAATCAAAAGGGAACATCTAAACTATCTGTGTTCCCCTTTTCAAATTACACCATTGGTAAACGGAAGGATGGTATCAATTAAAATAACACTTTTTGCAGTGTCTGGTACAATGCCCTAAATACCATTAAACCTGGAATGTAATTCACTGTATTCAACCTGACCAACAGCGTGAGTGTGGGCAGATCTGTTTCCTCTACCAGGAGAGCTCTCCAAGCCAGTTCTGCCAATCCAGCTCCCCTCTTCTCTCCTGGCTCCATCCTCACAACTTGTTCAATGGGAGAGAACAGTAAGCATGTGGAACTGAATGGCTCACTGTTGAGAATCTACCCATTTCCTGGGGGGGGGGGGTGGGGGGGGAGGGAAGGCAGGGGAAGAGACTATCTTCTGATGTTTAAAGAAAACAAATAAAAACTGACCAAAATGTTGTAAGAGAGAGCCTTCTCATTCAGTGTGAGAGTTCAGAGTCCAGAGTAAGGCAAACAGCTTGAAATAGGAAGCATCATGACATATATAAATAATTCTGCTTGTTACAGAGTTTCAGATTTCTTAACAGTAGCCAGGAAAACAAACTGTTGAAAGAGGTTATATAATTTGGCAGAGATGGGAGTGTTTAAAATAATTCCTTTACCTAAATAAATGTCTCTTCCTGTTTGGTTGGTGCCAGGAGTTATTTGAACTAATGTAACCAAAGCGGAATTACTAATAACTGCTCTAATGGCAAACATTAAAAGGTATGACATATAACATCATGAAAGCATGAACACCAAGACAAAAAAAGGAACTGAAAAGGCTGTGCCATTCAATAAACCATTCCTTACTGTATAACAGGGGGCCATCGGCTCCAGGTAGGAAGGGAGTGCAGAGTTCATGCTTCTCACTCTGCTGGGCATTGGTTTCTTTGCCCATGAAATGAGTCTGTCACAATAAAGATCCAAGGTTCCTCAGAGTATTCAATCCTGTCCTAACTCTATGGTTACAATCTGCAAAAACAGCACAGGTCAAGAGAGCTTCCATGTATCTAAAGCACAAGGGCAAGGAAGGCCAGACAGTTTGAATGTTACTAAAAGAAAGTGGTTTTGTTACTGATCAATTTGGAACCATTCTCATATCTACACAAGGCCTGGCCATACCTTTCAATTAGCTGAAGGCTTAGCTTGGGAGATTAAAAACTAAATTCACCTCTCAGCTGGGCATGGTGGCTCACACCTGTAATTCCAGCACTTTGAGAGGTGGAGGCAGGTGGATTACCTGAGGTCAGGAGTTTGAGACCAATCTGACCAACATGGAGAAACCCTGTCTCTACTAAAAATACAAAAATTAGCTGGGCGTGGTGGCAGGTGCCTGTAATTCCAGCTACTCAGGAGGCCGAGGCAGGAGAATTGCTTGAACCCAGGAGGCAGAGGTTGCAGTGAGCTGAGATCATGCCACTGGACTCCAGCCTGGGTGACAAGAGTGAGTCTCTGTTTCAAAAACAACAAAATTCACCTCTCAAATGTAGGCTAACCAATCATAACCAAATGTGTCACTCTGTGGGAGGTATTGATAATACGGGAAGCTGTGCATGTGTAGTGGAAGGGAATATATGGGAAATATCTGTACCTTTGACTTGATTTTGCCATGAACAAACTGTTCTTAAAAAGCCTATTAAAAAATAATTAAATATTTTAAATAATTAACCAAGGTCTCTAGAACTCACAATCACTGCTGGAGAAAATGTAAATTGTTATGACCACTTTGGAAAACAGCAGCATTATCTAATAAAGTTAGAGGAACTAATGTCTGATGGCAAATTCATTCCACAACGGTTCCATTTCTACCTATAAACCCTAGCAAGAAAACATGCAAAAAAAAAAAAAAAAGGTAAATGGTCAAAATTCAAAGCAATCTTAATGTTCATCAAAGGAATAAATTGCAGTGTAATAATACAATAATATTCTAACAATCAAAATGAATTACATATTAACACAGAAGGAAGTAATAAATATAATGTCAAAGGAAAAAATCAAGTCACAAAATACACAGGATATGTGTCAATTAATATGAAGTTCAAAAAAGAGTAAACATTAAAATTATTACTTAGGTACATATTCATAGATAATAAAACCGTAAAGAAAAGCAAGGAAATGGTTACTATGAAAGTCAGCATAATACCGCTTAGGAAAAAGAGAATAATGTCACTGGGAAAGGAAGAAGGGTATTTGTACTCCTGGGGTCCACTGGTATGAGTATACCTCTGTGTTTATCTGTCTCTGTCTCCCTCTGCCTCTCTCTCTCTCTCTCTCACACACACACACACACACACACACACACACACATATATATACACATACAGACACGAGGTAAAATATTTTTTCTGATGTTTGCATGTGTATCAGTTGGTTTTCATACTGCTGATAAAGACATATCTGAGACTAGGCAATTTACAAAAGAAAGAGGTTTAATGGACTTGCAGTTCCACATGGCTAGGGAGGCCTCACAGTCATGGTAGAAGACAAAAGACACTTCTTACATGGCAGCAGCAAGAGAGAGAGCTTGTGCAGGGAAACTCCCATCCTGAAAACATCAGGTCTTGTGAGATTCATTCACAATCATGAGAACAGTGCAGGAAAGACCCATCCCCCATAACTCAATTACCTCTCACCAGGTTCCTCCCACAACACATGGGAATCATAGGAGTTACAATTCAAGATGAGATTTGGGTGGGGACACAGCCAAATCATATTATTCCACCCCTGACCCCTCCCAAATTACATTTTAAAACCAATCATGCCTTCCCAACATTTTAAAACCAGTCACGCCCTCCCAGCAGACCCCCAAAGTCTTAACTCGTTTCAACATTAACTCAAAAGTCCAAAGTCCAAAGTCCAAAATCCCATCTGAGACAAGGCAAGTCCCTTCCACCTATGAGCCTGTAAAATCAAAAGCAAGTTAGTTGCTTCCTAGATACAATGTGGGTACAGGCATTGGGTAAATAACACCCATTCCAAATGGGAGAAATGGCCAGAACAAAGAGGCTACAGGCTCTATGCAATTCCAAAATTCAGCATGGCAGTCAAATCTTAAAGCTCCAAAAATGATCTCTTTTGACTCCGTGTCTCACATTCAGGTCACACTGATGCAAGAAGTGGGTTCCCATGGACTTGAGCAGCTCTGCTGCTGTGGCTTTGCAGTGTACAGCCTCCCTTCCGGCTGCCTTCGTGGGCTGTTTGAGTGTCTGCAGCTTTTCCAGGTGCACAGTGCAAGCTGTCGGTGGAACTACCACTCTGAGGTCTGGAGGATGGTAGCCCTCTTCTCATAGCTCCACTAGGCAGTACCCAAGTAGGGACTCTGTGTAGGGGGTCCCACCCCACATTTCCCTTCCACACTGCCCTAGCAGAGGTTCTCCATGAGACCCCCACCTCTGCAGGAAACTTCTGCCATGGACAACCAGGCATTTCCATACACCCTCTGAAATCTAGGCCGAGGTTCCCTAACCTCAATTCTTGACTTCTGTGTACTTGCAGGCTCATCACCACATGGAAGCTGCCAAGGCTTGAGGTGTGCACCTTTGGAAGCAAAAGCCCAAGTTCTATGTTGGCTCCTTTCAGCTATGGCTGGAATGGCTGGGATGCAGGGCGCCAAGTCCCTAGGCTGCACACAGCATGGGGTCCCTGGGCCCAGCCCATGAAACCATTTTCTCCTAGGCCTCTGGGCCTGTGAAGGGAGGGGCTGCCATGAAGACCTCTGACATGCCCTGGAGACATTTTCCCCATTGTCTTGGGGATTAACATTCAGCTCCTTGTTACTTATGCAAATTTCTGTAGCCAGCTTGAATTTCTCCCCAGAAAACGGGATTTTCTTTTCTATCATGTTGTCAGGCTGCAAATTTTCTAAACTTTTATGCTCTGCTTCCCTTATAAAACTGAATGCCTTTAACAGCACCCAAGTCACCTCTTGAATGCTTTGCTGCTTAGAAATTTCTTCTGCCAGATGCCCTAAATCATCTCTCTCAAGTCCAAATTCCACAAATCTCTAGGACAGGAGCAAAATGCTGCCAAGTCTCTTTGCTAAAACATAGCAAGAGTTATTTTTGTTCCAGCTCTCAACAAGATCCTCATTCTGAGACTACTTCAGCCTGGACTTTATTGTCCATATTGCTATCAGCATTTTGGGCAAAGCCATTGAACAAGTCTCTAGGAAGTTCCAAACTTTTGCACATTTTCCTGTATTCTTCTGAGCCCTCCAAAGTGTTTCAACCCTTGCCTGCTACCCAGTGCCAAAGTCGCTTCTACATTTTTGGGTATCTGTTCAGCAACACCCTGCCCTACTGGTACCAATTTACTGTATTAGTCAATTGTCATGCTGCTAATAAAGACATACCCAAGACTGGGCAATTTACGAAGAAAGAGGTTTAATGGACTTACAGTTCCACATGGCTAGTTCCACTTTCTGCCTCACAGACATTGCAGAAAGTGAAAGGCACTTCTCACATGGTGGCAGCAACAGAGAGAGAGCTTGTGCAGGGAAACTCCATTCCATTTTAAAAACCATCAGATCTCATGAGGCTCATTCACTATCACAAGAACAGTGCAGGAAAGACCCATCCCCCATAATTCAATCACCTCCCACCAGTTTCTCCTATGACATGTGGGAATTGTGGGTGTTACAATTCAAGATGAGATTTGGTGGGTACACAGCCAAACCATATCAGCATGTTTTCTTGCTAGGGTTTATAGGTAGGAATGGCACTGCTGTGGAATGAACTTGCTATGAGATATTCATTTATCTAAACGTATTAGATAATGCTGCTGTGTTTTACAAAGTGGTAGTAATAATTTACATTTCCTCTAGCAGTGATTGTGAGTTCAGGAGAACTTGGTTAATTATTTAGCTTATTTTATTATTTTTTAATAAGACTGATGTTCAAGGTCGTCTTCAGAAAAATTAAATCAGAATTTCTCTGGCAGGGCCAAGGCATCACACTTTTCCAGAGATTCTCAAGTGAATCCAATGCAAAGCCAGAGTTGGGCTCTGCTAATTTAAATAAATAAGTGGTTAGCAAAATACAACTTTTTATATTTCTTCCTTTTATAACACAGCGTACCCAGTCAGCTCTTAATTAAGACTTATTAGGTGTAAGATTTTATCAAAGAACAACAAAAAGAGCATTCTGTGAGTTTTACATGTTATTTTTAATCTACATTTCTTACTGCTAGATCAGGAAAGAGCTTAAACATTTAGCAAAATATTAAAGCTAAAATGGGATGGATACAATCATTTAGAAGCAAATAGCATTTTTAAATACAAATTAATTCAGAAGTACTTATATTTTTTAGGGCTAAGTAGTATTTCACAACACCTGAGTGGAGCCACTGAAATGTATTCAACACAATACATTTTTAGAAGACTAAAATTTTTTTTAATTCACATTAAATTCAATTCATTAAAACAAATTCTATTCTGATGTCCAAAGTCACATATGTATTCATGCAGGTCTCAGTTTGTTCATCTACGTCATTCAGTAGACAAACATTAAATGAGACCATTATGTCTGCCAGGCCCTGTGGATACAAAGATGGGTATGGTCCCTGCCCTTGAGAAGCATACAACTAGCTTACTTTTGTTCCAAATAAAATACAGATACTCTTTGACTTACAATGGAATTACATCTCAATAAAACAATCATAAGTAGAAAATAGTGTAAGTTGAAAATGGGTATTTTGTAGATAAGATGGGATGGCCAAACATAAAACACAATATCCAAAAACCACTGGCCACACAATGCATGCACCGTAGAGTATTGGCTGTTTACCCCCGTGATTGTGTAGCTGGCTGACTAAGAGCCATGGCTCACCATTACTGTCCAGCATGACAAGGGTATCATGCTGTATATGGCTAGCCCAGGGAAGGGTCAAAATTCAAACTTTGAAGTATAGTTTCTACTGAATGTATATTGCTTTCACACCATCAGCTTTTACACAATGATAAAATCAAAACCATGAATCAAACCATAATAAATCAGGGACTGTCTATAAATATCTGGCCCATGAAATCACTCTCTGATGAACTACAGCTCTAGGCTTAGTTCATTCTTTGTAGCTCTAGACACAAAGAGTGTGAATAGAAGTAAGGAAACTGCCTGGACTGCAAGAAACTGATCTGCTTGTTAAATTAATTCAACCTACATCATGTATCATTATATGAAAATTTACAGATATTTGTAAAATGCCAAAAATGATGAACAAAAAGTATAGACAATGAAAAAAATTATCAAAAATTTACAGGAGAGTAGAAGAGAGCATCTGGCATGGGTATCATACACAATCTTTAAGATGTTTTCAGGATTCTCAATCAGAATGAGAAAGGGGTTGTGCTTTAGAGCATCTTCCATTTACACAGCCTACTCAGAGCTCTGGCGTGTAGATAAACAAATCAGCCTTTTATACAGGAGATCAGAAGTTGGTGAGTCCAGGATAGGAATTGCAAATACAAATACACTCGTAAGAAAGGCATAAAAACAGGACATTCCACAGAGCACGAGACCAACATGGTGGGCATGGCTGGATCATAAACCCAAAAGGTAGAGGAGGAGGACTGAAACAAGCATAAAGGCAGGTTTTTGCTCCCTAAAACTTGTTTACTGCTTCAGCACAGTTGAGACACATATTACAACCACCTCTGGCTACAGATCACCTGAAAATAATCTGGGAAAACACCCATCACACACACATTCATTCCAGAAAATTCACATAGTGATATATAACACTGGAATGTACTTTCTGGATTTTGCATCTCATATTGACAAGATATATCTTTATTTTAGCTTGTGGAACGAGTATTAAATCAGTTGCAACTTTTAAAAGTCTTTATCAGAATTTCAAGATGCCAACTCAATTTTTGACCTTCACATTCTGGGGACATTTCCAGACTAAATTATGCATGTAGCCACCGCTTTAAGATATTAAGACCCAGATACAACACTGTATGGTGCAAAGAGGGCATATGAAGGATTCAAAGCTCTGGATTTGAACACATACTGAGCCTACAGCTAATAACTAGAATTCAATGGAAAACCATTTAATTTTCAAGTTTCAAGTTAGGCTTGATCTGTAAAAGCGACATGTTATCTGCCTAGCCTACTACCTGGGATTGCCAGGGGCTATAATGAAAATAACAAATGAGACTGGGCTTTCAAGAACTATAAAAGCCAGTATTGGGGGGTCTAAGCAGTTTTACATATTTGTCTGATCTTTTTAATACAAAAAATACAATAAACAGTCACTAAATAGATATGTGGTACGTTTGATAACAATTTCCCCTCTGGTTACGATTTCAAGGCATAATTACAAGGAACTAGCTGCCTGCTTATGGGGCACTGTAATTGCATCAGTGTAGCATACCAGATGTACTATTAAGACAAATGTGCTGTAATCCCACGCTTCGGGCAGCAGGCGGTCATTAGGTGTTGTAAGCAGCAATTATGGCATACCTCCTCTTTCTAGCCTGTATCCATTTTTCTTTCATTTTTAATGTTGCTTCAAGGCTATGATTCAAGTCCACATTCATTCACTCAACAGATATTTGCTGATAGGCTACTGTGTGCAGGCACTCTTCTGTGAGATCACCCCGCTACTTACACCCCAAGGGAGCTAGAATTCTCAGACATCTTCCCACTTGACTCTCCAGGGACCCTGTTCTGTTTGGGAGACAAATGAAAATACATTGCAGTCTAATTTAATTATTGACAAGCAGGAAACGTGTGGACTCACCATGCCTCGCAGATGGCCCTTTGAAGTCTGCATTGGTAGTCTGCCTTCAAACATAACCTGGAAACTGGCCATTCACCTACAGCCAGGCAGGGTCCACTCAGTGCCCTTGCACTGGAAGCCAGGGTCTTGTGTCCAAAGTCACAGATTGAAAAATATTAGAAATATGATACTCTTTGGCTATGATCTACAGCTTCAATGGATTATTTCAACCTTTCCTTCAGTAAGGCACAATTAACAAGGGATATTCTGGTGAGACTAGAAAACGAAGGTAACATTTATTCAGCACTTTATATGCATTATCTCATTTAATCCTGACAGCCATTCTAGATGTATGTACTATTATTATTATTATTTTATAGGGGCAGAAACTAAGGTTTGACATAATTATGCAATTGCCCAGGCTCACCTAAGTAGTATATGAAACATGAAGGATTTGAAACATGAAGGATTTTTCTACCTCCAAAACTCAAGTTCTTAACCGTTATGCCTCCCATTATACAAAGGATGGCTTGAATCGGCCTCAACTGCAGTGATTTGTCTCATGTACTTGTCAAGAAAAAATACATTAAAGCCAACAACAACAACAACAAAAAAACCAAGACTATAAAAATTAAATGTTTTGACAAGAAACATAGGAGAGTCATATACATTAAGAATTGGGAACTTCTTTTTTTAAAAATCAGGGATTGACTCATGTAATACAATATATACTTATATCTCCTATCATAAACTGCAGATGGAAAGATGGGAGTTATGGGAGAAAAATTTATACAAGAATAAAATGCTCAAAATAGATTTTTTAAAGAGGGCAAGAAAAGATAGAACCAGCTAGATGTGGTGGCTTGTGCCTGTAGTCCCAGCTACTCAGAGGCTGAGGTAGGAGGATCGCTTGAGCCCAGGAGTTGGAGACCAGCTTGAGCAACATAGCGAGACTTTCATCTCTACAAAAAAAAAAAAATTACCCAGTCATGGTGGCATACACCTATAGTTCCAGCTACTCGGAAGGATGAGGAAAGAGGATCTCTTGAGCCCAGAAGTCTGAGACCAGCCTAGGCAATACAGCGAGACCCCATCTAAAAAAAAAAATGCATACACACACACACACACACACACACACACACACACACACATATAAAACCTTAAAAAAATCAACAAATTGATGAGAGTGAGGGGAAAAAGAGCAGAAGGAACTTGAGCTGAGCGAATTCTAAGGACCCAGGCTCTAGCCTGACACTCAGGCCCCTCCTCTCCTCTAGATATTGACCTGATGTGTTGCCACTCACAGCACACATACATTCTCATGTCAAACTTGCAAAATAAAAACAACTACAGTTATAGATGTGGAAGAGGACAGTAGGTATGTGGAAACCTAGGGTAGGATTACAGAAGATTTTTTGAGGCTTCTATTATACAGCTTCATGTCCACACCAAGGCTTGTATTTGAGACAGTCAAGACAAGGCTTCTTAAACGTCACTGGGCCAAGTAAAGGGGGACTTTGCAACATGACGCACAACTGGTCATTTCTCTAAGAATATACTATCTCTTCTGGCTCCCTGCCCCACTCTCCTCCCCCAGATCTCTCTTATCCAACTTTTTCAATCATGAGCATTTTAACTTCCAAACATTGGTAGTTTTAAAACCAATGTTTTATCTACAAACTAATGTTTCATTTGGTTTGTAGATAAAGTAGTACAAGGACAACTGCCAGCATTCAAACCCCGTTAAGAAATCTATGAGAATAGCAACATTTTAACTTTTGCCTTCAAGATTATGAAGAAATTCCTTGCTTACTGTCATTTTCAAATTCAACTTTAATCTCCTGCATGCAAGCAAAAACTGCTATGGTCATCCTGCTACTTTTGGGGGGGGTTGGGGATTGTGTGTTTTTTTGTTTTTTAACCTCTGCCTCTTGGGTTCAAGCGATTCTCCTGCCTCAGCCTCTCGAGTAGCTGGGACCATAGGCGCGTGCCACCACACCCAGCTAATTTTTGTATTTTTAGTAGAGATGGGGTTTCATCATGTTGGCCAGGATGGTCTTGATCTCTTGATCTCATGATCTGCCCACCTTGGCCTCCCGAAGTGCTGAGATTATAGGCATGAGCCACCACACCCAGCCTGTGCTACGTTTTAAGGGGAGAAAAGCCCCAGAGGAGGGAAGCCAGGGATGGGACTTCAGAACTTTCTACAATCCCAAATCCTTTGGGAAGCACATTAGGGTAGGCCATTAGCTTCCATTTACATTTTTTTGTCCTTGAAAATTATAATTGAGGGAGAGAAAGTGACCTGAATCCAACCTTATGTTCTATTTCCCAGATGTGAGAGTAAATGTGTAATTCTCTGTTCCAGTGTAAGGGCCATTGTTGCCAGACAAAAGTAGGAAGCTTATTTTTTAAGGAAGAGTTTAAGTGGCTATTTCTTATTTAACATGTAGTACCTTAAACAGATAATGTGCTCAATAAGAGTTTACCTACTTAAACTGAAAAGTAAATTCAAATGATTGGAGGGAGAGGAGTCCTTTTCCTTAGAAGTTTAATTCTATAGTGAATTCTTTACTGCCAGAAAACATATTCCTCAAAAATTAAAAACTACAAAAGGAATGTAAGATAAAGAAGACATTTTAAAATTAAGGATTTAAAACTTCACAAATAATATACATATGTATGGCTGAGGATTGTGAAACAATTTTATCGATTTACCATCATAACAAGGGTCATAGGATCTCAAGAACATTCTCTCCACCCCTAGTGTTCATCCAGTGGGTTACCTTAGCAACAGATGGACTATACTACCAGCTTGAAATGTCAGAAAAGGTATGGAGATATTAGATACTATCAGCAGTGAGAAGGCTAGACAGCAAGACTATGTACCAACCCCTTAAAAAATGTCAAGATTTCCAAGAGAAACATACAAAACCCCAGAATCAGTTGTTACTCATAATGTATTAATTTCAAAACTTAAAAAAATAACGCTGGAAACTTGTATTTTATAATAAATCTGTCCTTTATGGGTTTCCTACCCACTGGTGTTTCAGCTAATGTTATTTCAAACTTGTGTCCCGTACAAAGCTTTACAGCAGAGTAACAAAGCTGACATTTTACTTTGTCTGCAGGCCAGCAAGTAAGTCTTATAAATCAGTTTGCCCTTCTCTGGTTAGTAAGACTTGTCATCAGGCCAACCTACAGTGCCAGGTTCTGGAGCCTTGCTCTATTTTCTTTCTATATCGAAGGCCAGCAGACAGTATTCAAAGATAAAAACACAAGCCACGCTCCATTTCAAACATTAAACAAATCTTGCTTCCTACTAGCTACAGATCTCTTTTCTCTATTCAAAGAAAGAGAAACATATTTTTCTCTGTCAAACATTGCTAAGACACACATTCCCTTCTCCTGTTGCCTAGAAGGTTCAGGGTATGTGGCTTGAAGCAAGATGTGACTGTCACATAAAATGAGTAGTTCCCATCCACTGTTTCATAATGAAGTGTTAATTCCCACGTAATGGCTTTTCCTGCAGATGAGAAGCAATGTTAAAACTGCTTTTTAAACTTAAGTGAACATCGAACAATCAAGACACATTTTAAGAACTGCTAGACCAAACACCTGCTGTTTCCCAAAAACCTACTGAAATTTAAAGAAATAATAAATACAGGGGATAAAAAGAACTGCTGGATACCCCAGCTCTTATAAACTTTCTTCTAAAGTCCTTTTGGGCCTCTGTATTTCTTTTCCTTTTCTTTCTATTATGTGTAAAACATAGAAAAACAAACATTCTTCCTCTAAAGGATCTACTAATTTATGAAGACCCTATTAAGGTAAGAGCAGAGCATTATACTAACGACCCTTCTTCGTAGTAAGAATATCCCATTACTTTACCTATACATTACATACGTGGGCCATGACAAGGTTTTCTATATTTCCTTTAACTCACTACTAATTATGCTGTGACTTGTACAAATAGACAGTACTTGGATTTGTCCTTGAAACTAATGAATCATTTCTCTAATTTCTGGATTCAAGTTTAAATCTGTTGTGGTTGTTATAACTTTGTTGGTTTTATTTGCAAGTTAAGGAGTGTGCTCTTAATCTAATTTTTGGAATAAATAATGAAAATATTAAATTCTCTAAGCCACCCTCAATGGGTCCTAATAGTTCCACCAATTGGTTTTCTTTGGGGACAACTCTCCAACCAAACATAGACCCACAGAATGAGAAGCTGGATGCTCTAAATACATCGGTGTGTTTAAGTCCAAAACAGTCCTGTAGAAGAGTTCCAAAAGTTCAATTGGCTAACCTTAAATTTTTCTTTCACTCATAGAACCAATTATAAAGGCAGCAGAAAAGCTTAACTCTTTAAACTTGACAAAGCAATCTACCAGGTAACACTTTGTTTTGTTAAATATCTTAATATTTTTGCCCTGCAGATTCCATTCACGGTAGCATCTTTACAAAACCACGTTTGGCACTTTGGGAGGCCAAGGCGGGTGGATCACTTGAGGTCAGGAGTTCAAGACCAGCCTGGCCAACATGGTGAAACCCCATCTCTACTAAAAATACGAAGATTAGCCAGGTGTGGTGGCACACACCTGTAGTCCCAGCTACTTGGGAGGATGAGGCAGGAGAATTGTTTGAACCCAGGAGGCAGAAGTCGCAGTGAGTTGAGATCATGCCACTGTGTTCCAACCTGAGCAACGTTGTGAGACTTTGTCTCAAAAAATAAAAAACAAAAAACAGGTTTGGTTATATTTTTATGATTGATAAAACAAATAATCCATTTGTCCCTAAGGAGCAGAACTTCCGCCTGTTAGGAGACCTTTGATCATATGAACTACTTTTACCTAGACAATTACAGAAGAGTCCAAGTTCATTTTTCAAAGTAATAGTAATTTACTTTGGCAAAAAATATTGACTCTTCCAAATTGTTATATATTACTTTATATGTGTAAACATATGTGAGATCTTCATATGACTTTTTTTTTAAGGAAATGGGCTTTATTTTTCTCTTAAATTAGAAAACCTAACCAGGACAAGCTCAACCTACTCCCTAGGTTAGGAGAAAAGCTACTGTGTTCACAGGAACGATGCCATCTGTCTTTGGAGATGCCATTTGTAGTACCCTTGGGTTCTTTACCCACATGGCAGCCCCTCACTGGTGATGGCAGGCTTGGTGCCTGCCAGCCATGTCAAGCTACCAGGAACACAAGTGAAGGGAGGTAGTTTGATGGAGCAGGAAGGTGTGGGGGCTTTCAACTCCAAAGTCATCTGAGCATCAGCACATAAAACATTAGAATATGTTATGCCAGTTAACCTAATTGTCAAAATTATACAAATCTCTCAGAAAAGATTTCTGCCCAAAAAACAAACAAGCAAAAAACCCCAAACAAAAAAAAAATAAAATAAATTGTGAGATTCTGTTGGATAATTATATTACCATTCAACGCTTTACTACAAATTTGGGCTTCTGAGACCCTGCACAAGCCTCTATTATGAATGCTATTTCATAAAAGGAATGGGCTTAATTTTTATGAGCTGGACATCCAATTTTATTTATGGTCTAAAATTAAATAAAATCTGGGATATTTCCTTTCCTCGAACACATAATGAAGTTGTATTGTGACTAATGATGGGTAAGACACAGGGCTGAAAGAAGACTCTGCTTTTCGTTATGAGATCCACGCTCCACTCAGACTCTGGCCTTTTCCAGGTTCCCAGTCCTTCCTGATAACTCTCAATGATTGACAAGGGGAAAAAAATGAAAAGTTTATTATAAAATGCAAGAAATACAGTAATGTGTCACAGTAAGGTTTTGATCACTCTTCCAAGACAAAGTCATTACAGAAATCAATGAATACTCATTTAGTAAAATCTATTTATATTTGGAGAAATAATAAATAAATAAACACAAAGAATTTTTAATAAGCGTGAACACTGAGCGTTAAAATAATTTTTGGTAAGTATTAGAAGAAATAATTACTAGGAAAGAAACTGTTTCCCACCTGTGATGCCACTGCCACTAATACATTATAACTCCCAGTGGGACCTATGTCACAGTTTATTTCTCACTTCATTATTATAATTTATCTACCTCAAGACAAGCAATACGAATAAAATATGTATACTAAAAAAGATGTATAAGCACATAAGAGTTTTTAAACTGATTAGATTAAAACTGTATTAAAGTACAACGAAAAGAAATCCAAAACAGTTCAAGATTAGCAGAACCCCACCAAATGATTACCAATAGGCAATGAGTCAAAATACAGCCATAGAGTGTACATGTGCATTGTAAAAACCTAATATAACCCAGCTCATCTAGGGAATCAATGTTAGTCCTTCACCAAATGCTCGTGTTTACTCCCAGCCGTAAAATGATTAATCTGTGTCCAACTACTTGGTTTATTAAACACAATAAAAATTCCATGTTTCCTTTCTATCTAGTATCTAACACAATTTCTAAAGTACAAAATTAAAACTGACACAGAAGGATTTATATTTCAATCTATTCATCTAAATGCCCAATTTGTTTTTTTTTTTTTTTAAACTGGAATAGTTTCAACAGAAATGTCTTGACAAATACATCTGTTAAAACCTACCAATCTAAAATGAGCCATTATCCATATACGAGCCCTTACGTACCTACATAACAGGACTGAAGTGTGAACAGGCAGATACAGAGATTTAAACACATCGTAGGTTGAATCAAATCTCATAAGATGGTAATGAACCTGAAAGTAAAATTTAGCTTCAAACATGAGCATTGACCCTGTTGCTTGCCACTGAGGTTGTAGAGAAGCTACACTACAAGCCTAGGCTGTAGGCAATATTACCTCAGATACCATAAACTGCCTTTAGAGAAAGTCTAGAAACATTCCTAGAAATTTTCAAGGAATTGTTTACAATGCCAGGATTTTATACTTTGCCTTTAGCTTCATTTGTCCAAACAATTGTATTTGCTTTCTATCTATGCACATGCAAGTGCATACAATACACTCTATATATGAAAATGTATTCCTTTTACTGAGAACTTAGTATGTTCAGATACTGTTCTAGAGGTCTTACCATACATTATCTAATTTAATTATCACAACCAGCCAAGGAAGTGGCTACTACTATGCCTTATTTTAGGAATTAAAAATGTGCAGCACCAGAACTAAAATAACTTGCCCAGGTCTCATAGCCAGGAGGTAATAAAGTCAGGATTTGAACCTGGCTCCACAGCACATAGTCTTAACAACTAGGACACTAGAATAGAAAAGTGTTTTACCATGAAAAGAAACCGCTCAAGTTTTTGTCTCATGAAAATACATATATCATATATAAATACTGGCAGAGGGGTCAAAAAGGACCTCCTGGTGACATAAATCCGTCTATTATAAAGATATGGATAAATCGAAGGCCACAACAGCTAAAAAGCTTGGTAAACAAGAATGTATTTCCAAATAGCAAGGGAAATGGCAATAAGATGACCCTTGACAACTTGGGGCTTAGCTCAGTGTTCTCCAAACTTATTTTTTTAGGTACCTCTATCAGCAAAAATAACTTTGACCAGACATGCCCAGAATGGAAAACTGTATGCATGTATTATTGCAATCCATGTATTAAATACTAGAGAGTATTAATGTATTTCTAAATATCAGCATGAAAAATAAATACAGCATGTGGGTAACATGAATTCCATTTTGGAGACCTTCAGTTTAAGCTATTTGTGGGCAGTTATGAGGTTCCATGACCTTCAACAATTTGTAATATTTTAGAGGTGCAAATTAAATCACTGCAGGCACCAAGCTGCTGTGCTGAGAGACTTGTCGGCCTGGGGAGGAGCTCCGGGACTGTCCTGCATCTGCCCCTGCATGAGGCCGTGATGCTCTTCCTTACTCATGGGCTTGAGTGCACCAAGTGAGAAATCCTGAAATCTTTGTGGCTTTGTCAAATGATCCATTCTCCAAAAAAAAAAAAAAAAAAACACCACCCTCCAAGATTACAGTTAGGAATCTTTTAAAAAATCCAAGAGGCTTAAGAAAATGAAGTTTCTTAGCCAGAAAACATTATGTGTATATAATATTTAGATACAGACAATATATATCATAGATATACAAATCTATATATACTATATATTAATATAAATTATATATGTCATCTATCATTTACATATGTGAGATAGAAAGGGCGTATCTTGAGACGATCAAGTATTACTACTGCAATTCCCCTGCATATAAGGGTTTAGCACATAGCAAGAGTTTAAGAGGTATTTGTTGAGCCAGGCACCTATAATCCCAGCTACTGGGGAGGCCAAGGTGGGAGGATCACTTGAGGCCAGGTGTTTGAGACCAGCCTGAGAAATATAGCAAGACCCTGTCTCAAAATATATATATATATATATATATATATATATATATATTTTTTTTTTTTTTTAAATTACCCAGGCATGTGATACACACCTGTAATCTTAGATACCCGGGAAGCTGAGGAAGGAGGATCACATGAGCCCAAGAGTTTGAGGTTGCAGTGAGCTATGATTCTGCCACCACACTCCAGCCTAGGGAACAGAGAAAGATGACCCTGTCCCTATAAAAACTTTTTTTGAAGACTTTGTTGAATGAATCGATGCTGTATGCTAAGACCTTTCATGTATCATCATTGCAACTCCCCTTATACTTCATATCTCTTTGCTGAGTCCTTGGAGATAACAGTGAGCAGAACAAACACAACCCACACCCTCAGGGAGCCCACTCCGTACATATCAATCAGCAACCACACAGCAGAGTGCAGCACACAGGATTCAGGGATGGCTCAGTGCTGGACTAAACTTGTGATTTCCCTCATCCAAGGTCTTAAAAACAAGAGGCATCATTAAGTGCCTAGGAGAGTTTTAGTGTGACCCTGATTAAATGGAAGAAACAGAGATCCTCTCTGATTGTGACTTACAACCTTAAAATTCTGTTTACAAAACTCACACCCCTTTACCTAGAGTAGTGCATTTAATCTCATCCATGATCAAATTTAAGCCAACCTGAAACTTATAACTAGAATTTATTAGGAAGCAGAAACTCTCAAAAATAGCACCATCTGACCACAAAGCTAAGGTCACAGGAAAAATACAAAAAACAGCAATAATATATGTTGTATTCAATAAATTACAAAACAACATCTGTGTATTTCCAATAAAATTATATAACTTGTAATCACCAATAAAAAGTATCTATTGGCTGGACATGTTGTCTCATGCTTGTAATCCCAGCGCTTTGGGAGACTGAGGTAGAAGGATCACTGAAGTCAGAAGTTCAAGATCAGCCTGAGCAATGCAGTGAGACCCCATCTCTCAAAAAAAAAGATTTTTTTTCATTTTTAAAAAGCATCTATTGATCAGTTTAGCCTCATGTCTAGTATGGGCCTATATATAACATCTATAGCCCTGTTCACACACAGATTCCAAATACTTGGTATTCAGAGTTCATTTGGTTTTTTGTAGTTCAAAAACTAGTACAAATGTAACACAAATGCTCTCAATGACATCGACATTTTCAAAGATGTCAATGCATTGATTATTTTTCCCATGAGGTCACATGTCTTCTAAGTGTTTCACAGAGTTGGCGACATTATCTTTCTTGTCCAATGACCCTACCTATTTGGAAACAGGACAGCAATGTCCACTTCTCACAGCAAGAAAACGTGCCAAAAGAAGTGGAGCCACAGCCCAGAGCAGCTGGCTCAAGAGCATACCATAAAGAAACAGTCTTTCCGCGCTTGAGTCAAGGCTCTTCATTTACCCCAAACCTCCTGGCACACAGTCACATAAACCAGTCCAGAGATGAGTGTCTCAGGACCTCAGGTAACCCCTCCACATCAGAGCCAAGTTCAGGTACAAAGTGGGCAGGAAAACCTGCCCAGGGGAACAGACAGAATAGTGTAAGGAACATTCTGAACTTGACACGCAGAAGAGATATCTGAGTTTTCTGGTGATGACTCACCTTCAAGTGAAGAACTTCCCAACAGAGTCCACTCCAGAGGCAATTCCAGATGGGTCAGAGCCAGCACGAGCTCCTCATCCAAGGCAGGCAGCGCTTCCGCTGTCAAGGCGAACGGGGTCAGCAGGGTCTGGTGGCTGCTGGCTGTGAGGCGATCGGTCTGCATCACCAGCAGACGAGCCAGCCTGCAAGCCATGTTGTCCACGTAGGTCACTGAGACGGAGCCCATGGTCACTGGAGAGTAGCCTTCTGAGCAGAGGCACACAGACACCGTCACAGTCTCCTGAAGCCCATGGCCTAGACAACAAGACAGGGAACGGTTCATCCCAAGTCTGTAGGAGACGCTCTCACAGGGGTCTGACGTGCTATCTCTGCCACACAGCTTAAGCAGATAACACACTCCAGGAGAATAAGGAAGAAAGGAAAGCCGGCCAGCTACCCTTATACACTGCCAGGCCTGTGGGTCAAACTAATACTGACTCCATCTTCTTTCAGTAACTCCTGATTTTAAAACGCACCTTTACGAGCTCTGAGCATTTGAGCATCTATTCTCCTGTCATTACCAAACACTGCTATTCAGCATTCCTTTAACCTTTTGCTTCTACCCCAACCTCTGAAGTTGTGACAAGTCCTTTGCCCTCTTCCACTCTGCTGTTTCCTCCTGAGTCATGTATTTTTACATATTTATTTAAGTGATAGGTTTGTAAGACAGCATCATGCAATTACACGTTTGCCCTAATTCCATAGTGCTCCTTTGAATGTCAGTTGAGGTGGGTGAAGACTACCCAAGAGAAAACAAAAGGGAAAATATATATCCATATCTATGTGTGTGTGGTGGTGGCGTTCACTGCCCCGTCTTCTGATGATAGTGTCTCTGTCTTGTAGATGTTCTCAGTATTTCTCCTGAGAGTGGTCACCAAATCCTGCTGTTTTGCTCTCCCTTCACTCTTCCTCTTCTTTGCCCTACTCTCGTATTTTGCCAGGGCTGGGAAGGTCTTACCTGGGTACATTTTCATGCTGCCTTTGGCAGGATTTTCAGGAATTGGTGGCACCAAATCACTATGATTACGATAATCATGACTGGACTGAGAAAAGTTATTCAGCTACCACTGGTCCATAGCACCTTGCTGCCCCCAATCAAATGGCTAATGGGTACTAGTCATTCCTCCTGTGCCTTATTCTCTAAAGACTTTTCCCAGAGGCTGTGCAGGTAGGGGTCCAAAAAACAAGAGCATCCCAAGTTTACTAAAAGAGAACTACTGTCACTTTGTCATTGACTCTTTGTAAGAAGTCTCACGGTACAGGCACAGAATTGCACCCACCTCCCGCCAGACTAAACATACCCAGTAAATATTTAAAAAATCTGTTTTGCAGATTTTTGAAAGGTTGCCCTGGTAAAGTTGTCACCAGGGAAATTTAAGGTTCAGAAATAGAAACTGTCACCTGCCTCTAGAAATTCTGTTAAAATGAAGGTAAGAAACCTCACTTTTAAGTAGACCACAATATAAACAAAAGATTATATTCTCTTCCTCCTAAGGAAGGAGGAGAGTCGCCACTACATGCAAGTAAAGAAAAAGATAAAACGTTTTGAAAATAGGAGTGGCACTTTAGTTATTATTTTTATCCTTTCTCCACAAGGGCTTGAGAAAGAGAAAACCAAGAAAGAGGGGGAAACTAAAGGCAGGGGAAAACATTTGCCAGAGCAAAAGGGCAGAGGGAAAGCAACCAACAGCCAAAGTAACTAAGTACCAGTCATTAGGTTTGTTTTTGTTTTTGTTTTGAGATGGAGTTTTGTTCTGTCTCCCAGCCTGGAGTGCCCTGACACGGTCTCGGCTCACTGAAACTTCCGCCTCCCAGGTCCAAGGAATTCTCCTGCCTCAGCCTCCCAAGTAGCTGGGACTACAGGTGCTGGGCACCATGGTTGGCTAGTTTTTATATTTTTAATAGAGACAGGGTTTCCCCATGTTGGCCAGGCTGGTCTTGAACTCCTGACCTCAGGTGATCTGCCCGCCTCAGCCTCCCCATTGTGCTGGGATTACAGGCATGAGCCACCATGGCTGGCCCTTTAATTCAGTTTGACTGTTTTTTTTTTTCTTCTAACGATGAAGTTTACTGGGCTAAAGAGAGAAGTGCTTAAACTTGCCAGTGGTCTCAGAAATTGGACAACAGATTAATTAAGTGACCAAGACAAGGCAGAGCTGAGAGGTATCTGCACTTCTCTATAATTCTGTGTCTGTATTGTTTGCATGTTTACTGGCTACCTTCTTCCCACGTGTAGCAGATATATTACAGAAGCAGTTAGGAACATACTCCTTTAAAGATGATTTCAATCTTAACTCTAAGAAAAATTAAAGATTCTCTTTATGATACAAATTAAAAGGGCCTGAAAGACCCACAGTTAAGAAAAACCAACCAGTCAATAAAAAGAATTTTAAAACAGTCTCCCTGTCCTGTAGGTAATGACATTCTAATTCCACCATTAGGTTGAAACCTGATGACTCTTAAATGCATAGCCTGCATACCAATAAAAATATAAAACAGCTATATCGAGAAAGGCTATTAGCTCATCACAATATATAAACAGGACATATTAATTTTGTCATCTATCAAGAAGACAACTGGGGAAACTACAGGTTTCAAAATGTAAGCATTTTGATGATGGAGAGAGAAAGTTCTGGAGCCAGAGATCCCCCAAGGAAGATTCTAGATGGACAGGGCATCAAGGAAAAAACCTCAGTGACCAAACGGAGCAAGCAGAGGCAAGGCAGACCCATGGCTGCCAGGCTGCCCACAGAAGAATGAGGAAGAGAGAATGAAGACCAACTTTGTCAATGTCAGTTCTGCCAGAGCCAACCCTAGCAATGGGTCTGAGGTTATAGGAAGTGATTAGGAGGTTATACTCAATAGAGAGTGTTTCCTCTATTTGACTGCATCCAAAGCACACCCAAACATAAAAGTTGGGTGCAGTCAATAGGATAGGTCTGCCTGGTCTAAGTCAAGACTCCTAACGAAGCAGGAGACAGGGAGGAATCTCAGACATGAGTGTTCTTCCTAACGTACGTCACACACACACACACACACACACACACACACACACACACACACACACTGTCCTGACATTGCAGACTGTTTTCTTTTTTTCCTGGTTAGTTTCCTGGCCTACATCCCTGCAGGGAAGATATCTGCAGACCGATTTCCCAGCTGCACAACAAAGAAGACGTCTCACCTGGGATGCTGGGACTGGAGAACATTATCCTCGATGCGCTCTGCAATCACGACATGTCGCTGATGAGATCCGTCATAAGTAAAGTAAAACTCAGCATCTTCAGGAAGATACACATTTTTGTCAAACTTCGCATAGACTGTCATCTGCCCCTGAAAAATGAATAAGTCAGGGTATTGTCACACTTCCTTGTCCTGGCTCTAAGAAAGCACAATAAAAATATTCCAGGTCCACAACAGTGTCATTTGTTATATTCACTTCACATGGTTGAGATCAAATAGCATGAATGCTTCCTTCTAACAACAACACATCTGACATTACGGAAGATGCTTCCTGATGTATTTAGGTATGGGTAGCAGAGCTGGTTTGTTCTGGTTTGTTTAGTGCTGTTTTTTTTTTTTTTTGGTTTTTGAGACAGTGTCACTCTTATTGTCCAGGCTAGAGTGCAATGGCACAATCTTGGCTCACTGCAATTTCCGTCTCCAGGGTTCAAGCAATCTTCCTGCCTCAGCCTCCTGAGTAGCTGGGATTACAGGCATGGCCCACCATGCCCAGCTAATTTTGTATTTTAGTAGAGATGGGGTTTCTCCATGTTACCCAGGCTGGTCTTGAACTCCCAACCCCAGGTAATTGCCCACTTCGGCCTCTCAAAGTGCTGAGATTACAGGTGTGAGCCATTGCACCTGGCATCTTCTGTTTTTAAAGTTAAAGAAGTTCAGGACACAGGAAAGAGTTTTTTATTTCTTTAAAATGTACTAGATGTGGGAATATAATATGTAATTCTTCATTGCCTTTTGCTTTTCAAAAATTATTTTTAGAAACAGGGTCTCACTATGTTGCCCAGGCTGGTCTCAAACTCTTGTGCTCAAGCAATCCTCCCATTTCAGCCTTCCTGGTAGCTGGGACTACAAGCACACACCACCACACCCAGCAGTCTTTTCCTCTGAATTTCTACCAGCTGGACATCATGGCGTATGCTAATTTTTATCCTGTATCTAAAATGCCGTTTTTAGTACAAAAGGTCAAGATAATTATTCTTAGCTCTGGCCTTACCCAGTACCAGACTGTAGTCAGTTGTAAGAATCTTAAATATTTACAAACATTGCCAAATAAATAGGACTACTCCCCTCTCCCTTGCTATGCCGTTTCCATTTGCTATTTGTCTTCTCTGAGGGATTTCCAAGTGCCCTTTCTCATCTGGCCTAGCCTCACACTTTCTCTTAAGAGCTTCTGGTTGGCACAAAGCCTGCAAAGTGCCTTGGTCCCAAGGAGAAGAGCTGCCACCTCAGGTCACCGAGGCATCCTCTGAGGACTAATGTCAAAGGAAGTGGGGCAGCAGGCTGCGGCTCTCGGGGTATATCGTCATCCTGAGGCTTTATGGAGGGGCTACAGCAGCCAGGTTGCACTCAGGGGAATAGCAGCTATGTTAGGGATTGCCAGGGCATCTCCAGACCTCAGAGGCTTTGAGGGATTTGTGCCACTCCCTACCCAAAACACAAAAAGGCAATATAAAGTGGGGCCTCCAGAGAGAGAGTGCATTCTGCCCAGCCTGTGGGAGTGGCGGGGAAATGGAAACCTGGAGGTGGAAAGGGTCGCCCGCTTTGGAGGGCCTCCAGAGCTCAGCCCTGCATGGAGAAGCATCTGGGCTTTTGTGTGCTTGCCCAACAAAAACAAACCTGCTCGCCAAGATATCCTTACTCTGTGATAGAGGAGAAAATGAACAGAGAAAAGCCTACAGAGACTCCTTAGACATTTCATAGGACACTAAGATTTAAGCCAATCAGGATCAAAAACAAAATCAGTGCAGGATTTTCCAGTCACCACATGGTCATTTAATCTCAATGTTTTACAATAAACAAAAGTGGTTTGCAACCTCTCTCTCTCTCTCTCTCTCTCTCCCACACACACACACACACACACACACACACACACACACACAGAGTTATCTGAAATTATGAACTGGTATAAATACAAGGCATGAAGTTCTGAAAAAAAATCACTGGTTTGCAGTTGTGAATTGCCCTTTTACTGCATACAAGCATGCGCGTGTGTGTGTGCACACAGAAACGTAATCAATAGAAAAGCAACATGCCAAAAAAAAAGGTACCGTACAATAGCTTCCAAAAAAGTTCAGGAAGGAGATCTGAAAAGCAAAAAACAATAACAAATGTCTAACATGACTGAGAGAGGAAACTTAGACGAAATTCCACTTCCTAAAAGAGGAAGAACAGCTTGCTTTAGTCATGTTCCTGGTTGCTAAAGAGACTGTTAACTATCCACAGGCAGAATCTGACCTGACCTGTTCGTGACTTTATTTAAATAAAAAACAAATTACATAAACAGACCAAAAATTTTCACAGATCACAAGGATATCTAATCTGCATCTATTCAAAACAACGATCATATTACTATTTTATTTGGTTGGGTGAACAAGAACTACAATTTATGAAAGTGTTTAATTGCAACCCTTTCCAATGCAATACAACCCGCAACATTACAGTCTTGTAATTCATCACGCCTGCCTTTCAAGAACTATGCCATGCTTTACATTAGTAAAAGGATAACCAACAGCCATGTGAGAAATAAGACATGCCATTAAAGACAGATGTCCAGAAGTCCTAACACTCGGAAGAGATTCAGCAATAAAAAGAGTCTTTTATATGGTAGTCAGAAAAATGTCAGAAAGACTCAGTTAAAGATGCTATGGGAGAAGAAGGGGGTGATGCAGAAACCAACAGAGAGACCCAATTAGACAGAAATGGATGGGCAGGAGAGGAAGACAAGGAAAGAAAATATGAAGATGAAATAGCAAGAACATTTTCATTCAGAAAAAGGTAGATAAAGCTCAAAGGAGACAGATTTAGATAAAGCTACTTCGGAGAGTAGCAGGAAGAAAGGCCTTCTGAAAGAATATGCAAGTACACATAAAATAGCCAACCACAGGTGGCAGTTTTTTGGGTAAGAGTGAGATTTTTTTCTAACCACTGAGGCCACTGAAAATCTGCTACTCTTCTTAAAACGCCACTAATTTCATATATGGCAAAGACAAAATTCCAATGTATAGAATTCCAGAGTACCTCTTTCAGTTCCCCATCTGGATTCAATTGCATTCTTTATTTTAGGCAATTGAAAACCAGAAACTTTCCTAAATAAATGTGTTGTCATAAATATCAGAATCACTCTGCTTCTACATAGAAGCAATAGAGATGTGTTATCACCTATCAACTCACTATACCCAAAATTAAAAGCACTCAAATATGCCACTGAAATTTTTGGAAACAATAAGAAGCATGTTAGGCAAAATTATCTCGCCAAATTAATCAACAAGTGTACTGCAGTCAAAATCCATTTTTCAAATGAAACTCAACAAGCTTATTCTAAAGTTCAGCTGGAGGAGTAAATCCACTAAAATCGAAACGATACTTTTGAGAGAGAATGTCTGGGCTGTCAAAACTTGCTCTACCACAAAGCAAAACATACAATAAAACCAGGGTCATTTAAACAGAGTAATAGTAGCATAGAGATAGACAAGTGCAAAGTCCAAGGCAGGCACATGTACCCATGGAAATTATCTAATAATAGGTGGCATTTCAAATCAGCAGGGAAGGAATGGACAATTCAATAAATGGTTTTAGAACAATAGCTATCCATTAGGGAAAACATGCTTTCTACTAAATGATTAAATTTCTAATTAATTCAACATCTAACACAAAAATCCATAAAAGCATAAAATTAGAAGACTGTTTAAAAGTTTTCATTATTGACCATGTAATAGCAATTAAAGGTATTTAGATTTCA
Source organism: Ateles fusciceps (assembly GCA_036589455.1). Classification (NCBI taxonomy): domain Eukaryota; kingdom Metazoa; phylum Chordata; class Mammalia; order Primates; family Atelidae; genus Ateles; species Ateles fusciceps. Next base: position 379,203 of record JAZHEH010000952.1, on the reverse strand, counting down.
TCTATATTGACATGATCCTAAAGTATCAACCCTTTTCATTTTTCCTATTCTCTTCCAGTCTTTATTCATATGCACAAGTAATTATTACACAGCTATACTCATGGCATAATATATTAATACATACTGGTGTGCTTTCTTCTCTTCTATCAAAAATATTTTTCCATGTTGTTACAATCTTTGGCACCCTTTTTTAATTGCATTCCACCAAGCATTTGATGTTCCATAATTCCATGATTACTTAAATATTCATCTGTGGTTCATTAAATGTACTTCTGACTTTTTAACATTTTAAATAACTCTTGATAAACATTTTTAAGGACATTTTTTATCTTTTAAGTTACTATTTTAGAATAAAATTCCAGAAGTACTTCCAAAAATATGAACAAATTGTCACAAATTGCCAAACTTCTTTCCAAAAATTTTGTATCAACTTTTATCACCACATGTGCTGGTTAAGAGTGTCATTTTCACCCCAACCTTGCCAAAACTATCTTTGGAATCACTTCCTGTGTTAACAGATCATAAACAGTTCCTCACTGATTTCATTCATTTTTTTTTCCATTGCCGCTGAAATTTATTGGCCCACTTTTATATAAGTCTATTGTCAAATAACGCAAACATTGTTAGTGGCCAAACGAAATTTCAATTTGAATAAATTAGTCTTCACTCTTCTGTTTCATGTATGAATCCACCTATAAGCTTTGCCTGTGGCAGGTCAAAATTTCTAGCTTCCCAAATGAACCAGTTGGAATCAGTGTCAGAATCATTCCCTTTTCCCCACCAAATAGTGTTGTATCACCTCTTACCCAATCATGCCCAAATAAAAAATACTCATCAGTACTCCCATAAAACCTTAGAAGGCCAAGTCACATGAAAAACAGGAATCACAAATGTAGAGTAGAAAAGCTGAACTGACTGTAATCATCCTAAATATAGTTTCATATAAATACACACAAAGAATCAGGCAAATTAAACTAACATGTTTTACCATCAAGCATCCTCTAGAGAAATTCTACTTGTAAATCTCAATAATTTTCAAAGACCAAGCCTTCCGCTGAAATGCTGTGGCATCTGTGGATTTCTTCCCAGAGAACCAAAAAGGTAGCAAATATTTTTGCCACTTTAAACTATCCCATCCAACTTTCCTATTCCTTGCCAAATGGTATTTAAAGTGGAAATGGTTGTCAACACTAGTTTGCATGTTCTAAAGATTTTTTTTCATTAATCTATGTCTCTAATACCCTGAGTAATTGATTGGCTGTATTAGCCTAATTGCTGGGTATTCTTGTACTAATGTTCTCTCTCCCTTCCTCCCTTCCTTCCCTCCCACTATAAACAATGCATCTGTATATAATTACACTTGGTTAAGAACAATGCTATTTGCTGAATAACACCTTAACTCTCTGATTTCTTAAATATACAGCATGAGTGGGCAATGAACAAATAGTGTATTTATTTTCAAATGATGACAATGAGAAAAAAGGATACACCTTTTTATAGTGGTGTTTCTTAACCAAGGGAAGAATCTGAATATTGAGAACCTCTGAAAATTATTAGCAAAACTGGTTTTTTGTTTGTGTATATATGTCTATTTTCTGAGGAAAGGTTTATGGCTTTCATCATAGTCTCAAAGGCCTCTAAAGATTCAAAAGTTTCTGAACTCTAGCTTTTATAGTAACATGCAAAAATGGGAAATTAATAAATGCTTTTCAATGGTAATGGTCACATTCTTGAAGGAAGACATAAACTGTCTTCTAATGGATTCTAGTATTATACACAGCCTTTATATGGGATGATTTAGGGGAAAAAGCATAATAAAGGTAAATATAAGTTGACTGTTAAATATTATAATCAATGTTTACTAATACACGAAAACCATTATGTTCCATACAGTGCTAAGTGAACTATAAAATTTGTTTTCAATATTTGAAACTTGTCTTCTTTATAATAAAAAAATTCTCTACAGAGCCTTTCCTGTCAAACACAGTGCATTGAACTTCGTAAGATCCTTGAAAAGTTAAAAGAAAAAAAAGCATACGTTATTACCATTTAATACTGCAAACCAGCTCAGGATCCCAGAGCCAGATGTGTAATATTCTTAATTTCTGCCCCAACCGCCAAGTTAGGTAATCCGCTTTACAGTTTCTCAAGTACAATAGCATAGGTAGTACCAAAGGAAACGCTGTGGGTGCAACGTATTTTATTTCAAATTACTAGTGTTTCGCTGAAGCAGTTCTTTAAAAGAAAGTGTGGAAAGGCAAATATTATTTCTTATATGTGGGTGCACATACATACAAATGTAAAATATCGATATATCTATATTCTTGTACATATTTTCTATGTGTACAACACATCACAATTTATATAGTGCTTTCTTGTGTGTTTTCCTGTATTGTTCCCACAATAATACCTGGGAGGTATTATAATGAAACTTGTTTATAAAAGAGAACACTGAAAATATTAGGTCTAGTGAGCAGCAGAGCCAGAAATCAAATCTACATATTTCTGTGCCAGGCTCAGTACATTTTCTCCCCACTGTGTTAGTGAACGAACAGCAAATGCCCAAATATTGAGTGACTTATCTACAGCTTTCCATTTAACTCCATCTTTGCTTTATGTACTTAATATAGGAGTTCCCATCCTGAAATCTATGGATAGATATGGTGAGGGGGAAATGTTCCTTAATCCTCTGGAAAATATATGCAACAGTTTTATGCATTTATCTGGGGAGTCTGTCCATCAGTCACAGATTCTGAGAAGGGTACACAAAGAACATGTGAATCAAAAACCTTAAGAACCACTGATTTAAAACAGTTTAAAAGTGTCTGACTTTTATATAGGTTAAAATATCAACATTATTCAAATTTATTGTCCCAGTCACGGAAATACAAATTGGTTAAATCCAGGGGGAAATATCAGAATGCCTTTTTTTTAAAGGAAGATTAACTAAAATAACTTAAAGACTTGTAAGACATTTTTTCAGAAATAGCCTTTTGAGTAGGCGTCCATCTCCAGATAGGATAAAATAGACCACAGCAGGCCCACAGACCTGCTGAAAACAACTAGGAATAACAAAGGCTGGCAAATAAAAAGTCATGGGAGCAATGAGGAGAAAAATGCAACAAAATTCCAGAGAGGAGAACCACTCAGAGAAGTCATGGAAGTCAAAAGACAATTGAGTGACATCCGTAAAGGGATGAAGAAAATTCCACATCTAACAAAAATATCGTTAAAAATGAAACTGAAATTAAAATGTTTAAGACAAATACTGAGAGAATTCAGTGCCAACAGACCAGCACTGAAAGAAATACTGAAGGAAATAATTCGAGCAGAAATAAAATGATCTCAAACAGAAACATGGAAATGCAGGAAAAAATGAGGAATAGTGAGTAGGTAACTACGTGAATAGATATAATTAATATCAAATATATAAGAAAATGTTTTACAAAATATTATAATGTCATGGAGTTTAAAATATTTGTAGAACTACAATGTATGACAACAATAATGTAAAAGGTAGATGAAGTTAAAGTATCTAGCCATATTAGGAAATTGCCAAAAGTACTTTTATTATATTTATAATATATTAAGTATATATATTTTGACTTGAGAATAGCCACCAAAAGAATGCATAATAAGTTATAGAAAGGAAAATTAAATAAAAATAGTTGATTAATCAAAAAAAAATAAGACAGGAGATGCAAAAAACATAAAATTAAAACGTGTGCAAATAGTTCTAAGTAGATATAAATCCAACTGTATCAGCAATTATATTAAATGTAGATAGACTACTCCAAATAGTACACCAAATCTGCTAGTATAGATTTTTTAAATCCAAAATCAATAACAATACCTAGACACTGCCAACAAGAGACATACTTTAAAAATAACAAAGAAATCTTAAAAGTAAAAAGACATACCATGCAAAACTAACCAAGAAAAAGCTAGCACAGACAAAATAGATTTTAAAGCAATATATATTACTAGGGAAAGAGAAACATTTCATCATAGTTTAATGGAGAGTCAGCTGAATAAGATAGTATCATATTAAATTGTGTGACCCTAATAACACATCTTCAAAAGATACAAAGCAAAAGTTAACAAATCCAATAGAATAGACACATTCACCATCACAGTGGGAGACTTTAACATGCCTCTTTCAATAGCTAATAGAACAAGTTAGCAAAAAATTGACAGATATCAATGATCTAAATTATACAATTAAAATCACTTATCCAAAGAAATAATTACCATAAATTAAATGCATAAGCAGTAAGGACAGTAACTTGCCGCTGTACTAAAGTTACCTGGTACTCATCTTTGATGATCCTGGACGGGGCTGTGAGGAAGGCCCTAGACCCCTTCAGTCTTAATGTATCTCTTCCCTTTGAACTGCCAGTCTTAACTAAGTCCCTCAGTGGGGTGGGGTGTAAAAGATACTCATTATTCAAACCTCTGCATAAAACACAATTCAAAAAATATAAACACACAGGTCGGGCATGGTAGCTCATGCCTGTAATCCCAGGGAGGTCGAGGCAGGTGGATCACTTGAAGTCAGGAGTTTGAGACCAGCCTTGCCAACATGGTGAAACCCCATCTCTACTAAAAATATAAAAAATTAGCTTGGCATGGTGGCACACACCTATAATCCCAGCTATTCAGGAGGCTGAGAAAGGAGAATCACTTGAACCCGGGAGGCAGAGGTTGCAGTGAGCCGAGATCATGCCATTGCACTCCAGCCTGGGTGACGGAGTGAGACTTTTAAAAGAAAAGTCTGTTAAAAACTCAAAAAAAGTTTCAAAAAAAGAAAATATATATATATGTGTATACACACACACACACAAATTTAAAATCTAGATGACTTTCATCCTTGATGGAATGATTCACCACTATCGAATTGAAATTGCCCTTGTTTCTGTAATACAGCAGAACTGAGTAAAAGACAATTCAAAACAGAGGTCAGCAAATGACTCCAGATTCCTCACAAGACCAGAGGCAGGCTTTATAAAGCCCCTTAGCTTGCTTCCTTTTCAAATCCCTAACTTACAGATTCCATGGAAACAGAGAACTCCTAGTAAGTAAAAACAAACATCTGGCACTTTAAGCAGCAAATCATAGTGGGAAATGTACTGGCTTGGGTATAAGAAAAATTATAATCACTCTTACATTATTCTGATAATCCTTGAGGAATAAAGGCCCTCTACTGGTCCCCCAAATCACCAACTATATAAACCAAGAAGGAAGCAAAATGCAGTTTAACAGTTAGACATAAATTGGGATTTTAATCAATAATCCACTAGCATCACTGGGAGAGCAATCTGCCCTACCCTATGTTGATGAAAATTTAGTAACTCCATTAAGAGTGAGTATATGGTCCAGCTCTGTTCTATACCTGACAGACACAGCTGGGCCATGGAATACTTCAATATAGACAAAGCTGACAACATGTTCAGAGGAAAAGGACAAGGATGCCAAAGGGATGCAAAAACCATGCTGTCATGTAAGGAACAATGGAAGGAACTGGGACTGTTTTGCTAAGAAGGGACGACTCATGAGTAAACAGTCACCACTGCAAATATCTGAGGGTCTGTCATGCAGACAAGGGATTAGACATGTTCTGCAGGCCCCAAGGGAAGAGCACAAAACAATACAGGGAAGGACAGGAGACAAAAGTTCAGCTCCACAGGGAGAGCCCTCTAAGGATCAGACATGCCCAAAGACAAGGACTGCTTCAGCTTAGGAGGAACAAGCACTACCAGGAGATGGGGTGTTTTGTTTGTTTTTCTGTTTTGCTAATTTGGTCTGAGAGAGAATGAGGCTAGAGAACTTAAAGAACTCTCTAATCTTCAGTGTCTAGAATCTATAATATCTGGTATATAATTCTAGATTAATTGCTTCAATATTTCTTAAAAAGAATGGGTCTAGATAAGTGGATTTGTCTTTTGGGGGGGTTTCTGTTTGGTTTTTGCTTTTGTTTTTTTTGAGATAGGTTCTCACTCTATCACCCAGGCTGGAGTGCAGTGGCATAATCATAGCTCACTGCAGCCTCAAATCCCTAGGCTCAAAGGATCCGCCCACCTCAGCCTCCTGAGTAGCTAGGACTATAGGCACCACCACCACTCCACACCTAGCTAATTTTTTTTTTTTTGGTAGAGACAAAGTCTTATTATGTTGCCCAGGCTGGTAGTGAACTCCTGGCCTCAAATGATCCTCCCTTCTCAACCTCCCAAAGCGCTGGAATTACAGACATGAGCCACCACACCCAGCCCCAGGCTTGTTTTTTATTTTTTATTTATTTTATTTATTTATTTGTATTTTTGAGACAGAACTTTGCTCAGCTGCCTAGACTGGAGTGCAGTGGCATGATCTCGGCTCACCACAACCATGGCCTCCTGGGCCCAAGTGATCCTCCCACCTCAGTCTCCTGCAGCGCTGGAACTACAGAGACACACCACCACGCCCAGCTAATTTTTTTGGTAGAGACAGAGTTTTGCCTGTTGCACAGGCTGGTCCCGAACTCCTGGGCTCAAGCAATCCGCCCGCTTCTGCCTCCTTAAGTGCTAGGATTATAGACGTGAGCCACTGTGTCCAGCCCCAGGTTTGTTTTCTAATTTCTCCCTTATATTTTTGCTTTGACTTATTTCTCTAGTTCCTTGGATTTATGCTTACTTTATTTTTATTCTCTGTATTAATGGTTTTCAAACTGAGATCAGGGGAACCCTAAGTTGTAATGGGAGGATGTTGGGAGTTCATAAACATTCCATTTTTTTTATTTGGGAAATATGTTTCCAATTAGTATTAAACTTAAAAGGATTGTCATCCACTTAAATTTATTATTTACCAAATTTTAAGACACTGGAGAGGACCTGAACTGCCAAGTTAAGTCATTTTTCCACTGAATTGACAAATGCAATAAACTGAAAGAACACATTCATAATAATAAAGTTTTCTCAAGCTTACATACTAAGCTTCCTAACAGAAAGCCTTAATGCAAAAATAGTCATATTTATCAATTTATTAATTGTGGTTGCTTAGGAACACATAAGGATAAAAATGATCATGATAGGACCCCTTGTGTTTAATTAACATTACTGTGCATTTGATGTACCAGGTGCCACTCCTGGCATCCTCAGAACACTTGTACAGGAAAAAAGGTTTCCTTTTATCAAATAAGAAAGGTTCCACATCACCTGCTTAGGGTCTCTAAGGCCCCTCTAAGGACTATAGAATACCCTCTGCTGTCTTTTGGGAAGACAAATAAGTTCCATCAGTGACCAAAGTCACTAATGGTTTAAAAAAATACTCCTCTAAGTCCATTTTATGGTTCATGTCTCAAACAAGCTTTACATTTGCACCACGGTAAAGACTATAATTTGTCAACTTCAGAATCAGCTTGAACCCATGCAGACTGTAACCTCACATGGTTATTATTTAGCACTTGAGGTCTACAGATTTATGTCAAATCAAGTGCTGTCTGAAAGTCACAGCGGGTCAACTAACAGCATTGAACATCCCAAACCAAAATGAAGACTATCAGGAATACAAACAACCCCAAGTCTCCATGGATTGATTACTCCTGAGCATAACCTGATCATAACCATCAATTCTTATTTCATGGTAGACCACCAAGTCCTTCTGTTTCACAGGAAGGCCTTCTCCTTTGTACAAAGGTATAAAAGTTGGAGACAGTGCCCCTTGTCCCTGGTCTCATCTGACCAGCATCTGTGCAAGAGCATTTCTTTCACCCTCTATTCTTAGTGTGCGTACACACATACACACAGGTGCACACATAACACACACACACACACACACACACACACAGAGAGCGGCCACTCTTAAATAAGAGTGCTAAAGACTCTGCCAAGTAATGCTCATTGCAAGATACTGGGAATCCTCACTAAGAAAAGCGGAAATTCAGAAATGTACAATTTAGAGATCTGAAAGAAGCCTTAGACCTCATCTGAATCAAACTCCTTGCATTACAGGAAACTGAAGTCCCATAACTTTGATGTAAGTTCCATCACACAGCTGACCTTGGACCAGAAATCCCTGGTGGTCACCTTCCATCCAATACCCTTCCCACTCCTCCAAGCTACTAATGGGGAAGAGCAACAGTCTAACCCCCCAAATAAATCCTATTCCTCCCCCAGGGACTGGGAAGAGCCTTTATGGAAAGAAGTTAGGATCAGAATCAATGAATTCTTTCTAAAGTTCTTCAATACCCATCCCCCACAACATCCCCAGCCTCCACTGTCTTGTCTCTTCTCTTCTGGGCTCCCATCACCTTTGTTAAACTATAAAGCATTTTCAGGTCCTGTCGCTCTTCTCCTCAAATCAAAGCAAAAGCAGGAAAAAAGCCAGCCCAGTTACAACACGGAAAACATGAAGCCCCGATGGAAACTAGAAAAGCAGGGCACGTGAAAAGGAGCCGCCAGCAGCCGATCAGCTCCAACTCCAAGAGCCTACAGAAGAGGCGAAGAAAAGGACATAAGGAAGAGGGCTCGGTGGGGGAGGGAAATGGAAACAATGGCAGTGGGCTGGGGACTGATGATGGGGGACAAGTGGAGAAAGAGCTGGGAAAACAAAGCAACATGGAGCTTAGTTGAAACAGGAAAAGCATGGGAAAGATGGAAAATAAACAGATAAACAAAAATCAGGGGGAGAGAAAGATTCGCCCCCACCAGGAACGGCAATCTGGAAACACTTGTAAAAAGTAGGAGGGGGAGAGGGAGGCAGAAAAGGATTTAAACTTTGGTGCTGACAAGGAACATTTCATGTGATCCAGATCAAGAGCTGGGGGCCAAAGAATCACCTTGGATGTGCTTCTTCGTGACACATCATACACCCAGGGGCGGGTGGGGGGAAGGTTTCACACTGCTTACATCCTGCTAATGGCACAGCCTCATTCTGGGGGAGCCCTTTCTTTCCCTACAACCCTGCAGAAAGAAGGGAGAGCACACTTGGGGGACTTCTTTCTCAACTCCGTCCACGTTAGGCAGAAGCAGCCATGCTTTAAAAGGAAGGAGCTCATTTTTCTGGCCTTGTCTTTTCTTGTCCCCTTACTGTTTCTTTCTCTCTTCTATCTCTCTCCCTCCCTCCCTCACCAACTTTCAATGGTCCCATAAAATCCAACATTGTTTACAAACCCTACCATGGCAGGTACCTATTTGCAGATATTTTACTGTCCTCAAACTCCTACCATATAGATGTTACTGAAGCAATCTCAGGTATAAAGGGACATCAGGTATTGTACTAAACTCCCATTAAATATGAAATTTCTCACTTCCTAACAGAAAGCCTTAATGCAAAAACAGTAGTATTTATCAATTTATTAATCGTGGTTGCTTAGGAACACATAAGGATAAAGATGGCCATGGTAGGACCCTTTGTGTTTTAATTAACAGTACTGTGCATCTGAATGTACCAGGCACCATTCTCAATGAATATCTCATTAATTCCTTGCAATCAGCCTACGAGGTAGAAATGATCATCCCCGTTTTATAGTTAAGGAAACAGAGGCTTTGAGAGGTAAATACCCTGACCATACAGTGATCTGGAGGGTCAGGAAGAACCAGGAGTCAAGCCCATCTCTGCTTCCCTCTTAACTCCCGGCAAACCCTGCCACTGTGAACAGTGCTGCATCCCACACAGCAAAGCCTCTGGAGAAAACAAGAGACAGCCCCGTGCACTCACCGACTCCACGACCATCTCCTCGCACCTAACTCCACAATGAAGTCTTAAGAAGTTCTACATGAAGTATCCATTGAGTACTTAGAAGAAATGACCATGTTCAAGGACCGTGAATATTATGACCTCTTTTAGATTATTTACTCTTCTTCCTTTATTCAACAAATACCTGATGCGTGCCAGGCAGTGTGTTAGGCACAGATGACAGTAAGATGACAAGACCTGCTCCTTTCTTTCCTTCAGAGAGCTCACAGCCTAGCAGGAAGAGAAGAGCCTAAACAAACACAAGTAAGCACAAGGGTCTCTGCATGGATGGGAGAAGGAGTACCAGGTCAGGAAAGGCCTCTCCGAGGATGGGGAGGACGCTGTGAATGGAAGGGAATTCCAAATAAAGGTGTGAAGACTGGCGAGAGAATGGTTCATTTGTAGAATGATAGTTTATTATTGCCAGGCTGTGATTCCTGAAGTGGAAAGCAGGACAGGTGGGGAAGCTGGACATGAAGGCAGAGGCCAGCTCATGGAGGGCTTAGAAGACAAGAGTCCCTGGAAGAGTTTTGAACAAGGGAGTAACACAATCAGGTTTGCATTTTACAAAGACCAGTCTAGGAGACAGAGGCAGTTATACCAGGAAGGTTGCTGTTGAGATTGACTTTCCTTGAGGTACAGTCTCTTTCTTTCTCAGTACACTACTGCTCTGGAATTTTTAAGAGTATCAAGATAACCTAGATATTAGAAAAGCATGGGTCTGGCTCAATATGACTGAGCATGCAGACCAGAGACACTGGTCTGGATCTCCATCCACCTCCTGAAGCTCTAGTGGAAGTTAAAGCCTCTAAGATTCAATTAGACCTGGACTCCAATCCTGGCTGCCTCTGCTACTAAACTGTAAAATGGGAATAAAAATGGTGTCTGCCTATCTTAGGGGATTCTTAACATTGCTAAATGAAATAAAATATATTGACACATGCACAGCATTTATGACACTTAATAAGTGCTTAATAAATTAATAAATTAGCCAGCTACTCAGAGATTACTAAAATCAATATCACTCTTATTACTCAGTATTCTTTGTTCATTGAAGAAATATTTATTGAATATCTAATAAGTGCCAGGAAGTTTCCTCAACTTTCTCAAAACAGCACAGGGAGGTCGGCAGCACTTCATCACTACCCTCATTTTACAGAAGAAGATATTGTGTTCAGAAAGGCTACATTATGTGACCAAAGTTACAATGACCTTCTTCAAGTTCTCCAAGCTGGCAACAGGATTCAAAGAAATAAAATAGAAGGTGTAGCAAGCACTCATTTGAAAGACTTCCTTTTATAAATGAAAGCCCTCTCTACCTCAAAAAAAAGTCTTCCCTCTACACTGCAGAAACAAAACTTAAGAAAGAAAAAGAAACAGAGGTATTTTTTCCCAAAGACAGTTCATTCTAATTTGGCAAAGTAATATCAGTTCTTGCATTCTTCTGGAACTGGATGCTACCTACCATCTGTTTAGAAGATCAACAGAGAACTCATCTTCCAGGATCTTAATCTACCTCCGTGGTGTATCTGATTTTTCTGGGATAAGAAAGTGGTATAAGCACTAGCATGTAAGTACACAGAGAAATGTCACCTGTGCTATATGCTAACTCACCACTTTGTCTATCCTTTATGTGACCTTCCAAGGACACAGGATTATCTTCCTTCCTCTTTAACGCACAAATTCTAGCAGCACATTTGCCTAGAAATATGTCCTACTCCTCTGTCTTCCTGAAGACGCTGAAGTGAAATCCCCAGGATTTCATACCTTTCATTACCAGTGAGCATGCTACCCCTGACCCTTCTGCCCATCCCAACCCCATCTATCCTGGAAGGCCCCACTCTTCCAGGCATGCCCATGATGCCCCTCTGAACTCCAGGTCATCTCATCTCAACCTGTCTCATAGTATTTAACTGTTCCTCCCTATTCTTCTATCTTTTCTCTCTGCCAACAACATGGGCCTTTGTTTTACCAATTTATTCTCCTTCCATCTTTTTTTTTTAACCCTCTTTATAGTTTGGATCCATGTCCCTACTCAAATCTCATATTCAATTATAATCCCCAGTGTTAGAGGTGGGGCCTGGTGGGAGGTTATTGGATCACAGGGGGTGGACCCTTCATAAATGGTTTAGCACCATCCCTTCAGTGCTGTTCTTGTGAGAGTGAGTTCTTTTGAAATCTAGTTGTTTAAAAGTGTATAGCATGTCCCCCATTTTGCTCTCTGGTTCCTGCTCTGGCCATGTGACTGTGTGCTCTCCCTTCGCCTTCTGCCGTGACTGTAAGTTTCCTGAGGCCTCCCCCAGAAGCAAGGCAAATGCCAGCACCATGCTTCCTGTACAGCTTGCAGAACTGTGAGCCAATTAAACCTCTTTTCTTTATAAATTGCCTACTCTCTGGTATTTCTTGTTTTCAAGAAATATCTGATTTTTCTTGCCTTAATGAATGATTGATATAATAGTTGTCAAATGATGATTTTCTAAATCCATCATTCCTTTCATTAAAAATTTTTTTTCTTTCAACAGTTTTTAGGGTACAGGTGGTTTTGGTTACATGGATAAGTTTTTTAGTGGTGATTTCTGAGATTTTAGTGTAATCAGTCTCAGATATTTTTTGATAGCAATGCAAGAATGTACTAATACACCCTCCCACATAATGAAGGCTGGAGAGGATTATGGTTAAGTGAATCAGCCCTGGATCTGAAGTCAGATGGCCCAGATCCCAAGCCTGCCTCTATCACTTATCACTGTTTAGCTTTAAACAAATGGCTTAATTTCTGTGCCTTAATTTCCTTTCCTCATCTGAAAATGGAATTAAATATAATCCTTTAGATTTTAGTGACAGTCAAATGTAATAATGAATGCCTCTGCCTGGCATGGATTAAGACCCCACTGTGTGTTTAGTCTTTTAATTTTTCATTGTTAAACCACCTCAATTTCTTTTAGGAATAAAGCAGGATATACAAAGACATAAAAATGATACACAATGGACTTTGGGGACTCAGGGGAAAGCTTGGGAGGGGGTTGAGGGATAAAAAACTACACATGGGGTAGAGTATATACTGCTTGGGTGATGGGTGCACTGAAATCTCAGAAATCACTGAAGAATTTATTCATGTAACTAAACACCACCTGCTCCCCCAAAACCTATTGAAATAAAAAATAAAATTAAATAAAAAGGAATAAAGTAAGATATAAAGTAATTATTTCCTCTGAAATTTCCCTCAAATATTCTTATGCACAAAAAGGACTCAAAAGTTAATTAACTAAAATGGAAGAACATTTGTGTAAACTGAAAGAATCATTTCCTATTGTCTGTGTGTTTCTACTATGCTCTTTCGTGTACCACTTTTTTCTTAATGAAAGTAAAATATAGCCTCATACATTAATTCATCAAACATATATTAAGCCCTTATTAAAGTATATTCAAAACACTGTTCTACAAACAAGGGATGCAGAAATAAACTGAGCAAATCCCCTGTTCTCATGGCTTAGAGCATTCTGTTGGAAAGACAGAGTAAATAAGAAAATATCAGGTAAGTGCTATACAGAGAATTAAAAGTAGTAGAATAACCCTCAATATTTACCAAAAGGAACTAAAAACTGATACCCACACAACAACCTGCACCTGGATGTTTACAGCAGCTCTATTCAGAATCACCAAAACTTGGAAACAGACCAAGATTTCTTTCAGTAGGCGAATGGGTAAATAAATTGGGGTACATCCAGTTGCTGGTATATCATTTAGCATTAAAAAGAAATGAGCTATCAAGTCATGAAAAGACATGAAGAAACCTTAAATGCGTGTCACTGAGTGAAAAAAGCTGATCTGAACAAGTTACATACTACATGATGCCAACTCCATGACATTCTGGAAAAGGCAAAACAATGGAGACGGTTAAAAGCCCAGTGGTTGCCAAGGGTTGGTAGGAGGGGGAGGGATGAATAGGCACAGCACAGAGGATTCCCAGGGCAGTGAAAATACTCTGTGTAATACCATAACAGTGGATACATGTCATTATACATTTGTGCAAACCCATAGAATATACAACAGCAGGAGTGAACCCTAATGTAAACTATGGATTTTGGGTGATGATGATGTGTCAGTGTAGTTCATCAATTGTAAAAAATTATTCACTAAATTGTGATGTGGATAATGGAGGAGGCTCTGCTGGACACACACCCACAGCCCTCTCTCTCTCTCTCTCTCTCACACACACACACACCCCCACAGCCTCTCTCTCTCTCTCTCTCACACACACACACACACACACACATACACAGCCCTCTCCCTCTCAATCTCAACAATTTTACCCCAAATATAGTGCTAGATGTACTGCTACAAGTGTCCCTTAATTCAGAAATGAGGAGAAAATAGCTTCATCGATAAAGAACTGTTTACATAATAAAGAAAAACTACACCATTTTAAATGCCATTCCTAATAATTTAGGATGTTTCTGACACTGTAGATTATATTAATATTATGCTGTCTACTCTGGGCCTCTTGAAATCACCCAAAAGCCCAGCACACCTAATGAATACAAAAAGTTTTCCAGAGACTCATGACTTTATAATTTATCTGTCAGAAAGGAAAGCAATTCTCATTCCATGACCACCCTATCCCTTCAAAAACAACAACTCGAAGAGAAGTTTGCTGGCCACACAGTAATTATGGGTCTTCCCTGGAAGTCCATTATGACACAGTAACTTGTCAAATATTTTGATGACTGTGTCACAGTATCCCAATTCTTTCCTTAAACCCAAATGGCCACTACATATTACACAAGACTCTTCTCTGAACAAATTATTTAACAGCCAAGCAAAGGCATGCTTCCCAAACTTATGATTATTTGAGTTTTTTAAGATATTTGTCTACCTGAAGAAGCCTTAAGTTACAGTAACCCCTTAAGTTATCTCATTCCTGGCAAGATAGACACAGACCCGAATTTGTTTTTTAACTGGTTATACCCTCCTTCCAAACTACACAACTCCAAACCTTTTGACCACATAAGAAAAGCACATATAATTCCCAAGTCAATATAAACATCTTCCCAACAATCACAGAAACTAAAGCATTCCCACTGAAGTCCAATATGCTAAATTAGTTGAGCCCAGTTACTAAAAACAGATTATTCTTGTCACAGAGAAATCAAGAGCTTTCTACATTTCTTTTCTTTTCTTTTTTTTTTTTTAATAAGACGGGGTTTCACCATGTTGGTCAGGCTGGTCTTAAACTCCCGACCTCAGGTGATCCACCTGCCTTGGCCTCCAAAGTGCTTGGATTACAGGCATGAGCCACCATGCCCAGCCAAGCTTTCTACATTTCTGCATAAGAGATTAGAGGGTTGTTTTTTTTTTTAGCTTAAAGGCAGAGAAGAGGGGAAAAAAATTATTTCATCTGATCATTCAAAAAAAAATCTAGCTCAATACACACTGTCCCAAAGACATCTAAGATGTTAGTTTTCAATTGTTTGATTAAAGACTACACAGAGCAAGTAAAAAAATCAAAAGATTCTAAACACCTACTTAGTTTTTAGAATAACCTTGAGAATAAATTTTTCATTTTTTAATCTAAAATTTTAAACCATTAAAAATGTCAACCTTCAAAACAATCCCAGCCTGCTCAACATCGCAAAACCTCGTCTCTACAAAAATATACAAAAATCAGCCAGATGTGGTGGCGCACACCTGTAGTCCCAACTATTCAGGGGCCTGAGTGAGGCAGGAGGATCACCTGAGCCCAGGAAGGCTGAGGCTGCAGTGAGCTGTAATCATGCTACTGCACTCCAGCCTGGACAACAGACGAAACCCTGACTCAAAAAAAAAAAAAAAAAAAAAATCCTCCTTATCGTGGACAGTTTTAACCTATATTGATTCTAGGTTGCATACATGATCAAGTCAGCAGTGTACTGAGATATAGTTTCCTTTATTTTGCCTTAAAGGTGCCTATTGATGCATGGTAACATGGAATCCTACAAGGTACGTAGGACATCCCTAACTATCTAACTACCTACATAGCTATCACCAGTCATTCTCCGAGCCTTGCTAGCACCTTTCAACAAGGGAAGAAGTATTTTTACCCCCCAACTACTGCTCTGCGGGTCACAGACATATACAACATATCTGACTGGGACAGTTTACTATTTAAAAAACTCTAGATTTGAGGATAAGTTCAGTAGATTTCATTAAATTCATTTTATAAATTTATATGCAGAACTATATGCTATAAACTTAACCATAAACTATAAGTAATATGCATGTTAATGCTTTACATTTAAACTTGAACCTTAGAAAAACTTTTTAGATCAGAATTAGATGCTGATATATTCATTTAATAACATTGGAAACCACTGTTTGGAAATACATTTAAATCTCACAACAATGCAAGCTTGGTCTTGTTATTCCCACTTTATAAATGGGAAAAATGAGATAGTACAAATTGGAAAGTTACAGCTGGGACTCGAATTCAGGTCTATCTACTTGCTCTTATTTCAAGATTAAAACAATAGTTAGTGTGTAACTAACTATTACTCTTATTTCAAGATTGCTCTTATTTCAAGATTAAAACAGTAGTTACTGTGTAACTGGTTCATAGGTATTTAAAGGCCCCCAAAAGACAAACTCCCAACTTGTGAAGTTATACTCTCTAAGACTAACAAAAATAGTCTATACATTGGAGTAAAATTAGCTACTTACTACACACCTTATCAAGGAAAGAAAAATATCTGCCTCCATAATATCAAAAGCAGCCACCCACCTGAAATGTGATCACTGACAACTTGAGAAATCTAACACATGCCGTGTATTGAAATAAAAGGTGATGTTCTAATGAAGAACACAAACAAAAGGATGGCTGTCTAAATGACTTTCAGAAATAGAAAATCTAGAGAATGAGAATTGGTCAATATTTATTTAGCATTGTCCTCAGGACAAAAAGATCCAGCCAGCAAATGTGAATGTTTCACTCTGCTTGACAGGAGATAGAGTGGACTCTGCCACTCCACCCAAAGCGGCATTCCTTTAGCCCAGAGGATATGTTCTTAAAAATAAAATCAGCACTACATGTGGTCATCCTCCTGATTACAGCAACACTTACCATCACTTAACCAACCTGTCAAGATCAGTTCTAACCACTTTCAGTTAAAGCTTAAACTGATTAAGCTTTCAGTTTAATCCAGCAACAGTCCTTTGAGGTAGGTATCTATGATCATCGTCACTTGACAAATGAGGGAACTGAGGCAGAGAACACTTAAATAACTTGCCTAAGATCATACAACTTGTTAGGAGGCTGAGTCAGGCAGTCTCTTAACCTCTCATAGCCAAATCCTCATAGAGGTGCAGCTACCCATACTGGCAATCCTTACAGGTTCTTTAAATCCCTTGCAGTCAAGACATGCCTCTGGTTATATACAACTGTGGGTCAGTCCCTTCAGACTGCAGTGATATTTTTGAGGCCCTTTATCATAACCAGAGCTTTCTGCCATTTTCTGCTTTTATTATTTATTTTCTTGATTGTCCCTTGAACTGCTATAAAACTCACATCTTAATGCCAGGCACCATCTTCCTTTGTTTCTTGGGGCAAGTTTCTTGGTCAACTATCCTGTATCAAAACTACTCCTTTAGAACACAAGATAAACGTTGGAAAGAGCAGTCACAGAAAGCAACATGATTTGCAGAACATGCTCAGCCCGGAGTTGTTTGGTAGTGCTCTCATTGGCTGATCTCATCGGAGTTCTCCAATGAGAAACTTCTTCTCTTTGGCCAGAACATTCAGTACTGTGTGTTTAGTAGAGGGTGCCACAACAGCTCTCTGTGGTTGACAACATTCTTTAGCTTTCTGGGTGCGAAGGAAAAACATTAACCTTTCAATTTGTCTTAACCTTAGGAGATAAGTTCAAAGAGGGCTTTGTTATATTACTTTCTATACTGTTCTCTATGATTCCAATCTTTCATAATTGAAACCCTTTTTACAAAGCAGTTTCCAACACTAGATTTAGACAGCACATCTGACTTGAAAGAAAACTTGAGTTTTCAGACCTGCAAGGCTAAGAAGTTGAGTGAAGGTCAGTAGCGGCACAACAAAGGGAAGCCACCAGTTGTGACCCATGATTTAATCAGCTACTAGCCTGACCATTTCTTTATTGGGATAAAACAAAGAAATTATTATTTTAAGAATAAGAGGGGCCAGGCACGGTGGCTCACACCTGTAATCCCAGCACTTTGGGAGGCCGAGGAGGGCGGTTCACCTGAGGTCAGGAGTTCAAGACCAGCCTGACCAACATGGAGAAACCCCGTCTCTACTAAAAATGCAAAATTAGCTGGGTGTGGTGGTGCATGCCTGTAATCCCAGCTACTTGGGAGGCTGAGGCAGGAGAATCACTTGAACCTGGGAGGCGGAGGTTGCGGTGAGCCGAGATTGTGCCATTGCACTCCATCATCCTGGGCAACAAGAGCTAAAACTCCATCTCAAAAAAAAAAAAGAATAAGAGGGCTTTCCATAAACCAAGCAGTGCTCTGTTTTGTTCTACGTGTTTACTTATGGCTACAGCGACAGCATCAATATCATTATCAAATTTACCAATGGTAGGAGCAAAGTTGGAAGAGTCAGTCAGGATACATCAAGTCTCAAAAAGATCTCAACAGGGCCAACACTAACAAGATGAACTTCATCAAATAACAATGAAAATGCTGTACTTAAGTTAAAGAGAACTCAGCGGCACCACAGAGGATGCAAGAGAACCAGATAAACAGCATTGACTTGGAAAGGACCTAGAGATTTCAGAGAGCAGTAAGCTCAGGACGGGTCAACAGTGTGATACGGCCATCCAAAATGAACTCGGACTGAGACTGAAGGACAGTGGGCAGAACAGGGAAGGTGATGACTGCATGATCCTCTGCATTGGGCAGAGCCTGCTGAGGGATTCTGTTCAATTAGAGGCACTGCATCTTAACTGGATGTTGAGGGCCACAGTATGAGAAGAAAGGCTGTTGAAATTGGGGGCTTATTCTGGCAAAGAGGATACTTCATGAGAGGATATGACAGCTGTTCTCAAAGTCTTGAAGGATGATGTCCAAGAAAAAAGCAGAGTGACTCAGAATGCCTCAGGGGGGACAGAACCAAGAACAAGTGGAGAGAATGACCAGAAGCAGATTTTAGGTCACAGTTAAAAATTATTCTGTAGTAAGTAGAACTGTCCAGATATGGACTCTTCCTTATCCAGGAAAGTGGGTTTCTTGTCACCATTAGAAGAGCTTAAGGAGAGTAGATGGCCAACTATTCCTGTCAAAAGAAGGAATCGCTGCACATAAGATTCTGTGATAAAAATCATTTGAACTTACACCGGACATGTAGGGCTTTTCCCTTGTGCTGATATTCAGAGAATCACAAAAACACAAAGTGAAAGTGGTCACAAAAGATTATTTCACACACTCCCGCTAGGTCTAAGCAAGGAGACAAACTACCCAAGAAGATAACTTTTAAAATGTTTCTTTATATGTTTCCAAGAAGAGACTTGCCCATCTTCTTAGTATTCCCACAATCCTGGCTTTTCAGAAAGTTCTTCCTGATGTCTAATCTGAATTTCTCCTGCTCCAATTAATATCAATTCACATGGGTACCATAATGGGCGCTGTAATGATTATGATAGGAAGAAAACTGACATGAGGACAGGTAATAAAGAAAAATATTTGCAGAGAAAAATATATTAAGCAATGAATTTTAAAACCTTCCAATCTCTAAATGCCAGTGTCATTCAGAACAGTTATAAAAACCATTAGAAGGCTAGTTTACATACTTTCTTTTCTGAGTACAAACACTGACCTCCTTGTATAAAAGCTGTGCTTTTATTTTCAGACCGAGCTTTCTATCTCTGCAAAAAGAACAAGAGAGAAACTTAATGTGTTAAGATGAAAAACCACTCAACACTGAGGGAAAACTACAGTCGGGCAGTGGGAACAAATAATAGCTTCAAAAGCCTGGTGACCACATTCAGTGCTTAAAAATGTCTAGTTCACATAAAAGGTACCAAAATACAAATTAAATAAAACATGTTCTCTCATTTCTTTAGCAACTAGCTAGGATATGCCAAAATACAAAGCCACCCTGAAATGCTGCTTAGCATAGAATTCTGGCTGGCCTTATTCCTAGCAACTTACACTGTGCTTAGTAAATTGATCATATACTGTATTAATACATTCCTGCACTGAACTAATTTACCTACTAGTGGACCAATCAATTTTCCATTAAAACTCCCTATATCTTAGTTAGCTGGATAGCTTATTTTAGATTCTCTTTAAATGCTTCCCTAGCAAAAATAAAAACAAAGCTAAGCTCTAAATCAATGCTTTGAAAATAAATTAATTTTTGTAACTGCTACAGCTTGGTTTTAGATAAAACATGTCAGTAAACAAGACAGCAAAGTTGTATCTATGTCACTTGGATTTGGTTTACAGTTTGGCTAGTCATACCTGGCAGACAGGGAGTGCAGAGCCCCCAAAAGTTCCAAAGGACTTCCTCACCATTCTTAAGACTGAATCCCACTCTTCTGGGCTGGCAGTGAGCTTTCACTGACAGGTATTTCTGCACACATGGACACACACATGCACGCACACTTTCTCCCTGGTTTAAACTTTTAGGGATATGGTCTTTGCAACCAAACTCAGGCTAACAGGGAAAATTTAGATTAAAACCACTCAACACTGAGGGGGAAGCTGCACAAGTTTCATACTGCCCAAGTCAGTCACCTTGATTGCTAGTTTAACAATTGACCCTGACAGGTATTTTATTGTTAATGCTGTCTTAATTCAGAAATGTATGTCTTGCAGTTGAGCCCTGAAAGAATAAAGGGTTGATACTTAGGTAAAGAAAACATTTCCAGACATCCAAAATAGTAGCCAAGTCTTTAAATTCTTCTCAGACCCTTTTTCTACTCTTCCTCATTGTCCACCCTAATATTGTGAGCCTATTCTTCAGAAAATCAGGAATAAATACCCAGCTTTAAAAATCAGGCATGTGAATGAATTACACCACACCCCAGGCATATCCCTAGCTTTCCCAAATACCAACAAAAACAGTCAACTTACTGATTCTCTCAAAATAGAGACCTCACTTGAATCACTAATGTAGGTAACATTAAAAAAATAAAATAAAATAAAAAAGATCTTTAGTGATTAGCTGGTTATTTAACATGATAATCCCTAACCTTAATTTCATTTAAGAAGATTGGGATAAATTATTTTATGAAAGCAAAGGATAATAATATTCTTACAGTCACCATTTAAATAACAGTTAAGAGGTATTGAGTTTATCCAAGGGAAAAAATAATGTCCAGTGGACCAGCATTTTATTGCTACCTATAAACCTCAAACCTAAAGGGCACATCTATACAATTGGCCATATTAGTTCTAACTGTTCCTAAATGAATTCATATAATAGAGGACTAAGCAAATATAAAAAGGCATGTTTAAACAACCACAAACAAGGATTCTGAGTTCCTCTGTGCGAAAGTATCTCCTCTACCAGTCTGCCATGGTTTACGATACTCCTATCATCAAATGTACTTCTTGGGTATTATGAAAAGTTATTTAATATTTAATGATACAGAAAATATTTGTGAAATGAAAAAAAATAGGACACAAAACACTTGGTAAATAGATTACTCACATACCCACATGAAAAGGAAATACATATGGAATTAAGGGGTTTTTTTAAACCTTCTTGGTACTTTTTTTATATTTTTTAAGTTTTCTACAACAAACATGCATCACTTTTATAATTAGAAGAAAAGTAATAAAATCTGAAATACATTTAACAATCTCCCTTTGATAAATATAAACTTATACTATGACCTAGAAATTCCACTCCTACATATTTATCAAGGTGTTGTATAAACTTACATTCACACAAAACCTTTGTATGAATGGTTATAGCAACTCTATTTGTCACCAAAAACTAGAAACATCTCAAATATTCTTCAGTGAATAAGCTGTGTTACATCCACACAATGTAATACTACTAAGAAATACAAAGGAACAAAGTATTAAAATATGAAACTAATGGATGAATCTCAAATGAATTATGCTGAATGGTAAAAGCCAGACTCGAATGGCTACATAACATAGAATTCCAATGATATGACTTCTTGGAAATGTTATCTTTTACAGCTATCGGGAAAACAACAGCAGTTGACAGGGACTGAGGTTAGAGGAAGCACTGGCTACAACAAAGAGGCAGCACAGGGAATTTTGGGGTGATGCTAATGTTGTATATTTGGTTGCAGGACTGTGTGTGTTTGCCTACAGTCAGAACTGTACACTAAAAAAGGTGAATTTTACTATGCACACGTTCAAACTGCATATAGTATCTGCCTTTTTAAAAAGAATCATGTATTTAGAACTGAAATTCTATTCATGTCCAGATTATATTTAGATTCTGGAAAATTCTTTCTCCAAAATGTATATATTTCCTAAGGGAAAAAAAAAAGAGGTTGATTTTTAAGATTACGTAATTATTTAGTAGGCACATAATTCTTAATTTTTAATAGAGAATTTTAAATAGAGTTATGAGAATTTTGCTTGAACATCCTTGATAAACCAGACACTGTGCTAGCTGTTTCATCAATCTTTTATCTAATTTCCATGACTTTTAATACAGGAGTGAGAATTTTTAACAGAGGTACATGGATGAAATAAGGTTCAGGATGCTCAGGCCTGCCTGGGATGCCCCCCGCAGACCCCAGCACGAGTACCTCTATGGGCCACAACCAACGAATTCCAAGGAGCTTGAGAGAAAAGGGAACTGAGACAGAAGATGACATTTTCTAGCCTGATACTTTTAAGAACTGCCCCCAAATGCAAATCCCAGAATCCAGTCCAGAGAGTAGATTTAGGTGTAGTTGGATACTTTTAATTTTATTTATGTTCATGCTAGAATCATCCCTAGATCAATTAATGCATGGCTAAATAGTCACCAGGCCAATTTTTTTTTTTGCTCAATTTAGGGCTTAAAATGCCCTCCACGCCTTTGTGATATTAGAAAAAATATGTCTGAGAGGGGGACAGAGGAGATTTAGAATGGCTTATCCTCTTAAATGGATTTGAGAACAAGAAACTTCCTCTTGAGCTTAATGGGGGAACTGGTTTTTTGTTTTGTTCTTTTCTTCCCCCTTCATTTAGAAGAGCAAATAAACCTTAACTGATCCTTGTTGAAAATTAAAACAGCATAATTAGACCAAAGATGTGAAACTGATTTCATTAAGCAAGAAATTGCTTTTCTTAAAAAACATTCTTTTCCTCCAAATGGAAAACAGTGATACCCATTTTCTATGGAGAAGATAAGAGAGGAGAGTGACCTAGAACAGGGACAGGAAAAATTACTAACCACAATTACATTAATCTCCTTCAGAGACACTTTAAAAATAATGTAAAACTGTATTAAATTAGAATATGGACTAAAATATATCTTCACACTACACAAGAAAGGATGACTAGCAAGCTAACGTTCTTGAAAGAGAATGCTTTGGCTAATTAAGATATTAAATTATATTTAAGGCCTCAATATGACTGTCTAAATTAAAAAATAAAGAACTACAGTACTATACTAATCTGTTCATTAAAACAGATCACAAAAAAATGGCTACTTTAAAACCTGGTTAGCCTTATTTGTTAATATATATGGATACAGAGATACATATGCGTTTGCCTTTTTCATCTTCATTGCCTCTGAAATTCTAAATGAATAAGGATTTCTCATAAAATAGATATCTATCTGCCTGTTTCTCATCAGGGCTTTTCTGGAGATTAAACTTTCATAGGAATCATACTTTTACATTTAAATCAGGAACCAAATGTCCAACAATAAATAGGAGTAAGAATATCCACACCCATTATTTTCATGTGCTATTCAAAGAAAAGTGGGTCTTCCTAAAAGATAAACAAAGCATTATATGTTTTGAAACACACGGTGAGATGAGGGACAAATGGTAATATGAAAACTTGCCTGGGCTGCAAGCCATTTCATTCATTCCATTCATCCATAGCACAAACATTTATTGAGTCCTTACACTCTGGTAGTCCCAAGACATCTAGTAAATAGCTGTTCAGCTTTGGACACAGCATTTATAATCTCTCTGAATTTTAGAAAGGGGAAATCATACTTAGCACACTGGGTAAGCAATGGGAATTAAATAAAAGGTTGATGAAACAGCTAGCGCCGTGTCTGATACGTCATGGATGTTCAAGAATATTAATTATCTTTCCTACTCTCCCTTCATTCTGAAAAGCTATTGTCACATATTCACAATCAATCTTTTCGCTTAGTCTATTAAGTAATTTAGCATAACAGCAAGCTTTTCTATCTCTAAGCCACATGTGTCAGTTATATCTGTGTGCTACTGCTTAATTATTTTTCAGTTACCACTGAATAGCAGCAAAAGATCATAACTGACAGGCTCCCAGATATACTCATTAGATATTGTGTGCCTAAACCTGCAGAGAAATTTCCAGGTTAGGGTGGGGCCAACACTGAGCTCATGACAAAACTGCTGCTAAGCCCTTTGTACCAAGAGCATCTCTAACAAAGGGAATACCGACAGATGGGAACAAGATTCCTAAACAGTTCCCATGCAAAGGGCACAGGACTGACAACTATTAGTTATGTGGTCAAAAATCAAGGATACCATTAATTTAGAAAATAAATAAAACCTCTAGGGCAATTCTAAATCAAAAGCAGCTAGTCTAGGGCTGGGCATGATGACTCATACCTGTAATTCCAGCTACTTGGGAGGCCAGGGTGGGAGAATCCCTTGATCCCAGGAGGTCCAGGTTGCAGTGAGCTATGATTGTACCACTGCACTCCAGCCTGGGAGACAGAGTGAGACTCTGCCTTTGAAAGAAAAAAAAAAAAGCAGCTAGCCTAATAAGCCAATTTCAGGTTCATTTTATACAGAGGCTTCAACAGTGATTACAGCAGGGGCAACTTCTCGGGGGGAAAACATACCTAAAGTCGCTGACCAGTAGCCCAAACCACAGGCACTATAGAGAGTCCAGATGTCTCCCTCTTTGCACATTCAACAGCATCTAAGTATGTAATGCTTTTACTTTACTTCTCAAGGGTTTCAATAGAGGGTTCATGTAGGTAATGACTCAAGAAGATGGTAAAAGTGAAAAGGTTGAAGGAGGAAGCTAACAGGTGTCCCCAAAGCCCTGAAGTAGAAGTTCACACTACAGAGGACCCACAGACACCAGGGCAGGACAGTGCAACCCAGCCTATTCCCAGGCCCCCATCCTTCCTCATACATGGTAGAGAGTAGCCTCTGGCTTCTCCTGCTCTTCCAGGCCAAAGGGAAAAGAAAAAAAGAGAAAGAAGGAAAGAGATGTCCAGATTCAAGAGTTTCCTGTTCTTCAGATGCTTAAAACAAAGACTTTAGTGAGAATTAAAATAATGAAATTCTCTAACCTCTATTTTAAAACTAATGATGAATAGAATGAGCTTGAACCTCTCTTGCTATGAAGAAATTTGAGAAGCAAAATGTTTTATATAAAGTTGTTATTTTGAACAGACATGGATCTTTCAGATTCTCCCAAAGGTTCTTCAGATCCTAATGTGGTCAGCAAAATGACTAACAATATGTTTCTTTGATTTTTGTCAGAGCTGGCACTTTAGGTTTTTGTAGGATTTTTGGATGTCAACTTTGAGACATGCACGTTTATGGGCCATTTATAAGGAGCAATTGGTTAGCAGGAAAAACAATGAACAAGGCCAGAAGACCTGGATGCACAGCCCTGGGCCATCCAGCCCATGACTCTCCTTCATGGCTTTCCTCATGGCTTAGAGGAGGACACTTGTCTTTTCAAACTCCTTCTGTGAACCTCTTCCCAACTTGTCGAATTTTATCATCCCACCCATCATTCCCCTTCCTCCTCTTGCATTTTCCCTATTTCCCTTTTACCCACCACACTCTGGCTGACATCTCACCTCTGAAACCCCTGGATCAAAGCCCCCCACTGAGGTCTTAGAGGCTGAGTCCACTCTCCTGACCTCTCTCTGCCTGCTTTTTTTGATGACTACTCCCTTCTAGAAATTCTATACTTCCCTGCCTTCAAACTACCATTTTCCCTTCCTTTTTCTTCTTTTTCAACTGTCCCTTAGTTTTCCAAGGTTCTGTCATTTATGCATTTAAAGAGAAAGACCATGCTTCCTCCAGGGACCACCTGTCATGTCTATTCATGGAGTCATTTGACCCTTCTCATCTTAAAATACAATAATTATTAATCTCCACAATCTAAAATGGCACAACTGGAAATACGTATCTGTGTTATTTTAAATATTTACATCTAATGCTCCTTAGGAAAATTATCATAGTTGAAGAACCTTAATATACATTAACTCACTTGTATTTTACACGAACTCATTTTTTATTTTTACTATTTGCCTCTGAGGCAACAAGCAGGATTACTATTAGAATCTGTGCCTGCTCATTCTTTAGCCTGCAGTTTTTCTTCATTGCATGGTATTCAGTAGCTTTCTTTTAACAATATTTGGCAACTAGTCATATCCAGTAATTAGTTAGAGATAAAATGCCCAGTATAAGAATGTAACCTGCCTTGCCGTGATTACACTAGTAATCCATTACAGTGGCATAACTGAGGGCTTGCCTCTGGGAATACATACCTGCTGTGGAATTGCCAGTATTCACCTTGGACATATTTATATACTTCATTGCTATGTACATATTTTCAAACTTGTACAGAAGGGATTATTTATGAATCACTGACATCTACTATAACAAATCTGAAAAATAATGACATGCATCTTTTTTTCTCTCTCATTTTTTATATGGGCGCTTCCCTTTGTCAGCCTGGAACATTCACCTGCCTTAGGGCTCTTGGGGCTGGAAGTGAGGAGAAGAAGCATTTTAGCACAGCAGAAAGGAAAAGAGAAATGTCAGTTTCTGAGATCCCAAGTATGGCTTTACAGCAAGACGATGGGCTGGAAATGCAGGCCTTATGAAGAATACAGTTTGAAAAATTCAGGTCATGGTCTCTTTTATAGAAGACAAAGCTTCTTATTAATGCTAGGGGTGAAGATGGCTGCCTTAGGATGGGAGAAGGAAAGAGGGGGAAAGCCCAACATTCACTCGCTTCTGGGACCGGAGAATTACAAGGAGAGGCAGGAGGTGAAACAAATGAGTCTTGATCTCCTTTTCTGGGTTTTGGCCCCAGAGAAGGAAATGGTTATCAGATAAGTTATGACACACTTCTGAGTGAGTGGCACCTGACTGTGATTTGGGGAGGCTGTTCTTGCATCAGCCCAGGAGATGGGCAGAGCACAGTAAACACAGCAATGCTGAGTGGCTGGGTGAGGGAAGGATAGTGTTTAGCTTTCCCTAGCCAGCTTCAGTTCTAGTGCAGTGTGGATGGGACCAGAAGTTCCTGTGCACCCCTGGGGAGTTTGAAGATAGTAGTGAGTTGAGTGGCAACAGGCTCAGCCTGGTGAGAAGAAAGATGCACCTTAGGAATAGAGTGATTACAAGGGTGACATCCTAGGCCATGGGCTGGGTGGAGAACGTGACAGAGATTTGGAGGGATCCGAAGAGCATCAGCAAGAACTAAGAGGAAGTGGAGTCAAGGTCAGCTCAGGTACACACCTGGGCCCAGACATGGTTGAAAGAGACCAACCTACAATTTACAGCTGTAGACACGATGCAAGCAGACCCCCAAAGATGAATGAGTCACTGAAGACTGCATGAAGCCAAGGAATCCCTGACCTCCAACACGCCCCTTCCCCATACATTCAGAAACCATCCTAGGAAGGAGCAGAGTAGAAAGTCAAATATCTAGGAGGCTGAGTGTGTTATCTAAGTAAGTGAGCATGCAAGACCTAAACAAATTGTTTAGATCATTGCATCAGACTACATACGCTAGAGCAGACTCATTTGTCATCTCCTGCTACCCAACAAACAGGGGATCAGGAGGATCAACAGGTTCTCAGAAAGACCTGAAGAAACTACATTTCTTCCTCATACCTGAGTATAACTTTGGGAGGTCTATAATCCTGTTAACTAGTATACATATAAAGGACAAATTCCGGCCGGGCATGGTGGCTCATGCCTGTAGTCTCAACACTTTGGGAGGTCAAGGTGTGTGGATCCCTTGAGGTCAGGAATTTGAGATCACCCTGGCCAACATAGTGAAACCCCATCTCTACTAAAAATATAAAAATTAGCTGGGCGTGGTGGCCCGTGCCTGTAATCTAGCTACTCGGGAGGCTGAGGCAGGAGAATCACCTGTACTCAAGAGGCAGAGATTGCAGTGAGCCGAGACGGCACCACTGCACTCCAGCCTGGGTGACACAGTAAAATTCCGTCTCAAAAAAGACAAATTCCATATTGATAAATACTATTTTCAGTGTAATAGCATCATTTCTGTGGCCAACAGCAACAGTTCATTATTGCTCTGATTGATACAATAATAAACTTATACATGACACTCTTTCAAAGTCTTACACACTATCATCATGACTTGCCTCTCTTCTACCTTATCTATGAGCTCTCTTCTTGTTGTATTTCTGGCATCTAGTACAATACCTGACATGTAGTTGGCACTTTAACTTTTTACTGAATAAATAAATGTAGTAACAAATTATGAACTTTCAGTAAAAAAGAACACAACCACTTTCTACATTATTATTTTTGGTGGTGTAGTTATACTGCCTGAAAGTAAGTTATTGCAATCATTACAGTTTTTCCAAATATCATATTGATATTATATAAAGAGATTTCCCAGAAAGGACTAGTGGCAGCTACAGGGAAGAGAATGGGGAGATTGGCCACAATGTGAAGAAGACAAAGTTAAAGATAAGAGAGAAATAAAGGACTTTAACCATCCAACTGACATGAACAATTTAATAAGCAGATTCGCAGGAAGACAGTCAGGAGATAAGGAACCTCAGAGGAGGAAGAGAGGCCAAATAGGCCTTAGGCTTGAGTCTACAATGGGAGCAAAGCCAGCATACTAAATAATTTATTTTGTTAGAGTAGCAACAGGCCTGCATTTACAAAGTTGAGCATAGCTATAAACTATCACTGTGGAATTATGGAGTCCCATCCTGTTAATCAGCCTGAACTAGCTAAGGATTTACTTGGATTCTAAAAAATTCATTCTGGATCCTCTGTCTCGAGAAATTCTCTAAGGTCACCAACAACAATGATTCAAAACAAGAATACACTTCAAGGATATTAACAGGTCACATCTAAAAGTAGCAGTATCCTTTTTATACTGGGAAACCAGTAGAAATTCCAAGCACAGGAGGCATGGAGCATCTCTTAGTAACAAGACATGTGCTAAACATGAACTTTATAATATTCACAAATCCTTAGAATTCACAGTTTCTTTTCCTATTTAGTTTAACTAAATATTTTTAAATAAAATTCATTTAGCTGGAACAGACATTTTCTCCAAGCCATTAAATAATCCTTTAAATTACCTTCATCATTGAACACTAATATTACTACAGACAATGCAGAAAAACATGCACTCTGAAAAAGTCTGAAGAAGGTAACTAGGAGCCTGTGGTAGCTGGGGCTGACTAGGTATGACATAAGTGGTATATCCATAACAAAGCAAACTGAAACAAACACCAGCCTGAGCTTAGGTGCTCAGACTCTCCCCACGCTGAGGATGCTCCTAGGGCCACAGAGTCATACTGCAAACACTGGTTGGATGGGACACCACTACCTAAATAGGACAACTGGTTACACTAGCAATAAGCATTATCTTCCTCCAAATTGACTCTAGTCAAAACAAACATAAGCAAAATCCAGGCCGTAACAGGCTATGTAACAGGTGTACAAACCTACTATTAATAGAAACAAATATCCTGAATAAAAAGAATAGAAGGTCTCCAAACAGCCCCTCAACATTCCAAATTCTGCATGTTGGCATGGATACTACACAGAATTTTGATCTGATTCTCAAGATTTGTCATCAAAAAGCAAAAAGTAATAATTCTCAGCTAACAGAGTCATGCATGGTTAGATGACAACATTAATTTAGGAAATAAAAGTACCTGGTGCATTACAGCTTCTCATTAAAAAAAAAAAAAAAAAAAATCAGTCTTCCCTAGTTAGGTTTTAACGTCTTAAGGACAAGTAAATTAAATTCACATTGGTCTTCATTCCAAAACAAACCTGTAGTTTTAATCAAAAGAGATTATCCTCCCTTCCTTTTGTAACAAATTAAACTGATAACCCCTCATCTTTGAGCACCAGCTGAACTGAACGACAGTAGCTGATACCCATATAAGTGCATGAAGATGAAACTCTGATTAGCACATCACCACTCAGTTGCAGGCAAGACTTCTTTGCAAAGCCAGATGCACAGAAATGACATTGAAATAATTTTATTTGAAAATTCAGTGTACTACTTCTCAGAGACGACTGTTAGGAGTTCCATGAATGGTTAAATATGCAAGTGAACAGCATATCAAGATAGCACTTTGTTCTGCAGGTACCTGGCATCTTCTGTCCAACACATAATTACACTTTGGATGTGCTGCGAGCTATAGATAACATCTATTTTTGGAGTAAATAATGGCTTTGAAATAATATTAAAATAGCAATAATTAAATAACATTAATAAAAGAAACTTTATGATATTGTAGACATTTGCCTATTGGGTTGTTTTGTTTTTCTTTTTTTGACTGAACAGCATCCAAATCTCCTTCCTATTTTTAGAGAATCACCCATTGTGTGAGTTTCAGCGGCAGAGAGACCCTACCTTTTAATACGGAAGTGGATATTTCCTCTCTTGGTCCTTAGCAGTCATATGACCTAGGCTCAACTCTTGTGTCTCCTGCTAGGCTTTGAATTTGCAGTGACACAAAGTCCCCAGGTCCTTAGAGCTTATTCATGGTAGTAGCAGGGGGCAATCACAATTGAGTCAGCAGCACAATTCACAGCAGCAGCAGCACCACAGCCAGACTCTACCTGGGACAGGACAAGGCTTTGACTGGGTCCTGTGACCTTCTGTTGTTTCTATCTCTTTTCTGAGCTTGGTTTCCAGCCATCTCCCGATTACCTTATCTTTTGCTTAAATCAGAGTTCTGTTGCTTGCAACTAAGAGCTCTGACTCACACAAGTGGAAAAATGTTTTCACATGGGTGGTAAGAAATGAATAAACCTCATGAATTAGCATTCACTTTGTATTAAGGAGTGATAATAGATTTGTTGATAAAGACCATATAATCAAAGATCTCACTTTTTTTTCTAAGTTAAACATTTTCGTGTCTTGCTGAAGTTTTACCTTCTCAACATTCACGTGTTAGGGAGAAAACCATTGTATTTACACCTATTACTACATGAAACTAATCTCTGATGATAAAGTCTAAATAGTCCTTACCTACCTCCATTGAGGGTAATGATCAGAAGTGGGTACAAGGGAGTGTTGGGGTGCTAGAAATGTATATCCTGCTCTGGGTGATAGTGACATAGCTGTACATATTTGTAAAAATATATCATGTGTACTCTTAAGATTTGTGCATATGGCTGCGTAGAAGTTTATCTAAATAAATATGCATGTATACACCCAGAGATATGGAGACATATGGCCCAAAAATTGTGTTGATGTAGATACCATAGTATTGATGTTAAAGCAAACCCAACAGATGTCTTCAGAATAATCTTCATTTGTGCTTGCTGTCTCCTTTGCCCTTGGACTTTCCTAGGCATTCTATTCTAAGGATAGCAGAATTATCACTGGACATATTTCAACACCAGGTCATATTCTTTAATGTCTCCTGGGGATGGACATATGATCAGTTCCACTTTTATTTTTCTTCACACCTTCAACCTTTTAATCAAAAACTCAAAGGAGTTACAACAGAAAGAGCTCAGTCTTGCATTCCCCCACCTCACTGTATCTTAATCCCCAAAGCTAGAAAGTGATTTCTTTGTTTTTAAATCCTGACCTCATATTTCCTGTCAGTTTCAAGTGACCTTGAACTTCTCCTTATCTGGTCCCAGAAATGATAATAATGATAATTATTTGCCAGTCACCGATACAGGCACTTTACATGGCCAAGTGCTACACATTATCCTGACTTTACACTGGAGGAAACCAAGACATGGGGGCAGGGGACGTGGGGGTTAAATGAAGGCCCCAAGTTTAAGTGCTAATACAGGACACCTAGCTTGACCTGTACTTCCCAGCTTATTCCCCTTACTTAGGTCAAAAATCCAAGATACGCTCAGCCTCTTCCTTTCTCTCATTTTCCCTGATAACAAATTAATGATTTTTGTTTAAAGACATCTATTTGCCATTTTTTATTTTGCACATATTTTCTCTCTCTCTCTCTCTCTCTCTCTCTCTGAAAAACATGGATAATGCCAAATAAGAGAGTAAAGGATACTTCAGCCCAGAAGTTGCATATATTGTTAGTCCATATTTCCTCCTTTAAGATGAGCACAAAAAATATTTAACTTGCCATGCAAAATTCTATAGTCATTCCTAAGTTTAAAAAAATCTACTTTATAAATAACATGTATTCAGAATAGCCTACCCTTTAGTGGCCTTTCTTGCTTACCTCCCCCCACAAAAAAGTTTCTGTCTTTCCAGACTTCTAAGTGGTGACAATATTCACAAACATGTCAAGATTACATCTTAAATAGTTTTGCTAGAACTTCTATCTGTTCAGAATTGAAGTCAACAGGACTGAAAAGATGCTAGTGGCCCAGCTTCCTCTTACTCTCTCATTCTCCCCATCAAGTCAATCTCTCACCCATTCCAAGTGGTAAAGGTAAGTTGTGTCTGCAAGAAAATGACATCATGTTGGATTTAATACTTAGCCCTGAATTCTCCATACCACCTAACAGACAGAAAAGAGATAAAGATAGAGAAACGTAATAAAAACAAAGAATGTTGAAAAACAAGTATGAAGAAAACAAGATGGAGAGAAGTCCTGGGAGAATGGTTGCATGCATTTGAGGATATATGACATTGGAGCTCACTTGGGCAATACACTTCACCAGTCTGACCCCTGACAAATAGGTTTTCTACACTGACTTAAACCCTTTGTGGGGAAATTAAAATTTTTTTTAACAATTAGAGTAGTAACTGCCTTAAATATTGCATTTTCATAAAAATTTAGTCTTCATACAGTAATTTTATTTCATTTCCTTAGAGTGGTTGAATTTCCCCCATCTACTAGAGAAAGGGAAAGGAAATATAATTATATTTGGGGGAAACCACAATAAATGGTGAATAAAGAAACCCCCTCAACTAATGCTTATTGTATTTATATTTAAATAATTACATTTAATAGATTGATAAACAAAGTAATGATCTCCAACCCCAGAACAAAGTTATATTATCATGCAACTTACTGATTTCCTTCTATTTTTCCTCCAAAAGAGATGAAAAGAAGGGCAACTCATCAACTAGGTTATGAGCCTGGAATGCAAGTAGTGGGACTATGCCTCTGTTCTATTAGTTTAATGAGGACTTTTCTATTGTTCTGTGTATAACAGAAGCATGCTGATAATTTCGAGGGAAAAGTTCACTGAACTTTGTGCCAGTTCCAAATACTTATTTTTCATTTCTTCCCACTGGCTAACATGCATGCAAAATTCTATGCAAATTGGGTCTGAGTTTGCTGGAATTTTCAAATTCTGTCCTTTGCAGAAGCCTGGCACAGCTTTAGCAACAAAATATATACCTGCGCTGGTGCTGGCATTGTAGGTACCAAGCCACTTATGGAGGAGAAAAAAGCATCCACTGTACCAAGAGGTAGAGAAAGATGAACAGAGATCAAGAGATCTATAATTTCACCTCAGTCAAAAAGGTAGACTATCTATAGTATCATAGTATTATTTACCATTTTATTCCCTCACAATTCACAAGCACAAAGGGTTCCTAGTCCATGTGTGTGGAATTCATTTCTTCAAATAAAATAGAATTATACTAATACCAAAACCTGACAAAGATTTTACAAGAAAACTACTGATCAGTAGTCCTCATGAACATAAATATAAAACTTATCAACAAAATATTAGCAAATTAAATCCAGCAATACATTAAAAAGATAATACATCACAACCAGTGGGGTTCATCCCAGAAATGTAAGGCTGGTTCAATATTCAAATATCAATCAATGTAATTGACCATGTTAACAGGCTAAAGAAGAAAAACCATACCATCTAATAGATGAAGAAAAAAAAATTACAAAATTCAACATTTTTCATGATTTAAAAATAAAACTCCCAGTAAACTAGAAAATTTCTTAATCTAATAAACAGAAGAAAAAAAAAAAAAACCCAAAGCTAGAACTAATACTTAACAGTGAGAGACTAAATGCTTTTTCACCAAGATCAAAAACAAGAAAAGTACGTTCTTTCTCACTACTTCTATTCAATATGGAAAAAAATGGCACAAAGATAAGAATAAAAGAAATCAAACTGTCTCTATTTATAGATGACATGATTATTACCTACAAAAAAAATACAGAGATTATCATCTCTGTAAAAAAAAAAAAAAAACAACAACAAAGCACCAACAAAAAAGCTCTTACAACTAATACGTGAGGTCGGCAAAATTATAGAATACAAAAATTAACTATATTGCCATACACTAGCAATGAACTAGAATTTGAAATTTTAGAAACAAACGTCATTCATAATAGCCCCAAAAATCGAAATATTTATGTATAAATCTAACATAATATGTTCTGTATGCTAACAACAATAAAACCCTAATGAAAGAAATAAGTCCTCAACTAATGGAGAAATATACAATGTTTATAGATTAGAAGACTCAACATTTTTAATATTTTAGTTTTTCCCAAGTTGATCTATAGATATAACACAATTTTAATCAAAATCTCAGGAAGCTTTATTTATATATATGGTCAAATTGATTATAAAGTTTGTGTGAAGAGGAAAATAGGAATAGTCAATTCTGAAAAAGAATAAGAAAGTTTTGAAATTGACCAACACTGCTCAATTTCAACACAGTTAAAGGATAATAATTAATACAGTATGATACCAGTGAAACGACATATAATCTGGAACCATGAAACACAGTACAGAGCCTATAAATATACACACATTTACAAAATATGTTAAAATAAAAGAATAAAATCAGTTGCCTTAGTCAACTGATTTTTAACAAAGTGACAAAGGCAATTCAATGGAGAAAGGATAGTATTTTCATCAAATTGTACTGGAACAATTGAACATACATATTTTTTAAAATGTTCAGGCCAGAAGCTGTGGCTCACGCCTATAATCCCAGCAATTTGGGAGGCCTAGGTGGGTAAATTACTTGAGATCAGGAGTTCAAGATGAACCAGGCCAACGTGGCAAAACCCTGTCTCTACTAAAAATACAAAAAGTAGCCAGGCATGGGTGGTACATACCTGTAGTCCCAGCTACTCAGGAAGCTGAGGTGGGAGAATTGCTTGAACCCGGGAGGCGGAGGCTGCAGTCAGCTGAGGTTGCGCAACTGCACTCCAGCCTGGGCAACAGAGTGAGACTCTGTCTCAATTAAAAAAAAAAAATTAATTCAGAGGTATCACAGATCTAAATGTAAAATGTAAGACCAGATGATTTCTAAAAGAAAACATTTTTTTAATCTGCATGACCTTGAGTTTAGCAAAGTGTTTTTAAATACAACACCAAAAGTGTAATCTATAAAAAGAAAAATTGATAAATATACTTAGTTTATCAAAATTTAAAACTTTTGCTGTGTGAAAACCATGATTAAAATACTGAAAAGATATGCCAGAGACTAGGAGAAAATATTTAAAATCACATATCTGAAAAGGAAGCTATATCCATAACTCTTACTTACATCTCAATGATAAGAAAACAATCCAATAAATAAAAAAAGGAAAGGGAGTAAATTGAGCAGACACTTCACCAAAGAAAATATATAAATAGCAAATAAGCATATGAAAATATACTCAGCATCATGGCTCATTATAGGGAAGTGCAAATTAAAATCACAATAAGACACTATATATACCTTTTAGAATGGCTCAAATAAAACAACTGATAATACAACATGCTGGTGAATATGTGGGGCAACTGGAGCAAAACTCGTATGTTTCTGGTGGAAATACAAAACAAGACTGTCACTTTAGAAAACAGTTTTCCACCATTTTTCATAAAATTAAACATAGCTTATAAGACCCAGGAATACTACTTTTAGTATTTTATTCAGGTGAATTGAAACCTATGTTCACACAAGAACCTATTCACAAATAACTAGAGCAGCTTTATTCATAAGCATCAAAAACCAAGCCTTCAACACATGAATGGTTAAACAAACTGTGGTACATCTATGCAATGGAATACTACTCAGCAATGTAAAGGAACAAACTATTGTTTTGTACAAAAGCAGGAATAAATCAGAAATGCATTTTGTTAAGTATGAGAAATCATATACAAAAGGCTATATATTGTAGGATTCTATTTATATTACATTTTAGAAAAGCCAAAACTATAGGAAGGAAAAACAGATTAATGGTTGCCAGGGATTAGAGATTGGAGGAGAGTTTGACTGTAAGAGAGCAGCATGAGAAAATCTGAGAGGTGATGGAAGTGTTTTATATGGTTCTATGGAGATGGATACAAAACTGTATATTTGCCACACTTCACAGAACTCTACAATACAACGAGTAAATTTTGTGGTATGTAAAATTTTAAAAATCAACCAGGGCTATGGGAGAATCCAGGGTGGAACATAAACTATAGCAATGAATCTACTGTATTACAAATGTATGACAGAAGCATACAAAAGAGGATTGTAAAGAAAGGAGCTGACCTAAATAGCCTTGTTTTAAATCAACAGGCCAAAAACAAATAACCCCATTCAAAAGTGGGCAAAAGACATGAACAGACACTTCTCAAAAGAAGACAGACAAATGGCCAAACATGAAAAAAAAGTTCAACATCACTCATCATTAGAGAAATGCAAATCAAAACCATGAGATACCATCTCACACCAGTCAGAATGGCTGCTATTAAAAAGTCAAAAAATAATAGATGCTGGTGAGACTACAGAGAAAAGGGAACGCTCATATACTGTGGGTAGGAATGTAAATTATTTCAACCAGTGTGGAAAGCATCTGGGAAATTTCCCAAAGAAATTAAAACAGAACTACCATTTGACCCAGCAATCCTATTGCTAGGTATGTAATCAAAGGAAAACTAATTGCTCTACCAAAAAAAAAAAAAAAAAATGCATGCACTTGTATGTTTATTGGAGCACTATTCACAAAGCACAGAAATGAAATCAATGTAGATGTCCATCAACGGTAGAATGAATTTTAAAAAATGTAGTACATACACACCATGGAATACTACGCAGCCATAAAAAAGAATGAAATCATGTCCTTTGCAAGGCTATGGATGCAGCTGGAGGTCTTTATCCTAAGCAAATTAGTGCAGGAACAGAAAATGAAATACTGCATGTCCCCAGTTAGAAGTGGGAGCTAAATATTGGATACACATGGACACAAAAATGGGAACAATAGACACTGGGGACTATTAAGGGAAGAGACAGGGAGGGAGGTGAGGGCTAAAACACTACCTATTGGCTACTATGCTTAGTATCTGGGTAGCAAGATCAATCATGCCCCAAACTTCAGCATCACACCATATACGCATGTAACAAACCGGCACATAAAATCCCTGAACCTAAAATAAAAGTTGAAATTTAAAAAAAAAACTTCAACAGTAAGGCTAAAGTGTTTTGACTATAAGACAAAAAGAACTGCACACAAACTCTTTATCTAGTTGGTAAATCTATATTGTAACACGGGCACAGGTCTGTATTCTCACAAGGTTAGCAATACTATAAAACTACAAGTATACTAGGCTTGAAAATATAGTAAATATATTGTAGATCACCACAGCCCAGTTTCCCATTGTCAGAGAAAAAGTTATAAGCAAACAGTGAATACTAGAATGAACTTTGTGGTGTTAGACTGGAATCCAAAATATCAGTAATACCAGCCAGTATAGGATTACTCATCAACTTCTATTTTCCAGAGATACACATACCTTTTCATACTAGAAAGTACAAAAAAATCTTGCCATTAATAGGTACTATGTTCATTTTGGGTTTTTTGTTTGTATTTAGTTTAATCAGAACAGAACTAATGAATTTCTTTGGTTAATGGAAAGAGATTCCTCCAAGACACTAAAAAATTCACATAAGATAAAAATGACTTTATAAATAAAAAAAATAATAGAAATCTATGAGCTTGCCTCTGCATACTAGTCAGGGATGGTTAAATTAAATTTACCATATGGATATATTCAAGAATACATATGATAATAATTTGCATCTGCATATCTGGAAATTCACCAATTTCTGCTCCAATTCAGTACTAAAAGATCATTTATAGGCCTATTCTTTGGAACTCCCCAGCCAGCCCACTCTATTAAGCCTTTCTCCCATGTGGGACTGAGAGAGAAATGCCATTTCCTGGACAGAGGCAGATATGAATCCCCGCTAAGCTTTGGATAGTCAAACCATAGCCACCTACTTACTGCCAGCTACTGTTTCCTTGCACACTTTACATACAGACACCATCACTATCACCGCAAAACAAACGTACCTTCCAAATATTCCAAACTTCTGAATTTGCTTCTCTGCTCTGGTGATAGGTAGCTATAGAACCAGCCAGGAAGGGCCAGGACTTAGGGGACACTGACTATAAAGTCTCACTCTAGCCAGCTGCTCACGTGGGGTAGAGCATGTGATGCTGTACCTCTGGGAGCAAGGTGGCAGCGACACAGTCCAAGGGGTCAGTGGGGGAGGTCAGAATCAGATGCAGCAGAGCACAACAGCTTTCAAGCGACCAGGCCAGGATCCCAATTCTAGCACTCTTGGCTCCGCAGAGCCCAAGCTGTACAGGGACAGGGCTGCTGTTCTAGAACAAGGTAGAGTACCCTATTCGCTGAAGAGCCCTGCAAGTTAAGTACTCAAGTCACACATTACTCATACACATCCTCAGATACTCCTATTTGCTGATGCTATGGCTGTAGCAGGAAGGGAGAAGAAAGGGGGAAGGTAGAAAGAGGGCATCTACTAAGGAAGTTTTTTGCCCCTGGTGGCAGCATCTTGACTTCCCCTAAGTAATTACTTCTGGTCTTATTCAGGGCACACACTGGGATGTTTTCTCCCAATTTTCTTAGTTGACCTCGAGTTTCCTTAAAAGTTGAGATTTATAAATATAAGACTAAGTATCATTTTCTTTTATGTAAGCTTCATTCAGTCAGTCAGTCAATAAATATTTACTGAGCGCCTACTCTGTGCCAGACACAGTATCCAGAAATTGGCAGGAAAAAGCAGAAGCAAAGTTTCTGTTCTCACAGAGCTCATATTCAAGTGAGAAAACAAACTAATTGTGATAAATGAACTTCAATAGACTCTTCTTTTTTTTCAGTGTTGTATGTTTCTCCATGGGACATTTAACACAGAGAAAATCATTGTCAATGTGGTTTTGTTTCTTGACATTTGTTGTTTTTTTTTGTTTTTGTTTTTTTGAGACGGAGTCTCACTCTCTCGCCCAGGCTGGAGTGCAGTGGTGTGATCTTGGCTCCCTGCAACGTCTGCCTCCTGGGTTCAAGTGACTCTCCTGTCTCTCTTGGTTTATTTTTAATGGGCTTCATTTGAATTGTCTACCTTAGAAGCTAAGGACAACAAACTAGATTTCATCTGCTTCCTCTCCAGGCTATTTCGGTTCCTCCCACCAAAGGCCGCCTGAAGGAGTGTGACTCAAGGGTGTGAAAATGCAAGCCCCTTCCCTGGTTCAGCTCTGCTCAGAGCTTTGATGGCTGCTGGAACTTCCACCCTTCAGGGTAAATGGTTTATTTCACAAGAGTTCAGCTAAGTGTACCAGCATAACAAGGCAGCATTTGCTGAACACCACCACATGCTCAGCACATCTGAAACCTGGGTCTAAGCAGACTGTAGACAGGAAGTCACTGGTTTGCACTCACCTGCCTACCAGTAAGCCACTTCATTCACTGCCAGGGTCATTTTTATCACTGGAGGTCAACATTTGAGATGACAACATGGTCTATAAAAACATATCCTTCAAACACCTAGGAGAGTCCAGGAAATCACAATCTCAGAAAACTCTAGCCAGAGACTGGATTTCCCTTGGCCCATAGCAAGTACTCTAAAATGATAAGCCTCCTTCAGCAGGCTGCCCTTATCCCCAGCTCTCCTTCCCATGCCATCAAATCAAAACACAAATCCACATGGCCAGCTCTTCTTTCAGAGGCATGCACACAATGAACACCAGGTGGTCTTAATTTATGGAAAACCCAAGGACAGTGCTAATCTCAGTATGATCAGTCAGGTCAATAAGCATATATTGAGTGCTTATTACTTGCCAGGTGCTGCTTGATGTTCATATCAAATGTCGCATAGTTTAAAAAGAAAAACAGCTGGAAGGAGAGAGACAGTAGGTAGAAGGTATATGAAGTTGGCAAGCATCAACATAGAATGTGAGAGCCATGGTAAAGAAGGTTGCAACTGAGCCAGAACAGAGGAGGAAGAGTGTAACTCAAAGAAGTGGCAGCGAAGTTCGTATCTTTTAAGTGTTTTTTAAGCCTGATTTAGTGGTTGGGCTGCTTGCCTTGGTTGCTTGGGTCTTCATTGCCAATGGCTTTCAATAGGTAAGAGCACCTCCACTTCTGTTTTAAATGCTTTATGCAGACAAAGCAATTCATGGGGTTAACTGCCACCTATAGAAAAGACACCACAGGAGGCTGGGTGTGGTGGCTCACACCTGTAATCCCAGCACTTTGGCAGGTGGGGGGTGGGGAGAGGAATCACAAGGTCAGGAGTTCGAGACCAGCCTGCCCAACATGGTGAAACCCCCATCTCTAAAACTACAAAAATGAGCCTGGCATCGTGGTGCATGCCTGTAGTCCCTGCTACTCTGGGAGGCTGAGGCAGGAGAATTGCTTGAACCTAGGAGGCAGAGGTTGCAGTGAGCTGAGATCGCGCCATTGCACTCTAGCTGGGCAACAGAGAAAGACTCCATCTCAAAAAAAAAAAAAAAAAAGAAGAAGAAAAGTAAAGAGATCACAGCCACAAGTAGAAATATCATAGTTCCAAAATGTCTAAATACCTCAGTTCTGAAAATGTGAACTCTTTCGACACATAAATGAAAGTGTTCCATCTACCTTTCCAAATTGTATATGTGAACCTCCTGTCCCCTTCTGGTCCTGCCTCTGTTAAATATTGACATACAGTAGTGCAGACATTACAGTGCACCAGGATAACATCCCAGTAAGCCAAAGTGCCCTCTTATGGGACTCTCTGCCCAGATGTGATGACACCGTGGTAGCCATCACGGCCAATGGCAAATCTCAACCAAAGAGGTTTAACAACTGTATGATGAGGCAAAATGTGGCCTTTCCGGGCACACATTTTATGTTTTCCTGCCTTTATTTTAAAAAATATAATAATGGCCAGGTGCAGTGGCTTATGCCTGTTATCCCAGCACTTTGGAGGCCAAGGCAGGCAGATCACTTGAGGTCAGGAGTTTGAGACCAGCCTGGCCAACATGGCAAAACCCCATTTCTACTAAAAATACAAAAATTAGCCAGGCATGGTGGCTCACACCTGTAATGCCAGCTACTCAGGAGGCTGAGGCAGGAGAATCACTTCAACACAGGAAACTGAGGTTGCAGTGAGCTGAGATCACACCACTGCACTCCAGCCTGGGTAACAGGACAAGACCCCATCTCAAAAAATTAAATTAAATAAATAATAATTGAAAGTTGTAATAATCATCTGTGGGTTTACGAGCTGGCTTCCTGCCTCTGCACTGGTCATGTTTACAGTTAGAAAGGCTATTTGGTATTTTCTATGTGGCAACCTCTAAAGAGAAGATTGAAGTGGCTACTTTCTAACAGGTAGATGATATCCTTTAGTTATTTTAGAAAATTTGCTGACCTACCCTGAGTGAATGAGTAGATTCCCCCAGGGCTCTTAACATCATGAGGCCAACAGAGTAACATTCACTAACTATCTGAGGAGAAGCACAGCTCTCCCAGCAACTCATCTTTGTCAAAGCAGGAAATGTCCTAAATGTCATTTCCCCATTCCCTCCCCTATTCCCACCCACATACACACCCACACTGTGACTTTTATTTTTACAAAAAAAAAAAAATTTAAGACGGAGTCTTGCTCTGTCTCCCAGGCTGGAGTACAATGGCGCAATCTTGGCTCACTGCAACCTCTGCCTCCTGGGTTCAAGTGATTCTCCTGCCTCAGCCTCCTGAGTACTTAGGACTACAGGCACTCGTCACCATGCCTGTCACCATACCCAGCTAATTTTTGTATTTTTAGTAGAGACAGGGTTTCACCATATTGGCCAGGCTAGTCTCAAACTCCTGACATTGTGATCCACCCACCTCGACCTCCCAAAGTGCTGGGATTATAGACGTGAGCCACTGTACCCAGCCACAAATTATCTTTTATACCAACCAAAATGACTTGTAAAACAGAGTGGAGTTTATACTTCTATACAAAGACAGACAAAACTCATCACACACACACACACACACACACACACACACACACACACACACACACACACAATGTTGGGGAAAGGATAAGAAGAGATTTGTAAAGCCTTTCAAATAATTGAATTAAAGAGAGAGAGGAAAACAAAGTCTAGAACCTTCCCCTCCTGACCTCCTTGAAGGTAGCAGGTGAGCACATTAGACTGTTTTTTAGTTAAAGATTCATGTGGGCTACCTGACCTCCTTTTCCTCCCTGGGACTCCTGAGTCTGGCCAGGCCCAGGGCCTGAGATCCACCTGAGTACCATCCTGTTCCCATGGAAACTCCCAAGAGGAGCCAGATTCTCCCCTATTTTTTCATACCTCCTAAGAGCTTGCCTTCTAGGAATCAAAGTGAAGGATCAATACACTGAGAATCAGAGAACCCCAATGCCCTGAAAAAAAATCTAGACTTGGATTTGCAAGGCATTATAGAAATTATTATTGTCTTCAGTACCATTCAGGCAATTTAACTAAGTGTCATCCATTTAACCATGGAACATAGAGTTGCATAAACTGACAGACTGAGCTTTCCCTACTATATTGTCCGTGTGCCAACTGACACTACAATAGAGATACCCTCCATTCTCTGAACTTCCACTGCCTGAACTCCAGCTTTCCAGTTGGATTCAGGTAACTTTTTAGGTTAATCTATTGTTATCTGATCTATAACTTTTCCTACCCCAAACAGATTTAGATATTCTTTGCTATCTAAACTCACCATACAAACTCTTGCTATCTCAACTCAGGATCCAGACACATTCAGAAGTCAGGGAATGCCTGTAATTTCAGTGATGAAAAAGTCAACTTTAATCTCACTCTGAGATAGGATGAAGATTGCTTACAACTCGAAAGGTTGGAGAACCCTAATCAGAAATCCCTGCTCCCAAGAGGGCTACATAATCATTTCAAATATCTTTAACAAAATTATACCATACCATTTCATACCCATCAGAATCGTCATTATTTAAAAATAAAAAGTGTTGGCAAAAATGTGGAAAAAATAGAACTGCTGGTGGGAATGTAAAATGGTGCAGCCACTGCGGAAAAGTTTGACAGTTCCCCAAAAAGTGATACACAGAATTACCATATGATCCAGCAATTCCACTTCTAGGTGTATACCTAAATATTGAAAGCAGGGACTCAAATGGATATTTGTACATCAATGTTCCTAGAGTCATAAAATTCATAGAGGCAAAGAGTAGAATGATAGCTGCCAGGGGCTTTGGCAAAAGGAAGAATGAGGAGTTATTGCTCAGAGGTTACTGAGTTTCAGTTGGAGAAGATGGAAAAGTTCTACATATGCATAGTCCTAACAGCTGCACAACAATGTGAATATATTCAATGCCACCAAAACTATACACTTAAAATTGATTAAATGAGAAATTATATGTTATGATATTTTACCAGAATTTTTTTTTAAAAAGATCTATACTGGAGACCATAATGAGATATCACTATACACCTATCAGAATAATTAGAATAAAAGATAGTGGTAATGCCAAATACTCACAAGGATGCAAAGAAATTGGCTCTCTTGTACAATGCCGGTGGGAATGTAAAATGATACAGCCATTCTGGAACATTGTTTGTCAGTTCCTTTAAAAACTAAACATACCCTTACTATACAACCCAGCAATCACATTCCTGGACATTTATCTCAAGAAGATCCACATTTGAAACGTATGAAAACTATGTCCACACAAAAACCTATGCACATTTGTTCATAGCAGTTTTATTCATAATAGACAAAACCTGGAAACAATCAAGATGTCCTACAAGAGGCGAATGGTTAACCAAACTGGACACCCGTACCGTGGAATACGAC
Organism: Ateles fusciceps; assembly: GCA_036589455.1. NCBI lineage: Eukaryota > Metazoa > Chordata > Mammalia > Primates > Atelidae > Ateles > Ateles fusciceps. Next base: position 335,080 of record JAZHEH010000952.1, on the reverse strand, counting down.
TCATCAACAGGAAAGGATGAACCATTGATACATGCAACAACTGGCTGTTTCTTAAGGGCATTATGCTGAGTGATTAAAAAGGCAGTCCCAAAAGATCATAAGCTGTATTGCTTCATATATATAACATTCTTGAAATTACAAAATTATAGAGATCAAGAACAAATTAGTGGTTGTCAGGTTAGGCATGGTGGGGGTGGGGAGCATGTGCATGTGTATGCACCACAGTTCATCTACTCATTGATGAAAGCTGAAGATACTGGCAATTCTGAACCATCAAAAATGCTTCAAAAATTAATCTGTACCCCCATTTTTAACTAAAGACCACATCCAATTTAATGGCTAATTGCCCCTTCCCATCATCCCAACTTCCACTGAGAGCACAAGGGTGGTTACCAATAGAAATCTCACTGGCAAAGTGTCAGGTATCATCTTATTTGGCTTATTTTTTCCCCCTGTTTTGCCTGGGGGGGGGAAAACTCCCTATTGAGTTCGGTCAGAGGTTTTGATACAATATCGTCTATTTTCACATTTAATCCTCTGCCATCTGTGAATAAATACCTTTTTAAAATTCAGAAATACAATGATGTATAAGGTGCTCCACTTCAAAGCAAACCGAGTATTTAAAAATCTAATTTCAAACATACAATTTAGTGTATTTATCAAAAGTGTTCACCACTGGCTTTTATTAAAGAAAACACTGTACTGCTACAAACAGGATTTTATGTATAGGTAACTTTTCTAAAATACCTTTATTAATGCATTCTTAATGAAGAATTCAGTCAAAATGTAAAGAACCATAAAAGTCACAATTCAAAATAAAAACAGAGAACTGCATTATTATGAAAGCCAATCTTGGACTTCCCACTGAAGAAGTCATTTAACTCACTTTGTTCCACTAGCCCTTGGGATATTCTTATATTCCAACTCATGGGAAGTGTTTTAGTTTCTTACCAAAATATGTGCTATTTCTTTCACACAACATTTTATGGTGACTTTATTTTTTCAAACCTCTCAGGGATGATCTAAATTTTAATTGATACATTGTAATTATATATATTTATAGGGGACATTTTGATATTTTGATATGTACTTACTGTACAATGACCCAATCAAGGCAGTTCGTGTGTTCCATCACCTCTTGCATTTATCATATCTTTGGGTAAGAATATTCAGAAGCCTCTCCTCTAGCTCTTTTGTAATATACAATACTTTACTGTTAACCATAGTCATCCTGCTGTGCAATACAACACCTGAACTTCTTCCTCCTCTACAATTGTAACTTTGTACCCACTGACCAACCTCTCCCCATCCTCTGCCCTCCCCTTGTGATGACTTTAAATGGAAAAATCTGTGATTCTTGATGGACTCACAAAATTTTTTTTACTGTTTTTCTCTTTATTTAAAAAAAGATTATACAATTTGGGCTCATAGTAAAAAATTCAAACAGTAGACCAGTGCGTATGTAGGAGGCATTCCCCACTCCCACTCCAGGAGTTTGGATATCATTCTAGAAGTGTTCTGTCAGTACATAAGTATTTTTCATTTAAAAAACACACACATGGGATTCCATATTCTTCTATAACTTGTGTTTTTAAAAAAGTACCATATATCATAGATATCTTTCCACTTCAGCACATTCGGACCTCCGTCATTCTTTTCAAAGACCAGATAATTGATTTAACCAACTGTCTAAAGACGGACGTTGTGATTGATCCCAGTATTTTATGTTTAACTGTTTAACTTTCTTTACATATCGGAACATTGAATGGGAGTGGGTGAGTCCTAAGAAACATTCTCTCCTAAGAGTTTGCATTTTTCATTGACTAGAAGTTATCAAAATAGATTCTACTGATGAGAATAGACTTTTGAAAGCAATATGGTCAGGTTGGCAGGTGAGACTCACAAATTTTTTAAATCTAATTTATGAGTGGTCAGGTACATTTAAATAGATTAATGCTTTAATGATCCAACTTTATTAGATAATCTGCTGAAAATCTCTGCTGAAAATGAATACTCCAGTAATCACTTTACTTTTTCTGTAGATTCTTGGTTGTCTATTCTCAAAGGGATACAAGAAGCTATGACCACACAGTCACTTTCAGTAACTACAGCCATATTCTAAAAATAGTTATGTCAGATGCTTAAATATATTGTTTCAGTAACCTAGATTTTCAAATTCCCTCCCATGAGCACGCCCACTGCTCAGCACTTTCCACACCCAGATCACCCACAAAGAGAGCCCTCCCGTAATGTTACTCCACAACCTGGTAATTTCTAATTCCACGGTGGCATAAAAGTCTTTGACAACTTTATAAAAGGCAGTCTTAAGTCTTTGACATGGTCTATACCTGCAACTCTTTCTAAATTGTTTAGAGTTTTCCCCTAAATCAATCTCTCTCTCCTCTCCCCCTCCAACCCCATGATTCCCCTTATTATTGATCTGCACAAAAGAAGGCAGGCCTGAGGACAAGTCCCTGGGGAAATAGGGAACCTTGCTAGCCATGTACCCTCAAAGGATCCCCCGCATCAGGCCACCTTCCATGAGCATAACCTCATGGTTATTCAGAAACTGCCCGCCCCACCCCGCCACACACACACACACACACACACACACACCCCCTCTAGGGGAGAAACTAGGGCTGCCTCTTCTGCCCCCCAGTAATTCCACCATCTGTAAGCAAAGCTTGATGTTATTCTCAAAACTCAAAAGAAAATTGTTGGCAAAATTAAGTGTAAGTACATGAAGAACACATGGAACATCATATAATGTGGCGATGTGGGTAGAGGCCAAAGACATGGGTTCCAATGCCAGCATTGCCCTCACCAGACGTGTGATGGCTCCAACCTCCTCTCCCAGGCTCACAGCAACCCTCCCCTCCAGTCAGCCAGTGCCAACCAGTGCATGCACCCTCTCTCAGACCATGCCCTTTCCTTGGACCACCCTTCACCTGCCTGTGACCTGGCTAATTCCAGTCTCCGTTGTGAACCCAGCTCCTACCCAGGCTCTGCAGTCCATTTGCCTCTCCTGTGGTTTCGGAAGCATTCTCAGCATGTTCTTATCCAACCATTTATCACAATTATCACATATAATCACTTTCAGTAATGGTGCGATTGCCTACTCAGTAGTGAATTCTCAAGGGCAGGGCAGCCTGTTTCCTCAACCTTTGGAAAAAAGCCAGAAACCAGAAGCAGATTTTTCCATAAAGCTTCAGGGCTCCCAGAGACCTCTTCCAACGCTTTGGGAGGACCCAAAGCAACATGGTCTTACAGTCAGTTCCTTCTAATCCTCAATAGCAAGATACTGTTCAAAATGGGATCGAATTTGACCTGTACAAATCTGGGGTGGTCACCAGATTACCATCAGAGGAAAGCAACAATAACAACATAGAATATCATGAGATTAGCTTTTAATCTGGTGTTTATCCAAAGTGTTCTGCGTGAATGATGTTACAGAAAAATTAAACAAAAGTGTTCTATGCAGGGGTAAAGGGTGGGGTATTTTAACCACAATTTGTTAAGCTGCCTTTCTCTTTCCATTCAATTTCCCCCTCAGAAACACTCCCCTTCCTGTTGGGTGGCACCGGAACATCTGAGGGGTATTTTCAGGATCTAGATAAGAGGAATCTGAATTGGAAATGTGATATTTATGGAATTTGCCAGCTTTTTAAAATTTGTTATTTATCATTATAAATGAATATTCACTTTCAATCTAATTTTGTTTTTATAATGATATTCCTCTTCTGAAAGGGAATTCTTCCAATGCATAATCTTCAGGCCTCACAAAACCTGCATCTGCCCCTGCCTGTATTTCACTTAGTACCTGAAACTTAAAATCTGTCGTGTAAATTAATGCATGCACAAATGCACATAGGGCAGGTCACTTAACATCACCAAGTTCATCTCCACTGCTAAACAATGTGTGGCTCTAATGAAATATCGAATGTGTGAAAACATTTTGTAGGGCACTACGAGATGCTCTCATCAAGTAAGGTAGTAACTTCATGGAGATGCCCTCATCAAGTAAGGTAGTAACTTCATGGTTGCTATGGCTTGAATGTCCCCTCCAAAACTCATGTTGAAATTTAATCCCCAGTGTGTTAGTACTGAGAGGTAGGTCCTTTAAGAGGTAATTGGATCATGAGGGCAGATACCTCATGAATGGGTTAATCTATGCATGGATTAATGGGTTATTAATTAATCCATGGATTAATGGGTTATTAGTTCATGCATAGATTGGGAGGGGGACTGGTGGCTCTATAAGAAGAGGGAGAGAGACCTGTGAGCACACTCAGCCCCTCAGATGCTATGCCCTCTGCCTTCTCGGGACCCTTCAGAGAGTCCCTACCAGCAAGGCGGCTCTCACTACATTTGCCCCCTCAACTTGGACTTTCTAGATTCTAGTTCTGTAAGATATAAATTTTGTTTCTTATAAATTACCCAGTTTCAGGTATTGCAAGTAATGGAAAACAGACTAACACAATTTTTTTTCAAAGATGCAGATTATAGTAACTCTAAGTGCTGGGAGATACTAATAAAGAATGCTACAGAAGGGGGTAAAAAAAAGCGTTCACATGATATGGCTCACAGATAATCTTTTCTGAGTTAGGGGATTCTTCAGGAACTTTGTCTGATAAAGTAAGCTTTTCATTCCCTATAGTTTTAACATAACTTCCTGTTAAGTTCAAGTTCTCAGCCAGGAATTGTCTACCTTGAAAAGACTTCCTTAATTTTTATTGCATAATGTTTACATATTCCATATAGTACCTTAAAAATGTTAAGTTTCAAACTCTGAGACATGTTCCCTGAATCTCCAAATTTACTACCATTATGATGCCAGCCCTTCCCCTGCTGGACCTTCTATCTCTTTGTACAGCTGGAATACAAACACTCAAATGACAGTTCCAGTCCCAAAATAGTGATGGTCACATACCTGCTGGGAAAACTCACAGTACAGAAATAAGCAAATAACAAAATTAAAGAGTGCTCCAGCAGGAGCCTCAACCACTGTTTATTGAATGGCACTAAATTAATTCACTAAATTAAAACTGTGTATTAATTCAACAAATATTTATTATGTAATACATGCCAGGCCCTAAACTAGTGTTGGAAAATCAGTGGACAAAAACAATTGTCCACTAGAAGATTATGCCATTGGAAGGATACCCTTTCAGCAAAGGAATAAAATTATAAAAACAAAATTAGATTGAAAGCAAATATTCATTTACAATGATAAATTAGAAATTTTAATTGAATGTTTGAATCTCTGCGGTATCGGTGCTTACAATAGAAGGGACACTCAACAAAACAGTAACAACCACAACGCTCTCTCAAAATAGAAAATGTCTAGAGGACTATATTAAGGCTGTGACATTTGAGTTGAAATCTACAAAGTGAGCAAGAATTTAATTATACGAAGGGGAAGGGAGCGAGAGTATGCCAGGTGAAGAAAACAGCACATACATACACAGGTCCTGGGGCAGGAAGAAGCGTGGCATTCATGAAGAACTGAGAGCAGGAGGGTATGGCTGGAGCTTATGGTGTAAAGGGTTTCTGCAATCCTACATATGTGACTCCAAATCATTAATTATCAACCATTTTTGTCGATGGTACCCTCTCCCTAATGACCACAGCCATCGCCTGGAATGCTCCTATAAAGGGTCAGAGAGCAAGCTTTCCTCCCCCTCCATGATCCTCCAGAAACTCAATCCGCAAACATTTACTGAAAGCCTACAGTGCATTGGGCACTGCATGAGGTATTGAAATGTCATGAAGGGTAATAATCTGCGTTCAGGAGACGACGCAGAGTCAAATGCACAGCTGTCCAAGGTCATAACCAACATATACTATTACATCCCATTCCTACTGTAGGGGCATTCCTGGATATGGAACAAAAACAGCTTGGGTGATGTTCTAGAAATAAAAGAATGAGGAAAGCCCACTAGGGTAGAGAGATTAGAACTTGCATGATTAGAACCATGATTCTCAGCAAACTGACACAAGAACAGAAAATCAAACACCACGTATTCTCACTCATAGGCAGGTGTTGAACAATGAGAACACATGGACACAGGGAGGGGGAGCATCACACACTGGTGTCTGTCAGGGGGGAAAAAGGGGAGGGACAGCGGGGGGTGGGGAGTTGGGGAGAGATAACATGGGGAGAAATGCCAGATATAGGTGATGGGGAGGAAGGCAGCAAATCACAGTGCCATGTGTGTACCTATGCAACAATCTTGCATGTTCTTCACATGTACCCCAAAACCTAAAATGCAATAAAAAATATATATTAAAAAAAAAGAACTTGCATGATTAGAACCGCTAAATGATACGGCTGCAAGTTGAGAGATGAATGCAGGGAAACAATATTTGAAAGGCATAAAAAGTCTTCACCAATTCTGAGAAAGTGGCAACTCTGAAGAGGCCAGGGGCAATAATCCAAAGGTGAATGAGCACAACAGCTGAGGGGAGAGAGGGGGACAGCCATGGCCATCAGCAGGTCTTAATGAATGACCATCAACAGAGGACAAAGGATGGAGGAATTAGGAAAACTCAAAGCGGGACACCTGGGAGAGTCGTGGGATGGTAACAGAAATCAGCAAGTTGGAAAGAGGAGTTGCTTAGATGAAAACTTGGAAAACTTTTACAAAACATAACAGTCTGAATTTAAAGTCAAATCCTGCCTAATTGAGTGATAATAGCAAACAGGCCAGCTGGAAATGGAAGATGAGGCCTGGGCAGAGGTCAAGACGAGAGGGCCCGCACGTGGGAGTCTTTCAGGAGGAGCGGTGGTCTAAATAACAAGAATAGATGAGCTGGCGAGAAAGAGAGGGGAAAGCAGAGGGCCCTGGGGAAAACCCACACAACAGAGGAGAAGAAAGCACAATAGACAAAGAGAGAACTTGAAAAAGAACTAGCAGGGTTCACGAAGACCGAAAGTACACTTTTTAAACATAAATCAAATCATGCAACTCCCCCCACTGATCTATGGGCATGACATGGCCCCTCCCGCCCTCTGACCTGTCTCCTCTTCTCTCCCCCTCCCTCACAACCCAAGGGCCACACTGGCCTTTTGTTGTCCGTCAAATACAAAAAGTTCATTTCCACTCCAGGGCCTTTGTGCTTTCTGATCCCTCTACTAGACTGCTCTCCAGGAGATCCCAGAGAGGCTAATAATACACACACACCATTGTGTGCCATGCCGTAGCCTTGTATTGCCCTAACCCGTACCACCATCTGAAATTCTTATTTTTTATTTGTTTACCTAATACTGTCTGTCTCTCACTCCCGTGTGCGTTCTGGGAGAGGACAGGGACTTAGGACCTTGTTTCTCACTCTCTGCGCTTACGGTGTGTGGAACTAAATGGGGCCTTAAGAAAATAAACACCTTAGATTAAGCAAGAGCAAACTTGGTGACCTTCATAAGATCCGTTTCAATAAAAATAACAGTATCAAGATATGGAGAGGAAAAGAAGGCCAGAGCTAGAGACACCTATTTAAAACATGCACACCCTCCTCAGTTGTACGGGGAGGAACTTGATAAGGTAGGATAGCTACAATCACAACTTCCATAAGGGCTGCCTTTCTAGAATATGTAAATAAAACACTTTACCTGGATCACATGTTATTTCTTCTACGAGGCTTCTCCCAGAGAAAACTCTGACCCATTTCCATCGAGCCTAAAATCTTTGCTTAGATGGTAAAACATTTAAAAAACTTAAATAGAACAAAAATATCGATTACTTCAAATTCTTTATAAAAATACAAGCTACACATTACCCAAATTGTGGGAGATGAAAATAGAGGAAGTGAGACAGCATCAGACTTTCAGAACACGTGGCACTTACTTACCCACGGACCTCAAGCCCACACCCACAAAGAAATGTCTTCAAAGTCTGGGGCTGGGCTGACTCTTCCTGTTGTCTTCTGTAGTTGTATATTCACCTTTGGGCCTTTCCCCAGAAGCCTATCCTCTCAGTTGTGACAGTAGGGGGGGGTCACCATAAAGTGACATTGTATTGAGAGAAAAGGAAACTCTTTCTTTCAAAATGTGATGTGGGATGAAGCTAATGGAGGATTTGTAAAATGTTTCTAAGTCAAAGGTTTTGCTAAAGTCTAAGAAGTGGCTTTTCCCCCTCTGCTCCTGCCAGAACTAACAAGCAATCTCCTGAAGCAGCTAAGGAGCTTAAGGCTCCCCAGGAACTGACATCTCGTAGCTGCTGGCCAGCCTGGGTAAAACAGTTACCATGGTCCTCTTTGCTCTATGGCTAGAACATGCTGCTTTGGAATTTGTTTGCACCCTCAGGAGGAAAACAGGAGAAAAGGCAAAGAGATAAAAGCAAGGCCATCCAGAGAGGGTAGGAAAAGGTCAAGTTAAGTTAGTAGAAAACAAAAGCCACCAAAGAGAACCAACTTCAGGGAGCACAGATTAACCAACAATGGCAGAAACCCCCAGCAGGTGGCAATTCGCTGAGACGCACGTGCCACTGTGTTTTAAGTTAAGACACAAGTAATGTCCATGTAATTTGCTAAAAACAAATTTTCACAAAGTAAACACGTGATCTAGAAGTTGAATTCAAGCAAAAGGCCCACCTGATTCCATTGACTAAGCCAGACTAAGCTTTACTAGCCTATTTTTAAAAATACCCTTTCCTACCACCCTCTGACACCTGAGCTAATGAAATTTCTATTGTTTTGAGCTGTGGAGGAGCTGAATGGAGCAAATGACTGTCAGTTAATAGGTCTGGCTTCTTGTGAGCAAATGAGCTTTAGAAGGTCAGAGCTTGTCTAGACATAGTTACCAGCAGCATCCTCTAGTGAGATAAAAGAAAAGAGAGACGCTTTAATTTAAGGTCCAGGAAGGAGCACCATTCTTCATGTCAGAAAGCTCAAAGGCAGCTGCAGGACGGGAAAGGCTAAAACGGTGCCCCTGAATACTCGGTCAATGAGGAAGTGGAGATGTGACAGAGCAATGGAGGAGGTCATTATCAGTGAAGGTGGGAAAACCCCAGGCTTATTGTGGGATCTGCCACTAACAAACTTTCTGAGCAAAAAATATACATATTTTTATGACTTCTAATAGAGCATTTAAAATTCCAGAGCGTCAAATCAGCTGAGTTAACTTAGTCGAGCCAATCAATCTCCCTCTTGGAGACTAATCTCATCAGCAAAGTGAGGGTGTCCAGGCAAAGGTCCCCAAGATGCCCTCACAGACTAATATTTTGAGTTGGTGGGCACGAGGCCAGTCATAGGTGGCCCACAGGGGAATGCAGAGCCACCAAGAGAGAAGGGCAGTGTCTGGAGGACAGGATTTCCTTCCACAGGAACCAAAAGCCACAGGGAATCTGCGGGAATCCGGAAAAAAGCATCTGCCGCGTGACCCCAGAACAAAGCCACCAAGTCACTCACTACCTCAATAGGAAGCTGCTTCCCTGGGCTGGGGAAGAGTCCATCCAGATAACTTGGGCCCTGTCCTCTGGCCCTCCCTCCAGAAGGCTGGGACCAAGGGGAGTATGCTCCACCAAGTATTCAAGGGAGCTATACCAAGATCCAGAAATTAGAAAAGGCTGAATAGGAGAGAGTTTAGCCTCATTACCTCTAGACATCAGTTTACACCTTCAACACACACGATGAGCCCAGCAGCAACCAACGTACTTGGGACCAAACACAGGAGGAGGCAGTGACTCAGAATAAAAGAATAACATAAACATAAAATGCTAAGGGAATAAGGAAGCATCTTAGATCCAGCTGGCAACAAGCTACTGAAGAAAAAAAACTCCACTGCCCAAATGGTTATACAATTTGCAGGCTCCAGAGAAAAAAGTGATTACAGTCTTCTCAGTCAGTTGCTATGATTAACACGTCTGCACAGCATGTCAGAAGGGTGGAGGAGAGCAAGAGCCCACACACACAGTCTCACACATGCACCCTCTGCAGATGTTAAAAAATCTCCATGGCTTAGATACTCATATTAGTCAGAATTTGAGAAATGGCAGAAATGAAGGACCATGGCAAAAAAGGAGGCTTAAAACAAGCAAGGAGATTTCTTTCTTCTAACCCTTCACCAACTTAATCAACATACCAAATTTAACATCCTACCTTTCTTTGCACAATGAAAATGAGAATGTAATCCCCCAATTACACAATTATCAGTCATTAAAGCTGAAGAAATAGACATTAAATATTTCTGAAAGTTGCTGAATAAAATTTCAACTATTGGATCTTATTTGCAAAGCAATCGACTAAAACTTAAAATATGTATGCCCTTCATCCAGCAATTCCACTCCTAGGAATTTATCCCATAGAGATGAAAATATCAACATATAAGGACATATGGGCAGGATGCCTGGTGAATAATTGTTCATGGTTGCCAAAATCTGAAATAAAAATGAATGTCCATCAACAAGGAATGAGCTTGTCCCATACCTATTCATTAACTAGAGTGAGTTTGAGCTATGTCTGATGGCTTGCTTATAGGAGTTTCTACAAAGTATCACTGAGTTGGAAAAGATACAGAAGTCCACATAATATGATCCTTCTAGTAAAGTTTGTATATGTATATATGAATACAGAAAAACATGAAAATGTTTGCACTAAGTCCATGGTTCTCAAACTTTGGCACACAGCAGAATTGCTTGAAAGTTTCATTAAAACACAGATTGCTGGGCCCCACCCACAGAGTGTCTGATTCAGTAGGTCCAGGGTGAGGTCTGAGTATCTGCATTTCTAGCAAGTTCCTAGGGAGGCTGATGCTGTTGAGACCCCCTGCAGGAGGTGACTCTAAGGGTTAGCTCAGAGTACAGGAAGGGGGAGTATAAAATGGGGGGTGAGGGGAAATGGGGTCCTATCCATTATAATAAAAACAGCATTTCCATAGAATTCCTTATGGTATAGTGTGTGTGTGTGTGTGTGTGTGTGTGTGTGTGTGTGTGTGTGTGTTTACATTTGCCAAACAAATTTTAGTATTCACCAAAATGCTAATAAAGTTATCTCAAAAGCAGAATTTCTTCTGAGAAATTTATTTTAAGAAATTTGAGGGATTGCAGGCATGGGCACAGTGGCTCATGCCTGTAATCCCAGCACTTTAGGAGTCCAGGGTGGGAGGATCACTTGAATCCAGAAGTTTGAGACCAGCCTAGGCAACATGGCGAGAACCCATCTCTACAAAAAATACACAAATTAGCCCAGTGTGGTGGTGAGTGCCTCTAGTCCCAGCTACTCTGGGGCCTGAGGCAGGAGGATTGCTTGAACCCGAGAGGTGGAGGCTGCAGTGAGCCAAGATTACACTACACTCCCCAGCCTCAGTGACACAGCGAGACCTTGTCTCAGAAACAAAAGAAAAACAAACAGAAAAAAGGTAGAATTTCAAATGATTTTCACTTTCTTTTTAATTTTACTTACCATATTCTTTATAATAAGTATTATTTAATCATTTTAAATAAAGCCATTTTAGTTGAGGAAAAATGGAAAAAATCTGTGGAATTAACAATTTATCAAGCAAGATTTTTTCTGTTTTATTCATAGCACTAAACTGATATTTCAGAAAGATTAGCATTAATTATACTCTACGAACAGTTTTTGTTTATGTTGAGGTAGGGTATTGCTCTGTCACCCAGGCTGGAGTGCAATGGCGTGATCACAGCTCACTACAGCCCTGAACTCCTTGGCTCAAGCCATCCTCCCACCTCAGCCTCCCAAGTAGCTGGGACTACAGGCTTGAACCACCACACCTGGCTCATTTTTTTTTTTTTTTTGTAAAGACAGGTCTCACTTTATTGACCAGGCTGATCTCAGGAGGACCAAGTGGCCTTTCAAAGTGCTGAAATTACAGGTGTATGCCACCACACCCAGCCAACTATACTTTAGACAAAAATAAAATATAATTAATGTAAAAAGAAAGCTCTCAGATAAATAAGTAGAATATGTATTTGTTTTATAACTCTCCTTGATTTACAAAAATTTAGAGAAAACTCAATATAAAAAGTAATCAAAAAGCATCCATTAGCAAAAACACAAATAGGTTTGTAAATGCAAAATATCTTCCTCTCTCAAAGTTTAATTAAGTGCCCAGTAAGCAAAATCTCTCCTCTTTTTTTTTTTTTTTTTTGAGGCCAAGTCTTGCTCTGTCACCAGGCGCCAGGCTGGAGTGCAGTGGCGCGATCTCGGCTCACTGCAACCTCTGCCTCCCGGGTTCAAGCAATTCTCCTGCCTCCGCCTCCTGAGTAGCTGGGACTACAGGCACATGCCACCACACCCAGCTAATTTTTGTATTTTCAGTAGAGATGGGGTTTCACCATGTTGGCCAGGATGGTCTCGATCTCTTGACCTCGTGATCCGTCCGCCTCAGCCTCCCAAAGTGCTGGGATTACAGGCGTAAACCACCTCACCCGGCCCAAAATCTCTCCTCTTAAGCTGTCCTTGCTTCATTTCCTATCTCTTTCTACATACAAACTAGGAAAAAGAAGACTAAGATCAATAATCTAAAAAGAAAATAATCTACTTTCTCACAGCAACATGAAATTAAAACATAAAGTAATTAATTAAAAAATAAATAAAAACAAAATTAAAATATCTTTATAATTTCCAGTACATAACTTTTAAGCTCCCAAGTGGCATCAACTGAAGAGTTTTAAGCCAGAAAAATAAACACCTTAGGTTGGTTACATTGATTCTAATTTACATTTTTCCAGGCTTCTGCACTTCTCATTAGCTTCACCACCACAACTCTTTTTCTAGCTTAAAATACACCTCCTAATTCTATTGTACCATTCAATCTAAAAATTAAGCCTAGACTTCAAACCAGACTGCAGGCCTCTGGCATTTTTTTTCTCCTGGAAATAAACAGATTAGCCTTCCAGCGCGGCTCCTTCAGTTTCCTTCCAAGCGCGAATGCAGGAAGTTGCTCAGAGACTCAGAACTGGATTTGCAATTCTCATATCCCTAAGTTCTGCAAATTCATATTATAAAGCTCTTGGCTGCCAGTCTCACCAACTCCTGCTTCTTTTCTGATCTTATTACAGTATAGGGTTTCTCTTTTTCTGCAACTGCAACTCAGGGGACTGCCATGGTTTCTTTTAAAAATTAGACTAAAGCTGGCCATGGTGGCACGTGCCTGTAGTCTTAGCTACTGGGCAGGAGGCTTGCTAGGGCCCGGGTGGTTGAGGGTGCAGTGAGCTAAGATCATGCCACTGTACTCCAGCCTGGGCAATGGTGAGGCCCCATCTCAAAATAAATTTTAAAAAAATAATAAACAAAATAAAATTTTGACTGAATCTGTGGCTGAGTTCAGGAACATTACTATATCTCCAAGAAGAAGATAGTCTCCTTCCTAAAAATGAGCAAACAGAAATGAGCCAAAAAAATTCTACAGCACAAGAGACAGAGCCAGACTCCACCTCCTTCTGAAACAGATTCCTGGAAGGTAGAGAAAAAAAAATTAATTCTTGCTTTGTGCTCATAATAAAAAATTATCTCTATAAAACTATGTGGGCATAACAAGGCCAAGATTTGACAATGCTACATAAAAACCAAAAGTGATAGAATCTAAAATTGTACTGGCAAGCAAGAAAAAAAACAACCTGATGCTACTAAAAACTTAAGTGGAAACAAAGATAAAAACATTCTTCCAGAATGCAACCCTCCTCTCTCCCCAAAAAAAAATCCAATCCAATCCTTGGATATTAGTTGTTCTAGAAGGGGAAAACAATAGTGGAAGAAACAATCTTGAAAAGAAAAATCAAAAGTGTTCTTCATCAATCCAAGCAAAATGCATGGGGAATTTAAAAAAAATATTTACATCCATAGATTTTTCTGTAGGTATAAAGATATCTATCATCTTCAGGAAAGATTCTCTATAGTGACCTGACAGAGTCAAAGAAGCATTTTAGCCATAAAAATGTTATAAGAATTCCATCAAAACAGTTTATAAGCAAAAGAATAAAAAAATCACCTATATGACACATCTGAATGAGGTGCCCTTTTTTTGAGAGGTGGGTAGAAATTGGGAAATAATTTCAATCAATTTTTCTTCCTAATTATTGTTCCACTTATGTCATCTAATTGTCCTTGAGATAACTCTTATTAATTTATATATTTTTAAAAGTCTGTTGTAATGAGATTTTTCTAGGGCATTAGCATACAATTATGCATAGTGTTATTTTATAATTTTAATACAGCCTCCCAATAGGTAACGGACTCTTCACAATTTCCAGTGGAGAGGATATCTTTATTATAAACTTGACAGAGGTATTTTAATTTGTTTTTCCAAAAGAAATAGTCAAAATAACTAAGTAGGATTACTAGAAGTGCATATATAAAGTCACCAAGCCAATAAATCACAGTCAAATGAGAAAACACAGTATCATCTAAATAAATGTCAAAAAGACCCTTGATAAACTTCAACAAAGATATAGATAAAACTGTGGAAAAATCTGTATCAAAATGTCAACAGAGCTTAGCATTCATCATGGGATTAAGCATGAGGTTTTAATGTTTTCTTTTTGCTATGTCTCTTTCTAATGTTTTACAATTAATATATATAAATAAGAAAAACTATTAAGGCTTTATAAAACAAAATATAGTAAACTAAGAGAAACTAGAAGTGAATATTTATCAAACCTCTGAAGATAGAAGAGCAGAGAGCAGGTTCTTCCCCCAAGATTCAGAAACAAATTGTAGGACAGTTTTGTGTCTGCTCTGTCTGCACGGCATTACTCATTTGGTGGATGTCGGTTCAAGACTTGTTTTCATTATAACATATCTCTACTTATTTCTTGCTGGATGAGAGCAAGTGGCTAGATTGGCTTATGTCAGTTGCAATAATATTGACCAAAAATGTTAAATTAAATCAAAAAATGTTATATACTCTACCATATATAATGAGTCAGTTATGTTAAATATATTTCATATATTTTATCTAAGATATCATTATTTATCATACATATTTAATATTCCACTAGAAAAGAAAAAATGCCAATTAGGATGTAATGTTTAATTACCTAGATTTTTATATTTATCAAAAGCCTTTTTCCAAATTAATCTATATATAGATTTTTATCATGTAACATGCCGTTATTTCCATGTCTTTCTGGTTAGGGAGTAACTTTGCCTTATAATGCTAGATCATAGTGAAGTCATTTTGAAAGCTATTAACTTACGTAGTACCAGCAACATATATAAATAAACTGAAGTGACAACAATATGAACTCTGTGACCAAGGTCACACACATGTATGTAATGACATCTGCCAGGAAGCACAGCGAATGTAAGAGCATCTCAATTTTAGAGATGTTAAAGTGAGAAAAAAAATTTACACCTTAAAATTAATAAAATATATTAATATTTTAATATAACAACATTATCCATGGGGATAAGATTATGACTTATTTTCTTAACACTTTTCTGTACTTTTCATTTTACTTGAATCATCATTTTTTTAATAGCTAGGAAAACTTCTTTTTGTTTTCATTTGGTTCATTTAAATCTCTTCTCTCCTTGGACAATGTGTATTGTGTTTTTCCCCAAGACTGGTCACAATCTAGTAAGTCTATGTTCAAAATAGCTACATGAGGAGGTTGGTGAGCTACAGGGCTTCTATCCTGATTAGGCTTGTGGATTTCTTTGTCTGTTTTGAGGTAAGGGAGGAGAGTGGAATGAGTAAGGAATAGGAAAGCACACACAGAAAAAAACAACAGTAAGATTTGGGAGTACTTTACAGTTTAGCCTCAGACCAGTCTTTTTTTACCTTTAATTATGGCTGGGCCAAGCCCAACTGTCTACAGACACATTTTATGGCCTGCAAATCACAACCTAGAGAGCGTACTAGAGATCACTGGGCAGCCCAAGGGCAGCTTTTCTATTATTCTGGAATCAATTTGGTTTATGACTCTGTCTTCCTCCAGAGAAGTATGTGTCGTGTGTGGAAGGGAGTGAGGGTGAGTGAGTAGGCACCGGGCTGGGTACTGAAGTGTGGGAAGTGGATGAATCTATTCTCATCAATTGAGGATTCTGATTAAATTTGCTCCAATTCCTTGAAATTCTGCTCTAAACCCCAGTTCCCTCACACATCCACGCCCACCTGCCCAGACCCGCCCCACACCAACACAGTTCCCTTCCAAGGAAGGAAGTTTTGCCTGAAATCAGAAGGAAGAAAGAGACATGAGGCCATCTGCCATTTTCTGTGGGAAGAAACGATCTGTTCACTTCCCTGTTACCCCCCAGGAGTTGTTCTCAAAAATGGCATCCTCCTGGACCTAAACGGCACATCCAACTATGAATCTCACTGGGCCTTCCTGTCCCCCAATACCCCCAACTCCCACTTCTGTTTATGTCCAGCATTTTTTGTTTGAAATCCTATTTCATACTTTTAGCTGACACAATTATCATGAAACCTTTCCCCCAAAAAAGACACACACAGAAAATCTTGACTATTATCAGGATATTATCATAAAATAATATGTTCACACACCACTCACATGAGTAAACTGAGTGTTTCTGAATCCAGAAATTACACAGTTTAAAAAATACTGAGGGAAATATAAAATCCAGACTTGAAAACAGCAGTCAACCAGTTTTAAAAAGCTCCATGCAAATACTTGACTAGACAGTAACACTCAGTGTGTTGTTTTTAAAAAGCCTTAACTCAATAGAAAGAAAAATATTTCTCCCACTTCAGTCACATGGTTTGGAGTTAAGAAAGGGCTCCTTGGACCTGAAGCCCAGTGCTTAGCAACTTACGTAAAGAGGTGCTTCGCTGCAGCTCAACTCCATGGCTTTCGCATCTGCAATGAAAATAATAAACAAGAGCAGTTATTGCGGGAGGCCCCGTGGAACCGACCAGCAGAGCTCTCTGTGTCCTGCCCTGCAGTTATCAACATTGTGGAGAGAGGAGCAAACTCATTCGATAGGAAAACTGCAGAGACAAAACATAAAAGAATAAAGGACTAAGATGCTGTCTAAATAAAATATCCTCCCCTAGAACACAATACGATGGCCCCTCAAAAACTTACATGTAGAATTACCCTATGACTTAGCAATTCTACTTTCAGGTATACACCCAAAGAATTGAAAGCAGGGACTCAAAGAGATATTTTTATACCTATGTTCATAGCAGCATTATTCACAACAGCCAAAGATAGAAAAACCCAAATGTCCATTGACGGATGGATGGATAATCAAAATGTGGTATACACATGCAATGGAATATTATCCTGCCTTGAAAAGAAACAAAATTCTGGTACATGCAATAACATGAATGAGCCAATCACAAAAGGACATATACTGTATGATTCTACTTATATGAGGTACCTAGATAGTCAAGAAAAAGAAAACCTCATAGAAAAAGAAAGTAGACGAGAGATTACCAGAAGCCGGGGTTTGGGGAGAATGGAGAGTTATTATTTAACAGCTACAGAGTTTCAGTTTGGGAAGATAAAGAAGTTCTGGAGATGGATGGTGGGGGTGATGCTTGCACAATGTGAATGTATTTAGTTCCACTGAGTTGTACCTGAAAAATGATTCAAATGGTAAACCTTATATATATTATCAAAATAAAAAATCATGGTAATTATAGTACACATAGTGTCTATGAGGCAAAATAAAAATAATTTGAATTTGAAAAAATATATATCCCACCACCTTAATTATTTTATATTAGTTTCCACACATAAAGAAACTCTGTGACCCCAGACACTATCCCATAGACTGCTCCTAAAATAAAAATATTTCAGAAAACCAAGAAACGTCAACATAAGCACGTTGAAAGTTTCACCTGTGTTCATTGCTTGGCTCACAGGCAATTCCAAAGTCACAGTCCACTTTTGGCCAGGTGAGGCAGAACAGCACAGTGACAAGATAGTTCTATTGCCTCTCCTGCACAGAGGGCCAGAGAGTTCAGCTGCATGATCGCATGGGTAGAATGCAGCCCACTGTCAAGCTAACCAACCTGCCAGGTGTGTGCACCTGAATCTGCCTCTGGGTGTGCCCACCCCTTTAAAAATAGCACGGATGGATGGATAAACAAAATGTGGTGAATACATACAGTGGAATGTTATTCAGCCTTAAAAAGGAATACAATTCCGATAAATGCTACAACTGGACAAGTCTTGACAACATTACCCTAAGTGAAATAAGCCAGACAGAAAGGACAAATACTATATGATGCCAGTTATATGAGGTACCTAAAGTAATTAAACATGAGTTTGACATAAGAAGCCGAAAAAAAATGATTGGTGATTGCCAGGGGTGGGGCACAGAGGAGTTTACTCTTTATGGGATATGAACTTTCAGTTCTGCATAGATGACACTGTTCCGGAGGTGGACGATGATGTTGGTGTCACAGCAACGTGATTATGCTTAACACTACTGGCCTGTGTTAAAAATGGTTAAGATGGTAAATTTTATGTTGTCTACTTTGCCACAATTAAAAATTTAAAAGAAAACAAATAGCACTTTGAAACATTTTTTCTTCAAAAAAAAAAAAAAAAAAAACAGCATCAGTCACTGAACACCAACTGTGGTCCAGGTATTCCACAAAGATAATAAAGACATGCCTTTCTGGGTCCACCAGAAAGTGTTCCAACCCTCAAGGGGTTCCAAGCTGAGCAAAGAGAATGAAAGATTAGGAGAAAGGGAGGAGCAGGCTGCATGAGAATTCTAAATGGGGCAGACAGGGAGACTCACTGGTCCTCACGCCCTTGTCTGCCTCCTGCTGCACACTTGAGGCCTGGGTTCTACTCCTTAAGCCAAGCCTGGTTCTGCAACCTCCGCCTCCTGGGTTCAGGTGATTCTTGTGCCTTAGCCTCCCGAGTGGCTGGCATTACAGGCATGCACCGCCATGCCCAGCCTCACTTCTGCTGCAGTACTTTAAGGATTTCTCTTAAGAATGGATTGCAGGGCTGGGTGAGGTAGCTGTCAGCTGTAATCCCAGCACTTTGGGAGGCGGAGGCGGGTGAATCACCTCAGGTTAGGAGTTTGAGACCAGCCTGACCAACACGGTAAAACTCCATCTCTACTAAAATACAAAAATTAGCTGGGCATGGTGACGGGCACCTGTAATCAAAGCTACGTCAAGGGTGAGGCAGGATAATCGCTTGAACCTGGGAGGAAGCAGTTACAATGAGCCAAGATTGAGCCATTGCACTCCAGCCTGGGCAATAAAAGCAAAACTCTGTCTCAAAGAAAAAAAAAAAAGAATTGTGACATTTAGTACAGTAATCCCAAGAGGATACACTTGGCAAGAAAGAGAATATGAAATATCCTATTTTTAGGTTTTTTAAATAAAACCTCTTAAATTAAGTTTTACTAATACTTCATATACACACTGGTGATAGCACCCTCCTAGGTCCCCAGTCCTGTTTTGTGAGACATCTCGAGAGATGACCGAGGGTCCTACAAGGCAGAGGGTTTGACAGCAGGGCCCTTCTCAGCCCTCACTTTTATTTAAAATATCATGCCCTGTGGCAGTTTATGTGGACCCACTTAAATGAGTTTATAGAGATTCTCCTGCTTAACCAGATGGTTAAGATGATAGGTGTACTAAGTTGTATTATTATTATTATTATTTTTTTATAGAGCCAGGGTCTCACTACGTTGTTCAGGCTGGTCTCCAACCCCTGGCCTCAAGCGATCCTCCTGCCTTGGCCTACCACAGTGCTGGGATTACAGGAAATAATCATCAATTTTATTTTATTTTATTTTATTTTTTGAGACAGTCTCACTCTGTCGTCCAGACTAGAGTGCAGTGGCATGATCTCGGTTCACTGCAACCTCTGCTTCCCAGGTTCAAACAATTCTTGTACCTTAGCCTTGTGAATAGCTGGCACTACAGGCATACACCAACTGCCCAGCTAATTTTTGTATTTTTAGTAGAGACGAGGTTTCACCATGTTAGGCCAGGAGGGTCTCCAACTCCTGATTTCAAGTGATCCTCCTGCTTCAGCCTCCCAAAATTCTGGGATTACAGGTGTGAGCCACCATGCCCAGCCTATAATCATCCATTTTTAATGAAACTAACTTGCAAACCAGAGTCTGAGAAAGAAACTTCAAATTAAAGATAATACTAACAAGAATATGAAAAAACTGAGACTCCTATTCCGAATATAAATTCTTCACCAGCCACCCATAAATAAAAATAATGACCAACCTAAGAACATTAACAAGTTGATCCCTCCAAAATTCTAAATTATCAAGAAGGCATTTTAAAAATGAATTTATATCCACTAGCATATACTATGATCCTCCTCTTAAATGTCTGCTGCACTTTAAGATATTAGCAATTTGTCATCTGTGTTTATAGCCATGCCTTATACAATTCCAGTCCTTCACAAAATTTCCTTAATTTGATGATAAAATTAGAAGATCCTTAGGTATTTTTGTACATAATCCCAGTACTTTGGGATTTCCACTTAATAGCCAAAAAAAAAAAAAAAAAAAATGCATTACTATAGGAAATGTGGTGGCTGAAAAAACAGCTAAAATAATACGAAAAATAAAGCATTCCTTGGCCAGTCTCGGTGGCTCATGCCTGTAATCCCATCACTTTGGGAGGCCAAGGTGGGCGGATCGCTTGAGCCCAGCAGTTTGAGACCAGCCTGGGCAACATAGCGAAACTCTGTCACTAAAGAAAAAAAAAAAAAAAGATAAAATGCATTCCTTATGAGTAAAACTATTAAAGACTGTTGAATATTTTAAGAAACAAGTTTATTAGAACAAATTCGATTATGCAAGAAGTTTGCTGTACACTTAGTAAAAAGTACAGATGTTTTTCACAACTCAACTTGTGGCATTTGCTAGATTTTATATGACAATAAAATATACTAAAAAAATTTTTTATGTTTTATTTCAAAAGATTTATTTGGAGAAACAGGTGGTGTCTGGTTACATAGATGAGTTCTTTAGCGGTGATTTCTAAGATTTTGGTGTACCTATCACCTGAGCAGTATATACTGCACCCAATTTGTAGTCTTTTATCCCTCACTCTTCTCCCATCCCAAACCCATCATTTTAAGTGAGAATATGGAGACATATTCTGAAGAGTAAATTACTTTCTTTTTGTGACGGAGTCTCACTCTGTTGCCCAGGCTGGGATGCAGTGGCTCAGTCTCGGCTCACTGCAAGCTCTGCCTCCTGGGTTCAAGTGATTCTCCTGCCTCAGCCCCCCGAGTAGCTGGAACTACAGGCACCTGCCACCACACCCAGCTAATTTTTATATTATTAGTAGAGACGGGGTTTCACCATGTTGGCCAGGCAGGTCTTGAACCCCTTACCTCAGGGGATCCACCTACCTCAGCCTCCCAAAGTGCTGGAATTACAGGTATGAGCCACGGCACCCAGCCATGAATTCCTTTTTTAACAAAAAATAGTGTTCTATCAAAAACTGTTCACGTATAACCACGGGTAAGGCAGCTGCTCTTATACGAAGTTTAAAAAACACCACACGCAATATTCATTCACTTTGTCATTCACCAGCAAGGTACTGCAATGAAACAGTTGAAGCCAAAAGCACAAAATGTTCTATGGAACATTATTCAATCAACATGGTTAATTTTGTGGAAAGAAGAACTTCAATATAGTCAAATATGTGCAATTTATTTAATGAGATAGGAAGTAACCATAAAAATCTATACAACATTGAAATGTGCTGGTTATATTGTGGCAAGGTACTTTAAAAAGCTGTCAAACTTAAACATATGCTAGATGATTTTCTCTTACAAAAACAGAAGTGTCATAAACCTACTGGTTTTTCAAACAATTAGCCTGTTCCTTTGAGAAAAAAAGTGATACTTTCTTTTTCTTTTCTCTTTTGAACTGCCACTTCAAAAAAACAAAAAAGGTGATATTGAAAGAGAAAATGTATTTCAAAAGAAACAAAGATGGGATTTCACCATGTTGGCTAGACTGGTCTTGAACTCCTGACCTCAGGTGATCTGCCTGCCTCGGCCTCCCAAAATGTTGGGATTACAGGGGTGAGCCATCGCACCCAGCCAGTAAGAACATTTTTAAAGAGTATCTGTCCATGTTTCCATTGATTTTGTGGCAAAAAAATCATTTAAAGTTTGCTACCTACAAAAGCCCTCACATGGCATCTCGTAAATTTTTGGAGAAAGATATTTCTAACTTATTTTTTTAATCTTCCAAAGGGAACATGTCATGGAGTTTGAGGTCAGCCTGGGCAACATAGCATAACCCTATCTCTACAAAAATAATTTTGAAATTAGCTAGGCATGGTGGTGCATGCCTGTAGTCCTAGCTACTCAGGAGGCTGAGGCAGGAGGATCTCTCAAACCCAGGAATTGTAGGCTGCAGTGAGGTATGATTGTGCCACTGCAATGCTGCCCTACAGTCTGCGCAACAGAGGAAGACACTGTCCCTAGTCAAAATATATACATACATTGTTACAGTAATTTGATTTATAAATGATGATAAACAAATACATTAAATAGGATACATGCTAAACCCCCCCCCAACTTTTTTTTTAACTTGTTAAGGGTACATTTTTAAGATCTGCCCCTAAAAACTGAGCCTTTTTCCTTAGGTGTCAGGCTGTAAGTATTTTTCTCAGTAGTTTTCCTTCAGGTTTCAGAGGATTAAGCATGGCCTGTGGCATGTGGCAAGCTCATGGGATCCCATGCAGTAGTTGTGTATTTACACAGTGAGAAGGCAGGCTACAGTGGATTACAGTGCAAAATCCAGCATCACACAGGTTCACCAAGGACCCAGATGCCAACGCTTTGCACTTTTCCATCAAAAAGAAACCAGCCGCATCAAAGGCCTCTCTCAAATTTGTATTATACTATGATCTCAGCAAAAGGTGGAATGTCAAGGGCTAGACAGTGTTATTTACATTTCACTTTCTATCCAATAACTTGTATTTCATTGTTCATTACTCTACCATTTGCCATTTTTCAGTACAGAAATTTAAAAACCATTTGAATAGCAATAAATTTTGTTTTTCAGAACAACCACTTTTCACTGCTTGAAAAAAAGATAAAGTCCCCACAGTTCTCAACCTCAGTCCTAATCCTTCTAAAAGCCCTACAGAATTTCCCAGATTAACTGTAGAAAAAAATATGCTGGAGCAAATACATACTCGATAAAACCATGAAACTTCAAACTGAAATATATTTTACAATTTTATATTCTCATTTGGATTTTCCCCAAATTAATTCCTCTTTCACAGTAGAGCACTGAGTCCTGTGCTCACTTGCAGAGCCACGTGGCTAACCCATGCTATGCCTCCTTTCACACCAAGTTTGATAATAAAACAAGTTTGTATTTGTTAGGCAAGTTACAACTGCTTAAGTCCTTGATATGGTGTCACTTTTCACTATATAAATGCCACCCTCTATATTTCATTTCATCTTCGAAAGTTTGAGTTCTCCATCTGCAATTTCCAAGTTTTTCATACTTAAGTACTTAAAAAATTGTACCGCATTTTCCAAAAATGTGTCTTGGGACATAAAAAACCAAAGTATTCCCAAACTTCTGCTGACAGACACCAGGGAATGATGTGGGGCCTTAGTACACAGCCAGATTTTTAAGTTTGTTCCCCAAAAGGGGGAAACTCTTATAAAAAGAACATCAAGATACAATATTTTGGACTTACAAAAAATACATAATATCCAAATATCTTTTATTGCTTGTTGACACTAAAGAAAAGTATTAGACCATTTTAAACAGGCTAAAAATGTTTTTAATAAAAGAGGAAAGTAGATATAACATTTAACTTACACAGAAAAATATCAGTTCTTGACTATGAAATTCTGAATTTCTCACTTTTTTTTTCCTTTTTTTTATTGCATTTTAGGTTTTGGGGTACATGTGAAGAACATGCAAGAATTTCTCATGTTTTTGCATCTAAGTAAAATATTCTAAGACAGAAAGAGTGTAAAACCTATGACCTTAATTTTGTCTTTGAATATGCCAATAAACCTTGGTTCATATGTCTTTTACAAAACTAATTAACAGGTAATACTCAGGTACTTTGCTCAATATTCTACAAATATCATCTCAGATGATCCTCACAGAAGCCTTGAAAGAATATATAGTAAGCCCTTGTTACTTGAATATTCCTTTCCAAGACCCTGCTATTACAAGGTTATAGGAAGAAGCAATGCTATCTACACATAAAAATACTCAAAAAATGAGCTGAACGCTTATCTGCTTATATTACAAAATTAAGCTCATACAAGCAACTCCCTCCCCCTCTATTTCCCTCCCTCCACTCTACTCGATGCTGGTATCTATTCTCTAACCATCCCATATTTAAAGAGGACAGATTTTGTGTATATTGTTTGTTTGCATTCGTCTTGGTGTGGTTACTGAATGGCATAAATAAAAGACAAATCAACTTACAATGAATCTAGAACATTTTTTAAAGCATGACATTTTTCATAAAGAATAGTATGAGAACTGCTGAAATTATATATGAAGCTATCGTTCAATGAGAATGTGGCAGAGATCCATTAACAACTTAAAAAGAAAATCATAAGACAAAGGTTTCAGAGATAACAGTGTCCATGTTAAAAGAATAAGAGGACCTCCCCCCACCATGAGAAAATGGAAGACATTTTGGGGTATTTCTAATAAAAATTACCCTAATAATCATGCTTTGAAAATCAAATGTGAGGCCAGGCATGGTGGCTCACACCTGTAATCCTAACACTTTGAAAGGCTGAGGTGAGTGGATCACCTGAGATCAGAAGTTCAAGACCAGCCTGGCCAACATGGTGAAACTTTGTCTCTACTAAAAATGCAAAAATTAGCCAGGCATGGTGGTGGGCGCCTATGATCCCAGCTACTTGGGAGGCTGAGGCAGCAGAATCGCTTGAACCTGTGAGGAGATTGCAGTGAGCCAAGATCACACCATTGCACTCCAGCCGGGGCAACAAAAGCAAAACTCCATCTCAAAAAAAAAAAGGAAAAGAAAATCAAATGTGACAGTGTAGATTGTAATGGGGTACAGTCAATCAATTTGATCAGAAAATTTCACAACCCCCTCCTTAATTAATCATATACACATACAAACACACACACAGTTCACTTTCTGTTTATTCCTAGAATTACCACAAAATTGAAAAATATAATTTGCATAGGACCACATAGATAGAAAATGGCAGAGCTGATATTCAAATGCAGCCTGCTCCAGAGCCTGTACAGCTAACCATGATCCTATGTTCCTTTTCAGCCAAGGAATTAAAATTTAAACTTTGTAAATATGCTTATTTTCATATTTTAAGTTTCATTTTCAGAAAATGGAACTGCAGGCAAATCTTCTTTCCACCACTGTTTCCTATGAAATTTTGGTCCCCATTTTAAGGAGATTCATATTAAGGGAATTTCCCTGTAACCCACTCAGTAGGAAAAAAAAAAAAAAAAAACAGTTTCTTCTACTTTACTCTCACAACATGCCTGAGCAGGGGGATGGGGAATTTCTTTGCTTGTTGAAGCAAGCAAGCAATTCTGTAGCAGACACAAGCAGTGTGCCCTCCAATTCCCACACTACCCAAAGATAGCATCAGATCCCATAGGTGGAGGGCTCAGTCCCACAAGACTGTCTCCCACTTCTGATGCCAGTGCAAGTCCCAGGTTGTTTCACCTGTGCTCTCACCAACTGGCTATAAATCAGGGATCCCACAACCCGCTCTTTGGGTTTGACTAATTTGCTAGTGTGGCTCACAGAACTCAGGGAACCACTTACATGTACTGGCTTATTATAAAGGATATTACGAAGGATATAGATGAAGAGAGACATAGGGTAAAGCATGTGGGAAAGGGCAAGGAGCTTCCCTGCCCTCCCCTGGGTGCACCACCCTCCAGGAACCTCCAAGTATTCAGCTATCCAGTAGTTCCAAGACCCCAGTCCTTTTGGGTTTTCAAGGAAGCTTCATTATGTAAGCATGACTGATTATATCACTGGCCGTTTGTGATCAGTTTAGCCTTCAACCCCTCACTTCTCCACAGAGATTGGGGGTTGGAGCTGAAAATCCCAATCCTCTAATCCTCCCTTAGCCTTTCCTATGACCAGCCTCTCTCCTGAAACTACCTAGGGGCTGCCAGCCACCGGTCACTTCATTAGCATATAAAAAGACATCATTTGGGAGATTCTAAGGATTGTAGGAGTTGTATGCCAGGAAACAGGAGAAAGAATGAAGACCAAATACTATGTTCATTTCACAGTATCATACCTGCTATTCTCAGATAAGAGGACCTCCCATGTTTCTGCCCTCACTTTACATATGAGGAAAGAAAAGCTCAGCAAAGTTGTGCCACTTGACTGAGGTCCAGCAGCTAGAAGTGGCTTAATAGATGTAAATCCAGCCTGTCTGATCCCATCCCATGTTCTCTGTAGCCTCAGCACAAAGTCCTTTTGTAACATACAACTGGTCTGAAAGACAGTGATTTGCTTGACTAAAAGGCAGCAAAAGCTTCACAGTTAGGAATACAGGCTTGGAAACAAGCTGCACTGAATCTCAGCTACGATATGTTTTGCTTTGGTTTTCAGACAGGGTCTCACTCTCTCACCCAGGCTGGAGTGCAGTGGCACAATCATGGCTCACTGTAGCCTTGACTTCCCCAGTTCAAGTGATCCTCCTACCTCAGCCCTCTGAGTAGCTGGACTACAGGAGCATCCCACCACACCCACTTTGTTTATTTATTTATTTTTATTTTTAGAGATGAGGTGTCACTATGTTACCCAGGATGGTCCTGAACTTCTGAGCTCAAGCGATCCTCCCACCTCAGCCTCCCAGTGTTGGGATTACAGGCATGAACCACTGTCCCTGGCCTACAGTATGTCTCAATTGTGTGACTTTAGGTTCATTATTTTACTTTCCTTGGCCAGTTCCTCATCTGTCAAGTAGAGCTAATCATAGTACCTACCTCATAAGACTGCTGTGAGGATTAAGAGATTTGATAGGATAAAAAAGAAAAAACTAGTGTCTATCAGAAATACTAAATGCTAGTTGTAACCATTAATTATTATTATTATTACATGTTAAGTATATAAAAGGATTTTTTAAGACTTTGAATATTTATTTCAAATGAAATCACTCAGAATCTCTAAATATTAAACTGACCAAAATGACTCAGCAGAAACTGGTAATTGGGGCCAGGAGGGTCTGAAATGGGCCTACCCAGTTCAGCCTCAACCTGACGGCCCAGAGGAGCCTCCAGGGATCAGGAAGTCCAAATACATTGTACCATATAAGTATAAGACATAAAACTCCATAGAATTTTATTTGATTTTACAGAGCTGAATGGTCCCCCTCCAGTTTGAAAATTCAAAGGGCAGAGCAATAATTATTGAGGCAATTCCATTTGCCATGTTCGTTTGAACGCTTCTTCATTGGGAAGGAAGTGTCGACTCACAGTTCCTTCTACTAACCTGGGAATGTAGGCTTATAATTGCATTTCACAACTGTTATACTGTTATACTGGAAAAGAACAGTAAACAACTGGGAGATAAAGCTGAGTCTAAGTAAAAGCCTTCAATGCCAGCACAATGGAAATGGGTAGGGAGAGAGCATTTGAAATAAACTTATTATTGAACTTACAATGATGTCGATAGACCTGTTTCAGACTAGAGTTATCTACCTGAGTTATGCAGGTCTAAGTGGCTTTAAGTGAAAGGGTTGAATTATTTGGTAAACTCAGTGGGGAGATGTCTGAAGATTAGAAAGGAAACAGCACATTAACTATTTACTAAGATCTCATTAATTCAAACTAATGGCAGTGGTGAGGATAGGGAGGAAGAAGGAGAGCCAGTTAGTCTGAAATTGTGCAGCCTAATGTTTATAAAGTACAAAGAGGAGCACGAGTTAGCTGCTGACAAAATGTTCCGCCAAACCTGTCACACTCACTTTCATTTTGCAGGATATATTTGCACACAGACAAAGTGATTAAGCCCTTTAAAAGTTTTTTCTAAATCTATCGGACATCCCCTTTACAATTTTACTTATGCTATTAGTCTGTTTAATGTATTGTTCATGTCAACACAAAGCTCAATTATCACTCAAGCATCATAGGCAAGATACAACCTACCAAGGTATCAATTTCCCCATTAGCAATAAATTTCTAAAGTATGTCTTTCATGTCCAAAGCCCGATGTACTGTCACTTATTATGTGCAAAGCACTATGCAGG
Source organism: Ateles fusciceps (assembly GCA_036589455.1). Taxonomy (NCBI): domain Eukaryota; kingdom Metazoa; phylum Chordata; class Mammalia; order Primates; family Atelidae; genus Ateles; species Ateles fusciceps. The sequence goes on along the minus strand of JAZHEH010000952.1, from coordinate 306,944 downwards.
CCTTCTAGGGAAGGACATTAAAATCTACAGAATGCTGACTGTATCACAGCTCAGGATCTTGTTGGGATGATAAGATCTACATCCATGAGACGCTAGAGGACACAAGGAGGAAGACTATTGGACTGGCAGAACATGGTAATGTCAGGCAAGCATCAACAGAGAAAGAAGTTCTCTAAATGGAAAGCTGGGATTCAGCATGAAGACAGATACGGACACGTTACCTTAGAAAACACAAAGGAGTTTGAGGGGTTGAAGCAGCAGGTTTGTGAACCAGAGAGAGCAAATGTCACCAGCCTCCTAAGTTTATATATAATCCATCCTTAAAACACACATGATACATTTGTGACAAAAACGAATATACTTATAGGGGTCAGGGGTCCTTTTGCAAGAGACCCAGCAATAACACTCTTAATTACACATTTCCTTTAGCCAGAATTTTCAACAACATATATTCTACCTTTTCCTACGTGCATCTTTACTTTTGCTCTCCCCTCATAATGAAATATATTATCAAGTTCTTTGGGAGGCCAAGGCAGGTGGATTACCTGAGGTCAGGAGTTTGAGACCAGCCTGACCAACATAGTGAAACCTCCTCTCTACTAAAAATACAAGTATTAGCTGGGCATGGTGGCAGGTGCTTGTAATCCCAGCTACTCAGGAGGCTGAGGCAGGAGAATCACTTGAAACCAGGAGGCGGAAGTTGCAGTGAGCTAAGATCACACCATTGCACTCCAGCCTGGGTGACAAAGCAAGACTCCATCTCAAAAACACAAAATAATATGTGATCAATATATATACATAATCAAGTTCAATGAAAACCCAACTGCTACTGACAATTCTCTGCTTGGGCACACCTAAGCATCTCTGTATTGTCTCTTACAACTGCATGTGATCACATCAAATTTATCAGACCCATGCTTCTTCATCAATATCTTATTTCTATTTCTTGATTTTCCCCTCATTTTTATAAAGGTAGAGCAAGAAAAATAATAAATAACATAGACAAGAGTCATGCTGCTAAAACTGAACTGGCAGTTACAAAAGCCCAAAAGTTCATTCATTTGCTTATGCCTAAAAGTCTGAATTCAATATGAAAAAATGGTTTCTTGTAGAGTAGCTCTTCAATCTATAAATGTTTAAAGTAGCAATCTGGCAATGTCTCCCAGAGAAGTAAAGAAATGTATTACTGTGAAAAGAACACTTGGGTCAGGTCCTAGATAAAGCCTGGCTAAGAAACTTGCTCTTATTTTGTAAGCTACAGTGTTTCCCACTTTTTACTTTGATGAGGGAGGGTAACTCTCCCTGGAGTCTTATGAGGGATTGCTGGAAATTAATGCAACATTAATTAAGCCATGAGTCCATAACATATGGTCCATCAATGAACTTTATAGAGGCCATGAATTCCATGAAATTAGATGCAAATTATTGTGTACATGTACATTGTTCTGTCAAGATTTTATACTTTTATTCTAATCCTCAAGGGCCCATTATACCTGAAAAAAGGGCTAAGAAATATTCTTTTAAACCATGCTAGACATCAACATTTTTGCTCTGTGAAAGCCCCTGTAAGGAGGATGAAAAGACATGCTCCAGTGTGGGAGAAAATATTTGCGAGCCACATATCCATCAAAAGGCTAGCATGCAAAATATATAAAGAACTCTCAAAAAGTCCAATTAGAAAATGGACAAAAGACATGAACAGACATTTCACTAAAAAGGATATACAGATGGTAAATGAATATGTTCAATATCATTAGCCATTAGGGAAATGCAAATTAAAACCACAATGAGACATCAATGCCTACCATTCAAAATGGCTAACACAAAAAATAGCGCCATCACCAAATGCTATACCAGATGTGAAAAAACTGGAGCATTCATACATTGCTGGTGGAAATGCAAAACAGTAAAGCCACTCTAGAAAGCAGTTTAGCAGTTTCTTAAAGACCAAAAATTTTGCCACAATTGCCACCAGCAGTTGTGCAAAAGGGCACTTTCCCCTTGGAGAAATAAAATGTGTTCACACTAAAACCTGTACATGATTGTTCACAGCAGCCTTATTTGTAATAGCCAAAAATTAGAATCAGCCCAAATGTCCTTCAACAGGTTAATGGTTAAACTTCAGTATATAGATAATATAGAGACCAGAGCAATGTATACTACATATCAATAAAAGGTAGCAAACTATTGATACATACAAGAACATGGATGAAACTTCAGGAAATTATGCTGAGTGATAAAAGCCAATCCCAAAAGTTACAATCTGTATAATTCCATATATATATATAATATTTTTTAAATGAAATATCTATAGAAATGGAAGACAGATTAGTGGCTGTCAAAGGTTAGACAGAGCACTGGGGGAAGGGAGGTGGCTCTGACTTAAAAAGGGTAACAGGAGGGATCCTTGTGGTTTTGGAACTGTTCAGTATCTTGCCTGTGGTTGTAGATACATGAACTTAGATGGATGACAAAATGGTATTGAAATTTTAAAACACACATACTAAAATAATAAGTAAAACTGGCCTAGTACAGTGGCTTACACCTGTAATCCCAGCACTGTGGGAGGCCAAGGCGGGTGGATCACTTGAGATCAGGAGTTCAAGATCAGCCTGGCCAACATGGCAAAACCCCGTCTCTACTAAAAATACAAAAATTAGCTGGGTGTGGTGGCGCACACCTGTAATCCCAGCTACTCTGGAGGGTGAGGCACCAGAATTGCTTGAATCTGAGAGGTGGAGGTTGCAGCTAGCTGAGATTATGCCACTGCACTCCAGCCTGGGTGACAGAGTGAGACTCTGTCTCTAAATAAATACAATAAACCTAAATGAGATGGATAAAATGTGTCGATGTCTATATTGGTTGTTATATTAAGACTACAACAAGTCTGAAGCTTTACAAAATGTTTCCATTGGGGAAACTGGGCAGAGTATACAAAGTATCTCTATTGTTTCTTACAACTGCATGTGGGTCTACAATTACATCAATAAAAATGTCAATTAAAAATTATGCTAGAATGTATGTATCCTATTAGTTTTCTCTTCTTTGTGGTGGCTACCACAGGTGGTGTTTTCTTTTTTACTATTATTATTTACATTTTCCAATGAGTTTGCCATTACAGAAAACATTTTTAGAATTTATTTCACAGGTTGTGACATGTTGTTTGGATTATTTTGTGTGGCAGCAAGGCTTTATCCTTTAAGAATGAAGTGGAATTTTTTAAATACATATAAAAAATTCACGCCCACCTTAGGTAATTAAGTTAATGAACAAGGTAGGTTATGCCATTTATGGGCAAAAACGAAGTAATTGCTAAATCATGAGATTGGTTTTCTTTTTAGGGGTCATGGATTTAGTTTAAGGTTGTGAGACTCAAGAAAAAAAAAAATCTTCTGGTTAAAAATCCCTTTCCAGAGTCAGCAAGAATTTACTGAAGCGTTTGAAGTGGAGCAATAACTCACCTAAATTTATATTTTCATGAGACTAACCCAAAGACTGTTGAACAGACTGAAGAGAGGAAAAAAAGTAGAGGCAGAAAGAGTAGTTGTGGAGACACAGGCACAAGAAAAATCTTCTGCTACTTAGAAAGGTTTCCAAGTAGGAGTCCTCAGAAGTTAACAAATCTAACTACTCAAAGACAGCACCACCTCTCCCATGCCTTTTGTCTGTCTTTCAGGCAGCCTATTCATAGGGCTATGACCACCTCCAGGGCTATTGAGAAAATGCTTATGTGTGGTTACTGTGGTTCAAATGTGTTCCCCAAAAAGCATAAGTAGGAAACTTAATCCCCATGCAACAGTATTGACAAGTGGAACATTTAAGAGGTCTCTGCCCTTGGGAATGGATTAATGTGGTTATTGGATGAGTGGTTTTGTTATCATGAGAGTGGCTCTGTTATAAAAGCGGGTTTGGCCCCCCTCTTGTTCTGTCATGCTCTCTTGCCCTTCCAGCTTCCACCATGGGATGGTGTGGCACGAAGGCCTTCAGCAGATGTGGTCCCCCAATCTTGGACTTCCCAGCCTCCAGAACCATAAGCCAAATACATTTCTTTATAAATTACTCTGTGTTATTCTGCTGCAGCAGCACAAACAGACTAAGACAGGAAAGTGGTACCGAGAAGGGGGACTGTCACCATAACAAACACCTGAAAATGAAGCAGCTTTGAAACTGGGTAATGGGTGGGGGCTGAAAGAATTTGGAGGAGTGAGCTAGAAAAAGTCCAGCTTCCCGTAAGTGGGGCATTCAAGGCAATACTGGTGAGGGCTCAGAAGAAGACAAGAGCTGTATAGAGAGCATAAATCTTCTTAGGGATTCCTTAAGAGCCATGATCAGAATGTAGTAGTAATATGAATGGTAAAGGTCATTCTGATAAGGTTTCAGACAGAAATAAGGAACAAGATATTAAAAACTGGAGTAAATGCCATCCTTGTTATAAAGTTGCAAAGAACTTTTCAAATTTATGTCCATGTCTTAGGACTTTGTGGAAGGCAGAATTTAAAAGCAATGAACTAGGATATCTGTCAGAAGAAATATCTAAGCAGCATTATTCAAACTGCTGCATAATATTCAAGCAGCATAATATTCTTTTGGCCACTTATAGTAAAATGAGAGAAAGCAAATTATTTTTAAATGAAATTCATAATTAAAAGAAACACACAACATAAAGGTTTGGGAAACTCTCAGCCCAGCCAGTAAAGAACAGAAAAGCTGTCCAGGAAAGAATACCAAAGCCATGGCCAATCAATTGTTTGCTAAGAGATTAATATGGATAGAAGGAAGCCCGAGTCTATTCATCAAGACCATAGGAGAATGACCCTGATGGCACTTTAGAGATTACCGGTGCCACTTGCTTTCATCCCCAGTCCAGAGTGCCAAGCCCTGGGAGAAGGAAATATATCAAAAGAAAGGTCCAACGGGCTGGGCACAGTGGCTCATGCCTGCAGTCCCAGCACTTTGAGAGGCGAGGCAGGTGGATCACCTGAGGTCAGGAGTTCCAGACCAGCCTGGCCAGCATGGTGAAACCCCGTCTCTACTAAACAAACAAAGACTAGCCAGGCGTGGTGGCAGATGCCTGCAATCCCAGCTACTCTGGAAGCTGAGGCAGGAGAATTGCTTTAACCTGGGAAGTGGAGGTTGCAGTCAGCCAAGATCGCACCACTGCACTCCAGCCTGGGCAATAGAGTGAGACTCCATCTCAAAATAAAAAAAAAAAAAAAGGCCCAGGGCACCCTTGGAAACTTGGGGCTAGTTTCCTAGTGTTGTCCTCAAGTCTCTGCTCTCCATATTCTATGGCAGCCCTCCTTAGTTATAACAGGTATGGCTCAAGGGGTTCAAAGGTATATAAACTAAAAATAAAATTCTAAACCCCCCAACTGACTGAACAGATCATCTCTTGGCAAAGGGGGACCCCAGTGTAACCTTGAAAACTGAATTATTGGCCACAATAGGATGGGGGCTCAGACACACCTCTTGTTATACCCACTCCCTTGTTAACCACAATTAGGTTTTCTTTCCTAAGGGCTTAACAGGAACCAGCACTTTCAAAAGACTCCACCGCTGATATCAATCAACCACCTGATGCTGCTCCTCCTTTTTTGCCTAAGAGACCACCGACCACGGAGTGGTTCTGACCAGTCTACAGAGAATACACAGTAAAGGTTTCTGTGTCCTCTGCTTCAGCTTTTGAGGTCAGAAGGCCAAAAACTCCACCCTTGGATTATGCTAAGGCTGCCATTTTTTGAACATGGGACCCATGAAGGGACATGAAGCTCAATTGTGCATGCTCATGTTTCTCCTTTCATAAATATTTATAACTTCTCCTATAGCTTACTGAACATATATATTCAGCCACCTCACTCAGCATACATTTTGGTTCTTTTTATCCCTCTCTCAAAGTGTCTCCTTTTTGGCTTCTGGCAGGAAGCTACCCTTCCCAGTCTGTCAGAATGGCCACTCTGCTGGCCACAAGCCTCTATGAGAAATAAAGTTCTCCCTTCCAAATTTATGAACCTCATCATTCTTCCATTGACAGGTGCAGGCAGCAAATCTTGGCAGCATCCACATGGTGCTAATTCTGCTGGTGTGCAGAATGCAAAAGCTGTGGGGCCATGGCAGCATCCACCTACATTTCAGAGGAAACTTGGGACAGCTTGAGGACCAACACAGAGACTTGTCACAGGAATGGAGCCACCACAGAGAGCCCCCACTAGGGTAATTCCAAGTAGAGTCATGAAAGTGAGGGAACCCCTGAGACCCCAGAACTGTAGGGCCACCAGTTTTCAACTGAAGCCTGGGAAAGCTGCAGGTAACAAGCCTCCAATCTGTGAGAGCTGCTGGGTTGAGTGAGCCCAGCAAAGCTATAGGGCAGGGCTTCCTAAGACCTTGGAGGTCCAACCCCCACCCTAGTGTGCCAAAGATGTGGGACATGGAATAAAAGGAGATTATTCTCCAGCTTTAGGACCTAATGTTGTTTTCCTATTGGGTTTTGCACTTACTCAGGGGCAGGTACTTCTTCTTTTCTTGCCTTCTTTTCCCTCTTGGAAAGGGAATGTCTATCCTATACCTGTCCCATCATTGTATTTTGGAAGTACATACTTCTTTTGATTTCACAGGCTCACAAGTGGAGGGAATTCACCTCAGGGTGAATCATGCCTTGAGACTTACCCATATCTGATTTACATGGCAGTTTGGACTTTGAACTTTTGAGTTGATGCTGGAATGAGTTAAGACTTTTGAGACTGTTGGGATAATATCAATGTATTTTATATTATGAGAAGAACAGGAATTTGGGGGGTCCAGAGGCATAATGCTATGGTTTGAATGTGTCCTCCAGAAAAGCACCTATTGGAAACTTAATCCCCAGTGCAACAATATTGAGAGGTGGGCCTTTAAGAGGTGATTAGGTCATGAGGACCCTGTCCTCATGAATGGATTACTATCATTATCATGGGTGCAGGTTTATTATCATGAGAGAGGGTCTGTTATAAAAGGACATTGGCCCCCTCTTCCTCTCTCATGCTCTCTTGCCCTCTGCCATGAGACGATGCAACCCCTCCAGCTAGGACTTCTCAGCCTCCAGAACCATGAACCAAATAAATTTATTTTCTTTATAAATTACCCCATCTGTGTTATTCCATTAGAGCAGCACAAAACAGATTAAGACCAAAAAAAATTAGCCAAGCGTGTTGACAATGCCTGTAGTCCCATCTACTTGGGAGGCTGAGGTGAGAGGATCTCTTGAGCCCAGGAGTTTGAGGCTGCAGCGAGCTGTGATCGTACCACTAAGCTCCAGCCTGGAAGCAAGAGCAAGAGCCAGTCTCTAAAAAAATAAACAAATACACTAAGGTAATGGTGGTAGGAGAGAAGGATGGGAACTTTTTCTGCACCTCAATGATACATCTTACTAAGTATTGTGAACGTCAAGCCAGTGAGTGTATTTTTAAGTGGGAAAGGGATGTGAGGTGAATTGTTTTTTAAGATCTTCTGAAAGAAGGTGAAGGATGGACTACAAGGGGAGAAAGAACAAAGTCAGGGAAACCAAGTAAGAGACCCACTGCTATTTTTCAGGCAAAGGACACCGAGAGGTGGAATGAAAGCAATGTCACAGGGAGGGCAAAGGTAAATTCGAGAGAGAGGAGACACAATGAACAGGCCTTGGTGCTGAACCAGATATAGCAGGAAATAAGAACCAGGGGAACTGAAGTGACTCCTTGGTTCCTAGCATGGGAAACTAGGTGGATGGTGCACAGACTGAGATGGTGCAAGGAGAAGCATATGAGGAGAAGAAAACAATGAAATGTGATCACTTGTGTCTAGGGAGGGTTGAAAACACAGTTCTGGAGCTCCAGAAAGAGAATTCTGGGCTGGAAAGAAAGATTTGTGATATGACATAGTAGCTAAGGCCATTGGGAATAAATGAGGTAATCAAGGGAGTTGCTTCTTGCAAATCCAAAATGACTTACTGTAGAACAGAAACTTGGAGAATGCCAAGAGAAAACTAGAGGAAGAGGAGCTCACAAAAGACATCGAGAAAGAATAGTCTGAGAAGCAACAATCAGAGCTGACATTTCTTGAGCACTCTTTATTATACTAGGCAATGTTCTGAATGCTTCTTAGTTTATCTAATCTTTACCACTACATATAGTACCTACTATTATTATCCCCATTTTACATACAAGGAAAGTGAGGCACAGGGAAGTTGAGCACCTTACCCAAGGTCACACAAGAAAGTGACAGAACCAGGATTCAAACCCAGACAAGATTCAAATCCAGATCCCTCACTCCCCAACCACCCAACTCCATTGCTATGTTAGAAATGTAGAAGGGTGTATGTGACAAAATCCAAGAGAGGAGACAGTTTCAATAACGAGATGGACAAGAAGGCAAATGTCATAGGGTAAATGAAGCAAACCAGTGTAAGAACTGAAAAGAACACACTGGTTCCATGACTTGACAGGTTGCTGGCCCCTTGGCCACAGCTGTGTTGGTGGAAAAGGCGTGACATGGGCAGGTGGAGCAATAAGGAGGGAAATGTGGGGATGACCAAGTTAAACAGTAAGCGCTGTGAGATTTCAGGAAAAGACAGTGCTTTCCTGGAAACCATCATTCTGAGCAAACTGACACAAGAACAGAAAACCAAACACCGCATGTTCTCACTCATAAGTGGATGTTGAACAATGAGAACACATGTACACAGGAAGGGGAACATCACACACTGGGGCCTGTCGGGGGGTGGGGGGGGCTAGGGAGGAATAGCAGGGGTGAGGGGACAAGGGAGGGATAACATTAGAAGAAATACCTAATGTAGATGACGGGGTGATGGATGCAGCAAACTACCATGGCACGTGTATACCTTTGTAACAAACCTGCACGTTCTGCACATGTACCCCAGAACTTAAAGTGTAATAATAATAAGAAGAAGAACAGGGTTTTCTGGCTGAAGTCATCAGAAAAGCCTGCCCTGGGAAAAGGACTCATGAGTGATGTCTTAGGAAAGGAGAAACAATTTGAGAACTGAAGATCAAATGGTGTCACTGGTGAAAGCTGAGTCAAAAAATTGCTATTGTGATTGAAATCCACCTCTACCCCAGGGCTCCTGTGACTTGCACAAACATAACTACATATGCTGAGAACAAGAACTACAAATTTCTGTCACATACAAAACAGAAGCTTGTGAGAGTCAGCATTTAAAATCCAAGGTTAAAACAAAAAAGATCTTTCCTACAACACTGCAATGAGTTACAAATAAATCTTCAACTAACAAATATTTATTTTTAAAAATCGTCCTGAATATTACAAAGGGCATGAAGAAATACAAAGTCCTGCCCTTATAAAGTTTGCAGAGAGCCAAGTCCAAACGCATGAACTGTTTGCCAACAATTGAAAGCTAAACAAATAGTCTGATAATAATGCACAATGCTCGGAGCTTACAGAGGACTGTGGTGAGGCCAAGAAAGACAGGACTCAAAAGGGGCCATAGCATTTGCAAATCAGAAAGTTGCTAGTCACCTGTTCAAGTGCAATGGAGATAAAATGAAAGGAGCTTTTGTTTTATGTTGGTCTTTAACTTAGTAGAGACCTGTGCCTGCTTGCCAGGACAGAGGAAAGAAATGAGGGTACACCAGTCCTGGAGAGTGCAGATCCAGCACTCAGTGCCCAGTGCCCATGGATGTTGAATGTCCTATAACAGGAGCAGTCCTGCACACTGAAGAACTGTCCTACAACACTTCTTTGAAAATTGGTCAGATTTTGGCCAGGCACGGTAGCTTAATCCCAGCACTTTGGGAGGCTGAGGTGGGTGAATCATCTGAGGTCAGTAGTTCAAGACCAGCCTGGCCAACATGGCAAAACCCTGTCTGTACAAAAAATTTAAAAATTAGCCAGGCATGGTGGTGCGTGCCTATAATCCTAGCTACTTGGGAAGCTGAAGCAGGAGACTTGTTTGAACCTGGGAGACAGAGATTGCAGAGAGCCGAGATTGCACCACTGCACTCCAGCCTGCGCAGCAGAATGAGATCCTATCTCAAAAAAAAAAATAAATAATTTTTTAAAACAGAAATTCAGCCGGATTTTAATTTTGCTTCTGGTTACTTAGGTGTACCTTTTCTTTAAAGAAAAGAGAAAAGGTTAGCTCCCTCAAAAACTTCTCCAGAAAGAGTATTCCTCACAGGCAGATTCCTACATTCTAGGAACGTCACATCAATTAACTACATAATAATATACTTGGTGTAATCACCTAGGAAAGTAGTATATAACTTCCTTTCTTAAACGATATCTACCAGGCCGGGTGAGGTGGCTCACACCTGTAATCCCAGCACTTTGGGAGGCCGAGGTGGGCAGATCACGAGGTCATGAGTTCAAGACCAGACTGGCCAACATGGTGAAACCCCGTCTCTACTAAAAAATACAAAAATTAGCTGGGAATTGTGGCTCGTGCCTGTAATCCCAGCTACTTGGGAGGCTGAGGTAGCAGAATTGCTTGAACAAGGACCCGGGAGGTGGGGGTTACAGTGAGCCGAGATCATGCCACTGCACTCCAGCCTGGGCTACAGAGCGAGACTCCATCTCAAAAAAAAAAAAAAAAAAAAAAAAAAAAAGATATCTACCAGATAAAATCATATTTTAGCTTACATTATAATTTAATTGATAACTCATACTTTATATCAAAATCTATTAAGTATGAAGACACAATATTAGTTATATTCTAATATTTTGTGAAGAAAATTAACAATGTATAATCTGCATAGATTCAATTGCAGTGCATGGTTTTATTTTATGATATATAAGTTCCTCATCGATATTTCACACCAAGAGAAACCAAAGAATAAGGTTTTGTCTTTCCAGGCAATCTTCACTTGGACAAGTGGGTAACGAACTGTTAATATTGGATGTGCTCCAAAAAATGCCATGCCTGCTGTGAGGCAGAGAGAACTTGGGTTTTTTCCTTCTCTACAGTATTAATTTATCCTCAAGTACTCAGAATGTTAGAAGTCTCCTCAGATCATATTTCCTATGGCCCCCTGTATCGATGTGTTTCCTAAAGCAACACTCAACTCAATATTTTGGCCAATGCACTATTATAAAGTTACTAGAAACTAAATGCTATGTTTTACAGAACCTAAGTCAGTAAATGCCAAATGAAAGCAGATCTTCACATGCCATGAACTGAACTACTCTCTACCTATTCTGGAAAAGAAGTATAATCCAAGAAACTAACATTAGCAGCAACAGGATACGCAAGCATGTGCATACCAAATACAGGCATGTCTTGTTTTATTGTGCTTCAAGTTACGGCATTTTGCTTTTGTGTGTGTGTGCTTTGCACATATTACCTTTCTCACAAATTGAAAGTTTGTGGCAATCCTGCATTGAGCAAGTCTATACCCACTATTTTTGCAACAGCATGTGTTCACTTCATGTCTCTGTGTCACATTTTGAAAATTCTCACAATGTTTCAAACCTTTTCTTTCTTATTTATTTATTTATTTGAGATAGAGTCTTCCTCTGTCACCTAAGCTCGAGTACAGCATCATAATCTTGGCTCACTGCAACCTACGCCTTCTGGGTTCAAGTGATTCTCCTGCCTAAGCCTCCCCCGAGTAGCTGGGACTACAGGCATGTGCCATCACGCCCAGCTAATTTATTTTGTATTTTTAATAGAGACAGGGTTTCACCATGTTGGCCAGGCTGGTCTCAAACTCTTGACCTCAGATCATCCACCCACCTCAGCCACCCAAAGTGGTAGAATTACAGACATGAGCCACCACATCTGGCCTAAACTTTTTCATTTGTATTATATCGGGTATGGTGATCTATGACAAATGATCTTTGATGCTACTATTGCCATTGTTTGGGGGTGCCACAAACTGTACCCATAGAAGATGGTGAACTGAATAAATGTTATGTGTGTTCTGTCTGCTCCACCACCTGGCCATTCCCTCTTCTCTCTCCCTCTCCTTGAGACTTTCTTATTCCCTGAGACACAATATTGATATTAGGCCAATCAATAATTCTACAATGGCCTCTAAGTGTTCAAGTGAAAGGAAGAGTTACATGTCTTTCACTTCAAACCAAAAGCAAGAAATTATTGAGCGTAGCGAGACAGGCATGTTCAAAAGCCAAGATAAGCTGAAAGCTAGGCCTCTTGTGCCAAATAGTCAAGATGTGAATGTGAAGGAAAAGTTCTTGAAGGAAATTAAAGTACTCCTACAGTGAATGCATGAATGATTAAAAAAAAAATGAAAAAGCCTTATTATTGATATGGAGAAAGTTTGAGTGGTATGGATAGAAGATCAAACTAGATACAACATTCCCTTAAGCTAAAGCCTAATCCAGAGCAAAGCCCTAACTCTTCCATTCTATGAAGGCTAAGAGAGGTATGGAAGCTGCGAAGAAAAGTTGAAAACTAGCAGAGGTTGGTTCATGAGACTTATGAAGCCATATCCAGAACATCAGTGTGCAAGGGAAGCAAGTTCTGATGTAGACCCTGCAGCAAGTTATCCAGATGATTTGGCTAAGATCATTGATGAAGGTGGCGACACTAAACAACAGATTTTCAATGTGGACAAAACAACATTTTACTGGAAAAAGATGCCATCTAGGACTTTCATAGATAAGAAGGAGGTGTCAATGCCTGGCTTCAAAGCTTCAAAGGACAGGCTGACTCTCTCATTAAGAGCTAATACACTGGTAACTTGACGTTGAAGCCAATGCTCATTTACCATTCCAAAAGTCCTAGGACCCTTAGGAAGTATGCTAAATCTACTCTGCTTGTGCTCTATAAACAGAACAACAAAGCCTGGATGACAGTACATCTTTCTACAGCATGGTTTACTGAATATTTTAAGGCCATTATTGAGACCTACTGCTCAGAAAAAAAGATTTCTTTCAAAATATTATCGCTCACTGACAATGTACCTGGTAACCCAAGAGCCCTGATGGAGATGTACAAGGAGATTAATGTTGTTTTTATGCCTGTCAAAATAACATTAATTCTGCATCCCAGGGATCAATGAGTAATTTTGACTTTCACGTCTTATTATTTAAGAAATATATTCTGTTAGGCTACAGTTGCCATAGATAATGATTAATCTGATGGATCTGAGCAAAGAATATTGAAACTCCTCTGGAAAGAATTCACCATTCTCAGATGTCATTAAGGACATTTATGATTCATGGGAGGGCAAGATAGCAGCAGTAACAGGAATTTGGAAGATGTTTATTCCAACCCTCATGGATGACTTTGAGGGGTCCAAGACTTCAGTGAAGGAAGTAACTACCAATGTGATAGAAACAGCAAGAAAATTAGAATTGGAAGTAGAATGTTAAGATGGGACTGAACTGCTGCAATCTCATCATCAAACTTGAGTGGATGAAAAGTTGCTTCATATGGATGAGTAAAAAAAGTAATTTCTTCATATGGAACCTACTCCTAGTGAAGATGCTGTGAACATTGATGAAATGACAACAAAAGATTTAGAATATTACATAAACTTAGTTTATAAGGCATAGGCAGGGTTTAAGAGGATTGACTCCAGTTTTGAAAGAAGTATTACCATGAATAAAATGCGATTTCAAATAGCATCACATGCTACAGAGAAATCTTTCATGAAAGGAAGAGTCAATCAATACAGCGAACTTCATGATTTTCTTATTTTAAGAAATTGTCACAGCCACCCCAACCTTCAGCAACCACCAAACTGATCAGTCAGCAGCCATCAACATCAAGGCAAGATTCTCCACCAGCAAAAAAAAAAACTTACTAAAGGCTCAGAAATCTACTAAAGGTTCAGATTATCCTTAGCATATTTTAGCAATAAAGTATTTTTAATTAAGGTATTTATGTTTAGACATACTGCTATTATATACCTAATGGACTACAGTATAATGTAAATATAAATTTTATATGCACTGGAAACCCAAAAAACTCATGTAACTCATTTTATTGCAATATTTCCTTTATTGTGGTGATGTGGAACTGAACCAGTAATATCTTCAAGATATGCCTGTATATGGTCAATGCTTAATCAGTACTTCTCACCACATTAATAGGACTAACTTTTAGTTCATCTCAACCCCACCACCAACATACACATGTACACGTACACACAAACACATAACAAACTTTTACCTATCTTGTTCCCTAGTTCTTTAAGTTCCTATTCTGTACTAGGTGATAGTTAATTAACTGAGTGATATAACCCAGGTTAATATGACAGGGGGAAAGTAATGAGCATAAAATCTTGATCTTTCCTACCAGCAGCCTACTCCTTCATTCGAAACACTGACTCAAAGATGGGAACACAGAAGGCAGTCAGTATACACAGTTTGGGGCCAAGCAGGCCTATTAACCAAGTTACAAGAAATACACAGTCCCCTGTACGTGAGTGTGGGTGTGTGTGTGTGTGTGTGTGTGTGTACCTGTATGCATCACAGACCTGTCTAGATCTGACTAGGTGTGTGGTCTATACGTTTAGATTACACATTTGTGGAGAGAACTCATTTCAGATGAGAATACACAGAGCACCTAGTGAAATGCAGATACTATGCAAAATTCCCCAGATGTAGAATGTGCCTAGCAAAACTCAATTACAATCAGTGATTTATTGCTAGTTTATAATACCAATTCTAGACAAATCCGTTCTACAATTCTCTGTCATGAGCTCACACCAGGTTATGTTCTGCCAATTCAGTTTCACCTTCCTAACTGCAATAATTTTTTTAAAAGAACCACAGTGGTGCTTTCAGTTTTCCTCCATCTTTAAGATCCCACCTCACTCTGAACAGAAGATATCACTCCCTACTTTGAAATCAATATTCTTCATCAACTGGTCATAGGTTAGGCCTTTGAAACTCTTCCTTTCTGGTGCTGCATCTTATTCCCTCCATCTATCTCTTCTCCTTCCTCTTGTGACCTGAATCCCATTCATCCCTAACAGCTGAAGGACTTTGTGCCTGCAATAGCCCCTTCTTCTCTGGTGTGTTCAAATCCTCTCTTTCTAGTGCTCCCCTCCCTTTCTACCCTGTGCTCGGCACTGGAAATTCTAGGGTGAATAAGACAGGTCTCTGCCATCAGAAATTCTCGGTCTATCAGAAGAAGCACAAGATGAAACAGCCAATGCCAGGTAATGAACATTAGAGTAAAGAGAAGCACTGGGGTGCAAGCAGAGCACACAGGAGAGGGACTAATCCTGCCAGGAGTGGACAGGGTGAGCTTGCAGGAGGACTTCATAAAGGTTTGTTGAGTCTTTTTTAATGGACTTCTTTTCTATCCAAATAATTGATTGAATAAGATGAAAACCTTACTGCTTGAAGCATTAGTTAGACTATGTTTCAGAATTACTTAAATGCATAGTTGAGCTCTCCCAAAAAAACAAGGGAGCCCTCCCAAAGTCATAAAATAAAGACTTAATGAAAAACAGTGATGTCCTACCAAGAATCTTTGCTAAAGAGTTGTAATGGTCTCAGCAGCCCAGAAGATTGGGTTTAATGACCACTGAGGGCAGGGGACAACACCTTGCCCATGTGTGGTAAAGAGTCAGAACTAAATAAAGCAGTACCCCAAAGGGCCACGCCTCTTTCAAATAATGATAATTTAAAAATATGACCACTAGCCAAAGGAAAAAACAAATGTTTTTGGTCTTAGCCTAAGTATTTGATGAATGAGGAAATGAGGGTTCCCTGGAGCCCTTTAACTGAAAAATTAACATATAAAATAGCTCGGACTGGTAATGCATTTGGGGTTAACTCACAATTACAGGACTCCCCCAAGTTAAAGTTTAATTGGACATAGGTTCACCATTCCCTATTATGAAACATGTGACAAAACCATCCATCATGAAAAAGACAGCACAAGCAGCAATTAGGACCTTCAGAACTTCAAACAATAGACTAATCAAATATTTTGCAAAATAACTACGTTTAAATAAAGATGTTAAAAAATAACTAAAAGCATCAGAAAGGAACAGGCCAACTTGACAAAGAACCAAACAGAACTCCTAAAAATAAAAGCATTGTGTATGAAATTTCACTGGACAAGTCAAAAAGCAAAGGAGAAAAGTGAAAAGGTCAGTAATATATTGGAATTTGAATCTTAGGAATTACCCAGAATACAGCACAGAGCTAGAGAAGGTGGAACATAGGAAAGGGATGCTAAGAAATATGAAATGTAAAATAGAGAGTCAAACATTCTTTTTATGGGAGGAGCAAGGAGGCCAGTATGTCTGCAGCAGAGTGAAGCAGAGTAATAGAAGATGAAGACACAGAGGAAAATGAAGAGTATATCATGCAAGGCCTTGTAGGTCTTTCTAAGGATGCTGATTTTTCTCCTGAGTATGCATAGGATCCATCTGAGGGTTCTGAGCTGAGTGTCATAATCTACAGACACACTAATAGGATCACTCTGACAATAGTCACAGGCAGACTAAGAGGGATCAAGGGTAGATGCAGGAGAATGTGCTTAGATGTAGTTGCCATAATCCAGGCAAGAGATGATGGTATCTGAGACCTGAGGGTAGCGAAGTCATGGTGAGAGAAAGTAACTGGCTATACTGCGAAAGGAGAGTCATAGGATTTCCTGACAGCTTGGAGGTGGGATATGAAAGAAAGAGAGACAAGTATCTCCCAAGTTTGAAGTCTGAGAAAGTAAAATTGACTAGGCATGGTGGCTCATGCCTGTAATCCCAGCACTTTGAGAGGCCAGGCAGATGGATCACCTGAGGTCAGGAGTTCAAGACCAGCCTGGCCAATATGGTGAAACCCCATCTCTACCAAAAATACAAAAGTCAGCCTGGCATGGTGGTACACGCCTGTAATCCCAGCTACTCGAAGGCTGAGGCAGGAAAATTGCTTGAACCTGGGAGGTGGAGGTTGCAGTGAGCCAAGATTGCACCACTGTACTCCAGCCTGGGTGACAAAGCGAGACACCATCTCAAAATAAAAAAAAAAAAAAGAAATTGCCATTAGCAGATATGGGAATGACATAGATGGTCCAGATTTGGGAAAGGAAACCAGGAATTCTGTTTTGGATGGAAACCAGGAATTAGTAAGTTTGAGGTGTCTACATGTGGCGAGCTGCATCCTGGATACTGAAATACACAGATCTGGGCTTTATTTGGCCCATCAAATCCTCTTACTGAGGTGTTCTCTTGTCAAAGCACTGGTGGGAAAATGAAAAGAGGTAAAAAGGAGGAGAATAGAGACCATTACCACCCTTAAGGATGTTGAAATCTGAGAAGGGAGGAAGGGAGGCTTTTCGGCACCTATTGCAGAGCCTGAGCTGGAATAGCAGGTGCAGCCTTGCTCATCTGACACTTGGAAAGGTATCAGCAGCGACACAAGATGGGGACATTCAAAAAGTGGTTCTTAGAAACAAAAACATACCGTCACGCTGACCATCTGGTTTCTGACTACAGCAGACAAAATACATGGTGACAACATAAGAAAATGAAACCACATCAACCATTTTGTGAGAAAACCACCCCCAAACTCTTCCCTTTTACAGTTCAGTTCTCCAGGCGGAATTTGGCCTTCAGGGCTATTTTTCTTGGAAATCATGATTATTTTCCAAAGAAAAACATGTTCAGGTTTTCTAATGGTCAAGGAAGAGGGCTAGACTAAGAACTGGGTGGCCCAAAATACCCCTGGCTCCCTGTGGACAGGCCCAACCCTGCTGTGCCTCATGACTTAGTTTCTCAATGTGTAAATACTACCACAGGGAAAAAAATATTTTCCACTGCCTACACACAGTGCTTTGTTGAGGGTTAATGAATTAATATGTGTAAAATACCGAGATACTCAAATAAAGGGACAATGAAACTCTATTTGTAACTTCCTAAAGACAGAGCAATTTTAACCCTCTTCTTATAAACCCCACTGGAAATTGGACTAAAACATCAGAAGTTATCACATATGGGGCCTAGGGAGATAAAAGAAGATAATGTGTTAAAGTCTCTAAAGCACAATTCCAGTGTAAGCACGTCTAGAAATCATTTCTCAAGATAAAAGCACAATATGAAACAGGTCAAAAATCATGAAAAACTAAAAAGAAACTGTCATTCTAGTAAGACTTCACATAAAGGTTAAACATGTTGATCTGTGAACCATAGTTAGGGCAAACTCCTAGTTGTTGTGCAAGCTCAGAGCAATGACAAACCCTGGGAGAAAATATGGACTTTTGTTCAAGAGCCATAGAATTGAGCACATTGTAAAAGCTGTCCATGAAAAGAGCTTTGTTGAAGGCGTTATTCCTCATTTTCTAAATGCTGTCCAGCTCTACTAAATGGTGACAATTAACATTGAAGTGAATAGGCCACTGTACAGATTCTATTCATAATCCAAATAGACGGTTTTCCTTGCCCAGTGTGGTGATTTTACATTAGTATTGAAACAACCTTTCATTTTGTCTAATTCCTGGCTCAGAACATACCAAAGGCCAGACGAACGCACCATCTGGAGGCAAAATCTCTCCCTGTCAGAACAAGGATGTGCTTAGATTACTGTGAACATCAGGTTTTCACATGCCTTGACTTTTCCTTTCAGAAAAAAAAGGAGTGGTGGCTAGAAAATTACCAGACACAGAAGGGACAGAAACAAGCAATGAGCTAAACAGGACCCCACGATGAATCTGAATCTGGACTAAGGAGATGACCAAGTTCATTCCAGCAGCATTTCACTGGGTGGGCCAGCATAATTATGCCACCTTGTTCACCTGAGGCAAGAAAAGTCTCATGACTTCCCCAAGGTCAATAAGTTCTAATCCCTCCTCTGCTAATGACTCATGGTGAATTCCAGATTTCCAGTTCCATGTTTACTGCACGTGGACACTAATCTCCCCACTGGTCCCCCGACTTTCAGCCCCAGCTCTCTCCAGGCTGTGAGGCCCATCACTAAAGATTCAGCTTCTGAAAGTGCTGCTCTGGGTGCCTAGTCCCCTTCCCTACTGAAGATCTCTCAGTGACTCCTGCAGAGGAAAGGCTTCTCCCTGGACCTGCCATTTGAGGCTGCTGCTCAGAGCCCCTCCAGTGCCTCAGGCCACGCTTCCTTCCTTGTTCTCTAGAGCAGACATTTGTGGCATTCTGGTTGTCTGGAATCCTTCCCTTTTTTCTGTTAGCACCTGGATCTCCCCCTCTGGGGAATCTGCCATTGTGGATAGCGTTGACAGGAAGTAGGACCCCATTGTTCTTACAGAAGCCAATGAGATTTTACTGTTCCTCTCCCTGCCCCAGTGCAGCCAGGGGCTGGTACATGACTATGATGCTTAAGCAGGGGTCCACTCCTAAGCAGATGGAGCAATTAGGGTGATATTTAGACACCAAAAAGTCTATTTCTGTTGTTTGCACCCAAAATCTATGGCTGAAACACTCTATGACCGAGGCCTCTTTCTTTTATACACCTTTCCTCTGCAAACTTATTCTACTCAGGGTGGTCAATTCAGAATCCCTGAATTGCACTTCCTCCTCTGCCATCTTCCTGGAAAACACAGAGCAGAAGTGCCCTGACAGGGGTGAGCTGAGGGCAAGAATGCCAAATCTGGTCCAAGGGCTAGAAGGAGCAATACGGGAAGCCCAGAGGAGATGGATGTTGTGCTGAGTCTTGACGGATGAACATGAGTTAGCTAGGCTAAAGGGAAGGACAGACGGGGGCTATAGAGAGGAGGCACATTTCAGCACCTTCCAGCACATACATGGAGCACAGAGAACTTGTGAAACTCAGTGTAGGATTAGATGTTCCTTCCATGTAGCTATGTGCAAGACACAAGGAGGCAGAAGCTGAGACTAGAGACATAAGCAAGGGTCTGCTCACCAGGCACCTTGCATGCTGTGCTAAGGACAGGAATCTCCATCCTGAAGTTAAGAGGGGCTTAGAAGAAGTATAAGCATAAATCCTTAAACTCCTAAAAGACATCGAATTTCTGTTTTTCCTAATTAGTTTCTTGAAATTCCTAATATTCACTCGATATACAGACACCTCCATAAAATATAATGTAATATTCAGCCAAGACACTTGCTTTAAACCCATTCTAAAGTAATTTAATTTTGTATATATAACTCAAAAATCAACCCCTCACATTCCTGAGCAAAGCAAGAAGTAGAAGTAGCTGTAGTGTGTCCAAGTGTCAGGTGTGGAAAGAACCAAGGCGAGAAACAGTCATGCACACTTGAAGTAGGGCCTCTCACTCTGCCTCTAACTGGATGTGTGACTTTGGTTATTTAACCTCCTTAAGTTATTTAACCTCCTTAAGTTATTTAACCTCCTTAAGCCTCAGTTTCCATATCTGTAAAATGGAGCAACAGCTATAAGACCATTAAGCTGATGATGCCAAATGTATGTAAAGCACCTGATACACATTAACTCCATGCCGATGTCATCTCTTTCTTTCCAAGAAGTAGTTCCCTTAACAATGGAAGATGTGTCCCGTGCACACTGAGGCATCACTGAAAAACCAATGGGCCAGTAATGAGGAGATCTGGGTTCTTCCCATCTGCCCATTTTCTAACTGTGTAATACTGAGATGTCACTCAACCACTTGAAAGCTCAATGTCCCCACCCTGTAAATTGGGGATAATAATCATTGCCCACTCTGGACATACAAGAATTAATGATATCTGAGGAAGCTTTAAAGGATTCCAGATGTGTAACATATTATTATTCCCAAATACCTGTGTACTTATAAATGACCTTTTCAGAACAATATTTCTGACACCACCTTTGAATTTCCAGTTCAACCACTTTCCTCTTGTCACTCATAAACCTACAAAGACTCTTTATTTCTCATTATGCCTCTCAACCATTTGGCTTCCAGCCCTCCTGAATGCTGGCCCCACCCTGCCTAGCCGCTAATGCTATTTCCTTCTGCTCCCCCTTAATGTGCAGACTGCGCCCTCTCATGCCCCACACTCATTCCCACTCCTGCTTCTTTGCTCATGCTGGTGCTCCTGCCCAAAGCCCACAGACCCTCTACCTCTATGAATAGGTAAACCCTAAAACCTGTCTGACTTCACTTCCTCCATGAAGCCCTCTCTGATGAATCTAGCAATAAGAATTCTCTCCTAGTTCTCAAACTCTTAACCAGACTTTTAGTTGCCATTATATGACTTGACTGACTTCTCCTGATTATTTACTTTCTGCTAGTATGACCTTCTCAACTAGATAATAAGCCTCTTGAGGGAAAAGATCATATTGTCTTTTATATCCCCATTCCCTAGCACTTAAAAATAGTTAATGCAACAAAGAGGAGAACATGGACTGGCAGTTCTCAAACCTCTCTGCAACCCCAAAACTTTTATCATCAGTTTATCTCCACAAACCTTTAACAAGCACTCACTCTGTACTTGAGGGCCAAAAGAACCAAAATGAGTAGGGTAACTTCACAGGTCTCAGAGGCATGAGAAATAAACAGGCTGATGACAAACAACAGAGCATGGTAGCTGGGCCCAGGATGGTTGTGGCATCAGATTCTGGCTCAGACTTGCCATTGACAACCATAGTTCAAACAGAATTGCCTCTCCCCCTGCAGGAGTTGAGCCGTAAGTTCAGACAAAGATGTGCTTTACAAGTTATAAGAAAAATGTTGGAAATAACCTAAAAGTCCCACATTGAGAATAATACAATAATAGAGATTTGTATATATAGTCACTGAATATGATCATTTTTGAAGGATATTTAATAATATAAAAACATTAGTAACGTAAAAAGTAAAAAATAAAAGATTTTCAGTGTATACACTAGGCGATTTCAATTGTGTTCACTTGAAATAACAACAAGCTGTCACATTGACTGCAGGTTTTTTTTTTTTTTTTTTTTTTTTTGAGTTGGAGTCTCACTCTGTTGCCAGGGCTGGAGTGCAGTAGCACAATCTTGACTCACTGCAACCTCCCCCCTTCCGGGGTCAAGCGATTCTCCTGCCTCAGCCTCCTGAGTAGCTGGGATTACAGGCGCATGCCACCACACCCGGCTCATTTTTGTATTTTTAGTAGAGACAGGGTTTCACCATGATGTTGGTCAGGCTGGTCTGAACTCTTGACCTGGTGATGTGCCCGCCTCAGCCTCCCAAAGTGCTGGGATTACTGGTGTGAGTCACCACGCCTAGTCCTGACTGCAGGTTTTCTATATACCAGGCCCTATATGCTAGCACTTCACAGAATAAAAGCAATGAGAACAGCTTGGGTGAGATACTGACATTCCCCCACAATCTCTACCAGCTTCCCCTAAATAATCAATCTAAGTAAAACAACATGTTTGGTTTCAAAACAAGATCTTCTAATGCAATGATTTTCCCTCCATTATTGCTATCTGGGAAATCTGGAGTTGCTTCAACATAAGTTATTCTGCACAACAATCCATAAAATGTTACTATTCTCACTTTATGAATGAGAAACAGACTGGGGTTCAATGTCACCAGCTAAAACACAGTCGAGCTGGGAATTCAGGCCAAGTCTATCTCACTCCAGAGCTCACGACCTGGACCACACCACCAAGAGCATTTTCCATCCCCTTCTTCTTAGGCACAACCAAACTCAGTGTCTGTTAAAACCCCACATTAAGTAAACAGGTCAGGGCTGAGTTCTCATGAAATCTTACCCAGTTCAAGCCCTCATACTAATTCTCCTAAATGTCTAAGAACTAATTGTGGCATTCATCTTTTGAAAGTACTTTGGTCTCTCAGAATTTCTACTAATTCCTCCAAGCACTAGTTGTCGGGACACGTTTACACAAGCTTCTTCTTTGGATACATCAGAAGCCTATGTATTAATAACTTTGGGAGGCTGAGGAGGGCGGATCACTTGAGTCCAGGGGCTCAAGACCAGCCTGAGCAATATGACAAAACCCTGTCTCTACAAAAATACAAAAAATGAGCTGGGCATGGTGGCACATGCCTGTGGTCCCAGCTACTTAGGAGGCTGAGGTGGGAGGATCACTTGAATCTGGGAGGCAGAGTTTGCAGTGAGCCAAGATCGCACCACTATACTCCCTGCCTGGACAACAGCCTGGGTGACAGAGTGAGACACCATCTCAAAAATAAAAAAGAAGAAGAAGGAATAAGCCTATGCATACAGGTAATTTCCATCATTAGAAAACATCTCTCAGGTGATAAATGGGCCAGATCCCAATGCCTAATGACTATAAGTGAATTATTTGCAGCTCCAAAACAACCCTACACACTGGTGGCCCAGCTTACAAGAGCCACTTTAACTCATGTCTTGACCCATGAGTACTGTCCTAAGCATCATGTTCAGCCATGTTTTCCAGGAGAATCAGAGTTCCCGTTTCGAATTCCAAGAACATACTTTCTCCTGACACATCCCTGGCAGTTGGATTACACTTCTCCCTCTCCGCACACACACAGAGCTATGGAAACCAGGACACTCAACTCAGGTGAGAAAAAGGACCTGCGTACAGGTTGCCACAGCATGGGGAGAGGGACTCTGAGGATTTCCCCTTAGTGGTCTGTCCCCCACTTTATTGCAGAGGGGCCAAGGGCTCACCCACCAGCCTCTTGTCCTTGCCACCACCCACTGTGCCAGCCCATCTTTTCTCTGGCTTCTTGGGCAGCAGAGGAACAGATTTCTGTCCCAGTTTCTCTGTTACCCTGCTATTCCTCCTGAAGCAAGCACACACTCCCTTCTGTTATTTTTTAAACTCTTTTCCACTGGTAACAAATAGCAACATACAACAGAAATAACAAACAAGGGTGGGTTACAAAGGTCTAAAAGGTCACACTAAATATAACAAACAATATTAGTTATAACAATATAACTAAACAAAATTAATGTGGAACCAAAGAACAGATTCAAGTACAGAGAACTCACTTTACTCACTAGAAGCATGCTCTTGGGCAAGTAATCTCATGCCTCTGAGCTCCCGTTTTCTGATGGATAGAACAAGACAGTTGAACCACCTATGGCTATAGCTTCTTCATATTAAGAAGGGCCACAGTGAAAGTTTTTCCAATACTCAGATACCAATGAGTCTGATGTTTCTGGTTCCTCCTTTTTCTACCAACAGGGCATCCTTTTCTCAAAAAGCCTCGTCCAAACCCTTCTGGACTCTTTCTATTCTGGATCAGGTGGTCCTTCCTGAGTTCCTGTCCCCTTTCCCCTCCCCGGCTCTTTCCCACTCACCCTCTACCACAAATAAATACATCAAAAGCCACATGAGGAATATTTAGGAGGCAGGACCATCTAATGTTTAAAAACCCAAGATTTAGATTCAGACATGCACATCAATCTGTTTAGCAACGCAGCTTATGACCCTAGTCAGGCCACTTAGTCTGTCTTTATCTATACAATGGGGATCATACATAATAACACCTATTTCATAAGACAGTCTTAAGGATAAATGAGTAACACACAACGACCTTAGCAAGAGCCTGGCACATGCATACATTATAATACATTATTGTGGTGATGGCAGTGACTGCTATAAATCTTATTTTCCTGAAAGATGGCACTGCCTGATTGAAGTGAGATTACTCCCCGGAGGCTGGCCAACCTAGAAAATTCATCCTGAGAACCATTCATGAAAAAGGAGAAGAAAAGTTTCTGTTTGCAGAGAAATGAGAGACAGGATGAATGGTGTGGGAAGCTGTTAATGAAGAGGAGGAGGAATAGGTGCAGTCCTGTCCATTTATCCTTCCCCTCAGCCCTCACCTTACTACTCTTTATTCTTGAGAGAAAAGGGCTGTGATATCTCAGGGGCCAGCCCAGGAAAGGCATTCCTGCAGCCACCTGACTGCAGTGATGCAAGGCAGGCATGTGAGAGACAGGAACAGCCTGTAACTTCCAGAATTTACCTTGTTTAGGGAACATTCAGCCCTCCATTTCATTTAATGAGAATCCACATTCGTGATTCATTTAATTCCAGGAATCATTGATAAGTTTTGCTGACTTGTTGACTTCTGGTAATACTGTTTCGCACCTCAAATATTACCCTCTGCCTCTGTCTTCTGACGTTAATAGATTTATAATAATATTTCCTAGAAATGGCATATTTCTCAAAGGACAGAACAGGAACTGTCAGTATAAGGGTTCCACATAAACAACTCGATCTTGTTCTTTCATAGTACAGAAATACCCTCCACAGAGGCAAGATTCAATGTTTCATGGAAAACATAGATTTCCAGACACTGGGCGTACAGTTTTCTGAAACATTATTTGTGGAAACAGAAACCTGCCATTGTATTCTAATGTGAATGTCAACCAAAACCATCTCTGAATATAAGTTAATGGCAAGTTTACCAAATAGAATCAGAGTAAATCCATCCCTTCTAAGAACAATATTACAACTTTTTTCTTTTTTATCTACTTGCCTTTATTCTTAGAATATTACAACTTTTGATGCATAAGAGTCAAAACATTTGCCTAACAAAAATAGTTGAGTAATTTTATAAAAGTTCACTCAATTACTTCATTCACTCACTCAACTAAAATGTATCAATGTACCAAATAAGCAAACATCTCAAGAAAAGATGACACAATCTTTGCCCTTAAGATGCTCAATCCAAACTAAAACAGATGACTACATGCACATGTCCATGACAACATCAAGAAGTAGGATCAAATTGGGACAGGTAGGAGCAGAGAGTAGGTAAGGGAAGATATGACAGAGACTGCTGGTTGACCCTCAATATCCATTGTCCCCTTCATTGTGGTAGGCTCCCTCAATTTTAGCGGGGGTGCATGGCTAACCAACTAAAGCTGTTTTGTCCGATATGGTAGCCACTAGCCACATGTGGCTACCGAGCTCTTGAAATGTGGCTAGTACTATATGTTGAAATGACAATATTTTAGATATAATGGGTTAAATATACTGATTAATTTCACCCACTAATTTTGACTTTTTTTTTTTTTGAAGACAGAGTCTCCCACTGTCACTGGGGCTTGAGTTCAATGGCATGATCTCAGCTCACTGCAATCTCTGCCTCCCAGGTTCATGCGATTCTGCCTCAGCCTCCTGAATAGCTGGGATTACAGGCTCACACCACCACGCCCCGCTAATTTTTTATATATATATTTTTAGTAGAGACAGAGTTTCACTACGTTGGCCAACTTTTGACTTTTTAATATGGCTACTGGAAAATTTTAATTATATATGTGGCTCACATTATATTAGTACTGGACAGTGCTGAGCTAAAGACTGTATCACTCAGTCTTCCCTGAAGTTAGGTGTGAGTATGTGATGTTTTGGCTAATGAGACTAATACGGATTGAGTATTTCTTATCCAAAATGCTTGAGACCAGAAGTGAGTGGTTCAGATTTTGAATTTTTTCAGATTTTTGAAATATTTCTATATGCATAATGAGATATCTTGGGGATAAGACCTAAGTCTAAATATGAAAGTTACATTTCACATATACCTTATATGGGTTGCCTAAGGGTAATCGTGTACAATATTTTTAATAATTTTATACATAAAATGAAATTTTGACTACAACTCACCACATGAGGTCAGGTGTGGAATTTTCCACTTGTGGCATTATGTTAGCCCTCAAAAAGTTTCAGATTGCAGAGCATTTCAGATTTTGGATATTTAGATTAGACATGCTCAATGTCTGGGTTGGGCTCTTCAAAGGAAGGGGTATGCCCACCACAACGTCTTTCTCTGTTCTTACTGGCAAGACATGGATCAGTGGTGGTGAGCCAGTGGCCACCACACCGACAAGCATAATGTCCTAGTGATGGTGGGGCAAGAAAATAGAAGGAACATGGTCCCTGGATAGCCTCATAAATGAACCACTCTCCCATCCAGGTGAGTAGGTGGACTGCTTAGACTTTTACATAAGAAACACACCCTTGTCTTATTTAAGCCTCTGTTTAAATCTCTTTAAAGTAACCTAAACCAAATTCTAGTTAACCCAGGAGAGTAGAAAAGAAAGGTTCCTAAAGAGCAGATACTTTTAAAGACATCTTAAAGAACAGGTGTCAGCCAGGGGAAGGAGAGTGGTTATATTGGTCCAAAGGGCCAGAAGCAAGATGAAGGGTGTTTGGGGCAGAGGAGACAAAAGAGCAAAGGCAGAAAGCCAAGGACCCGCAGGATATGTACAGTGAGCTCTCAGACAGGAGCATGAGCTTGGAGACAGGGAGCACGGAAAGACAGAGTGAGGAGCACCAAAGGATAGGCTGCAAAAGCAGCTCAAATCCTAGAAAGTCTTGAATGGTAGCTGGAGAACCTTGAACTTTTTTTTGTGTGAAACAGGGAGGTAATGAAGATCCTACCCAAGGCAGGAACAGCTAATTCTCTTTCAGATGGATCATTCTGGTGCCAGCAAAGACAATGGATTTTCAGGAGGCCAAACTGAAGTCAAGAAGAATAGTGGCAATCCAGATACGATACAATCAGGATCTGATTTGCAGCAATGCAGTACGGAGAGGACGTGACAGAATTAAGCCCTGTGCAACAGGTAAAATCATCCCACAGAATAAAGAGGAAGGAGATGTAAAAACAGACTTTTGGGTATCTGGCCTAGAGGAGAGTGCCAACATCCAGGGTAGGGAAGGCAGGAAGAGGAGCCATTTCTGGTGCAGTAGGGAAGTGGGGTGCAGTTTCAGATGCTGGGTCTGAGGTGTCAGCCTTTGTGCCAAATCATGTCATTAACAGCTTACCCTCACCCACTGCTTAAGTATGGTACCAGAATCATATCAAGGATGTAGATTTCAAGTGGGCATTTGTGTAGTTACTCAGTGACCACAGATATGGACATCCAAACCAAGAGGAACGGGACGAGAGGGAAAGGAAAGGAGGGAAAATTAATCAAAATCACAGGAATTTAAAGACACTGCTGAAACTCTCCAAGTTCTTCTCAGAAAAAAAAAAAAAAAAAAAAAAACTGTGGGAAAATAGATGCACAAGACCTCTAGGGGAAAATGGAGAATAAAAGAGTTAAAGCTATTACAAGAATTTAAAACTTTTGTTCAAAATGGCTCTTCTTAATGTCTGCATTAATTTTGTTAGTAATAATAGCACATCCCATGTAGCTTGGAATACTTCATTTTCTCTAGTTCATTATCATGTTTTCTGAGGAAGAGTCAGACATATCAAGATACAATCCCACTTAAGTTTTAATCAAAATTAAAATTAGCCAAGGTGAGATGGAAAGTCATAATGAATAATTTCTTACTTCTCTAAATTCTCAGACTATGGTATTTTCTCAGAACTTGCATATTCATTTTGACTATTTTTTAGGAAACAATCTGAGAAGAAATTCCATCTGAATTTTGAAAACTTCCAGTGATTGGGAACCCTAACAACCTAATTATGTAAATACTTTTTAAAAATATGACCCTGAGAAGCCAGACATGGTACACATCTGCAGTCCCAGCTACTAGAGAGGCAGAGGTGGAAGGACTGCTTGAGCTCAGGAGAGTGAGATCAGCCTGGGCAACATAGTGAGACCCTATCTCTAAAAAAAAAAAAACTTAATAATTTGATGGGGTTTTGTTGTTTTGTTTTGTTTTGTTTTTTGAGACGAAGTCTTGCTCTGTCGCCAGGCCAGAGTGCCATAGCATGATTTTGGTTCATTGCAACCTCTGCCTCCCAGGTTCGAGCCATTCTCCTCCTTTAGCCTCCCGAGTAGCTGGGACTATAGGCATGTGCCACCACGCTCAGCTAATTTTTGTATTTTTAGTAGAGACGAGGTTTCACCATGTTGGCAGGGATGGTCTGATCTCTTGACCTCATGATCTGCCCACTTTGGCCTCCCAAAGTGCTGGGATTACAGGCATGAGCCACCAAACATAATTTGATGTTTCTAATGACCCTAAGCAAGTTGCTTAAATTCTCTGAACTCCAATTTCCACATCTTTAAAATGATACAATCTGACCTACCTTCCTACCTCCCAGAATTGTTGAGGATTAAATGAGATGTTAATAGGAGCCCTCTGAAAACTGTAAAAAGGCATACAAATTTTATTTTCTTACATGGAAGAAACTCTGCAAAACTACTAAAATATCTTTCTTCAATAAAGGAGCAAACTAATGGAGAGAAGGAAAGCAACAGCAATAATTAATCATGATTTCCATAAAAAACCTTTCTAAGCAAAAACTAATCTATATCAGAGGAGTTTAATACAGATTCCAAGTTCCCACCTGCCAGAGATTCTAATTCAAGTGGTCTCAGTGCCCAGGGATTTTTAATTCAAAGACCTCTCCAGGTGGTTCTAATGACTAGCTAAATTTGGGACCCACTGCTATACCTAAGCTGGAAAACAAGGTTCTGGATCACAGAACCTTTCAGCACACACCAGAACTCAGATGGCTGGAAGTGGCTGTCAGTCTGTGCATTCATGCAGCATTTATTGAGAGCACCCAGTCTGCACAAGACACTGAGCTATGTACTGGGAGCCTATACTCTAGAGGGTGGAGAGACAAGATAACACCTATACCAGTGATGACAACAGGGTGCAGTAAGTGCCATGACGGAAGTGGGCTGATGGTACCCATGATGGTACCTGCAGAGCTCATGGAACAGGCAACAGGTGACAGCTGGCTCTGGCTCCAGAAGTCCTGAAGAACAGAAGTTACCCAGGTTTGTACAGGGAGGAGAGATTGAAGAGAAGAAGAAATGGTAAGCAAAGGAAAAGTAAATGCAAAGGCAGAAAAGCAGGCAGCAATGTATGTTCAAGGAGCTCCTGGAAGATCTGTTTGGCAGGAGGCAGGGCCAGAGAGAAATATAGGAGCCAGAGCCTGAAGGGTCATGAGGACTGAAGATTATCAGGGCTAGTGAGGGGCTGAAAATAGAAAATGGGCATGGTCAGGTTTGCATTTTAGAAACATTGCTCTGACAGCAGAGTGGAGTATGGATGGTGCTGGGGGAGAAAAGGGAGGATGCAAACAGGTAGATGAGAGCCTGGAAACACAGATTATAGTCAGGAAATCATCACAGTAACCCAGAGAAACGGTAAAATCTGAACCGTAGGTGGATGTAGGTGAGGAAGAATACCACAAAAATTAACTCGGAGACAGTCTAAATGCTTATCTGTAAGATAGACTCTCACTAACTGTGCAGATAATACATGATGGGAGACACAAGAGCTACATACTGAGTGGTCCTAGCAGTAGCACACCTAGTGTATCTGATGCCTAAGTAGGCAGGTCATTTAATATTCCCCTCCTCTAGATGGCGAAAGTATGTCCAGTGAATAATCTCAAAATAAAACGCATGGTAATAGTGACCAGTAAAGGAATGCAGTGATTTTTTTTTTTTTTTTTTTTTTTTTTTTTTTGAAACAGGGTCTGACCCTTTTGCCCAGACTAGAGCACAGTGGCACAATCTCAGCTCACTGCAGCCTTGACCTCCTGGGCTCAAGCGATCCTCACATTTCAGCCTCCTGAGCAGCTGGGACTACAGGCGCACACCACCACACTGGGTTAATTTTTGTATTTTTTGTTAAGATAGGGTTTTGCCTTATTGCCCAGGCTGGTCTCAAACTCCTGTGTTCAAGCGATCCGCCCACCTTGCCCTCCCAGAGTGCTAGGATTACAGGCATGAGCCACTGCGCCCAGCCCGAAATTTTTACTTTATTGGACTACATACTATATATAATCATGCCAATAATTAAAAAAAAAAAGCAAATGTAAATAAAACTCTTAAATGTCTTCCAAAAATGCAATGAAGGCAACCACTAAATTGTATTAGTCATGTAACATTTTCTTTTCTTTATTCCTTTTTGGTTTTAAAACAATTTTGAAAATTGAATTTCAGTTTAAAAGATATTCAAATTCAATAAATTATTTGAAGTATAAAATGTTCACGTATGAAACTAAAATATTAAAACTCACAGCTCTCACTGTTTCACTGCTTTACATTTTAAACACAAAAACCCCAAGTGGTCACACAGAGTGAAAGGTTTAAAGTAAACTAAGCTTTGTTTTTGGTCTTAACATCACTGGGTTGCCAAATTGCTTATTTCAAACCCACCATTTAAATGTACTGTTAAATAATACTGTAGCAATCAAACTCATGTTCATGATGTGAATTTGAGCTATGCCAACCAAACCTTTGTGAATTTACTCTCAGAGCAAATATGTAGCATGTGTGACCCAACTATATAACTGGGAGCTGTCACGAACATAAATTTCATGTCAAATACAACATGTATTAAAGGGTAAGTCATTAAAATGTGCAAGTCTGAAGTTTACGTAGATACTAAAATGTCACAGTGACTGCAACAACTGTTTAGAACTTAAACCAACAGATTTTTTTCAGGGGGCAGCCACATGAACAAATACTAGAGCATGATGATAGTAAAAACCAACTAACTAAAATCAGTCTTTAACGTGTTTTAAATTCTTCGCAGATAATACACCCCTTACTGTCTGTACCCTGCAAGTGGGAACAGAGGAGTGTGCCCACTGTCCTTGAGATGCCACTGGAAACTGAAAAGAACCAAGAAGACAGAATCAAGGCTGATAAAGAACAAGTGAAGTGTGGCAGAGAGTGGAACAACAGCAAAAAAAATCAGGGTAATCCTTGGGAGTGACCAAATGAGAAGTCACCCTCAGTTCAAAATGCAATGCATTTAAAATGCAAACAGATTCCCGGAATGCATTAAGCACGCCGGGAACGGAGCACAGGTATTGAGAGGTCAGAATTCTGGGTCAAGAGTATTGTGTCTAGTCTGAAGCTTTTCCTCTAAAAAATAGCTATGGACTTGGAGAAATCATAACTGACAAAGCAAATAGCCAGTTAACTCTAGGGGAAAAGTTAAAAAACAAAAACAAAAACAAAAACAAATCCTGTTTTTCTTCCTGGAAATATTTAGGATGACAAACTATGAAAATCAGATCCCCAAACACAGACAGATATCTAACATAGATGGTAACAAGTATAAACAATTAAGGCATTTAGTTTCACTACAAAGACAAATCTGCAAATGTAGAGGCAGGAAAAATTTTAGATCAGTTGAGTGGAACATAACCTCTTCTGGTCTTTTTCATAGGTGGACAAGCAGGATTCCCCCTCCAAGCCTTCTACAGAGGCCGCATGGGAAAGTGGTGACAGCAAGGGCCCCACAAACTAGGGATCAATAAACAGGCTACAAATCCTGCAGCAGGTTGCAAAACCTCTCAGCTCCTTACTTCCCTGGAATAGTAACATTGTTGCAGGAATTGAAGGTAGCAGGTATGAGGCTGCAAGCACAGTGCCTAACAAGGAACAGTAATCAATACATGGCCATCATCCTCTTCATTATTAATATCAGACTCCAGAACTCCAAACTCCAAATTACATAAAGTGGTCTTTCTATAGCTGATGAAAATGTCATCAGATACCCCCTTTAACACAGCTCTCAAATGCTGCAGGGACTACTTAGATGGTTGACCAAACTTCGTAAGTTCCATTTACACAACTGCACAACTACGTTCCGAGGCTATGCTAATTATGAGATATCCCTGTCTTCTGTGGTAGGAATACCATGCACCCCCAGAAGACAAGATTCAGATGGGATATTTTTTAAAAATGTATTAAAGAGCCATATCTGTCTCAAGGAGGCAACAAAAACTCAAGACTCCAAGACAGTCAGTGTACTTAGAGCCTAAACATTTCTGATATGGGGAGGCAACTAATTTTTTAAAAGTGTGTTATTATTATAATTAAACATGACTCCAAATCCAGATGAAGTAAGGAAAAAAAGCTTTTCCCCTGCCATTATTTTTTCATTATGCCCACCAATCCAAGAGAAAAGTGTCTTTCAGCCACTAGGTTTGAAGGATTAGAAGAGACTAACGCTTGGGGACCCTGAAACTGTCTTTCCTTATGAAAGAGGAGGGCAAGCATTTACAAACCATTTAAATGCATATATTCCCACCAATATATAACAGAAGTACTTACACAGATCTCTTTGGTGGTAACTTATTTTTCCTGAAAGAGGGATTTGTGGTTAAACAATGCTTTTTCTCAAGTGGCCTTATGCTCTAGCTAAACAATGGAATAATATAAGAACAGTGTCTTTGTGACCATTAGTACAGAAACAGGGATTCCTACCAGAACATGGCCACTCATTAGTCCCTACTTCTACACAACAGCCTCTTTGAGATTTTCTTCCCTAATTTGAATTGGCTCCACATTTTTCTTACATGTTACTAAATGCAGAAGTGCTAAATTAACAAAGAGACTTAGGAACTGGCACAGTACCAGCTGATTACACTCCCTGCTTTTCCACACATATATTTACAGCAATAGTAAATCTATGTCATAAATAGCTCCCTGCAAATGGAGCTATTGTTTTTAGTTTTATATTTAAATATCATTTAAACTTTTTAAAATGTTTCCAAAGTTAAGTTCTATAACTTCATTTCATCAGCAAACTATCCAGTTTTATCTAAAGGTCTGGTATTACTCCCTTTTCACAGATGAGGAAACTGGAAATACAAAACACTCATCAATTAAACTAGATTTAATTTTGGGACTCTTAAGTAAGAACAACTGTATAATAAAACCTTGGCTGGCTGACTTGTAGAGATAATAATTTCTTCTTTTTCTTTTAATTTGAAAAAGATGTTCTTAACATTAGTAATACAGAAGAAAGTCTGGCTTTGGCTTAAACAGAATATATGATCATTTGCCCTCCACTAGCTGAAATTTCCTTTGGCACTACAAATATCATATCTCTGCCAAACTGGTAGTTAAATGTAAGAAGCACGAAAGATACTTAATAAGGCTGTTTAACTTTCTTAGGAGCCTTTCACATTATACATGTAACTACTCATATATTGCTTATAGAATCACAGAAGGTGATAGATGAGGAAACTAAGGACTGGATTAGCACTTACGGGTTTATGTCAGGTACCTGTCTGATCCTTTCAAGAGGAAGGCAGAGAAGAATCAAAGGAAGAGAGCTGAGACAAAGAGCAGGAGCCCAGATCAGAAGTGTCCATCCCAGGCCTCGCCTTCTACCCTCTTCTCTATTCTAGAGGTCACAACATGATAGTACTAATGTCCCAGACCTGCCATCTACAAGAATGCTAGCTGTTTCCTGTATGTGCATCTCATTTTAACCATATTCTGGTTTAGACATTCATCTGTGTTAAGAATATAATATAAAAAGCAACACTCACTATAGTATTGCCATTTATAAAGCCATTGATTGATTTGCCAATACATAGTGTTTATTTTTATACAATTTGTTATCTCTAAATAAGAAAATGAAAAACCACAAATGTGAAAAACCATACCACTGATATGAGTAGCAGGACTGCCACTCATGGCATAAATGTCAACCCCTAAAAACATGTCTTCTTAAAATCTATTTATAGACTTCAGTGTTACATGGGATGCACTATAGTTATATGCCTTTAAATGTCTAGTGATGTAAGGCTTACTATCTATGCTATGTAGTCCTATGTTACAAGCAAAAAAGACGTCTGGTTGAAGAAACCAGACTTATTTTTCATTATTAGAAATTATCTATTATATACTTGTACTTAAACTGCAATAATTCTATGTTCAACAAAGAGATATAAGGGATATAAATTAAAAACTTATCCCATCGAAGAATGAAAGTAGCCAGTAATTCACTAGATTTAAGTCACCCACAAAAATATAAAGCAAACTATAAAAAAGGAAGCTGATAAAATCAATAAAATATAAAATGTATAGAAATGGTGAAATGTATATAAATGTATAGTTATGGTGTGCATATATATGTATACATACACACATTTTTTTACTAGTCAAAAATATACTGACCCAAATAACCAAAAGCAAACATATGAATCTTCTCAACAGCTGCACAAGTTACTGAGCTAATTACAAATGCCTCTTTGGACACATCTGTGTAATTTTTTAATTTAGAAAAAGGTGATTTCTAATTTGTTTTATCTCAAGATAGCTCATGCTCATTGTAAAAAAGATTAAATATATGTATCTAATAGAAAATGAAAATCCTGCCTAATCTCTCCAGAGATGATTGCATGAACAATACTTCATCTAAGTTTGGCCTTAGACATGGTACATCTGAAACTCTACTTCGTAAAATCCTATGTGTTAGGGCCATGAAGATCTGCTTACCAGAAAAAGGCATTCAGCCGGACATCAGCCTCCAAAACAGCTGCTCAATCTCTCTTCTCTATAAGAAGCCTTAGATTTGCATAGAAACACTAGCTACAAGCACTGGCTACTCTAAAGAAGGGAAAAAAGGAAGAACTGCGAAAGTATATCAGTGGGGAAATCAACCACATATTTGGAATTCTATAGGAAAAAGTTAACAACAAGAAGAAAACAGGCACCTGGCAGGAAAAAATGTGAAGGAAATTATTGAGACGTGATACACTTCCTGTCAAAACAACACATGAGGTGGTGATTCATTCGATTAGCATTTTCTAGCTACTGTGCAATTTTAAATGCTCCATAAGTTCAGTGATATTCAATTGTGGCACAGAAGGATTTTACATTTTTTTAATTTTAAGTACCAATCAGTTCAAATCACTCTGTGCCCCAAAATAAATAAAAACCTCTATGTACTCACTGTATTCACAACAATATTCTTTAATGTCACAAAGGCAATATAAAGCACTATAATTTACCTTCCCTAGTTTAGTTTTGGCTTAAGCTGTGGCTTTCAATGTAACTCAGAGTTGTAGGATACTTGGCCCTGGACTAGAGGCCTCTCCTCAAACAATTGAAACATTAGAATCAATTCGCTGTTGACATATCAAGAACAACATCAAGACCTTTATCAAACATTTCCAGGATTCTACAAAATTGTTTCAATTCTCAAATATCTACAGTTATAAAAATATTTTCACACACATATAACTAGGCTTTCCCATACAAATTTAAGATGTAATATCATGACAAGCATATTGCCACAATAAAATAAATTGGAATATAAAGGAATAGTCTTTTCTGTTTGATAATATTTGAGTTTTCCTCCCACCAAATAGCTACTGTAAATGTTTAATTTATTGATAAGCCCAACTTTGAAAGGGTTTTTAAAAATTATTAGCAGCAAGTAATTTTGTATGTTAAAAATATAATAGTTTTAAAGCAAATGCAAGAGTTTGTGGTGGCATTCTAACATCTGAAAGATATTCATTCACTCCAATTACACAGATGTTCATTAAAAAGTCAATTTCTTAAATTCACTTGTTTCTGTAACATCACTGGAGCAGATGCATATTTAGAATATAGATTACATTTAGAACATCATAACAGGAAAGAGGAAAAGAAAAACTAAACAATACTTTGATCTCTATTATACCAGGCATGGCTCTCAGAAAATTGCCTTCACTCAAGCTGCTGAGAGCACCCTGGCCCACCACTCTCTATATCACAATGTATTTACTGCCTTTCATGGCAGCTAATTTGTCAGCATCGAGAGCTCCTCAAGAGCTACCTCTAAGCCTCTTATCTCTGAACCTCCAGCATGCAGCATATGTCTGCCTTATAGCAATTACTAGCTAAACCCAACTCAATAAAGGCTCAAAAATCAAAGAACACTCCCAAAACTCCCTGGAGTGAAAAAAGATCTGGAAAGAATTCCTAAATGATAAGAGGGCTTAGGGCCCCTACACTTAGCAAGTAAAATACCAAATAGAATAAATTCATTGTCTGAATCACCAATATAATAGAATATCTTTATCTTGAGGCTCTATGAGAGGTGGAAGAATGTCATGCCTTAAATTATTACGTTTTTATAAGCACAAGTGTGTTTTCTTTCATATCACTAGTCAAGAACTACATAAAATACTAGAGGCTTTAGAGAGTTTCTATCTCTTTTTAAGACTAAACAGAAGGAAAATCCCTAAGTTTCTTGAGAGGAGGAGAGGTAGGGAAAAATGGGAACAGGGATTAGGGGAGGGAGACAGGGGATGAACCATTATAAAAGTTCTTATTTTAGCTAAAAACATATATTTATCAAAAATGCCATATATTTCAGGGCATATTCTCCAGCCAGCCTCAAAGGGGTTAGGTACATTAAGTTCAATATGTTAAAATGAAATTAATACCCATTTTCATTCATCCTAAAATTCTATTAAAAATAATTACTTGGTTATTACTGGCTGATTCCACCTCACTGCTCATGAAGTATTCTGTCAGCAATAACATGAGCTGCCATGACAGGATAATCTCAAAGTATTTGCAATCATTTCTCCCCCATAAAGATGCAACACTGAAGTTCCACCTTCAAACTCAACTTCCTCAACAATCTAGATGTTGCCAGTCAAGTGTCTGAAAGCACTCCGGGAGCCAAGCACGACGTGAGGGGGCCTTAAGACACCATCCTTACCTCCATAGAAACACAGAACCTGAGAGATGGAAGATGCCATGGAGATGGTCTGACCCCAGCCCCTTAGTTTCAGATGAGGCCACCAGAGCCCAAAAAGGTGACATGACCCACCCTGTATATCAGTGGCAATGCTAAGACTTCAACCCAAATCTGCTTCTGGTCCAACCTTTGCTACTTTCAGACTGAGAATCTTCTTAAAACCTTCCTCTTGCACACACTCTACTATCCTACTGTAATGAATGGTGTGAACCACCAACAATCACTTCCAACTCACACTAAAAAGACTGTTTTTCAATTCACTGAACTCCAAACATCTCTCTACTTCCACTAATTTCTGCTGCTGCTCTCCACAAAGGTGCCACACAGCTGATGAAGATAAAGCTTCCTACCATAAATGTGAAAGGGGGGAAAAATCTTACTCTTTATTTTTAATACCAAAAAACAACCTCTGAGAAACCAATATCCAAATTACTGTTAGCATTCATGTTCAGATGTAGTTTCTTTAAACTGCTCATGGTAAAGTTGAATTTTCTCCCAGCTCAACCCTATCATTGTGAGACAAGCATGCCAAGTGAAAAGTTAATTTGGGACTTTCTGTAGATATGAAGAAGATAACCTAGAGGGTTCATTTTTATTGTAACAACCTAAGTTATCTATAGGTGAAATCTTAAGCACCTTTTTATGCAATGCTAAAACATTTTTACAAGAAGACTAAAAATCAAATGACATGAGACCTTTGTCTCATAATAAACAAATTTCTGTCCAAGTTGGAACCTTTATAACTACACATCAAGGAGTCCTTGATACTGTTTTATTGTCAGTGAGCAAGATATCAATATTTCTGGTGATCAAATGGGAGAAGAAACAATATACATGTATTTTATATAACAGTTACATATGTCAGGAAATACAGAACTTAAGAGAAATACTTCTATTTCACACCCCCTTAAGAACTCATCATTTAAAACCCCATTAAAGCATTGGCAATAGGTTTTGTACATTGTTACTTATCTCCAAGAATAGGAACGGCTAGGTAAAATCTGTTATGTTTCTAGGGGCTGTGATAACTGCTATAAAAGCAACTTCCAGAAATCCATTTCTGAAAAATTTTTTGACAAGTTGCAAAGTTGACAGCTCCATGAAAAACAACACTTAAGTTAGATGAGCTGATTCTTGTACCTAAATCTGGCTTTCTGATAATAAAAAAGGAGACAGGTTATTCCACAAAGTGATAAACCTGGACTTTAATTTCCCTACCGCCCTACCACATCCAAATTCCATCTCCACCAAGCTTTCTAAATAGCCAATGAAATCACTGCCTAAAGAAATCATCACATTTCATACAAACAACCAAAGTCCTTCTATTTGGAAAAGATATTGATTCTTGGAGACATGAAGAGATTACTTTCAATGAGCTCAAGACTAAAGCCAGGCCTCCTGATTCCTAGCTATGTGCTATTTTCCATTCATACATAAATGATGAAAAGAATGCCTTTCATTTTATTTTATTTTTTTGAGATAGAGTTTCTCTCCTGTTGCCCAGGCTGGAGTGCAATGGCACGATCTCAGCTCACTGCAACGTCCACTCACCCAACCCCGCCCGGGTTCAAGCAATTCTCCTGCCTCAGCCTCCCAAGTAGCTGGGACTACAGGCATGCACCACCACACCTGGCTAATTTTGTATTTTTACATGCTGGTCTCGAACTCCCAACCTCAGGTGATCCACCCGCTTTGGCCTCCCAAGTGCTGGGATTATAGGCATTAGCCACCACACCAGGCCCAAGAATGGCTTTCTTTTACCCTTCTCCCTCATCCTTTGCAAGAACAAACATGAGGAGGTCATGCTCTTTAGAACTTTATCAGACATTCTAAAGGCCCAAATAACCTGAAGTTTTCTAAAAATCTAAGGATACTAACATTTTTATTTCAACTTATTTTTAGAATGTCAAGAAACAGATAGATTGGCTTGGGGCTGGTGATAGAGTGTCGAAGACTGACAAAGAAATGAGAATTCCTCCATGTCTACCTGTATTTTGTCTCCTTTTACAAGGGAATGATTTTTCAATTAAAGAAGAGAGAAAGAACATCTCTAAGTGGGAAAGTCCACTGAAAGAGAGCATCAAGCTGCTCTGAGTCAGTTCCACGCTGCTGGACATGCTGATGAGATTTCCTAACCATAATCCGTCAGGAACTGTGGACAATGACAGAGGGA
Organism: Ateles fusciceps; assembly: GCA_036589455.1. Classification (NCBI taxonomy): domain Eukaryota; kingdom Metazoa; phylum Chordata; class Mammalia; order Primates; family Atelidae; genus Ateles; species Ateles fusciceps. Next base: position 267,508 of record JAZHEH010000952.1, on the reverse strand, counting down.
TTCGATACAGGAGACAAGCACATGTCATTCCAACTTTCAAAATGGCAGATTCTACAAATTATAGACATAAGGCATTTCATGTTGATCCTTGATTACGATTCTAGAGCAGATCATTAAAAGTGTGGTGTATGAGGACCTTGATGAAAAAGCAGTGGCTTTTTGAAGCCAAAGTGTGCTCCCAAAGAATAAGTCACTTGGGAATAACCCCATTTTATTATGTGGTGATAATTTACTAGACTGGTAGACAAAGAGATAGAATAGACATACTATACATCTTTATTAGGAGATGGGGGATAAGAATCAGATGCTGGTACAAATAAGAAGTAATTAGTTGAACAATTCTACTTGAAATTGATAAACATCAACCTGAACTGAAGTTTGCATGGACACATCAAATTGCTCTGCCCTAGATTTCAGCCTAAATAACACTTACATTATTACCTTAAGCATTGGATAAATGTATGTCAAACCTGTGAATAACTTGAAACTAAAAGAGGTAGTGAATATGAAAAATGTATAAACACTCTAAAAGGCTAGGAAAAAGTGGTCAAATACAGGAAGAATAAATTGCAGAGAGATAATTATTAAGATCTATTCATAAGACTAAAAACCCAACTGCACAAGTCCATGACTGAGGAGATATGGGCTCCATAGCAATATATGGAAAAAAGAAACTAATTTAGAAATAAGTATGAACATGGAAACTCAACAGTGCTGTGAAGAAATACTTTTAGGCCAGGCATGGTGGCCCACACCTGTAATCCCAGCACTTTGGGAGGCTGAGGGGGACAGATCACCTGAGGTCAGGAGTTCAAGACCAGCCTGGCCAACATGGTGAAACTCCGTCTCTACTAAAAATATAAAAATTCGCCAGGCATGGTGGCACACACCTGTAATCCCAGCTATTCAGGAGGCTGAGGCAGGAGAATCACTTGAACCCAGGTGGTGGAGGTTGCAGTGAGCTGAGATCACACCACTGCACTCCAGCCTGGGTGATGGAGCAAGACTCCGTCTCAAAAAAAAAAAAAAACCAAAAAACTCTTAAAGCTATTGTTTATTGAGGAGTTATTCTATCTTAGGTTCTGTGCTAAACACTTCATAGAGACTATCTTATTTAGTCCTTATAACAATCTTATGAGAAAAATAGGCAAAAACTGAGGCTAAAGGTTTAGGTGACTTGGCCAAGACAAGCTAGAAGCAGCAGGCTGTGAGTCTCCCCCAAGTCTCTCGGACCTCCAGCTGCTAATCTTAACCATGAGGTCTCACTCCTCCCCTAGAAGAAAGAGGGACAGTTCTACTGTGCTCTACACCAAAGGTCCCCAATCCCCAGGGCCACCAACCAGTACAGGTCCATGGCCTGTTTGGAACCAGGTCACACAGCAGGAGGTTAGCAACAGGCAAGGGAGCGAAGCTTCATCTGTACTTACAGCCACTCTCCATCCCTCCCATTACCTCCTGAGCTCCACCCCCTGTCAGAGCAGTAGCGGCATTAGATTCTCATAGGAATGTGAACACTATTGTGAACTATGCATGCAAGGGATCTAGGCTGTGTGCTTCTCATGAGACTCTAATGCCTGATGATCTGTCACTGTCTCCCATCAGCTCCAGATGGAACCATCTAGTTGCAGGAAAACAAACTCAGGGCTCCCCACTGATTTTACATTATGGTTAGCTGTATAATTATTTCATTCTATAAAATGTACAATAAATGTAATGCAATTGAATCGTCCTGAAACCACTCCCCCTCACCCAAGTTCATTGAAAAACTGTCTTCCCCATACTAACACCTGGTGTCAAAAAGGTTGGGGACTGCTGCTCTACACTGTCAGATAGCATCTGGAAGAGCTACACTTTAAAAAGAAAATAGCAAATTGGAATATGTTCAATATTCAGGTTTGTGAAAGGCTTCAAAATCATGTCACTTAACAAAGGCTGAAGAAATAGATTTTTATTTTCTAATCTCAATAAAAGAAGACTTGAAGGTAGGACATATAACTAATTTCTTAAAATGTTAGAGGCTATCATATAAGAGAAATTATTCAGAATGTCCTCCACACAGAACTATGAGAAACTTAGGCTAAGGGAGAATTGTTTTTAAAAGCCTAAGCTTTTCAAATAGATGGATCATCTTCATGGTCATGAGGTCCTCATCACTGAAGGTATTCAAGGACAGACTGGTCAACCATTTGAAGATAGGCCATGCAGGGGAATTGTGCACCTTCTGTAGACTAGAGAAACAATTTTAGGTTTCTTTCAATCCGAAGACTCAGATTTTCATCAAGAATTTCATTCATTTCCCCCACTGCAGAATGAGACCATTTCCTCAGAGAGGTCTATGAGGTCTCCCATTTACATCTGGGAAGGACTAGCTGTCTACTTCCTGAGCAAACTTTGTCCTCCTTCCACTGCATCCCAGTGTTTTCCACCCAGGAAAACACCACCACTAGGCCTTGCGGTGATGCTGTAAACAAGAAGGACTTGAGAAGACAGTTAGCAAAATACTAAATAACCAACCAACCTATGTATTTTCTGCTTGGAGCACCCTACAAAGTAGCCTAAATCAGGGTACCTGTCATGAATGGGCTACAGTCAGGTTGTAAAGTTGAGACTTATATACAGGAACACACAATGAACCCAGGGGCAGGTGGTAAGTAAAAAATGAGAGGGTGATAGGAGTTCAGAAGGGAAAGCAGCACAGTTGCTACTAAGTTAGTTGAAGGTTACGTAGAGAAAGTGGTTTAAGCTGGGCTTTGAGGACTGCAATACATGCTGGCAAGGGAGGAAAGGGGCCCACTATGAAAAAAGTCAAAGAAATTAGAAACACACAACATGTTCCATAGGCAGTTACTAGTCCCAGCTAATAGAACTCAAGAGTTCACAAGGGGGAAACAGCAGGGGACAGTTGACACACCACCAACAGCATAAAAGGAGCACCATGAGAAATGGCAGGTGTTACCTTTCACTAGGCACTGTGCGATGTAAGAAGCCAGAAATGCCTAAAGATAAGGAAAGTAGCTCTCAAACCCAGCTGTATAGTAGATCACCTCTTTAGAAAATGATGCCAGGTCCACTTGAGAGATTCTGAACCCAGGTGGTTCCAGTGAACAACAGGGCTTGAAATTCTGGGTTAGAGGCTCAAAGTAAAGAACCCATAGTCAGTAGTCTCATTAATCACTGAACATTCCCTACCTTTCAGAACTCTAACATCTGCTCATACAGCAAACCAGGAGGCTGGTGAAGCAAGAAAAGGAGGAACACTGTTGACAAAAAAACCAGTGACAATGTACAGACAATAAATCAGGGTCTTATTGGGAAAAAGACTAAAAGATAAGCCCCTGAGGGACTTTGAACCATCCAGCCCAGTGAAAACCTCTTGATCTTCACCCTACTTGGAAGTCCTTCATGAGACGTCTTTGCCTAATATAAATTATTTTTATCATAAAATTTAATAGTCAACTTGTCTTTCCTATTCCCCGAGCTATACCACCCCTCTTCTACATGAGGGGTCCTTCAGAAGAAGAGGACTAGAGCAGCCATATGACCCACACAAGGGATCTGGACTTGCATGTCTGAAATCTCTTTGGACTAAGTCCAGGAAGTTAACTCCAAGTCATTTCAACCTGATGACTGTCTGGTAGTCAAGGAGAGATAAGGTCATAAGAGTGACAGCTCATCATCTATTCAAATGCCTACTGCAGGCACAGTGCTAACCTTGTGGACAGTACATTTCTAGTAATGTTGACCAAGACAAGGAAACAAATTGACAAATGCATCACATTCAAATTCTACTCGTCACAACCAAGTAGAATGTTAAAAAATGGGTGGCTCTTAGAGACCATCCAGTCTAATCCTTTCCATTTTACTGGATGAAGAAATTGGGGCCAGAAAGGGTTCCAGAAGGAATACTCACCCAAAGTCACATAACTGGAAAGCCAGAGGACTCCATCCCTTCCTTCAACTTCCAGCCTAAGGCAATTTCTCCCGGGGTTACATTGACATCTCACCGCCTTCTGAAAGCTGAAAAACCTGCTCCCCCTTTCATTCTTTTTAAATCGTTATTTCTACTTGCTGTAACTATAACCATCAACATTTTCTGGCACTTATTCTCTGTCAGGCACTAGCAGGAGGGTTCTCTGTAAATTAAATCATGGAGTCCTCACAACAACTGAAGCAGGTTACTATTATTATCCTCATTTTACAAATAGAAAAACCTGAGGTCGAAAGAGGTCATATAGCCAGGGCAAAGCTGGTGCTCTCTAACCCAGACAGTCTGGCTCCCAAAGTCCACATTCTAAACCACTTCGTGAGAGTTTATGAAATATAATTTCTTGAATTATAAAATGATGGGGAAAAAGCAGTAAGCCTTAAACACAAAGGGCATGATCACTAGTGTTTGATAATGAATTGAAGAGCTAACAAATAAATAAATGTCATTAATATATGCAATATACATACACTTCATCTGTTAAGGGAATGTCTATGTATATATTTGAAGCAGATTAACATTTCAAGTGTGTATTTTTTAAAAGGCACAATGATCATGTGCACAGCAGCCACACAAAGCTTGCCACCTGAAACAGGCAGAACGCTAGTAGCCTGTTGGTCTTGGAAGGATCTCTTCTGCACAGGCTACAATGGAAAGCGAAGGCACCACTGCTGATTGCTGCCTGTGGGCCCTCACTGATAGATATCTTTTCATCTGCTCTTAGGGGAACATCACTTGTATGTTAACCTTCTATAGAAATCAAACCTCAGGTTATTTATAATTGAGGCAAAGATTAAGCTAAAACAAGAGAAAACACATCTGAAAATTAAAATACACTTTTATACAAGTGCTCAAAACCAACATCACTGGAACAAATGCCCAATATTCAATTACATACGTTTTTGCTTTCCCCTCATTAAAAATGATGTCAGATCTCATTATCTTGGTTACCCAGGAGAAGAAGTCCAGGAGCAATAATGTTACAAATAAGCAAATTACAATTGTGCCTGAGATCAAATTTCAAGGGAAAAATGGAAGTCAATTAAGAAGATCCACTATTGCATTAAAAAAGTAAGTTACATGACTTACTTTGCCAGCCAAATGTCTTTAATTTTTTTTTTTTTTTTTTTTTTTTTTGGAGACACGGTCTTGCTCTATCACCCAGACTGGAGTGTCACCCAGACATCTCAGCTCACTGCAGCCTCAACTTCCCCAACTCAAGCTATCCTCCCGCCTCAGCCTCCCAAGTAGCTGGGACTATAGGCGTGCACCACCATGCCCGGCTAGTTTTTGTATTTGTTGTAGAGACAGGGTTTTACCGTATTGCCCAGGCTGCTCTTGAACTCCTGGACTCAAGCAATCCTCCTACCTCAACCTCCCAAAGAGCTGGGGTTATGAGTGTAAGCCACACGCCCACCATTGCCAGCCAAATGTCTTAATGTGGAGTGTGCAATAGTCTACTCTGAAAATGCAACAGACCCTAAAAACTCTAAAGCCAGAAAAGTGTCACCTTTGACATGGAACCCAAAGCTCAGAGAATCAAAGCAAAGAGCAGTGCTTGGCACATAGTAAACCTTCAACAAATACTAGTTGAATGCATGTAAATGAAGAAAATGTTCATAGAAGGAGAGGCCCATAATAGAGATTGTCAAAATGCAAAACAGCAGAGTGACACTGCTTTGGGCCTTTGAGAACTTCCAATACCATGATAATAACCAAAGAACTAAGGGTCCCAGAGACTGGACAAAATGACAGAGTGCCATCCAATCAGAGCAAAATGCTCTGTGATACAGGACCTGACCTACACTTTTTAAGCATGAAAAATGTCTCAAAGCCCAGCTTTACCAAAGAGATCTGGACTCAAGCCTGACAGGGTGGCATATTTACAGCACAACTTTAGCATGGCAGAATTCACTGAACTTCGTGCACTTCAAATGTAACACTGTTTTTACATCCTCAGTAGGAGTTGCCCAGGCTGACCCACCTCTTCATAACAAATCTTATTTAAGGTTATGGGCAGGGGCTGGGGGGAACCCAGAACAACTCTGCTTCACTAAAAGCAACATAAATACAAATGCAATTACACAAAACCTACACAAACCAGATCTGTCATATCTGATTAGTAAATAAAAGCATAATAAAATTATAGTCAGCCTAGGCAATTTAGGCTCTGTTCAGCACCATCCTAGCCGTGCCCGAGTGGTGAAGCTTTTCCAACCTTTATATCATGAATCTTTTCTTCCTGGAATTCAGCCCTTGGTCATAAACTGGCAGGACTTGTTGGAGCTTGGGTACCAATATAGTGGTGTACAGAATGTTTCATGTAAAGTAATATTATATGCTGCAATTTGTTTTAATACCTACTTAGAACACATATTCTTTTCTCACGGGGCATACTAAAGGAGATAATGTATCAGAGCTCACCTGAAATTCCTGCCCAATTTAAGTCTTAGCCACAAGCATAGTTTCTTATAAGAACACAGTAAGAAAACATTCCAAACTCTTCTGCAGCACTCACATAATTTTTTTTTAAATGTATGAAACCCAAGTGAGGCTTCTGAGACATTTCCTAGAACCTTAGTTATTAACTACTATTTTCTTCTTTACCTTTAAGTGTTTATAAACTGCTTAAAGGACAGATGGGTACTTCAGAGGAAAGTCTAATGACACACCTGTTATATATCCTGTTCTTAGTTGGCCAGATTGTGTGGTTTTGGTAAGAAAAAAAAAAAACAGTCCAAAGCAGGACAAACACTGATTCTCTGTTCTCCATTCTCCCATTAGCCAAGACATTTATCTGAGTCACACACTCAATAGCTAGCTGTGCCTCAGTTTCCCTATTAGATATAAGATCTGATGCTAGCCAAATTCCTACTTGATCAAAGTTAATCAGCACAATAATCACATATAAAGTCCACATCAGAACATTACATTGAAAGATTATGTTGTATTAAAAATCCCAAAGGCTTTTGCAGTATTCTCTTTTCCTCCAAATACTCCAAACGGGTTACTTTGGCTATTAATCAAGATTAGGCAAATAGCCATGTGGTTTCAGAATGTGTAACTAAAAACCCAGGACAGATCTAGAGATACCGTCCCAGGTTTCCCAGAAGTTATCACTCTGCTTGGATTGTCATGTGCAAAGTAGATGCCACAGAACCTAACAAGAGCAGGTCCTTGATTTGTTTTTGCAGTGAAAACAGGATTTCACTGACCCTGACAGCTTCAGGGCCTAGGAACACAAGCTTCAGAAAGCCAGGGGCCCCATAGAACCCCAAATGATCAGTTCTTCATAAACGAAAATTAAAGTTCTTACTTTCTTTGGTATTTGGCCCAACTGGTGTGGTCCGTGGTGAACCTCTATAACTCCTAATGTGCGGAGATTTGTGGAGACCCAGGCAGGGGTCAAGGCAGGAGAAGCTGCGCAAACACAGATGTTGCCGCTGTTCCTCGGCCCACCCACCCAGTCAATGTGGGGGACGCTGTGGGCCTCTAGAGATGGATTCTTTCTTAGAAATCTAACTGTTCTCTGCGAAACCAAAGCTGAGTTTCCAGGGCCGCCTGAGCACCCAGTTTCCATACAGCCCTCGACCCAAAGGGCGCCTTCTCGGCTAAACACGGGCCTGTCATTCGGAAACCCGAACCACAGGAAGACTGGGCACCACCACATACACCCCGGGTCTTCAAGAGGAAACAAATCCATAAAATAAGCGTAAGGAGTCCCACATAATTCTGACCGCCTTTCCCAATCGAGGTAACTATAACTGCCTTTTAAAACACAGCAAATGCTTCCACACGAGTAAGTGGTAGTGCATGTGTCCTGAGCTCGCGCTCGGTCTGCACATTGCGGTCCTGGTCCCGCCAGGCACCCTCAGCCCCGGAGCAGAAGCATGGATGGGAAAGGCGGACACCAACTCTCGACGCTCTCCCTTCACCGCAGGAGTGCCGTGTTTTCCCTGGCTTCCGAAGAACCCTGGCCAGGCTTTCACCCGCCCAGCCCCCGGCTTTCAGTGCGCCCGAGCAACCCGGCGCTCTGCAGCTGCCGCCGGCCGCCGCACCCGGCTGCGCAGCCCTCTCCACTTGTTGCGGCTCCCGAGGGAGCGGGAGGCGGCGCCCAGCCCTCGCGCCTCAGCGCCTGCAGCGGCTGCCCTGGTCACCTCTAAGGACCCCCGCGTCCTTGGGGACCCTGGAGAAATGGCCCCGCGGATGCGAACTCAGGTGGACAAACTTTTCCGCCCAGAGCTGCAGGGAACGCAGACGATGGAGCCCCAAAGAGCATTTACCTGGAGCGGTGGCCCGGCGGCCTCCAGAGCCCACGAGAGGCGCTGCCCCCGCGCGCTGCCCGAGGACGCCTCGGAACGCGCCCCCAGCCAGCCGCGGCCCGGAGCCCAGAAGGCTCTCCCCGGCGTTGCCAACGCCTGACGGCGGCACGGCTAGAACCAGAGCTTAGGGGGTGGAGCCGCGGCCGCGCGCCCGGGCCGGGCTAGCTGCGCCCGCAGTGGGTGCCGCCCCCGCTCCCCCCGCGCCTCCCCCGCTGCCACTGGATCCCTGCCTGTCCACCTCCCGGCCCGGCTTGCGGCGGCCGCATCATATGGCGAGGCCCGCCCGCCGGCCGCGCCCGACACCGGCTCTAGGAGGAAACCTGAAGCTGCCCGGACCGCGCTGTCTCCGCCAGCCCCCCTCCCGCTGTGGGGTGGAGGCTGGTCGCCTCGGCTTCCCTACACTGGCCCGGAGCTTAGAGGCGCGGAGGCTGGCGCGGACCTGCTGGGCCACAGGAGGGCCAGTTGAGCCCCGGGGGCCCCCACGCCTCGAAGCCTCCAAGGAAGGCGATGGGCTGATCACTCGCTAAAGGAGTTGTGCTAGGCCCGAGGGAGGCTCAGGCTGTCCTCAGCCAAAAGCCACCACACCCATGACATAATACTGCCCAGGTCTATTACAATAGGAAGATTATTTTTAAAACAGCATTTGCCCTCTTGTTTGAAGCTCATGTTCCCTGCTCGAGAGCTTTGCAAGCTGCGATTCCCTTCGCGTTTATGCACGCAAGTGGCTGCAAGTCTTAATTCAAAAACGTGTGAAAACCATAACTAACCACTTTTACAATGAACAGCAATGTGAAGGGGACTCCCTTATCCTCCAAAGAGGTTTTCCTCTTAGAAGTGATGACAACCCCAAGGGCAGAAGCCAAGCCTCTTCATCAGCCAGGCTTTCATCATACAGACTTAAGACCATTATTGCAGTTATTAAGGTAAAATTACCGATCTGAGTCTTTTGTGGCAGTGAGTGTTATTGTTAAGACTATTTGTAGGGAAACTAGTATTGAAATCTAAAGGTTTTAATAAAATTTATAAAATCACCTTGAGTCTCTGCTTTATTTTTCCTTTTAAGACTTGGTTACCCACCATAACAAAGGTGTGGCCCGAGGAAGAACCATAACAAAGCTGTGGCCCGAGGAAGCTGGCCACCAAGAAACCAAACCAGAAAGGAGCGCCCGTTCCCAGGCTGCCACCACCACTTCTCCTGGGCCTGGGTCTTTTCTGTCTCGCTTCCAGCCGCCACCTTCCCCCAGCCCACCTTGCTGATGCGAATGCTGAGAAAGCTGAGATTAGCAAGAGAAGACCATCGTCTGTCTGAATGTCTTAGCCCTGTTCCAAGGCAAAGGCTGCAATTCCGCCTTGGGACAGGGGCCCCAACACTGGCATTGCACTCCTGACCTGGGCTGTCATCCCAGCGGATTCCACCGCACAGCCGCACAGAGCTATGAACTCAAGGCCTGGCCCCCAAGGGACTGCCATTAAAAAAAAAAAAAAAAAAAAAAAAAAAGTCCCTGCCCACTGTCAAGGTACACAAGATAAAAATAAAAGCAATAATATTCTTTCCAAAAAATAAAATTTGGGACGGGGGTGGTGCCTCATGTCTGTAATCCCAGCACTTTGGGAGGCCGAGGCAGGCAGATCACCTGAGGTCGGGAGTTCAAGACCAGCCTGGCCAACATGGTGAAAGCCCATTTCTACAAAAATACAAAATTTAGCTGGGCGTGTTGGCTCGTGCCTGGAATCTCAGCTACTCGAGAGGCTGATGCAGGAGAATCGCTTGAACCCAGGAGAGGGAGGTTGCAGTGAGCCGAGACCACGCCATTGCACTTCAGCCTGGGTGACAGAGTAAGACCTCGTCTCAAAAATTAATAATAAAAAAAAATTTTTTAATGTCCCAATGCCAAAATGTGTACTGTAGATTAACTGAATCAACATACCAGGCAAAAATGATTTCTAAACTCTGGTGAGTAAACATGTTGATGTGTTAGAGGCCTTTGTTGTTATTGTCCTTTTTCATATCTCTAGTATTAAATCTCTATTTTTCTTTTTTTTTTCTTTACTAATTCTGGCAGGTATGTATATTAAAAAAAAAAAAGCAAACAAAAAAGAAAATGTGGAAAGAGGAACAAACATTATAAGGAGTTACCCCCAAGCCCCTTCCCCACTAAAAGAAACAAACCAGCAAAACTAGTAGTTGTGAAACCCTCACCAGCAAGGACATACAATGCTTGCTTCAGTTTCTTGCCTGCTCTCAAGCCTTGAGCTTGATCAATATTTAAAGAAGTCCTTGGCTTTCAGCTTCTCTAGGTTCAAATATTAAGCAAAGTGTATGCTCCAGCAACCTTAAAAGAAGCCGTGACTGTCTGAGGCAGGAAGCTATCAGTTGTGTAAATAACACTTTGCATCTGATTGATTTCACTGCTCCAGATATAGGTCACTCAGGACATTGGTGGCGCAAAGCGTGGCTGGGGCAGCATTTGTTTCTAATTCAAAGACTATATATTCTCTACAGACGAGGGACATTCAGCCAGCAAGAAACCAGGCTGGCCATTCAGTTGGGGAAATTCTAACTTTCTATTGAGTATTATGCCAATGTCCTAGCTCAGCTCTGTCTTTTCTAAAGATTCAATCCCCATTCATTCTTACATATTTCACTCCAGATAGACCTCCTCCATAAATCATTACATTGTTCTTGTTTCTGCTACCCTCTGAACTTTGGCAAAACATAATGGCCTTACTACATAGTGTAGCACCTGATTACATTAACTGTCACGTGTTGGACAACTATAGGCTCTTACCCTCTCTTCAACTTGAAATTCAAGGACAAAGGCTGTTCCTCACCGCTGTAATCTTTACAGTCCCAGCACCGGGCACTTCTGGAGTATTTAATATTTGTTTTCTAATTGAACTATCACATCCATATGCAAGAAGAGAAAGTCACCATTTTCAAACTTTAACGAATTATAACTACTGCTAATTCCATTATCTATTTAATTCTTTCCTGGCCTTTATTACATTTCCCTTGTCGATAATTCTCAAAAATTGAATAATTATAAATCTGATGTTTGGCCATGTGACTTAGAAAATTACTAGTGTTTCTTAAATGAAAGCAAGATACTATAAAATGGTAGATTTTATAAGAGGTGAACAAACTCTGGAATAGAAATAGGATGACCTTGGTAAGATCCAACCTTTCTAAGCCTCCATTTCCTCATCTGTATAATGGGCATAAGAATAGCATCTACTATCATTGTGAGGATTAAGTGACTGAAAGTGATTACAGGACATATAATAAGGAGGCAGAAAATGGTGGCAGTTAATCTTTTAGTGTATGGATGTATTAGAAGAACCCTTCAGAGCTTTGAGAAAATTAATAGGGCATGGCAGACTCCAACACAAGAAACTATTTCTGGATTATAAACTTCATTGCCCAGCCTAAGATGGTCAGAGAACACAGAGAAAAGAGGTCAACATGATTAAAATCAGCAGACAGATCTCACGGGGAAATCCTCACAGTAGTTCTCATTCTGGCTACACATTAGCATCACCTGGGAAGCTTTAACACAATCTTGATTCCCAGATGTCCAACCTGATCAATCATTCGGAATCTCCAGAAAATGGGGCCCAGGTATTGGTCGTTTTTTAAGGTTCCCCAGGTGAGTTCAATGTTCAACCACAGCTGGGAACCACTGGACGAAACGAACTGAATGTATTGCTGCTGGAGAAGGGTGAGGATAGCCCTTAATTATATGAGGTTAAGGGGGAATCAGCTCTTCCATTTCTAATGTTAAATCATTGGGTTTAAATTTCAGGTGAGGAGGCTTCCGTGTTATCTGCATATAAGTCACTTAGGGATCTTGTTAAAATGCAAATTCTGATTTAGTATCAGTTGGATTCTGATATCCGCATTTCTGAGTTGGGGCTGAAGTTGCTGGTCTGTGGACCATACTCTGAGGAGCGAAATAATACAGAGATTTAGAGAGAAATATTCAGATTTGTTACAAGAGAAGTCTTAACGTCTCTGAATATATATATATATATATACGTTATTGTTTTTGTTTTTGTTTTCTGAGACAGAGTCTCACTCTGTCACCCAGGCTGGCGTGGAGTGGCACAATCTTGGCTCACTGCAACCTCCACCTCCTGGGTTCAAGTGATTCTTTTGCCTCAGCCTCCCAAGTAGCTGGGATTACAAGCACACACCATCATGCCCAGTTAATTTTTGTATTTTTAGTAGAGAAGGGGTTTCATCATATTGGCCAGGCTGGTCTCAAACTCCTGACCTCAAGTGATCCACCCGCCTCAGCCTCCCAAAGTACTGGGATTACAGGCATGAGCACTGCACCAGGTCTGACCTTCTTTTAGGTGCATTTTTTTTTTTTACCCTCTAGAGCCAGGACCATACCTCAAGAACTTCTGAAGGGATTCACTCTGAAAAGAGGAAAATATAATGATGAGATTCCATTTTATAGGAAACAACAATTCTATTCAGTTCCTAAATACTGAGATGTGGCCATTTGTAGCTAAAGGACATCACCATCCTCACTGTTCAATGCAGTAACCCCAACAAAAATTATTGATTGTTTTACTATCCACTATGATAACTGTTAGCCTCATGTGGCTATTTAAATTTATTTAAATTAAGTAAAATAAAAAATTCATTTCCTCATTGCAGTAGCTACATACTGAGTGCTCAATAGCCACATATTCCCATTGGACAGCACAGATCAAGAATATTTCCATCATCACAGAAAGTTCTGTCTCACAATCCTGTTTCAAAGGGCTTTGATAGGGGACCACCCTTCCTGGACATCCTGAAATGCAACTGGAGTTTGGGAAGTATTAGACTCCAGCCCGGATACATTTTTTTCTTTCCACCTGTCAACCGATCCATAACTATATAGATAATCAGTTACTCTGCTCCTTTCTAAACCTCCCAAACCAGAATTTCTAGGAAACCATCTTTTGGCTTATATCTCCTGGCCTTCAAGAGAGCCAGACCTTTTTAACTTGCAAAGGGCCAGTAACTCCAGAGGTTTTTCTTAGGATCTAGAACAGTCTTCATCTTAGAAAGTGATTATTTAGATCACTGCTTTTTTCTTGCCAAAATGGTTCCAGGTATCCTCAAATTATAGCCAACTTCTTAGATTTTAAAACAACTCAAAGGCCCCTTTACGATCTCCAGAGCATAACTGTACAAGGCGGCCTAGCCAGATAATGTTCCAAATGCGTGGTTTGTCTATAAATCTCCCTTTAGTCAGCGTGTTTGTTTCCAGGAGCACCACCGGAGTGCTCAGGTGTAGAGAACAACTCAAGATCTAGCATTTCTCCAGTCCTCTAACACCTGCTGAACACTGAAATAAACATGTTAAATTTCAGCCCAGAGCAAGTTTTCATACTTATATAATAAAAGCCCTTAAAAAGCAGAGTTGATAATTGAGACAGTAACACCATTTTAATTAGGGTGGTGCTACTAGTCTCTGATAATACATGTGGGAATAATGGGTGTGCAACTGTCACATGGGCTGTAATTGTATTTAAGACTGCTGGTGACATGACAGATGGTGAGAATGAAGCTCTCATGTTCTGAACATGATGTCATCTGGAAGCCGCAAAAACACGTATAGCTTTGGACAGCTATTACTCATTAAAGAGGCTCAAGATCCTGTTTTTCTATTTACAAAGGGCAGGCAGAGGAAGGGAAAAGACAGGAAAATCTATAAATAAAATTGGTATGAATCAGTTTCCCACCCCTCAAAAAAACGATATACAAATATTTTAACTAAGTTAATTCATTCAGATATATTTGATTGCTCATAATATATAACCTAAGAACTAAATTTGGAACCTTCACAGAAATACAAATCAAAACCACAGGGCAATATCATCTCATCTCAGTCAAAATGGCTTGAATCAAAAAGACAGGCAGTAACAGATGCAGTTGAGGATGTGGAGAAGGGAGAACCCTCATACACTGTTGGTGGAAATGTAAATTGTATATCCACCAACAGTATGGAGGTTCCTCAGAAAAACTAAAAATAGAACTTCCATATGATCCTGTAATCCCATTGCTGGGTATATACCCAAAAGAAAGGAAATCAATATATCAAAGAGGTATCTGCATTCCCATGCTTACTGTAGCAATATTAATAGCCAAAATATGAAACTGGAACTGTTTCAGAATAACCCAGGGAATTTTAAAAACCACAGATTCTTGGATACTCCCTCAAAGATGGACAGCTAGTTATACTGCCTAGTTGGGAGTCCAAAAAATTTTTTCTTTTTTTTTGAGATGGAGTCTTGCTCTGTCACCCAGGTTAGAGTTCAGTGGCATGATCTCAGCTCACTGCAACTTCCACGTCCTGGGTTCAAGCGAGTCTTCTGCCCCAGCCTCCTGAGTAACTGGGATTACAGGCGCATGCCACCACATCCAGCTAATTTTTGTATTTTTAGTAGAGACGGGGTTTCACTGGGTTGGTCAGGCTGGTCATGAACTCCTGACCTCGTGATCCACCTGCCTTGGCCTCCCAAAGTGCTGGGATTACAAGTGTGAGCCACCACAGCCGGCCAAAACTAAGCTATAGAATTAAATTATAGAAAAAAAGAAACAGAGATAATGCAGGGGAAAAAAGAGAATTTGCACAAGTTTTCATTAATATATTGTGGAGGTATACAAGAAAATAATGTATTAAACAAGCACAAGGCACTATGAAAAGGGAACAATCAGAGGTCAAGAAAATGTACTTGGAAATTAAAACTATGAAAAAGTGAACTTTAAAAATTCAACAGAAGGTTAAAGATAAAGTTGAGTCAATATCCCAGAAAGTTTTTTAAAATACAAATGCACAGAAAATGAAATCAAAAATGAAAGTATTCAAGATTAATCTCACATAGTCAACAACCCACTAAAAAGAGTTCCAAGAGAAGAGAGAAAAGAGTTAAATGATTAAAGATATAATATTTTTGAGCTCGGAATACAGGGAAACATAAGTCTTCTCAGTGCAATATTTTTGTAACAGCAAAAATTGAAAACAACCTAATTGTTCACATGGTTATTTGATTAGATAAATTATGGAAGACCTATACTATGTGTTGTCTAAAAATTATAATCTGGCTCTAGATTTACTAACATGGAAAGATATCCAGGATAGGCTACTAAGTGAGAGAAAACCAAGTTGCAGAACATTATGTTTACTGGGAGTCCATTTTTATTAAAAATGTTTCTAGATCAATATATGATTACAAATGGATTGCAGCAGGTCTACAGAGCTACTCAGGAAGCTGTCAACAGTGGTTATCTCAGGAAAAGAGTAGGACTGGGGCAGAGGCTGGTTAGCAAAGAACTCTTTAACTTAGCATTTACATGTCTCTATTGTTTTTTTTTACAATGTGCCTGTGTTTTTCTATAATTCTTAAAGATTAAAGGCAACTTAAAAATTATTTACAATGAGGCAGGAGAGATCCAAGATGGCCAATTAGCAGCAGCTCAGGACTGTAGCTCCCCACTGAAAGCGCAGAGAGTGAGTGGACGCCACATTTTCAGACGAATTTTTATTGCCCACTCACCAGGAGATTCCTGGCGGAGGAGCCCCACGGGTCGCCAGCGCGACTCTTTGGCCGGCGCGGCAGTTTTCCCAGGCGCCCGGTGCGGCGGTTCTCAGTCTGGAGTATACGGGACTGAGTGCCCTTTTGGTTGGCGTTGGAGCTCCGGGAAGGCAGAGTCGCCCATTCAGCTGATTGAAAAGTGGACTGAAGTGGGGAACCAGACCAGGAGATTCTCGGGCAGAAAAGCACCACGAATCTTAACGCCGCCTGTTTCAGCCGGCATAGTGGGTCGCCGCAGGGGAAGGCTGGTCCACCCCCACAAAAAAAAAAACAGCAATTGGAACTGCTGAGGATTGAGAGTTTCACAGCAAATACAGCTGAACCCGGGAAGGTCCAGCTTTGTGGGGAAGGGGCGTCCGCTGAAGGAAAACTAAGAAACAGAAAAAACTTTACCACCAACAAGCTGGACGTCCACTCAAAGACCTAATCTGAAAGACAGCAATTACACAGACGACAGGTAGATAAATCCACAAAGATGGGAAGAAACCAGCGCAAAAAGGCTGAAAACACCCGAAATTAGAATGCCTCTCCTCCTACAGAGGATTGCAGTTCCTTATCACCAAGGGAACAAGGCCTGATGGAGAATGAATGTGAGGAATTGATAGAATCAGGTTTCAGAAGGTGGATAATAAGAAACTTCTGTGAGTTAAAGAACATGTTCTAACCCAATGCAAAGAAACTAAGAACCTTGAAAAAAGGTTTGATGAAATGTTAACAAGAATAGACAATTTAAAGAGGAATATAAGTGAACTAATGGAGCTGAAAAACACAATACGAGAACTTCGCGAAGTATGCACAAGTTTTAACAGTCAAATTGATCAAGCAGAAGAAAGGATTTCAGAGGTCGAAGACCAACTTAACGAAATAAAATGAGAAGACAAGATTAGAGAAAAAGGGTAAAAGGAATGAGCAAAGTCTCCAAGAAATATGGGACTATGTGGAAAGACCTAATCTACATTTGATAGGTGTACCTGAATGTGACGAAGAGAATGAATCCAAGTTGGAAAATATTCTTCAGGATACTATCCAGGAAAGCTTTCCTAACCTAGCAAGGCAGGACAATACTCAACTCCAGGTAATACAGAGAACACCACAAAGATATTCCTCAAAAAGAGCAACCCCAAGGCACATAATCATTAGATTCACCAGGGTTGAAATGAAGGAGAAAATACTAAGGGCAGCCAGAGAGAAAGGTCAGGTTACCCACAAGGGGAAGCCTATCAGACTCACAGCAGATCTCTCAGCAGAAACCCTACAAGCCAGAAGAGAGTGGGGGCCAATATTCAACATCCTTAAAGAAAAGAACTTTCAACCCAGAATTTCATATCCAGCCAAACTAAGTTTCATAAGTGAAGGAAAAATAAAATTTTTTACAAACAAGCAAGTACTCAGAGATTTCATTACCACCAGGCTTGCTTTACAAGAGCTTCTGAAAGAAGCACTATATACAGAAAGGAAGAACCAGTATCAGCCATTCCAAAAAACCCATCAGTAAGCTGCATCCAGACCCATCTCACATGCAAGGATATACAGAGACTCAAAACAAAGGGATGGAAGAAGATTTGCCAACCAAATGGAGAGAAAAAAAAAAAGCAGGAGTTGCAATTCTCATCTCTGATAAAATAGACTTTAACGTAACAGAAACCAAAAGAGATAAGAAGGACATTGTATAATGGTAGAGGGATCAATGTAATGGGAAGCGCTAACAATTCTAAGTCTATGTGTACCCAATACAGGAGCACCCAGATACATAGGGCAACCTCTTGGTGACTTACAAAGAGACCTGGACTCCCACCTAATAATAGTGGGAGACTTTAACACTACATTGTCAATACTGGACAGATCAATGAGACAGCAGGCTAACAAGGATACCCGGGACTTGAACTTATACCTCGAACAAGTAAACTTAATAAACATTTACAGAACTCTCTACTCCAAATCCACAAAACATACATTTTCTTCAGTAACACATCACATCTATTCTAAAAGTGACTACATGGTTGGAAGTAAATCACTCCCCAGCAATTGCATAGATGTCATAGGTTTAAATGAAATATTGGTTGGCTGTTTGTTTGTTATTTTCTACCCTTATTCCTTCCTGTCTCCATTGTATAACACAATTATTAACATAAAAGAGCTTTTCAATACCCATTTTTAGACTGCATTCTAGCCTGGGCACTAGAGCAAGATTCCCGTTCTCTCTCCCTCATTTTCTTCTTCTTTTTCCCTTTCTTTCATTCTCTTTTTTTTCTTCTTTCTCTCTTACTCTCTTTTTCTTTTCTTTCTTTTTCTTTCTAAAAAAAAAAGTGGCAAAAAAAATTTACAATGCTATGGGATAGAAAAGAAAGTTTTCCCTTTTATAATATCTCTGGGAAACAGCAGCAGAAGATTACCCAGGGTCAAAGTGAAAAATAAAATAAAATTTTTGATTAGAGAAAGACATGAACCCAGATAAGGAATACAAGCAGCAAAAGACATTGCTCCGTCCTTCAGGAGCTTACAGTAGAGTCAGAAAGGCAGACCTACATGGATAACCAATAGTGACCAGTGCTCAGTGGTACAGCCTCCTACCAAATTCTGCAGCATGTTAAGGCCTGGAAGTTGGAAGGAGAGAGGCCAATGAAGGCTGCAGAAGCCAAACATGCTTCATGGAAGAAGTGGACCTTGAAGGACAGTAAGGCTTTACAAAGGCAGAAAGGAGAACAAAAGCCTGATAACCAGCGAGAGTGGATGCACTGATTCTAATGAGCATGCAGCATTCATGCAATGGTGAAGCGTGTAACCCATCTAGATTAGAGGAATCACATTGGTTAGAATTAGGTTTGGATGCATACATCAGGGAACTCATAAAACAATGGTTCAAACAAGAGAGAGGTTTGCTTTCCTTTATACCAGAGAAGTCCATAGGTAGATAGTCCTGGGCTATGTTCATAGTTTTATTATCAGAAAGGCCTCAAGTTCCCTCCACCTTCCTGCTTTACCATCTCTAGTACTGGCTTTCATCTTCAAGTTAGCTTCATAACTGCAAGACAGTTGTTAAAGCACCAGGCATCATGGCTATGCTCCACACAGCAGAAAGGAGAAACAGCAAGGGAAAAGAGGCACACCTCCCCGGTCCAGTCAGCCTCCTTTACAGGATTTCCCCCAACTTCTACTTACATCTCATTGGCTACCCCTATCCATTACAGGGGGTGCTGGAAACAAGTAGATGTTTAAGCTGAGTGCATTGCTACTCCTATTAATACAGCATTTCTAGGAGTAAAGAAAAAGGGCTGCTCACTATGTCTGCCTAATAATCATGTTAGACTATGAAGGTTTTGAAAACAAGGCAGACAAAAGAGTTTAAGTTTAAAGAGGAGGATAAGTAGTTAGCAATTACTTATCTATAAAGAAATAGGTAGAAAAATGAATAAACTTAGAGTTTAAAAGCATAGAAGAATCAAGCTTGAAAAACAAATAAGAAAAACTCTAATAGCTACTTACTCCTATAAGTAGTTGATTGATTGGCCCTGCTCCATTCACTCATTTTCAACCTTCTATAACCTTTTTCAGTTTTCTGGAGAGAGTTGAGATAACCCTCAACTATGTCCCCCTTTTGAACCCATATGGGGTAGACTCCCAGTGTGCATATGCTGCCGAATCAGCCTTTCTCCCTTCTCAGCTGTATGTCCGTAGTACTTGGAGGATAGCATTGGGATAGCATTGTTATAATAATTATCACATTATGCTTTAGTTACTTATCATTTGCTGGTTTAAAGGCAAGGTGATTGAGTAGAAAAGGCAGCAAGAACGTTGCCATCAGACAGACCTAACTTTCTACTTGCTCGCTTGACTATGTTCCTTTGGCAAATTCCCTTAACTCTCTGCAACATACCTTCCCTGCCTTTAAAATGAAGAACATTGTATGACTCTTACAGGCACTTCCGAAGACTGGAGCCTAGTACTCAGTAGAAACTTAGGAAATGGTCTTTCATTATTATAATATCTTCCCTGTTGGATTGCAAGGTCATTAAGGGCAGGGTTTTTTGTTTGTTTGTTTGTTTGTTACAATGTTCATGTGTTTCTTCTATAATTCTTAAAAATTAAAGGCAATTTAAAAATTATTTACAATGTTACAGAATAGAAAAAAAGTCCCATATATCTGTAAATGAACCCCCAGTGTCTTAACACACTATTGAATGCCCCGGCAAGGGTCATTTCAGCAAGAGAAGGTCACCTGGCAGGCCTCAGGAGAGCTCTAAGAAACAGCAGCATGCAGACCAGCCCACGCCAGTGGAATGAATGTCACTGACCTATCCTATTACCCCAGAGCCAGGTGGGAAATTGTAAGAACTACACCACCCCCGGGGATGACAAGTGACATTGTAGAATTCTCCTTGTGGGGCATTTTAATGAGATTCGAAACACCTGACGATTGTTGCTTCTTTGCTTTTTTTCATGTTTCATAGTTAAATAAATGCGTTTTACATTAACAAAGCTACCTTTAGTTAGGCTGTGGCAAGAGTGCTTGTTTTAGAGTGTTTCCTGCCAAACACTCACATGGGACATTCCCTCCCAGTACCAGATGTGGAGATGCATTCAGGCCTGGCCATTCCCACCTCATGTCCCTTCCTCCTGGGAGCCCGCCTGCATCCAACCATGCTACTCAATGTCTTCCATGGGTGGTTGTGATGTAAGATGCACAAAGCCTGCTGCAAAGTCTTCCTCAGACCATCTCTTGTTTTCCAAAGTCAAATTTCTAAGGCCAGGGCATTCTGCCCTATCCCCTTTGGTGGCAAACTCTTCTGCTGCTCCTATCCTTTTACCTTTTGTCTCTCCCTATCTCTTGACATTTGCACATTGAAGCATTAAATTGCAGGGTGGAAAGGAAGGCAATTTCTTCTGTGTATTTAGAAAAACTGCAGCGCAGCATATTGTTCTCAGCACACATCTATATTAAATGAATTTCTCTGTCCAGTTAATATCCCAAAGCTAGGCAGTGCCAGTGGTATTGTCAGGCCAGAGACCTGGGCAGACATATTCCCAGAAGCCTTTTCCCATGCCTGGACCCCACCCGTGGAGATATTGATTCAGCCATTCCAGGGTGAATCCCAGAACTACCCAGACAGGTAATTCTGTTAGACTCCTCTCTAACTCTGCCCTTGGGAAATACCAGCATAAACTGAATTCCCTTCTGAAGAGCTACTCTTGGCAATGACTGCTAGTGAGGCACTTTCTCACTGGCCACTGGTCTCAGTCACCCAGTCCTGCAAGGAATTGTTCTATGCATCACAATCTCAGAATCACAATAATGACAACCAATACTTAGGCGTAACACATTCCAGGCACAGTTTTAAGCGCTCACTTAACTCCATTAATCCTCATAACAGCACTATTAGATACTAGAGATATCTCCTTTGTCAAGAAAGAAACTAACAGGTGCTAAAGCCAAGATTAAAACCCAGCCCATATTCTTTTTATTTATTTGAGACCTGTTCTGGCTCTATCACTGAGGCTGGAGAGTGGTGGCCCCCATCTTGGCTCACTGCAACCACCACCTCCCAAGCTCACGTGATCCTCCTGCCTCAGCCTTCTGAGTAGATGGGACTACAGGCATGCACCACCACACCTGGCTAATTTTTGTACCTTTTGTAGAGATGGGGTTTTACCATGTTGCCCAGGTTGGTCTCAAACTCCTGACCTCAAGTGATCCTCCTGCCTCGGCCTCCCAAAGTGCTGGGATTACAGGTGTGAGCCACAGCACCCAGCCAAGCCCATATTCTTAACCAATATCCTCTATGGCCTTATGCAGTGAGTGTCAGACGATCTCAAGAGTCACATATATTTTTGTGGCACCAACCCAAATCACTGTGCCAACCACTGCTACCCTGATCCACCTGGTTTCACCACCAACCCCAGCTTTCCCATCTCTTTAGTCTGCTAAGCTGCATAAATTCTGAAAACAATATTGCAGTTCTCACAGTTTTTCTACAGATCTCCTGAGCCTTTGCTCAGGCTCTCCTCCCAAAAACTTTCACCAACACCCCAACCCATGCCAAGCTGGGTTAGGCATCTTTATCTGTACTTATCTCCCACTTTGTGCATATCTTGATCACCAAACTTACCATGTGCATTCTGATAGTCTGTTTCTGCCTCCATCTCCCTCAGCTGAGGGTTGGGTAAAGTCAAAAACATGTTTCGATCATCTTTGATTCCCTGATCTTGTGGAAGGGACATAGAAACTGTTGAATAAACAATGTTGGCTTCAATAATACGTCTATCCCTCTATTTATAGGAAATGCTTAGTAATTCATCTCTGGGTTCTGGGGCAAGATGGAACATCTGTCTTCCAAAAGCCCTATTAAGACTTTATCTCCAGAAACTACAGACTCATATTATTTGTATCTTTTCCTGTTTTCCCTTTCAACCTTCTGCCTCAATATACTTACATTATTTTTCTATAGCTGAGGAGCCAGGGACATAACAGTTTTCCTTAATATGGAAAGAATAAGCTCCCATTCAAACTCCAACTTTTCTAACAGGAAAGTCCTCTTTATTATCTTTACTTTCCCTTTTTTTCTACCCTACTTAGACTAATTATTGGGAAACCTATTATAACAGGTGAAATGGGGTCCCTGGGTGCTCTGGATGGAGACAGACATGAGACAGACGAAAACCCTTCATAGCTGTCGTCAAGATAAAGGCTGCAGATATAAACTTCCTTGTCTTTATCTTCTAAAATTTAAGGTCTTCAGAATTAGCTGTGTCTTGTGAAGTGCAAGGAGATACAGAAAAGAAGGTAAGCAGGGACTGCCAATGGAATCACAATAAGTGGTCAAGGGGATAAATCAGCCAAGAGAGAAAAAAAGCACAGAAGGACATTTGCCCTTGATGGTTTTTCTGTAAAACTTTGCATTTGGCTTTATAAAAGAACAAATATTCTCTTATAGTTTCTACTAACAATTTTATAAATAATTTCTATTAATCCCCTAGAACGCTCAGGATGTACTCCACAATCACTATTTATAATCAAATCTCACTCACCACCACTCTCACACCCCAATCACACCTAAGTAGGACAAGATCTATTTGTTTGGCCAGTCATTTTGGCATTGTTGAAATGTGCCACTAAAACGACTTAGATCACAAATATGAGATAAAGTCCTCAAAACGTTCCTTAGTATCAAACATTGCATTCCTCTTTTGTACAATAGAAGCTGCAGTAAGAAACTGGCTTAAAGTGTTTAAGAAAGAATGGAAATGGTATCTGTACAACCCTTCACATACTGCAATTTGACTTTCACCTTTGATACTGACTGTATGACAAATTGTATAAACCAGAATAAGTAAACACCACACTGCAAGATTAAAGTCCCAAGCGCGAAAGTATCATTAATCATAACAAACATGTATTTGCTTTTCTGTTGGCATCAAAATGTAATTGTTTCTCTATAAGTTAAACATACCCCATGGTACAATACTGATCCAAATCTGTGCACTTGGCAACAGAAAAGGGAAACTTACCGCCTTTGGTCTATTGTATGGCATGTTTTCATCTAACTAAAATGATCAACTTGAATGAGAGTTTATTCTATCCTCCTCTGTAAATGTTGCCTAGCCCAGTCTTTCAGATTTGAGTAAGTAAAAAAGAATGATCTGTTTACCCACTAGGTTTCATTAAAGCATTAAGGGTTCAGTGGGGGAGAAGGAGTGTAGTCACAAATCCACTTGAGAATCTTAAAAATGCTCAAACCTTCACCCCAAAATAATGCACATTCACTCACATTCCCCAAATCATGGATTTACTTTTCAGGGGGCTCTTGGCCACCTCAAAGCTAATTACTTGCATTTCCCAGTAGCAATAGCATACATAAGTTGAGTGACCACTTAATTCTTATTATTAATGGGATAATTTACCTTGATTCAATTGCATCACATGACCTAAGATTAAAGATGATCGTGTTCTGAAGTAGAAGTCAGTAAAAAACCCTTGTTTTTATTTATTTATTTATTTATTTATTTATTTATTTATTTATTTATTTATTTATTTTGAGACAGAGTCTCACTCTGTTGCCCAGGCTGGAGTTCAGTGGCACGATCTTGGCTCATTGCAACCTCCACCTCCTGAGTTTAAACAATTCGCCTGCCTCAGCCTTCTGAGTAACTGAGATTAAAGGCAACCACCACCATGCTCAGCTAATTTTTGCATTTTTAGTAGGGACGGGGTTTCACCATGTTGGCCAGGCTGGTCTCAAACTCCTGACCTCAAGTGATCCAACCTCCTCAGCCTCCCAAAGTGTGAGGATCACAGGTGTGAGCCACCTCACCCAGCCTAAACCTCTATTTTTAGAAAGGACTTTTGCAGATCCTTCTTCTCCTGACCCATTTGTCCACAGCATTTCCTCAGTCTTACTCTATATACCACATGATACTGTGAACCCTTCCAAGGCTTGTTTCTTAACTTCCTAACTGGGGACATTGGCTCACACCTCTGTTTTGGTCATAATAGGAATTTAAGTTGGCTGTGCATTGGGTTTTCTTCTCTGCCTACTCCCTTTTGGACAACCATCCTATGTTTGGAAATTTCCCACCTTTGAGATCTACTTTCTCAGTGAAAGTAACAGTCAGAAACTCACCTTTCCAGCTCCCCTGTGGTTAGACTCTGGCAAGTCAAGTGACCTGGTTCTTCCAATCAGATGCACTTGCTTAAGGATTTAATTCCAAAGAGAATGAGGTAAAAAGACAGTGACTGTTGGGATCAATTCTGCCACGGACAGGAGAGACTCTATTGATGAGAGCTCCCCAAGATTTCAGCAGTGGCTCTGATAGAGAGTCCTAGTGCCCAGCATCCACAGTACAGGCTGCAGGCCCCCGACCCCCGCTGGCAGTGGTGGGGCTCCCCTGATGATCTGATGGTATCATCTGGGCATGGCTCCTGCTCTGTAGACTTCAAGCTTAATTCTGTGGTCACCCTGGAGATTCTGTGAGCCACTTTCATATCCTTTAAAATATTCTCTTCTCCATCATTAATTCACTCAATATTTATTGAGTGTGCTAGACACTGTTGTTGGTGCTGGCAATACAGGAGTAATGAAACAAAAATTTCTGTCCTTGGAGAGCTTACATTCTAATGAAGAGGGGCAAATGCTAAGAAGGGCAGTGATATGTTTGGCTGTGTCCCCACCCAAATCTCATCTTGAGTTGTACTCCTATAATTCCCACATGTTGTGGGAGGGACCTGGTGGGAGATAATTGGAATCATGGGGTGGTTTCCCTATACTGTTCTTGTGACAGTGAATAAGCCTCATGAGGTCTGGTTTTATCAGGGGTTTCCCGCTTTTACATCTTCCTAATTTTCTCTTGCTACTGCCATGTAAGAAGTGGCTTTCGACTCCCACCATGATTCTGAGGCCTCCCCAGCCATGTGGAGCTGTAAGTCCAATTAAACCTCTTTTTCTTCCCAGTCTTGGGTACATATTTATCAGCAGCATGAAAACAGACTAATATAGAGAATAAAAGCAAATTTATTTTACAAATAAATAAAATGAATATATAATATGCTGGAGAAGTAGGGAAAGAAAACAAGAAGTGCTAAGGGGAGCCATGGAGTTGCGATCTGAGATAGCTTGGTCAGAAAAGATCTCATCCAAATGAAAAGGTGACATTTGAGCAGATGTGAACAAGAGAACATGCCTGGTGTACATGGGGGCAGTGTTCATATAGTAGGAACAGCAAGGGCCAACACTGGGAGGTGGGAGCACACCCTAGAAATGTTTGTATGGTAAACATAGAATCCCTCTAAAGTCAGTCCCCTATCCTAGGAGAAATAGCACATGGAGAGAACCATCACCTTTCTCCTCATCTGATAGTTGAAGCTCAATTTATCCAGATGGAACGTGATAAGCTCCTGGAAATACCAAGTCTAATTTAGGCAATATAAGTGACCTACAACCAAATCAACCCATCCCCCCCAAACACACACAGCATATACTTACTTATTCACAAAAATGAATTAAAGAGAAAGTAGATACAGACTCTGATGGTGTGGTTCCTCTGAAAATTATGTGAGCCACTTTAATATCCTTTAAAATATTATCTTCTCCATCATTAATTCGCTCAATATTTACTGAGGGGTTATCATGCAGTTATCACGGGGAGCTGGTCTGGTCACGTACACCTGTAGTCCCAGCAACTTGGGAGGCTGAGGTGGGAGGATTGCCTGAGCACAGGAGTTCAAGGCTGCAGTGAGCCTTGAACCTTCAATGATTACACCATTGCATTTCAGCCTGGGCGACAGAGTAAGACTCCATCTTAAAAACAAAAACAAAAACAAAAACTCCAGGTGGGTCATTTTGGTATTCTTCCCTTATAAATATTTGTTTAGGGGCAAATTGGCACTTGAGGAGACATTTTCTTCATCAAATATTCAGAGCTTTAAAAAAATAAAAATCTGGGAGTATTCATTTTGGTATGGATTTTTTAAGTCTAACCATGACTCAAAATCTAGAGGCAATAAAAGAAAAGGTTGATGAATTTGACTACATAAAAATAAAAATTTATATAACAAAAACACCACAACCAAAGTCAAAAGACACCTGACAAGCTGGAAGAAAATATTTACAATACATATCATGGAGAAAAAAAAAGGATATGTAATATCCCTTAAATAAAGAACTCTTAAAATTGAGGGACAAAACACCTTTTTCCAGATAGAAAAATGGAGACTATATATGAACAGACAGCTCATAAAAAAGATACACAACTGGCCCACAAATGTGTGAAATAAATGTTCAAACTCACTCATAATTAGAGAAATTCAAATTAAAACAATACTAATATATTATTCCTCACCAATCAGATTGACAAAAATTTTAAAACTTGACATTGTGTTGGCAAGGCATTGGGGAAATGAACACTCTCATAAATTTGGTAAATTTGCATTTCTGAGGTAAATTTGGCAATACCTAGCAAAACTAAATATGCACTTACCTTTTGACCCCAGCAATTTCATTTTTAAAAAAATTATCCTGGGAAGGTGAGATGGCTCACACCTGTAATCCCAGCACTTTAGGGGGCCGAGGCAGGTAGATCACTTGAGGTCAGGAGTTCCAGACCAGCCTGGCTAACATGGTGAAACCCTGTCTCTACTAAAAGTACAAAAATGAGCCAGCCATGGTGGCAGGCACCTGTAATTCCAGTTACTCAGGAGGCTGAGGCAGGAGACTCAGTTGGACCTGGGAGGCAGAGGTTACAGTGAGCTGAAATCATGCTATTGCACTCCAGCCTGGGTGACAGAGTGAGACTCTGTCTCAAAAAAAAAAAAAAAAAAAAAAAAAATTACCCTGAAGTTATGCCTCCAAAAGTACACATGCACAAGGTTATTTTGCAGCATTTGTAAAATAATCACAAGATATTTAAAACAATGTGGCTGGGTGTGGTGGCTCACACCTGTAATCCCAGCACCTTGGGAAGCTGAGGTGGGTCACGTGAGGTCAGGAGTTTGAGACCAGCCTGGCCAACATGACGAAACTCTGTCTCTACTAAAAATACAAAAATTAGCTAGCGTGGTGGCAGGCACCTGTAATCCCAGCTACTTGGGAGGCTGAGGCATGAGAATCACTTGAGTCCGGAAGGCAGAGGCAGTGAGCCAAGATTGTGCCACTGCATCCCAGCCCGGAGTATAGAGTGAGACTCTGTCTCAAAAAAAAAAAAAAGAAAGAAAGAAAAAAAAGGAAAGAATGAAAAGAAAACAATCTAAATGACCATACACAAGAGAGTCCCTGAATAAATTTATGTACTTCCACACATTGAAGTACGAAGCGGGCTGTAAAAGCAATGGTCTAGATCTACATGAACTGATACGGAGTTATTTCCGGGTACACCATTAAATGAAAAAAGGAAAGTATGGAGGCATATCTATAGTATGCTACCTTTCATGTAAAAAATAAGAGACAAAAAATACACATGTAGCTACTCATTTATGAAAAAGAAAAACAGAAAGTAAACCAGAAGCAAAAGAGACTGATTACGCAGCACAGACAGGAAAGAGGTGAAAGACGGGGAGAAGAGGAGAATGGGCATAGAGTAATAGGGATGAGGTCGATGCTTTAACTCTTAAAATCATAATGATCTTTCACATACTTCAAGAAAAATTTAAGATTAATGAAAACCAACCAGGATATGGAGGGAACCCAAAGTATAACACAAATAGTAAGAGATTAAATGAACTGTATTAGAAATAAATATAACTACACTGCAGGGGATGTGGAAGAAATAAACTAACCTAAGTGCCTTTGAAAAGCTTTCGACACTATAAGGCTTAAAACAAAAAGAACTGTGCACAAATACCATAGACTTATTAATAAATCTATTTCTCACCTGGGTATGCATTATTCTACAACTTTTTTATATGCATGCTAGGATTAAAAAAGTAAGTGAATATTCATAGATGAAAGCCATGTTTCCCGTGGTTGGAGAAAGAAGTTACAGATAAAAAAAAAGAAGGAAGGTAGAATAAACCCTATGGCATCAAGTTGAAAGAAGCAGAATGAAATCATACACATGCACACCGATAAACAGACAAAATCATAAACATAGGGCCAGCCTAGGGTCAGGAGAGGTGGCTAACACCTATAATCTCAGGACTTTGGGAGGCTGAGGTGGACAGATCAGGAGTTCGTGACCAGTCTGGCCAACATGGTGAAACTCTGTCTCTAACTAAAAATTAGCCAGATGTGCTGGTACATGCTTGTCATCCCAGCTACTCAGGAGGCTGAGGCAGCAGAATCACTAGAACCCAGGAAGCAGAGGCTGCAGTTAGCTGAGATCACGCTACTGCATTCCAGGCTGGATGACAGAGCGAGAATCTATCCCCCCTGCAAAAAAACAAACCATAAACTGATTTGTGTGTGTCCATATGCATTTATACATATTTCCCAGCTCTGCCCACTAAAAAAAGAGCCTGGAAGCAATGACACCCTGGAAGCAATGAGCACACCTAGAGCTCAGGACTTGGATTCTATCACTCTCTAATACAAAGAACTTCTTGGAGAGGTATTTGATTGCAGAGCTGGAGCAGGGAAAATACCAGATGAGCCAGGAACATTTTGTGCCAGCAAACAAGGAAGTGCTCAAAAAAGGATGGGGGAATGTTGAAAGGACACAGAAGCCAGCCTGAAGGAACTCCCAATAGCCAAAGCTGGAACAGCTTGAGCAACTATTGGATTATAATCTATTGGATTATAACCCATAGAACAAAATAAATACTCATGAGCTCATAATCACAGATAAATAGGGTAGAAGGGACAACTGCTCGTTGTTACCAAAGAATTCCAGACATGAAGGAAAAAGAAAACCTTCATTTCAACCCCTAGTATTAATTGCGACAGGCAAGGTCCACCAGTGGGTGCTAAAATTAGTGAATAAAGTTTAAGCAGAAACATGATACTTACATACTCTCAAGTATCTCCCCCAAGACATTTCTCAATTACAAAGAAAAAATAATAACTTAATGGTGGAGAAATCTGATCAACAATACTTTAACAAATGATCAAAGTTAACATCAAGAGCAGTAAGACATATGAACATCAGGTAGCCCTTACATGATCTGACAGAGATGCAATATTGCTTCTGTGGTATTCTTGCCAAAAACATGTAACCTAAATGAAATAATGAGAAAACATCAGACAAATCCAAACTGAGAGACATTCTGCAACATAACTGACCAATATTCATCACAAGTTATAAGGTCCTGGAAAACAACGAATGACTCAGGAACCACCACAGATTGTAGGAGATAAGAAGACAGAACAACTGCATGAAATGCAGCATCCTGGATTGGATCCTAAAACAGAGAAAGGACATGGGGTACAGGAGGAAGGGACTGGTGAAACCGGTATGATTTAGTTAGTAGCTCACACCAATGTTAATTTCCTGGTTTTGATCATTGTATTGTGGTTATGTAAGTTGTTAACATTAGGGGAGGTGGAGTGAAGCCTCACTATTCTTGGAACTTTTCTGTAAGTGCCAAAGGATTTCAAAATAAAAATAAAATGAAACTCTAAGTTTCTAAAACCTTCTGTATCCTTGAAACTTCCATTTTTGTCTAATTCTCAAGAGATCAAAGACTCACTTCCTTGTTTGGTCCAGACAAAGCAAGCCACCTCCCTCTGGCTAGCCCTGTTCACCCCGTCTCAGGTCTGACATTTGCCCTCCTCCCCTCCCTGAATCAACATTCAAGCAGCAAACATTTATTTTTGCTGTGTGCCACACCCTGTGTGTGAGGCCGATATGGTTCCTGTCTTCTCACAGCTTCTCTTACCAATTTAACCTGGGTCAGCTACTAGGTAAGGAAGTCACTCCTCACATGTGAAATATTGCCCTTAGTCCTGTTTTTCCAGGATGGATCCAGAAGATCCATATTCTTATCTCCTATACTGTTAAGAAAGAAATCCAGAGATCAACTAATCACTGTTACTATTTGGACTATTGATATAAAGTCTATATCGGTTGACCTGAACATCAAATTACTGTTCCTCTATCAAATGACTTCCATGTCCTGTTTCCTAAGAAAATATATAAGTGATCACATGGCCTACTTATAGCAATAGCACAAACAGTGTTTTATTTACAGTGACAGCCAGTTACCTGAGGTTTCTTTGCAAGAGCTTAATGGAATCTTTTAATGACTTAGAAATCATCATATCATTATGACTTGAAGAAAAAGAAAAAAGAAACTGCAACAAACATTACTAGTTTGTAGTAAAGATACTAGACTTAGGCAATGGCAGATTTTTTAAAAAACAAAACAAGAAAAGATTATAAAATAAAACTACATCAGGAGCTTGGTGATCTAAGTTCAAAGCAGAGTATCCCTACTAACTACACTCAACCCTTGAACAACATAGGGGTTAGGGACACCCTCCCCCATGCAGCCAAAAATCAGCATACAACTTTTGACTCCCAGAAATACCATTTGACTCAGCAATCCCATTACTGGGTATATACCCAAAGGATTATAAATCATTCTACTATAAAGACACATGCACATGTATGTTTATTGTGGCACTGTTCACAATAGCAAAGACTTGGAACCAACCCAAATGCCCATCAATGATAGACTAGATAAAGAAAATGTGGCATATATATACCATGGAATACTATGCAGCCACAAAAAGGATGAGTTCATGTCCTTTGCAGGCACATGGATAAAACCATCATTCTCAGCAAACTAACACAGGAACAGAAAACCAAACACCACATGTTCTCACTCACAAGCAGGAGTTGAACAGAGAACACAGGGAAGGGAACATAACACACTGGGGCCTGTCAGGGGTGAGAGGCAAGGGGAGGGATAGCATTAGGAGAAATACCTAATGTAGATGTCAGGTCGATGCGTGGAGCAAAACACCATGGCACATGTATACCTATGTAACAAACCTGCGCGTCTGCACATGTATCCTAGAACTTAAAGTATAATAAAAAATAATAATAAAACATCTGTTTCTAAGTGGCATAATGTCTCGTGTCTAGAATTCTTTGGTGATGAGGAGTTGTCCCTTTACCCTTATGTCATTGGCCATTTGGCCAAGGCAAATTGGAGAACTACTCTTGGCCTCAACAGGATGGAGATAAATAATCCAGCCACAAGGAGGAGCACATCAAGTCCTAAAGATAGGCCAGATGTCAGTGGGATGAAGGCCCCAGAAGGGACAACAAATATTCTGAACAATAGTACAACCCACCACAGTAGTACAACATACCAAAAACAAAATTTTCAGGTTTATATTGTGTTTTGCTGGCTTTATAAAATGATGTTGGAAGTTTTTTTCTCTAAGTCCTAGACCAGTTTAAGTATCATTAGAATTTTATTTTCCTTGAAAGTTTGGAAGAATTCACTAATAAAATATTTGAGTCCAGAGCTTCTCGAATTACCTTCTCAATGACTTCCTTGGTCAGTGACCATTTGCAGTTTTCTGTCTCTTTGGGAATTTATTTTATTTATTTATATTTTTTTAAAAAAGCATTCATGTAATCAAGCTTTTAAAATATATTTGTATAAAGTTTTATCAAGTACTCTTTTAAATGGTTTAAATTTTCTCTGCATCTGCGGTTACTTCCTGTTAACTTCTTTCTGATTGTGTTTAATTTTTATTAATCTGCACAGTATAGAAATATCTATTTGCGGCCGGGCGAGGTGGCTTACGCCTGTAATCCCAGCACTTTGGGAGGCCGAGGCGGGCGGATCACAAGGTCAAGAGATTGAGACCATCCTGGCCAATATGGTGAAACCCCGTCTCTACTAAAAATACAAAAATTAGCTGGGCGTGGTGGCGCGCGCCTGCAGTCCCAGCTACTCGGGAGGCTGAGGCAGGAGAATTGCTTGAACCCGGGAGGCGGAGTTTGCAGTGAGCCGAGATCATGTCACTGCACTTCAGCCTGGTGCCTGGTGACAAAACAAGACTCTATCTCAAAAGAAATATCTATTTGCAAAATAGGAATCTTTGTAGGAATAGAAATAGGACCTGCTCCCACAGTTATCATGAAGATTAAATAAGTTAACATACATACGTTAGTGAGAACAGTGTCTTAGTAAGCACATCATCAGTGTTAGTTATCATCATCATCATATTTTGTAATTTTCCAGTTTTGATCAACCTTATACTTACTGTGAACGTAGAATTATACATTGTTCTCTTTAAAAGTTGATCATAGACTCTTGTCATTAATGATGACTGATTTATGCTATCTTAATTAACTTGCAACGTGACTCATAAGTAAATCAAACCACTGAGTTGTGTCTAAATTTATGGGTAATGATTTTATAGTAAAGAATCACATGTGTAAACT
The DNA here is from genome assembly GCA_036589455.1 of Ateles fusciceps. Lineage (NCBI taxonomy): Eukaryota > Metazoa > Chordata > Mammalia > Primates > Atelidae > Ateles > Ateles fusciceps. The sequence goes on along the minus strand of JAZHEH010000952.1, from coordinate 234,778 downwards.
CAAAGTCTTATCTTAGAAATTGTATAATGAGGAAATTCACATAGGCTATTGTAAATAAATTTCACTGTGAATTGTCTATTTTGTTTTTCTCAATCTTTATTACAGTCTAGATCTATTCCCACTGGCAGATAAGACTGGGTTAGGCAAGCTGGGCACTGTGGCTGACACCCGTAATTCCAGCACTTTGGGAGGCCAAGGCGGGAGGATCACCTGAGGTCAGGAGTTCGAGACCAGCCTGGCCAACACAGTGAAACCCATCTCTACTAAAAATACAAAAAATTGGCTGGGCATGGTGGCTCATACCTGTAATCCCAGCACTTTGGGAGGCCGAGTCGGGTAGATCACAAGGGCAGGAGATCAGACCATCCTGGCTAACATGGTGAAACACCGTCTCTACTAAAAATACAAAAAAATTAGCCAGGCATGGTGGCACACACCTGTACTCCCAGCTACGCAGGATGCTGAGGCAGGAGAATGGCTTGAACCCGGGAGGCAGAGGTTGCAGTGAACCGAGATTGCACCACTGTACTCTATCCCAGGTGACAGACCAAGACTTCATCTCAAAATATATCTATATATCAGTAGAGCATGGTGGCGAGCACCTGTAATCCCAGCTACTAGGGAGGCTGAGGCAGAAGAATCTCTTGAACCCAGGAGGTGGAGGTTGCAGTGAGCCGAGATCAGGCTGTTGCACTTCAGCCACGGCAACAACAGGGAAACTCTGCCTCAAAAAAAAAAAAAAAAAAAAAAAGAATGCATTAGGCAGGTGAGCCATAAAATATTTTATTCTAACTGAGCAACAGTGAAAGAAAGTCTGGCTACTGCTTTCAACTTTTTTTCTATAAAGAAATTGCTTTTGGCCGGGTGTGGTGGCTCACGCCTGTAATCCAAGCACTTTGGAGGCCAAGGCGGGCGGATCACCTGAGGTTGGGAGTTCAAGACCAGCCTGATCAACATGGTGAAACCCCGTCTTTATTAAAAATAAAAAAATAAAAAATAAAAAAGAAATTGCTTTTAACTCATATATTTTTAACTTCTGTTTTTTAAACATTTTGAGGCCGGGCGTGGTGGCTCATGCCTGTAATCCCAGCACTTTGGGAGGCCAAGGCAGGCGGATCCCAAGGTCAGGAGTTCGAGACCAGCCTGACCAATATGGTGAAACCCGTCTCTACTAAAAATACAAAAATTAGCAGGGCATAGTGGCATATGCCTGAGTCATAGCTACTCAGGAGGCTGAGGCAGAAGAATTGCTTGAACCTAGGAGGTGGAGTTTGCAGTGAGCCGAGATCACGCTATTGCACTCCAGCCTGGGTGACAGAGTGAGACTCCATCTCAAAAAAAAAAAAAAAAAAATTGAACCACTTTATTAAGAATATATTTTTTACATGAGTCCAACACATCATAGTACTGCATGTAGAAAATTGCCAACTCTCATTAACATAGTTTATATATATATGCATATATGTAATGCACAGTTTATATATATATAATATAGTTTATATATACAGTTTATATATATTAAACTGTATATATGCATATATATAAACTATGGTTAATTTATGAAATATATATACATATATACACGTGTGTGTGTATGTATGTGTGTGTTTGTGTGTGTGTGTGTATATATATATATATATATATATATACACATATTTTGAGACAGAGTCTTGCCCTATCACCCAGGCTGGAATGCAGTGGCGTGATCTCAGCTCACTGCAACCTCCGCCTCCCAAGTTCAAGTGATTCTCCTCCCGAATAGCTGGCATTACAAGCACCCTCCACCACCTAATTTTTGGTAGAGATGGGGTTTTGCCATGTTGGCCAGGCTGGTCTCGAACTCCTGACCTCAGGTGATCCGCCCCAATCAGTCTCCCAAAGTGCTGGGATTACAGGCGTGAGCCACCGTGCCTGGTCAAATTAGCAGTTTATATTTTTAAACTTCTGCTCAGTTAAGTCATTATAGACTTCCACCTATAGTTAATTATAGTCCTACATGGTAATTAATTTGAATAAAGGAAAATCTACTATAATAAATATGTTACAAGACATTAAAATGTCTAATATAACACTAACGAGAGAGTGGGAACTGGCATCTTACTTTCATGAACAAGTGGTCAGTATCTCTTTTTTTTTTTGAGACTGAGTCTCACTCTGTCACCCAGGCTTGAGTGCAGTGGTATGATCACAACTCTCTGCAGCCTCAACCTCCCCAGTCTCAGGTGATCCTCCCACTTCAGCCTCCCCAGTAGCTGGAACCACAGGTGCACACTACCACACCAGCTCTAATCTTTATTTCTTTCTGTAGAGATAGGGTTTCGCTATGTTGTCCAGGGTGGTCTTGAACTCCTGGACTCAAGTGATCTATCTGCCTTGGCCTCCCAAAATGCTAGGGTTACAGGCAGGAGCCACGATGCCCAGCCCAGTATCTTATTTGCATGTACTGCAATTATATCATTTACTTTCAAAATGCTTGTAAGCAGTCAGTCTCACATCAGTTACATTCTTTTATGTAAATTATTTACAAAACATCCTTTATAATAATATGAAAAGGAAACTTTAACTTAACCCTTGTCCAAGTGATCTAAATGATGTTAGTTATCAGGTTAACTAAGAAAATACTCCCAACTGTTGCAGGACAAGTAGACTTTCCATAATCACAAACACGTGAAAAACAAAGTAAGTAGGTGAGACACTTTTCATATATCACTGTATTTATTCTCACAACAATCCTGCAAGAGAAATAACATTTGCCCCATTTGACAGATATCGAAGCTGAAGCCCAGAGAAGCTAGGACTTACCCAAGATTATTATAGCTCATGTTCTTTCCATTATTCTACACTGTTGAAAAGTTTAATTGAAATAGAATGTTGGGAGATAAAAGATCTCTGCAATGAAAACTACAAAACACTGATGAAAGAAATTGAAGAGGATACAAACAAATGGAAAAACATCCCATGCTCAAGGATTGAAAGAATTAATATAGTTACAATGACCATAGTGCCCAAAGCAATCTACAGATTCAATGCAATCCCTATCAAAACATTGTCATTCTTCACAGAAAAAGAAAACACAATCCTAAAATTTGTATGGGAACAAAGAAGATCATGAACAGCCAATCCTGAGGAAAAAGAACAAAGCTGGAGGCATCACTCTACCTAACTTCAAAACATATTTATTACAAGGCTATAGTAACCAAAACAGCATGGTATTGGTATAAAAACAGACATGTGGACCAAATGAACAAAATACAGAATCCAGAAAATAACTCCACATATTTACAGCCAACTTATTTTCAACAAAGCTTCCAAGAGCATTTACTGGGGAAATGACACCCTCTTCAATAAGAGGGCTAGGAAAATTAGATACTCATATACAGACAATAAATCTGGACCCCTATCTCTCACGATATACAAAATCAACTCAAGAGAGATTAAACACTTAAACATAAGACCTGACACTATGAAACTACTAGAAGAAAACACAGGGGAAACATTTCAGGACACTGGCCTAGGCAAAGATTTTATGGCTAAGACCTCAAAAGCACAGAAAACAAAAACAAAAGAGACAAATGGGACTATATTAAACTAAAAAGCAAAGGAAACAGTTAACAGAGGGAAGAGACGATCCGCTGAATGGGAGAAAATATTGGCAAACTATTCATCCAACAAGGGTCTAATATCCAAAATATACAAGGAACTCAAACAACTCAACAGTAAAATAATAATCATCATCTCAGGAAAAAATGGACAGAGGACATGAATAAATAGGAGACATACAAATGGGCAGATACATTAAAAAATGCTCAACATCATTAATTATTAAGGAAATGCAAATCAAAACCACATTGAGATATCATCTTATACCAGTCAGAATGGGCTGCTATTGAAAAGATAAGAGATTAACAGATGCTGGGAAGGATGGGGAGAAAAGGTAACTCATACACTGTTGTGGGAATGTAAATTAGTACAGCTACTATGAAAAACAGTATGAAGATGTCTCAAGAAACTAAAAATATAACTTACATACAATCCAGCAATCCCACTGATGGGCATGTATCCAAAGGAAGAGGAATTTGTATATTAAACAGACACTTGCACTCCATGTTTATTGCAGGACCATTCACAATAGCAAAGATATGGAATCAAGCTAAGTGATTATCAACGGATGACTGGATAAAGAAAATGCACTATATATACACAGTGGAGTACTATTAGGCCATAAAAAAGAATGACCTCATCATTTGCAGCAACATGTGTGGAACTGGAAGTCATTATGTTAAGTGAAATCAGCCAGGCACAGAAAGACACGTATCACATGAGATAGAATAGAATGATATATAACAGATGCTGAGACGGGTGTGTCAGGGGAGAGGGTAGGGGGATGAAGAAAGATTGGTTAATGGGTACAAACATACAATCAGATAAAAGGAGTAAGCTCTAACGTTCAATAGCAGAGTAGGGTAACTATAGTTAACAACAATGTATATTTCAAAACAGCTAGAAGAGAAGACTTGAAATGTTCCTGACACATAGAAATGATAAATCCTTGAGGTGATGGACACCCAAAGACCCTGACTTGCTGGGCACAGTGGCTCACACCTGTAATCCCAGCATTTTGAGAGGCCTCCTGGGAAGGATGTCTTGCAGCCAGGATTTCAAGACCAGCCTGGGCAACATAGCGAGACCTGGTCTCTAAAATAAATAAATAAGTAAGTAACTGGGCATGGTGACGCATACCTGTAGTCCTAGCTACTTTGGAGGCTAACGTGGAAGGATCACTTGAGCCCAGGAGTTCAAGGCTGCAATGAGCTATGATCACACCATTGCACTCCAGTCTGAATGACAGAGTGAGACCCTTTCTCAAAAAAAAAAAAAAAAAAAAAAAAAAAACCCTGACATGATCATTAAACATTCTATGGGTGCAAAAAGTATCACGTCACCCATAAATACATACAAATAGTATATATCAATTAAAAAAATTGAAGCTTGGTTGGGTTTCATTTTCACATTTCTGGTGAGTTATCTATTACTAATTATATCTGAACTTTCAAAGCTACTTTGTCCACACAGTAATAACCAAAAATATCTTGGTGTTTTTTTCTTCTGAGCTAACTCTCCTGATTCTAAAATACCGATACAATTCAGGGAAATGGCTCGGGAAAAAGCAGGCTTCTTGTGGTTTTCAAGATAATACTGCCACCTTGTGGACTAATGGTGAGCTGAGGTGGGTTGTCTAAGGCATGATTCCAAATTTACCTGATTAAAATTCTCAATGGACAAGAAGGGCAGCTTCCAGAAACATCTTTGCTTTGTGTCTCAGGAACAATGATATTATAATAATTTCATGTTGTACATAGTAACCAAACTGCTGTTTTTGTATAAATTGCCAACTAGATCTGATAAGATTTCATTTATTCATTCATTCAACACATATTTTTTTAAGTCCCAGCTATGTATTGTGGATAAAGGACACAAAGGTGAATAAGGATGTGCTCCATGTTTCTAGAAAATAAGACCCTATTCCTGTAGTGGTTGAAAATATGTACTCTTGAAGCAGATGGCCTGAGTTCAAATCCCAAATCTGACACTAACCAACTGTGTGACATTGGGCAAGTCACCTAAACTTTCTGCGTCACCTCAGTGTCATTATGTGCAGAACTGGAATAATCACAGCTTCTGGTGCAGTTATCAGGTACTCTATGTGTGTTAAGTATTGTGTATGCGTGACACGGAGGTCTCCAGGGTGGCCAGCATCCCGGTAGATGAAGAGGAGCAGCAGGGATGAGGCATTACCACACAAAGACTTTGGAGCTGGAAAACAAAGTCTTGTTCTCTGGGATCAGAATAATCCATGTTGATTTATTTAGCGTACTCCTCAAAATGCACACAAACTTAGGCAAAGATTGCTCAAGGCAGAATTGCTTGTGACTGCAAAAGGCTGAAAACTACCTAAATGCCCATGAATAGAGGACTGGTTAAACTGATTATGGCACAGCTGTATAGTAATATAGGGGCCAGCATTAAAAAATGAATGAAGTAGAGCTATCTGTACTGAGATGAATCAACTGCTAATACACAATATGTGGAAACCCTGAAATGCAGAACAGCAGGTATAGTGTGATCTCTCATTTGTTTAGAAGTGAGGTTGTACATTTACATGGTTAAAGATGTGTACATAATTGGGGGAGAATATTGTATAGATTGGCTCTCTTACCTTCTACTCCCTCCTCCACTGCTGTACCCTCCTTTGGGATGCCTCCAGAACTGTAGAGCTGGAAAGCTAAAAGCCATAGTTCCCAGATTCCTTTCCAGATAACCCTCTGGATACAAAATTGGGTTCCTCCAATTAGTTATACTAACACAATATGGAAGTCAGGAGTGAGCGGAAGGCCAGCTTCCTGCTTGTTGCTGTCAGCAAGCAAGGCAAGGGGATGGGGACTGAGAAGCAATTGTGACGAAGTGACCCAGCTTGCCAGGGTCTATCCTCTGGCTTCATGGTAGCAGGAGCAGTAGCTTTTTGCTCTCTGGAGCCATGCTCTTGAATACTGGCTCCATCTGCAGCAATCCCTCCCTCCTAGCCCTACTCTTCTAGCCCTTCCAATGATTTCATAAGGACCTACTTTCCTGTATTAAGTCCTGTCTACTTTAGCTTCCTACAAGATGTCTATTTCCTCCCCGAAATTTAAGGTCTCTCTCAGGGAAAGTCTCAAGCTTTTCAACTCAATCTCCCTTCCTTTCTCTCTCCCTGCCAAGGTAAAGAAAATTATCAAAAGCAAGTATATATTCAGGGCTGGGCTTTTTAATAAACATTACTGAGTTTCAAAAGCAGAAACTCTCTTCCCCCACCTCCCAACCCTCTCTTACCTGGTTCACGTCAAAAACAGAGTCTACCAGTTGTTACAGTGCTTAAATTTTAATGCATTGACTAAAATATAGACACATTATAATAGAAATAATTCAGGGGATTCACTTTTTTGATTAGAGAAGGAAGAAGAAGGGAGAGGCATCTGACAATTCTGCCAGCATTAGGTATTCCTCCAAAAAAGAGGAGGGCAGCCGTTGAGGGCGGTGGGGTGTCAGCAAGGAGGCTGAGGAAAACAAAGTCTGTAATGGCCAAAGTTTGCCTAGAATTCATCCTGCTGTTCCATTGTATCTTCTTGAATCTCATTCTCAGTATGCAGCTGTCTATACTCTATTTAGAGAGGATGTGAGTTAAGCATTTCTAGTTAGAGTGGTGAGAGCTCCCAGGGCATGATGGTGGCTATCTTTAATATGAGAAGTCTCAGGAGATCAGAGGGCTGCTTCATTCCCAGTGTTATCACAGCCCAAGGACCTCAGGGCACACAGCTTGCAGTCTAGAAATATTTGTTAAACAAATAAACAGAAGAATGCCAATGTGTGCGCACAAACTACAATGCTGCCTCAGCAACACCCAAGTCTCTGCCAAGGTGAGGTCCGTCTCCTCCAGCCTGATCAGGTGAGGCAGAGCATGGATGACAGTCCTAAGAGACCTCTCCTCAGACCCTGAGCTGCTAGAGAAATGGGGAGCTAGTGCCAAGCAACAGGGCTGGAAGAATCAAGCCATGGAAAGAGTGTATGAGCAAGAATCAGTGAGAGGAAGAAAACTCAGGCGCAGATCTGGGGCAGTCAGGGCCAGGGAACTAAGTTAGGAACAGGTGGGCCAGAGCCAGGAAGGACCAAGCCAGTGGCTGCGTTGGCAGATAAAGTAGCTGCCAGATGAGTTCTTCAGACCAAATCAAGGAAGTGGACTCAGTCTCCAGACAGAGTTTGCACTTCTCCAAAGGTCCAAGGCTGTCTGGTAGAAACTTCTCCAATTATAGAAATGTTCTATAGCTGTGATGTTCAATATGGTAGCCACTAGCCACATGTGGCTATTTTCAGCCATCTCAAAATGTGGCGAATGTTACTAAGGAACTGAATTCTTAATTTTAATTAATTTTAAGATCTCTAGAAAACCCTTAGTCAGGGTAGGCATGGTGGCTCACACCTGTAATCCTAGCATTTTGGGAGGTCAAGGTGGGAGGGTCAGTTGAGCCCAGGAGTTCGAGACCAGCATGGGCAATAAAATGAGACCTCACCTCTACCAAAAAAAAAAAAAAAAAAAAAAAATTGGCTGGGCGTGGTGGCATGGGCCTGTAGTCCCAGCTACTCAGAAGGGTGAGGTGGAGATTTGTTTCTGCCTGGGAGGTTGGGACTGCAATGAGCCATGATTACACCACTGCACTCCAGCCTGGGCGACAGAGCAAGACCCTGTCTCAAAAATAACAACAGCCTGGGTGCGGTGGCTCACACCTGTAATCCCAGCACTTTGGGAGGCTGAGATGGGCAGATCACAAGGTCAGGAGTTCGAGACCAGCCTGACCAACATGGTGAAACCCCGTCTCTACTGAAAATACAAAAAAAATTAGCCGGGTGTCATGGTGCCAACCTCGCTACTCAAGGCTGAGGCAGGAGAATCACTTGAACCCAGAAGGCGGAGGTTGCCGTGAGCTGAGATTGCGCCATTGCACTCCAGCCTGAGCGGCAAAGAGAGACTCTGTCTCAAAAATAAGTAAGTAAATAAATAAAAATAACAACAAGAAACAAGCAAAAACAGAAAACCATTAGGAGGGATAGCTCAAGACTTTAACCCTGTGCCAAGCTAAGTGACCCAGCAGAAGTCACTGCCTCTACGTTCTCAGGTCAGAGTGGAGAAGGGCTGGATGTTTGAACTGTATAAACAGAAGCAAAAACAGTTGAGAAACAAACATTGACAGAAAAAACAAGTGCAGACAGGCTCTGAATCAGAATCAAGATCTCCAAAAAAAAAAAAAAACAAACAAATTTCCAGCCGAGGAAAACATCATCAGTATCCCAAGTCGAAGAGCCTTCTACGTGGAAGCTGCCTGGGCTAAAGTGAAGGACGGAAGGAGGGTTTGGTTGTTTCACCTCCCACATCATCACTTCCATTCAGTTGCCATGTCCTTTTAATGCCACCTGACACTGTGATATACTGTCTCCAGGAAGTGACGAGATCAAATGTTTCTGAAGACCACTCGAGCCATGATATAGAGGATGGACTGGAGGACTACTAAGCTGGAGGAGCTGGAGGCGTGGTGCTACAGAAGTCCAGAGGAATTGGGGCCACAAAGAGATGGCAATGGGAATGGAGAAACAAAAGGACTTGAACCTCAATCTCAATATGCAGCTGCCTGCACTATTTAGAGAGGATGTGAGTTAAGCATTTCTAGTTAGAGTGGTGACAGCGTCCAGGGCATGGTGGTGACTGTCTTCAACATGAGAAGTCTGGGAGGTGGCAACTGAGGATTATGAAGGAAACTCTTGAATATGGGAAGAGAGAGAGAGAGGAATAAGGATGAGGCTGTCTCAGCTAGTTATTAATGGTCTGGGTTGTAAAAACAGACTATGTGAATCCAAATCCTGGTTTGTTCATTTTTTTTTCACTTACAAACTGGTGTACCTGGAGTGAACTTAACCTGTTTTCCTGTTTCTGTAGAAATGATTGCCCCTCTCCCACCCTCCATGACACCCGTGTGGCAGGTGTGAAGAATGGTGCCCAGAATTCTACAAGCTCCTGGGGAAAGCTCACTTCTCTCCCTCCCTCACACCAAGCATCTACCTGAAGATGATCAGGGCTATCATGATGCCCTTTAACCCTCTTTATGCCAGTTATATTGCCACAAGAAGCCAAGAGTCCTAGATCATGCCTTATCTTCTAGACTCTGTACATCCTCTCTTTGGGTCCCATTTCTATCCTTCTCCAGCTCCTAAAACCCTTTGCCTCTGCCCCCTAGGTCTCAGTCATCAGCAACATCCTTCAAACTCTCAACCTCTTATGTGGCCATTCTCTCCAAGCCTTTGATCTGAGCCTTGGCTCTCTGCTGAGGACATTTTTTCTGTAGGCCTCTCAAGCGCTGCTGATGTTGCTCTCATATCTCCTGTACAACTCCGAATGGTTGTGTAGTTAATCCTCAATGCTGTTTCCAGACCACTTTCTCATCTTCCTTCCCAAGACAGCCTCACCACCGAATCTCCTGTCCTCTGACTATATCCCTAACACCTCACTGTGTTGGTCACTACACATCATCAGACCACTCCCTATCATTTTTTGAACATTTTAGCTCCTGATTTGCTGTCACTCTCTCAAGTCCTGCTGTTGTCATAACGCTTAGTTCTCTCAACATCTTTCATGCCTCTAGGTCGCTATCTCTAGTAGGCAAACCGCAACTCTTCAACCACACACAGACCAACAACCCACTGACCCAGGTGTTTTCACTGTCCTCAATCCCCTGTGGCCTCCTTTCCATATTCACCCACCTTAGCTTCCAGGGTCTATCATTACAATCATGCCTTTGCATAAATCTTAATACCAACTTTGTCCCTTCCCAGTTAAGTTGCATTCACCTGCAAAAACCCCATTGCTGGTAAAATCCGTATCTCAGCCTGTTCCACATCTGCCTCCTAACAGGCGAATGTAAAGGGAAAAACATGCCACCATGCTGATGGGTCTCAGTGTAAATCTAGAACACTAATTCAGTTCCCTAGACTTGTGGGCCTCCGGTGCTGCTAGGAATACTACTTCATTTTCTAGTCCATTCATTCCTCCATCATACTAGCTGACAATAGAAACATTTCGGGGCGGGTCTGAGGTAGTGTCATTTCAATTGATTGTTCAGTAAGACAGATAGAATTCCTTGTTCTGCTATCCCTTCTCAATACAGTTCTTTAAAAAAAAAATTTAGAAGAAATATTCTAGACATTTTTATGGGTATTAGCCCAATTCTCACAACTATCCTGTGTGATTCTATTTGTCTGATTAACAGATGAAGAAAATGAGATACAAAATGGCAAAATAACTTCTCCCAAATCACACAGCCAATGAGTGGTCAAGCCAGGGTTCAAATCCATGCAGATGGCTCCAAGGTTTGAGGTCTTGACCTTTCTAGGATTAATTCATATCTTGTTCTCCCGTCAAACTTCCAACACCTCCACTTGCTCTTCCTCCAACCTCATTTCAGTTAGTTACCTTCTAGGGATTTTTCCAACGAAGAGATACCAAGTGAACCTCCACAAACCCTCACTATCACATCTACCCACCTAATTGCATCCGTGCCCATATATGCCTTCCCTCCTGAACCATGCCCAAATTATTATTCTCCTATCTTCTCCTATCTAAGCCAACCCTTCCACTTGGGCACTTGACCCCGTCACCACCTCCCAGCCAATGCTCCACCTCCCCCGGATCCTATATCATGTTTTTCCTTCTCTACAGGATTATCCCCATTGACACATATTCATTCTGTCATTGTTCCCAACTTAAATCTCAAATGAATTATAAATCTCAAAACAATTATGCTAAGTGAAAGATGCAAGAACCCCCTAAATCCTAAATTCTGATTCCATTTTATAAACGGAGACCAATTTTATAAAGTTCTAGAAAATGAACACTAATCTATGGTGACAGAAAGTAGATCAGTAGTTGCCTGAGAGGAAGGGACCACAGGATGGATTACCAAGGGTGGGAGCAAGCTTTTGTGGGTATTAAATATGTTCATTAACTTAATTGTGGTTTCAAGGGTGTATAAATGTCAAAACATAGCAAATGAACACTTTAAATATGCATAGTTTATAGCATATCAATTACACCTAATTTAAAAAAAAATCTCTTGACCCCACATCCCTCTAGCCATTGCCCAATTTTGCTATTCCCTTTTATGGCAAAACTCCCTACAGAACTGTCAAAATGCACCATCTCCGGTCTCTACCCCATTCTTTATCTTACTACTTTCCCCTCCCTTGTTCCACGCCAGCTAAATGGGCCACCCTGCCATTGCTAACTCCTCAGTCATGCTTCTTCTGCACTCTGCCCCTAGATGGCAGAGGATCCTTCAGTTCCTACAGAACTTTGCTCAACTGTCATCCCAGTGAGGCCTCCCTTAACTACTCCATTTAAAACTGCACCCCACCTATCCCCCGTGACATTCGCCCTCTCCCTCCCCTGCCTGATTGGTCTCCGTCGCATTTAGCACCACCTGACCCCACTACGCATGTACTTATTTACTATCTCCCTCAGTCAGAATATTGAGGGAGATATTTTTGTCTATTTTGTTCATTGCTATAACCTTGATTCCCTGGCCTCTAATGGGTCTCAATAAATATCAGGACCAGTGGATTAGTGTTTTCAGAGTCATTTGGTTGTAAATAAGAGAAACCCACTCACAGTCAGCAAATAAGTGTTAGAGAGACTCCAAAGAACATCACGGACCCAGGGGGAAGAGGTACAACCAGAATAGGGTAATAGAAGTCATCAGGAACTAAGGTGGTTTCTCTCTCCTCTAGTCTGATCTATTAAAGCAGGATGATCTTTATTTTCTTTGTACTTAGCTTTCATTCTTCTTCCTCTCTACAAACCAGCTTTCTCCGCTGATGACCCAGACATAGTGTTCCCAGCCTCCCATTTTCCCAGATCGAAAATTTCACTATAAATCCCAATTACAAATCCCTGCTTAGAGAAGGGCTGAGTCAGTTGTATCACCATATCTAGTTAACTATAGCCGAGGGAACAGGGATGTGGCTTTTTTGTGTCTAAGAGGGTATTTTGTTCATAGAAAATGAAATACCCTCTTAGAGTGTAGAGGTGCCATGAGGGTATTTTAGATAGAATCCATTTAAGTTGAACAGACTAAATTTGTTTTAACAGTCCCATTTACAATCCAAATTCCTTTAAACAACTTAATAGTATTTATACATTAAATGTTTCTCTTATAAGCAGCACTGCAAATGCTTGACCCCATTAGCAAAACCTTCCCAAGTTCTTAACTCTCATAAATATAATACATGAAACATACGGTGACTTTCCAAGTTCTCTGAAACATTTCAGTACTTTTGCAGACATAGTAACATTTTAAAATACTTTCAACTAAAACTCACAAGTCTAAAACTCTTGTTAAGCATTTTGAATTAGAATCTCAAGGCCAGTGTCACATATTATAATATGCCAGTTATGTTTAAGTACTTCAAAGAGCAAATACTAAAGTTTGTCTCAATGAATATAATAACCATTCCTGCTCCGAGCAGGGCTCATGCCTTACATCCCAGTCATTTGAGAGGCTGAGGTGGGAAGATCGCTTGAGGCCAGGAGATTGCTTGAGGCCTGGGCAACACAGTGAGACCTCTTCTCTCAAAAAGATCAAAATAAAAAATTAGCCAGGCACGGTAGCTCATGCCTCTAGTCTCAGCTTCTCAGGAGGCTGAGATGGGAGGATAGCTTCAGCCTAGGAGGCCAAACCTGCAGTGAGCTATGATCACACCACTACACTCCAGTCTGGGCAACAGAATGAAACCTTGTCTCTAAAAACAAAACAAAACAAACAAAACGAAAAGTACTCCTGAATTTAAGTATTGACGGTTATGGGAATTGCTTCCTAACCTTTTTGAAAATGTGTATCCGTTACATATTTTGAGAACTGCAGCACTCTGAAGTGTTGTTCAAGGGAATGAGTAGTTTAGGCCTCAGCAGGCAAACTACTTCACAGTGCTAGGATGAAGAGCTCACACTCAGGGGGCTCGGACAGTGAATCAACTACTTTAGTTAATTCAATGTTAAATGAAAATAATATCAACCTTGGATGGTTGTCGTGAGAATCAAATGAAATGACGTATAAGAAAACCTTTGTCACATTACAAAATTGACGGCAAATACAGCTTTAGGTAGAATTTCAACTCCTAATTTTTACTACTATGCAAATTATCAGAATATTTATGGCATTAATGTTTTAAAAAGGTTTTTAAATAGAAACTTTATTTAAATAAATTAACCCTTCTCAACCCCAAAACACAGCTTCTGATCTTGACTAAATTCATAATTATGCAGAGAAACACCCTGCTGGTTCCTTACAGGCCACTGTGCTGTATGATTGCTGAAATCAGTTCATGAAAGGGAAACTGGCCCTATTTCTGAGCATACCCATAATAGAACATATTAAGTATATTCACTTAGTATATTAATTTAAATGTTAATGTTAGCCTAAATATTAAATTGTTTACTTAATTTTTACTTAATACCCTTACTAGAACATATTATTTTTTCTGCTTAAAAAAACCCTGAATTTACAGAACTAAAATTACGAAAGCAGATTCGCATTACAAAATCTTCCTCTACAGGCTCTTCTAGCTCAAGACATTTTTCTTACTGATTTTTAACTACTTGAGTTGGGGTAAGAAGTAGAGAAAGGTAGGAGAGGTAGCAACTGTGAAATCAGTGTACTAGGAGTTACTAGCCAACAATTATCCATCCGGAATGGATACATCGAAAAGCCAAGAAAATAAGAATGTCTTTATAAAATAATAATAATATTTACAGGCTGGGCGCAGTGGCTCATGCCTGTAATCCCAGCACCTTGGGAGGACTAGGCAGGTGGATCACTTGAGATCAGAAGTTCGAGACCAGCCTGGCCAGTACGGTGAAACCCCGTCTCTACTAAAAGTACAAAAATCAGCCAGGCATGGTGGCACACACCTGTAATCCCAGCTACTTAGGAGGCTGAGGCAGGAGAATCGCTTGAACCTGGGAGGGCAGAGGTTGCAGTGAGCCGAGATTGCGCCACTGCACTCCTCTACAGCACTCTAGCAACAGAGCAAGACTCTTTCAAAAAAAAAAAAAATTCTAAAAAATAATATTTACATTAAACTTCCAAAAACAACTATTTTTCAAAGCAAACTGCTCTGGATTGGGGTTCTAAAACACAGTATGATTGTGAAGAATGGAGGAAAAATCTAAATACAAATCAGAGAAAATAGTTTTCAGAGGATTAGGTAGCTGTAAGATAAGCTCAAAACATATGAAGAATAGTTTGAAAGGCTATTTATTGTAAGAAAAATGACAAATTCTATCATTTCTCTGACCTGAAACAAGGTGAAAACTTGTTAGAAACGCTGCATGAAGAGAAGAAAGAAAAAGTAGTCCAATCAGGTCTATCTGTAGATCTTGCTCTCACATTCTGAATACAAATCTAGCTAGTATCAGTTCTTCAGAGCTGACCACTTACTTGCCACACTTGGAACAGCTGCACTCCCATTACCAGCTGAAGCAGGGCATGTGATCTAAGACAAGTGTCGACATCAAGGAGAGAGGAAGCAAGCTATGCCAAGGGCCTAGAAATCCCAAAGGCACTGATTAGAGTCAAGAAAGAGGCTTTTTGTTGTTGCCATTTGTTTTTGTTGTTGTTTTCCAGAAGTAATACCAGGCTGTGTTCCTTTAGCAGGATTCCCAGTTGGATCCTCTCCAGAGAGGATTTGAATTCCCATCTGAATACCAACCCAAATGTTGATACAGAATACTCCTGTACTAAAATTAATATCAGCTCATCTCACATAAACCTACTCTGTGTCCAAGACAACTGAGATCTTCTAGGTGAAGATGCTATAAAATAATTCAAAATAGCACATGGAAAACCATGTCTTACTTAAAACAGGTACTTGTTTTCCGACCACAATTATTCCAGTCTCTTCCACAGAACTGCTTCTGTAAATAGTTTTTTTAATGTATCAAAGAGAGTCTCTTTCCAACATTAATAGAGGCAAATCTATTCCAACTTCAGAGTTCTTATGTGTCTTATTTAGCAGACACTATGATTCTATCTTCTTATTCTCTGGAAATCCATCAGATGTATGTTCCAACACAGAAGTGCTTTCCTTCCCTCTCATGGTGGCAAAAAGCATATCCATCATCCCCAAGGTTTCTAACAATTCTCTTTGGTAATCAATCTCTTTTTCTACAAGTCCTTGAAGCAGCAAAAACTTTTTATCTACTACAGGTGACTCACCAATCACAGGCAGATATATATCTAAAAAGAGAGAATGAAAACACATTAACTAGCAATATCTTTCTATACATTAAGTGAAAAGCAAAATTCTTAAAAGTATAAAAACCAAAAAACACTGAAAAATCTGTACTTATGTTATAATTAATGATTTATAGAAAGTATAACAATCCCTCTGAGTAAATTTATTTCAAAAAACAATAATTACAGAAAATACAGGGTGGAAGCTCTGACTTATTTTCATTTTCCCATTTGAAAAATTGTCATGGTCATTACAAATGTCTATGAAAACAAAACTTTTTTTATAATAACCCTAGTCCCATCAATTCAAAGTCACGCCACTATAAACATTTTACATTTTAAACTGCATTGACTTGTTGTCTCCATGAAAATCCATATTGAGAATTAATAAAAGCAAGATATTTTGACCTCCTTGATTTCCAAATCTGATTCTTTGACATCTCTACTTTTGCAAGCATGCTAGGATTTTCAAGTTTTAACAACTACTTACCAATAATTATTTCAGCAGCATTGATTAAAACAGGGGCAAATCTTGGCTGAGAAAGATTCCTATGAAGTAAAAATTCAATTTAGTAAAACTTGTAAACCTAAGAAAAAGAAAGCCTTAAAACAGATTTGTTTCTTCAGTTCTCTACAAGGATCAAACTAAATATGTCTTTCATTTGGTGATAAAGGATTTCAGATGCAAAATAAAAGTGTTTCACAGACATAAAACATACCTTATCAAAAAATTAAGAACACGACTGATTTCCTTTTCATCTCGACCTGCAAGGGCATTTGCAAGGACTCCTCTTCGATTTAACTCCTTTATGATGGACACTGTAATCTCGGGTGTCTTTATTGCACAAGTAGGCTAGAAAAATGTTCACAGTCAACATGAGCAGACAAAACAGCACAAAAAAAAATAATTGTCTTGCACTAAATTATCAAGTTTGAACAGATGTTTATCTTCACAGTTCCAAGTCATGGTAATATGCAGGGTAAGTAATAACATATTATTTTTTTAAATGCTCACTCGGCCGGGCATGGTGGCTCACACCTCTGACCTCAGTACTTTGGGAGGCCGAGGCAGGCGGATCACAAGGTCAGGAAATCGAGATCATCCTGGCCAACATGGTGAAACTTTGTCTCTACTAAAAACACAAAAATTAGCTGGGTGTGGTGGTGCATGCCTGTAATCCCAGCTACTCGGGAGGCTGAGGCATGAGAATCACTCGAACCCCGGAGGCAGAGGTCGCAGTGAGCCGAGATCATGCCACTACACTCCAGCCTGGAGCCAGAGCAAGACTCTGTCCAAAAAAAAAAAACGCTCACTCACCTCAAAAACTCTGTCAAGTGCCTTAGAGATTCGAAAATGTTTCAGATCCCTGTCGTACAATTCTAGGTGTTTCTTTGTTGGCCTGTTAATCAAAATGTCATCCTGCAATGAAAAGTAAATTTACAGAGAAGAAAAATCAGTATCTGTATTAAGATATATTTAATATAAACTTTTTCATAATGAAGTGGCATCTCTGAACTGTCACAAATAATGTTCATATGCCCATAATATAGATTAAATAAAAATGAATCCTGCCAATCAGAGTCAAGAAAGAAAAAAAAGTGGAAGAATTTGCGACATCAACATGTTCTTACTCTCTTATAATTTTAACTTACAATATGTACTGTTGCCTTAATTCTAGGTAAAAATTACTCATTTTAATTCTCTTTATGTGGCAGGCAGTGGGATTCAGTAGAAAGAGAAATAAAACAAGAATCAGAGATAATGAGATCTGGTCTCAACAACTCTGGATACCAGTAATGAAATCCTGAATTAATCACAAATTCTTTGCATCTCAATCTTCTCAGGTACCAAATGGGGACATGACTGGCTCTACTACTTCTTGGGGTTTAGATCAAATCAGGTAGTATATGAAAGACGTTATTTTGAATCCAGTAAAGCATTATAACATTATGTTATGATGCAGAGTATTACATAAAGTAGTCCTTGTTTCCCATTACTCTTCAATAATGTCCCCCAACTAGCAATCCAGAAATAATTCTGATGTAGAGAAAAGCAAAATAAAGTTAAACGCCACATGAACTATGCTTTCCAGTAATGTGCAGGGATGCTACTCTAATAAATTTCACGTTTTAAACAAATATGAGAAATGCACAAATACCCGTTGCTTCATGTAATTTTTTCCTTTAATAAATGTTCGATACGCAGGCCTTCTTCTTCTGGGAAGCGATTCCTTCTTCACTTCAGATTTCCGATGTTTAACACTCAGTATGCCATTGGTCATTCCTACAACTATTGTCTCATCTTCATGCTAACAGCAATTAGAAAAATAAGTTAGTCTATTCTTAACTCATAATTTATAGTACTTTTACTTCAAAACACATATTATGTTTGCTGCTTGTCCAGATACTCACCAAGTTCCATTCAGATACACATAGTCTGCCTAACAATGATTGGTGCAAGACGTTAAAGCAAAATCATTTTTTCCTTAGGATACAACTATACCGACAGAACTTATCCGTGTAAAATATCACTGGCAAAGTTTGTGTAATAATACATAGTTGTTCGGGCACAGTGGCTCATGTCTGTAATCCCAGCACTTTGGGAGGCTGAGGTGAACAGATCGTGAGTTCAGGAGTTTCAGACCAGCCTGACCAACATGGTGAAACTCCATCTTTACTAAAAATACAAAAATTAGCTGGGCATGGTGGCACATGTCTGTAATTCTGACTACCCAAGAGGCTGATGTAGGAGAATCACTTGAACCCAGGAGGTGGAGGTTGCAGTGAGCCAAGATCATGCCACTGCACTCCAGCCTGGGTGACAGAGCAAGACCCCATCTCAAAAAAAAAAATAAGAAGAATAGTACACAGTTAACAGCATCAAGGATTACACAGTAGCATGACTTTTACAATCCTGCCCCCCCCAAAAATATTTTTTAATAAGCTTTTCCTCTCCCAAAACAGATTTCTATATAATATAGTCAAATGTCTTCCTGCCCAAATGTGGCTTCTCATAAAACTTGACAGTATACATTTCAGAAACAGCAGTAACAAAGAAAAGGAGATATTTCATTTTGTTGTCCCCTTTTCCCCCCCATCATTTTTCTGCTCAGAGAGCTAATCTGTCTTTCTAGTGTACTATAATACTCTTGAGTTAAATTAGTTGAAGAGAGATTTATCAGCTTCCCAGGTCCTGCATTTGGTGTTAACAATGCCTAGAGCACTGTCCTTGGTTTGAAGTTATGCGGTGAGTGAGACCTATATCTAAATTTATGCTAAGTCATTAGGACAAGTCATATATTCCAGCAATTGCCTTAACTCAAATATCTAACGTGGCAAGAAGAGTTACTCAAATCCAAAAATAAAGCCCAAAATTCCATTTTAGTTTCATTTAACAGGCAAGGTTAGTAACAGACTCAAAGACAGGTAAAGGTACTTACTGCAAGGGCAAGACTCAAAATTGAAGCTGCATAATCAAAACTGTGGACTACTTTGTAGGAAGTTGTGCTGTATACTTTTACCTTCCTAATAAAAAAGAAAAGCTTTGTCAAAAATCACCTCGAAAATGAGTATAAAATGCAAATTTCTATTTTTTGAAAATTCAAAATATGAACATTAAGATCTATATAACAGTGAAGAAAAATGAAGATCAGTAATGTTAATTACAAACTAATTTATCACTGAATCCCTTAAAAAATGAGCTGTATACCAGCCCTAACTATAACATCTGTATAAAGACTTTCATTAGCCACTTAGAAATAGAAGTGCCGGCTGTGGTGGCTCAGGCCTGTAATCTCAGCACTTTGGGAGGCCAAGGTGGGCAGATTACTTGAGCCCAGGAGTTTGACACCAGCCTAGCTAACATGACGTAACCCCCGTCTCTACCAAAAATAACAAAACAAGCCAGGTATGGTGGCACATGCCTGTAATCCCAGCTACTCAGGAGGCTGAGGCATGAGAATTGCTTGAACCTGGTTGCAGTGAGCTGAAATCCTGCCATTGCCCCTTCAGCCTGGGCAACAGAGCAAGACTCTGTCTCAAAAATTTTTTAAAAAAGGAAAAAAAAAAAAACCCAGAAGGATAGACCATCAGCCACTGTCATCTGAAGATCAAACTTAGAAGTAAAGAAAAAGTATCAGCTGCGTGCGGTGGCTCGTGCCTATAATCTCAGCACTTTGCGGGGCCAAGGCAGGCAGATCACCTGAGGTCAGGAGTTCAAGACCAGCCTGACTAACATGGAGAAAGCCCATCTCTACTAAAAATATAAAATTAGCCGGGCATGGTGGCACATGCCTGTAATCCCAGCTACAAAGGAGAATCGCTTGAACCCAGGAGGCAGAGGTTGTGGTGAGCTGAGATCACGCCATTGCACTCCAGTCTTTGCACTCCAGCCTGGGCAACAAGGACAAAATGCTGTCACAAAAAAAAAAAAAGAAAGAAAAAAGAGAAAGTATCAATGAAAGTATATCACGAAGCCAAATGTAATGGCTCACACCTGTAATCCCAGCACTCTGGGAAGCCAAGGTCGGCAGATCACTTGAGAATTCAAGAACTCAAGACCAGCCTGGGCAACATGATGAAACCTCATCTCTACAAAAATAAAAAATAATTTTTTAAAGAAAAAGAAAGAAAGGGCCAGGCGCGGTGATCCACACCTGTAATCCCAGCACTTTGGGAGACCGAGGCAGGTGGATCATGAGGTCAGGAGTTCAAGACCATCCTGGCCAAGATGGTGAAACCGCATCTCTACTAAAAATACAAAAAAAATCAGCTGGGTGTGGTGGCAGGCACCTGCACCAGCAACTCGGGAGGCTGAGACAGAGAACTGCTTGAACCAGGGAGGTAGAGGTTGCAGTGAGCCGAGATCACGCTACTGCACTCCAGCCTGGGCAACAGAGCCAAATTACCTCTCAAAAAAAAAAAAACGAAAGAAAGTACTAGTGAAGCCAAATATCAGGGTTTCTCAATCTCAGAATTACTATCATTTTGAGGCACAGAATTCTTTTTTGTAGGTGCCATTCTGTGCATTGCAGGATGTTTAGCAGCCTTCCTGGCCCCTATATGGCAAGAACCATGACCTTAAGTTGTGATAAAAAAACAAAATTTCTTGGGCCGGGCACAGTGGCTCACGCCTGTAATCCCAATACTTTGGGAGGCCGAAGCGGGTGGATCACGAGGTCAAGAGATCGAGACCATCCTGGCCAACATGGTGAAACCCCATCTCTACTAAAAAATACAAAAATTAGCTGGGCGTGGTGGTGTGCACCTGTAGTCCCAGCTACTCGGGAGGCTGAGGCAGGAGAATTGCTTGAACCCAGGAGGCGGAGATTACAGTGAGCCGAGATTGCGCCACTGCACTCCTGCCTGGCACCTGGCGACAGAGCAAGACTGTCTCAAAAAAAAAAAATTTCTCAACATATTGTCAAACATTCCTTGAGGAACAAAAATCACTCTTGGTTGAAACGACCACAAATAGAGCCAATTTACACTTAGCTTTTAGGAACATACCTAAGAATCAAGTCCCAAATTGCCTAGTAACATGATTTCGGGGAACCTGCCATGTAATATGTATTTACACAAAAACTTCCTTTGTATTAAAAATATTTTCTAGCTTTTAAAATATGTACAGTCAATCCTCCTTATGGCAGATTCCACATCTGCAGATTCAATCAACCATGGATAGAAAATATCCATAAATACATAAATAAAAATAATACAGAATTTTAAAATACAGTGTAACAACTATTTACATAGCATTTGCATTATATTAGGTATTACAAATAAGCTAGAGATGATTTAAAGTATATAGTGGCTATGTGTAGGTTATATGCAAATATTACGCCATTTTAAATAGGGACTTGGGCGTTCACAACCAATTCCACACACTTACCACAGGATGACTATATACTTTTTAATAAATATGCTAGAAACCAAAGTTTTTCATAATAGCAGAAAAAAATGAAAATACGGAAATAAAATAATCAAAAATAGATAATGTAAGCCAGGAATGGTGGCTCACACCTATAATCCCAGCACTTTGGAAGGCCGAGGTGGGTGGATCTCTTAAGCTCAGGAGTTTGAGACCAGCCTGGGCAACATGACTAAACCCCGTCCCTACAAAAATACAAAAATGAGCCAGGTATGGTGGCATGTGCCTGTGGTCCCAGATACTCAGGAGGCTGAGGTGAGGGGATCACTTGAAGCCGGGAGGCAGAGGTTGCAGTGAGCCAAGATCATGCCACTGTCCTCCAGCCTGGGCGACAGGGCGAAACCCTGTCTCAAAATAATAATAATAGATCATGTAAATTCTAGAACTGTGCCATACTTCTAGCTGCATGTGGCTACTGACCACTTGAAATGTGGCTAGTGAAAATGAAAAACTAAATTGTTTATTTAATTTAATTTAAAAACTGAGACAGTAATTTTTATTTTATATATATATATATATATATATATTTTTTTTTTTTTTTTTAGAGACAAGGTATCGCTCTGTCACCCAGTCTAGAGTACAGTGGTACTATCACAGCTCACTGCAACCTCAAACTCCCGTGCTCAAGTGCCTCTCCTGCCTCAGCCTCCCTAGTAGCTATGATCAAAGGTGTGTACCACTGTGCCTAGCTAATTTTTTAAATTTTCTGTAGAGACAGGGTCTCACTATATTATCCAGGCTGGTCTCAAATTTGTGGTCTCAAGTGACCCTCCCACCTGAGCCTCCCAAAGCACTGGGATTACAGATATAAGCCACTGCACCCAACCTAAAATATGATTATTGTATCATAGTGTACATGTTTAGATGCTTATTTCTAGTATCTTAATAATTTTGACATACATGTTGAAATTATATTTTATATATAATATATATTTTATTTTTACACTAGATATTAGGCTAAATTAAATGTGCTTCCTAAATTTTAGGCTGGGCATGGTGGCTTACACCTGTAATCCCAGCACTTTGGGAAGCTAAGGTGGGTGGATCACCTGAGGTCAGGAGTTCGAGACCAGTATGACCAACATGGCGAAACCCCATCTCTACTAAAAATACAAAAATCAGCCAGGCATGGTGGTGAGTGCCTACAATCCCAGCCACTCAGGAAGCTGAGGCAGGAGAATCCCTTGAACCCAGGATGCAAAGGTTGCAATGAGCTGAAAACTCACCACTGCATTCCAGCCTGGGCAACAGAGGAAGACTCTGTCTCAAAAAAAAAAAATTAATTTATCTAATTAAAAAAAATTTTTTTAGGCCAGGCACAGTGGCTCGCACCTGTAATCCCAACACTTTGGGAAGGTTAGGTGGGCAGATCACACGAGGCCAGAAATTTGAGACCAGTCTGGGCAATATGGCAAAACCCCGTCTCTACTAAAAATACAAAAATTAGCCAGGCAGGCTGCACATCTGTAATCCCAGCTACTCAGGAGGCTGAGTCACGAGAATCGCTTGAACCTGGGTGGTGAAGGTTGCAGTAAGCCCAGATTGTGCCACTGCACACCAGCCTTGGCGACAGAACAAGACTCTGTCTCAAAAAAAAAAAAAAAAAAAAAACTTCAAAATATATAAATGTACAATAATGGTTTTATAAGATGGTTTCTATAATAACATTATTTGAAAGCTTATCATTCAAATGTTCAATAATGTTGTTTAGGTATATAAGTTAAAACAAATTCTATCAAAGGAGAAAATAAGTAGCTATATGTAAATTAAAGGTCAAAACTATTTTCAGCTCAACAGGTTTTTTTCTCCCTGGAAATCATTATCACAATACTTATCACAAATATTGCTGACATAACTCATTTCCTCAAGCAGTAAACACCTGTACACTCATATACAAAAAAATTAAAATGCCAACCTATCCAATGAGCCAGAGAGCAATCTCTGTCCAGAGCCGCTTAGACATAAACATGTCACAGTTTTGTGATGATTTTTCAGAGATACCAGCAATTGTCCTCCTTTTAACATGTCCCAGACCTTAACATAACGACCTCCTACAAAAAGAAATAATCGTTAGTTGGATATTCTGCCCACAGATTCAAAATTTAAAAGATCTGAAAAGCATTCTTCACTGGACACTCCACAAAGCATGGAAGCTGAGTGAGGGAGTCCAGAGTCCAGGCTCCACCACTTCCTGGGTAATTGGAAATAATAGTTCCTACCCCCACAGAACTGTTATGACAGTTAAATAATTTAATATTTGTGAAACATACAGAAATTCCAGCAAAATAAATGCATAACTGAAAGAGTTCATTTTAAGAAAATTATAATAAAATCATTTTTTTTAAAGAAATTCTATATAGCAGTGGAAGTGAATAATGTAGATTTGTAGCAAAACATCAAGCAAAAGTCTAATATGGAAAACAGAAAAAGGGGTGGGAGAGGAGACTGAAATCTTGACTGGGGGAACAGGATTTGGAACCCAACTCACAGTCCCCACCCCTCCACTAGTATGTGGCACCTCACAAGAGGGATCACAGCTTAAACCACTGCTCTAGTCCAGTCCTCTCATTTTCAAGGTCTAGAAACCTTAAGAAATTGCCCGAGGTCACAATTAGCTAGTGTCACAGTGGAAATTAGCATAAAGCTTTCTATTCTCCCTGTTTAACTTGATATTTTTTCCATTTGTCAGACTAACAGCAAGAAAAGTAGACATATCTGACATTTATCAACTTTTTTTTTTAATTAGAGATGGAGTCTTGCTATGTTGCCCAGGCTAGTCTCAAATTCCTGGGCTCAAGCTTTCCATCTGTCTCAGCCTCCCAAAGTGCTAAGATTACAGGTGTGAGCCACCACACCCAGCATCAACTTATTTTTAAATCAGATAGGTACTGGGGAAAAGAATATAAAACAGAGTATTTCTAGCCAGATTTTAGAATTAAGAGAAAAAAAGGATGCACACACAGCAATATATGTTGTCAGCTGCATATTCTACCTATACATTCTTCTAAAGTCAACCTATTTTTACTTTATTTACAAATGAAAAAAGCCAATTTACTTCTTCCATTGTAATTATGAAAATGTAGTATGTGCAAAACACCTCAGTCCCAACTTGTGAAAAAATGCACTAAGGCCCCTTTTGAGGCCACATTACCTCCTTTCTCTAGTACTAGCAGCTATTTGCTGGGTAAGGACATTTCAATGCAGAGAGTCACAGAAAAAGAGACAAGCCTTCTAGATCTCAAATAACTGATTTTCAAAAGCTGCTGCAGATCTCTCAGGTAGGAGCAAAAGGAGTATAAGCTAGATTTCTGGGGTTAAATAAGATGGCACAGGGCTAAATACACAATGTAGGCTCTCAAGTTCTGTGATTTCAGATCTGCCACTTACCACTTTGCCGTTGAAAAATTAGTTAAAACTTTTATTTTGTTAGTCGTAAAACAGGGGGAAATGCTAACCACCTTGTAGCATCATCTAGTGCACTAGAGTTAATATGTATACAACAGCACAGTGCCTGCCTCACAGTAGGTACACAATAAATGATAACTGCTTGCCTGTCCTATCGATTAACTGTTTGAGCAAAAACTGAGATATGTACATCAAATGCACACTGATAAATGATAAAAAGCAACTGATTTTAAACAAATATGATTCAAAACCAACAATACTGGTGAAAGCTATTTTTAAGAAGTACCTGCTGACACCAGAAGACCTCCAGAGGGGAAAAGCAGGACACTCTCCACTGGCTGCCCATGCTCAACAGAGAGAACACTCTTATTCGTTCGTGCATCAAACATCTTCACAGTATGATCATATGATCCTAAAATGTCAATTTTCATATTGTTAGTTTCACTGTTTAAAACAACAAAAACCATATGTATCCAGATATAAATTTTAAAAGGAAAAAAAAATCTTAGATGGAGTTTTAAAAAGACATATATGTATATTCATGAAGACACAGGACCTCCAAACCCTCTACCACTGATTGTATCTGAAGAAGCACTACACAATACTATACAATCTAACTTGCTCTGATCTAAAATATTCCTTTCTTTGGACTACTGTCACTACTAAATCATCTGGAAATTTCCGTAAAGGCACCCACAGAGGTTAAACTGCACTGTCTGTTTCTTGACTGCTTGAGGCAGTGTACTCCCATTATAGTTCTGAGAGCCTATATGTTTTCCAGACAGCCTGATTTTTCCAAACACATTTGGAAGACATGAACAATCACCAAAAGAAGAATAAGAAAATAAAAAGCAATTGGAAGCCAGGCACGGTGGCTCACACTTATAATCCCAGCCCTTTGGGAGGAAACTGAGGCAGATAGATCACTTGAGCCCAGGAGTTTGAGACCAGCCTGGGCAACATGGCAAAACCCTGTCTCTACAAAAAATACAAAAAGTAGACGGATGTGGTGGGCACCTACAGTCCCAGCTACTTGGGAGGCTCAGGTGAGATGATGACTTGAGCCCAGGAGGTAGCAGACGCAATGAACAGTGATCACATCACTGCACTCCAGCCTGGGCAACAGAGTGAGAACCTGCCTCAAAATAAATACAAACATACTACGTAAAAATTTATTTAAAAACTGGAGAATTCATCAGAAACATATTCCTTTAAAAAAGAAATTTTAAACCGCTCCATCCCAAAAGAGTCCCATAGCAAGATTAAAATACATCCCCATGAGATTATTTGCTTCACGAGGGAACAGAGTTCACCAACCTGTTATAAAGAGATCCGGATTAAGTTTGCTAGCACATCCACATCTCACATAATCAGAATGTTCTTTAAATGTCAAAATTTCCTTGGAGTTTGGAATATCCCATAATTTAACTGTATAATCATCAGCCCCAGAGACCACGTGGTATTTGTCAGCTGTAAAATCTACTGTATGAACTGCTCTGAAAGATCGAAGATCAGTATATTAAAAAACAAGAAAATTATTTTTCTGGTACTTTCTAACATAAAATGTTCCTATTTCTCAGATTAAGAAAAAAGCAGGTCAGTTTCAGGGAGTCTTCATAGAAGGAAATCATGAGAGAAAGAGAAAACGTTAAAAGTGTTTGCCCCCAGGTCAATTAAGAAATGTAAATACTCCTATATTATGAAGTTAAAAAGAATATTAAAGAATAGCCTTAAAATTATATATTCCAATATGTTAACAATTCCACTTAGCTGCTAAATACGAGAGCAAAGGCCGTTTAACTTTTAACATTTCAAAAAGTTCTTTAAAAAACTCAAAAAAGATTTGCCACTAAATAGAATGTTACATAAATTTCTGTTATATTTTAACAAATTTCAGCAATGACACTGGTAATCCTGAAAACAAAGTTATAATATAAAATTGTGATGACCACTTAATTTATCAAGGGGCAAAACAGTACAAATCCAAGAAGAAAAGAAAATCAACCTTCCAACTTGACTTCAACATAAGATGCTCTAAGACAGTACAGGCCTATGGAGCTATCATTACTAGCTGTAAGGTTGTCTTTAGATGAGTAATTCATAACCTCAACTGTGCCACAGACCTTGCTAACGTTAACCAAAAGCTACAGAACAGCTCCCTAGATAAACGTATATTTCCTAAAATATCACATACAATTCTAGGGAATTCAAGAGCCCTATGAAACTGGACCACAGAACCCAAGTTAAGCGCTTTTAGAACAATCAGGAAATATAGCACATATAGGCAAATGATCTTCATAAAACTGCTCTCTATGTTTTTCATCAAGAGAGAAAAAACAGAGCTTACAACAAAATAAAATAAAACCAGAACACATAAAAACCAACTGTCTCTTACTTCGTATGGCCTTCAAACTGCCTGAGGGGGAGCTCTTCCACTTATATCAAAAAGTTGAACTCCACCGTCTTCACTGCCAGCCACAAGCAATCTACCATCTTGTCGAAAAGTAGCACAGTACGCTGTGTCTTTAAATCGAGAAAAGGTTTTTATAGGTTCTTGGGAGTATCGGCCATAAATGTGAATCTACAAGATGGAAAACAGTATTTCACCAGATGCTCAAGATCAGTAGTAAACTATACAAAAGAAAAATAAAGAAATATGATACTTACTCTTGAGGAAGCTGTGACAGCATAATTATATGGAGGCTGAGGAGAAAAGTCTACTTTTGAAACTGCACCAAATTCCTTAATCTGAACAGGGGTCTTAATAAAAAATAGTAGAGTGTTAACAGAGTTACCACTGGTAAGACCTATTTAAGCATTACATAATTTCTTACAGACCATTTCTTTTTGTTCTTAGTAACATTTATTAGGTTGTATTTAACATAAATTACAAAGAAAGCAAAAAAGGTCCATATCATCACCCAGACTATCCTTGTAGCCACTGAAATAAACATATGGTTAGAAAGCCACACCCTACTCTGTCTCTTCAGCTATTGAGTTTACTATGATTTCTACCAGAAAAAAAAAAAAAAAAAGTTACTACGTCTATACCAGCATACAATAACCACATACTTTTAAAATGACAGAAAGATAATCCTACTATACAGGCAGTTCCACATCTTGCTTCTTTTCACTTAGTAACACATATTAGCTAACTTTTCATAGGAGCAATAAACTTGCCATCCATTATAAGGCCACACTATATAGCAAATTATGTCCACTACTAATAGACATAGGTTCTTCCAGATTTCTACTATTACAAGCAATACTTCAATAAACATCTTTACACATATGAGATTCAAATTTTAAAATTTAATTCATTTGGCATTCACTGATCGTCTATTCTGTGCTAGACATTTGTATAGTTAATCTCATTAAGCAGTATGGACTTTTATATAAAATTCCCAGAAAAAATAGATATCAAACTATCTGCCCAAACTATAAGCTATGGATTGTTTTTAGTTAATAATTCTCTGTTACAGCATCCAGAGTATAACATATGCTAGAGAAATCGGCATAAACACAAATCCCTCCTCCCTCATTATCTCCCATACTCACCTTATAGTTGTTCCAGTACAGTGTATCTTGGGTAATTTTTTCACCAAGTATAGGATATGTCTGAATAGCTACAGGCTTATACCCAGCCATAATTCCATATAATTGACTGCTGTCTTCCTTCACTGAAGCAAGAAAATAGTTAAAAAAAAAATTAAAGAAATATAAAAAAAAAGTGCACTGTTGTCCGGGGGTCAGTATTTTCGAATTGATATTAGATATAATTACAGTGGCCGGGCGCAGTGGCTCACGCCGGTAATCCCAGCACTTTGGGAGGCCGAGGCGGGTGGATCACGAGGCCAGGAGGTCGAGACCAGCCTGGCCAAGACGTTGAAACCCCGTCTCTACCAAAAATACAAAAATTAGCTGGGCGCGGTGACACGCGCCTGTAATCCCAGCTACTCAAGAGGCTGAGGCAAGAGAATCGCTTGAACCTGGGAGGCAGAGGTTGCAGTGAGCTGAGATCGTGCCATTGCACTCCAGCCTGGGTGACAGAGTGAGACTCTGTCTCAAAAAAAAAAAAAGAAAGAAAGAAACAATTACAGTGACTGCCTTCGTCTCAAAAAAGAAATAATTACAACGACTGCCTTAAGTCTGAAAAGAAAATATTTTATATACATATTATTTATAAACTTGTACATATAGTTGATTTTCAATCTGCTTTCTTTCAAAAGTCTGTATGGAAGTTTATAGATTAGAGACCAATAAACCATTTAATTCTAACCCAGAAAAAGCAATCTATAGGAAGCAGGAATAATTAAAGTAAGGGTTATCATATCGCACCATCTATTTAGCTGTACACAAAGGTTCTCATATCTAGCCAACCATTTTACAACACCTGGGAATAAATCTAGCACAGTCTTCCAGCAGCCCAACCAAAAAGGATCATGCTGGCTTTGAGTGTACATATTCTGGCAACAGGAAATATTAAGGTGAAACTGCAAATACAAGTTTCCCGAAACCAAACTTAAGATGACATTTAAATTATAGTTATGGACTTGATTTCCTGAAAGCCTAAAAATGCCAAGAAGTAAGAAAAACAAAGCTAATATTCTAATATAGAAGCTTAAAATTAAATTTACTTTAAAAGGTTTAAACAGTAGGAAAGAGAACTGTAATAAAGCAATCCTGAAATTAAACTCAACATTGGAGTGGCATAATAAAACTTTTAAATAACATACAATCAAGCCAAAACATCTTTCCAGAACGATTCAATTGCAAAAGAGATTCAATGTTATCAGGTAAATGATTCCAGTGGTGCTACTCATCATCTATTAGAAAAAGTCTGAAAACTTTACATCAGTAACACCACGATAAGTGTAACATATATTTAAAAGGTGCTTTAACGAAATACAATGACCAATGATTAAAGCGGGAACACTCTTCTGATCATTAAAGTACCTGCCAATGTGCAGGACACTGTTCTAGGCACTGGAGATATAATGGCGAATGAAATAAAGACATGGCCTGTGCCCTCGCATACTCCAATATACTCCATTGTGGCTGGTGACTGGCACCAGATATTAATCTAGATTCAGCCTTGACGGGTCCGTCTTCCTCACTCCTAACATCCAAACAGTTAACAAGATATGCTGATTTTATCTCCCAAATCTTTTAAAACTCCATTACGTTCACTGCACCTGAAGGAACCTCGTAATAAGCAAAGACAGATTGAAATATGTCCATTGCTTTGAAGAGTTGCTGATTACTCCGGTAACTAACAACAGTGGGCAGGAGAAGGTATAATCGCAGAGAAGAATCTAAGTCGAAGCTTAATTGAGGGGGAACCTGAACCGGTTAAAGAATTTAGCCATTCTCCTACAGAGCCTGGGAAGCCCCAGAAGAGCATGCCAGATAACACAGGAAGGCCAAGTGTGAGTCTGGGCTTCTCTCAAATGGGAGCCGCCTTCACCTACCTCCACTGAGCCCCAAAGGGCCCGACGAGACACCTGGACTCAAGGACAATTAATCGGACTCGGCCAGTTCCCTCTCAGCAGCACTGGCGTGAAAATCACATGGACCCTCGAGAAGCCGGCGACACACACCAAACCGAACGTCGCGTAAAGATGACGTAGCAGCGCAAGCTCCTGAGACTCACGCAGCCCGGCGGCGCAAAGGCGATCAGGTGGGCAGGGCGATCAAGCGCAGGAGGCGTGATCAGAGGGCGGGACTGGGGCTTCTGCTCTGGTAACTCAGAGCCATCAACTGAAATGACCCTGTCTGTGTAGTACTCCGGCAGGATGGGCCTCGGAGCGTAACGGCATAAAAAAAAAAAGAGAGACAGACGAGAGACAGACAGACAGACAGACAGACAAAGAAAAAAAAACCTGAAAGTCTCAACTGCACCGCTGCAGAACGTTTTTTAGCCAGAAGGCGAAAGAAGAAATCGGAAGTGACGTCAAGGCCAAAACAAGCCCGGGCTTGGAGGCCTGTACCGAAGCTGGCGGCAGATGGGAAGACTCTACTCCTTTTCTGCGGTCGTCGGTGGTCGCAAGACCCTGCACTCTCATCGGGTCGGCCTCCAGCCCCTGTCCCCGAGATCCGCTCGCCGCGGATGAGCGAGAGTTTCTTCCTGGGACTTTTCGGCACAGTTGGCCGTTGGCGACAGAACGGACTTCCTTTCCTACCAGAATTTCCCCCTCCAGCGGGCTGCTGACTCGGGACACTGGAACACCTGTCGCCTGTGAGGCATCATTTATTTTCATAGCACCTTCCTCTCCTTGTAGGATAATTCCAGGATCAGGAAAAAGGAGGGGCTCCTGTTACTAGCATCCACGGGAACTAGCATAATTGCCCACTTTATCTCCTTAAATTCTCTATCCCTTCATCCCTGGGCTCTGACAGATCGAGGTGAACCTAGCTACTGATTGCCTTACCCCCTTTTTCTCACCACCTCCTCTTCTAAGTCATGTTTACCCCACACCCCTCACCTCCCGCCTCCCTCTCCTGTTCTTCAAAATTTTGGCTTACCAATCAACTTTGCTTCTCCTCTCTAGACTGGTGTGCCAAAGATAAGCGTTCTTTTTCCACCCACCCCCTCCCCCTAAGCACATTTGCTATTCTCCTCTCCAAGACCTGTAATTCCATCTGTAAACCCTGATTCGTAACGTGGAAGTTGTTTAGAGCTGGAAAGAATATTAGGCCTATTTCAACACCTTTTTGTAATAGATGAATTTCAGAAAACTTGTATGATTTATTTGTCCAGGATTCTCCAGCTAGTTAGTAGCAGTGTTGGGAGTGGAAAGCCAGGTCTAATCAGCAAATGTTAGAAATAGAAAATATTATGGGAAAAAAATTGTTAATAAGTTCAGATCAGAAAACATTTATGGAGCATCTGGTAGGACCAAGTACTGTTTTGTGTGCAAAGATTAATAAGAATGGTCCAGTAAGAATGGTCCCCATCCTAGGGGAGTTTTCAATTTAGATGGTGTTTACATGGACATTTTCAAGAGAGTGGTGAATGCTAAAATAGAGATATATGCAGGGTGCTCAGAGAGCTTAGGGGAGTTACACTTCGCCAACCTGGATAGGAGAAAGGGGGAGATGGTTCTTCCCTGAGGAAACACAGTTCATATTGTCCAGTTCTTTTAAGACGCATGGACTAATGCATTGCACATCCATCTCCATTTGAATCACTGAACGAATTTTCTTTTCTGGTTTCCTTCTTTTTGCTCAAATGTTTTTCTTATTATGTGTTTTTTGTTTGTTTGTTTGTTTGTTTGTTTTAGACAAAGTCTTGCTCTGTCGCCAGGCACCAGGCTGAAGTGCAGTGGCGCAGTCTTGGCTCACTGCAACCTCCGCCTCCCGGGTTCAAGCAATTCTTCTGCCTCAGCCTCCCGAGTAGCTGGGACTACAGGCGCGTGTCACCACGCCCAGCTAATTTTTGTATTTTTGGTAGAGACGGGGTTTCAACATCTTGGCCAGGCTGGTCTCGAACTCCTGGCCTCGTGATCCACTCGCCTCGGCCTCCCAAAGTGCTGGGATTACAGGTTACTATGTGTTATTTATTCAACTCTCTCTGGTGGAGGTTTTGGCTTTGTTTAGTGCTGCCTCATTTTAATGGTCCGAGTGATGGAGTCAGAAGAGCTGGATGAGCCCTTATAATTCATGAGCTTCCTGTTTCTCCTCTCTAAGGTGGACATATGATTACCTGACCTGCCTACTCAAATGATTAGGGATTAATTTTTGAAAATGTTTTTAAAATTGTAAAAAGCTGTTATCTGTAAATGTATGGTTTGGCGACCCTTGCGCCGCTGTGATCCTGATGCATTTTTCTTTTAATTCCAATTAATTCCAATTTTAAAACACCCTGCACCCTCTCAAAATTTCTGAGGCTATAAACTCTAACATGAAACATTAACTGTATTTTATTAATTTTCTTCCTGTCCCAAATGGTAATGTATTTGAGACAATTATACATCTTGGAAAGCCAATCTACCTTCTTTATTTTTCATGAAAACCTACATTAAGTTGCTAATGCTCAATCTGAACAAAAATTGATAAATATACCTTCAATTCATCAAAACCAAAGCTTTGTAAAGCCTTTCACGGTCTAGGAATCACAGGTGTTATAGACAACAATGCCAATAAACTTGGGTACAACATGAATTATATCATTTCTTAAATTCAAACTAAGGGCTACCTATGTAAACATATTAAAGAACTAATCTTAGGTAAGAGGTTAAAGTTTATTTTCATCGTTAGCCTGATCTTTTATCCATTCGGCAATATTCAGGTATAGGAAATGGGAGAAACAGTAACTAAAATTTATTGGAATTTAATGATGGAAGTGAGAATGTCTCTGTACAGTATTTCATTTGGTCTTTACCAGAAACCTGTAAGGTTAATGGTGGTATCCCTATTTTATAAATGACACTGAAGCTCAGAGGGGTTGAGTAACCTGTACAGGTCACACAGCTAATTAATGACAAAGCTTAGATTCATACCCAGGTTTCTCTACCTCTGAACATTATATGCTTTCTATTATGTATAGGTGCTTAAAGAGCATTGTTTCGTTACTTGATTGAAAATGATTACTTTGTGGATTTTTACCTAAGTTGATAGGAATACTTTTATTTTTCTAATTTTTTTCTTTCAGATTTTTAAATATTCAAATTCCAATTTGAATATCCAACACTGGATACTGCTTTTATAAAACCAAGAGGAAATCATGAAGAAATGTTTTAATTATTGAATCTACACAATTGAAATCATGGCTACATCAGCAAATCTGGATATTGGAGCCCAGCTTATAGTGGAAGAGTGTCCCAGCACTTATAGCCTAACTGGCATGCCAGACATTAAAATAGAACATCCACTGGACCCAAATTCAGAAGAAGGATCGGCTCAGGGTGTTGCCATGGGAATGAAATTCATATTGCCTAACCGATTTGATATGAATGTGTGTTCTCGATTTGTGAAGTCCTTAAATGAAGAAGACAGTAAAAATATTCAAGATCAGGTTAACTCTGACCTGGAAGTGGCATCTGTCCTATTTAAAGGTTGAAAGTTATGGTATAAATATCTGCATTTCTTTTTGTTTTTGTGTATTTGGTTTTTTTCGCCAATCATGAGATTTTGAGTTTGTGAAGACAGTTTAGAAGTCATTTTTTAATATGATTTTAGAATCTCACAGAAACCAAAATTAAAATAATTTCAGATTATATAATGTCTAACTTAAAGGAAGTTCACGTTGATTTTTTTAAAAAAACTTCTTGTTTAATATTTGTTTATTTACAAATTCTGTAATGAAGTTCCCTATTATTCCTTTTAAAATCGTAGGGCCGGGCACAGTGGCTCATGCCTGTAATCCCAGCACTTTGGGAAGCCGAGGCAAGCAGATCACTTGAGGTCAGGAGTTCGAGACCAGCCTGACCAACATGGTGAAACCTTGTCTCTACTAAAAATACAAAAACTAGCCGTGCGTGGCGGTGCACACCTATAATCCCAGCTACTTGGGAGGGAGGCTGAGGCACAAGAATTGCCTGAACCTGAGAGGTGGTAGTTGCAGTGAGCTGAGATTGTGCCACTGCACTCCAGCCTGAGCCACAGAGTGAGACTCCATCTCAAAAAAATAAAAAAATAAAAATATCATAGGAAAAAAAAAGTCTTGTTCCTTTTAGAAATAAATTAGCTTAATTTTCATTCCTGAATATTCCTGTTCCATAAATATTTAATGTGTATTCACTTTCTATGTTTTAATGCAGTGAAGTCTGTCATTATGCTCTAGATTTACTTGATACCCTCAATAATAAAACTATTCTTTTAGGAAAACATCACTCAAGAATAATTTTTTTTTTTTCTAGAACTTTCACTATGGTAGTATAGACTTTTTAAAACTCACCACTATGCAAACAAGGAAGTGCGGACTTTCTATGAAGAAAAAAATTTAGTATCACTTGATAAATAGTTTAATTGAAGCTATTATATCTCATGTATTTCTTTTTAAGTGTAGACATTGACATAGAACTCTTATTGAAATGCTTTGTGTTTAAATTTGTTTTTACTTAGCTGAATGCAATATCCATACATCTCCTTCTCCGGGAATTCAAGTAAGGCATGTCTACACTCCCTCTACAACAAAGCATTTCTCACCCATCAAACAGTCAACTACTTTAACCAACAAACACAGAGGAAATGAGGTCTCTACCACACCTCTGTTAGCAAATTGTAAGTATTTGCCACTGATGTATTACTATATTCTTTTTCTTAATATAATACTTTCAAGAATTTGACTTTAAAACATTATTTTCATTAAATGCATATTCTCTGAATAAAGAAAATGTGTTGTATTACACAATGGAAAATTATTCAACCTTAAAAAAAGAAGAAAATTCTATCATTTGTAACACATGGATGAACCTGGAGGACATTATGCTGAGTGAAATGAGTCAGACATAGAAAGACAAATACCACATGATCTCACTAAATGGGACATCTGAAAAAGTAGAACTCAGTGGAAGTACACAGTAGACTTGTGTTTACCAGAGGCTGGGAGAGGGGAGTAGATGCTGAAAGGGTAGAGATATTGATCAAAGGATGTAAAGTTTTTGCTAGACAGGAGGAATACTTAATGACCTATTGTACACAATGGTGACTTTGTAATAAATAACAGTACACTGAAGGCTTGACATGGTGGCTCTGTCCTGTAATCCCAGCCCTTTGGGAGGCCAAGGCTGGTGGATCACTTGAGCTCAGGAATTCAAGACCGGCTGGGCAAGATAGCAAGACCCTGTCTCTACTAAAAATACAAAAACTTTTAAAAATTAAAAAAAATATAGCCAGGTGTGGTGGTGCACGCCTGTGGTCCCAGCTACTCAGGAGACTGAGGTGAGAGGATCACTTGAATCTGGGAGGAGCAGGTTGCAATGAGCTGAGATTGCACTACTGCACTCCAGCCTGGGTGACAGAGTGAGACCCTGTCTCAAAAAAATAAAAAATAATAATGTATTATATATTTTGAAATTACTAAAAGAGTAAATTTTAAATGTTTTCAACACACAAAAATAAGTATGTGAGGTGATTTGTTAATTAACTTTAATCATTCCACAATGTAAACATATATTAAAATATCTTTTGTACTGCATAGATATATACAATTATTATTTGTCAATTAAAAACAGTAAGTAAATGCATATACTTAAGCTTTTTGAGAGCTTAAGTGATGTCCTAGTTAGTAGTTTTAGCAATTGAAAACGTTTTCATATATTATTGCATTTTTAAATATTTCATGTGGGGACCAGGTGCAGTGGGTCACGCCTGTAATCCCAGCACTTTTGGATGCTGAGGTAGGAGGATGACTTGAGCTCAGGAGTTCAAGACCAGCCTGAGCAACATAACAAGACCCAATCTCTATTTTAAAAAAAAAAAATTGTTTTTAAATTAGCTGGGTGTGTTGGCACGCACCTGTAGTCCCAGATACTCAAGAGGCTGAGGCAGGAGGATCACTTGAGCCCAGGAGGTCAAGGCTGCAGTGAGCTGTGATCATACTGCTGCACCCCAGCCTGGGCAACAGAGTGAGACCCTGATTCCAGTCAATCAATAATAAATAAATAGTTCATGTATTATGTTTCTCTGTTGAGGGCAAATACAGATTAAAATATTAAGTATGAAAACTTAAAAGTTTTACTGTAAAAATGAGTTAATAATAAATAATGAGATACAAATTCTGAGCCCTTTGAAATTAAGACATTGTCAGTATTTTCATGTTCTTGGAGTTCAAGGCTTCACGTTTTACTTATAAACTAGAGCACTGATAAATGATTTTGTAGTAAAAGCTGAGTGATTTGCACTGTAATTTTGAATTTGAATATAATGGGAATATGAAACCACCTCTTTTAATACCTTGAATCCACAATTTTTTAAATGTAGAATCATTGTAGAAGAAGTAAAGTTTTTCTATTTAAACTACAGAATATTATATGTAGCATAAGTATGTTAAAAAGAGAAAAAAAAGGAAGTATATTTATGTTAGTCACTGTATTTGAGAATGTAATATAAATATATCTATATTCTAAAGCATGACGAAATCTCTGTCTTTTCTTTGGAAACACTAAATCCCTCCTGATTCTGAGTCACATACTGTACCAGTTGAGCTAGGAAGAATCTTTCTCTAGGACTCTCACTCCACCTGTTGGCCGTTTCTGGTTTACTTATATAAATTTGCATAGGACACCCAATTGCTTTTCTTTCTGTAGTAAGGCCATCCAGTCATATCACTGAAGTCAAATGATCAAATGCTACTAATTTTTAAGGAGAATGCTCCCTATTTAACACTGTCTTAAAGAAGTTGTCTTAAAATAATCCACCACAGAATTTTTGAGCTAAAAATAAATACCTAAGATCATTTGATTCACATCTCACATGTTACAGACAAAAATGTTTAATCTGTTATCCAACGTCACACAGCTAATTACCCACAGCTAGGCCTACACTCAAGAATTTACTCTCAGACCAGGAGTGGTGGCTCATGCCTATAACCCTACCACTTTGGGAGGCTGAGGCTGGTGGGTCGCCTGAGCTCAGGAGTTGAAGACCTGGGCAACATGGCAAAACCCTGTCTCTACAAAAAATACAAAAATTAGCCTGATGTGGTGGCTCCCACCTGTAGTTCCAGCTATTTGGGTGACTGAAGCAGGAGGATCGCTTGAGCCCTGGAGGTCGAGGCTGCAGTGAGCTGAGATCACACCACTGCACTCAAGCCTAAGTGACAAATCGAGACTCTGTCTCAAAATTAATTAATTAATTAATTAACTCTCAAGGCCAGTTTTTCATGTATGATTTCATTCTTTGTAATAAGAAAAACCCGTAGAGTCTCAAAATAAAAAATATTTAAGACCACAATGGAGTCAATCAATAAAAAGACAAAAACAGTGTCTTTCTATCTTTTAGACCTGTCTTCCGCATAATTTTTGATGCAGAAATAGCATTTGAAAAATTAAATACCTAAACCATTTCTTCAGAATAGATTTCATTGATAATAACAATGTGTAGATTTTAAAAAAGAGAAAGGCCAGGGCATGGTGGCTCATGCCTGTAATCCCAGCACTTTGGGAGGTCAAGGTGGGAGGTTCGCTTGAGCCCTGGAGTTCAAGACCAGCCTGAGCAATGTGGCAAAACCCCCTCTCATAAAAATAAAATTATAGATATTGAAATTACCTTAAATGAATATGAATCAATTTTCAGATACAGAATGAGTACTTGTAATTTTAGGAGTACTTTTTTTTTCCCTGTTGCCCTGGCTGGAGTGCAGTGACGCAATCTCAGCTTACTGCAACCTCTGCCTTTTGGATTCAAGTAATTCTCCTGCCTCAGCCTTCAAGTAGCTGGGATTACAGGCGCGCGCCACCACACCCAGCTAATTTTTGTATTTTTTGTAGAGACAAGGTTTCACCACGTTGGTCTCGAACTCCTGACCTCAAGTTATCCGGCTGCCTCGGCCTCGCAAAGTGCTGGGATTACAGGCATGAGCCACTGCACCCAGCCTTAATTTTAGGATACATTTTAAGTTAGATTTCTAAAACAATAAAATTATAGCTTTTGTTTTGGAAAAGAAAATTGTGACACAAACATGAAGTGTGGGATGATGCACATGTACCCGATAGATAATGCATGAAGCATTTTATGATACTGTTTCAGCTTTGTCTGTTCACCAGTTGGCTGCGCAGGGAGAGATGCTCTATCTGGCTACTCGTATCGAACAAGGTAATAGCCTTTTTTAAAATATTTATTTAAAACAAATTCAATAGGATTTATTAGACTTGTTATTGTTTTATTTTAATATTAGAAATTATAAAGACAAAAACAAATAGTTGCATAAACTCACCAGGCAGATAACCCAATGGATAGTAAAAAAATAAAATAAAATAAAATAAAAAGAATATAAAGCATAAAAGTTCCTTTACCACCCTTGCGTTTCCCCAAAAGCAAACTTTATAAGTTTCTTATATTTTCAGAAAATTTTTATGGAAAACATTTCTATTTATGTTTCGGGTTATGTGTGAGAATGTGTACATGCTTGTTGTTATTTACACAAAAGGGAAAATATACGCTACATTGCACCATTTGACACTGAATATTGTGGAGAGCTTTCCATATAAGCACATATTAAAGACCTATTTTATTTTTATAGTTCCATAAGTGTGCATTGTATTGCATGTACATGTTCCATATTTTGGTTTTGTGGTGTTTTTTTTTTTTTTTTTTTGAGATGGAGTTTTGCTCTTGTTGCCCAGGCTGGTGTGTGATGGCACAATCTTGGCTCACTGCAACCTCTGCCTCCTGGGTTCAAGAGATTCTCCTGCCTCAGCCTCCTAAGTAGCTGGGGATACAGGTGCCCGCCTCCATGCCTGGCTAATTTTTTTGCATTTTTAGTAGAGACAGGGTTTCACTATGTTGGCCAGGCTGGTTTTGAACTCCTGACCTCAGGTGATCCACTTGCCTCGGCCTCCCAAAGTGCTGATATTACAGGCATGAGCCACCATGCCTGGCCTGTTGTTTCTTTTTCAACTGCCCCACCATGTGGTGATTGATTCCAGTTTGCTGCTATTAAGAAACAATAGTATTGGCATTCTTTTAAAGTTTAGTTATACTTTAAAACTTAAAGTTTATCTATAGGGCAGATCCTTACAAGTAGATTTATTGGGTCAAAGAGTATATGAATTTATATAAATATAAGTATATATAAAGAGATGTGTGTCCTCACGCCAGAGCTAGAGTTGCTGTTTCTCCATGCCCTCACTGATACAGGATATTAGCAGACTCCAGATTTTGCTAATCTGACAGGTGAGAAAAGTGGCATCTCAGAGTAATTTCATTTACATTTTTTAAGTTATGGTCTACTTGAATTCTTTGTGTGCAGACTGCCTGCTATGTATATTGGTATGTAAACTCTAAGGAAATTCGCTTTTTTTGTTGTTGTTTATGTTGCATATAGGGTTCCCTAGCTTGTTATTTTTCCTTTGACTTCCTTTATGATATTTTGAAAGGCTTAACATTTGTAAGTCATAAATTTATTTTCTTCTTTGTGACTTCTGGATTTTATATCTTGCTTAGAAAGGACTTCCCGTTCCAAGATTATAAATAAATGTATTTTTTATTCTAGAACTTCTGGGGTTTCCTTTTTACATTTCAATCTTTAGCTCATGTGGAATATGTTTTGTTGTAATGAGTTGAAGATTTAGCTGTGCTTTCATTTTCAATTTTTTTTTTGTTTTGTTTTCACACTGGACATTTGTACAATCATTTTCAATTTTTAAAAAGTTAGCCAGTTGTCCCAACACTGTATTGAATACAGGGAGTCCGATCAAAGAGTTTTATTTTGCTTAATCGTGTCATTTTTATAAGAAAGAATCATTATATTTCTGTTTACTTATGAATATTTGGAGGCTTCTTCAATCTACTACATAAATGTAGGGAAAAGGCTGTGGACTTAATAACTAGTAGGCAATCTAGGGAAGAAAATGGGGTTCAAGGTAGAATTGCATGGCACTGTATTTCAGACTTCCTCATTCACATTATCTGTCATCCACATAACATTATGTTAGCAAACCACAAGAATGAGAGAAATTCACAGGCAGCAATGTTAGCTGTGGAGCAGAAAATAGCTTTAATAAGATTCAATCAGTTTATAAATTTCTGTAATGCTGAGGGCTGTCATATAATCTCATTTTTATTGTGATCCTCCCAACTACACATCGAGGTAAGCAGGGTATTCTGTATATTGAAGAAATTAAGTGTCTTGCCCAGGGTCACATGGCTAGAAAGTGACAGAGCCAGGATTCAAACTCTGGTCTCCTGATCCTGCAACCAGTGTTCTCTTGACTGCCTTGTACCTGGCATTATGTCATGTCTGGTAGTTTATGCTTTAAGTAATATGCTATCTGAACCGAGTTATATACAGCGAGGCATATTTTAATACATTCAGACTACAAATTACAACAACATGCAACAGGACACCAGTGAAAAGTCAGCACAAAATGAACTTCATTGAGTATTATAATCAACTCTGGAATGCCAGTTTTTCATAGTGATACTAAGATGTGGTTGTTAAATTAGATCACAAAAATTGCTTTTCTTTTAAATAGAAAATGTTATCAATCACACGGATGAAGAAGGATTTACTCCTCTGATGTGGGCTGCAGCACACGGGCAAATAGCTGTGGTAGAGTTCCTACTTCAGAATGTAAGGAAAATGCCTCAGAAAATGTATATGTATAGTTACTTAAATTCAGTTGAGTCTTTAGTAGAGTTTTTATGTCTCCAGCCAGCTAGATATAGTAGTAGAGGATACCAAAAAAAGTTTAATGCTTTTCGTATTCTTTTGGAACTTGGATCTAGTTGGGAAGGCAAGACTAATCATACATGCAGCAGTGAGAAATAATTTAACGCCCAGACCCCTCTAAGTGCCACAGGAACAGAACTACTGTCAGCTTTGTAGGAGAAGGCTTCATGGAGGAGCTGTGACTTGACTCCAGAGAGAAAGGATAGTTAGGATTGATACAGGACAGAGGAAGGCAGGCATCCAGACAATCTCAATAAAAGCACCCATGAGTAAAAGTTTCCATTATTTCTTTATTAAGCCCAGAACATTACTAGGCTTAGTGTTGAGCTATAATTATTGTTGACAGGCATAACAATATTCTTGTTTAAACTAATTGAGAAGTTTTTTATCTCTACTTCCCACACCAGGGTGCTGATCCCCAACTTTTAGGAAAAGGTCGAGAAAGTGCACTGTCATTGGCCTGTAGTAAAGGCTACACGGATATTGTCAAAATGCTGCTTGACTGTGGAGTTGATGTAAATGAATATGATTGGGTAAGTCTGTGATACTAAATTTAAAATTACTCTAACAAGTTTTAGCATTTATTTGGTTTGGGAGAGATGCAGTAAGTTTTATTAAGAAGAAACAGACTGGGCATGGTGGTGTACACCTGTAGTCCCAGCTGTTTGGGAGGCTGAAGTGGGAGGATAGCTTGAGCCCAGAAGTTGAGGCTGCAGTGAGCTTTTATTGCACCACTGCACTCCAGCCTGGGTGACCGAGTGAGACCCTGTTTCTAAAAAGTAAATAAAAGAATAAATGAAGAAGAAGAATTAATTAGCTAAGTACCTAGAAGAAAAAGTTAATATCACAGACTCAATTATTAGTTCTGATTTAAGTATCCTTCAAAAAATATTAAAATTACTTTAAGTGATTATATGTCCAGTTCTAGTAAAACTTCTCACAGCAGCATTAAATTACTTGAATCTTGCTCACCCCAAAAACTGAATCACCTTTTCGTTTTACAGAATGGAGGAACACCTCTGCTTTATGCTGTACATGGAAATCATGTGAAATGTGTAAAGATGCTCTTAGGTAAGCAGGTAAAAGTGAATATTATTAGAAAATGCCATGCGAGGTCTTGATTTTATTTTTTCAACCTGGCCTCCCCCTCGTACCACTCAGGAGAATCATTAACTATTGTTAAATACATGAATCTTGCTGCTCTTCACGCCTGGAGCACCTGCCAGCATGAAGTTGCCTATATGAGAAGCAGCTCCATCACATCCCACACCTGCAGCTGGACCTTTTGTCCTTGTTGCTTTCATCTGGGGGGTCATATGTGAATCCACTGTTGTGGCCAGGCACAGTGGCTTCATGCCTGTAATCCCAGAACTTTGGGAGGCCGAGGCAGGTGGATCACTTGAGATTAGGAGTTCGAGTTGCCTGACCAACATGGCAAAACCCTGTTGCTACAAAAAATAGAAAAATTAGCCAAGCAGGTGGGAGCCTGTAATCCCAGCTACTCAGGATGCTGAGGCAGGAGAATCGCTTGAATCCCAGAGGCAGAGGTCACAGTGAGCTGAGACTTCACCTTTGCACTCCAGCCTGGGCCACAGAGCAAGACTCTGTCAAAAAAGAAAAGAAAAAAGAAAAGAAAATCCACTATT
The DNA here is from genome assembly GCA_036589455.1 of Ateles fusciceps. Classification (NCBI taxonomy): domain Eukaryota; kingdom Metazoa; phylum Chordata; class Mammalia; order Primates; family Atelidae; genus Ateles; species Ateles fusciceps. The sequence goes on along the minus strand of JAZHEH010000952.1, from coordinate 191,596 downwards.
GTTTTGTTTCTACAGTGTCTTTATGGATGAGCTTTGTTTTTAATTGTGTAGGAGTTTCAGCTGCTCTAGAGGATGCTGTTAGTTTGAAGTGTCTTCCCTCCAATCCACTGAAGTAAATTCTGACTATCCCATGTACTCTGTACTTTGTCAGACTATCCTAAAAATGTTCTCCAAACTGAAAAATCTGTGCAGCTATTTGTACATGAGCCAGTAGTAGACAAACCTATCCACATTTTCATTTCATTTATGTAGATTTTTCTGTTTTCATTTCATTTATGTAGAAAATGGGGCTGACCCAACAATTGAAACTGACTCTGGATATAATTCTATGGATCTAGCTGTAGCCCTGGGCTATAGAAGTGGTAAGTATGTTGGAACTCTTGCGTCTCATCTTAGTAAAGCTGTGTAATAGTATAAGCCAGTATTCCAAACCGTTTTTATCACTGTAATCCTAAAACATGTTATCCCAACTCCTGACATACACTTTCAACTGTGGGAAAAGTCCATAAATTCTTATATATAAAGTCTAGAAATGAATTTGCTACTATACTTTTCACCAACTCAAATAATTAGTTACTGGAGGGTAAGAGCACACCTGTTTATAAGATCTATTTCATATTTTGATAGCAGACTATTTATAGGGCAACCTTAGGACAATCTTGTATTCCAGACTCTCCTTCAGTTTCAAAAATATAGAAACCAAGATACCACATCCAGTAACTTGGACAGTTACTCAGTGACAAAGTTTTAAGGTTTTAAAGTATTGCATTGTATTTGTGCCCTCAGACTATGCATGTATCCTGCTTAGAAATGACTTTATTTTAGGGAAATATAGGGAATAAGTTAAATTTGATAGTTTTTATATAGTCAGTGTGCTGTAATCTTGATTACCTGTCTGTTCTAGTTCAACAGGTTATTGAGTCACATTTGCTGAAGCTGCTTCAAAATATCAAGGAGTAGACATGGTCGTCAGAAAATGTCTGCCTTTTTGTTTACTTCTTGGTTCTTACAAATGATAGTTTTGTTTACTTATAAATTTTTACTTCAGTTGCAATATTTACCGGTTTTTAGTAGGTTTTAATAAATATTTCTCTGAGTAATTCACTGGTTTATAATAAATTTAATGTTAATATCCTTTTTATATGTTTTACTATGTATTTAAAATTATAAATTAATGTTTCATGGCTTGTAAATTTTTATGGTACAGATAGTTATCATTGGTCTTTGTATCAAGTGGTGTAATTTGACATTTTCAGAAATTATTCCACCCTAGTCATCTTCACTCATGTATTAAGTCATTGACTTTATATAGGGTTTGCTATAAATCCCTAGAAAAAAAAATTTGTTATTGTTGAATTAAAAAGTGCACAGTGTTGTTGTTTACAAAATGATATTATAAATAAATAAAATACTTTTTCGTCAGTTTGCTTGCTAGTTTTTTAAGTATATAAGATTATTGGAGATTTCTTTAGGATTTTTAATTTCACCCTTCTCCCTGCCATAACACTTCATTAGATACAACAGTATCTGTAATTAAAATAAATTGAATGTAAGTCAATCAACAAAGACTTATTGTCATTTCTAGAAGTATATTTAAAATATTTTTCTCTTTTAAGGAAGTTTTTCAGTAGGAAAAAACCTCTGTGAAGAGAAGTCAGTTCTTCAATACAAGTGAGATATTCTCTAATGCCGCAAAGGGAGCACTGTATAAATCCGTGTTTGACAGAAGTCATGAAGAGAGAGCCATGGGTTAGAAGTTGATGATTTGACCACTGAGTGTAGAATTTGACTTAAATCACTTCATCTGGAAAACAGATATTTTGTCAGTTACAGTACTTGGTTGTAAGCCGCATAAACTTGATCTAGTTAATCTAAACAAAATGGAAGGATGCAGAATGGAAGAAAAGCTGAAGACGGAGGCAGTCCCGAGGAATGAAAAGCAGCTAAGGATCTCAGTAGGAAACCATGGCCAGGCATTTTGGATGCTGTTATTATGATGTTTAGCTTTAAACCCCTTGTTTATCATTCTGCTCAGGATTTACATTCCCAGGAGGCAGAACTCTATTAAGCATGGCATATAAATTTACTGCTGAGTTGGGAGAAAGGGGGTGACTGATTAACAATATCCAGCATTGCCCCCAGACCATAGGGAATGTAGCAGGTAAAGGTTACCCAAAGGAAAAGCAGGGGAAAAGAAAAACAATAGATGTTTACACCAAATGCAATGTAAATAGTATGTAAGACTCGGCAGGGTGGCTCACACCTGTAATCCCAGCACTTTGGGAGGCCAAGGTGGGTGGATCACCTGAGGTCAGGAGTTCAAGACCAGCCTGGCCAACATGGCGTAACCCCATCTCTACTAAAAATACAAAAATTAGCTGGGCAGGGTGGCACATGCCTGTAATCCCAGCTACTCAGGAGGCTGAGGCAGGAGAATTGCTTGAACCCAGGAGACAGAGATTGCAGTGAGCCGAGATGATGCCACTGCATTCCAGCTTGGGTGACAGAGCGAGACTCTGTCTCAATGAATAATAAATTAAATAGTATGTGAAAATAGTACTAGTGTCTTACCCATTGTCTGTAAGACATATACTTTAAATTGATTTTCTAGCCCTCTTGGTGGGTTTACCTAAAACCATTTACCCATTTGGTTTCTTTTCTTAGTAATGGTAATTATCCATGAAATGTTGGTTCCTATTCATATTATACAGTAACAAAATCCAGTGATCCATTTGGGCACAGCACGATGAGTACTGCTTGCAAGTGCTTTCCCCACTGAAGAGCAACCAATCTATGCCAGAATTGACTCGCATAACCACACCCAGTCTGACTCAAGATTGACAATCAACAGATCGCAAAATTCTCAGGCCCGGCTGGGGGCTGCACTGTCAGCTTCCCTGGTTCTGAGGCTTCAGACTTGGACTGAGCCGTGCTGCCAACTTCTCTGGTTCTCCAGCTTGCAATCAGTACGTGGTGGGACTTCTCTCACCTCTGTGATTGTGTGAGCCATTTCCTCCTAATAAATGCCCTTTCACATGTCCTACTGGTTCTCTCTCTGGAGAAGCCTGACTAATATAGCATGTAATTCTTGATTGCTTTAAGGTTGCATATAAACAAACAGATTAAAATAACAAAACAGAAACAAAAAAAGACTAATAAATCAGATTCTCTGTCAAGTCTCGCCCAACAAAGAACGGGTCTCCCTTATCATCCACCAGAGATAACCAAATAGATTGTAAAAGCAAGTCCCCAATCATTGTTTTATTGCTATCAGTAGGGAATAAGTTACTGAAGTTACAAACCAGAAACAAAACCAAGTATTAATACATAAAATCAGTACAAAGGGCAAAAGAACTAGAGAGCCAGGAAAGTTCAAGTTCTGTCACCACTCAAGCTTCGCTTCAGAGGTCAAGAGAAGATGTGTGGGCAAATCAGTTCCTTGGGCTCAGCCAGGTTAATCCTCTCCAACATCTCAGTGGATGACCCTCAAAAATGATCATGTGTAATTTCCAAAAGGTACAAGACATGACTGTCTCATACACATAAACACATGACAAGGACTTTATTCAACTCATTAAGAAAACAATAAAATGAAAACTGGCTCCAAGAGCATTTGAGAAGCTGGATATTTCTAGGCAACATTAAGATTACTGGGTTGAATGCAAACCTAGCTAATGTTCAATAGGGAAATAAATTACCATTTGGGGGCAAAACAAATTATTTGCCTCTTTACTAAACAAATCTTCAAATTAACATGCAACTTCACTAATTTGGAGACCTTGAATACACAATAAAGATGGGGCCAGGAGAGGTGACTCATGCCAGTAATTCCAGCACTTTGGGAGGCCATGGCAGGTAGATCAACTGAGGTCAGGAGTTTGAGAACAGCCTGGCCCACATGGCAAAACCCTGTCTCTACTAAAAATACAAAAATTAGCCAGGCATGGTGGCACGCACCTGTAATCCCAGCTACTCAGGAGGCTGAGGCAGGAGAATCAATTGAACCTGGGAGACAAAGGTTGCAGTGAACTGATACCGCACCACTACATTCCAGCCTGGGTGACAAAGTGAAACGCTGCCTAAAAAAAAAAAAAAAAAATAGTGAAGACTGATTCAAATTACATTTTTCTAGATAGTCTTTGGGTGGACTTTGTCCCTTCTGACATGGAAAGGACATGGTGGCATGACCTTTAACTACTTCAGTGAAAACCAGGCTGGGGTTAAGGTAATCACCCTTGTAATTAATCTCCCTTCTTTCATTACCTGAGAGGTGTACCAACGTAGGTGCCCTGAAGTGTCGGTGACAATGCTTTCTTACATCACCCTCCTGACTAGACGACGAAATTCACTCCAGAGTCACCTACAGCAAAAGAAGCTACAAACTGCAAATCTAGCGAAAAGGTTAATATTTTTAATATTCTTGATCTTTACAGAAGTATGCCAATAGCTTAGATATATATATGGAAATTGTAATGGATGATTTTTTAACCATTAAATGGTAAAGATTTTTAAAGTTTGTAGCTTTGAATTATTCTCTAAAATATAAATTAGCCGAGCGTTGTGGCGGTTGCCTGTAATCCCAGCTACTCAGGAGGCTGAGGCAAGAGAATTGCTTAAACCCAGAAGTTGGAGGTTGCAGTGAGCCGAGATTGCACCATTGCGTTCCGGCCTGGGCAACAGAGCGGGACTCCACCTCAAAAAAAAAAAAAAAAAAAAATATATATATATATATATATACATATGCATATTAGCCTCCTAATTTTTAGAAAATACTGTTTTAAGGTTTCATGACCATATCTTTTTATCTTTATATGTACAAAAAGTTAAAATTTTAAATTCTTTTGTTAGAACAAACTGGTTATAACCAGTTGGATATATATACATACACTATATATATCTAAATGTTTTTGTGCAAATTTTATTATTGGATATTTATATTTCTATTAAGTGGCATTGTATTCATAGCTGTTAAATGATTTGTCTGATGAATAAAATGTTTACAAATATGAGAGTTGTAAACTAAATAAAAATAGAATGAGGCCAGGCACAGTGGCTCACACCTGTAATCCTAGCACTTAAGGAGGCTGAGGTGGGAGGATCACTTGTGGCCAAGGTTCAAAGCCAGCCTGGACAACATAGCAAGACCCTGTCTCTACAAAAACTTTAAAAAAGTAGCTGCGTGTGGTAGCATATGTCTGTAGTCCCTACTATTTGGGAGGCTGAGGTGGATCACTTGAGCCCAGGAGTTCAAAGCTGCAGTGAATTATTACCACACCACTGCACTCCAGCCTAGGTGACAGAGTGAGAATCGGTCTTTTGGAAAAAAAAAAAAAAAGAATGAAGGGCAGGACTGTTATAACATCTGGCTATTATAAAATTCTTAAATTAATTAAGTGTTGTTTTCTCTTTAGTATTTTCTGTGACCTGTTCTCATATTTACATATCTACTGAGAGCTCTAAAAGTTACCACCTTACTCCTTTGTAGTAGATACTACCAATGAAATTCAAACTAGTAGCAATAACTTTTTACATTTTTTATTGTCTAGAAACTTTCACAATATGTGTGTGTTGGTTTTATAATAAAAACAACACTAAAGATATGAAAAAGAACTATAGCATGATTGAAATGTTTTTAGGTATGCATTTAAACAGGAAATACAACCATTTAAAAGAGGTACATTGCAAAGAGAATTGTGTGACTATTCTTTGATTAAAGTAAACTTCAAAGGTTTATTCTGTCTTTTGTACACATTTTCCTCTTCAGATAGCAAAGTCCTTCCTGTTAGAGTAAGAGCCGTGTGGTGCCAACTGTGTGCCCAGGAATGCAATCCACACGCGTGATGCCGTGTCACTACCTAGAAGCCAGAAACGATTGCTGGGGATTTTACGCTCTATGGAATTGAAATCCAAATCAGATCCATATTATTCCACTGGAAATAGACTGTTGCACACTCACTGCTTCTGAGATCTCTTCTCCGTGAACTGGAGTTCAGGCCGTTGTATGATACATTTGCCCCACGTTTTATTTTTTATTCATAAATTCAGTGAAATTGTTCTCCATTTGACAGGTTCCAAATGTCAGTTGTTCTCCAAAGTGACAGATTCACTCATGTTACTTCATTTAAAAAATTTAAAGCATGTTAAATTTTTAAATGTTTTTTATGTCCCCTCTTCACATCCATGAGGATGGATTCTAGTTGGATATATTACATCTCCCACAATCGATTTATGGAAAGCTAACGTTATAAATACCTTTTTGGTGCTCAGCTGACCTGTTCACCATCTCTTCTGTAAAAGGTTAATGTTGGAAACAGGAAATTTCCCCTAAAAGCCATCCAATCCTTTAGCAAATGTTTATGGAGCATATACTTTGTACTAGAGTCTGGGCTGGGCCCTGGGGACACTGGATACCAACTCAGCGTGGTTCCCTGCCCTGCTCAGAATGATCTCCCCCTCGACCCACACATCCTGGGGTCAAGTTAAACATGTCATGCAGTAACCAAGGTATGTTTACAGTTGTAATATGCCTATTATAGGTTTCTCCTGTGCTAATTGTTCTGCTATATCAACATCAGTCCTCCTTATTGATCCACCAGAAGCCTCTATCTCCTGAGAATGAGAGGACTGAAGACCTTACAGTGGTGGAAAAAGTTCCACTCCAAGGGCAATTGGTTCTCTCCTAGGATGTTCAGTGGAATCATCTGGAGATGTCTGAAGATACTGAAGCCAGGCCTTACCTCCAGAGGGTCTGATTTAATCAGCCTGTGCTGCCACATAGGGACTTATAATTCCATCTCACATAACTCTAATGTACATCAAGGCTGGGAGCCCCTGCTCTAGGCCAATTAGCTCCTGGCAGGTGGGACCGGTATAGTCCAAGCCACATTCTCGCACTTGCCTCTTGCATTGCCGTCCTGTCTGCGAAAGAACCTCGTCATTTATCCTTTGTCTCTGGCCTGTTGGTGCCTGCCATGATGCTTTTATAAAGACGAACATGTTCCCCTTCAAGCCTATGTGACAAAATAAGAAATTCTGAAACAGTAATCTTTCTGTGAGTTACTAATTCACCTTTTGCCGCTCAATGAATTGCTGGTTGTGGTTGAGCATCCTTTATTAATCTGTATATGAAAGAAAGCCCACTTCAGATGCCACATGACTATTTGCTTCCCTTGTTTATCTTTTGGATAAAACAGAGTCCTGAACATCCAGTACAGCAGTTTGTATTAACAAACGCTTAAGAGCTTGTCTTGTGATTCCTTTGTTCTAGGATTTCCTTGAACACTGGACATGGGTGTTGACTGAAGCACCAGCCTGCCAGGACTCATGCCAGCTCACAGAGTCTATCCACAAGGCCAGGTAACCCCTCCTCCATGATGCATGTCTGTAATGAAACTGCTCTCCTCTTACTTACATGTCCTGGTATTGCCCCTCTGCCAAGGAGACTGTCAGCAACAATGAGGTCACTTGCTTGTACCCCACTCTTGGTGAACCCCTGCCTCAAAGGTCTCTCAGCTACTTCAGAAACAGATCTCAGTATTTAAGGAAGAGCCTGCCCACCCAATGAGCCACAGCTTGGCCTTGCTGCCCTCTAAAAAGAATAAGCCATTCTCCTTGTGCCATTCTAGATTCTTCTTTGAAAGATAATGTTCCCATGCCTACAAGCATGAGATGCTATAGGGTCCCCCCAAAGACAGCACTGTATACTTGCTCAGCTTTGACACAGCATCCTATTTGGGAGAAATCCAATGCATCAATCCATGTCTTATGTGAAAAAGTCCATCCGGGGTGTGGTTGCATTCACGTCTTCTTTTCTGCAATAAACAATGAGATTTCAGGGAAGAGAGTGGATGTAGTTGGGTTCTCTTTGGCGGGTCTAGTCTTAGCTAGAGAAGGGGATATCAGAGGAGAGTCTCTTGCAGCATCTGCTGACCTTCAGAAGAGTCTTTTTTTTTTTTTTTGAAAAGTTAAAAATTCCTTAATTTTTTATTCCTGGTACCACTACCACAATTTACAGGGCAATATACCTGATGTAATGAAAAGAAAAAGAAAAAGACAAAGCGACAACAGATGAAAGACCTCTGGAATGTACGTCTAACTGACACTACATTGCATTAATCAATAGCTGCACTTTTTGCAAACTGTGGCTATGACAGTTCTGAACAAGTAGGGTTTCCTGTTTAAGCTGCAGTAACTTTTCTGACTATGGATCATCGCTCCTTCTGTGGCAGATTTTACAGTTCCTCTAATGCATTTGGGACGACTGTCTCAAAGTAACCTGCAGCTTTCCTGACAACACCTCGCTCTCTCTCCTGCTAAGAACTGTAGCCCTTTTCTGCTGCTTTTAGAACCTTCTGCTACCATGTCCACCACTTCCACCACCAGATCCATAGCCACCACCACAGGGACTGCCCGAGCTTCTTCCACCGAAACTGCCCCCTTTCATGGGTCTCATAATTTGATTGCTGTTGTCCACTATAATTTCCACAATCATTATAGTTCCCACCACCAGCGTAGTTACCACCGCCAAAATTTCCTCCTTCATTGTAACCATCATATCCTCCACCACCGCCACCATATCCACCACCTTGGTTTCCATATCCTGGTCCACCACCACCATAGCCCCCTCTACTACTATAACCAGGACCACCGCCATAGTTGCCACCGTCACCAAATCCATTATATCCACCATCACCTCCTCCATAACCACCTCTGCTGCCACCACCTCCACCACCATAACCTCCTCTTCCACCAAAGTTTCCACCACGGCCAAAATTACCTCCACCACCTCCAAAGTTTCCTCCGCGACCCATAAAATTGCCAGATCCACCTCCACGACCTCTCTGTGATCCAGCAGACTGCATCTCTTGTTTAGAAAGGGCCTTTTTCACTTCACAATTATGCCCATTAATAGTGTGGTATTTCTGAACAACAATTTCATCAACTGTATCATGATCATCGAAAGTTACAAAAGTAAATCCTCTCTTTTTCCACTCTGCCTGTCTTCCATAACTTCTATGGTTTCAATCTTGCCATACTTTTCAAAGTAGTCTCTCAAATTATACTCTTCCGTATCTTCTTTAATACCACCAACAAAAATTTTCTTCACTGTTAGATGGGCGCCAGGCTTTACAGAATCCTCTCTAGAAACAGCTCTCTTTAGTTCCACTGCACGCCCATCAACCCTGTGTGGTCGAGCACACATTGCTGCATCCACTTTTTCTTCAACACAAGAATAAGTCACAAAACCAAAGCCCTGGAACGTCTGGTTTGAGGATCTCTCATTACCACACAATCTGTAAGTGTGCCACATTTCTCAAAATGTTCTCTTAAACTATCATCTGTAGTTTCAAAGCTCAGACCACCAATAAACAGTTTTCTCAACTGCTCTGGTTCCTTTGGATCATGGCCCTCCATTTTGAGACCAGACTCACCTCTTCCAACTCAAGTTCAATATCCAGAAGAGTCTTTAATTTAAAATAGCAGCATGTCAGAGTGCCATAGAAATTCCCTGGGTTCCTTCACCATAGTTTACTGTTTCATTGGATATTGTAATGAGCTCTTACGCACCTGTTTGTGCACTTGTGGGAATTTATCTGTGAGATAAATTTATAGTAGTGGAATTGCCTGATCACAGGATATGTTTACCTAAAATCTTGGTAGCTATTGCCAATTGCCTTCCAATGTATTCCCCAATCCCCAGCATCTGCCAGTACTGAGTACGTGTTGCCCACCATTCACCAACCTGTGTGGTTTCTCACTTTTTGATCTTCACCGTTCCAATTAACAATAGTAGCGCATTTCCATTTTAATGTACAATCTTTAATCACAGACAAGATAGAACACTTTTTACATACTTAGAAGCCATTTCTTTTTAAGTGTTTTTGTTTTTTGCTTTCTATTAGGTTACTGTTCTTTTTCTTAATTTTAAAAATTCTTTGTATACCATGGAAATTAAATACTAAAGAATACTTTTATGTACTAAGGAATATTTTAATACTTACATACTGAGATACTAAGAACTATTTAGTTGCAAGTGTTTTTTCAGTCCATCAATTAGAGATCCTTCAGTTACAAGAGATAAAACTCGATTCATCTAAATAACAAAGGAGCCTGGTGTGGTGGCTCACTCCTGTAATCCCAGCACTTTGGGAGGCAAGGCCTGAAGATCACTTGAGTCCAGCAGTTCAAGACCAGCCTGGGCAACATGGTGAGACCCCTGTCTCCACAAAAAATGGTGTTTTTGTTTGTTTGTTTTTGGTGGTTTTTTTTTTTTCTTTTGAGATGGAGTTTCGCTCTTGTTGACCAGGCTGAAGTGTAATGGCATGATCTTGGCACACTGTAACATCTGCCTCCCAAGTTCAAGCGATTCTCCTGCCTCAGCCTCCTAAGTAGCTGGGATTAAGGCATGTGCCACCATGCCTGGCTACTTTTGTATTTTTAGTGGAGATGGGGTTTCACCATGTTGATCAGGCTGATCTCGAACTCCTGACATCAGATGATATGCCTGCCTCGGTCTCCCAAAGTGCTGGGATTACAGGTATGAGCCACCATGCCAGATCTAAAAATGGTTTTAAATTAGGCATGGTGGCACATGCCTGTAGTCCCAGCTACTCGGTAGGCTAAGGTGGGAGGATTGTTTGAGCCCAGGAAGCTGAGGCTGCAGTGAGCTGTATTCATGCCACTGCACTCCAGCCTGGGCAACAGAGCAAGACATTGTCTTAAAAACCAATAAATAATAAAGGACATTTATTGGCTCAAAAAATTAAAAAGTGGTTACAATGTTAGGTGAGATCTGATCTAGCAAATGAAGGATCTCATTTCTCTATTTCCCTGTCTTCTGCTTTCCATAGGGTTGGCTTCATCCATCAGCTCCAGCAGCTGTGAGACCTCACTCTCGCTCTATGCTTTCCAGAGAGAGAGAGAGATTGTCTCTTCTGGGGGCTCCTGCCCAAGACCCGGGATTTTTTGATTTTTTCTTTATGTCTGTCTCGGTCTCTCTGTTTCTGTTTCTCTCTCTCTTTCTCTTGCACACACACACACACACACACACACACACACTGACATGATCATGTGCCCATCCCTGATCTAATTGGTTCACTCAAGGTGGGAGGACATGCTAATTAGTTTAAGCCAATTAGGATCCACCCCCTACCCAAAGTATATAAATGAGAATGGGGAATTAGAATTCCCCCAAGAAAGATGAGCCTCTATGAATAACTTCAGGATCAGGGGTTTATGAACAGCCATTGTATAAGAGGAAAACAGTACAGCCTCAGAGTTCCTTATGATTTTACCAAGTCATAGATTTCCTTAAGGCCTGCCTGACTCCATTCTAGCAGATGGAATTCTGCGGCTTGAAAAGGCAAGTCCTCCTAACTGCAGACCATAGAGAAAAGAGCTACTGATGCCAGCAGAAAAGATGAAGTGCTAACCCTAATTTTTAAAATTTCCACTAAGTTTGTAAGCTAAAACATTTGCAAAAATGCAATCCTGTTTTATATTTAGTAACCACAAAACTTTCCTTATGAGGTTGTCTGTAAAAAGTCCTTTTCCAAGATTATCTGGCTTTTAAGATTTGGTATAATTCCTGCAAAATAAGATTCTAATCTCTAAAAACCTTGAATGCTGACTGGTAGTCATGGAAAACTCTATTCAAACTGAGACTTGTAACTTCAGAAGTACAAACTACCATTCTATTCTTCGTTAAGAACAATCGTCTTAGAACACCCTCTTTCTTCTCCTTTTGTGCATAAAGGTCAGTAAATAGATGGCTGGCTGATTCATCTTAAAATAACATGTTCCAGGAAGTTTATCGTAACAGCCAATTTATCTTTCAGCTTTATGTTAATGTTTTCAGAGCAGGCTGTGTGTGTGTGTGTGTGTGTGTGTGTGTGTGTGTGTGTGTGTGTGTGTGTGTGTGTTTTAAATTTACCAGTACCCCAGTGCTCCCAAAACAACATCTCAAATTGGCTAAACAGTGTGGGTTTCCTTTGGGAAATCATTTGATTCTGAGCAGGAAAATGGTGGACATTTGTGGGCCTTTTTGACTCTCAACCTCCTTTTAAGGAAGCCAAAGAGTCCAGTCTTTCCACCCCAGCCTCTCCCTTCCAGCCTCCCCCTTCCAGCTTCCCTTGCAGCTAGAGTACAAGGATGTGATCTGAGCTTAACCAATCAGACACTCTAGCCCCAGAGTGTCGAACTGGTGGCTGCTGATCCAAAGCAGTAAGAGAAGTGGAGTCCACAGCAGTGGCTACAGCAATAACTCGTTTCTGGGAGCAGCAGATGCTGCACAAAACGTGACAGCCATGTCCTCACCGGCAAGATTTTGGCTGTGGACCTGCAGCTGCCTGGGCTCGCTAATTCCTGACCCTTTCTCCTACTGCTTTGCAAGATTTCCCCGTGCTTCTGTGACCCGGGTGCTTTTCAGTCAGTTCCTTTTTGGTTTAGCCAGAGTTGGTTTCTGATGCTAAGAATATTGACAGTTACAAGAAATAAGGAGAACATCCCTGTCCTAGACTCTGGGTTCCACATTGCCACCTGAGCACCAGGAGTCCTTTATGAAGACAGTCCCTCTGGTTCTGGTCATGTTTGTTGTCTTGCCCCCTCCACTCTTCCCCCTCCTCCCCTCCTCCCCTCCTCCCCTCCTCCCCTTCTCCCTCCTCCCTCCTTCCTTTTTCCCTTTCTTCCCCTCCTCCTCTCCTTCTTCTCTCCTCTCTGAGGGACCAGCATCAGAGACATTCACCATGCATTCCCACCATCTCTCACTGGCTCAACATCCTCCACAAACCTCCCCCTGAGAAGAGCCTCCACCCCATACAATACAACCTCCATCAACAGAGCCCTGGGGCCACCCATTCCACTGGTTCCTCCATTGTGCCCAGACTGGCTGCCAGGCTAGGACACAACTTGTGCTTAGTTTGCAGCTCCCCAAATACTGAGAAATAAGTGACTTTGGAAAATACTTTGTCCTTTTTCTGAAAAGATCCTTCTAGATAATCTTTGGCAGGACTAAATGATTCCAGCTGAGCCTGCTTCCTGATGGCGTGGACCTGCCACTTTCCTTCCTCCCTCCCTCCCTCAACACTCCCTCCCTTCTTTTTCATAAGCATTCAGTGAGCACCTCCTAGGAATGAGACACGATGACATTCTCAGCTCAGCCCTCTATGACTGAAGTCTCACTCTAGTAAGGTATATTTATTCCAGTATGTCCTATAACCCGCAATGAGTCAGTGTGTGTTCAGTGCAGTCACGGTTATTCCTTCTCTTGTAGGTAACAGGAGCCTCTCCTCTTTCCACTGCAAAGGATGTGCCTTTGGAGCATCTGAATCACAAAAAAGGTGACATTTCTACTTTTATCAAAAATAAATAAAAGAGCCTGGCTAAGGAAGAATCCCTCAGTTATGTCGCAAGAGCCACCCAGTAACAACTTCTCTCTGTCATAGCCAATGGTTTAAAGGCACCTAAAGTCCCAGAAAGGTTTTCCCAGACTCTAGTTCCTGGGAAGATTTACCTGGAGGATAGTTGCAGTTTAACTCCAAGTGACCAAGCTGGTGGGGGAAGAAACCCACTGCCTGGGTCACGCTCAGTCCTTCAGGGTTTCCAGGGACCAAAGATTATGCACAGGAACCGCCCAGTCATATCCATTGCCAGTCACTTTGAATAACCAACTTTGCGCAATGTCAACGTGTGTCTGCTGACATATATAGAACATGAACCCATATGCACATCTTTATAATAGTTTCATTGTAAGGATACACTTTTAAAAAGTTATTGGCATACATAAACACACGCCCATCTCCAATTAAAATAATCATATAGTTAAGCTGTTTTTAGTTTTTGCCCCATAAATTATAAATAGGTGAAACTATTTACAACATAATAAAATCCAGCACTAATCTATCTCTGCTGAAGACCACTCTCTGTGAGCCTTACCTGAGCATATTTTTCACAGGCCACAGGACTGGAGGGTCAGATTTTCTGCATCTCCAGTTTCCCGGGTCATGTTGGTTTATAATCCTTCTGGCAGCTGGGCAGTGGTGGACACCTGCAGTCCTGGCACTTTGGGAGGCCAAGGCAGGTTGATCACTTTAGGCCAGGAGTTCGAGACCAGCCTGGCCAACATGGTGAAACCCCATCTCTACTAAAAATGCAGAAATTAGCTGGGCGTGGTGGTGCACACCTGTCATCCCAGCTACTGGGATGGCTGAGGCAGAAGACTCTCTTGAACCTGGGAAGTGGAGGTTACAGTGAGCCAAGATCGTGGCACTGCACTCCAGCCTAGTCGAAGGAGGGAGACTCTGTCAAAAAAAAAAAATCCTTGGCAAAAATTTAGTCCGGACCTGGGAAGGATTATTTCAAATTAGGTCCATCAAGAGGAAAAGGGGGGAAGGAATTCCCAAGTGACACCACCCCCACCCACAACACTTTGAGGATGCCTCTGTCTTCACCTGCTTTGTGTGGATCTAGGTTTACTGTCTCCAAGGAACAAGCTTCCCTACAGCTTCTAGAAGGGCCCATTTTGGAAACTACAGGGGGCCCTGAGGTTTGGCTTTCTGAAGTTCTGAGAGAGGAATCTGCTCCAGCTCGGGAGGTCCCTACGCACCTGCCAGGTAAATGCAAGTTTACCTGAGAGTCAAGTCTGCCCTTGAGTCCCAGGGCTTAAAGTCTCAACAGCTTACACAGAAAACTGTGTTCCTCAGTCCACTCACTAAGCAGGACTTTAAGTCCTTGGCAATGCTCTAATGGCAGTTCCTTAGGAAAACAATTTGTCATCAATTTAAACCCTAAAAATAGACTACATTCTTTACACTACATAGATTTACAACTAACAGTTTTAATTTTTTTCCAAATATTTTATTTATTTTATTTTATTTTTGAAACAGGGTCTTAATCTGTCACCCAGGCTGGAGTGCAGTCAAGATATGATTGCAGTCATGGCAGTCAAGACTTCCCTGGGCTCAGGTGATCCTCCCACCTCAGCCTCTGGAGTAGCTAGGACTACAGGCACACGTCACCATGCCAGGTGAATTTTGTTATATTTTTTGTAGAGATGGGGTTTCATCATGTTGCCCAGGCTGGTCCTGAACTCCCAGACTCAAGGGATCCACCCGCCTCGGCCTCCCAAAGTGCTGGGATTACAAGCATGAGCCACTGCACCTGGCCCCAGATATTTTAATTCAAAAAATTTTTACCTGAAAAAATTTGTTTCAACTACTAGGCACCTGGCAAAACACTCTCCAAATATTATTTCAGTGATTCTCATCATACATTTGTATAGTTACCAATGGCCAGGTGCAAAGGCTCACACTTGTAATCCCAGCACTTTGGGGGTGCTGAAGCGGGTGGATCACTTGAGGTCAGGAGTCCGATACCAGCCTGGCCAACATGGCAAAACCCCGTCTCCACAAAAAACACAAAAATTAGCTGGGAGTGGTGGTACATGCCTGTAGTCCCAGCTACTTGGGGAGGCTGAGGCAGGAGAACTGCTTGAACCTGGGAGGCAGAGGTTGCAGTGAGCTGATATTGAGCCACTGCACTCCAACCTGGGCGATAGAGTGAGCCTCATCTCAAAAAAAAAAAAAAAAAAGTCTTGTCGCAGTGGCTCACACCTATAATCCCAGCATTTTGGGAGGCCAAAGTGGGCAGATCACTTGAGGTCAGGAGTTTGAGACCAGCCCGGCCAACATGGTGAAACCTTGTCTCTACTAAAAATACAAAATTAGCCAGGCATGGTGGCACATGCCTGTAATCCCAGCTACCTGAGAGGCTGAGGCAGGACAATCGCTTGATCACGGGAGGCAGAGGTTGCAGTGACCGAGTTCATGCCATTGCACTCCAGCCTGGGCAACAAGAGTGAAACTCTGTCTCAGAGAAAAAAAAAAAATTACCAACATGCTTCCACACGTGGCCTCATTGGATTCCCCCAGGAGTCCCTCAGAGTGTGTAGGACTTGGAGGCATTGATTTGATAAGCAAGGAAGCTAGGACCCAAGGGGTTATAAAGACTTGCACAGCTAGTAAATGATAGCAAAGCACTCAGGCATCTCGGGCGCTTTCAAAGTTCAGGCTCAATATAGAAATGGAGGACTCTATCTTGGCATTTTCTAAGCTGAAAGACTGAGGCAAAAAAAACCAGGAAGGCTATTTTCTGAAACTTGCTATTAAATTTTTTATTTGAGAGAGAAGATGCTAACTGTAAATAATTCCCTGTTGTCTACATTTTCCAAAAGAAAGAAGGAAAAAATAACTGGACTAACGTTAAGTTCTGACATAAGAGCCTTCTCTATTAGCAGCTGCACACTGGTCACTTGCTTTGCACAACAGTGATATGCCATCAACACTGTGTGCCAACTAGGACTCAGGAAGTCAAATTATAGTTTAGGATCAGGATCATTACTTAAAGGTGTACTGTGGTAAATTTATGGTAATTTTTTTTCCCCTCATTTTAATCGCTCTGAAAGCAGGATGCAGTCAATGCTGTCATACAACAACTGTCCACCAGGTGGCAGTCGTGATGCAGTAAGAAATGTGAAAAAAATCACTGACGTATGTAAGGATCAAAAAATCATCAACTTCAAAACCTTAGATCTTATGAAATACATAACGACTTGCCTGAAATAAGGTATAACTAAAACAAGAATTGATTTTGATCGAGGATTAGATAATAACTCTAGGACTCTAGTTGTTTTTCAATCCTAGCTTTATAAGCCTCATTGAATATTGTTTGTTTAATGATGAAATTCAGCCCTTCATACATATTTTTTAAGTCTTCCTGAAAGCAAATGAATTGAGGGGAAAGACAGATCACAAAGAAATTATCAACCTATGCAGAGAACCTAGAGTTCACTTTTTTTTTTTTAATTGACACAGGGTTTTGCTCTGTCACTCAGACTGAGGGCAGTGGTGCAATCATAGCTCACTGCAGCTTTGAACTCCTGGGCTCAAGCAATCTTCCTGCCTCAGCCTCGTGAGTAGCTGGGACTACAGGCACACGCCATCATATCCAGCTAATTAATTTAAAAAATTTTTTTAAAGACAGGGTCTCACTATGTTGTCCAGGCTGGTCTCAAACTCCTAGACTCAAGCAATCTGCCTTGGCCTCTCAAAGTGCTAAAATTACAGGCATGAGCCAGCACACCTTATTGATGGCAACAACAATTATAATGCAAACATTTTAGCTGTTAGCTTGTGGGACAAACCTCTCCCAGGGTGGAGAGTGGGGTAACAGTACACATGTATCACCCTTTAATCTCTTGGTAGTCTCCTATTCATGCCCCTACAAATTATCTCAAACTTAGTGGCTTAAAACACACAAATTTGTTTTCTTAGAATTCTGTAGAAGTCCAACAAGAATCCCTCTTTGCTAAGATCAAGGTGTCGGCAGGTCTGTGCATCCCTTTCTGAAAGGCTTAGGGGAGAATCCACTTCCTCACCCTTTCCAGCATCTAGAGGCCACCACAGCCCTGGGCTCTCAGCTCCTTCTCCATCTGCAAAGCCAGCAATGCCACAACACGGGGGCTCCATGTCTGTCTTCTTAGCCCCCTCTGATTCTCTCTTCTGCCCACCTCTTTGACTTTTAAGAGCTGTTGTGTTTACACTGGGCCCACTCAGATAATCTAGGATAGTCTTCCTATTTTATGGTCAACTGATTAGCAACCTTAATTCCCCCTCTGTCATGTAACCTAACATAGTCACAGGTCCTGGGAATTAGGATGTGGATATCTTTCATCTTTGGGGGCCTATTAAAGTCCCTCTCTGTCTTCTACAGTACTTAAAATGAATCTCAAAGCCCTGTTTTAAGAAAAAAGTGGCCATCTCCCCTTTCTCTTAACTCTTGGTGTAGCTCTCCTTGAATGGCTGCCACAGTCTTCAAAGAGAGGCTCTGAGCTCATCACTGTCTTCCAGCTACAGTGTTAAGAAGGTGTTTCCATTTCTTTCCAGGTCGAGGAAGTCATTTCAATTTGCCACAGATCTCTGTGCCATCACTGCCCTGACCTTGTAATAACTAAATCTGCAGCATCTCTTTTTCCCTTCCAATAGCTAAAATCTTGACCCTTCTCCTGAGGAAAAACGTCTGCCCTCAGCCTTCTCAGCTTCACTTTCTCTGTGTCCTTCACTTTCTCTCCTCACTTCTATCACCTTCACTTTCTCTCTGTCCTAATGGTTTATGGAAAGTCTTTTGACTAAAAGACAATTATTTGCTCTTGTTTTTTAAGCTGCATTCACTTTGCTGAGTTTCTGATTATTTTCATCCTCCCACTGTGGTTTTTTCAGAGTCAAAGAGTTTCAGGCACAGACCTTTTCTCTAAGTTCTCAGGTTTGTAACTATTCTACCAAGTTATTTAGCCATCTCAATCCAAGAAGGCTATGTTTCCCAGCCTGTCAGAATGGCCATTCTGCAGGCTGCAAACCTTTATGAGTAATAAAGCTCTCCTTTCCACATGTAGGGACTTCTCATTCTTCAGTTGACAGCATGGAGCAAATGGGGTGAGTCACTGCACTGCTCAGAAGTCAAGAATAGAAGGCTTGTGCCTGTTCACAACTGCCTGTGGGGCTTGGGGAGAGAGAAGAGTGTGGGGGCCAAGGCCCTTGACTCCCTAAATGTTCACTGAAAAAATTTCTGACATGAGGCCGATTGATTAATAGGAGAAAAGGCATATAAATTTATTTAATGTGTATATACAAGAGCCTTCAGAATGAAGACTCAAGCTCCCAGTGAGATATAGAAACTTATATACTATTGATTCAAAAAAAAAAAAAAAAAGCCAAACTCTGCAAAACATTTGAAAAGATTAGTTCTGAGCAAAATATAGGTGACCATGGCCAAAGGCATGGTTTCAGGAGATTCTGAGAACCTGTGTTCCAGGTGATTGGGTTACAGCTTGGTTTCATATGTTTAGGGAGACGTGAGCCATCAATCACAATGTGCAATATACATTGTTTCCATCTGAAAAGGCAGGACGGCTCCCAGTAGGGTGGTGAGGGGCTTACAGATCACAGGTGGATTCAGAGATTTCCTAATAGGGTGAAAGAGTCAAGTTACCTAAAAACCTGGAATCAATGGGATGGAGTGGCTGGGTTAGGATAAAGGGCTGTAGACACCAGGATTTTGGTTTTTGTTTTTGCTTTTTGAGATGAAGTTTTGCTCTTGTTGCCCAGACTGGAGTGCAATGGCGCGGTCTTGGCTTACTGCAATTTCTGCCACTCGGGTTTAAGTGATTCTCCTGCCTCAGCCTCCTGGGCAGCTGGGATTACAGGTGTGCGCCACCACATCCAGTAAATTTTTGTATTTTTAGTAGAGAAGGGGTTTCGCTATGTTGGTCAGGCTGGTCTCAAACTCCTGATCTCAGGTGATCCACCGGCCCCGGCCTCCCAAAGTGCTGGGATTACAGGCACCAGCCACGGCACCCGGCTGAGACCAAGGTTCTCAGGAAGTCTCTTAGGTGGCTGCCCTTAGAGACAATAGATGGCAAATGTTTCCTCTTCAGATCTTTAAAAGGTGCTAGACTTTCAATCAATCTCTTCAGGATTGGGAGGTAGAAGGGGGAAGATCTAGTTATGTTAATAGAGATTCTTTACAGATGCACATTTTCTCCCATAAAAGAAGGCTTTGTGGAGCCATTTCAAAATATGGCAAATAAGCACATTTTGGAGTAAAATATTTTGATTTCCTTCATCTGCCATGTGATGTTATGCCAGAGCAGGTTGGAAAGTAAGCCACATTATATAAGGTTAAACAAAATCCATCTGATGAGATTTTACGGTCTGTAGTGTGGGCCTCCCCAGGTCCCTTAGATAGGAATTTGGGCAAGAGAAAAAAAAGGTCAGAGTTTAGTCTTCAACACCATCTTGAAGGTACAGAAAGAATGGGGGCTTGGATCCTGGTTGAACAGGTTACAGGAGGGCAAAGAACAGGAATTCTGTCACGGGGATTACCAGGGAGAGTGAATGGATCTGCGAACAGATATTACCTCGTAAATAGTTCTCCTTGGAACTTCAATGATCCTTGGAGACAGTCATTATACCTGTAAAAGGGTATGTTCAGGTACGGGTACATTCTGGGTTTTCTTTTCTGCAATAGATAATAAAAGGGAGGGGGAGAAAAAACAATTATTCTTCTTGGTGGGTCTGAATTTTAGGCAGGTAAAGGAACTTCAGCTTCCATGGGAGAGACAGAGGGAGGGGAAGATCACTGAGACCTTGGGGCTTCTTCAGCTCAGTATGTCAAAATGCTGTGTTTGGAGCCACAATTTCTGAGCCCCAATAGGAGAGGTCCGGATCACAGGTGGATTCGAAGAATAGAAAGATATTGAAGCAGCATCAATGTCTGGGGTAATACCCAAGGTTTCTTGTCCCATGCCACGGAAAACTAGGACACAGACACACCAGAGTGAAGTTAAGGGTGGAAGTTTAACAGGCGAAAGAAAGAGAGAGAGCTCTCTGCATACAAAGGGGTCCTGGAGAAAATGAGTTGCCACTTCCACAGTGAAATGCAGAAGGTCAGATAGATGAGCTTGAGGGGCGGTGTCTGACTTATAGAGCACAGAAGATTGGTTGGACCAGGTGTGTCATTTGCATAGCTCAAGAAGAAGCTGGCTGCCCCACCCTAATTTTTTATTAAGCAAATAGTTTCTCTACCTGGCTGAGGCCATGTTGCCTGGTTCTTTACTGAACACATGATGATAAAGAAAAGGGAAGATGGAGCCTTCATGTTGAGCATACCTGGCTTTTCCATTGGCACAGCTTGGCAGTTCCCCTGTGCAAGCTTCCAGCTTGCTTATCTATGTCTGCAGCTCGATTTTTCAGGCTGCTGTTTGCTGGAAAAGAAATTTTTGGGGGGGCTGCTTTTTGTTAAAAGGGAAGCCTTGCTGAGGACATTGTCACCCTCACTATCTGCCTAAAATAATTTCTTTCTAGCTGCTATATCAATATTGAGTCAAACTAGAGAAAAGGGCCTTATCCAAGGCCACCAATGTGGACACCTGTGAAGGCAGGCTTCTGGGCTGGGAACACAGATGTGTCTGTGAGCATGGCTAGCCTGGGGAAGGGTGAGGGTCTGAGTCCTTGGCTGCAGCTCCCGCCAGAAAAGTGCAATGCATTGGCTGAGCAACAAGTCTGCTGTGGGGAGGGACCTCTCTCCACAAGGTCTGCAAAGCAAAACCTTGTCTTTGCTTATAGTTGGGCCTGCAAAATCACACATAGGATTTTGGCCTGGAGTAGGACTCCTCATAAGGGTCAATTCAAATGCAAATGATAGGGGAAACAAGAGAGTTAAATGAAGTTAATTTCACTTTATGATATTCAAAAATTTAAAGAGGAGCGGAACTTGAGACAGCCATCTGTAAACCAAAGAAGTCTTGATCAAGTTAGAGCAGAGGTTCCCAGCCCTCGAGCCGTGAGGAACGGGGCCACACAGCAGGAGGTGAGCAGTGGGGGAGCAAGTGTTCCTGCCTTAGCTCCACTTCCTGCCAGATCAGCATTAGATCATCATAGGAGCATGACCTTACTGTGAACTGCACATGCAAGGGGTCCAGGTCGCTTGCTCCTATGAGAATCTAATGCCTAATGATCTGTTAGCCCTTAGGGAAGAAAGCCTAATGGTGGCTACGGAGGGAGGGGTATAATGAGCCTTGTCTCACCTCCCCATTACATTATGGCTGGGAACTCAGCTTCCAAGGTTTCCCTGGGGTCCCCTGGCCAAGAGCCGGTCCATTCAGTTCATTGGGGTCTTAAAATTGTATTTTCCTTTCTCAGCTATATCTAGGAATAGTCTGGAGAAATGATCATTGCATTGACTGTAAAGGTGCTGTTGAGTGCGTTGTTCCCATTACACAGCATCCTCTCTTCATAACAGAAATAGGGGCTGGCTTGTTTTTATTCTATAGGCCTTAGGAATCACATGTCTGATCAGGCTTCTCTCCTCATGCTGACTAACAAGAGTAAAACCAAATCTGCGGCCATTTTATCAAACATACAGGAATTCTTTGCATGTATTTTATGTGTACAAACCTCATTCTTAGTTTCTCTTAGTTTCACATCTTTATTTTCCCTTTGTTGTGTTCCTTGCTTATTTTTAATTTATTTCATTTTGTTGTATTGTATGTGTCTTTATTCTGTCTAAAATCCTTTGTGGAGTAATGCAGTTAGAAGTAAAGAAACACAATTGACTTATGGAAATAACATCAAAAATGTAGATTTGCATAACGCTTCAACTTATTGAATGGCTCAGAAAGACACATATTTGCCTTCTACTTGTAATTATCCTTAGGGAGAAGACTGTAGCTCTGACACTTTCTCCACAGAATTATATTATTGGAAACAGTCCAGACCATTTCCAACCCTTACATCAGAGTGCTTGGCTGGAGAACTGGGGTGGAGGGAGAAAATAACTCAGTAAGTCTTCCTGAAAGTTCACTTTTCAAAAGCCAGATCTTGGTAAAGGAGAGCAGAAATGCCATCTGATAATAAATTAGAATTTAAGAAGGCCTGGTGCCTCGTTCTACAGCAAACACCCAGAGCAGAACTCCGATAAAAGGGAAGGACAAAGGACCAAGACAGTGGAAATTAATTTGCTTTTTAAACAAAGTGATATTCACACAGCTTTAAAAGTCAAATTATGCAAAGGTTAAAACAAAACAAAAAAAATCACTCTTCCACCTTTCTCGTCTTACTATCCTGATCTTGTAGACAATGCATTTTAGTGTTTTTTCTGATCTGTTCTTCTATATTTTTAAACAACATGGTTAAGTTGCTATTTTCTTTAATTTTAAGCATCATCCATGGACTTCTTAGGACAGATAAGGCTTTAACTCCTCTGTCACAGCATCCGCACTTTTGCCAACTTTCCTAATCATTCTGATTCATCGACATTCACTGCTTACATTATTATAACTATACAAATATTATTTTCTGCTGGCCTAAGGAGTGAACTTAATTACATTTGTTTTTCTTATGCTGATTTTTTGCTTACCCTAAATTTAATAATTGTCTTTTAATTTTGGGATAGCATTGCTTAGCTAAATGCTATCCCTAAATCTTTTCAGCCCCTTCCACAGTCCCTCAATACAATTTCCCTATAGTCGAGCCAGAGAAATAATCAGTTTCATTTTCCCGGAGAACTATCTCTCCCAGAGCATAGTCTCCTATTGTTCCAATATAAAGTGTTTACGCTCAAGACCTGACACTTGCTATCATCCTAGAATCTCCTGTGTTGCAGTTCCTCTTACCGGCTGCCATGTCTTCCTTTGTCTTGGTTTTCTTCTTCATTTCAGTGCAACACAGCCTCCAGTATGACATGAGAATGCACTGAGAAAGGATGCAGGAAGGTCTTTTTTTTTCTTGAGATGCTGCATGTCTGAAAATATCTTTATTCAATTCTAATGCTTAATTAATAGTTTTGTTAGATACAGATTCTAGGTTGAAAGTCATTTTCTTTTACTATGTTGGAGATGTTTCTCCATTGTCTTTCGCTGAGTGTTGCCATTGAGAAATCAGCTATCCTGCTTATTCCTAACCCTTTATGTGTGATCTGCTAGCACACTCTATCCCTCCCAATTCCAGAAAGCTTTGGGATCTTTGTATCCTGGTGTTCTGAAATTTCACACTGATTGCTCTTTTGAGTGTCTTCTTCTCCTTCATTGGTTTAGCTCTCAATGGGCCCTTTCAATCTGGAAACTTAAGCCTCTAATTCTGGGAAATTTTAAAATATTATTTCTTCAATATTTTCTTCTCCACGATTTTTTCTTTTCCCCTTTTCTAATTTTTACCTAGTCATCAGAAGATAGATATTGCATTAATTCTCTAATGTCCTTGTGTTTTTGGCTCTCAGTTCCCTCTGTCTCTCTTTGTTCTACTTTATGAGAGAATTCTTCAAACTTTATTTTCCCGTAGTTTGACTTTGTAACATAGTGTTTAGCATGTACTTTTCATGAACTTTTTCTTGTTCTCTGAGAGTCCCTCTTATCATAGCACCATGTTGATGTTTCATGGCCGCATCTCTTCCCATGTCTCTCAAAGGACATTAAATTAGAATTTGTTTTATCTTTGTCCTGGTACCTGAATGGGCTTTTTCTCCTCTTGATTCCAGTCTTCTCTTGGTTTGCATTTCACATTGCATGGCCCTGAAATATCTGATGATCATTGGCTATCATCACATGTAAGAGTGAGATACCAAAAAAGCTGGACGCTATATCTGCATGAATGGAGGCTTTCAGGGGCCTCCAACTATCAGAACATGTAGGACAGCTCAGATCCTACAAGGAAGGACTCTCTAATATCCTAACAGAGATAGCTTCATGTATGCCACCTTCTGCCTCACCCCCACTCTCCAGTGTACCTGATACTCTTGAGCCCCAGAGCTTCTCAGTTTCCATTTCTCCAAAAAATAAGCTTCCCTCTTTGAGGACCTGAAGTCGAACTGCTTTTCATAGAGACTTTTCAACCAGTGCCCCAACTGCGAGCCTACTCCTCACCTGTCTTCTATTATTACCCAGCACCTCTGATTCTCAAGGCTTCCCAAAGTCCTGAAGGTGCCAGTTGCCCCGCTTCTCTAGTTACATCCTCCCTGAAGCCTTCACCGTACTCCACTCTGCTAAGTCTGTTGTCACTCATTCATCCACCTTCAGCCTTTTTGGTGGGGGGGGGGGGGCGGGGGGGGGGACGGAGTCTGGCTTCGTCATCCAGGCTGGAGTGCAGTGGCATGGTCTCCGTTCACTGAAACCTCTGCCTCCCAGGTTCAAGCCATTCTCCTGCCTCAGCCTCCCAAGCAGCTGGGATTATAGGCACCTGCCATCATGCCCAGCCTAATTTTTGCATGTTTGGTAGAGATGGGGTTTCAACATGTTGGCCAGGCTAGTCTCAAACACCTAATCTCAGGTGATTAAGGTGGCAACACTCAGTGGGGGAGGGCGAACGGGTGCTGTTAAACTATGAACATGAAATGCAAAAAAAGAAAAAATTAAAAACGTGCACACAACACACAGTGTAATACTGGTTAGGCCTAAATCTATGATACTATTGGAAGAATATACTGTGATTCTTTCCTTCCTTCCCTCCTTCCTTCCTTCGTTCGTTCGTTCCTTCCTTCCTTCCCTCCTTCCCTCCCTTCCTTTCTCTCCTTCCTTCCTCTCCTTCCTTCCTCCCCTCCTTCCTCCATTCCTCCCTCCCGCCCTTTCTTCCTTCCTTCCTCCTTCCCTCCCTCCCTCCCTCCTTCCTCTCCTTCCTTTCTTCCTTCCTCTCCTTCCTTCCTTCCCTCCTCTCCTTCCTTCCTTTCTCTCCTCCCTCCCTCCCTTCCTTCCTTTCTCTCTTCCCTCCCTCCATCCCTCCATTCCTTCCTTCCTTCCTTTCTCCCTTCCCTCCATCCTTCTTTCTTCTTTCCTTCCCTCCTTCCTTCCTTCCTCCCTTACTTCCCTTCCTCCCTTCCCTCCCTCCTTCCTTCTTCATTCATTCCTTCCCTTCCTTCTTCCTTCCTTCTCCTTCCTTCCTTACTACTTCCTTTCTTTTTTCACACTCCCCTTCCTCCCTTCCTTCCTCCTTCCTTCCCTCTTTATTTTCCTTCCTTTCTTTCTTCCTTGCTTCTTCCTTCCTTTCTTCCTTCCTTCTTCTTCCTCCTTCTTCCTTCCTTCTTACTTCCCTCCCCTCTTCCCCTCCCCCTTCCTTCTCCCTCCCTCCCCTTTCTCCCTCCTTTCTTCCTTCTTCCTTCCCTCTCTTCCTTCCTTCCTCCCTCCCTCCCTCCTTCCCTTCCTTCTTATTTTTTCAGAGGTAGCATAAATGGTGATAGAGCACAGACTCTGGAGCTAGACTGTCTGAATTCAAATCCTGGCTCCACCACTTATTTTCTTTGGCCAGGGGCAATTCCTCAACCTCTTTAAGGTCAGTTTCCTCATTTGTAGTAAGACAGAGAAATAATAGCATTTTCCCTCCAGGGCTGTTTTGAGGATTAAATGAGTAAAGTATATGTAATATACTTAGAAGAACCCTGGCACTTAATAAGTTCTATATATTAGTGCCAGCTACTACTACAACAACTATTATTATTATTAATGTACTTACCTTGGAGCTGTGAAATACCTGTGAAAATGTCTTTGCAAACTGTAACTTTGTTATCTTTTAGATTTCAACCCCACTTGCTAATTTGGAAAAGATTGAATTATTTGCTTTCATTCAAGTGATTTTATTTTCCTGTGAACTACTTGGAAGAAAATTATCTACGTATAATTTCCTTCTCCAGACTTGCTTAAAATTTGCTTCTTCTCCTATTCATAGACCACATTTGGAGACAAGGCTGGTTTCATGAGTGTGTGATCTGTGCAGCAGTCTCACAGGGCCCTGTACTCAGAAGGCCCCCATACTTGGTTTCAGGCTGTGCTATCATTGTCTTGAAATTCTTGAGTAAAAGATTCTTCATTTGCATTTTGCACTGGATCCCACAAATTATATAGCCAGTCCTATTTGGAGAATAATCTGGTAACCAGAATCCTCTCTTTAGGATCTACTGAGAAGGTCATTGAAACTTTTTAAACTCTAATCCATATCAGCTTTAGATTCTGCTGGGCCTCTATTATAGCACTTATCCTACAGCATGGCTTTAATGGAACAGGAATTGGCCCTGGATGTGTCTTTTTCATTTGTTAGATTGTGAAGTCCTGGAGGTCAGGGGCCAGATTTGATTTTCCTTTCAGTCTTCCATGATGCCAGCAATGTACCACCCTCACTGTAAGAACTCATCAAAATATTTGTACACCTGAATGACACTGGCTCTGTGTGTTTTAGCAGTGATGGGAACCCCAAAGAAAGTGAGGGCAGCTGGGCACAGTGGTCCATGCCTGTAATCCCAGCACTTTGGGAGCCTGAGGCAGGCAGATCCCTTGAGGTCAGGAGTTCAAGACCAGCTTGGCCAACATGGTGAAACCTTGTCTCTACTAAAAGTAGAAAATTAGCTGGGCATGGTGGCACATTCCTGTAATCCCAGCTACTCAGGAGGTTGAGATAGGAGAATTGCTTGAACCTGGGAGGCAGAGCTTGCAGTGAGCTGAGATTGCACCACTGCACTCCAGCCTGGGTGACAGAGCAAAGTAGGGGCATGCTCAAGATCTCAGGAGGAAGCAAATTCCACAAAATCCAAGGGACTTACCATCTTCATGCAAACAGGTGAAAACAAGTAGAGGAAACTGCCAGTGCCTAGTTATTCTTAAGCCCATGGCAGACATGTGTTTTGTGGGGAACACTTAGTGTCTAATTCTATTCTATTTTTCTAAGTTTTAACTGAAAGAGTTGCTCATTAACGTTTAAGCAGAGCACATGTCTTCTCCCCCCAGGCCCAGTTAACTTTGATCTAGATCTTATTTAAGACTAATGATTTTGTAGGGTCTATGGCTCCCTCACTGAAAGTGACCATTTTGACAGATGTGGTATATGTGGTCCGAGTTCAGACATTAACCTGGTTCTCTCCTAAAACTCAGCCACAGGCAATGATGTGGAAGTCTCAAGGAAGAAACCAGGGTGTGTAAATGAGAGAGCAAACTCATGTAAGTAAAAAAAAAAAAAAAAGGAGCCTGATTAGCAAAGCCTATATGGAAAAGGAAGCTACTTCAAAGAAACCAAAAGCTTTGGTGTCTCATGAAAGTATTTTCAAAAATTACACAGTCAGAAACTGCAGATCAGCAAACATATTAATGATATTAATGTTAACATATAAATTATGGTAGTTTGTCTTAAGTTTCCTAAGTCAGCTCTCCTCTTGAATACTTTTTTCCAGGAGTGAGGGGTGAGGAGTGGACTTCATTTTTCATCTGTTTGAGAGACCCACCCACCCCATTAAATAAGCATGAGGTCACACCCGACAATGATTAAGGATGGCAAGTTCAGAGAAAGCACAGACTTTTCAGTTGTGGTCATTGTGATGGAGAGTTAAGGTCTCCTTGGGAATCCATAGCAGATTCCTCCTCAGCTAACTGGTCTCTCCACTATTCTGATAGTAGCTCCAACCTCCAGCTTGTAGGGGCTGAAACTGGGTACTCTGGAGGTAGAGTGTGGAAAGATTGTGTTCTTTGGTTCCTCTACTTAAACACAAACACGAGAGTCCCTGCAGATGGTCTGCAGATTTAGAGCATTTAGGTTTATAATATTAAAATGAGCTATAAGTATATAAATATACAGTTATATTTCTGCCATGAATTAGTAATTGCCTTAGTCTAGTATTTTAAAGGGTCCTCCACAGAGAGGGGAACAATACATACTGGGTTCTATTGGAAGGTGGGGGGTGGGAAAAAGGGAGAAGATCAGGAAACTTAACTAATGGGTACTAGGCTTCATACCTGGGTGATGAAACAATCTGTACAACAAACCCCCATGACAAACTGCACATGTACCCCTGAACTTAAAATAAAAGTTAAATAAAATTTAAAAAGAACTAAAAGTAGAACTACCATTTGATCTAGGAATCCCACTACTGGAAATCTACCCAAAGGAAACGAAGTCATATATGAAAAAGACAATTGCACATGCATGTTTATAGCAACGTAATTTGCAACTGCAAAAATACGGAACCAACCTAAATGCTCATCAACCAACGAGTGGATAAAAAAAAATGTGGTATATCATGGAATACTACTCAGTCATTAAACGGAGTTAAATAATGTCCTTTGCAGCAACTTGGATGGAACTGGAGGCCATTATTCTAAGTGAAGTAACTCAGGAATGGAATACCAGACACCATATGTTCTAACTTATAAATGGGAGCTAAGCTATGAAGACACAAAGACATATAGAGTGATATAATGGACTTCGGGAACTTGGGGCAGGGGACTTTGGGAGCAGGGTGAGGGATAAAAGACTATATATTGGGTAACAGTGTATGCTGCTCAGGTGAATGGGTGCACTAAAATTACAAAATTCACCACTAAAGAACTCACTCATGTAATAAAAAAAAACTACCTGTACCTAAAAACTATTGAAACATTTTTTAAAAAACTTAAAAATAAAATAAAGTATCCTCTTTCCTGGGTGTTTAGTCAAAAGAAGATTGTTCTGAATATTTCTGATTATATTTTTATATGATGAATTCAATAATCAGTTCATAGTATATATTTTTTCTAAATTATCTAAGAAATACAACTGCAAGAGAACTGCCACCTCAGGGCATTTCTGTGTGGCTCAGCCTGCCACGCCTTAATGGGTGCTGATGGATAAGGTTAGGGAAAACTGGATGCTGATCAGACTTATATGAACTAAATTATTCTTCCACAACTATTTAAATGAATTCTGTTGCTTATTCAGAGAAAGACTAACCATTTCTTGTTCATAACGTATTTTTACTGCTTCAACAGCACTCAATAAATATGTGTTGTACAACTAACATGCTCACGTGCCTGGCATAAGTAAACAAAAATCCTCTTCTAGAGAAATAACATCAAATTATTTCCACCCACATATAATTTTTCAGTACAACATCCAGTGCAAGGTCAAAGACAGCAAAGCACAGGAGGAGATAAGACAGCATGGGCAGGAAGCATTCAAAACAACAGATAATGGAAGCAGATCACAGGGGGACTCCTATTGTGGGAATCATCACTCAGTACAAGAGTGGCAGTGAGACAACCTTGGTTTCCCCAGAACAAGTGTGGTAGGAGGAGTGTTAGGCATTCATTCATTCATTCATTCTTCATTCAATATCATTTATTTGATGTGGGCCAAAATTGGCCCCAGTGGAAACAAATTGTCAGGTTAAAAATGATTTCTCCCTCATGGGTATATGCATATTCAGTGTACAAGTCTTTCAACTTCTCTGTACCTTTGAGATTTTTCATAATAAGCTGTTGAATAAAAATGCAAAAAAAAAAGAAAGAATAATTTCCTCTTCCTCTTCCAGACTCCTATTCTGGCTCTTTTGCCACTGATTTTGAGAAGCTTAGACTCCAACTTGCAGCATTTTAGAATCAGCAACTATCAGCCATGCCCATCTTGTCCCTGACAAAAGATGATTCTTTGGATGTCTTCACTCCATCTCTGTCCCTGCTGGCCTCATCAGTATCCTCAAATCCTTTCTGTAGCTTCCCATGAGTTGCTTCAACAAAAGCCAGAATTACACTTATGACCAGTGTTCAGAATGAGAAATAACAAACATTATGCTCAAAAAGAAGCCAAAGAAATGTCTTTGGTATATAATGAAAGAAGATTTTCAAACCCCAGTCTTTCTTGTGGTATGTGTGTGAGAAAAGTTTATTTCTCCCCTATTGTGGCTATGAACAAGCACTTCCCCAAAGGTTTCAAGATCATCCCCCAGTCTTTCTCTTACTACCAAAAGAAAGAGTAACCCTTCCACTCCATATTTTACTGTCTTTTGGGTTTTATTTTATATGCTGATGGGGGCTTATTTTCCTTCGAAACTTTCCAAAAGACATCTGTTAAAATGTTGTGGGTATTCCAGCAGGAAATGTTTTGAAAAATTGGCTTTGGTTTGTGATCTAACCGATACCACATGCCACTTACAGCAGTTGACTTTCAGAGCTGATTTATTACTATCATGCTGTCTTAAACATGAAAAATATTTACTGGAGGCTGGATGCTATGTTACATTTGAAAACAAGAATAAGACCTTACAGCAAAGACGTTCATTGCAAACCACACTGGGTTTCCAGTGAGGTGATACGGGGTTTTACTCTACCATGCGGCTTATTTGTCCTTAGACCGAATCCTTGCATTTGTGCATATACTGTGCCCTATTGGCCTCAGCTCTTCCTGCGCAGGAGTGTTTGTGGATGTATCGTACATAAATATGAACTGCTTTGATCTTTCTCAAAGGCTTCAAGAAGTTGACAATGCCTTCTTCACATGTCATTCTTGTTGCTACAATTATGTAGTACTTTTATTCCCTTGAGAGTGTCTCAAAGTCTCCCAAAGGCTGGCACTGTGCTCTATCTTCCCAACATGTTTAGTAACATCATTCTGCATTCACCTAGTGCTTCCCCCTTGCCCTCTCCTCAGCTCCAACATTCATCAAGGTGAACAATCATGGGTAAACACAATGAAGAGGTAGGCAGAAGTTTAAGGGACAGCCTATGCTTTCTCTGTTTTAAGCCTTCTTCCCTTTCCGGGTTTGTTCTTTTGTCACCACTCTCTCCTAGGTAATCAGAGCCTTCATGCTTACCCAAAGCACTCTCACCTGGCATGCCATCCCTAACCCCAAGTGTCCAAACCTTTCATACTACCCTTTCAGCCAGCTTCAAGCCTAGAAAGAAGCCCACAAATGCACCCTTATTAGGGTGCCGACAACACATCATAAATCAACGCAATTCACTCAGAGTTCTGGGTAATGGTTGTGGGCTGAGGACAGAGGTATTTGGGAACAGGTGCCTACTGAGTTCTTTAACAAGTTTATACATTAATATTTATTTAAAACACAAAAAGCATAATTATTCAGGCCTGGGGAATATCCTCTTATCATTGATAAGTCTGCTTTTCCAAATCATACCTTTACTTTCTTTCCCTGAGAGATATAGCTATCACCACTTTCTTGATTCTCCTGAGGGGCACTTTGCAAAAATATAAATATAAATAAATATATATATATATATATACACACAAAAGGCCAATAAGCATATATTAAGGTGCTTGACATAATTACTCATCAGGAAAATTCAAAAGAAAACAACTCTAATATATTACTGTGGACTAGAGGGGCTAAGATGAAAAAGATTAATAACACCTAGTGTTGACGAAGATGTAGAGAAACTGGAATTCTCCTAAATGCTGGTGGGAGTGTAAAATGGTGTAGCTCTGGGAGACTCTTTGGCTGTATCTAATCAACTTAAACATGTGTATATCCTTTAAGTCCATCTCAGGTATATAGACTTAAGAAAAGTGAGTATTTCCACAAAAAACTTGCACAAAATACTTATAAAGCTTATAACAGCTTTATTCATAAAAACCAACCAACAAACAAATAATACCCCGCAACTAGAAACAACCCAAATATCTACCAACAGCAGAATGGGTAAATGGATTGTGCAATCCTATATTCATACAGTGGAAAACTACACAATAACATCAATCTCAAAAAAGCATGTGTAGCAAAAGCAGCCAGACACAAAAAGAGTACATGCTCATTCACTTTTAAATCCTATCCTGTTGGTAGATGTTTGGGGGTGTGACAGCTGTCCCTAGTGAGCAGAGCTTGAATGGCGATGACAATGGCGCAGTTTTCACCCAAAGAGAGGCTTTCTGCAAGAGAGTGTGTGAGTGCAAAGCGTCTCTCTTTCTTCTTTTGATCTCAGCTGGAATGGAACAAAAATTCTTAGGGTAATGGAATGCAAAATAATTTTATGTATTTTGAAATTCAAGAACACTTTGTTTAATCACATCCTATTAATGAAACATTTTAAATATGCAGGGCATAACACAATTATATTTTGGAACATTTGTGGAAAATAATCCCCACATGGATGAAAAAGAGGGCTACAGGGAGCCCAGAATGGAGAACACTTCCTGCTGGCTGGTCAGCATAGTCATTTATTCCCAAGAATTGCTCTGTACTGTCAAGAACACAAAACAGGGCCCACTGGACCATGATCACTGTGATGTTGATGCCAGTGAGTATCTTATTCATCCCCTGTGGCTAGCTTTGCCAATTAGTGAAGCCACTGCCAAGGGCCACTCAGTTCCATCAACCCTCAAAGGTTGCTAGAACCAAATAAAGACATGAGTAAGGGAAAGGCAGGCCAGGCTTTGAAATGCAGGGAAGAAAGAGTCTTTGAACTGCTACAAACAGTGCAAATACCCTCACCCAAATCAGAGAAGCCGGCAGTGTGAGTCAACAGAACAGCCCAGAAGTGACGGGAGCACTCCTCCATGGCCCTCAGTTGGGGGGAGTCAGAGACATGTGGTAACTGCAGAAATGTCACACACTCAGGCCCACTCCAAGGGAACCTTTGAACTGGTAACTCAGGCCAGCTGTGGCTAAAGCTCAGCAGGGCCATACTTGACCTCATCACTGCAAATTTTTAAAAAGCAAAAAATATAAGACCTCACACACAAACCATGCACATTCTGCCTTCACTGTTTTTCCTTTATTTGTTTTGAGTATAGATCTATTGATGTTAGCTCATGTATAGACTTGTGTAACCACGACCGCAATCAGGACATACAACTGTTCTCATCACCCCCCCTCAAAACTCCCCTATGATATTCCGTTATAGTCACAACCTACCCCCACCCCTACTCCTGGCAGCCACTAATCTGTTCTCCATCCCTATGGTTTTGTCTTTTTGAAAATGTCATATGAATGGAATTATACACTGGGTAACCTTTTGAGACTGGTTTCTTTCACCTAGAATAATACCTTTGAGATCCATCCAAGTTGTTGTGTGTACCAATTCATTCCTTTTTATTGTGAGTAGTGTTCCATTGTCTGCTTACATTTTGAACAGTGAAAAAAGTCTCAGGCATGCAAGAGAATGTTAACCTGAGAATATTCGGTAGTGATGTGTACAGACAAGTACTTTTAGTGGCAGTTCTATAGCCAGGCCAATACTTAAAAGACAAAGAACTCCAAAACTAAACTGTAACAAGGAATTTTCTTTATTTCTCACAGTATTTAATATGAACCAGATTCATTGGCTAATGTTTTCATTAGCTATTGTGCTGGTTATTAAGCTATTGTCTCTCAGTTCTGAACCTATTCTTCTGTGCCCTGCCGGGGCTTTGCAAACATTTCTTTCTTGCCAGCTCCTCCCTGTTAGGTTCTTCCAGTGGGGAGTGCAAGAGGGAGACTAGAAGGCTGGAAGAGGAAGAAGGGACTTACTTCTTGGCACTCACTCTTTCTGTTAGCATCGTCCCAGCAGTGGTCCTCTGCTCCCAGCTATGGCAATTGGTTTCAGCCCTCATCTGTTTCCTCACTCCCAGAATCAGCCTCATTGTGCCGCTGTCAGAGATGCTAGTCAGACCCAGCAGTCCAGTACCCCTGTCTAGATTCCAGCTGTGTGTGGTCCTTCTTCGGAGCTTCCGATACATTAGCACCTGGCAGGCAGCACCCCCTACTCGGAGGTCTGGGTCCCAGCTCCTCAGAAGCTTCTGAGCTCCAGAGTTCCTGAGGCACCAGCACCAGCCAGGCCATGGTTCCTCTCCAGAGGTCTGAGTTCTAGTACCGCAGGCTGCTCTAATAACTCCAACCCCTTCTTCCATTCCTCCAGCCCTGTGAGTGTTAGCTTATTAGTAGTAGGTGCTGCTGTTACTATCTTGGTTTCACCTCAGTTTCCCATTTGCCCTGTCAGTCTTATAACAATGTCCCTATGTTAAATTCCCTTTTGAAAATGGTTTCTGTTTTCCTGACTGGAGTCTGACTGATAAAGCACATGGAGCCAGGATTTTACCCTCTGGCTTGCTCTTGACTAAGGCATCTAAGGTCCTTGCTGCTTCCTGTTCCTGAGTCCGATCAGGACAATATGAACCAGTGTAATGTAGGGCGTCAAGATGACAATGATCTCTGTAGCTTATGTTATGGCAGAGAGGAGAGCTGACATGATCTTAAAAGCAAACTGCTTCTGGTAAGCCTCGAAAATGGGTATAGGGGGAAAAGAATTTGTTGTGGTCAATAGCTGTATCATTCCACAGGCCAGGCGTTGTGCTGATTTACTTCAAGAAAAATACCACATCTGAACAGCAAATACAATTAAAATCACCAGCTATGTATAGCCAGGTCTCCAAGATTCATCTCCCTTCTCCAAAGGCCAAACAGGTGAGTTATATGGGAGGTGTAATAGGCATCACCACTTCTGCAATCTTATGCCTCCCAATAACATCTAATCCTCCTCTCTCTACTACACCAAAAGGGAATCTCTAGAAACTGAGGAAATTAATCCTGCCCTGATATTGTCATAAAGTACAGCTCCTTCAGATCATTGTTATTTCTGTGCCCAAAACCCTTCAATAATTTGCTAGGCTTATGGAATAAATTCAGATGTTCTAGTCTGGCATTCAAAATCCTTCAAGATCCGGCCTATTGAAGCATTATAGCCAGTGCCCTCCATTGACATACCCCTTTTGTCACCAGCCAAAGCAAAGTATTTGAACTCATGTGTACACACTCCATCTCCTGCCTCTCATGGTTTCCTCGGTCTATAATCCTTTTCTTCCCAGTGTCCCTATCAAAATTCTACCCCATCCTCCAAGGCCTTCTCAAATACTACGTTTTCCGTGAAGTTTAACCCTACCACCTCACCACATTCCAACACCACACACCAGTTAGGTATTCACACTTTCAAGTCAATACAATAGACTTGCCTCTAGTCTCCATGTACTCTGGATGAAACAGATTATATCTCATTCATGTTTGTCTCCTTCTAGTACTTATTAGTAGTAGGTGCTCAGTTAATTTTTTTCAAAATGAAGGAGTAAATGAGAAGCCACAATGGAAGAAAGGGCATTTCAGGTGGAGATATTGTTTTGAGAGTGCAGGAGGTTTTCTGGAGAAGCATGTGTAGTCTGGGTTGGCTGAAGTCCATGATCTGTGAAAAGGATTTGTGGGAAATTCATCTGGAAAGGTAAGTTAGGACCCGACTATAAAGAGTCTGGAGAGTTGGGCTAAGGATTTGAACTTATTTCTTTGGGCAGAATGGAGGAATTGAAGGTTTGGGATCAGAGAGGAGTTTGTATGTCAAAGATTAGCATAGCAAGGTTAGTATTTTTCTTAACTGGTTTAGAGGAGCATATTATCTGAGATACAAAGAATGTCTAAGCTGAAGCAAGAGAGACTTAATTTGGATGGACAGAACCATTTTAGACAGGTCATAAAACAACAGAATACTTTTGAGAAAGCTTGTAAAACTATGAAGACAAAGGTAAAATAGACTTGTTTAGGACAAGTCTGGATATGCCTAACTCTTACATAGCAAAGGCAAGGCTTGATCAGTGTTTCTTAATCCCAACTCTATTGTAAACTAATGGAAACTGAAAATCTTAAATGAACCCACAGAAGGGAAGGATGGGAGAGGATGAATAAGAGAAGACAGGGCTGGGGGATGGGGAAGAGAACACAGCAGTGAGAAGGTCTTTATTGCTTGGTCAAGTACCATTGAAACACCCTTCCTGCCAGCTCTAGTCTTTGATATTCTCTTCTGGCTAGCTTCTCTGTAAATTACTTTGATTTTTCTCAGAAGCTACTTTCTCATAAGACCCATTTTTTTCTTCCCTGATAGAAAATTGGAGAGTAAACATAGTCATTGTTTATAGCTCTGAGCTATGACTAAGACAGTATGGGTCTTAGTTTGAGTGACTTCCTTCATTTCTTTCCCAATAAGGCAGTTGGAATGTCCCCTGCCCTTCAAAGACACCTCCTTGGTAAAAATAAAACTGTGATTTGACATCTTTTTTTATTTTAAAATCCCTGGATTATCAGGCTGTGAAATGACAAAGAATCCCTGATATTTTGTTCCTGGCTAATTTTATCAAGTCTGGCAAAGAATACAGCTGTAAAGGCAGTATGTTGAAATGAATTCACTGTCGATCCTGATGATGAGAATTTAGGTCTTAGTGTTCCTCTGGAACCAAATCAACTTTTGCAATAGGGGCTCCATCTCATACTAAGTATCTTCATCCACTGCCATGGAGACCATCGGATATCCATCCCACCCCTTGATCATTCTGATGAGGCTTGGAGAGGAAAACTTGAGACTGCTAGTGTCCCATTACATTTGAGGAAGGGTGAACTCCTTGCCTATCTGTCTAGATATCAGAATCTAAGCAGGGACTTGGGCTTCAAGGGTCCCCATGGACCCTACTGCAGGGTGAAAGCAGAAAAAGGAGATGTTTCAATTCAAGTGTCAACCCTGATGAGTAGTGGCTGTGTGGACTCAGTGGAAAACTGTGCTGTAATTGAATAGAAATGTCTGCCTGAGGCTTGCAAAAGGGAAGATCAGGTGCATGTCCCAAGTATTTGCAGATCCAGGCCTGGACCAAGGGACATGACTGATGAGAACCAATGAGCTGAACATTCCATTCAGCAGGGGGGTGAGGGTGAACTACTATGGCTAACTCATTCCATACTCTGAAATGGGAATCTATGCTGTGACAGTGTGTGTGGATCCAAAGTGCCCAATATTATAACAGCTTTAAATCACCTTAGATCAGATTCTCGGTGATCTTCTAGATTTTGTTATATCAACTAAGCATATTTTTGGGTGAACTTACCTTTACCTGAAGCCATATATCCATCAGAAGCACTAGGGGTATACGTGCAAACCCAGAAACTGTGAAATTTCCATGGCTCTGACTCTGTGTGTATGTGTGTGTGTGTGTTTCTATTTTGAAATAATTTAGACTTGAAAAAAAGTTGTAAAAATAGCAGAGTTTCCCTGTTACTCATTATCCAGCTTTTCCTAATGGGAAACGCTTACATAGCCATGGTACATCTGTTGAAAGCAGGACATTAGCATTGATAAATACTATTAACTAATCTATTAACCTTATTTGAATGTTGTCAGTTTTCCCATTGATGCCTTTTTCCTTAATCAGGATCCAATCCAGGATTGCACATTGCATTCACTTGTCAAATTTCCTCAGTCCCCTTTAATTGTTTTTTTTTTTTTTGGACAGAGTCATGCTCTGTCATCCAGGCTGGAGTACAGTGGTACAATCATGGCTCACTGTAGCCTTGACCTTTCAGGCTGAAGCAATCCTCCCACCTCAGCCTCCTGAGTAGCTGGGACCACAGGCATGCATCGACATGCCTGGCTAAGTTTTTAAAATATATTTTGTAGAGACGAGGTCTTACTATGTTGCCCAGGCTGGTCTTGAACTCCTGAGCTCAGGCTGTCTTCCCACTTCAGCCTCCCAAAGTGTGGGATTACAGGTATGAGTCTTTGTTTTTCATGACCTTAACATACCAAAGAGTACTGGTCAATTATTTTATAGAATGTCCTTCAGTTGGGGTTTGTCAAATGTTTTCTCATTATTAGATTGAGGTGACATGTTTTTTGACAAGGGTCTCACAGAAGTGTTATCTCAGTGTATCATATCAGGATGCCCATGTACAGGTGTGTTCCCTTACTGGTGATGTTAACTTTCGTCACTTGGTTAAGATGCGGAGGACCAGGTGAACTTCTATGAATTCATAAGAACCTTGGCTCATTTCTGACCCATTGATGATGATGAAAGGAGCAAAGATATGAATGGACCAGAACCACTTGACAGCTACAGCAGCAAACTGCACTTTGCTTTTCAACTATATGATTCGGATAGATGTTAGATGGATGACATCTCCTGCATGAGCTGTTATAGGAGCTATGTGTGATGGTCAGAGGGAATAACTCGGATGAGCAACTGGGAATCATCACAGACAGAACCATCCAGGAGGCTGATTGGGATGGGGATGATGCAATGTCTTTCACAGGGTGTTTTAAGTTTTTGGAGAAGGTAGATGTAGAACAGAAAATTAACATCTGATTTCTTGACTAAAGGACTGAGACTAAACTGTTCCTTGCTCGCTAGTATTTAACAACCGGAACTTGAGAAGTTCTCCCTGTCCACCAGCCCCCACCTCTACCCCATCATGCTCTCATCTCCCCAAAATGCTACTACTGATGCATGACAACTCCAGATGTGCTCCATCAACACAAGCCTGCCTTTGATGCAAACACAGCATTACAGAATAGTACACCCAGTCTATTTCTCTTCAGTCTGCACTCACTGGTTCTCCATTTCTAAATGTTATCTCCACTTTTCTGCTGCTGACACCACATGTCCATCCAGTCTGAGAAAGTGAGACAGGGAACCATGCCAAGCTCTTTAACTGGACTAACTGTAGACTTCTGCATGCCCCTTCCATCTTGTCCATATATCCTTTGCTTCCTGCTTCTGTCACCCAGCAGAGGTGTGAATGCAGTAACTGCACTTGGTCTTTTAGTCTCCCCTGCTTTTATTAACCCCCCAAATCCACTCTGTTCCATGTGGCACCCCAAGCTGTGCCTATTAAATATTTCTGACTTAGCAAGAAAGTTCTGTGGTCTAAAGTTTTTATTTACCTTCACTCATAAATGAGCCTCTGGGATGTTGTCTCCCTGGGGAGCTTTTCAGGAACCGACAGTTCTCTCAGAAGAATGTGACCATCTCTTGGTCCCCTGCATCCCGCCCAGTCATCAGAGGGCTCCTTAAGATGCTTTTCTTTTAAAAAAATTTTAATTTTTAAAATTTTTTAAGAGATAGGTTCTCCCTCTGTCACCCAGGCTGGAATGCAGTGGTGCCATCATGGCTCACTGCAGCCTCCAACTCCTGGGCTCGAGCCATCCTCCTGTGTCAGCCTCCTGAGTAGCTGGGACTACAGGCAGGTGCCACTGCACCTAGTGGAAATGCTCTCTTGAAAAGTGAGAAGTGTAGAGCCAAGTGTTCTAGGTGGCTTGTCCAGATAATTCTCTCTCTTTGGCCTGTGATTCTCCACACACATATCTACATGGCTACTCTTGTTAGTGCAGTGTTTGTTCTTCAGAAAATAGCCATATGCCTGCTGATTTGCTTAGTTTGGGGACACATCACCACCACAATGGCTTCTCTGACAATATGCCTGGGGGGGCTTTCTCATGGCTTTTTGAACAAGGAGGCTGGGCACCCTATTGAGCCTCCTGCATTCACACCTCTGCAGCATGGTTTATGCCTCAATGTTACGTGCACTGGAATGCTTTCCACTTCACATTTCCAAATAGATTACTGCTAAGGAAATTCATAATTGATCCTGTCTGAGATTTAGAGATTGTCCTCAGTGTCTTGAAGGATTTTACACATAGCTATAGTCAGCGCCTAATGGAGGTCTAAAGTATCAATTGTATTGTAGCATCAGCTGCCTGGTTACATTGGCTTCCTGGCTCTTCGTGTAGATGACTGCTAATCCCTTAGAAACATGGAATCTGGCATTTGTGGCCAATCTGAGGTGGAATGATAGGCCTCTGAGCAAGCCAGTG
Source organism: Ateles fusciceps (assembly GCA_036589455.1). NCBI lineage: Eukaryota > Metazoa > Chordata > Mammalia > Primates > Atelidae > Ateles > Ateles fusciceps. The sequence continues at coordinate 151,656 of JAZHEH010000952.1, read as the reverse complement.
CAGCATCTTTGCTAGAGTCAGCTTAGTTTAGACTTCGTTGAATAAGGTGATCAGGTTGTTGTCATCCTAACATGTGTCTGTTTAATTCTCTTCATTCATAAATCTGCCCTTGGTGGACTTTCTCTGACTCATTGCTTACTTCTTTGCTTGCTTCCTTGCTTAGGAAGGAAAATGTACACGCGACTCTTTTTTAATTATTTTTTTGAGACAGAGTTTTACTCTATCACCCAGGCTGGAGTGCAGTGGCACGATCTCAGCTCACTGCAGCCTCCTCCTCCTGTGCTCAAGCGATCTCCCACCTCAGCCTCCCGAGTAGCTGGGACTACAGGTGTACACCACCATGCCTGGCTATTTTTTCTTTTCTTTCTTTTTTTTTTTTTGTATAGACGGGAGTCTCACTCTGTTGCCTAGGCTGGTCTCGAACTCCTGGGCTCAAGTGATCCACCCGCCTCAGCCTCCCAAAGTGTTGGGATTACAGATATGAGCCACCACACCCTGACCCACACAAATTATTCAGGAAAGGAATGGCTGAAGAATACCACCTTAAAGGGATGGGGAAGGGGTGGAGAGCAGGGGAGTGGCCCGGTGGGATGACTCAAGTGTGAATGAATGAGGAATTCCTTTTAAAGTATCATTTTGACTTTGTGATCAAGTGATGTAATATAGGAATTGTATAAAGAAAAGAATTATCTAACAGTCATCTGTGGGGTACCTCAAAGGCTCTTTGACTGGCATATCTGGTGCAGTGGCTCACACCGTAATCCCAGCACTTTGGGCAGCTAAGGCGGGTGGATCACGAGGTCAAGAGATCGAGACCATCCTGGCCAACATGGTGAAACTCCGTCTCCACTAAAAATACAAAAATTAGCTGGGCGGTGCTGGTGTGTGCCTGTAGTCCCAGCTACTCGGGAGGCTGAGGCAGAATTGCTTGAACTCGGTAGGCGGAGGTTGCAGTGAGCCGAGATCGCACCACTGCACTCCAGCCTGGTGACAGAGCAAGACTCCATCTAAAAAAAAAAATCCTAAGTGTATGACTTTCCCCTTTTGGTTGTATAGCAAGCTGTTTTTGTTTGTGTTAGCCTGCCACCACACCCAGCTAATTTTGTATTTTTATTACGCGATGAGGCTGGTCTCAGACAAAACTCCTGACTTCAAGTGATCTGCCTGCCTCAACCTCCTAAAGTGCTGGGACTATAGGCATGAAGCAAGGTGTTTTAATCCACAGTTATGCCTTACTGTTCCATTTAAAATTATATTCATTAATCTATCAACAAATATTTGTGCTTAAAAGGAAACAAAAATACTACTTTCCAAAGTTATTAAAGGTTAGCTATTTTCTTCCCCACCTCTTTCAGTGTGGTTGTTATTCATTTGTAGTATAGTGAGGTTTATTTGGTGCTGTTTGTTTTCCACTTGTTCTCCTCACATGCTCGTTGAGGATAATTATTTATTTATGGGGGAATATGTAAAACATTACCTGAGCTATAACCCAAAAAATATACTCAGAGAAATGCCACTCCCCCTTGAACCTGCCACCACCATCCCATTCCCCAGTCTTTCCTTCCTGTACAGTCAATTTTATTATAATACATGTCTTGAAAATTCAAGTTTGTTCCAATGTGATTGATATCAATGTGGTTGATATGGATTCAAGTTTGTTCTAATGTGATTGATTGTTCCAATGTGATTGATATGTTAGATATCATGTGAATACCTAAGATACCTTATGTATTCATGTTTGAGCATAATGTGAGACTCTGTAGATGAACATAGCAACTGCACACAGCTGAACTCAGCTGCATAAGAGTACATAACACACACACACATCAAACATCTACCAGCCACCTCAGTTCACTCCATGTATTAGAAGCCTACACCTGCCACATCTGGTGTTATGACCTTCCCTCCAGTTTCAGGCACCCTTCCTTCTAGTCCTTCCCAGTAACTTACAAGCTGGCTATGGCCCTGTGATGCCCAATCTCCAGACAACTTCAGGACTTTTCTCAGTGGAGTGCCAATTTATTGCAGTATTTGTGTATTTCTTAACCATTTACAATGTGTAAAACTGTGCTACTGTATTTTATTAGGTTCCTATTTGTGTGCATGCGTGCGGTGCGTGCGTGTGTTGGCATGGAAGAAATTTTTGAGTGTTGTGCCCCCTAACTCCGTTTCTCCATAAGCCCTTTGGTTTTTTATTGTGCAATTTTTCATAGTGTGGAGATTTTTAGGGATGCATATGTTGTGTCACAGCAGAATGGACTCTTTCTTTTATGCAAATGAGTGGATCTGTATATTTTCTTATATACTTATAGTTCACTCATGACAGGGGTACATTCTGAGAAACACTTCCTCAGGCAATCTTCTTGTGCAAACATCCTAGAGTGTACTTACACAAACATGGTACAGCCTACTACACACCGAAGCTATATGGTAAAGCCTATTGCTCCTAGGCTACAAACCTGTATAAGAATGTTACTGTACTGAATACAGTAGGCAATTGTAAAACAATGTGAAGTATTTGTGTATCTAAACACAGGTAAATATAGAAAAGGTACAGCAAAAATATGACATTATAATTGTATGGACCCAACAGACTATATGCAGTCTGTTGTTGACAGAAACATTGTTATGTGCTATGTGACTATACACCCTTCTTTCTAACATGAAGGGTAGCATACATGTAGACACTCTTTGGGGCTTTGCCTTTTTCAGTTAAGAGTATGTCTTAGAGAATCACTCCGTATCAGTTCATAAAGATCCTCCTCCTTCTTTACTCCATCACTCTTCTATGTATAGGTATTTGGGTTGTTTTCAACATATTGTAATTGTTAACAATGCTGAAAGAAGTAACCTTTTTGTATCAGTGGAGGTGTATATTTAGTAGAATTGCTGAGGCAAAAGGTAAGTGCATATGTAGTTTGGTAGATACTGCCAAATTCCCCTCCAGAAATATTGGACCAAGTTTGAATTTCCACCAGCAATGGATGAGTGCTTGTTTCTCCAGTTTCACTAACAGAATACATTGTTATATTGTTTAATTTTTGCCACTCTAATAGGTAATATGTGGCATCTCAGTGTTGTTTGCATTTCTTTTTTTTTTTTTTTTTTTGAGACAAGAGTCTCCTCTGTCACCCAGACTGGAGTGCAGTGGTGTGATCACAGCTCACTGCAGCCTCAACCTCCCAAGCTCAGGTGATCCTCCCACCTCAGCCTCCTGAGTAGCTGGGACTACAGGCATGCACCATCAGGCCCAGCTAATTTTTGTATTTTTTTGTAGAGATGGGGTTTCACCATGTCACTCCAGGCTGGTCTCAAACTCCTGGGCTCAACTGATCCTCCCACCTGAGCCTCCCAAAATGCTGAGATTACAGGCATGAGTCACTGCTTCCAGCCTGCATTTCTAATTTTTCTAATTAAGAGTGAGTTTAAACAATTTTTCTTAAATTTAAGAAACATGTTTATATTTTTATCTAATTGTCTGTTCACATATTTTTCTCAAATTTTCTTCCACGGTTTTACTCTTTTCTTTATCCCTCAATTTTTAGAGGGATCTATCAATTAGAGGTGATAGCCCTTTTTTCTGTTACACAAATCTTCCCCAGTTTTTCAGTTGTCTTTTTATTTCCTTTACGGTGTTTGGGCATGCAAAAATATTTACTGTTTAAATTTATCGAATCTTTTCTTTTCTTGCCTCTGTATTTTTAGCCAGAGTTACGAGAGTGTTTCCCTGGACAGAGGTCGAAGAATAGTTCATGCATATTTTCTATAGTACTTGTATGGTTTCATTTTTTAGGTTTAGTCTGTGATCTATTTGAAGTTTACTTGGCTGTGTATTGGTGGGGGTATGCATCCCATTAAATGATTCTCTGAACTGGAGGTGATTTTGTCCCTAGGGAACATGGTACAGTGTCTGGAGACATTTTGGGTTGTCACCAGTGAGGGGGAGGTGCTAAGGATGCTGGCAAACACTGCACAATGCACAAGATGGTCCCCAGAGCAAAAAATTATTTGGCCCAAAATGTCAACAGTGCTGAGGTTGAGAAACACTGATTAAATTTTTCCTTTTACCAATGGCTATTCGAGTTGTTCCAGCATCATTAAAAAACTCCATCTCTTGCTTCAGTGATTTGTGATGTTGCCTTTATTGAAGGTTTTCATAAATACTCTGGTCTCTTTCTGAACTTTATGTTTCATTCCACCGATACATTTGTCTACTCATGTACCAGTACCACACTGTTGTAGTTATAGAGGCTTTAAATATATCTTAACGTCTGGTAGGGCTAGGTTTTCTTTTCAGTGCTTTCCTGGCTAGTCTTATATGTTTGTTTTTCCATAAGTATCTAACTCCGTAAAATAGAAGCTTATTGGTATTTTAATTGAAATTGTGTTAAACTTATAAAGTAACTTAGAGAGAACTGATTTGTTTGTAGTGTTGAATGGATTTATCCAAGAACAGGGGGATGTCTTTCTATTTGAAAAAGTCTAATTTTGTGTCTTTAAGGAGTGCTTTGATGTTTTTCTCTTATAAGTTTTACACATTTCTGGTAAATTAATTCCTAAGTATTTAGTCTTCTTTGTTATTTCTGTGAATGGGATTCTCTAACATTTAGCTTTTCTAATTGGCTATTATTTGTGTAAATGTAGGGTACTGACTTTTGTGGTATTCTATATCTTGCTGCCTTACTGAATTCTTTTATTGCCTGACTTAGTTTTATCATTGATTCTTGAGGATTTTCCTGGTATACTATCATATCATCTTCAGATATAGGTTTACTTCTTCTTTACCAATTCTTATGATTCTAATTGATTTATCTTATCATCACATTGGTTAATATCTCTAGTACAATGCTAAATAGTGGGAGAGATAGTGAGCATTTTTGCCTTTTAGTAGAAATAGCCTCTAGTGTTTCCATATATATAAATACATATTATATATACATTATATATATTCCGTATTTACACACATATATATGGAAACACTAGAGACATTTCTAATTAAAAATAGATCTGAATTTTGTTTAAAGCTTAGTCAGCATGCAAGGAGCTAACCATATAGGTTTTTCCCCTCCTAGATCTGTTAATATGATATATGATACTAATAGATTACCTAATATTGAACCAACCTTCCACTCCTAGAATAAATCCCATTTAGTCACAGCATATTAATCTCTTAATGTGATGTTATATTCTGTTTGTTAATGTTGGATGTAGTATTTTTGAATTAGTAATCATGAGTGATATTGGTCTGTAGTTGTTTTTCTTTTTTTATGGACTGTCTTTATCAGTTTAGGTATCAATGTTATACTTGTTTCACTAAAGAAATAGGGAAGTTGTACTTCATTTTCAATGCTCTTAAACAATTTATAGAGCATTGGGAGCATCTTGGACTTTGAAGGTTTAGGTAGAATTCCTCTGGGAAACCATCTAGGCCTGATGTTTTTAAGTGGCATGGTTCCTTAATAACTTCTGGTACTTCCATGGAAGTCAGTCTGTTTAAGCTTACTAACTCTCAATGAGGTCAATTCTGGTAATTTTTATTCTTCTAGGAAATTATCCATTTCATCTAGGTTTTCAAATTTATTTGCATAGAGGTCTGCAAAGTACTCTCTTATAATTTTTTAAATTTCTTTTGTTTCAGTGGTATTTTTTCCTGTCATTGCTTATTTTATTTGTACTTTCTCTTTTTTCTTGGTCATTTTTTTTTTCAAACAATCAGGACCTAATTAATAAATAAAAATCCTGTGTGTGTTTCATGTGTAGAGCAAATAGTTGGGTTTGCTTAGTGAGCCAAATTGAAAAAGCTTTTAAATAGGCCCATTAAGCTCACTCATATTCATTGATATGACTAAACTCTGATAAATGTTATAATTATGTGTATTTTGTTATATTTATTATGTTTCTCCTCCATAAGATGTATCATCTCTCTCTTATATAAAACAATTTTTTGGCATTTAGGAAGATTGGTATTCTTTTTTTTTTTTTTCCTAGTAGTCTTCTTTGTTCTTATACCATTCTAATGTCCTTAGTCTCCTGTTTTATTATTCAAGCTTTTACAATCTGGTTGACTAGTTCTTATTGGTATCCTTTAACAGCCACTTATTGCCTAGACAGTAATCAATTAGCTTATTCTATTTTTCTTCTTACCTCTCCCTTCTCTCATTTTTAGTTTTATCATTCTCTGTTGTCACAACATTTAACATTGCACATTAGTTTTCTATCTTCGTCTCCACTATAGTTTTAGATCTACATTTACATGTATTTAAAAATGTATGCTACCCATCCTTTTGCTAACATTTCCCCAGTTATTCGTTGGTTGGATGAAGGAATAACTTCATCCTTGGTTGGATGAAGGAATTCTACCAGAGGATGAAGCTTGTCCTCTGGTAGATTCCTCACAAAGGACTCATGGGTGCAAAATTCTCTAAGTTCCTGTATGTTGAAAATTGCTTTTCTATACTTGAAGAACAGCATGGTTGGATATAAAACCCTTGCTTTGTATATTCTTTCATTGATCTTTTGCAATCACTCTATGTGGATCTGCTAATCTATCTCTTATTCATTTGTGTGGCTTTGGAGTGTTTCACAAGATCCCTAGTTTAATGGCACCATCTTCTGTCTGTTTGTCAAAGTTCAAATATTTTAGTGTGTTTGTTTGTTTTGATGGTGGGGCAGGAGTTGAAGGACACAGACAACTCCTGCATGTCCTTGAATTTTTTGGTTTTATTTTGCCTTGCAGGGTCCTAGAAATTTTCTTTTTCCTCTTTTCTCCTTCACTCCTAATTGCATGAGGGGCAGATCTCCCTTCCTGTTTGTCTTTAGTCTCCCCTAGAAGCTTTATATACAGAAGACTGCTCCTGTAAAATATGCATACTTTTAGGTCCCTTTTCATAGTTTGTGTCTATCTGAAAAAAATTGTACTATTTTCAGACTTAGGGCAGACAATTTTTCTGGTGGTGGGTTTAGATCAGTTTAGGACCCATTGCTAGTTTGTCTTTCCATGTAGCTTTCTGAATCTGCCCTCCCTCACCTTGTAACAAGAGGAAACATGCTGAGACTTGGTGTTTTCTCTCTTTACTTAACAGTTGATTTTGATGTTTGGGAATTCTCTGTCCCCCCAAGTTATGCTGATGGTGTGGTTTTTTGTGTAGTTTTATTTTCCCCTTCTTGTTATATATCATTTTTGGAGGAAATATGGGAGATGGGGGACCTAGGGTGTCACCATTATCGTCAGCTACCTGGAAGTCTCAGTGTATATTTTGATCCACCAAAAAAACCTATCTGTTCAACTGCCTCAAACAGGCATCTTTCTAGCCATCAGCATTGTAACTCTAAGTCTAATAGTTTTTGAACACATAAAAGTATTGTTTCTTACCAAAAAAGGCTGTGTGGACTACTTCTAATGGTTAGTACCAAGAGTGAAAACACATGGTTGGATTTGCAAGGAACAGGCTACCTGTTACAGCTCTGACAAACGCTCATGTTTTGATACCCATTTGCCATTCTCAATTTGACCACAGCCTAGACGAGGAAGAAAAATTTCCCAGAAATTCTGCCTAGAGGCAAATGAGTTTCAGTAACGTAACTGGGCTTTTGTTTAGTACACAAACATACTTCACTGGGGACCCTTTCCTCTCCCTACCTTTCCCTAAATAATCAGTATTCTGAGGCTTAACAAGTCAGTCTGCATCCAAGAGCTCAGTCATGTGGCCAGAAGTTGATCCCAGGCAATTTCTCCTTCATATTGCCCTGGGAAACACTTTTACTATAAACTTTTTATATTTGGTTCCTAGCCAGGCCCAAATAACTCTTTAGATCCTTTACCAGCCTAAAGCTGTAGCCTCTGTGGTACGTTAAATAAAAGATTGAGATGCTATGTGCAAATGTTGATTTTATGAAGTTTGTTTTGATCTCTTCTCTGTAGCTCAGGTCCATACTTCATGTCCCAAATAAATGATGTTTAATTAATCTCTGGCTATAGAATTTCAGAATCCACCAGGATGTAATAGATACCTTTTTTTTTTAAGGAAGCCTTTCCCTGAAATGATCTCCTTTGCCACCCTTAATGAGTAAGGACTCCTAGATGGACTTGAATTAGAGATACTCCTTGAATATTCAGCTAACAAAGGGTTTAGGGTTTTATGCTAAATTGGCTTGTCCTGTTTCCAACTTTTGGTACAAATTACATGTCAAGAAATTAGAGCATCCCCTTTCTCACTTGTAGGAGTTATGAGGTTATTTTGGAGCCATCACCAGATGCCACCAGACAGATGACACTTTGTCCCTTGAAATTCTAGAATATCCCATGGCACCCTTAGGAGTTCACTGCAGCACCCTAAGGCACCTCAGCACAAGTTTGGGAATCACAGATATACAACCTTCCAGCCTTTTCCCCCCTATGCATATGTATATGTACACATACATATACACTCATTGGACATTTTTTGAGATTATACTATAAACAGATTTATAAACTATGTAAAAATCCCTGATAATAATATACACAGATTTATAAACCATGTAAAAATCCCTGATAATAATATACACATTTTTCCATGTCATTAAACATTCTCCTCTCACACTACTTTTATATTGTGTACTATCCTATAGATATATCAGTATTCATTAAACTAAGTCCCTATTGTTGAACATTTGGGATATTTGTAATTAATTTTCCTATTGTAAACAGTGCTTTGATGAACACCCTAGTGAATAAATCTTTGCATACACTGACTATTGCCTTGGGGTAAATTCCTAGATGTAAAATTGCTGGATCAAAGGGTATGACTATTTAGAGTTTTGCCCTCTAGAAAGAGTATAACAATTTACACTTCCTCTTATATGGAGTATATGCTATAGGCTCTTCATTTGATGGTAAGAATTTTATTATAAACTATTTTGAATATAGGATCATATTCAGGTATTTTAGGCACTGTGCTCGGCCCTTACACAAATACACATACATCATTTAATCTTATTTATAAAATATCATGTTAAGCCTCCTTAACAACCTTGTAAAGCTGAAATTATTCCCATTTTACAGATAAGAGACTGGGAGTCGAGAAAGATACAATAGCTTTTTCCAAGTCACACATCCAAAAAGTTGTAGTGCTGGGATTTAAACACGTTTAGACCTATGATCTTATCACCATATTATAGATACTTCAGGGACTAGATTGGCTAATAATAATAATAACATCTGATGTTTATATAGTGCTTATGTATGAGGTACTGTTTACATGTATTACCACATTCAATTCTCACGCCAAGCCTATGAGGTACTATCTACTCCTATGCCTGAGACACTAAAATGACTAACTTGCCAGGGTCATACAGATTGCAAGTGGTAGAGCTGGTATTCAAAGTCAGGCAGTTTAGCTTCATGGTCCATGCCATTAATGACCAAGGTACAGTATAATAACCTGCAGAGTTGCAGAAAACTTGTTCATCAATCTCATTATGTATGCTTTTCTTAAAGGAAGAAAAGCGTGGCTTCACGAAATCTCATACATGAAAGGAGAGTTGTTGTCTAAGAAAATGTCTATCCAGCAATTTGACTACAAATTGCCTGTCCCTATACCTGCAGCCATGTTTCTTTCAGCAATATATAGTCTTGTAAGCTTGAACCATGTTCTATCCAGGCCTAAGGGATATAACTCTAATGAAAATCTTCTAATCATTGTAGTGACCCAAACTCTTGAACAAATAAAACAGTTAAAATTACTTAGAAATACTAAGTATTATAATTTGAGATGGACAAACTTACTGAAGTTTACCTAAGTGTAATCCAGAGTCTTCTCTCATTGGTGTTTGTTGGGTAAATAAATGAAGTACTCTCATTGCTAATCATCATTTTAAGCATTTTCCTATAGTCTTACTTTAGTATTTAGACATTATTAAAAATTATGCAGATAATGAGAAAGGGTTATATTTTTATGTCATTTCTGTAAATGCTTAAAATTCTTCTCTTGCACCTCCTCCCTTCCAAGAAAACCAACTTAATTAGCCATAAAACATGTTATAATGAATGGGAAAAATATTTTTAGTGTTTTTATGCAGAAAATGCCTCATTAAAAGCAAACGCTTCAGCAAGCAGATTCGAGCTGCATAAGAACTTCTGCTTTATGACAAATGACTAGCATGTGAAACTGCTCTAGATGAAGAACTAGAAAGCCCTAGAGGCCCTATCTCCTTTACTTATCCTTGGGCTGCAGTGCAGCAATGTAGTGAGTGCGACCTGGTACTCAGTCTGCACTTGATGAGCACTGAAGGACCTGCCTGCAGTCCAGCTACAATTAGGAAAAATGTTTTTATATTTCATTCACTATCATTCAAGTTCTTATTTGGATATGGCATATCATGTGGATTCATTTAGATGAAGTCTGGTTTTGGCTGGATGTTTGGCATCAATGTGACCCAAATATTTTGTATCTATCTTGCATATTGTAAAAGCCTTAAAGGTACACAATTTGGAGTCATACATGCAAATTTAATTAATAATAAAAACCTTAACTCATACCCACACTGTTGTAACTTCTTTAAACTTTGGGTCTTGAGCCAGAATGACAAGACAGCAGGATTGCAGACATTCAGGCAGGCAGTGTGGACTCTATTTTGGTCACAAAAGCCATAGTCCCTCACTTCAGTGATGTCTGCTCAGAGGCACAAAGTGTCCCTCCTTGTCCCCCACTGAAGCCCCAAAAGGCACATCTGTGGTGATGTGTTTGTAGCAGCTGCTGATAGTGTTTGCAGGTGTTCTGAGCTGGGCTCAGCTTCATCATCTGTGACCCGTGCTTGAGGGCTTGGGCTAGAGTTGTAGCCACATCCACATCTGGTCAGGGCTGAAAGCCCCAGAGGCGATGACATCACCATGATACTAAGTTACCTCAGAGAACTAGCCTCCTTTAGAGGATGGGGAAAGCATGATCATGATGACATGATCTACTCTTCAAATGGTAATTTTTCACATCACTTGGAGTTCTTTCCCAGATCACCCACCAAGTCAGCCATATTGTCACTTGGCTAGAGTAATAACAGTAGTGGCAGTTGTGGTTAACATTTCTCTGAGGTCTTACTCTCTATCATCAGTCACTAGGGCTAAGTGCTTTAAATGCCTTATCTCATTTAATCCTCTAGCCCTATAAACTAGATACTGTTAATATCCCTATATTACAGATGAGGGAACTGAGAGCAAAGAACATAAGTAACCTACCCCTGAATCCTCCATCTTGCAAGCAGAAGAACTGAGATTTGAAGTACATATTTTTTTTCCCTCATTTTAGTCTGCAACTATTCTTGCTTTACTGCATTGTGCAGCCAGTTAACTAAAAACTATGTTTGTATTCCAAAAAGAGGCATTTCTTTCAGGAATGAAAGGAGGGGAAATTATTTGTTTCCAAATGCCCATGATTTGAGCTCTTAGCCAGCCCAGCCTCCCTCACTGAGAGGCAGGAAACTCGACTCCCAGACAAACTGATGTTTCCTGAGGAGCAAGCACAGGGCTGCAGGTTGCCACCAAGCTTACCGTTAAGAAGTGACGGTCCTTAACCTCACGCCTCCTCTGGCTGTGAGCTGGAGGGTAGGGTGGCAGTGGAGGAGCTGCGGAATGGAAAGGGGGGGCAGCTGCTCTCTGCTCACGGCGATCACTCCGGCTCCGGTGTTCTGAAGAGGGAGAGATACAGTAATACTGAAATACACTTGGCATTTTCCATTTCTCTTTCCCCCTTGGGAGTATTAGCAAAGGCTGTAAAAAAAAAAAGTGAATTTTCATTACTTTAGCTAATTTGTATACCAAATCAGATTTCAGAATGGTTTTTAACTGAACCATTTACTATTAATATGACATTGGAGGCATATATTTCAGTGGGTCCATCTCATAATCTGTACAAGAGGGCTCACTTCTGAGTTCAGTGTGACTTATTTCAGAACAACATAAGCAACAAAAACAATGACAACAAAAGTTGAGAACATAGTGGAAGATTTGCTGCCATTAGTACTGGAGTAGAAAGAAGGCACAGACACACCAGAGCTGCCCGGTCCACCCACCAGAGCTCTGGCTCTCACTGGCTCAGGGGAGCTAATTGCTACATATTCAGGAATTCGTGTGAGTCCATTTTTCTTTTTTTTTTCTTCTTTTTTAATTGCATTTTAGGTTTTGGGGTACATGTGAAGAACATGCAAGATTGTTGCATAGGTACACACATGGCAATGTGATTTGCTGCCTTCCTCCCCCATCACCTATATCTGGCATTTCTCCCCATGCTGTGAGTCCATTTTTCAACCATTGGTACCTGGAAATAAGTCACGTTGAGAGTATTTACATCACGTGTTTGTTGAGTGACTAAAAGAGTGAATTAATGCTTTCATTAAAATTACAATGTATTCTATTTCTCTGTATTTTGAATAGATTGTGGTGGGGTGCCCTCACTGCCATGGGCTTTTCTAGGTCCTGTTACTCGTTTCTGACAGGCCTCCTCGATGCTGGCCCCATTGTCTTTGCCCCATTCAATGTGCTGCCCCCTAAACTAGGAACTGAGCACTTGAGCTTTCTGATTTCTATCCCTGTCTGACTTGGCTGTCCGTGTGCCTTGCTGCCTAACGTAGTGTCTACGTCAAGAAGATGTGATAGTATTCCCCATCTCCCTTTGCTTGGGATTCTTCGACAAGTGTTGGCTCCCATAAGCAATCAGAGCAAAGTTTTCAAAACCATGTAAGTAGTCTTTGCTAAACTGCCTCCAAAGTCAATGTTTATCAGAAGACTGTTTAAGAACAACGTCTTCCTTGTTAAAGTGCCCACCTCCATCATTCTGCAAGCAAACAGTGGGCTTTTCTAAATGGGTAGCACAAGGAAAAAGTGTTTACATTCTTAAATTCATACAGAAGAGTTGCTTACAGGTGTTACTGGTTAGGAAGAAGTGAAAGGACGGGAGGAGTTGGAAGGGAGACATCAACTTAATTTCCCATTCAATTGCTCCCCTCCCACAATCTTAAATATCTCTTTCTTTGCCCTAGGCTGGGAGTAGCCTGGCTAGATTAATGGCTTCCTAATAATACCGTTTTCTGGTGCTGAGGTAGGGAGAACATTAGTCCCCTAGAGCCGGAAACTGCAGTGGAATCTTGCCTCATTATTCCCTTAAACCAATGAAATTTATGCTACAGCCTGAAACTTGAAAGGAAAAGGAAATATAAAATATAATTATCTATTTATAGTTGCTTATGAATCTTTCTCTCCATGTTTTTTGTAGTGTCACATAAAGTCATTATTGGTTCTGAGCATTAAAGAATTACTTTAAAAAGGGGAAAAAAGTAATCAGAGCCTAAATAACTTGAAATACATTTAGATGCTACTTCATCCACAAAGCCCTCCCTGAAGCTCTTTGGAATGACTTGGTACCTTTCCTCTTAGCCTCTCTATCACTTTATTGAAATTACCTGGTTACTTGGCTGTCTCTCCACTAGACCAGGGATTCCTTGTGGGCACCATACTTTATTGCTTTTTGAATCCTAGGTTCTGAAACACTGCCTTGTCTTCAGTAAAGTTTGTTGAGGGGTACGCTATTAAGCAGATCTTGAAGGCAGCCAATTTCTAGGTTTTAATCTTGGTTCCCCAGCTCTGTCCTTACAGTCTCACCTCCAAAAGAAGCACAGAGCTGCTGCCACCACATTTGTCTGTGCTTCATTATCCACTCCCTCCTGGTGGAAGCCAGGCTATTCCAGCTGTCCAAATAGAGAACCTACAGGGATGCTCACTGCGGCATTTTCTGAGCATGGCAGTTATCTTGATAGGTCACTATTATTCATAGCCACCAGATGGCAGAAGCAGATTATGCTGATGAATACAGCACTATGCTATTGTGTTTCTTGGATAAGGTTAAAAAAAGTCACTTTCTAATTTTAATTCTACACTGCATGTTTTTAATTCCATGATGGCTATAATTCTTGTTTATGGCTCTCTGCAGTGCTATTAAAACTACTACACCCAAGATATGCTATTGAGCCAACTGCAAAACAAGCCAGTCTGTGGAGGGTAAAATGCATCTCCCACAGTCTTCCTTCCAAACCCCAGGAGGCCCCACCTCCCTCTCTCACTGCCCCCCCAGGAGGAAGTTCAGAGAAAACTAATATTGGCCCTTGCTGTTCTTCAGTTCTGCTTTAAGTCCAAACCTGACAAAGCAGTGAAATGTGATAGTTTACAAGCAGCTTGGTGTTAGCTGGTGGAATCCATAAAAACCTAATCAGGGCTACTTATTAATAAAATAAAGGGATAAAAATAATTATTCCTAAAGGGCTAATGTTACCCAAGCTTTTAATGATGGGGCCTGAGAAAGGATTTGGTGAGAACAATCAGATTCCTTTATAGTTATCATGTACCCTCAACGTTCAACCAGTTTTTTGCAAAACTTGATTCAATTCCGCAAATGTTCATTGAGGACCTACTATATGTCAGCTTCAAGCTAAGTGCTTTGAATAAAGTAAATTAATAAGATATCATCCTTGCCCTTGAGTTGCTCATAGATTAATGGCTTATTAATGGTTGGTAAAACAGACCCATAGTGGTTGATTATAAGATTTTTTTAAGTGGCAGTATTGGAGGATGCAGAGGATATTATGGGAAGGGTACCTAATCCAGGCTGCAAAGGAATGGCAAGTGTGAAAAGAAAGATTTTCAGAAGGTGGCTTCAGTTAAAGAAGAACTTTTTAGCCAACTGTAAAATTGAAGTGAATGGTAAATATGCCAGAGATGCTTCTAGAGGATACTGATCATCACTCTTCATTGTAAGCATGATAATGTGTTCTCCTAATAACCAAGGGAAATTTTTAGAAACAATTGTTTTAGGGATATTAGGAGGTTAGCTCTTTCATTAAAAGGAAAAAGATGAGGAAGGCAAAAAGATGAGAATTGAAGGCAACAAACTATTGAAGATGAGGATAGGGGAAAGGGCAGGAGTTATACAAGTGTGGAATAAATAAGATGAAAACAACATTTATCACCATTTTGTTTCTCCACTTTGATAATGACATTAAAATATTTTACTTGCATTTTAATACTTTTGCAAAATGCCATTTCTTAAAAGAGTGTAGGGAATTTGGAAGAAAGACATTGAATGTGTAGACACCATCTATCTCCATAGCAAGAATCTAAAGGCCAAAAAAAGCTGGCATGTCCCCTTCTGATACCCAATTTAGGGGGCTCTAAAACAATAATGCTACTTTTTATTCCCCTTGTCCTAATTAGAATGGTTTTAAGTCAACCAGTATAAGAAAAGGCTGTATTCCTTTTTGACTGCTATGAGCCTATCTCCGGCTTTCTCAGGTGTATGAGAGACATGTAAATATCATTATCTATTTCCATGAGACACAGTATATGGCAAGGAGGAAAGAGCTCTGGCAGGCGTTTCAGAGGGCTAGGTTGGGTCCTGGTACCACACCTAACCTATGTGTGACTCTGAGCAAGTTTCCTCACCTTTCTAGGCCTCCATGTATCCTACTATAGAATTGGGGCATTAGACCAGATCATTGGTTCTCAAGAGAAGCAGAAGAGCCCTCTAGGGGGATCATTCTAGTTGTTAGGATGATTGGGTGAGAGCCAAAGATGACAGCCATCCCATAATGCAGAGGATAGTCAATGGAAAATGTGTCCCAGGTCTCACACAATTTTAAGTGTCCCATCAGAATCTCTTATAGGGGAAAAGCCTAGAGCCTATTTCTGAGTCAAAGCAAATTCCCTTTTCATTATAATCCAAAGTATTTACTTTTTTGCTCATATCTAATATATACAGAATGTACCAGTTTTCATGGCCATGCCCTCCAGCCCCTTGGAATGGTTTCTAGCATTTGCATATTGAAATAGATATTATTTTAAATAATTACCTTTGAATTTCTCTTAATTATCATATTTAGACCATAGTGCTACTTTTTCTTATGTGTATGGGTAGGGTATGTTACCCGTGGGATTTCATTTCAGGGTAGAAAAGGGAGCGTTTCAAAGTACTTGCTACAACAAGAGGGTATGTTGGGCTGATGGGACAGAGGACCCCTGGATGGGACAACCTCCAAGTTGTCTCCTGCAAAGCCCCCCGAGCCCAGGATCTATCACCTCTGCGCAGGGCTTGCAGGCTCTGCCGGGCATGGCGGTGCAGCTCCTCCACGCAGGGTGGCCTTGTTGCCGGGAGGAAGATGTTCCGCTGTTGGTGCCATGGGGCACGGTAGTACACACTCAGCTTACTCTCAGTGTCCAGGTTGGAAACAGCTGCAAGACAAAGAAAGAAACAGGGCATCGTCCATGAGTGGCTTGAAGTTGTGCTTTTGGCCAACCGTGGGGTGGAGAAGAGGACAGGAGTAAAGTCTGGGTGGAGAGGAAGTGCAGACTACTACATTCACATTAAGAACTAACTCAAGACTGGAGAAGGTTTGGTGTTTATGGTACTGATAGGGACAACCTTTGCCCCTGAGCTGAGGCACAGGAGACTCCAAGGCACCAACTGTCTACTTATGACCAGCTAATTTCCTCTCCATACCTTCATTCCTCACCTTTGGCACAGTTGTTCAACACTGACAAGCCCCTGGCCAGCCTGCTTGGGGATGGAGATCGGGGTCCTGCTTCTGAAAAAATATGGAGGAAAGCCTCAGAGATGAATGGAAAGACTGCCTCAGCTTCAGCCCTTCTGGCCGCAGGGCCTCAGAGCTGTAGTCTGCACTCTGCCCCTGCTGTCTGCCTGAACTTTGGCCCATACCTTGCCCTGCCTCTGTCTCTTGGGGCCCCATCCCCCAAGGTATCCTTATCATGCCCTCCACCTACCAGCTCCATTGCCTGTCATCTTTCAAAAGCATCACTCAGTTTCCTTGGTTTCACCCAGGGGTAAGCATATGCATTAAAGAAACCATCACAGGGGTAATGAGTATTAAGAAAGGGAAACTGCAGATGCAAGATGAGTTCTTGCAACTCATCCAAGATATCAAGGAAGGAAGGAAGGCTTCCTTCCCCCAAACACAATTTAACCCACTATCATCTTCTTCATGTACACATGGAGCCTAGGATGGAACTCTCCATGAGTTAAAGAGAAATTCTGCTAGAAGCAGATGTTAGGAACCAGAAGGATTTTTACTAAGAACTGGCTGCATAGAGGACCTCACAAGCACCTGGGTAGCCTGTCAGCCTCGGGAATGGCAAGAACTGGCCCAGTCTGCTTTACCCTCCCAGACCCACTATCCATATCTAGTCTCCTATCCTGGGCCACCCCCACTCCTCCCATCTTCCAGTCTCATCTCTTTCCACTCTGGTTCAGCGACGGGGGATTGACTGAAAAATCAGGCTCTCCCTGCACGCAGAAGTCAGCTCCTATCCAATGGGGCAGAGGTCATTACCAAAACCAGGAGAGGGGGCTGTGAATTCATGTGCTCATTACAGCTGAGAGAATGGACAGAACAGAAAGTCTGTGGAAAGAATGGGCGAGAGAAGCCAAATGGGCAGTCCCAGAAGTAGAGGGACTTCTGAGCACCCCTTCCCTTAGGCTTGTCTCTTCAGGAAGGTGGGAGCTAGGGTACAGGGCTGGGCCAAGATGACTCAGAGGTAGACTCTTTCCTAGCCCTTTATTCCCTCAGCACTGCTGACCAGAGGCTTAGGGTGGTAACTTTTGACAACACCTCAGAAACCAGGTCAAGTGGCCATGGCTCTTCAATTGTTGTGTGGAGAAAAACTGAGCCCTTGCTATTTATTTTTAATGTTGGTCTGAAGAAAAGGCTCATCAGAAGTGCTTGTCAAAAACACAGATTCCTAGGCATCAACCTAGACTCTGAGTCAGAATTTCCAAAAGAGAAGCCTGGTAATCTGCATTATGTGAAAAGTTTATGTTTATCATCAGGCAGTTTTGAGAAACACAAAGTGTCTTCTGATGATGTCTTAGGATCTTGTGGGAGTGAAAGGAGTTGGGCAACATGAGGGAAGGGAAGAGACTGCTGAAAATGGAAATATCCATCCACTCATGGAACATTTCCAAGTAGCTCTTAGTCTCAGGCATAGCGCTAGGTGTTGGAATACAGCACAGAACAAAATACACAGGAATCCCTGCCCTCATAAAGCATTTGTTCTCTGGCTTTGTGCAAAATGGTTTCACTGTGATTCTGCCTGGACACAATAGGTTGGGAGCAATGACACTGGCAGACTCTTCCTGTTTTGGTATTATACAGTTCCATAGGGATGGTCTCAGGCATCAAGACTTTAGAGGCCCTGAACACCAAAAAGGTTATAGTCCTCACTCCTCCACCTCCACCTTTCTGCAGTAGGTAATCCCAAATTTCAGAATCAATTGGCACATCATAAAATCAGTGTAAAGATGTTCAGCAAAATTATCTTCCCTCATTATTAAATATTAAATATCAAGTTACCTGAAAAAAGCATTTTTGGTGCCCATGCTTTGATGATGTCCTAAACACATTTCTACTGTACTTGTTGGGCAAGCCAGTGCTGTGTTTCTGGGCTGCTAAACTCTGCCTGCTGCTTGGGACTGTGAATTCACAGATGCAAAGAGTAATGCATGAGTTCCAGCATGGGCAGCCTAGTCATGGCTCCTGGGAAGAACCAATCCTCACAATGACAGCCTTCAGGGGCAGGGATCCTCACCTTTTTCTCTCCAAAATCTTTTTCTTTTTCCATTGAGAAGCTATATTGGATTTCTGCCACATATTAGCAGGTGAATATTTCACTCATCAGTTGCCACCATGCTGTCTATCTCTTAGACAGGGAAAGAAGGAAAACTAATGTCTTTGTTCTCAGTGATGTCCTTTGGTCACAAAGCATTAACTAGCATTATGTGTACCCTAGAGGTAGGCAGACAGGCACTAACAGAGCTCTTCCAGGGAAAACTGTCCCATTTTCCTTCTTTAAAAAATATATTCCTTTTCTTAAGTAACAGTTCAACCACAGTTGAATCCATTCATTCATGAGCTGCTCCACTGTCATTGTAAGGCTGCCCTGCATCTTCAGGTTCACCATGCTCCCCTTTCCTCCCTTTTTAACAATCTCACCATGGCTGAGTTATGCAAGATAACAGGCTTAGTGCCCTAGGAATGTTTGTTTTCATGAAAATGGAAAAAAGCAAAGCAAGAAGATTTTTCCTCTGTTTATTTGGATACATCCAGGGGCCACTGCATCACAGGCAGAATTTTAAGAATGTCTCCCAAGATTCCTGCCTTCTTGTGCATATGCCCTGTATAATCCCCTTCCCTTGAGTGTGGGCAGAACCTGTGACTTATGTTGCATTACAAGGCAAAAAGGGTTTTAAGGTCCATACTCAATTGACTGAGTTAATCAAAAGAGAAAGTATAATCCTGAGTTAATGCTTAAAGAGACAAGAAGCAACTGAGATGCTCTCCTGTTGGCCTTGAAGAAGCAAACTGCTGCGTTGTGGAGAGGGCCATGTGGCAGGGAACAGCAGGTGGCCTCTAGGAGCTGAGGGCCTCACTCCTACAACTTCAAGAAACTGAATTCTGGCAACAACCAATGAACTTGAAAGAGAACTCTGGGCCTCATATGAGATGAGATGAGATGAGATGAAATGAGCCCAAATGACACTGATTTCAGCCCAGTTAACCCTGAGCAGAGGACCCATTTAACCCATACCCAGAACTCTGACCCATGGAAATTGCAAGATAATAAATGGGTGTTGTTTTAAGGTGCTAAGTTTGCAATAATTTGCTATGCAATATTAGAAATAATAATAAAAAATAATTCTATTAGTCTGTTCTCACACTGCTAATAAAGACATACTTGCAACTGGGTAATTTATAAAGGAAAGAGGTTTATTGGGCTCATGGTTCCACATAGTTGGGGAGGCCTCACAGTCATGGCAGAAGGCAAAAGAGGAGCAAAGTCACGTCTTACATGGTGGCAGGCAAAGAGAGCATGTGCAGGGGAACTCCCCCTTTATAAAACCATCAGATCTCGTGAGATTTATTCACTACCACAGGAACAACATGGTACAAACCAGCCCCCATGATCAATTACCTCCCCACCAGGTCCCTCCCATGACACTGGGAATTATGAGAGCTGCAATTCAAAAGGAGATTTGGGTAGGGACACAGGAAAATCATATCACTAATAGACACTCCCACTACTTTATCTGCTTCTCTAGAGTCAGTCGCTTGCTTTATCTTGTCAACTCCTCCCCTCTGTTACTGCTCCCCAAGAAAGGGGAAGATAATGGCAAAGGTTACAACAGGAAATAAGGCTCTATGTGTCATTTTTATTCTCCACAACAGGAAAAAGGTTATTTGGATGTATCATTTCCCTCATCTAAGACTATAAGTTCTTGTGGGATACTCCAACCATATGCCAACTTCTAAGCCAGGTGCATTATATTAATGATATCATGGTACTCTCACACAACTCAAAGAAGAAAATATTGACCCCATGTTATAGATAAGGAAATGGAAACTCAGAGAAAGTAAGTAAATTTGCTAAGTCATTCACCTGGTAAGTAGAAGATCTGGGATCAGAAACCTCCTTTAGCTTTTAAGCTGCCACTCTTTCCCAAACCAATATTGAAATAAGCTTCCCTAAGCTAAGGGTGATGGAGTATGGGAAGGAGAATGGGGCATCTGCCACATAAAAGGGATCCAGTGCTTTTCAAAATAAAGAGAAAAGATTCAGAACTGCTACTGTCTGTATCACTCCATAGCATCAGGTGTAATCAAGAACTGAGTGACTTCCAGAAAGTGCCTAGCATGAGGTTGGGAAGATGTACTCTATTATACCAGAAAGACAAATAACGCTGCAAACAGATAACCACAAAACCAAACTGCTGAAAAAAAAAAAGGCCATCGTAGGAAATGTCCACAGGGCAGTGAAAAGTCTTTATAGACTGATCTTAGTTCATTCCCTTGTCAAACACTGGAGATAATGGAATTCTCTAGATCTTGATTCATAGTGATGTATTGGAAGGATGGATATGGTCATTGGGGTCCTCTGAAATGAGCTGACTTAGACATTAAGGAAAACTAGTGGCTGCCACTCTCTTGGAAGAGACCAGGCCTGTTTCTAAGAGCAGAAGGAGGCTTGGATTTAGGAACTATTGGGAAGGGGTAGAGAATCAGGAGCAAACCTAGTCTTGCCCCAGCCTCTCCAGCCCCATCTCCCCTGCCTTGCTAGGGGTGCTACTCATTGATCCTCTCTTTTCTAGCCTCATGAGCACCCCACACCCTTACAGCTTTATGCTCCCCTGGGAAGAGTGCAGAGTGCTTATTGTTAGCCTCTCTTCCTAGAAAGCCTCTTTACCTCACATCCCACCCCTGCACTGGCTTTCTCCCCTGCTACTCCTTCTTCCTTAAGGGGGGAGGTGACAGCTAAGATAAAACTTTGGCTGCTACATGTGAAATTTTCAGAAAAATGCATCAAATGACTCAGAAATGGAATTTGTATCCCTTCAAGGGAGGGGAAAAAAATTTTTAAATGTTCTCAGAGTACCTTACAGACATAGTTACCCACCCGCACCTTGCTAATCTTCTCCTGCCCTTCTACCATCACAGCCACCCCCAACACACAGCTTTGTGGGTAGGAACACATACCTCCACAAACTATCCATTCTGGTGCCCCATGACAGTGAGGAGTGTGCTGGCATATTAATCAATTAATAAGCATCTGAAATTATCAGTATAACAGATATGTAGCCTGTTTGCTCCCTGGGTCCCTGCTACACTGAAGCCAATCCTCAGCAGCCATCAGCTTGGTAAGCAAATGGGAAATCTCCCTAAGGTGTCTGTTGCTGCTGCCTGAGTGCTCGGATCTGTTGAAAGGATGGGAAGGGGATTACCAAGTGAAACCATTTATTCTTGCCTGCCCTTCTTCCTCAGTAACCATCCCCTTGCCTATACTGCTTGGCAGTTTGGAGGAGAGGAACAGGGGTAAGGCTACAAGGACAGCAAGGACCACCAAGGCTCCAGTCACCTGCAGAGCAGCCCAAAGCCAGAACCAGTTTCCCAGAGTCTTTCCTTGCTGGGCTTCCTTTTCTGTAGAACCACCATAATTCAGATTTGTTCCCCACTATAGAAAAAGTATCTAATGTATACCTCTCACCATCAGAAATATCTAGATTTCCTAACAAATTCCAGCGTCTCAAAACATTCTAACACTTACAGAACAGGAAAACATAGATGTATGTTTATTTATACGCTAAAAGGATCTAGAACTATATTTCCCATAGAAATAGTTTTCCCAGGTTCTAAAACAAAACGATGCTTCATACCAGGAAGACTGTTTAATTATTACTATTACCATTGTTATGTTAATGTCCAACATTCTGTGGAAAGACCAGTAGAAGCCTGGGTTTTAGTTCCAGTTCTGCCAGCATGTGACATTGTAGGGAGTCATTGAACCTTTCTAAGGATCCATCTTTACCCAATGAGGAGTTTGGACTTTTTCATCTCTGAGTCCTGTGTTGTCCTGTTCTGGCCTGTCCTTCCCCTCCATTTGATGCCAGTCACCAAAATCCACCCAGACTGTAATGGCAGGATGGGCTGGTGGAAAGATGCATCATAGCATTGGTGTGATCCAGAGCAAGTCCTCTGTGAAAGGGAAATCACAGAGCCTTCATGCAGTGGTTCAGGCTCCAATTAAGCGACAACATCCTTGGCATGTGCTCACTGCTTAATAAATATTAGTTCCCTTTCTTGGGCTAAAACAAAGAAAGACTGGGAGGCCAGGATCAGGGTCCAAGTTCACAAGAGGAAAGCCTGGAGCTCTCCCAAGTTTCTTTTTGCTTTATTTTGCCTGCCTTCTTGTTGAGTGAAGTATAAACAAAGATGAGGCTACTAAAGATCGCTCCTTGAGGGTCTCATTTCTGAAAACTGGGAAAGAAGACTGCCCACAACCGGGGAGCCTGTGACCTCTCTACAGCTTCGGTGTCCCCAAATCTCTGCCATCTGTTCACTTGGACAGCATTTAGTGTAATGATTTGGCGATCCTAACTCTAGAGGCAGTGGCAGAGTTCCAGTCCTAAGACATTCTCCTTGGCAGTAGTTTGTCATTTACTTGTTTATCTTAGGTCATTCTGCTGCCATGTTCTACACCAGACACTTCCTCCAGAATGTAAGCACATAGTCATCTGTCACAACTCAGCTATTGTTTTAAGAAAGCTCCTTTAGGCATCTAGCAGAGTCATTGGATTCTACTGCTGGAAGGGACCTTGGAAATTATGGAGTTTTTTTTTTTTTTGACTGCAGGGCATGACCCAATGGATTATGAAATCCATTTACAGGTCAAGACTAGCATTTAAAAAAAAATGAAATAAAATAAGAGCGGACTGGAAAATACCCAAGTGCACTGTATGCAGTGTTGTTTGGTGAAGCTATCACTTGTGTCATATATGTGCATGTGTTTGTGTGTGTGTGTGTGTGTGTGCGTGTGTGTGTTTGCTGGGTTGTGATGCAAAAATATGTTCTTACTCTGAGTAGCAGTCAGACACACTGTGAAAGCCACTGTTTAGGCCACTCCTTTCATGTGCTGTTGAGAAAACTGAGGTTCAAATATTTGACCTGAGATCACAGAGCTGATTTTTGGCAGAGGCAAAAACCAAAACCATGGTCTTCTAAGCCCAGGCCCATGCACTTCCCTCGGCAGCCTCTTCCTCCCTTGGGGGCAATCAACCTAGCTTCTGCACCCTCCATGTCTGTAGGTCATTATTTGCTACGTTTCACATTTATCAGATTGTCCTTTGTGGGCGGAGGCGAGGTGGGGGAGACACTTCTCTACCTGTGGATAGTACGCATTCCATTCATTTTACTTTAAAATTCCAGGTGCGCTTCAGCTCAGGGAGCAATAGTTGAGATGAACCAGCCACAGAAGCCAGGGTTTGCCCTGTGTTCCTTACAGAAGGACACACCAGCCAAAAGCTGCTCTGAGGGGACTATGGCTGCAAGAGAGGGCCCTGCCTATTTACCAGTAACAACTATGAGCCACTTTGAGACTTAGTGTATACATATCATTAGGGAAAGATGACACTGATGGAAAACCTTTGTTACAGCAGTGGAAATGCACACACTCCCCTTCTTCCTTCTGGTTAAATATACAAAGCTAAGTATTCAGTGTACCCAGGTATTCAGGTATATGAAATATCTGAACTCCTTTCCTTCCCCTGTGTTCTGTCTCTTTTGCATTCTGAGCTTTCCAGAGCAAATAACTCAGAAGAGGATTGGATCAGGGAAGAAGGAGAGCCCAACTTGGTCACTCTTGGTTGGCTTGTATATCTAGAATGCCTGCACTGTTGCCATCTATCTACCTCCAAGCCTTGTCTTCGACAAAGCCTTCTACCTTCCAACCCCCAAGCTGCTGGGGCACTCACTGTTTCCCACCTTTCATTTGCACTCCTCACAGACTATCTTAGATTGCCATACACATCTGCAGCCACATCTTTATGCCCCTGACAAGAGGAGCCACAGCTTATACTTGTTGAGGTCCCTGACAATGCCAAGCACTGTCCCGTGTAAATTCTTAAAGGAAATGTGTTTGATTGCTTTTGTTACTTGTTAATGACTCCCTGTAGACTTTGGCAGGGAAATGAAATTGGCACAAATAGCTAAAGTAGGGGTTTTGCACCAACTATGGGTTTCATTTATCCACAGGATTACAATAGAAGAAATTTAGATTCTATATGAAGAAGAGAATGTCGATCACAGCGGTCTAGAGAGGGGATGGATGGCATTATCAAAAGAGGTTAGGGAGAAGGGGTGGAGGCGGGAATGTGGTTAAAAAGAGAAAAGTCGCAGGGGTGGGGGAAGTAAGTAGGGGTGGGGCACAACCTTAGCGAGAGAGGTACACATTCTAGAGCCTGAGGATATTTTAGAAGAGTCTCTGATTTATAGACAGCAGTAACTCGGGTGCAGTACAAACTTGGTTTGCAGCAGGAAAAATGTATTAGATAAAGTTGACATGTCCAGCAGCTCTGGGAGTCTGGGCCTCATTTAAACCCACACATTTGTATTGAGCAGCTACTTTAGCAAAGCTCTGGGCTAGGAACTAGGGGACACACAGATGACTAAGACAGCGTCCCTATCATCCAAGTGCTTGTGGCCGTAGTATTCATTCATTCTTTCTTTCTTCCTTTCTTTCTTTCATTCAAGCATTTATTAAATTCTATTATGTAGTAGTGAAAGGGCTACAAACATTAAAGTACAGTTCTCTCTCTCTCTCTCTCTCTCTCTCTCTGATATGGTTTGGATGTTTGTCCATACCCAAATTTAGTGTTGAAATGTAATCCCCAGTGCTGGAGGTGGGGCCTGGTGGGAGGTGATTGGATCACAGGGGTGGTTTCTCATGGTCTACACCAGGCCCCATTGGGGATGCTGTCACAGTAGAGAGTTCTCATGAGATCTGGTTGTTTAAAAGTGTGTGGCACCTCCCCCAACCCCTCTCAGTCCTGCTTTTGCCATGTTCCTGCTTTGCCTTCCACCATGAGTAAAAGCTCCCTGAGGCCTCCCCGAGGAGCACATGCTGCCACACTGCCTGTACAGCCTGCAAACCATGAGCCAATTAAACCTCTTCTCTTTGTAAATGCCCCAGATCTCAGGTATTTCTTTATAGCAGCGTAGAACAGACTAATACATACATTCTTTTCTCTCTGTCTCTCCCTCTGTCTCACACACACAGAGTCACTAAAAAAAGTCTAGAAGAATAACAACAAAAACACTCCTAATCCTGTCACCAAAGGCCACTGTTAGCATGCTAGCATGTTTCCAAGCAGTTTTTTCAAGTACATTCTAAATAGTTGAGATATAGCATATATACCCTATTGTATACTGCTTTTTTAAAAATAAAAGAGATTGGCTGAGCGTAGTAGCTCACATCTGTAATCCTAGCACTTTGGGAAGCCAAGGCGGGCAGATCACTTGAACCCAGGAGATCAAGACCAGCCTGGGCAGCACAGTCTCCTCAAACAAAACAAAACTGTCTCTACAAACAAACAAACAAACAAAAAAAAAAACTCAAAAATTAACTTGGTGTGGTGGCACGCGCCTGTAGTCCCAGCTACTCATGGGTGGCTGAGGCACTGAGGCCAGAGGATCTCTTGAGCCTGGGAGGTAGAGGCTGCAGTGAGCTGAGACTGTGCTACTCAATTCCAGCCTGGGTGATGGAGTGACACCCTGTCTCAAAATTAAAATGAAATAAAATAAAATAAAATTTCCTTTGTGAATCAAACTCAATACTTGTTAATAGCTGTATAAGGTTCTATCACATAGGTGTACTGTAGTTTATTTACCCATTCTCCCAGCATTGGACATTGGATTAGCTCCCAATTTAAAACACACACTACAAGGAACATCTCTCTCAAAAACCCCTGTCTAGGCCACATTCTCCATGTGATTGTGAGTATGCTATGGGCCAGACTGGAGATTTTTCCATCCTTAGCATGAACTGGGGCGGTCCTTTCCTTGGCCAGTTTGAACAGAGGCTATCAAGACACTGCTAGCCCCAGAGTCCAGCTCCTTAATCAAAGGATGGGGAGAAGACTGGCATCTTAGATGTACACATGACCTAGTGTTTGATATATCTATCAGCAAGGTACATCTTTTTACAAATACCAGACACTAGGGTGGCAGTCACTTGGCAAAGCTAGAAATTGTACTGTTTAAGCTACCATTCCATAGGCACACAATAGGTAGAGGATTCATATTTGCTCTTGTCAGAATATACACTCCTGCCTCAACAATGCTGATGGAAATATTTGTTTTTAACCAGGAATCATCATTGTATGTGAGGCTGTATGGATACAAACCACACCATTGGGGAACTAAGAAGGCTGCCCTCAAAGACAGACCTAAATATTAACATAATAGGTTAAAGTGGGCCTTCCCAAACTCCAGTATGCATAGGAATTACCTGGAAACTTTATTAAAACAGATTATACGGCCAGAGATCTTGATGCTGTAAGTCTTGGATGAGATCTAGATCCGCCATTTCTAACAAGTCCCGGGGGATGCTGATGTTGCCAATGAGTGGACTGCAGAGGCCCAGGTAACAAAGTCGGTATTAGATTGAACCATATTAAACTGGTGGGATATTCAAGCATCTTGACCTTAAATAACTATCTCAATAGTTCAATCTAATAATTAGTTCAACTCCAAGGTTAGCTTTACCAGAAGGGCTACTGTGCTCTAGATAGCAGTAAAGTGGTTGCTTTCCAGCGACCTATACTAAAAGATAATAAGCCCATCACCAAGTCATGAAACATTTGTGCCAGTTTTCAAGGCTTCCATGCCTGAGCTTAAACCAGAGTGAGAAGTGGGAGCTCTACTCAATCCTTACTTCATCAGCCCCCACACCCTCTGAAGAGACACTGTCAGTGTTACAAGTTTGCAAACAAGTAAAAGTCTAAAAAAATAATACTGATCAGAAATAAGGAATTTGCTCTTTCGGGAGAGTGAAACAAATAGTTAAGAAATACTTCCAAGATCATGGGTTTAACAAGGGTTAAAAAAAAAACTCCTTGGTGAATGACACAAATCTATTTTTATTATTTGAGATGAACCAGGTGAGGCTAATTACAGGGAAGACTATATCATCCTTTAGTACTCAGTTTCTTGAAAGCAGGCTCTCCCCATGGGAAAATAGAGAATAAGGAAGGCAATGCACCCACGAAGATAAGTATGACATGTTAAAGTCCCTTCACTCCTGCTCAAACTAAGATGAGATGTCGTAAACATGGGTGCCTCTGACATGCCAGGGAAGAAAATGGAGCTGGAGTGGGACAGGCAGGTCAGAGAAAGCATGTGAAAAACCCTTTTTATTCAAGAAACGATGCACTCAGCCACTGGATATAAGAGGGAAAAGAGTTCTATTTTTCAATATGGCGCATGGAGCCTCTTCTATCCTCCTGGACAGATGCTCTCGGCTTGGTTAGATTGTGAAGCAGTAAGGTAATTAGCACATGACATCCAATTATATATGCTAATAAATCCCTTCTCCTAGGTGGAGATTAGTCTCTTAAAATCTACTTAGAGAGCATCAGTGATGATGAAAAATTTAAAATACTTACAAAAGGCCCTGCATACCACCTCCACTACACTTACTTAGAATTATTACTTGCTAATTAGTATCTTTGCAGGTAGAAGAGAAGTGACGCTCTTTATTGGACCAACAAGGAAGCTATAAATACATGAGCCTGCAAGCCAAAAGGCATTCTTTTCCAAGGACATTTCTACCCCCAAAAGCCTATATATTTGTAATGAGTTATATGCTCACTATAACGACATGGCTGAGATGAGTGGCAAATACTTAACCCATAATGGATCATTATGGTGTAGGAAGAGATGGGCTCTCTTGGACTCAATTCGCCTAGAGTCTAGCTGAGTCTGCAGAAGTGTCAAGGGAGGTATCCTAGGTTAATCTTGCACATTTGCTGCCCTAGACCTGGAATCAGCCCTTTTTTCAAGAAGCCCTGACTACTGTAGGAGGGAACAGGCTTTAGAGACCACACTTTGCATGGTAGGGGTATTCGTTGTTGCTAGGTTGTAATTGGTTCTAGGCTTCTTCAGCAGATAGGACTAGAAAATATGTAAGTTTAAGAAGGTGAAAATAAATTATGAGTTTAAACCATTATTGCCAATTCAAATCTAGGATTACAGGTTTTATTTTAACTTCCTTGATTTTATAATTGATCTCTTTCTATTGTGCTGAAAATCGTGATTCCTAATGACAGTGGCATAATTACTTATTTGAATAGTTGCAAAATGACTACAATAAGACAACTTAATTCCGTTTTAGATTTCTTTTTGTTTTTCATAATTTCATTAGGATATTTTCTACTAGAAATGTACAGTAAAGGGCACTTTGTTTGTAAGTAACATGAAATGATTGAAGGTGTTGAATGCAATGATTGCTAAGGTCCTGTGTGTTCTTTTGGGTACATAAAATGAGAAAACTCTGAAAGGCTCCTGGCCACCCCATTCAGGTGGATCTAGTCATAAATAACTAAAATTCATCTAAAGTTCCTGCATTTTTAATTTCCAGTTTATTTTGAGAAAACATAAAGCCTTCCTGCCCTTCACGTTCATCTGCTCCACGTGTTGCAATATTTTGAAAACTAGGAGCTCATCCCCCTTCCTCCTTGACTCGTGAACTCTGCCACTAGCCCTCATAGGAGCTGGGCTTGCTTTGTTGAATAACAGTAGAGAAGCCCACACAGTGATGAGGAGAGCCTTTGATCTCCAGAAGACTTGAAAACTCAAGTCTGGAGGTCTTGGCATTTATCCCAGAGATCAAACACATATGTTGGCACCTGCAGGGAAAGGGAAGTATGAACTAGCCCTTTTTGACTCCAGAGCCTATGATAGAAACTCCACAAGCAATGGCAGAATCTACCAAAGGCCACAGGCCCATCAGAAGCTATGAGTAGCCTCCATGGGGATCTTTGTACCAAGGATTTGGTGAGTAGACCACACACAGGGATGGGGCAGACTTCATCTCTGAGTGACTGTGCATGAGCCCAAATACTAAAAACTAAGTTGAACCCTACAAAATTGACATTTTTATAGGTCAAAATAGTTGAATATTGGCAATTTCATATGGTTCAACTTTACAGCTCTTAAGCAAGCAAATGAAGAGCCAAAAACTAAATCGTTAGAGCCAGATAAATGACACCCTATTTCCCCCTCCCAAGTTCAAGGCATTTTGTGCTTCTCTTCTCAGGTTAATTTGCTAAGGAGGCGGACAGGGGTGAGGGGAGAAGAGAGAGCAAAGTTATAACAGGCAACTGATTATAGAGGTTGCATTAGAGAACAAGTGCCTTGGGCCCTGGTGCTAGCTGGCATGGTGCAGAGGCTCATCAGGCAAAGCCCGACCCCCAATCCCTAAGTTTATGTAGAACCCAGCTAATCACACTTGGGTCTGGGAAAGGAAACATGTCACCTCTTATGTTCAAGGGACTGTGCAGAGGTGCTTTAAAGAGGAAGGAACACCGTCAGTGCCATCAAGCAGTTTATAACCTGGAAGCCATATTAGACAAATTAGGTGATAATCCAAGGTGGGTTCAAGTTCGCAGCCACAGCTGCACAGGTTTAAGAGACATGCTGTCTGGTTAGGGAAGGGGTGCAGGGAAGTGGGTAACATTGAAGTGAGTGGGGGAGGTTAAGGGCTGGCTAAGAATTGGCAAATGCGGGAGAGATCAGCATATACTAAAGCATTAGGTTGAACCATCTGGAATTTCCCTTTTGAGGCAAAAATTTTGAATATTATCAATTTCCTGTGATCCAACCTAATATGAAGGTTAGAAGAGTGTTGGTATAGGTCCCAGGAGTAGTTCATTGTGGCTTGACCAGGAGTCATGTGAATCAGAGAGGGGCAGGTAGGTAGATGCTTAGGAAGAGAGATGAAGATCACTTAGTGAGCAAGTGCATGAACCACGCAGCGGGTTACATTCTCAATATAGCTAACCTTATTTGGTTCCCACAATAAACCCAGGATGAACATTTCATTATCTCCAACTTACTGTATAGCCACAGAAAGGTTAAGATGCTTGCTCGAGGGCTGCAAAATGATAACCCATAGAGCCAGGACTGGAAGCAAATACATCTGATTCCAGGGCCCCAATATCTTTCTGCCTCACATCACTTGCCCCACAAAGGAGTAGATATTGGTGTGAGGAGACCATGTTCACCCCAGAAAGGAAGACTGAAGTGGTTCAGTGGAGGGTCTTGGTGGCCGGGAGGTGGAGCTCAGGCCTAACCCTCTTATGTAAAAGGAAGTGTCTTAGTCCCTGCCCCAAAGCAGAGCTCAAGACAAGTTGTTTGAGGACAGAGATGAGCTTTCTTGTGTATTTTTTTTTTTTTTGCATCCTCCAGCTGAGCAATGGTCTAGAACACTGACCTGTGTGTAATAGGTGCTCAAACACGAGTTGAATGAATCTGACTCAATTCCATAAATGGTTCAGTCTGTATATCTTGTGGTCCTTTTTGTCTCCTTTTAATCTATGCCCTTTCTTTTTCTCGATCTCTCCTCCCACACAAATTCTACTCAATATCAAACTCGAGTTGCACCTCCTTTGTGAAGCCATCCAAGACTTCCCAAGGCCCAGTTGGTTCATTCATTCATTGATCAATGAATTATTAAGGACCTCCTATATGCCAACCACTGTGCTAGGCACTGGAATAGAATGGTGGACATGACATGTGCCATTGTCCTTGTCCTTATGGAGCTTACTTCCAGGTAGGACAAAGGCCAGTAAGTAAATTGATTGATAAAGAAGAATGTATATTGGTAGTGATAAGCACTCTGATGAACTAAAACAGGGAGATATGAAAGAGAGTAAGAATAGTGGAGGCGTGGCATTAAGGAAATGACAGTGCTGACCTAATGACCAGGAAGGCCTGAGATTCTCAAGTATAGGCATCAGAGACACCAAGGAGAAGGAGTAAGGGTCCCCGTCCACAAGGAGCTGACATCTAGTGGAATACCACCTCCTGTAGCTCAGAGTGGCCATCTAGCTTCACTGGTCACCAAAGCCATTTCCTCTTCTTCCTTTATACAAAGCTAAACTATATTTCCCAGCCTCCCTTGCTGTTCAGTGTGTCATATGTTGAGGTCCACCCGGTAGAATGTGAGCAGAAGTGAATACACATCCCTTCCAGCCTGGCCCATTGAAACCTCCCCACATCCCCTTCATGTTCTTGATGAAGATGAGTACAGATACCTTAGGAGTCATCTACTGAAGATGGTAGATTCCTAAGATGGAAGGAATCTGCATCCTTCAATTCCAGCTAGGAGAAGAGCTTACCCACCAATGAGGAAAAACCCATTTTGGACACTACGCAAGTGAGGAATAAACCCGAATTTTATTAAGCCACTGAGATGTTGGGGTTTGTTATACCAGCTAATGGTATACTAATTCACTGAACTCACTGTATCATTGCTATAGCTACTCATTTGGCCCCTGTTTAGCCTAGGACATGGCAACTATTGTATGACTGTTTGATTCTTGTGCTTTTCTTTAGCTTTTCCTCTCCTGTAAGCCCCATTCCTCCAGTCAGAGGCTTGCCCTTCCAGTGCTTTACTATCTGTACCATCTCTTACCAGAAGTGGGCTTCTGCTTTCACTGCTCTATCATGTCAATGGGTATTTTTATGTCCCTTTAAGTCATTTGTATTTTTAGGTAAGGGAATGACCAACGTTTTCATCTTTTCCTCTTTTAGTTTGCTGAGAAGACATGATTTCTAGACTACTATTATACAAATGTAATCTTATCACAGCCCCTCCCTAAATGGGTGATAAATTCTAAGTTTGGGGAGCCTGGGTTAGCAAAGAACAGGACCATCCATACACTGTTTTAATTGTTTGTTTCCCTGTCAGACTAGATGCTTTTCAGGACAAGGAGTATTTATTCTTATATTTGAGCCATAAGCACAGTGTTGGGCACATAGGTAGGTACTTACATAGTGCTTGCTCTATGAACTAATAAGGTTGTCTAATGTTGTTAAATACACTGGTATGCTATAGAAATAATCTGCCAAAGTTTTTGTTCTTCAGAAAATATTGGTTAAAGTCACCTCCTCAATATACAGTCAGCATTAACGAAAGCTTTTCCTTGAAAACCAGATGCATAGCAGTGAGACTGAATTATGAGTTCCTTTGGGGCATCCACAGAAATGAAGATTGTGCGGGACAGTACACTAAATAGGGCTCTGCTTTTTCTGCTGCAGCTCTGCTAAGTGCTGGATTTTTTTCCTCTTTGCTTTTTCTTCTCTAACTCTACCTTCAAATTAGCTCTTGGAATATGCAGATGGAGTAACTCTTTGTTCTAACACACACCTTGCCAAGACTTGCCAGTGAAAGCTGCAAGACCTGGTTGGCCCAAAGGCTGAGTTTGATTTCTCTTCAGGGCGGATCCTCAGGCAGTGCATGAGGAACTGGGAGTGCCTGTGGCCCAGTCCATGCTCACATGCCTTCCCAGAACCCTCTCAGAGAAGTCACCCGATCTGACACCACCTGTGGCCTTCAGGGCACCCTCCAACCCCAGATAGTGACTTTCATTGCAGAGCTCACTCACTCAGAGACATCCAGGCCAGACCAACTTGGCCAAAGAGCATGATCAGAAAAGGAGCCGGGCTACTTGTAACCTCAAAGAGTAAAGTAGTACTTTTTTGTATGTTTTTTTTTTAAGATCTCAAACCCATACAATTGGAATAGAAGTGAAATTGCAGATGCCACTAACCTGCATACTGAATGGAATAAGTCAGTGTCATCAGACTAGAGGTCTGTTTTGAACCCAAGCAATGGTCCAAGCCACACATAGGGTCACATTGTTCTAACGATGGATCAACTCCAGACATAGGCATTTTTGACAATATTTACATTGCAAAAACAGCCGGCTAATCTGGTCATTCCAGTAACAAATGAGAACCATTAATTATTTCATGACACTTTACACAACCCATACACTAGTCCTCTAACTGGATGTTTCCCAAAAGTTTCCACTGAATTCAATTAAATGTGTTGATTCAGTCCTGTGTAGACATGGCACAGACCCCTGTTACTGGGTGGTTATGAGGCTTCTTCTCTCAGTTCTGTGAGGAATTAAATATTAGGGCAAGAATGTTTACATGAAAAGATGAAGGTATTGAAGAGAAGGCAATTGGAATCTAAACACAACTTGGGAATCTCATTTTATTTAAGAATGAGCTTGGCCAACATTCTGACTTTTGTAACTTTCTTTTAAAGGCTGTCAAACCAATAGGTTTGGTGAATACAACATTTATTTGCCTTTTATCCACCCATAGGAAAGACTATTCTTTCCAGAACAAAAGCCACTGGGGACAAGTGGCACACAGAGATGCCCAGATTCCCATCCTTTTCACCACTGTGTCAGCTTACCACTGTGCACTTCTGAGTCTTCTTTTGATAGTAGCTGTGGGCTCAAGTCCATTCTAGAAATACCAATGTCCTTTGTGGTGGGGTTTTCTGCAAAGCCATAGAGAATGGGATCTACTGGGGGCTGCCCAGGCAAGCTCCTTTTCACTGACAACATACTGCAGAAGTTCCTTCTTCCTGGGGTGAATTCAAGCCAGAGGCCTGCAGCAGAGCATTCAGGGCCTGAACTATGGAACTAACAGAGCATTTACAGTAAAAAATGAGGATTTGGGGCTTTGGGGTGAGTTGTTTGCTCGAATAGGTCACCGAAAGCTCATCTCAAAATTAATAAAATCCCAGTTGAATATTCCATCTTTAGTGAGGACTCCAACGTTGTTAGGTCCTTCCTTTGCCACCTGCATCCCTGAGCTGCACTTTCTCCATCACTCTCTCTCTCTATTCCTTTCTTTGTCCCATTCACATTTCTTTCCATGTTGTCCTTGGCTTGAGCCTTCTAATGAATCAAGACTAGGGTGCCTTTTTTGGGTATATTAAATTTCCCAGCCTGCAAAGAAACTCTTGTTGTTTCCATTTGGTATATGGGTCAAAAAATAATAGCTATTATGGCCATGGCAAGGATAAAATCTTTAAGTCCCCAGAAACATCAGACCAGGAAACTGGAATAACGTTCTTATACATTCATATTCAAGCCCCTGCTATGGCCGTCATTATGCAATGCTTACCTTAATTCCTGCAACTGATTTCTGCCCTGCTTCGCTAACTCTTTCATGTGCTGAGGATAATATTGATGTCAATGAGTTTTAGTCTTCTCTGAATATTCATTCATTCAACAAATAATTACCGAACACCCCACTATCTCCATCTGAGGCACTGAAAGACATATGAGGTCTCTGTCTTCCTGGAACTTGCTGTCTACTGAGAGAGATAGATGACAAATAAACATACAGATATACCGTCAGGTGGTGTAAATTCTGTGAAGTCAGAAAGTGGAACAAGGTGATAAAGAGTGATGGGGTTGCTATTTTAGAGAGGATGGTGTGGCAGATGCTTTGAGCCTTGCCAATGTCTCTTCAGCATTCACTTCAACACTCAGAAGGCTGCTTCTCATGAATCCCCAAAACCCTCTGCCTAAGGGTGATATTTTTTTCCCCTCTGGCAATGGGAGAATGCTTGGGCCACACGCAGGGCAAGCAGGAAGTGTTAGATATTTAATGACCCTGGGAACAGCCCTGGAGCAGTGGCAGATGCCCTCCTCTGCAGTCAAGATAACTCTGAAGTGTGTTCTACACTATCCCCCAGAGTTCCTCAGCAGGACTAAGTCACAGCTGCCCACACAGTGGCTGCTTGATAGCATACATTTCTTAGATCCTTTCCCTTCTCCCTCTCAGTTCCCCCACTCCTCTGCCTGTGTTACTTGAGTTCGTCTCTTATAGACTATTTGTACTCGAATCCTTTTCTCAGGGTCTACTTCTGGGGGGAATCAAACTAAGATAGTAGTTAGGCAAGGCATCTCTGCAAAGGTGACAACTGAGCAGGCTCCTGATCCAGTGAAGGGGTGAGCTGTGTGAAAATGTGTGGTAAGAGAATTCCAAGTGGTAAGAGAACAGCAAGTGCAGAGACTCCAAGGTCGGATCTTGTTTGAATGTTTGAGAAACAGCAAAGCTAGAATGCAGGAACAGAAGGAGTGAGGCAAATGGCATTAGAACATGTCTTGCTTTCCTCATTTCACAGTTACAATATCTCATTTAATCCTTTCTTTTCCTCCAATATGCTCACTTCTCATTTCTCTGATGGCTCATTTTCTGAGAATTCTGTCATATATATATATATATATATATTTTTTTTTTTTTTTTCTTAATTTCACTCTATTTAACTGTACCTTTTTTTTTCTTTTTTGAGACAGGGTCTCACTGTGTCACCCAGGCTACAGTGCAGTGGCATGATCATAGCTCACTGCAGCCTTGATCTCCTGGGCCCGAGCAGTCCTCCTGCCTTAGCCTCCTGAGTAGCTGGGACTACAGGTATGTGCCATCACCCCTGGTTAATTTTTGTATTTTTTTTTTTTAGAGAGATGGGGTTTCGCCATGTTGCCAGGGCTGGTCTCGAACTCCTGGGCTCAAATGATCTGACTGCCTTGGCCTCCCAAAGGGTTAGGATTACAGGCATGGGCCTGTACCTTTAAAAAGGAAAAAAAAAAAATGTGAGGCAGAAAGTCTGAAGTGGAACGACTGATTGGTGCAGGGGAGCCAAGGGACTGTTCATGACCCCACTTAGGGAAGCCACCTCCAGGGAAAAGCAGCAGGCTGTCTGCATTGTCATCACTGCCCCCTCTCCTTGCCAAATTTAAGAAAGATGAGAGGCTTCTTTTCTCCTGCTCCATGGTCATCCTCCTACCACTAACACCTTCTCCTGAGAACTCACCTTGGGCCAAGCTTCATCCCATGTGCTTGGCCTTCATCATCTCTGATGCTCACACCACTCTGAAAACCAAATAATACCTACATCTAGCTGTGGAACACAACCTCTTTCCATCTAGTTTACTCTTCTGTGACAGATGAGGTGCTTCCTCTCACGCCTTTGGCTCCACCTGAGACACCCTGGCAGCATTTTCCAAGGCCACAGAGCACTCACCATGCATTCTAGGCCCTGCCGAGGCAGCTACTTTGATCCTGAATGGGAGACTCTGGATCATAGAGAATGTGGAGTTCTCTTTAGGCAGCTGGCATGAGCTCAGCACAGATGCCTCCCAAAGCAGGACTGCTTTGCTGACTCCTGGGAGGTTCATTATAAAAACTCCCTGCTCTGACCCATATCCTGCCTCTCTCCATTTGTGCTTCTGGCTGGAGCTACTGTGTAACCGACAGCAGAGTCTATTAGTGCTTCATTCTGCTCACAGTTCCTCTTGGAGGAGTTGGCTTCTAAAAATTAGTTAGCAATAAGTGAGCCCCAAGATGATAAATATTAAAGCCTGAAAGGCAGGCCAGAGAGTCTGAGCTCTATTGGCAGAAGTAATCTGTAATCTGTACGGGGAGTCCTCAATGAGTCCCTCAACATCTCTAGGACTTAGCTTTTTCTCAGGCTGGAAGCAATAACAAATAGTTTTTAGGACTCCCTTTTGCTCCTTTCTAATTGTCCCAGTGTTTACCAAATTTCCATTCCACATGTGTATTTCCCAGCTTTCTTGGCAGTTCGATGGGGGCCAAATGCCTGAGTGCTGGCTAATGGGATGTAGGCAGAAGTGATGTACACCACTTCTAGGCTGGGATCCTTAACAAAACTTCCAAAGAGGCTTGGTTCTCTCTTTTCCCCTGCTGCTTGGAGGATACGTGTTCTAGACTTACAGCAGACTTCGTGTAAGGAAGGAAGAGAACTTTTATTGTGTTAAAACACTGAGCTTAGTTGGTTTATCTGCTATCGTAGCATAGCCTAGCCTATCCTGACTAATCCAGTTTTTTATCCTCCCTGTTCATTCATTCATTCATTCAATCATTCATCCATTCATTCATCCAATTGCTCACTCATACTTTCCGCTTTCATTCATTCACTTGGTATTAAGTAAGTGTTTACTGTATGCTGGCACTAGTACTTTAGCATAGATAAACCCTGGGTCTTTCCCCAGAGGAGCTGGATATCCAGGTGAGGAAATAGATATGGGAACAGAGAAGACATTCAGAGCGTGATAAGTTTGTACTAGGTGCATAACACCATGTTGTGTACAGAGAAATAAACACTGAGAGGCCTTTCCCTACTCGGTCCTAGCTCCATTCTTTATCAAACTTGTTTCAACTAGGCAGTGCCTACCACTGCATACTGCACCATTCTGAAAGAGTTGCATTTACCTCCACCCTCTCCTTTCACCAATCCATCATTCCAAATCATTTCCCTCAGTACCATTTCTACAGGCCATGCCCCTGTTTGGAAATAATATAGGGGTTTTTCATTTCCTACATAAGATCTAAACTCCTTAATTTGGCATTGATCTGGCTCCAAGGTATTTTTCTGTAATTGTTTTCCACTTCTTCTTTACCCAAATCTTCCACTACAACCAGATGGGGATAATCCATATTAAACAACTCACACCATTGGGAATCCCATACCTCATGTCTTTTCTCACACCATTCTTTACCCAGGACTCCTCTCTTTGTCTAGCCAATCTCTTCTCTTCAAAGTCCTACCTCAAGTGATACGTTTGGTCTGTCTGCCTACTGTAGCCTACAGTATTGATATATTTAACAACTTAGATGAAATGGAAAATTCCTTGAAAAACCTAGCAAGAGACACCGGAGAAATAGAAAATACAAATAATCCTGTAAATTCTAAAGAAATGGAATTCTTAATAAAAACCACAAGGAAAATTCCAGGTCCGGATGGCTTCATCAGTGAATTCCATCAAACATTTAGGGAAGAAATAATGCCAATCTACGTAAATTCTTCTAGAAAATGGGAGAGGAGAGAACACTTCCCAACTCATTGTATGAAGTCTGTATAATCCTAATATGGAAACCTGATGACAGGCATCTTTGAAAATCTATAGCTAATATGATACTTAAGGTGAAACATTGAATGATTTCCCTTAAGATTGGGAAGAATTTCTTAAGAAAACACTCTCACCAGTGTAATAAGACAAAAAGATAGGAAAAGAAGAATACTGTCATTATTTAGACAACATGACTGTGTAGGTTAAAAATCCTATGGAATCTACAAAACACTGCTAGAACTAAAGAGTGGATTTAGAAAAGTCACTGGATACAACAAGGTCAATATATAAAAATTAATTGCATTTATATATATATTTATTTATGTATACATGTAAATATAATTGTATATTGATTTATATATTGATTATTGTATATAAACTGGTAATGAAAAATTAGAGAATGAAATAAAAAGATCCACTTATAATAGCATCACAAATATCAAATACAAGGGAGAGACAAATCTAACAGAAAATATGCAAGTCCTCTACACTAAAATCTGCAAACTTTGCTAAGAGAAATTAAAGAAGACCTATATGATCAAAAGCTATACCGTATCCAGGGACTGGAAGACAGAGCATTGTCAAAAATGTCCACCCTATCCAAATCCATCTATACATTCAAATGAATGCCAATCAAAATCATACCATGCTTTTTTCAAGAAATTGACAAGCTGATTCTAAAATGTATATGAAAATGCACAGGTTCTAGAATAGCTAAAACGATCTTGACAGAGAACAAAATTGGAGGATTTTTACTATCTGATTTCAAGATTTACTATAAATCTACAGAGGTCAAGACAGTGTGGTTTTGGCAAGAAAGTAGACATATAGATCAATGACGCAGCACAGAGAATTCAGAAGCAGACCCACACATATACAGTTGAACTGATTGTTTGAAAAAGGCATTAAGTCAATTCCATAGGAGAAAGGAAGGAGTTTCTGGTTTTCTTTTTAGAAACCGTTCTGGAACAACTAAATGTACATATGGGGGAAAATGAATTTTGACCCTACCTTACTCCATACACAACCAGTAATTAGAAGGACCGTAGACCTAAACATAAAAACTAGAACCATAAAACTCCTAGAAGAAAACGTATGAAATAATATTCATGAACTTGAAAGATGTGGACTGTTCTGACAGTACCCCAAAGAGGATAGCCATAAAAGAAAACATTGATAAACTGGACTTTGTCAAAATTAAAAATTTCTGCTCATCAAGAGAACACCATTAAAAAACAGGCAAGGTAAGGACTGGAAGTAAATATTTGCAATACATATATCTAACAAAGAACAACTTTTACTCAGTGTATATATAGAGCTACTACAAATCAAAAATATCAATAATAAAAAGACAAAAGAATTAAAAATGAGAAAAAGGCTTAATTAGACACTTCACAAGATATATGAATGTCTAGTAAGCACATGAAAGGTGTTCAACATTATTTGTCATCAAATAAGTGCAAATTAAAACCACAATGAGATACCGTTTCATATCCACTAGGGTGGCTCCTGACATACCAACTATTGATGAGGATGCAGAACAACTAGAACTCTGATACATTGGTGATGAGAGTGCAAAATGATACAACAATTTTTGAAGAATCTCTGCCAGTTTCTTATAAAACTATAAAGATAACTTAATTTCCCTATAACTAAGCAATTTCACTCCCAGATATTTACCACAAAGAAATGAAAAATGTAAATCCACAAAGATCTGTACAAGAATATTCTTAGAAGGTTTACTCATAATAGCCCCAACTGGAAACAGCCCAACTAACTCAATGAATAAAGTATGGCATATT
This sequence comes from Ateles fusciceps, assembly GCA_036589455.1. NCBI lineage: Eukaryota > Metazoa > Chordata > Mammalia > Primates > Atelidae > Ateles > Ateles fusciceps. The sequence continues at coordinate 111,533 of JAZHEH010000952.1, read as the reverse complement.
CTTACAATGGATTACTGCTTAGCAATAAAAAAAGAATAAACTACTGATACATACAACAGCATGGATAAATTTCAAAAATATGCTGAATGAAAGAGGCTGGACTTTTTTTAAAGTCATACTTACGACTTTACAGAATCTAATCTATATTATAGAAATCAGAATAATGGTTGCCAAAAGGTGTGGGAGAGTGACTGGAAAGGAGGACTGAAGACATTTTGGGATGATGGTAATGCATTATGTCTTGTTTCGGGAGGTTGCTAGACAGATGTATATGTCAAAGCTCATTGAACTTAGCACTTGAGACTTATGCATAACTCAACTGTATGTAAATTATATCTCACTTAACAAAAAATATTACTCCTCCCCCCCCCCCCAAAAATGACATGTTGGATGCTACTGTGTTGTATAGTTACTTATTTCCATGCATAGTTATCCATTTTAAACATTCTTTAGATTCCTCAAGCAGAGCCTGCACAATACTAGGGACTCCACATTTGTTGAATTAATAAATGAATGAGCAATAATCAGACAGAGCAAAAAAATCAAAATATAACATCGTACCAATTTCTACTATTTCTATTTTCCTGGGAGTCAACACCATTGCAAGCACAGGTCCCTATTCCCAATGAAAAATAATAATGCAATATCTAAGACATTTTGCTTTTATTTATGATAAAGAGGAGGCAAGGAAATAAGAGAAAGCTTTTTTGTCTCCGAGATTTTGAGGTAACACCACATTATTATTACCATATTTCTTAACTCTTGTGAGATAGACCAAAAGACATCTGATGAATCACCTTTTCATTCATAAAACCCTGCTTATATCTTTCATCACTTTATCCTGCTAGAATAATAGCAGAGAAACAGTACTTGATGGGCCTGCATTATCAGACGCTATTGGAAAGGTCTAGATAAGAGCGCTGAACCACCTATTAGTATTCTGCATGCAAACCCTTCTCTATAACCCAGAGTCATCCGTATCCTGGCAACCCTCAAAATTTCATTCTCATTGAATTGCTAGATCTTTATCAAAATATAATTATAGCCTTAATTTGAAAGATAAATTTTGATTGCCAGTGCCATGCCTAAAGGAAGAAATAATCAGGTGGGAGAGCACTTAGGCGCAATTGTTAACCATATAATCAATGTCATGAATCATCCATCCCCTAAAAAATCACAAAACACAACTTTGGGGACATTGTGAGGGGTAGAGTGAGAGGGGGAAAATCCTTGAGACATCAGACTTACTCATGACTCTGGTACATTATGTTTGCTTAACTTCTCATGCTGTCACTTAAGTGCTTGTCATGTCTTCCCAATTGCAAGTCTGGGGAAGACCCCAGGCTCCACGTCCCACTTCTGCATGTACCCACAGTGGCCCAGCATGTAGTAGGAAGTAGCCCAGTCTATAGGCCCTCCATCACTTGACCTCCAGGTAAAGTTCCCTGGAAGTAAGCTTTGAGACAGAAAGTGGGGTGTGGGAAGCATATCAGGAAATGTTCTCTGGGGCAACACCTGTGGAGGAAATGGATTAAGCAGAGATAGGCAGAGCGAGAAGTTGGACTGAGAGAGTCACAACAAAGGCTCAGCCCACCCCATGGGAAGCTCTAGAGCTGGGATGACCCTGTAGAATTGTCCTGAGTTGAAGCAAGGTGGCTGGGCCTTTAGACTACTGTATCAACCAGTCATCAGACGAGTGCTGCCCTTGGAAGGGGTATGACGTTAGGTGAGGTGACTTTCTTCAGGGAAGGACAATTCCCAAAGAGGGATGCAGCTGTGAGCGTCAGCCACTGCACCCAGCCCTGGTGAATGAGTGCTTTGGGAATAAGTGCTTGAGTCCTGATGAAGAGGGGTAGACAGTGAATCAAAGTAGCCACTGCACCCTTACTGACTGCAGTGACTCAGAAGCCTGGGGAAAGTTATCTGAAATGGACTCCCCATGAATTGAACCCACCAGCCCATTTCTGCAGGAGAGCAGCTGTACCTCCTGAGGCATCCAGGGGCTCCTATTTTGCATGCTAAATCCCCTTAGAATGTGTGACTTGCCGGGGGAAGAGTAAATGGAGATTAGAAATATTCCTGTCTTCAGGAGGGAACATCATATACTGGGGCCTATCGGGGGTGGGGTGGGGGGCAAGGGGAGGGATAGCATTAGGAGAAATACCTAATGCATGCGGTGCCTAAAACTTAGATAATGGGTTGATAGGTGCAGCAAATCACCATGGCACACGTATGCCTATGTAACAAACCTGCATGTTCTGCACATGTATCCCAGAACTTAAAGTATAATAAAAAGAAAAAATAAATATTCCTGTCTTCTCATCCAATTGGTTTGCCTTTTCAGAAACTATCCTTAGTTTATGTCTGAGGATAGATATTGATACCTTTTAAAAAATGGATACCTTTGAGACAGTATGGCAGGGGCAAGAGAGCAGAAGTCACACTTCTGTTCCCCTTCTCTTTGGGCAGTCACGTCTACAGCCTCGATGCTTCCATAGGGCATAAGTGATTTGCTAGTTTCAGGATGGAGAAAGAATCAAGCATATATTAACATAATGGTCTTGCTCCATTGGAGTAAAAGGAATTGATTTTATTTAACCTACATTTTAATGTACAGTCAACTCCTTCTGAGATCTTTGGGAATCCTCAAATCTGTAAATATAGAAGCTTCAGACTTTACCTTTGTGGATGTCTGTTTCCATGTCTCCTAGTATTTATGCCCTTGGTTAATTCCCTTACCTGGGGCTTGGGCTGGGCCTGTCACTTCCCTCATTCTGTTGGTAAAACAAGACACAGGCCCAGCCTAAGAAGATCTGGAAGCTCCTGCCTTTACATCCTTGGGGGACTCTGAGCTGCCATGTAAGAAATCCAGTTACCCTGCTGGAGAGATCACATGGAGAGGCCACTTGGAAAGACTATGTGGAGAGGGGAGAATCCCTGAGACTACCCAGAAAGATTCATAAGCACAGCCCAACCCAGTGACCCAGCTGAACCTTGCCCACAGGTGACATACCATCTGACCAACCACCAGCAAGACTAGCAGAGCTGTCCAGTGGAGCTCATCCCAGACTGCAGAATTTTGAAGCAATAGATTGGTTTGTATCTTAAGCTAGTAAATTTTGGGGTGGTTTCTCCTGCAACAACAGATAACCCCCAAAAGCAGTTTCCTCCAGAGTTAAGTGACTGTGCTGGCCTTGCCCACCCCCTACCAAGTTAACTGCCTCTTAATCTTGCAGCTAAGGTTATGGTTAACCACGGTTGCTTTTCACAAAGAAACAGACTTTTTTATTACTTCACAATGGTTATGGACTACACAATGGTGTCTATTCCAAAAATCTAGAAAGAAAAAAAGCTTCATTGGGCTGTTGGAGCTGGAGGTTGGAAACTAGCTTCTTCACTAGCTAAGTAGCTCAATCCTGTGTATCCATTTCATATGCTTGAGGCTGAAAGACATGCCTCAGCAAATTTATAAATGACTCCCTGTCGTGGATCTCGAAGGTCACTCACTTAAAAAGGAAATTAAGAATGTCCCAATTGGACATCCCAGAGAGGGCTGGAGAAGGAGTCTACCAGATCAGAGAGGTAGTGTAGTAAAATAATCCAGGATTGGATTCTAGAGCCATAGTGCCCAGGATCAAATCCCAAATCTGTCACTTGTTTGCCATAAAACCTTGGGAAAGTTATTTAGCCTCTCTGTACCTCAGTTTCCTCATCTGTAAAATGGGGATAATAACCTCTACCTCCTAGGGCTATTGTGAGGATTAAGTGAGCTATATATGTGTAGGGCATAGATTAGTGCCTGATTATAAGTGATTATACAGTAAGAACCAGCAGAAAATCATACATGGATTTTAAATCATATGAAGTCATTTTTAGTGACTACACATTATGAAAGCATGTCAGCTTTCAGAAATGATATCCCATACAACTGTTTTCATAAGAGGGCAGGGTCAACATAGCATGGTAGAAGGAGCACTGAGCCAAGAGAAGGGGATCTAGGTGTGATTTTAGCCCTGCTGTAAACCAGCTGTGTTTTATAGGGCAAGTTATCTATAAATTGAGGAAAATGATAATGACCTTGCCCACAGAGGTTGGACCAGATGGTCCCTGTAGGAGCCTTTTATGTTTCTACATCTTTATAAAATCCCTTTGAGACAGGGAAGAGGAGGTGGAATTACCACCATTTTTAATATGGAGATCTGTATTTGGCTATATGACTTGTTCAGAGCCAAACTCCAATCTCAAAGTAGAGCTTAAAAAGGGCCCCTCCACAACAGAGAGTGTATTGCCATAGCACACTCTGCACACAGACTACACTTCCCAGTCCCCTTACAGTCAGATGTGGCCATGTGATTGAGTTCTGGCCATGGAATGTGGGTGGGAGTGAGAGGTGCTGCTTCCAGGACAATTTTCCATGTTCTTGTTTTCCCTTCTGGCTGGATGCAGAAGACCTAGCAGGGGCTTCAAGGCCCTAGGGAATGGTCGATTCATAAGAAGAGACTAGGTTCCTTATCATTGCAAGCCAAAACGTGGATTTGACATTACATAAGAAATAAACTGCTATTGTGTTAAACCCTGAAATTTGGGGCTCACCTGTTGTGGTGTTTATCCTTCCCTGACCAATATGCTCACTGTGGGTCTCTAGTCAATTGCTGGTTCAGGTTCTGATCTTCAAGAAGCAGCAGCCCCTTTCTATTTTCAACCGAGGGATCATTGACATCTTATTTGCTACATGTCGAGCCAAGCCAATGATATTCTTATGAAACTGAAATCTCAACCCATGGTCTTCCCGTATCTACTCTTTTAAGCTGGCCAAACTTGGCAACTGTTGTACTGGGTCCTTATGCTACATTTCATCATCATTAATCCTTTGTCTTCCATGAGAAACCCAGAGATGGTGGAAATTTTAAAGATAAACTAGTAACTATGTGCAAGTCTCTACTTAGAAGACTAGAGGAATAATTGATATCTTGAAGGTGCTGTTTCCTGGTCTCTTCCTTCCCCCTAGTCAAGATCTCTTTTAATATTTGCCCAGTGAGTCTAGTTAGGACATGCAGAAGATAAAGGTAAAAATTTTAAATCAAAATTCATTTTGAAAGAGAGAAGAAAATCACTTGGTAGATTCCATCTTGAACACAGAATGCTTGCCCTTACATTCCCTTGCCGTTTAGTTCATTTATTTCAGTGGAGAAAAAATAGACATTTACATTTTTCAGCAATTGCCAATGTATTCTTGCCAAAAAAAAAAAAAAATTCTATCATCTAACCAAATCAAGAACAGAGAGGGCTTTTTTCCTTCAAGCTGGACTTTGCTGCCATTGCCTCGAAAAGAAAAGTGAACATAGAAGAAATGAAGGCTTTTGAAAATAAATAATGAGGGAGACCTAGCAGGCTGGCAGAATCTAGGACCCACAGGAGAAGACCTGGGGTCTCCTGCTTCTGCTGCAATCACTTAAAAGTCCTCAGTCCCTTCCTATGTCCATTCTAGGTGGCCTCTTCACCATCACCTGGAGGTGCCCCCCTTCAGACAGGCTGGGGCCACCCTCTTGCTGACCAGGAAGAGGGTGTACCAGGAAGAGGTGACTGGAAAGGAAGGAGAAGCAGCCCAGCTGCTATCCACACAGTAGGAAGTTGGCATGGTTCGAGTGCCACCTGGCCCCTTTGGTCCGTCTGTATTCTGGAGTGAACTCCGTTGTGAGGGAGTTGCTTGTTGGCTTTAAAGCACAGAGGAGGAAGAGGAAGCCCCATACATATGGCTAAATCCATCCAGGGGATGTAAAGCCAGGGATGAATATCCATGGCTGGGGGTGAGAGAGGGACCCCTGTCCAGGTTCCCATCCTCCAGTCTTGCAGCCCAGTGGCTTTGGGACTCACCCAGGAATGGATGAGGCTTCTCAGAGCTGCTGCCCTTCTCACATGGACCAGCACCCAGAATCCCTGCCTTGCCTTGAGACCTGCAGTTGAGTTGCTCTGAAAGATGTGTGGACCTGGTCTCAGGCTGTCTGGAGGTGCAAGTTTGGCCCACCCTCAGGAAGCTGGGAAGGGAGACCCCACCCTTCTAATAGTGGGGTCAAGCCAAGCTGTACCTCCAACCGCAGGGCTGTTTTTAGATGCTGTTATTTTTGCCTTGCTCACAAGCAGCTGTGAAAAACAAACTGGTGACCAAGAGGCAAGAAACTGCAAAATAAAAACCTCATAAAACAAGAGCTCCAAAACTCCAGAGCATACCACACTATGGCAAAACACTGTGCACCATCATGGCGGGGCCTGCTGAGTCTTCCCCTCAGGGAGGTGAGGGAGGGTGTTGCTCTTTCACTGCCCACACATTCCTGGCCTAGCATGCCCTGAGCAAGTCCAGCTTTGGCTCACTGTCCCTGGAATGGCTAGTGGGTCAGGCTGCCCCATTCATACACACAGATGGTGACCCCAGGGGACAGGTGTGCCAGGGAAGTGGGGCGATAGGGTTAACACTGCCACAAAAGGAAAAGCTCCAGCTCATTCCCCTCTCTCTCCAGCTCAACCTAATAGTCCATTTGCCTTACAGCATCACAGCTTCTTAACAGTGAAACCCCTGCACAGGCAAAATGTCATCCAACAGCAAGTGGCAGGGCAGGGAAACAGGAGAGGGCACCAAGCAGGATCCCCGACTTCTCCCCAGCGCTTAGGGCCCCCAAAAGGCCAAACCTCAGGGCACCCTTCCACTCACAGCGCCCCCGAGTCCTCATTCCTCCTGCAGGAAACCCAACACCAGACGCTGCAGCCCCTGCAGACCCCTCCACCCAGCGGGTAGGGGGCTGGGTGGCAGCGTGGAAAGTGCCGCCCCGCCCCAGAACCCGGGATCAGGGGTAGGGAGGAGGTGGCAAACTTCAAAGCTGCAGCTGCAATATGCTTTAAAAAATAATAAAAAACCCTGAAAGCCAGCGCTGTTCCCTTCGCCCCTCTGAGCTACGCGCGGTCCACCTTGACCGTCAGCTCACCCTCGCTCAGCTCTGCCAAGGGGACCCAGCTCTCAGACCTCGGCCAACGGGGATCTCCTCTCCGGCTAGCGCGCGCGGCTGGGCTGCGCCTCGAGCCTCCCCCACCCCCAAGTTCACCTGGCACCCAGAGGTGCAAAAAAATAGTTTAAAATGATGTCACTTGCCCATACTCCCTCCCCCCCCAGGCTGGTCCCATCTCACACACCCGCGTGGCCTGGGCTGCGAGTCGCGGAGCATCCCGGAGGGTTGCGGTGGGGCGCCACGCCGAGGCTAGCCTCCCCCGGCGCCCGCTCAGGCTCAGGCTCGGCCCTGGGCAGCCCGCCCGTGCATCGTTCCCCTGGTGCAGAAATCCTACCGCCCGTGCGCCCTGGGCGCGCCGCCGGGCCCCGCGCCGGCTCCCCGGGAATGCGGCCGTCAGGTGAGGTAGGCATGCGTGCCGGCTCCGCAGCGAAGCAGCAGCTGGCTGGGGCGCTGAGCTCGGAATCTGCTTCCTCTCCCTCTCCCCGCAAAAGAGAGGCCTCTCGGGACTTTCCAGCGCCTTGTTGCGTTAGGACTGCATTCCCCTTTCCTTTTCCCTTTTATCTTAGTTTCTCCTTCAGATGCAAAAGAGAGATCGCAGGAGTCCATGCCCAGCTCCAGCCTAACTCAGTCCACAGGCAGAGAATTATGAATGGATGCTGCCTTCTGATGAGGAAGTCGACTGGGGAGGTCTCTGCGCACGGCGCGCTCCATCAAAGGGGCATTGGCCCCTCCGCTGCTTCAATGCTGCAGGCTGAGACACCTAATTGACCACTGGGAAATCAGGTGCCTGGAGACCTGGGCGGACGTAGCCCTGGGGCCACGCTGGGATCGAGCGCCGTGCCGGTGTAGACAGCTTCGATTTACAGCTCAGTGAATGGAGAGGACTGCGGCAGCCAAACCTCCCGGGCAGCAAGGCACGGCTGCACCAACACTCCGCGGACAGCTGCCTGGCTCCGCGAGCATCTCCCGGCTCCACTGGGCTAAAGGGAACCTGCTAAAAATAATCTGTCCCCTGCCGCCAGCCGCAGTGAGCTGCAGGACTCAGTCCCCAGCCCCAAACTCGCTGGCGTACGGGAGCCGGCCACAAAGCCCGGCCTGTGAAGCTTAACAAGCCGGAGGCTGCGGAGGATCCCGGATTCGGATTTCTTGTACCTGTATGTTTCCTTCTCTCGTAGTGCGACCGCTGGGGCTGCGCGTTATCCATGCCCAGAGTGGCGGCGGACTCCGCACATCACCAACAGGCTGGACCGACCGCAGCTGCTCAGCACCGCACCCCCGTGGCTCTCTTCTCACCTCCCTTATCCCTGGTCTATGGCCAACAGCAGAGGAAGGAATCAGAAACGCCAACCATGCCGACCCCTCCAGCCCGGGCAAGAGGGTGGACAGAGACTGGCATAGAGCATGTGCCCACATATAACAGGACTAGAGCGCCCGAAAAATGTGACATTGCGTCCCCCTCCCCCATTTTATCTCCGGACGCTGAAACCTCACATCCTAGACACATCTCACCCTGCCCAGGCTGAAAACACTGCAAGGACAATGCCTTTGCAGCCATGTATTAATCTCCAGGGAGCAGCGATTTACTAAACCAGATCTGAGGTTGAACCAGTGTTAAAAACCATGGCAGTGTGTGCCCATAGCTTAAGTTGGTAGGCTCTCCGTGTAGCAACCTAATGCAGAAGGCAGAGAGTCATTTAGGGCCGCTTCAAAGACAACACTTATGGGATATATCCTAATACCATGCATAACAAGAAGAAACCCAGTGAATGAAATTATCCAAAGATGACTTGTGGGATGTTGTTTTTGGTAATATGTCTTTGAAACCCGTTTAGGGAAAACTTGACTATTTTCTGAGTGGGTTGCCTATTTTCAACTAAGGATGTTTAAGTGCTGGACAGATTTGCATGTGTGGGCAATACTATATCCACGAGGCCTGTAACTTCTCCAGAATTCACACTTGTGAAACACTCTACTTGCCAAGGTCATAAAAAATCTTGGGGTTTGCCTGTGTGTGAAATAAAGAATATTTCCTAATTGGCATTCCTATGAATTAATTATTGTGTTCACATGAAGTATCACCTCAAACCCAAGTCAGTCTGGGTTGGCTGTTCTCCGCTAGCCTCCTTGGAGGGCTGCTAGCTGCCAGCAAGGACAGAGAATTTGGCAGGAGTCCCCCTGGAAGACAGAGTGTGGCTCGGACAGGAAGAATGAGGTGGGAGGAGATGGCATGGCCACTCCCCCAGTGAAGGTGAGAAGATAGCCATGCACCTCAAAGTTTAAGGGATGGGTGACTAAAGGAAAAGGTCATCAGAGAGAAAGAGAGAGATTACTCAGAGAAGGAGAACAGGATGGAAGGGGGAAGGGCCCCATCTCAGAAACGGGGATGGACAAAAGAGTTGTAAGAAGGCAGGGTGATTTATAATGTCAAATGTCACCAAGGGGTCAGTGGGAGGAGTTCTGCCTGCCAAGGGCAGACCCTAGATCCCTGAGGCTTTGGGAAGGCATGATGGATTGGCTACTAATGGGAGATGTGAAGTGGATGGGAATACCAGTCAGAGCTTCTCAAAGGTAAAGAGAAGTCCTTCCCTTAGCCTTGCTCCTCAAAGGACCAGCAGCGCCTGGGGGCTTGGTAGAGGTGCACCTTCTCAGGCCTGCTAAATCAGACTCTGGAGTGAGGCCTGGCCATCTGTGTGTTAACAAGCTCTCAGACCAACTTCAAACAGGAGGCCTCACCATGTATGGACTCAAACCTCTCAGGTCTTGACGTAAGAATTTACATTAGGGTGAGCAAAATGGCTGCCCTTGACAGCAATCCCTGGCAAGTACATGGGTAGCTAGTAGCCAAGCCACTAATTATGCAGCCCAGGGAAATGAACTGCATTGCTCAGGGTTTTCAGGGCTGCTCTATCACATGAGAGCCTTGACAATAAGGTCTGCAAAACTCCACAAAGCAATGAAAATGGCCATGTCTTTTCTCCTTTGTATTGATCTTTACAGTAATGAAGTGGTTGTTAACAGTGATGGCAAAAATAATGATATAACTAGATTGCTTAAATTTGAATGAGATTTTAGCAAGTCCGATAGCAGAGAGGAAAAAGCAAAAAACAAACAAAAAAACACACACATAGGCTTTGTACCCAGAAATATCTGTGTTTGAATCCTAGCTCCTCCAGTTCTTAACAAACGTGGCCTTGGGAAAATTATTTGACGTCTCTGAATCTTGAATCTTCTCTGAATCATTTCCTCATTTGTAAAATGAAAATAAGAATACCTAATTTATAGCATTTTTTCTGGGGTCCCCCTATCCTCTGTATGGTAGTTAGGGTACCTGATGCTTCCTATGGCTCAAAGATTCAAATAGAAGCCCTTATTGAGTATCTCTTAGATGTCAGGTACTGTGCTGGGTGCTTATGGGGATACAGCAGAGTCTGGGCCCAGTTGGAGCTGACATTCTAAGGGCTGAGTTTACAGCCCAGTCCGTATAGGTATCCCACTTTTCTGATAAATATGTTTAATTATTATTTTAATTGATACACAATAATACATATTTTTGGCATACAGTATATTTCAATACATGTGTACAATGTGAAATGATCAATAGGGTAATTAGCAAATCAGTCACCTAAAATATTTATCATTTCTTTGTGTTGGAAACATTCAACATCCTCTATTCTAGCTATTTCAAAATATACAATAAATTCTTGTCAACTACAGTCACCCTGCAGTGCTATATACCACTAGAACTTATCCCACCTATCTAGCTGTAATTTTTTCAACTCATTAACCGAACTTGCCTTAGCCTCTGGTAACCACTATTCTACTCTATACTTCTATGTGATCAACTTTTTTTTAGCTTTCACATATGAGTGAGAACATGCCATGTTTGTCTTTCTGTGCTTAGCTTATTTCAGTTAACATAATGTCCTCCAGCTTCATCCATGTTGCTGCAAATGATAGGATTTTATTATTTTTTATGGCTGAATATTATTCCATTGTGTATATAAGCCACATGTTCTTTATCCATTCATCTGTTAATGAACACAGGTTGACTTCATATCTTGGCTATTGCAAATTAGTGCTGCAATAAACATGGGAGTGCAGATGTCTCTTTGACATATTGATGTTTTTACTGAAAGCCAAGGGTACCAGCTCTCACAGACAATTGCAAATGTGTCCTTCTTTAGAACAGTGATGATCTATAGCAGGGGTCAACAAACTTTTTCTGTAAAGGGCCAGGTAGAAAGTATTTTAGGCTTTGCTGGCTCTGTAGTCTCTGTTGCAACTATTCTACTCTGCTGTTGTAGCTCAAAAGCAGCCATAGATGGTGCATATATGGATGGATGTGGCTGTGTTCCAATGGAACTTTCTTCACAAAAATAGAGAGTGGGTGGGACTTGGCCCATGGGCCATAATTTGCCAAACTCTGATCTACAGTAAGGCTCAGGAAATAACTATTTCCTTTAACTGGTATTGCTAGGAAATGGTAAAGTCTACATAGGTAATTTTCCATATACCTAAAGTTTATCCAACCAAGAACAATTTTCTAAAGCCCCTTATTGTTCTGAAGCATATTTTATATTTTCACTGGAAGAAACTGACTAGTTGATTGTTCACCAAACTGTCTCCTCTCTTTCTCCTACAGCTAAACTACATTTCCCAGCCTCACTTGCAGTTAGGTGCAGCCCTGTAACTGAGTCCTGGCCAATGGAATGTGGGGCAGAAGTTACCTGTGCCTCCAGCCTTGGCACATAAAAACTCTTACCTATTCCCACACATACTTTCTTGTCTTCCCCTGCTGGCTGAACACAGAGGATCTATTGGATGGTGGATTCCCAAGATGGGAGGGGCCCAGGTACCCCACCTGCATGCTGACCAGCATTAAACTGCAAGGAAAGTGAGAGGTAAGCCACTGAAATATTGGGGTTTTATTACCAGAATTAGGCTACCTTGAGTAATTCACTTTCCTATCTTTCTAGTCAGATGCTACAAAACTCAATTTAATGGTTTCCTGATTACTTAGGGTCTTTATTAAGAAAGCTTATTATTGGTTTCTACAGTTACCTATTTCTAAGACTCCTTTTTGGATTTCCATATTCTTTCCTTGGTATTTAGTTCTCCACTATCATTCCTTTCTCGAACCTTCTTTTAGCTCCTTTCCCCAGAGTTTAAGCCTCCAGTGAGCTGGGGATAACAGATACCCATGGCTGGGAAACATCTGTCCATTGAAGAAGATTTACCAATTCTCTGGAAAGAGCCAAAAGGACATAGTCTGTGGGCTTGCTGACAATTATTTGTAGCCTTGGGAAACTCTTTTCACTTACTTCCAGGTTTGATGCTGTATTCCTGAAAGCTGAAGTTACTGGAAGCTCAGAAGCTCTGAAAAAAGTGGAGGTATTTCTGTATTGTTGAGCTTACAAATTTTCAAAGCTCTCATTCTTCTACTAGCCATCTTGGGAGAGTCCATAATACAGATTCTAGTTCTGTCCTTCAACATGAATGGACTATTCAATTGTCAAAATACTGTCACTTCCTGATTTTGTACATATAGATTTTAGCTGTTATATGCTCCAAATCTCCATTTTAAATTCAACTTTTCTGTTAATTAAGTATTTCGTTGACATAAACAGATGTTAATTGACTCCTATTTTACAGGAGCTGGAAGAATTGACTCTAAAAGGCTACATAGTTTTAGTTCAGTTCAAGAGGTGGTATATTACCTTTATGCCTCAGACAATTTACTAAGAAAATACAGGTGTACTTTAGATCTGGTCTTTGGATTATTCTGATAGATGGAAATGTGGTTCTTTCCCAGCATGAGGTGGGACACAGGAGAGGAACTCGTGGGGCTGGATCAAAGGGAGAAAGATTGGAAGAAGCCAATGGAGCCCAAATACTTCGACAGTCTGATTTTACTTATTTATTGAAAAAACTAAGATGATCATATTTAAATGATCCTCTTGGCCTGTTTCTTCATCTATAAAATAGGGAGGGTAAAGATGATGGGTAAAATTTTCTCTACATCTTTCATTGTGTAAGTCAATTTTTCTATGAGACTTGGATCCAAAAATACCTTCTAAAATGATTTCTGATCATCAGTAGTTATTTCTTCTTCCTGTTTCTGCTGAGCATCCAGAATTGGCCATTCTACCCATAAACTTCAGCATCTGCAAGGGAAGTAATATGTTCTGTGATCTTCCCAGGGCTGGATAACCTTTTGGTCTCAGACTGATCTTGTGGGTGATATTGAGGATCCCAATTCTAGCTCCACTCTATTTATATTATACCCACTCTCTCTTTATGTTTACCTAGGGTGACTTTGCTGCTTTACTCTCTTTGACTGAAATACATACTTAAGACCCAATTATGAAAACTCAGTTTTGTCTCCAAGGCTTACTTCCCTGGAGCAAGTTGGATGTCTCCTCCAGAGCTATGCATGTGGTGGTGCTTTACTCATCTATCCTAGTAGCTGCACATTACTGCTACTGCTGCCCCACCACTGCTCACAAGGGACCCCCATGACTTTCAGAAAAAATGGCTGCTATAAAATGGATCACTCATTCATAAGGAACTATGTGTTTATTCATATATATTTTATATCATAACAAATGTAAATTAATTTCAGGGTGTGACTACCCAAGCTAGTATCTATATGGCTGCCTGTATAAAATTTCTCCCCTCAAAATTCTCCAGACCATCTGGCATAAACTACTGTATTGTGACCTGTTAAAATAAGTAACAGCTGTGATAATCCCTCTCGATTTATAGCAAGCTATAAAACTTTGCATATACTGGCAATGAATATAAAATAATAAATAAAACCATTATCATTCTGTGCTGTCTTGGTGGGAATTATGATGATTTACCCAAAATGGAGCCCTATAGAATGCATCAGAGGAGAAGATTAAGCAAAGGTTTTGCCCAGCCTGGCCTCCTCTAGCCCCCAAGACCAACCTCACTACGTAGAATTCCTGGATATGTTTGAAAACCTTATCCAATGTAAAGGCATCCTTTCTGAAAAAACATGGTTCCCATACATTGCTGCCCAACTTCTATTATTTCAAAGCCTCCTTTTCTGATGGTCGGTTTCCAAAATTGCACAGTATATCCAGACCATAAAAAAAAAAAACAAGCTATGCACAACTCAAAATGTGAAATAATTTATAGCACCAAAGCTAAGAATTGTCTTGGAATTTTTAACTGTAAGTTTACGTTTGCAAACATTGCAAAGATCCCAGGTTGAAACATATTGTATTGAAGTCATCTCTCAAAGATATGCAATATGTGAAAAAAGACAAGCTGGTATCTGGCAGGGAAAGGGGTAGGACAGCTTTGATTCTGAGTGAAAGAATCACTATGCCCACTACACACCAATTTCACAAAATCAAGGGGTCAAGGAAGGAAACTAGCAACATGACATGGCTTTTTACTAGGTTCTGGACATTACCCCATAATCTTATTTATTTAATCCTCACAACAGCTATGTGCCTTAGGTATTATTATTCCTGTTTTATGGTGAGGAAATTGACGTTCAGAGAGGTTAAATAACTTGCCCAAGGCCATCCAACTAACGAGTTGGAGAGATGGAGTTTGAACTCAGTCTGTCTGATTTCAAGGTTCATGTCCTTTCCACCTCACTACACTGCCTCCTGGACAGCTATTCCAAACCTTTTTCTGCCATGATCCATGATATTTACATGAACTACTCATTATCACAACCGTGGGAAATTCCCATCCCTTTTTCTCCCATTTATTTGAATACAAGGAGAGTTGCCCTACTATTGGGAGAACTTCAAATCCATTTTAATTTACATATATAAATTTGCAAATACAGGTGCTTCGTTATTGCAGTAGATTTCCCAGCAAGAGTTGGAGTCTATTTCTCCACCTTGAATTGAGCAGGCCTTATGACCTGATTTGTCCAGAAGAATGTGGTGGAGGTGACATTGTACATGTCTGAGCCTGGGCCTCAAGAAGCCTTGCAACTTCTGCTTCTGTTGATCTTGGCACCTGCCCTGCTTACTGCTGCTCACGAGGAAGCCTGGTCTAGCCTACTGGATGATGAGGTATGGGTGACCCAAGTTGTCCCCTACCCCCATCTTGGTCTGCTAACCTCCAAACATGTGAATAAGGCCACTCTAAGTCATTCAGTCCCAGCTGACTATAGACACATAAGCAAGCTACACAACCAGAAGACCAGAAGAACCACCCACTAAATTTTAAGCCACTAAGTACTGGGGTGATTTGTTATACAGAAAACGCTAACTAATGCAGTTCTTTAAAATTAATTTCTGGCCATGTGTCTAAACAGATACTAATGGTTGAGGATTGTTGGTTTGAGCACAAGGATCATAAACTAAAGACTTAAAAAAAAAAAAAGGTAAATCCTTTCTGATGGCTCGAATACCGTTGCTGCTCAAGGTCTTCACAATACTTCAATATGCCCCATGAAAGTGCTAGTTCAGAAAGGATTCCTATGGATACAGTACCGGAAAGCCACCTTTCTTCCTCCAATCCTAGGATTGGCAGCTTGATTTTGGGTGATATACTTAAGGAGAAAGAATCACTAAGGTGAATGGCGCACAGCCTCCATCAAGAAACAATCAGTGGATGGAAGGAAGAGAAGAAGAGATGATGGGTTGTTTGAAGACTGCTAATGCCAATGCATGACCCCTAGAAATCCATCACTGAAATTAAAAAGTAATGCTGTGGGCCAAGAAGAACTATGATTTGTTAGAATGTGGGGTCAGTTTTGTATTTAACAATAGTCATGCTGTCTTCCTAAGAAGATAAGGTATGCAAAGACACAGATGGGAGAGAAGGAAAGAGATGTCCACCCTCCCTTTCCACACACTTGGGAAACCTACAGATGGAGACCCTCAAAAGGAAGGAAGGAATGCTGTAATTATAAACCAAATTAGGGCCAAACTGAACTGAGAAAGGAGACATAATGGTTACAATTAAATACTTAAAGCAGTGTTCTCAACCTTGACTGTATGTTGGAATTTCAGCATAGTGAAAGCAACTCCAAAGCCTGCACTCTTAATCTCTACAGGGATTAGTAACTTTATTTATTATAATCAGAAACAATGTTCAGATTTGGACTTCCACCAGTTTCTACAAAAGCCATTTCTTTTGAAGAAAATGCTGGCGGGCAACATATTTCTTGATTGTTCAGCTATCTTAGCATGTGAATGCTTGGGCTGTTTTCCCTTTTCTTATTTTCTTAGTAAATCTTGGAGCCTTTGAACTTTGAATAATTTCTTTTTTCTTTCTCACAGTGCCCTCTAGTTATACAAACACACAAAAAAATAATTACAGAAGCAGTATTTACATCTATATGTCTATGGCTTTTTCATTTTGTATTTACAGTACTGAGCGGATGAATTAATTTAGTTCATTTTGCTTCTTAGGAAAAAAGATGTGTAATGAAAGGAGGTCCCTTTTAGTAGACTCTGGCAAGATTTCATAAAGAGTAGATAAAGGAGAAACAGAGAGAAGGAAACCCTCCTTATAAACCTAAGAAAGTATGTTGGTCTATACCCTAAACAATTTTCTGCATCTGCAGTTAAACACATGCTAATTATGTTCCAGAAAAGGGAATGTTTTGTTGAGCAACCTTATAAATGAAAACAAATCTGTCTATACCAGTATTTGCAGTCTCTCCTAGTTCATGTTCTGAACTTGCTTCCCAAAAGTTTTTCCCAGTCTGAGAATATGCCTAGGACAGTGGATTAAGGCTCTAGGCTGGGACCTCCATTGGTTGCCTTCCAAGCAGAATCAGAAATGACATTTCCAGAGCAGAAGAGACATAAAGTAGTATCATGTACTCAATTGGGAGGGAAGGTTTCCTCGTTTGAGAATAGGGTTGAGTGGAATAGCAGGAAAGAGGAATGACCAGGTACAGAGAATCAGTGGCCCCTCTGACAGTAGAAGCTTTACTAGAGAAGCCAGGTAGAGAAGTCTCCTGTTCTTGTCAAAAGCCCCTTATCCATGTCTTACCACCTAGACTTTGACATGAAAGAGAATCAAGGCACAGTTTATCTTGCTCTTGTAAGGTTTTGGTTTAGAGTAATTCACTTCTAAAAGGAGAAGGGAGCTGGGTGTAGTGGCTCATGCCTGTAGTCCCAGCCCTTTGGGCTGAGGCAGGAGAATTATTTGAGGCCAGGAGTTTGAGATCAGCCTGGGCAAAATAATGGGACCCCATCCCTACAGAAAATAAAAAATTAGCTGGGCAGAATGGCTAATCCCAGCTACTCGGGAGGCTGGGGTAGGAGGATTGTTTGTGCCCAGGAGTTCAAGGGTGCAGTGAGCTGTGATCACAGTAATCACTCCAGCCTGGATGTCAGAGCAAGACCCTGTCTCTAAAGCAATATATACATACATACATATATACATAAAAGGAGAAAGACAAACAGGAAGTTTCTGCAGAATAATTTCATAATTAATGGATGTGTTAGAAAGTTGCTTTGCACATAGGAGCTCCTTCACTCATAAATGTTTCTTAATAAACAATATTTTTTAAATTGACTTTTTAAAACAGAGAGACAACAGATGGTTCAGATGTTTCTCGTGTCAGAGGGAACAGTTTGGGGATCATAGAGATGTAAATCTCAGTAAGATTTGTAAGAAAGAAGTTTTCTGGCTTTCTGGGATGGTCAATATGTGTCCAAGATGGCCTAGTGATGATGCTGATACAACTCTGAAAGAGTCCAGCAGGGACCGCACTGAGGTCCTCCCTGACCGCTTCGAGCAGTTCTAGGATGTCGCTTTGTGTTTCTGGATTTAGGCTCCCTCCCTTAGGCCCCCAGGCTTCGGGCAGTAAGCTGCATAAATTGGAGCCGTAGGATGTAGGGGTCTGATGCTTGAACGCAGTCAGTCTTCAGCCTCAGAGTGTTCCGAAGCTCATTTTTAAGTCAGTTTTTCCTTTTAATTCAGGACATGTTTTCCCATGGAAGAGAAACTACAGATGGTGTTTGGAGTTCTAGGTTTTTCCATCAAGGCTTATTTCCCCCTATAATATTGCCGGGAAATATGTATTTACAGTGAAGAGTGGAAAACAATACTGATATCATGGTAGTGAGTAAACAATGTTAATATAACTCAAGAAGACAGTTTTAAAAATTAATTTTAAATTCCAGCACCTGATGAAATGCAAGAATAATTAGAGAAAGAGTTAGTAGGCTGATGGAGACTTTGGGGTCTACAAATGAAATATCTGTCTGTTAGGAGATTAATGACACTGATTCTTTATTATGTCTGATAATCACTTGAAAGATTAACTCATTCCAAAAAGATAATATTTCTTGGGTATCTAAAATCCACTAGACAATACTATAGCAGAGATGAAAGACCGAGTGCCTATTCTGAAGGAGATCACTGAATGGCTGTCTTGAGAGACACTATTTTATACCTGGTTTTCAGAGGGACTTATGCATGCTCCCCAGATACACTGTGTTGTGCCTGGCAGTTCAAGAAGTAATAGGATAAATATAGAGGGATCTTCCTGGACCACTAACTTTATTCAATGATTGTTTGAGGAGAGATTATTTTATATTACATAACATAAATAATAGTGCTAATTTTGTAAGAATATTTATGATGAGGCATGCAATTACAAAAAAAAACTCACATGATCATATAAAACACTGTTTGGGGTCATGCCTGACTTTACCCCTCCCCATCTCCACCACTGGCTCAGATCCTCATAGGGGTACCAGTTCACCCTCTTCCCTGGGAAGCACCACCATCCACTAAAAGACAGACAGGCACAACTATCTTTTCTTTCCATATAGGCTATGGAAAGGGAGAGAACTAAATCACCCTGGGCAATTTCAGGGAAGGCTTCCCCAAAAACGTGATGCTTAAGCCAAGGCTTCTAAACTGAAGAAATAGCCAGGCAAAATAGGTCATAAAAGCATTCAGAGGGTTTAGTGTACACAGACCTGTAGGTGTGTGAGACAGCATGATGTGATGAGAAAATTGCAAGCAATTTTGTATGACTGGAACATCTGGCTGGTGCAGGGAACTTCAGAGACACATTCCAAGGTGCAAGAAGGAGGTGGAAAGGAAAAGATGTTGAATCCAAGAGTCTTCTGTTCCAGTCAACAGGTGGCATTTTTGGCCCAGGGCAGCTTTGTGGTTATCCAGAGCAAGTGGCCTTGGGAAATTTGAGAAAGCAGATGGTGGTATGAAAATAGCCAATTGTAGATGGGAGACATTTAAAAATAGGTTTTCTTAACTACAGAAAGAGTTGTAATCATATCTGCTACTTGTTACTTCATTCAGAGACTTTGAATGAGGTAAAATATAGTCCCTGCAAGCAACTTCACCAGATGGTAAAGTTAAGAAGTTAGAGGACAGACAATCATCTTTCTCATCATGGAAAAACACCAACTCTTCATGTTGACCTGCCAACATATCCAAACAACAGAGTGGGAAATTCTGCATTGTAACTTCTTGACCTACCACAACTACCAGCACTTGTTAATCCATTACCTTTTATGATCCCAGAGGACATTTACAACCTTCTCCTGGGAAATGAATATTCGAACAATATGTCATTGATAAACAATGCTTAGTAATAAATTCATCAGTTGCAGGCAATCAAGTTAATTAGCAAAAAGTTCTAGTGTCATTAAAGAAACCGAAAGTTAAAGTAACAGGCCTTACCCAGCAGACCCCTCCCTTTTCTCAAGACACAGGGCACTACTGGCTCTGTCCCTTGTCTAAGTGACACCACTTCTCAGCTCACAGTTTTGTATTTTCGTTAAGGCCATTTTTTCTGATCAGTGCTTGCACCTTCGAATCAGAACTAAATTTCTTCTACTTTGGATGAACTAAACAGAGATTGTAGCACAGGCCATAGCACAGCTTTTAACCCTTAACCTCATTGAGAGCTCCCACTTTCCCCAAGGCACTGTATGATAACCTAAAAACATCACTCCCATGTTTAGTTTGGGATCATTATTTTCAAACTTCTGCAGACAGTATAACCTACTGGTAAAACAAAACAAAACAAAACACAAAACATAGGTTTTGGAGTCAGAAAGAACTGAGTCTAAATTCTGGCTCTGCGACAATCAAGCTGTAATCTTGGGCAAGTTGTTATGTAAATATTCTAATCCTCATTTTCTTCATCTGTGGAATGAGAATAATAATTGTACCTGCATCAGAGGGTTGTGATGAGGATAAGCTATGAACAAGCAATTAGCATAATCCTCCTGAGCACAGAATAAGTCATTAAATTACTTTTAACATTAACATCCTGGTTTCCCCTAGCCACTGCATCTGACAAACTCCTCAGTTCCTAACATCGATGGACATGCCCCTCTCAAACACATTATATCTATCACTTACGAAGCAAAAATACTTAGACTGCCATCTTAACTGCTAAACTTAAAACAGAAATGTTTCATTGCTTATTTCCAGAAACATCTTGCCTTTATGACTTGAGTGAAATCACTGGAAGATAAACAGATTAGAAGAAAATAAAAATAACTGGAGTGAATATTTTTTGAAATTGCTAAAATAAGTTGCTAAAAACAAAGACCCCTGGAGAAATTATAGCATAAGCTATTGGTTTTATATTTACATCTTCACTCAAATATCCACCCACTACTGAAATTGTAAACCAGTGCATAAGATGTTATACTGGGAAATGGAGTGAGGTTAAAAAAAATCTTTTGATACTTGGCTGGGTCTGCTTTCATCTTGCCAGAAGTGAACTAATATTAACCAATGTATGCCAAAATATAAAAGATGACAGCATCAGAAAGAATGGAGTCAGATCAGAGAAAAAGAGGTCAGAAAAAAGGGCTTTAATTACCTGTAAGTAATAGCATCATGCCCCTACAAAGGTCCT
This sequence comes from Ateles fusciceps, assembly GCA_036589455.1. NCBI lineage: Eukaryota > Metazoa > Chordata > Mammalia > Primates > Atelidae > Ateles > Ateles fusciceps. The sequence continues at coordinate 90,674 of JAZHEH010000952.1, read as the reverse complement.
TTTCACATACTTCCAATACCACTTCCTAATTGCAATAATAATAGTAGCAATGACAACAACTACAGCCACAACCATTTATTCAGTCCTTATGTCTCAAGCACTGTGCCATGTGCACTATTTTAATTATGCCATTAAATCTTCACAACAAGCCTATGTGATTTTGCAGAAGAAACCAAAACTTCGAAAGACACCCTAAAATGTTTCTCTGGCTAATAAATTCCTACCAATTCATGAAAGCCTAGCTCAAATCTCACTTCCTTAGAAGCTTCCTTCCCTTTTCCTTGTCACCTCTTTCATCCATCAACCACAACCACGTTTCCTTTCTTCAATCATTTTGAAGGTTGTTGTTTTGTTTTGTTTTCTTTTCTTTTCTTTAAATAGACACACTTGGACTATAATCACACACGGATTTGGTTCTACTATTCCTTCAATCAGTGCTGGATGGGTTGGGTCTCTAAATGTAGCTGTGACACTTTAAAGATAGAGAGGTTCTCAGCTTTGCCCCAAATACAGAACAGGATGCAGGGCAGATTCTATACCTACAGAATCTGATCTAGGCCTAGATATCTATTAAATTGCACTAAATTGGATTTTTGCCCTTTACCAAGTTTCAGATTTCATAGTTATTTCTGCTTGATATGTTGGACCAAGGGCAGAGAAATGTTGTCCTACAGAGGGCTCCAGCCACAAGAATGTTGTGGAACAGGAAAGGAAGTCATTTTTTATCATTGAACTCAAAAGCTTCTTTTCTCATATGAATCAAGGGTGTATCTTATCTCCCAGATATTTCTTCTGAGTCCATCAGTGGTTAGGCCTGCCACCCTCCTATAAAAGGAGAGTAGACAAAGAGAAGCAGAATGCAATTTGGTAGCAAAGAACATTTTTCCCTGGCAGAAAATGGAGTGACTTTTAGCTTATCTGTTGTCACCTTGTTAATGTGGTCATTGTTCTTAAAAATAAAATCTCCTCTTTTTACCCATGATGTCTTTTGTGTAAAAAAAAATAAAAAAGAAGCAACTAAAAACTCAGTGGAGAGGGGTGGAAGGGCAAAATAAAAGCCTAATCAAGAGAAGCAACAAATCAACTCTTTCTTAAGGAAAAACACCCAGCACACAATTATCTTAATTCTCCCAAGTGGTTATTTTGATTGCTTTCTGAGATAGGTGTGGAAAGCACTAGCAACCCATGGCCCCTGTCATCACCCCTGGTTTTTAGAGTAGGAACAATAGGCCTGTATGAGTTCGAATGCAAAATTTATCATCTGTTTAAGCCAAGGGCTCTGTGGCTGCTGATGTATGCCCCTGGTCTGTTCTCAAACACATCCTTATTTAAAAATTAATCATCCAGCTCTTACTTGCCAGTGAATGTTTCCAGGGATACAAACTTAGATGGAAGAGGGAGCTTAGTTGTTAATGGCCAAATGTCATCCATGGCAAGCATAACACAAAGACAAGGTGGTGAGAGAAGAGTGATTTACTCTATTTGAAGAATAAATCAAAACTTCCTCCTCACTCTATTGCAAAGATGGGATCAAGAAAAGCATCAAAGACAACATTCCTGGGAGGCCTCTGTTCCTTGAAGCTGAGGAAACATCTGCATCTTTCCCCTTATTGGAGCTTGACATTTGGCCTCTGGATGTTGAGGAACCAGTTCAGTGTTTCAGCTGTGAAAGGATATGACTGAGATTAATTCCCTTCTGTATCTCCTTTCTGCCATTTCAGGAGCCAGGGGGTACAGCTACATTCAAGATCAATGAGTTATAGCCACATGCAAGGTCATGAAAAGTAATATCCTTCAGGAGAGTGGGATTTCCAGTATTCTTGCTAAGCCAAAGAGAACGTAGAAGGGAGATGGCCATGCTACCTAACAAAGTATTATGAAGTACAGGGTGGGCTTCAGAGGAAATTAGAAGATTCTGCCTTGAACACAAATAAGTAACTTCCACTTCAGTTTACCTCTACATACAGTGGGGTTCTGCAGGATGGAGAGAGTGTGGCTAGCAGATTACAGTTGCTTATAGCTTCGTGTAGCCTTATCCCCTCCCTAAATCTTACCGTCTTCTCCATCACCTCCTATGGCCCCCAGTCTCAGAGAAGGCAAGAGTCAACCAAAGGCAAATGAGACATTTTTAAAAAGTCACCCAAAACTTGATACATCTTAACCTATTTATCCTACAAAGTCAGTTCAAAATCCTCTCCTCCATCAGCCTCACTTGGCTTCCCATGCTACCCCACAAGAGAGTTGGTTCCTCCTTCCTATGGATGGGCCTGAAGGCACTGTATTTAGCCTTTCCGGTGTTCATGGGTCAGTATTCTCCTGATGCTATGGTTTGAATGTTGTCCCCTCAGAAACTCATGTTGAAACATAAACTCCTATTTAATAGTATTAAGAGGTGGGGTCTTTAAGAAGTGATTGGGCTATGAGGCTTCTGTCCATAACCCAATGGATTACTAGATTAATTGATTAACAGATTAATGGCTTAATGGATTAAATGGATTAATAGATTAATGGGTTCATGGATTAAGTGGGTTATCACATGAATGGGTTAATTATCACGAGAGTAGATATGTTATAAAAGCCAGTTTGGCTCTCAGTGCAAGCCCCCTATTACCCTGTGATGGCTTCCACAATGTTATGACACAGCATGAAGCCTTCACCAGAAGCCATCCGGATGGAACCACTTGATCTTGAACTTCTCAGCCTCTAGAACTGTAAGTAATACATTTCTTTTCTTTGTAAATTACCCACTCTGTGGTAGTCTGTTATAGCAACAGAAAATGGACCAAGGCGCCTGACTTGGAAGTCCTCAAGAACAGAACTGTGTCTTAGTCTTGTTTGATGTTCAGAGCCAAGCCTACTGCCCAACACAGATGCTGCTCCATAAAGTTTTACTCCCCAGATGCTCACTTCCCTCAAGGCTCTGGCTATAATGTATAGTCAAAACCCTGCAGAGGGGGAAAGCAACCCAGCTGGGTAACCAGGAAAGAAGCCAGATCTGGGATAGAGAAGCTCAAATAGTTCATTCAGGAACATCCCACAAGAGAAATGAGATCAAGACAGTTCAGGGGAATTTCTGAAATGGTGAGTTTTTATGCTGAGGTTTTTCCTGGCTTGCCTTGGCATGCTCAATTCAGTGTAACATTTGGCTGCAGGCCCTCCCCCTAGGCACACTGTTGGTATTTCATGTCCCATCTGCCAGTGTCTCTGGAGGACATTAGGATAAGTAGTTTGATCCAGAAAGGATACCCACTATCCTGGCCCTCTGCCTAAGATATGCAAATGGAGAGCATTTCCCAGCCACAAAGCTTTTGCCTGTGCCAGTAATGTATTATTTTTGTTATTACTATCCATAGCTACCATGGATTGAGCATCTACTAAGCGCATCATGCTAAGTCCTTTGTTTACATTCTTTCATTTCATCATCATTTAAAGAATACAACAGGCAGATATTATTATCTCCATTTTAGAGATAAGGAAGTTGTGACTCGTAACTTAGTCACACAACTGACAAAGGGCAGAGTAAAGATTCAAATCCAGATCTGGCAGACACCAAAGCCCATTTTCCTCACACCATGCTGTCTTGCTCAGAAATAACTATCCTGAAGATGAAACCAACAACAATAAGCCCCCATAGAAAACCCAATGGAAATTACCAAAGCTGTACTCTGAGGTAAATTTATAGCTTTCAGTTCTCACATTTTTTAATGAAACATTCAATTTAAGAAATATTTCTCACAATTTAAAATCTCAAGTAAAGAACATAAAATCAAATGCATTAATTTAAAAATACAAATACAAAACATCAGTAAAATTGACAAAATGGTCTTTGCCATAAGACAGTGGCAGCCTATACCTTGCTCCCTCTGAATGCAGGGTTCCCAGGAATGAACTAAGGGACTTAAGATGACATTGATACTGACAAGCTTTGCTTCTGGGTAAGACAAATACCCAGAGATCTGGGCACACATAATGACATTTGGCTGTAGTTGTTGTATTTTCTGACCACTGACTATAGGTTGGCATAAGGGTCTGTGTCTCTGAGAGTTTGCCTGATCAGCTTAAGTGATTCTTACACCTGTCCAAGCCCCCAGGACACCCTTCTAAGCCAGTTGCAACAGGAGCCTGAAATTTGAGTCCCATGCCCCACTTTTCCTGAAAACCATCCTATCCCCTGGTTAAGACTAGCCCAAATATAGTCTATCAGCTACAACATCTGACATTGCTAGCACACGGCTGTGTCTTCCTCCAGATTGAGGAAATTTGGCAGGGATTGAAAGGAAAGAACACAGAGAGTTTGTTTTTCCCCTGCATTATTTCTATGCTTATAAGGCAATCATGAGAAACAATTGTTCTATGGCTTTAAATCTAGTAAATAGAACTCCCTTTGAGATTCCAGTTTGAAAGCTGGTGAAGATCAGAGTAACTCCACTGTTTATGTAATAAATACACGCACAAACCTCTAACATTTTTATAAAGAAACCTGGTGGTAATAAAATTTGTGTTAAGATAAAAGCAATCATTTTCCCCACAGCTTTTATTGTGCTGAATGCAGTATCTGCCAAGTTCTACTTGAAGGCATCTTTGATTAAAGGCCTAGTCTTCCCACTTGTGAGCCATCCAGAATTGGCAGGGGTACCATGACCTTGCTGAGACTAATGCCCAAAGATAGCCAAATTCATGACATGCCAGCAGCTTCAAGAAAGTTGAGCCCTCTGCCAAGTAGCTCTGTCCCCACCACCACCCCCGCCCAGTCCCTTCCTGGTCTGTCAGCCACCCATAGGCCTTGGATCTTCAACTCTTGAGGGGAAAACTGGGTCAAACTATTCTAAAGGCTTTCTCAGATTTTTTTATTGAGCCTAAATCGAAACTTCTGGCAGGTACTTGGAAGGGCCTTATTTCTTTGGTACTCCTTCCCATTACTTAATTCTTCAGGCCTGATAAATAAAGACTATCTGGCTGTTGGACACTGTCTCCTGAATCCACTGATCTGCATGAAAATGTATGAACTTAGGTCCTTAATTGTCTTCCTTGGTTCCCTGAGGGCATCTGGGGGGTTTGGGTAGGAGTACGGTTCTTACTTCTTACCTAGGTCAGTGATTCTCAACCCTGGCTGCACATTGGAATCCACCTGGGGAGCTTTAAAAACATGCACTGATATCTGGACCCACTCCCAGAGATTCTGATTTAATTGGTCTGGGGTGTTTAATTGTTTTAATTGGCCTGTCTATAAAATAATGGTTATCATAAATATATATGAAATATATATTATATTAGGGACTTGTATTTGAACAGCTTCTCTGCCACAAAATTCAGAAACCACAATGTCCTGAACAAACTGATAGAGGCTCCATGACACACATTGGAAGCTGCCTGGCTCACAGGCATGCTTCCTTCTTCTCCTGAGGAATCGTAAGTAGCAAAGCTGCACAGAATAGTGCCTTCCCATCATCACGGCCTGGAAAAGCAACTTAGAGAGAGTGTTCTCAGACAGCAGGTAGAACAAACCTTTCATTGAGAAAGCCTGCGTACATGGTATTGGTAGCAGTTGGGCTAACAGGAGACCCTTGAAGCTTGGCCCTGTATCAGCCTCTGCAGAGGCAGTGGAGGCAAATGTGCAGTAAAGGGGTTTAGCTGAAGCAAGGAGAGCTGTCAACATCAACTCACACTGGCCACCCCCTGCAGAACAACCTAATAGTGCATAGCAAGAAATGAAAGTAAGGCATTGTCCTTGACATTAAGAAGCCTGAGTTACAATTGAAGGACTAATAACCCCAGTGCTGGAATAATACTGTAAAATGTTCAGTGCTTTTCAAATAGGGTTCACTTGCATGGCCAACCTTATGAGATAATGAAGTATCATGAAGGAGGGCTTAGAGGACTAAAGAAATCAAGACAGGCCCCAGAGTGGTTTAACAGATTTGTGCAAGGCCATTGAAGATGTAACAGAAACCGAGGTTGGGGGATTTGGGTCTGGGGACTCTCAGTTCAGAGCTGTTTTGGGGACACCAGGAAATAAATAAATCTTTCTCTGTAACCTCAGGAGGAGGGTAAGATACTGAAGAAGACTGGAGAGGGAGGTGCTGGAGGAGAAGAAAGCAGCATAGGGCCTGGTGCGAGCCCGTGCAGGATGGGGCCCCTTCCCAGCAGTCCTGAGCTAGAGCCTGGGAATCCTGCCCTGGAATCTCCACTTCAGTTATCCTCTGGCCCTTTAAGATGTTCAAATGTCAGAGTAGAAGAGGAGAAGGAAGAAAGTGTTGCCCTCTGTCTTGGGTAGTTTGATGCCTCAGAAGGAGAGCAAACGTGAAAACGCTGGCCAGCCAGTATGAACGATGCAAGGTCCTCAGAGCTTAGGAGCCAGTGACCCTAAATGTCAAAGTCAGTCTTGAGTGAGGGTCAAGTGCAGATTCCCCCTCCTCACAGCTGTTCCTGTGAAAGGGCTCACTTTCATTGGGAAGCATACTTCTCCTTTCCCCCCAGTATAGGAGGTGGCTACAGCACAAGCCCCTCTTCGTTAGGCCCAGCCTCCCCCTCCCCTTTGTCTTGCCAGGAAATGCTGCGAATCCCAAATACCTGCATTCTTGGGCATGCAGCAGGCCAGAGCCATGCTTGGATTCCCGCTCTGCTCCTTAAGGAAGGGCCTTTTCTTTTATGCAAAGATGTCTCTGAATGCCAGAGAGCTGAAAGCTGATCTGCTTAAGTCAGCAAGCAGGGCAGGGGGGGATGGAGGGTGAGAGAGGGCAACCTTCTGTAAGGAGGATGGCAGATTTTCACAGAACCTCTGTGCTGCCTCTGGGACTCCCCCCTGGAGGGGGAGATGGTCTCACCCAAGTGCTTGGCTGGCTGCTAATCCCTTCAGGGTTCACTTGAATGGCAAATCAGAACTCCACGGCAGCCAGGACACACCCTGTCGCCAGAGGAGGGGCTTAACACTTTCCTTTTTCATCCCTGTAGCAGTTTAGGTCACAATGAGACTTCTTTACAGCCTTACTACTCCAAGTGCAGTTGGCCAGGGGGTTAGGAGCATAGGCTGGGAGCTTGTTAGAAATGCAGAGTCTCAGGCCACACCAGTTTAAGAGCTCTGCCAAGTGCTATGTGGCTATGGAAACCGTTAGCACACTGCCAGAGACAGGGAGCTTGGACAAATGCCCAAATCCAGGGAGCCACAGCAGCCCAGCCCTATGCCAACTGCCTGATCAGGAGAAGGAATACATTCCATCCCATCACTACATAGCTGCCCCAGGTTGCCACCCATTGTTCTCACCAGAATGGGGCTGGCTTACTTGGCTGTGAAATTTTAGGTTGGTATGAGGGTGCACTATTCAACAGGTCTGCAAATCTTGCACACTCACCGAAGGACAAGAATGGTGGGGGTGGAGGCGACACAACTGGAGTTTGCTCTTTGCAGGTTACAAATCAATTTCTGATCCCCCCCCACTCCACCCCACACACACAGACCACCTGTGTCAACATGTTAGACTCTCATGATGCTGATAACAGCAGTAATAGCGCATAGCAAGAATACTCAAACCACTTCGCAAACAGCAACCATCCTGGACCCTATTCAGATCTTCCTCTTGGCAAGAAAGGGAGAGTCTTAGGGACTTTCATGGCTTTGCCCTAATAGCCTTATGTTGTCATAGCACTTGAGTTGCCTCCCCACCTGAGCCCAGCAAGTGAATCCGTGTGCAGAAGCTAGAAGGGAAGAGAAGGAAAGAAGATAAACTAATGGAGAGTGGGAGACAAGCTTTTGCTTTGCAGTCCAGAGAGAACATTAAAAGAACAACTAGTGAGGCAGATGGACTTGCTTTCTTCTCAGTTGGCAGACTTCTGCTGATGGCTGTGACTCCCTGTATTGGATACTTCTGCTCCTTAATATGTGCAGCAAGAACCAGAATGAGTGACTTCATTTCCGAAGAGGAACTGAATGAGCTCTGAGGCTCTGGGATGCGTGAAGACAGCCCAAATCAACAGAAAGTCTGGCTGGAACCTCAGAGAAATGACCCAGACAGAATCTTCAGCCTCCCAAGCATCTGTCAGTGGCATCAGTTGCTGGCATGGCCATTGCCTAAAATCCTGCTAATTGCACTGATCCCCTCCCTTTAGCAGAGAGTCAGGGCCCTGATTGAGGGAAGAAAGCAAAGGGCTGGAGAGAAGGAGGGAAGGTCAGCCAGAAATGAAGACAGAAGAGAGAGAAAGCAAAGAGGGTGGCCCTAGGCTTTACAAGGATTTGTGTGGGTTCTTAAAAGCAATCATGGTGGCCTTTTGAGTAGAAAACCAAGCTAAGCTAGTATTTAAAAATCTTCTTCAGAGCCCCAATCTTGCCTCAAACAACAATCACTCACGAAAAGACTCTCACGAATGAAAGGAAATGCTGCCATTGTTTTATTTTTTTTTTTTCTGGGAAGTCATAATAGGTTTTAAAAGGTTAATCTCCCTCTCAGCCCTGTTTTTCCCTTCCCAGTGACCCCAAGCTGAAAAAGGAAAAATATTTCCACTTGGTGTTTAAAAACCACCACAGTGAATTAGCTTTTGTTGTTCATGGCAAAGCCACTATTTAGCTGCCCAGAATCAAACCAGATGTCAGGGAAGAAGAAGGCCCTGCATCCTGTGAACTTGCCTTTCACCTTTGCAGAAGAGCTGAGGGGAAAGCTGGGCTGAGATGGCAAAATAAAGGGAATTTCGTGCTCACAAACCTGATGTGCACTTTTGTTGCAAGCACTGGGTAGCTCTTGCTGGCATGCTGTCCGCAGGACTAGAATGTAACAGCTCTAGAACCCTGGATGCACAATGCCTCCTAATTTCCAGAAGTTTTCTTCTGTTGACACTAGGCCAGCAGCACTATTCCCATAGGTAGCAGAGAACAGAGATGGAGAAGAGAATTAGGAGACAAAGAAAACACAAAAGAGATCAGCAGGACTTGCTGGAACATGAAATCTATCAGTGAAGGTAAAAAAAAAAAAAAAAAAAAGAAAGAAAAAGAAACTGAAAGGAAAAGGATATATTTTCTTTCTGAGGCCTTCTGGAAGAGTATGAGGAGTAGATTATTACTCATTTTCATTTTTCTTTAGGACACCACCCCGCCAACACTCACAATTTAAATTGGGCAAAAAAACCCTCCACCCTTCCTATGGGTCTCAGGCTGTTTCTCACTGTTTCCTAAATCTATAGTATAAGTAAGCAGGAAGTTCTCTCTACATCAAGACTCTTTTAACCACTCAACAAACATTTAATAAGCCCTAACTTTGATCAAGTATTTGAGTGATACCAGAAGGCTTTGGATACTATTCCTACCCAGAAGTTTACGGCCTAATAAAGAATAGCATTTCTCATTAGGGGAATATAATAATACAGTACAATAATATAACAATAATAGCAACAAAAATAATAGTAAAAGGTATCATTTTTCAAAATCTAATGATATGTTAGTAATTGCACTTTATATACAGTAACATCTTTATCCTTACATTAACCCTGCATAGTAATTTTTACTATTTCCATTTACTGATATAGAGCTGAGGCTCAAAGAACTTGACCAAGGTCAAACAACTATTAAGCTAGCCAGGGTTTTTTTTTTTAATCACTGATGAAGCCCAAGTGCCTAGAACAGTGCCTGGCATGTAGTAGGTGCTCAATAAATATTTACTAGAAAGCAGTTGTGGGTGCAGGGAAAGCCTTTCTGGGGCATTGGAGCTCAACTTTGAAGAATGGCTAGGAGCTATGCAAAGGTGGTAAAAGGCACACCAAGAAGAAAGCAGTAATCTCTTTAAAAAAATTGTTTTACAAAATAGCAAAAAATGGACAGGATGAAATAGTCTAGGTCAGGAGAAGGATGATCATAGAGACTTGAGTCCTACTGTGACTGCCGCCTATAAAGTATGTGAACTTCACCAAGTCATTCAGTCTCTTAGTGCCTTATTTTACTATCTGCAAAATGGGGATAAGAATATTACCTACTGTGGCATAAGTTGTCAATTTCTTAGTAAAACTTCACATTCTCCTTTTCTTTCAAATTTTATAAGATCTTATTTAAAAACTTGAACCCATTGCCATACAACCAAAATTCTAGATGTCCAGGTCTCTGTTTTAGCTAGAGATTGCTACCTGGTCAATGTGGTCAAAGCAACTGTGGTATGGGATTTCTCAGAGACTCCTCAGAAGACAAGGGGCATGTTCCTTCTTTCATCCTGATGCTTGGGCCAATGATGTGATGACTGGCACTGCAGCAGCTGTCTTAGAGTATGAAGATGAGGGTCACCATCTAGGGATGGTGGAACTAGGAGCCAGAAGAAGCCTCGGTACCTCATTATTGCTGAGTCTGCATACAAGCCCTTAACTTCTTTTACACAAGAGAGAAATAAAGTTTCATCTTTTTAAAGCCTTTGTTGATCCCCCAGTGGATACATTTACCTCAAAGAGTTGCTGTGGGAGGATTAAATAAGATAATATAGATAAAGTAATTAGTACCTGGTCTTATACATACTAAGCACTCAAACAAATTTTAGCAATCATGTTTTGTTGTAGTTCTTATCACTATTATCATCAATATCATTACAAAATCTAGAATACTCCCCTATTCTGCATTAGTCTGAGCCACCTTCATTCAGTTATTTGATTGTCTATTTGCTTAAAAATCCCTAGGATTGTATCTTTCATGAGAACCTATTCATAAATCTTCCTAATATAGAGTCTGTGATACAAAACAAAATATTTCTCTTTGGATTTCATCACTAAATCATCCACACAATCAGCAATAATGAAAATTGAGGTCTGTTAGTGAAAGGAGGGTTAATAGGTTAACACTTCAGAGGATAGAGAGCATTCACTATATTCTAAACTTGGTCAAATATCCTTTTTGGAAAACAACTTTTGGAGCAACTTGATGCTTCAAAAGTCTCTCCCTTTCCCAACCAGATAGACCTTTACATTTCAGGACATATATAGAAAAAATTTTAAGTGCAATTTGCTAGAAAGTTCTGAGAGTCAGCATGGTATACTGGACTCCAAGAAGATTTGCCAAGGACTGTGGATCTTTTGACTTAAATCTCTTTTTCTTAGTGTCTTTGACAGATTGTATGGTTTGTTCCTGAACTTGATCAGTGAATGTTTCTTAGAAGAGCTAAGAAAAGCAATAAAGACAATGGGCTAGAATGAGTGGTTCTCATTGATCAAAGGATTGGCTCAATTAAAATTACCGAGCACTCAACTCAGGAAAACTATAGAATCTCAGGCCTCACTCCAACCCACTGAATCAGAAAATTGCTGGACGTAGGGCCTGACAATCTGTATTTTTAAAGCTGTCCTAGGTGATTCAGAGGTACAGTCACCTGGGCAGCTTTAAAATATAGCATTGCCGAGATTATACATTGAGATTATTCATAAATGCCCCTCCTCCGCCTCGCCTAAGATTGGGTTATCTAGAAGCAAAGTCTAAGTTAAGATTGACATTATTGTTCAAGTGATATATGGAGGGAGTGCTCTGTTTAGAAGGGGCATGAAGGAAGCTGGATATGGTAGGGGAAGGGACTGAGCAGGATTATAGTCTCAGCTGGATATTTGCTCCAGCCTGATGCCACAGAGATCTCTGAGGCACAAATTGCACCACAGAGCTGGTCTCACCTGCAAGTGAAATGGTTGGTGGGGCTTTCGTCTTAGCCAAGAGCAAGTCTTGGGGGAAGAGGGAAGCTATAGCATTTAGCATCCAACACTCACAGCCGCTGGGAGGACCAATACACTAGCTTGTAAAGGAGATGTAGGCAGGGCACTACCAGCATCCACTACCAACTCCAACCTGCTAGGCTATGGTGCAGTCAGCTTTGCACTCCACCAGGGCTCTAATGTCCCTTTGCTGGCTTGGCCCAAGGTCGCTTTTTAGAGAAGAGACTTGGAGAGGAGTTTAACTTACAGGGAGGGTTTCAGACAAAATCGAGTATGTTCAGGGTGGTATGGCCTTAAGACTGCAGAGAGAGTTTCAGAATCTGATACAATCCTTTCAGTGGCCAGGGCCACCAAGCTGGCACACTAGATTACCCATGCATCCACCGGGGTTATCATTTGCATGCTAAGTTTTGCTAGGAGTTGGCCCAAAGTCGATGTCCAGAGCCCTTCTCATGAGTTCCAACCATATCCACTCATATGCTCCATAACCAGTGACTCAGAGAATCTGGCCACCTGGTGATCTGTACCCTCTCTCTTCTCCCTTGACAAATCAAGATGCAAGCCACTGAACTTCCTTTGCCTTATTCTTGATGAGTCCTAAATAGGTCAGATCACTTTGGAGGTTGGCCAGAAGCTAATTTTTGTATTCACCACTGACCTGTTTTATTCCTCTGGCATTTCAGGAAAAAGTTGGGTGAATGCCTTTTCTTCTTGTTTGCCTGAGTCCCCCACTCCCTGGAGCTAAATTTGCAGCCCAGGCCAATGTGATTTATTCAGAGATACTGCTACTTGTCAGTGGATTGCTGCCCAAGCTTGCTTACAGCCCATCTGCTGGATTCCTGTACGTATGTGAACATGTGTGGAAATTAAAGGCCCAGCCAGCTGTGGCCTGGAGCTGCCTTGCCCCACAGCTGTTCCAGCCTCCATCCACCAGGCCTGATGCCAGTGTCTTTTGAGAGCTGTCCTCACCACATGGTCAAGAAATGGGGGAGCATCAATGATAACACACTCAGGACCCAGTCATGAGTCTATCAGTTGCTTTTCATAGGAGATCAACCAAGAAGAGTTTACATAGCACTCCATACCACTACAGAGCCCCACCCTACTCAGTCTCTGTTCTCAACAAGGAAGTGTCACCATTTTGGTTTCTATATCAGGGCAGAGACCCAGGACAGGAAGCAGAGAAAGGAGCAAGAAGTGAGGAGTGCTGCAAAAAGAGAACAACATGCTTTGCTTTTGTGATTCATTCCAACTTAGGAGAAAGCATAATACTTCCAACCAAAGTCTGAAGCTAGAAACAGGAAATATCCAGGCCTGACTCAACTGTCGCTCCAGAAGCTGTTCTTTAATTGCAAGATGTCAATCCCCCTCTCCCCCTCACCCCAGATTTCAGTGTTTGTTTTGTTTTCAGGCATTTAGTTGTTGTTTTCCCTTTGCCTTCATACACTGAGAAATATCTGCAGATGAGCCTGCAGGGCAATCTGGCCTTACAGTAATAACAGAAGTCACAACTCTTTCACTCTCTCCTCACTGTTTCCACTAAATTTAAAGACAACATGCAATGGAAGTTTCTTCATGGTAATAATATAATAATGATAAACTTAATGGTTTATTCATTCAGCAAATATTTATTTAACACCTACTATGTGTCAGGCATTGTCTTAAGTTCTTTGTGCTATTTCAGTTAATTCTCACAGCAACTCTACAAGGTAGATAATAGTATTAACCTCCATTTTACAGATCAGGAGACTGAGGTGTAGAGAGGTTAAACAATTTGCCCAAGGCATTGGAGGTGGTAAATGGCAGAGCCCGGGCTCCTAATCACTATGCTGGGTTATCCCAGTGATAGAGGGTAGGGAACCAATTATCCTGCCTCAGAAAGCACAGATTTACCATCTCCCCATCACTCACATTCCAATCCTAGGGCAACAGACAATAAGCAAGACCAGGATTGAAATCCCAGCTACCCATAGGAAATATCTGTCACTTGCTTTGCTGAGTGTTTCAGGAGGAACATTCATGTGTAGACAGAGTTGTGTGTGTATGTGTGTGAGTCCATGGGTATAAGCATGCATATGCATGCATGAGTGGCTACATATACCCCCTTATTCAATGCTCTCCCTTGAGCCTGAATAAAGAGTTCCCAAGTATAATGCAGTTAAAAACAAGACTCTAACCTTCCCTCTTGCACAGATCCCCACTGCTGCTTCCACAAACTGGGAATTTTTTTTAAAGCACTAACACACCCTTCTGGAAAGGCTGGGCACCCTCACCCTGGGTTTGAGCTGCCTCTCAGTATTGTAACCTTCCACTTGGCAGAGCTCCAAGTTTTAGCAAGAACAGCTACCAAGTACCCAATCACCACAGGGAGTCCAAAGACAAATACATAAAAATGAAGACATTTCGGGAGAAGGAGTGAGAGTCCGTGGAGCTGCCATGTGGGCCCCCAAGTTCCCAGTTTAGAACCCTTTGCCCTCCAGGCTGGCACGTACTCTTACTTTCTCCAACCCTCTGGCCTTACAGATATAAAACTTTCATTCCACCACATATTACGTTGACCCTTCCTTCACAACGAAGTGTAAAACACCCGATAATGGCTTAAGCCTTTCCTAGGGTTTTTGCATTTTAATAGAAATTAAGCCTATTGCTGAGTGGACCAACCTGGAATGGTAAAACTTGGAGGCATCAGCCAGCAGGTAGAAGAGTATTTGGGCATGGGAGAGGGAGGAAACCATGGGGTTTTCTATAGTTCTAGAATTAGCTAACACTTCACCTAAGATTGCATGAAGATCCTAGTAAAAACAAAACTATATTAACTGTATTTTACCCAGAAAGGAGAAAGAACATTAAAATGGTCCTAAGAGCAAGATCATTCAGGGAAAGAGAGATGATCACTGAGCATTAGATGATCACTGATGTCCCTAATAGTTCTAGCACTCAGACTGAACTTTTGTTTATCTTTTGATGACTCTGGTACCTTTAGTGTGAAGTGCTAAAGAAAGGGCTTGGCTTCCCCAATCCACATGTATTCAAGATGGTGCACAGTTGCTGTCTCAGTTATGTAACTCCTGATTCTGAGTTGATTGTATTAATTGAAAGGCATTTTGTACCTAGCCAGTAGTATTGTGTGGTCACTGGTCCTCTGACACTCTGCACTGTGGGCTTGGAAACAGAAAAGTTAGGGTATCTGGTTTAACAAGGAGCCCAGGAAAACTTCAGTCTTGACATGTCATTTAGCATGAAATCATTTCAACCAGCATGGTGCTAGCCCTCACTGAGCTCCTGATGGATGCCAATTAAGTTTATTTAGCTTAGCTACCTCAGATAAGGAAATTCCAGAAGCCTTCCATTTCCTTTTAGATTTATTTTAAATGACCTCATGCACCCAGATGCAGAATTCTTGTTGAGTCCAACATTAGGAGAATGGATATGATGGAATTATAAGATTGGCTAAAGCTTAAGCAATCAACCTGGGGATGGGGGAATATTAGAGGGAGATAAAACTCATTTTTCTCATTTGCCCATTCAGTGACAAACAATTGACCAGCCACAAAACTTGAAGCAATGGGATCAAATGTTTAGACTTGGAATTTGTCTTTTTCATTTGGAGAACAATAAGTACAAGATCCCCCATTGTGTCAAATGGGGTAACTTTTCATTTTCCTATATTCAAAATGGCTTGGAGGTAATGCAATTCACAAACAGAAAAAAATCTTTAAATAACTCTGTACAGACTTTCTTCAGCTCTCTCCTTTGAAACTTGTTAAACTATTTTTGCTGCCTTTGAGTTATAAGATGCTAACCTCACAGCTGCATTTTTGGCCTAGAATTTTGTTCCATTCTGTCCCTTAGCCTTTTGTATAGCATACCATTGAATGAAGGCAAGGAGACAAAAGGCAAGAAAACCTGCCTTATCTTTCTGACACTGATGTGGAGTTCATCACTAAGAACTGAGCAAACTTCCCAGTACTTAGTTCAAATAAGCACAGTAGCCTGGTCTAAGTCCAGAGTGTCATCCCATTTGAAGTTTCTGCTACATCCAACCAGAAAGAAGTCAATTCCAGGGCTGCCTGGGGGCTCGCAGCATATTTCACAGCTGTTTCAGAAACAATGTGCGATTATTCCAGTTACATGAAAACATCAAATGAGAAAGCCCTGGAATCCAAGCTGAAAAGGAACCTGCCATTGCAAACAATGGCTGCACAGTGATTCTCCCACCACCACCTTCCTCTTTGTCAAATATCTTAACTTGCCTATCAAGAAATCCATCATGGCATCAGTTTTCTAGGCAAATAATGAGAATGAATAAGTTTTTCCTAATCAAGTGTCTAAGCACTGAAGAACAACAAAGAGACAGAATAGATAAGAAAGCAAAGGATTAAAAATTTAGATCTGCTCTCTCCAATATGGCAGCCCCTAGCCATATGTGGTTACAGAGCACTTGAAATGTGGCAGGTAGGAATAAGGCACTGAATTTTAAATTTCATTTGGTTTTAATTAATTTGAATATGGATACTGCATTCATATCCAGTATTATTATTGGAAAACTTTTAAGTACATCTGGAAGAACTTGGATTTGTGAATCTACTTCTTCAAATTGTATAGAATTATATCAAATCTAAATACAGATCAAGTATTTCTGATGAAAATTTACCATCTGAATTCAGATGTGCTATAAATATAAATACACTGGATTTTGAAGACTTAGTATGAAAAAGAATGTAAGGTATCTCATTAATATTTTATATTAATTTTATATGATTTGATTTTTATGATTATACTTTATGTTGATTTTATATGCCAAAATAATAATATTTTGAAAATAGTGGGTTAAATGAAATTCATTATTAAAATTAATTTCACCAATTTCTCTTGCATTTTTTAAATGGCTACTAAAAATTTTTAAATTACATAAATGACTCACATCGTATTTCTAATGCACATTGCTGGCTTAAAATGAACAAAAGCAATACATTTCAAACTGAAGGATTATAAAGTGTTAAGAAGAAAATATGGGGTTTTTTTCTTTTTTTTCTCCACCTAACCAGTGTGCTATTTCTTTTTTGTTTTTATTTTTTCTGAAAATATGGGTTTTTCATCAGCTAAGAAGCAAATTAACTCATGGTGATTTGCAGTAAGTAGCAACCCCCCCACTGTGTGGGCTAACTTAGAGGTTTCAGTTCATTGGATGTTTCTATTCTAAAGCTGGCTTGCACTTGGCCATGGTGTTCTAGGGCAGTGGTTCTCAAGTTTTTGTTCAGGGAAACTCTGGGGGTCCCTGAGATCCTTTCAGGGAGTCTGCAAAGTCAAAACTATTTTTATAATGATATTAATACACTACTTGTCATTTTCACTTATTCTTTCACGAGTGACATGTGATACCATACCAGATGGAATGCAGAGGCAGATATGAGAATCCAGCAGTCTTCTATTAAGCCACACTGCTTGCTAGTCAAGAGATTTGTAAAAAAGTACAAGAATTCCATTCTTCTCATTGATATTTTTTATATTGAAAAATATAGAATTTTTTCCTCAAAGTATTTATAAACATATGATATATATAATGTAGTATATGTACTTATTATTTATTGATTTTGAAATAAATTGCTAAGAAAATATTTCTCACTTTAAATTTCTTTTCTTTTTTTGTTTCATTTATATATATATATATATATTTTTTTTTTTTATTGCACTTTAGGTTCTGGGGTACATGTGCAGATCATGCAGGACTGTTGGATAGGTACATACATGGCAATGTGGTTTGCTGCCTCCATCCCCCCCGTCACCTATATCTGGCATTTCTCCCCCATGTTATCCCCTCCTGAACCTCCCTACCCCCTGCTGTCCTGCCCCTAGTCACCCCCAACAGACCCCAGTGCGTGATGCTCCCCCTCCCTGTGTCCATGTGTTCTCATTGTTCAACACCCGCCTATGAGTGAGAACATGCAGTGTTTGATTTTCTGTTTTTGTGTCAGTTTGCTGAGAATGATGGTTTCCAGATTCATCCATTTCCCTACAAAGGACATGAACTCATCATTTTTATGGCTGTATAGTACTCCACGGTATATATGTGCCACATTTTCCTTGTCCAGTCTATCATCGATGGGCATTTGGGTTGGTTCCAGGTCTTTGCTATTGTAAACAGTGCCACAATGAACATATGCATGCATGTGTCTTTATAATAGAACAATTTATAATTCTTTGGGTATATACCCAGTAATGGGATTGCTGGGTCAAATGGTATTTCTATTTGTAGGTCCTTGAGGAATTGCCAGACTGTCTTCCACAATGGTTGCACTAATTTGCACTCCCACCAACAGTAGAAAAGTGTTCCTATTTCACCATATCCTCTCCAGCATCTGTTGTCTCCAGATTTTTTAATGATTGCCATTCTAACTGGCATGAGATGGCATCTCAATGTGGTTTTGATTTGCATTTCTCTAATAACCAGTGATGATGAGCATTTTTTCATATGTTTGTTGGCCTCATATATGTCTTCTTTTGAAAAATGTCTGTTTATATCTGTCACTCACTTTTGAATGGGGTTGTTTGTTTTTTTCTTGTAAATCTGTTTTAGTTCTTTGTAGATTCTGGATATTAGCCCTTTGTCAGACAGGGTATTCAATTAGGAAAGGAGGAAGTCAAATGATCTCTATTTGCAGATGATATGATTGTATAGTTAGACGACCCCATCGTCTCAGCCCAAAATCTCCTTAAACTGATAAGCAACTTCAGCAAAGTCTCAGGATACAAAAATCAATGTGCAAAAATCACAAGCATTGCTATACACCAATAACACACTAAAAGGGAGCCAAATCAAGAACGAACTGCCATTCACAATTGCTACAAAGAGAATAAAATACCTAGGAATATAACTAAGGATTATAGGACCTCTTCAAGGAGAACTACAAACCACTGCTCAAGCAAACAAGAGAGGACATAAACAGATGGGAAAAAATTCCATGCTCATGGTTAGGAAGAATCAATATTGTGAAAATGGCCATACTGCTGAAAGTAATTTATAGATTCAATGCTATCCCCCATCAAGCTACCTATGACCCTCTTCACAGAACTGGATAAAACCACCTTAAACTTCATATGGAACCAAAAGAGAGCCTGCATAGCCAAGACAATCCTAAGCAAAAAAACAAAGCCGGAGGCATCATGCTACCTGACTTCAAACTATACTACAAGGCTACAGTAATCAAAACAGCATGGTACTGGTACCAAAAACAGAGATATAGACCAATGGAACAGAACAGAGGCCTCAGAGGCAATGCCACACATCTACAACCATCTGATCTTTGACAAACTTGACAAAAACAAGCAATGGGGGAAAGGATTCCCCTGTTTAATAAATGGTGTTGGAAAACTGGCTAGCCATGTGCAGAAAGCAGAAACTGGACCCCTTCCTGACACCTTACACTAGAATTAACTCCAGATGGATTAAAAACTTATACATAAGACCTAACACCATAAAAAAACCCTAGAAGAAAACCTAGGCAAAACCATTCAGGACATAGGCATAGGCAAGGACTTCATGACTAAAACACCAGAAGCATTGGCAACAAAAGCCAAAATAGACAAACGGGATCCCATTAAACTCTGGAGCAAAAGAAACAATCATTAGAGTAAACCAACAACCAACAGAGTGGGGGAAAAATTTTTGTAATATCTAATATGGTATTTATATAACTCATACAAACAAAAGCACTCTGGGGCCCTCAATAATTTTTAATAGTATAAAACAGTCCTAATCTATAAGTTTGACAATTGCTGTTCTAGAGGGGCTTGGTATTAGATACTGTTGTCATCCCTTCCCATCATGCCTTGGTTCACCTCTAAGTCCACTTGTTGCTACTGTGACCATTTCCCACCACAAACACCCAGTTCTCTCTGTTGTTCTGCCTCAGGGCTTTCTCTCCTGCTGCAGGACTATTAGTGAGAGTCCCAAAACCACAAATAACCAAATGCTGATTAATAGTAGAATGGATAGAGAAATGAGAAATTCTGATGTTCATATCATGGAATACTATACAGCAAGGAGAATGAACAAGCCACTGTTACATGCAATATAGGTGAATCTCAGATATAATGTTGAGTAAAAGAAGCTAGACACAAGAGTACATGTTGTATGATTCCATTTTTATAAAGTTAAAAATCAGGCAAATCGAATCTATGGTGTTAGAAATCAAGACAGTGATTTCCTTTGGGGGAGGAAGAGGAGCTCATGGAGTATCCTGGGAAGCTAATAATGTTTTAGGTCTTAACCTAGTAGCCAGTACAGGAGTGTGCTCATTTTGTAATAATTCCTTGGATTGTATGATTCGGATGCTTTTCTGTATGTATGCTAGACATCACTCAAAAGGTAAAAAAAAAAATCAAATACTAATTATTATTTATACACCATGCTCTGCTAGGCATAGAAAAGGCTAAAACAGAATTTTCAGACATGGCTTATAGTTTTGCCCTTTCATTAGTCCTCGGGAGAAGTAAATAATAGTAGAAGATTTCATTTGGAGGTGGGAAGTTTGTGGGGAGCTATCCTGCTTGAACAGTACAATGACATAGTTTTAAATTGACTTTGAATGCCTTTATTTGCTTACAACACATGCAGCATCTCAGTCCCCACTACTCCTTAGTATGCTATACCATCTCTGTCCCATGTTGAAGCTGGCTGCCTGGCCCTGAAGGCAGTTGAGCTTGAGACCTACAACTCCAATGATAATTCCAGATGTCACATGAGGTATTGTGCTATGCAGACCCCACAGGCTACACTGGTAGTGAAGGCCCAGGGTGCGGCTACAGGGAACAAGGAGGGGTGCTGGCATGAGGAAGAAAATCATGGAGGATGGGGGTATGTCAGGTTATATTCCATTCTTCCACTGAGGGAGACAGTGAGGAGAGACTGAGAGGCCAGGGCACCACTATGTAGGGACATGAATGTGACCTCACCAGCAGGCCCCTGGGGACATTTTTCCAGTCAAGAAATCACTTTTTGCCATCTCTATCACTTCCAATACCCTAGTTTCCTGTCTGCTGAGACTCATACCTATATCCTGTGGTTTACCCAGGTCTCTAGAGGAGATTGTGAAGACCTCTCAAGACTGAGCACTTCACCTCAGCCTTCATCAGGAACAAGCTACATCTCCTAGCCTAGCCTCAGTTCCACCTCCCTGCACCCCCATCGCCACTCCCACAGACGTATGCAAATGAAAGGAGGAGAAAGAACCTGGGCTTTGCTTCTAACACGACTCTACCACCACAAGGGAGGCTGGGAAATTTAGTCTTCCTGGCTGTGTGTCCAGGAAGAAGAGAAGAACATGCATATTGGTAAGCAGTAGCTGCCTCTGCCTCATGTTAATTCCCTTCTCCCTGCCTGGAGAGCCAACAACACTTTTCAGGGGACATCAAAGAGGCCATTGAGGGCTGGCCACAGTGGCTTGTGCCTATAATCCCAGCACTTTGGGAGGCCGAGGCAGAAGGATCCCTTGAGCCTAGGAGTTTGTGATCAGCCAGGGCAACACAGGGAGACCCTCATTTCTATTATACAAAAAATAAAAGAGGGCATAGTGGTGCATGCCTGTAGTACCAGCTATTCGGGAGACTGAGGTGGGGGGATCACTTGAGCTCTGAACGATGAAGCTGCAGTGAGCTATAATCATACCACTGCTCTCCAGCCCGGGTGACAGAACAAGAACCCATCTCAAAAAAAACAAGGTCACTGAGAAACCCCTCTGTGTCTGGGCATTGGCCCACCCATGGAGCCCTCCCATGTGCCTTGCCTCTAGCTCTGATGTTCCTGACTGCTAGACCTTCTCAGACCATGCCTGATGGCAGGGCCCTAAATGGTTGCTCCATTGGCCTGCAGCACCCATCATCCTGCATCTGCCCAGGATCCTGCTCCGTGCCCTGCTAGCCAGGCCATCACCACACTCAGTGGAATTGCAACTCACTTCTGATCATGGCTTGCTTACTGGGTGTACCCCAACAGCCTGGAGGCTATCAACTTATTCCCGCCCCAAGCAGGTACAGATGCAGCCTCAGGACCTAGGGCCTGTGCACACATCACACCCTGAAGTGACAGGACAGCTGCCCGAGGTTCCAAAACATGATTTTGTTTAGCCATCAGGACTCCTGCCTTTGCTGGAGGAAGTGAGGTTGCTTCAGGACCACCACAGGCAGTTGGCAGACTGTCTTCATAACTGACAGACTCATTTTTTCTCTTAAGCCACTTAGAAATGCCTGCCCAAGTACCAGGGCTCACAAGCCCATGTTGGCATTTAGGACGCCCTTGACTGCGGATGGATAAATGGGCACGGGAAGCTGCTTGCCAATGACTTTTAAAGCTAAGGTACATTCTTTCCTTGTATCTCCAAGCCTTTGAAATCTCTCCTGCCTTCAATAAATGAAATTTGGAAAGCAAAGGGGTGAATGAAGCCTGTGGAGTAGTGCCTCCCCACACCTACAGTGGAGCCTTAGGAATTCAGATGCATCCAGTCAAATGGTCAAGGTTTGAAACCGAAACAAAGCAGGATTTTTGTGTACGTTTTTAATTGAAGCTGAACAGCTGCAGCCCACCCAGCCTCCTCAGGGCCTTGCACACACAAACAAAAGCTGTTCTCTCTCAAGTATTGATGGCTATTACACTATCTCCTACTGCCAATTCAGAAGAGGCCATTCACTTCACCCCGAGGACTGAGACGACTTAGAATTAGAAAATTTTAAAGCTCAAAGTACTCTTCAGTCCAATCCCCTCATTTTACAGATGAGGAAAAGGAGGGCTGAACCACACTGCTAGAGGAACGGCAGAGCTAGGGCACAAACCCAGGCTTGCACACAAGCTCCAGTGGCAGCCTGCTCATTACTAATGTTCAGGGAATGAGTCACCATCTGGGGGGCTCATTTCCTAGAGCCCCAGAGAAAGAACCAAAGCAATAGCAAGACCATGTTTGGGGAAGGGGAAGATCTCTGAGGATAAAAGCTAATGGGTAGAAGCCGAAAGGAGACCAGGGAAAGCCAAGATTGCAGCAAACTAGGTTGGAGAGGCAGAAATCATTATTTGCCATCTTGAGGAGATGGGCAAGGAAGCAAAATAAATGTCACATAAAATCAAATGGTTAAACGTTCAGAATCTGACCTCATCCTGCCTTTCCCTGTGTCTTCCTCTGTATTTGCACCTGGTTGTTTACCCAGAATGCCCACCTCTTTTCTCTTGGCCTAGCCACATATTAAATGCCTCTTGTACGGTCCCTGTAGGCAATGCCATGGGTACCCCAGATTGGCCAAGGCCAGAACCAACTCGTCAGCGTCCCCTGCACACTCACTCTTCCTTGGAGCTTCCTGTCTCAGAGGTGGACACCCCTAACCTCTAAGTCCAACACCCAAGCCAGGAACCTGGGCATTGCCCAGGACTCTGTCCTCTGCCCCAAACCCCAGGTCCAGTCTACTTCCAAGGGCCCTAAATTCTACCTCCCAAGCAGTTCCAAACCTGGCTGCTGCTTTTCACACCTTCTGACCTTTCCTCTAATCAGGCCTTCATTTGGGGCCTGGGTTAGGGTGATTTCTTTACAGAGCAGCAGAGTGTTCTTCCTACAACACAGGGCAGCTCATTCGTCTCCTCTGCTTAAAATCTCTCTCATGGCTACCCACTGCTCTCTGGTTTAAATCCAGACTCTGGAAACAGAGCAAACAAGGCTTTCCATAAACAACCTTCTACTCTCTCTCACCCCAACTCCTTCCTTCAACCCTCCACTTTTCCCCTCCCCCACCCAATATACTCTTTGCTCCCACCACTCAAGACATAGTCCCATTCCTGGACAGGCTACTTCTCTCATCTCAGGAGCAGAGAAATCCAGGTATACTCCTTTGCTCAGAATGTTCTCCTCCCAGATTTCTATGTGGCTGACTACTTTGTCATTCAGGCTTCAATGTCTATGTCATGGGAATACCCTCTCCCCAGAGGCCTTCCTTACTATGGAATCTTGGAACCCAGGCACTTTCCATCACATCAATCTGTTCCATTATTTTTTTCAGGGAACTTTATCTCATCTGACATTTTCTTGATTGCTTATTGTCAGTCTGTCCACCACTTAACTGTCACCTCCTTGAGAGCTGGTTCATTCTGTCTTGTGCACTACTGTGTCCCAGCACCTAGAAACAGGCTCTGCCATAGAAGAGGCTCACTAAATGTTTGGCAAATGAATGCACAAAAGAATAAAACATCAAGATCTGCCTTGGGCCATAAACAGATGATCTGGATTTAACTTCTACTTGTTATTTTGCTCTCAAATATTTTTGTTAGGAATTTGGGCTACCAATTAGTTGAGTTCCAAGTCTCAAAGCTCACAGGGGCTAATAAACCAAAACCTGAAAATAGATTCTGCCCTTTTTCTAATTCTGATTTGTGTTTTGACTGTTGATTAAAAATGAATATCAGTTTCCCTTCTTATATTTCGTTTTGTTAGGCAGGGAAAAAAAATTCAGCCTGCCTTACTTAAATGGTCTGAGGAGCAGCTATTGCTCATGCTTCGTAACTAAAATCCCATTGTCATTCATTCATTTCCTTTAATCGCTCAGTCAACAACATGTATGTGTCAGGCACTGGGCAGAATGCTGGAGACACAACAGTGAGTCAAGTTTAAATGTCCCCAACCCTCTGAGACATGTGGTCTACAAGGAAAGAGAGTCAAGATCAAGAGCTGGACATTACCAGCCAGTGAGATAAGAAGTCACTGTAGGTGTATGGGCAGTGGCAAGAACATGGGTTGGAGGCATGGGAGGCAAGCAACCCAGAGACAGGTGGGGTTAGGAAAGGTTTCTCAGAGAAAAAAAAAATTGAAGCTAAAGCCTGAAGTCTTTGGTAATTCACATGAATTTCTCTGCCTTCCCGCGCATCCTCTGGAGAAGCCACTTACTGAAATGATCAGTTTTTACTACAAGAAACTGTCCACAGTTGCATCTGCCCCAGATAAAAGGCTGACTCAAACCAGAAAATCACATAACCATGTGGCTTAATTGGACATGGTGATCAAAGAGCCACATGGTTCATTGGTTATGCATTTTCACGACCTACTGTTCAATGTGCATTACAGAGAAGTGTCTTCTACGTGCCCCTCTGAAACTTGTAGGATGTGTATGAGGAGAGTACTGATTCTCTGCCACATCTACAAGATGAGTTAGGGTAGGCTAACTTGTGTAACAGACAATTCCCAAATTTCACTGCCTTTAGATAACAGAGGTCAGTTTCCTGCTTGTCACACTGGAGCTGAGCACACACACAGTTCAGCTGAGATGTTCTGCTCCATGCAGTCATTCAGGGAACCAGGTTCCTTCTATCTTTTGGCCCCACCATCTCCCACAGGCCTAGTGTACTTCACCAGATTCTCTGAATCTAGCTAACAGGTCAATAAGGAGAGACTGTTTGGAGAACTAAAAAGGAAAAATTTAAGGCCAGGGCTGAAAAATGGACTTCATTACTTCTGCTCACATCCCATTTGTCATAACTCAGTCACAGGGTTCTATCTAACTAACTTCAACGAATGCTGGGAAATGTAGTCTCTCTGTGTGTCCAGAACAAAAAGAAAATAGGGTTGGGTAGATATCTAGCATTTTCTCTGCCATAAGGACACCTAGTAGTGTGATAAAATACAGAATGGATCAGTTTGTGAACATAGATCTGTGGTATTGAGTAAACCAATTAACCACCCATTAGACCACTCAACCACAATTAAACTTCAAGTTAAGTCTTCAATAACAGACTGTAATTTTCAATTGGTGAGTTAATCCTGCTTACTTAGTCAAAGCATTTCCTCCTCCAGGTGAAAATCAGAAGGAATTATTAATTGATAGAAACAAATTCTCCACCTAAGGCACCAGACGTAACTCTGACAATGTTCAAGTACATAAAATTAGTAGAAGAAACTAATGCATGGCCATATTCTCAAGAACCTATATGACTCTGTACCTAATCACTTACTCAAGGGATATTTATTAAGTATGTCAAGTAAAATTTAAGTCTATACATTGCATGTCTCTATTCCAAAGTGAGCACACAGAAAGCCATAATTTTTCTTGTCCATTGAAAAAACCCAGCACAAATAAACATGCTTAAATATGCACGGCTCTCTGAAGATATTTATTTGTACTTAGAGAAATAAAAATTTGCAGAGGGTCTTACAATTTTCTGATGGAAGTTGCTCTCTAAGCACAAAGCATTATTTGATTTGTCTGAGCAAAATAATGGAGCAAGGTGAAAGACTGGAGACTTTGGGAAGAGCCAAGAATTAATGATGTGGATTTGGCTGTAACTGTACTCAAGAATTTTTCATAATGGTGGTACTGTGCTAACTTCAAAAGTAATAATGATTAAATATACTGAGTACTTATATATCATCAATCCCTAAACAAAGCCAAAAAACAGATAGTTCCAAGGGCAAGAAATATGTCAGCACCACACTGTCACAGATCACAAATCCAGACCACCCTCAGGATGGTTATTTGGATATGTAATGAAATAATTGACAAAAGCCATTCCGAGGCCCGCGACCCAAATGTGTCAGCAGATCTGAATGTCTAAAGTTCATGTAGCTTGGTAGCACAGAGGCCTGCACACATTTTTCACATTAGGGAACAGATGGAAGCTGTAATTCCCGCCATAGCTGAGGGATGCCTTGCACCCAACAGCAGCAGATAATAAGCTCATTTGGGGAGAAATTTGCCATTTTCATCCAAGAGCTCAGTGAACTGCTGCTGAAGCATTCATCCAACTGTGGACAGCATGCTTCCCAGAGGGAAAGAAGAAAGACTGCACCTGTTTCAAAACCCTTAAGGGTCTAGAGTCATTTCAGTTTCCCCTTAGGTCTCAAATCTCACATGAGAGCCAGCCACAGAGCCCCATGCCTCGCCCTTGCAGCATTCTGGGGAAATCAATTCCTAACCCCGGTTTCCTATTATAAATAAATAATACCAAGCGCTTTCACAGTTTTGCATGAGACACGGACTGGATATGGCTTAGGTGACACATCTCATTTTCATTTGTTCCAGAACATTTTTGGTCTAAACTTTTCAAGCTTTAAATTGGTCTCTGGGTGCCATTCAATGGGAAACTTGAAGGAAGGGGGAAAAATATATTCAGTTCTTTTGGATTTGGAAAATATGCTGTTTGGCTGAGAAAGATGTTTTCCACATATTTGATCACCCAAAAGCAGTTAAGCACTGAAACTTCAAATATGTTCTAATCTGATCAAAGCCATGAGCATCTAAAAACATGGCATCCCAGTGCTGTGGATGATAAAACATGCAGTTGACTCATGTTCTGTGAGATGCTGGTGTAGACCTTGGCTGCAGAAGGAAGTACAGATCAGTGTGGTTGTGTGGGGGCAGCTGCAATATAGATGCAGACCCCAATTCACAGCTTCGCCTAGCCAACAAACCCGGGAATTACACAGGCCATTTCATCCCTGGATTTTCAAGTGCTTTGTCAACAGAATCCTATTACCTTTCCACGGCAGCCCGGGGAAGCCAGCAGTAGGCCCCAGTTTCACGAAGCTGATGGAAGGCTGGGGAGAAAGGCAGCTGGCTAATCGAAGGTCTGTAATAACTATCCCTGTTATACTTTTTTTTTCTTTTATGATTAAATTGTGAGGACAGAGGAATGAGCTAAATGATGCTTAGAAATCTTTGTGCCCTAGGACTATATGCCCCTGAAACAATTGCCACTAGTTACATGCAGCTATTGGGCATTTGACACACAAGGCTAGTGTGTCTAAAGAATGTAATTTTAAAATTTTGTTTAATTTTAATTAATTTAAATGTAAATATAGGGGCTGATATTGAATTCAGTTATTGGGAAAATTTTAAATACGTTTGGAAGAACTTGGATATATGTATGTACTTTTTCAACTGTAAATTTTATGAAATCTAAATACAGGTCAAGTATTTCTGATGAAAATTAGGCATCTGAATTAAAATGCACTGTACATGTGCGATGCATATGGGATTTTGAAGAGAATATAAAAGATATGAAACATCGCATTAATAATTGTAAAATATTGATTGCATTTTGAAATGGTAACTGTCTAAGACATTTGGGCTAAAAAAACACATAATCAAAAATCCAATGTCACCTACTTCTTTTTACTTTTGTAATTTGATTATTAGAAATTTTTAAATGACATCTGTGTTTTATATTGTATTTCTAAGGAACAACTCTATTCAAGAATAAAAAAGAGATTTGCACAAGCAGATGTCATCTATCTGCCCAGCCAGGTTCTTGCCACAGTTGCACATACACACATATCCACTCAATATATAAAATAACAAATGGCAACCAAAATCTAGTGCCAAGATCTCTCTGAAGAGGTGGCACCATCCAGTCAACTGGGACTATGACAGATGTGACAGTGTCTTAACTTGACTTGCTCTTTGAAGGACCTTGAACAAATGAATCTCTTAGCCATACTTACAGTAGCAAATGTTAATCTCTCTTTACCTTCAATACAGGGATATTGCTCATTCAGTTCATTTACTGGGCTGTCTTTAGGGTCAGGCCACTTGCTGGGTGCTATAGTGGGCCACAGAGACAAATTAGACATCATCCCTGAGCTCAAGGGGCTTGCAATCTAGTTGTTTTCAAGCATGTAATTAAGCATTTTTTAAAGGTAGACCTGAACTAAATGCTGAAATTGAGCTCACAATAAAGGGCTCCCAGAGCACAAGGGTGAAGAGTGATGAATTCTGCCCATAGATATCAATCAAGATGGGCTTTCCATGCAGTAACACTTAAGATGAACTGTGATAGGCAAGTGGGATGTTGTCAGTGGGGAGTGAGAGGGAGCATTGCAGATGATGGAAACAGCCTGAGCCAAGGAATGCATGTAAGTGGATAGCGTGTTCAGGGAATGGTGTGGGGAAAAGGGAGAGAGGTCCTGACAGATGGGGTTGGAAAAGTCCGAGGGGGCCAAATGCCAAGTGAATCAGTTGAGACTAGTGTGGTTTTGGAGGAGGGGAGTGATGGGCTCATGGAGATCATGGCAATACTCCAAGCAAGAAACAGCAAGAGCTTGGCCAGCTGCAGTGGCTCACACCTGTAATCCCAGCACTTTGGGAGGCCGAGGTGGGAGGAACACTTGAGCCCAGGAGTTGGAGACCAGCCTGAACAACATGGAGAAACTTTGTGTCTACAAAAATAATAATAATAATAGTAATTAGCCAGGCATGGTGTTGCACACCTGTAGTCCCAGCTACTCAGAAGGCTGAGGTGGGAGGATCACTTGAGCCCATAAGATTGATGCTACAGTGAGCCATGAGTGTGCCATTGCACCTCATCCTGGGCAACAGAGTGAGACTCTGTATACTGTCTATCTATCTAGCTAGTTAGCTAGCTATGGCAAGAGCCTGCCCTGGGACAGGGAAGAAAGGAGAAAGAGAGGGAAGAGGCAAAAGGCACATAGTGGAGGAATATTAAGCTATCAGGGAAGTAAGGGAAGAGGGAAAGAAGTTCATGGTATTGCTATTAAGTGAGATTAGGGAATACAGGAGGAAGAAGAGATGTGACATGATATGAGGTCTAAAAAAAGCACTGCAAACTCTTTGGAAGAAAGCCTGGATGACACAAGACACTGATAACAGACCTCAGGCCCACAGACCCACCCAATGCCTAGTGTTGTACTTGGCTGTTAGCAAAAACCTTTATCACACAATGAGATGGGAAATTGCCAAGAAGGAAAATATCTTTCATTTTGTGTTCCTAGTTAATTTTCAAACCTGAGGTAGCATGAGTGTACAGATTGTCGACACTTAATACATGAAACATTGGAAATGAAAAACAAACACATATCAAGCGTGGGCGCTGGAGTCCTAACAATACACCTATAATCAGTTGTAAGTCAAAGCTCTGCCCTTGGAAAATGTAACCCGCTGTGATGAAAGGATTATGTAACTTTTTCAGGGTCAAAATTATGAGAGGGTTTGCTTGTACAAGTGGAACATACACCAACACCCCCAACCCCACCACCGTAGCAAGGCGAGCTCAGGTTTCAAAAGCAAGCTTTCTGCCTAGCCCTAGCCCTCAGGCTAGGTTCTGTGGTTTCAGATTGGTTTTGGCTTCAAGCAAAGGCAAATCCTTCCTTCTGCTCTCAGGAACTAATTCCAGCATTTATGGCTGAGCCCCGTGGCCCCTTGTCTGCTGACCATGTGGGGAGCTTCAAAGTCTTTGAGATGTGATTATTTATTCTCTCAACAGCTCCACGCCTCTGAAAAGTGAGGGCCACTGCTTATAGCTATCACTTCATCCTCTCTCTCTCCCTGTATTACTTCCCAACAATGCAGACCTTCTTCTGGAGGACATTCAGCACTTTAACACCATATCCCTAGTCCAACTGATACTAAGTGATACCAGGTGTCTCTTTCAATCTCACAAGAACAAACCAAACACTATGCCCCTGTCTCCCACCCTCAGAAGAAAGTGCATATTGAGCAAAATGGGTCTGCTAGCAGATTAACCACAAACCCATTAATTCATTCTATTTCATGGGGGAGCTGACAGATCTGTAGCTTCTTTATATTTTTCCATCATTTTTTGTCATCCTCAATAGAACCACTGGTCAGAATGATCTTGTTGACCATTATCTGAAGTTCAAATCTCTTGTGCTTAACTGTACTCTTCAGTATTTATCCCACCGCCACAGTATATTTAAAATATTTAAAATTTAAATATTTAAATTTTAAAATTTAAAATATTTAAAATATTTCTTTAAAAGGCCACCTTAAGAGGAACTGAATGGAATGCGTGCACCGTGGAGGGGAAGGGTCATTCTCTTATGAGAAGTTACAAGAACAGAAGTGGGATTTGTGCTCTAAACATGAACCTGGGTTGAATTCAGATGCCAGGGATGGGTTTTCTTCCAGTGCTACCATTAGATGTGCTTTCAGAAACACAGTTTCTCAAGCTCTAAGAAGGGAAGCAGAAAATGCTGCTTTCATCACAGGCAGTCAGAAGGAAAGTGCTCTTGTTCTAAGATTATGATGATTAGAATAAGTAGAAGGTCTCAAGGAAATGAAGTTAGGCCCTGCAAATATACTGAATCTAGAGAGAGGGGGTTGTCTTGTAGTACAAGTGGCCATTTGGATCTTGACCCTGGCACTTGGAAACACTGGGACACTACCCTTAAGACCAAATGGTACAATCTCAGCTCACTGCGACCTCTGCCTCCAGGGTTCAAGCAATTTTCCTGCCTCAGCCTCCCGAGTAGCTGGGATTAAAGGTACCTGCCACCACATCGGGCTAATTTTTGTATTTTAAGTAGAAATCAGGTTTCACCATGTTGGCCAGGCTGGTCTTGAACTCCTGACCTCAAGTGATGCCTCTGACTCAGCCTCCCAAACTGCTGGGATTACAGGCTTGAGCCACTGTGCCCAGCCTTAGCACCATTACTTTTTTATTCAATATTCAATATCATTACTGCATCATGACTATGAGATGTGTTGAAGAAGTGATGAAAACAGCAATTACTTTTGAAAAATGATCAGTCTGTGCATCTGCACAACATACCTATCACACACAGTCAGCCGAGGGGATGCAATCTAGTTTGGAAGATAAGACTTGCACGTGGGGATAAATGCCTTGCAAGGCTGTGTGTAGGATGACCAAGAGAGTGGTATAGGTGGTGAGAGCTCTAATTTAAGTAACGATCACTTCCTGCTGTGGAAGCCAGAATGGGGCCTGGCAAAATAAGCAGAGTTTGGATGGATAGAGAGGCAGGAAAGGCATAGAAAGCATGGGAAACAATGGACCAGACATTGGAAGATCCAAGGCATTTCCAGAGTGCAGTAAACAGGGCAGCAATCAGGGCAAAAGTGTGAATCTACTTTCCCAGGTGCAACATGAGGATAATAATTACCTTCCTCATAGGACTGCTCTAAGAATTAAACGTGATAATGTGTAGAAAGTGCTTTGCATGGGGTCTGGCATAAAAAAAATGCTCAACAAATTTGGGAAGCAGTAGGGCAGTGACAATCAGAAAGGAACAAGGAAGGCTGAGAGAGATGTTTCCCAGGGAGGCCTGTCACGCAGCTGGACCTGGAGAAGCAAAGGACAAGGAACACCAAAGATGCCCCTGAGACTGGGGGGTCTTGAAAGTGGGAGTGTGGGGCGATGACCCACAGCACCAGGGGAAAGAGACAAGAAAGAGAAGACTAGCAGTTTCAAACTTGAGGTGCTCAAAGTGCCAGAAGAACATTTTTGTCTATTTCAGCAAGATGAACAGCCACATTTTCACAATAATGTGTAACTCAGGCCCCGAAAAAAAAAAAGAAGTCATGAGGAAATATGCAAAGTAAATTTGGTGTCTGAATCTACCTGATTCAAATTCCTATTACTTGTTTCGGTTTGGTGATGTTTGGTACTTTTGGGGAGAAACTGTGCCATTAGAAACTTTTCATAATAACATGCTGGGGATGTGAGGAGCAATCCTAGAAGAAATTTGTTGTGTGGGGGAGGGGCGAGTTGCAGTGATGCATTTCACTACTGAATCTCATTGACTAACCATGCATTTGTGCTTTACCAAATGTTCTTTACCAAAAGTACCAAAAATTCTGGTTCTCTTCAAATACACAAGATCCAAACAGCAACCAACACCGACATCTTGGCCTTCGTGGCAGTTCGCTACACACCCTGAAAACACAAATTTCACAAGGTCCCCCTCCTTAGTAGTATGGATTTGAAGACCCTTAGCTTTCACTCCCAAGGAGACTCCCTCATCTCTTCTCTGAGTACCTGAGTGTGGTTAATTTGGTTCTTGTTTGTCTTGCTGAAAATACTGAAAGTTTAGAATTTTGCCCTATAGTCTTCTCTAACCTACCTGTTGATCAGAATTTAAATGGAACTAACATTGTTAAGCCAACTTTATTATGAAACAGACAAGTTTCTATTCAAAAAAGAAACACTTTTCAAAATGTTTCTTTCCCTTTGATAGTTCTTCCCCTTAACTTTGTTTTTAAACCAGAAAATCACGTTATGTTTCAGTAGGGGGAGGGCTGAAAGCCTTCAACTAGCTAAAAGTGTGTTTTGTCCACTGATCTAGGTCCATATGTACAGACACAGCCTTGAGCCTGAATGCAGGAAACGTGCCTCCGGAACAAGGAAAAGGAAAGCGGAGGGTAGGCATGGCTGCAATGAACCATGTGGGTCTCCCCTCCCCTTTATTGTGTTCACTGGCTTCCCTCATATAAATGGAAGTCTGGAATTAGTCTTGAATCTTGACAGTGTGCCTAATGACAGGATATGGGTTGAGATCAAATAACCAACCAAAACAAGGGGTCTGTTTCACCTCGGCTACTCAGCATTTTGCTTTTATCTGCCTATTTGTTTCATGATAACTTTCAAAGGAGTTGACTGATTCTAATCAAATGTGGGGCATGGCTAAAGGGTTTCAAGATTCATCTTAAGCTCAATTTGTGGTCCCGCCAGCCATCCTGAAACAAAACAGTAGCCAGTAAAAGTTTCTAAATGGGCATATCTGCTGTAATCTTTAGCAGACTTCACCAAGGTTCATACATGAGGAGTGGTTACAGATCTATGTGATTACATGGAGTGAAGTTTGCAGATCACAGACCTAGGAAGGTATCTAATTTACTGCATACAATGACTTCTCACAGTCTTTGGAGAGGCAAGTGTTATCGCCGCCCAGACAAGGAGGAATAAAAGCCTTAATAAAGGGGGACAAAGTTCATTACTTTGGCTGTATCCTGTGAATGATTCATGAGAGAAACAGTTCAATAGATGAAGAATTCAATCCAATAGAAACAAGCAAAGCTCCAGTAGCTAAATCGCTGTAGTTGAAACAGGATCTTCAGAAGCAATGTGGCCACAAGGTGATAGATCTGGACATTAGAAGAGAAATTGTTCAGCTTGATGTATTGGAATTAAGTCTTCACAATGGCAGTACTAAAGGATGACTTGGAGGGTTGTTAACCCCTCCAAATATTTATCAGATTCCCACTGAAATCCACCCCAAATGAACAAATAAGTATTCTGCCTCTATAAAACCATTTAAGTATCTCTTATAATGACAGCAAAATATGCAGTTGCACATTTTCATTAATTATATTTGTTTTGTTTTATTTTGTGTTGATCAGTCCCAGGCAACTGATTATACCACCCATATGAGAGGTAAAGAATTAAGTTTTGGTAATATTCCTAGAGTGATTTATTTGATATTAGTTCTTTTTCCTTGTCCTATTTATATAGACCCATAATACAAAATTCAGTTAAAAGCAATATGCTTCCTATGCAATACAGCTTCAAGAGAAGTCTCCTTCCAGCCAGGTGGTCATCTGTAAGTACTTCTTCTGTAGAAACTGTACAGTCACCAGGGAACCTTGACTATTCAGTTGTGTAACAAATAAGGAAAGCCAATTGAATATAACAGATCTTTAACAACTCAGAAAGAATTGAAAGAGAAAAGCCTTCATGCTCAACTGTAGGGCTAGGATAACATGCTGATGGACTTCCAATTGCTTCCTGGACCAAGCACCTCAAAAGTCTCCTGTCCAAAGCTGAACATCCCATTTCTACCCAAGGCTGCTAGCATCTTAATTAGAAATGTCCATGTCCACCAGGCCCACCAAGCTAGAGTCCTCAAACCATCTTCACCTCTTTCCTATCTTCCAAATCCAGTAACCAATAGCTGCTGATCCTGTGTCTCAGTGGCACTCAACTCCAGCCACTCCTTACTTCCCATCACCTCAGCTACTGCCATAGACCAATGGTCCCCTTAACTCTCATGTGAACTGTTGCCTCCTTGCTAGTTTCTGTGACATTAGTCCATTTCTCTCCTCTGGTGATGCTGTCACATGACTGTAAATGTCTTCCTCCAAATCAAACCCCACAATCTATCAACATGCTAATATAAACTGTCTTGGCTCCCTATTATTTATAGGATTAAGTGAATTTCTGCCATGGCATTGGAAGCACTTCAGAATATGACACCAGCAAAGATCCTCCACTTTATCTCTGGTTGGACTTCCCACCCTAATCACCACCACCACCCGAATGCTATGCTCAAACACAAGGCACTTGTGATTCCTCTCCTTGGTGTTTCAAACATTGTTCCCGCTGCTTGAATGCCCTGCGTCCTGGTGAGCTCCTACTCATCCTTCAGAGCCCAGATTAAATATCACTTTCTCCTTCAAACTTCTCTGATACCCCAGGTCAAAACAATGTCTTCCTCCTCTGGCTTCCCACCGCTTTTTATAAACACTTCTACTTTGGCCTTGGCTCAAGTTTTTCCACGAGGTAATTATTTATTTGCACACCTGTCTCACTGGCTGTCTGACTGAATTTTGTATTAAATAAATCATTGTTGGGGTGGCTCAGTGCCTTCCCACTGCAATCACTTCATTTCTTGGAGGCTTGGCACAGCCATGATATCCAGGGGTGATACTCAAAATATTTCACAACTGTATGGTCTGAGCACTGACCAATCAAATGGATTCCTGGCTGGGCTGGTGTATTCCAACCAAAGCTCAAACTTGGCCTAAATCCCAACAGCCAGGATTTCAGTGAAGGGTATTCTATATCTGATTCAGTCTTTAAAAGCTGCTCAAGTTTCAAGCTGATTAGGTCAGCTAGGGCCTGACGCTGTGAGTACTGTTTGTTAAATCCTCCAGAATCCAAGAAATTGCCCTGAGTATAGATAGCAGGTTTTTAAAAAGTTACTATCATAATTATTTTTAGAAAGACTGGAGCCAAGAAGGTGAACAGTAGCTAATTGTGAGATTGCTTTGTAGAGACAAGGGCTTTAACACACACACACAAACTTATATCAAAAAAAAAAAAAAAAGTCTTTTCATTGTTTCTGCAGTCATAGTATAGCCACACAAAGCAGGCTTTCATTTATGGCTCCCTCTCCCTGGGAAGCCAGGCCTGAGAGTAAAAGATATCTTAATGTTCTCTTTCAAGGCTGCTGAAGATTTAGAAACAAAGATTGGTAGGATGCTACAATATCAGCCTTTCTTTCACTCCCCCTCCTGCCCTTTCTCTTACCTCCTACTTGCCTTTTTAAACAAAAACGATTTTGAGCATCTCTTGTTTTACTTAGCTACCTGGAAATGTGTTCAAAGGAAATGGCAGTGGGTGGAAATTCAACTCTGAAGAGAAAGACTGGATTTGGAGTTTTGCAGCCCATGTTTGTAGATTTAAGTTTTAATCCTTCAATGCACATTTGAAAGCTGCAACTCTAGTCGCCTCTTTAAACTTTTCCCAGTGTAATTTAGGAATTTATTGGAATAACCTGGACCTGGCCAGGCATGGTGGCTCCCAAACACTTTGGGAGGCAGAGGTGGGAGGATTGCTTAAGCCCAGGAGTTCAAGACCAGCCTGGGCAACATAGTGAGACTCTACCTCTATTGAAAAAAAAATTAGCTGGGCATGGTAGTGTGCCTATAGTCCCAGCTACTCAGGAGACAAGCAGGAGGATTGCTTGAGCCCAGGAGATGGAAGCTGCAGTGAGCTATGATTGTGCCACTGAATGCCAGCCTGGGTGACAGAGCCAGACCCCATCTCAAAAAACAAAAATAAAAACAAAACAAACCCTGGACCAGGCTGGGAAGAGAGGTCTTGATGCCATATTCAGGATGGGAAAGTTCTAGGGCTGCACTGTCAACTAGAGAAGCCACTAGTCACATATAGCTATTTATATTTAAATTCTAATTAGTTAAAATTAAGAAAATAAAAAATTTGGTTCCTCAGTCACACTAGCCACATTT
The DNA here is from genome assembly GCA_036589455.1 of Ateles fusciceps. Lineage (NCBI taxonomy): Eukaryota > Metazoa > Chordata > Mammalia > Primates > Atelidae > Ateles > Ateles fusciceps. The sequence continues at coordinate 54,251 of JAZHEH010000952.1, read as the reverse complement.
CAAATGCTCAATACCACTTGAATGTGGCTAGTGGCTACACTATTAGGCAGCACAGATTCTAGAACATTTCCATTATCATAGAAAGTTCTATCAGGCAGTGTTATCAGTGAATCCATTTTTTTTCGTGAAGGGGGTGAGGCAGGAGTGGGGAAAGGAGTCACGCTGGGAAACAGATAACTCCTTACTAGAGGGAGAAACAGAAAAGCCTGATTCATTTATCCTTCCTCCTCTTTCCTTGATTTTCTACTTATTTTCCTATCCCTGATTCTCCCCTTCCTCATTTTTGTGGATAGGAGATCTGACCAGGACATACACTAGAGTGGAACCTCCCCAAGGGCTGGGAGTTGGAGACTTATGGGCCACTGCTCTATCCTTGGCAGTCACTACAGTGCTCAAAAGCAGATGCTTGGTAAATGCTGTTGGATGAGTAACCCAAGGGGGTAGAATGTCTCTGCTTTCTTCTACAAGGTAGGAAACAAAAACATCCTCCGCTTTCTTGCTTGTCCAATGGGAAACTGCTGTCTGGATCCACCAAGTATACCAGGAACCACCAAAGACACCCTCAAACTGCCTCAACCCTCAACTCCCTGAGGCTGGACAAGATCTTGCTTTTATTATGAGACTCAGAGGGGCAACTTGAGTCCTGGGGCCAGACTCCCTGAATGTGAGCACTGTCTCTGTCACTTACAAGCTATGTGGCCTTGGGCAAGTCATCTAAATGTACTCTGTGCCCCATGAGCCTTATGTTTAAAACAAAGATCATAAATAATATTTCCTACCTCATAGTGTTGTTGTTGTTTACACGTTAATACACATAAAGCACTTGGAACAGTACCTGGATTTGTTATAAGCGCTCAATAAATGTTGGCTATTGAACTCCTCCTGCCAAGCTCACCCCACTAAATGAGGAGTCTCAGTATGAATTGTGCCAATGAGCCCACAAATAATGGCAGAGCTGAATATGCTCAGTAAAATAAAACACTGAAAATATGCTCCAGCCATCTGAAACTTATATGTTAGGAGGCTTCTGGGAGTGCGAGTATTTAAGAGATTTAAAAGCAGTACAAACCACCCTATCTGTAGGAAACACAAAACTTTTGGAAAAATTGGGAATGGAAATCATTTTTGGCCCCTCCAACTGATCATTTTTGTTCAGACAATAAATCAACAGGGTCATTTTTGATGGAAATGGGCTCTGAATATCTTCCAGTGACAGAGAAACAACTCCCTGCAAACTTATATTTGAAGAACCAGACCAGCATGTGTGAGGAAACTTGGCAGGAAGACAACATGTCATGTCAGCCCCAGCAAGGATGGAGAGCAAGCCTAACCTCTTGTGACTGTCATGTCTACCAGGGGCCTCCTTCAGTTCAATAAAACACTCTGACTCATAAGACCAGTGTAGGCCACTGCTTGTGGGAGTCTACTCAGAAACAAACTTTCAGGAACCACCATGGCCAGGAGGACATCTTCAGGCATCCCTCCTCTGTGGGGGTCTTTACAGGAGCCCACGTGCTGTCCAGGGCCTCCTCTCTGGACCCCCAAGTGGCAGCTTAGATGCAAATAGACAAGAAGCACTTCAGAGAATATAGGGTCCATCTTGGCTTAGAAGCTCCATACCCTACAGGAGCTAATATCTCTTGTAACAACTAGAGATTCCAGGGGCCCCATATGGGATGTACCAAGGATTTCACACTCAGGGAATCCCAAAGCTATGGTTTTCACCAGGTATTCAGATTCATTTACAATCCTATGGCATAAAAGCAATTTAACAATTGGGTCATTTCTACTATAAGCAATACTACCTGGTAACACAGCTGACATTCCACCTTCACCACGTTTCCAGGGCAACAGAGCTGGAAAGTTAATACAAGGGCAGATTTCCACAGAGAAGGGGAAAGGTTACATTAACCCTTTCCCCACAATGACAAACTCTTCCAGAGATGGAGGCTTGCCAGGCTCTGCTCATTGGATGCAGGGACAGGAGGGGATACCAAGGAAGTTGGACCTCCACCTAGGGCTGAGAATAAAGAACGACCAGGCGGAAACCTAAGAGGAATGGTGCTCCATGGCAATGAGTGCTTAGAATGGGGGGATAGGGCTAATTGTATAAAGGAAAGACAATGGGCAAGAGACTAGGGCCTCTATGTTAAAGGGCCTGAGGCGGCTGACCCATGGTGAGAGAGCATCAAGATTTGCACCACCAGGGAAAACATTATGAGCCCTAAAGAGAAGAAAATCTAAGTTAACCAAGCTACCCACTGGCTTGTAGTTAAGGTTCTTGGACCAGTGCTTAGCCTAGTTTCTGGCTTAGCATCTGTGTGGAAGATGCATTTCTCCAACCTCTATTACAGCAGTCTCATCATTTTTGTTCCAATAAGATACATCTATGTGATGGTGCAAATGAATACAATTCTTGGCAGACAAGCTGTTTTCTCTCTCATTCAAGAAAGCATATCAAGCTGGGAATGAGAGTAAAGTTATCTGTAGCCTTAAATCTGTTCTAAATTCATATTTTAAAATAAGAGATTCCCCAAATGTCTGGCATTAATAACAAAGTACTTGAGGCATAACTTACAACTGACACACTGATTTATCAGGACCTGCATCTGAGAATTGATGCCCCTTTATGTCAGTGTAAGAGCAGAGGAGAATATCCACGGTGCTGTCCTTAAAACCCACCCTCAGAATGTAAACAAATATGCCTTCATCTTTCTCAAGTCAAACTTGGAGGCATCGGGCACCTCCTGCTCCAACCTGCATTGCCCTTGAATATTTTATTGTGTTTGGGCTACAGTTGTGGGACACCTGAAATGAGCCAGCTTTGACATTTCTTCATCTGATTTGGTCATTTATCTAATGTGAGGGACCCCAAATCATCAGGATGCATTTTACATTCTTGCATGACCCTGGGTCCAAAGATAATCAGGACCAGCTAGTTCTTGGCTTATTCAAGTTTAGAGGAAGCATTCATTCATTCATGCATGTATTCATTCACCCAATAATCAAATATCAAATACCTATGCTACATGCTGATGATGGTGACCCCAAAGAGTCCTCAAGGATTTCCTGGCCTCAAGACCTTAATTATTCAGACACCTTGTCACCCTTGGTCAATAATTCCTTCTCCCCTTCTTCCTCCTGAATAGTCCCAGAAATTCCTCATTCCTAGAGGCATGGCCTGCCTGCCCTATAAAGGATTGCTGTTGCAGGAAGTTACTTTCTAAAACAGCATCTCTGAAAATGTGTTTTATGGAACTCAAGTCTCAAATGTTGTAATAAAACTGTATCTTCCAATGAGTTTTTGAAAACCCTTTATGTCTGATCTTATTTGAGAGAGTTATAATATACTTCAGGATATTAAAGGCTTCGATAGGTTCTGCAATAAATAAACCTATTTTATTTTTAAATCATCCAGTTTTCTCAAATGTTTTTGACCATATTAATGTGTGTGTGGAGGTGGGGGGTGGAGGGGAGAGAGAGAGAGATCTATTAATATCCTGAGGAAACCATGTAGTTTGGGAAACACTTTATTTAAGTAATGTACCATTACTTTTATCTGGAGATATAATTTATTAACATATATTTGTGCTACATAAAATACCTTATATTTGTGCACTATTAACTGATATATTTTAACACTATTATTTCAAAGAATATTAATAATATTTCATTATGAGGACACAGATATTTTTTAAGTGATATTCATAAGGTACCAGAGTAGTATGATATGGGGTAAGGATAATAGGGCAAACTCATAGCCCTTCAGGAATATGTAGTCTTCCTTTCAATGACTATGAGAGGTCATTGAAATTGGAGCTAATAGCACCTGGGCCAATGCTATGGGCAAAAGAAGTTTCAGTAGCTTATTAAAATATGTGCCTCCCTTTTACTGCCACTCTAGCTTTGGGTGTAAGTCAAGACTAAGGCTTAAGAGGCTTACTGACTTGGCTATGAAAGCAGTAATGTTAAGGTGGTGTTGAGCCATGGTGTGAAGTCACAGAAACATCTTTTGGCACTTACAACTGTATTTTATTATGTTCTTTGTTTGAACCATTAATAATGAGAATGTGAATGCATGAAGAAATGTCTAGCCATATTGTAGGTTTGGCAGGCATTGGTGAGAAGCTGTAAATTCTGAAAAGAGAAAAAAAAGCAAATTCCTTTTGTTCTATTTTCTGAGCTCTGAAATGTTTTGGAGAAAGGTTTGAAATGGTTACAAGAATCAATTCAGTATCTCCAAATGAAGCCAGTATGTTTCGTCTGAGACTATTCTGGCTCTTGGCCATCATATTTCTTGAAATCACTCTTCAGAAAGAAGGAAAGTAGTTTATCTCGATTTAGACCCCCAAGCCTAAAATCACTGTTGCCAAATTCCAAAGAATAGAAATACAAATGTGTGCACAAATGCATATAAAAATGGAAACTAAAAGTTTAACAAATTTGTCATATTAACAGTAGTTTGGTTGTTGCCAAGTACCCTCATGTTCTAAGGACCCCCTACACACACACACAGAAGAAACCCCACTTAAATAATTGTAGGCTGGGTGCAGCAGCTTACACCTGTAATCCCAACACTTTGGAAGGTGAAAGTGGGAGGATCACTTGAGGCCAGAGTCGGAAACTAGCCTGGTCAACATAGCAAGACCTTGTCTCTACAAAAGAAAAATTTTACAAATTAGCTGGGCACGTTGGTGCATGCCTGTAGTCCCAGCTATTCAGGAGGCTGAGGCAGGAGGATCACCTGATCCCAGGAGTTAGAAGCTGCAGTGAGCCATGACCATACCACTGCATTTCAGACTGAGTGACACAGCAAGACCCTGTCTTTAAAAAAAAAATTGTACTTGTGCCCAATAAATATCTGCAATTATTATTTGTCTATTAAAAGTTTAAAAATGTAAAAAAAAAAGAAGATAGACATTGTCTTCTTTCTTTGAAACTTTCTCTTCCCTAAATACTTTGAGAAAAAGAATTAAAGTTAACTTGCCTAGTAAAGCAGCAGGACACTTGCAGCATCCATGCTAGGCTACTCCATATTGTTTTCCATGCAAGGTCATAGATATCTCACTAGAATATTTATCTCCTCTTCATTTGCAGCAAATACACCCTTTCTCTAGTAGTGTTTCATTGGCACCTTCCAGAGACTCACTCCTTTCTTACAGTATAGTGGACCACCTCCAGTTGAGCAATCTCCCTTTTCATCCTTGGAAGCCTGCCCCACTCAATTTCTGAGGCATAGTAGGAGACATTGTCAGTTACTACCCAAAACCAGAGGCCCATGTGGATGGAAGGGGTGATCCTTCATCTCTTCCCTGCTTTACCAGTTCTAAGCACTCAGGATACTTTCCTGGGAAGATTCTTAAAATGATTTCTCAGATTATCACTTAGTGCACCAAGGAATGCCTTGAGAGCCACATAGGTTTGGTTCTCTGTTTTTGGTTTTTTGTTTGGTTTTGTTGTTGTTGGTGGTGGTGGTGGTGGTGTGTGTGTGTGTGTGATCAATTCTTATGCCTGATCTCGCCCAATACTATTTCTTAGGAATCCTAGCTTGCATTATTTAGAAGGAGGAATTGTTTGCTGTTTTAGTCAACATCTCTCAGCTCCACAGGAAGACTTTGGTTGCAATCCTCTTTTCTTCCTGGCATGCACTGACACCTCACATTTATATGTTAAAGCCAAGTTTATAAGAGAATGTGTTGAAAAGCTACTCTCAAGGTTAAATGACAATAGTTGGGAACTTGATCTGGACTTCTAAATAAGCTTTGTGACTTTAGACAGTCACTTAATGCCTCTGAGTTTATATGTCCTTCTATGTAAAAGAGGCTGGTAACTCTCACAGCGTTTCCCAGAATACTGAGGGTGAGATCAAATGAAGCATCAGTGAACAGCAAACTTTTAAAAACAAGTAGTTATAGTCCTCCCAGGCTGAAATGTTTCTATGAATTATTGTTTGCAGACTGTACTCCTTAAGTCACTTGAAAATGTACAAGAGACTGCTAGTATCCAAGCCAATCTGAATGAATTTCCACACAAGATTTCCTAGGACACCATAGAAACATGTTTTAAAGCTCTAGACATAATGTTCTTCTTCCATATCCAATTGTTACGTAATTTTTTAAGGATGATGGCTCTTTTCCATCATCAAATCCATTTGTCTTGATTTAAGATGTGGAAACTGCCCATCATAAACAGTTCCATCACACCTAGAATCCTTTAGTATTTTCCTTCCATGTTTATTCCTTACTTTGATAACAAAATAACGTTCTTTTCTGGCCTGTCATTGACAAGATTGTGCTTTACCTCCTATGAATGACAAATGCTCTACAGAGTCATCTCTCCACTTGACAACCTTCCTGCTTCTCCATGATTTTTCGAAACATAATTGGCAGGAAACACGATGTCCATTTCCTCTCACCCAGATATTCATCCATCAAACCTGCTGAATCTACAAGTTTGGGTTTTCCAAGCAGCTTTTAAAAAATTAATTCCATACCCTTCCTCTCCTTCATAACCTGTCACCACCATCCCCTCCAACACCACCCCTTCTATGGTTTTACCACTTCTTAATTAGTCATGATGCTTAATTCGTCACCTATAATGGCTTTCCAGCTGTTTCCATGAGAATTTATCAGTGACCTACTTTCTCCCAAGTTTATGCTTCTCTGTACCCCGAAACCAGTCTGACAAATTGCTTGTTTTAGAGTCCCTTTATATTTGTTCCTGGAGGTTTGATCTTGGCATTTATTATTATATGACTGGCACCTTGCCTTGGGGGCCATCAAGCCAGATAATAGTACCAGAGTGGAAAGCTCACAAGCTCCCACTCATATTCTCATTCTCTCTCTCTCTCTCTCATTCTCTCCTTCCCTCTCCGCCCCCCCCCCACCTTTCTGTCTTTTTCCCTACCTTTGTTTCCTCCTTCCCTTCATCCCTCCCTCGCTCACCATTCACTAAATTAACTCTCTCCAAATTTCACTTCTCCATGAATAGAGCCTGACAATACCAGACAGCTGAGATCTACTGGAAAATAATAAAAATAATTGCCTTTTGTCATTAAAGTCAGATTTGAGTCTGCTGTCCCTCCTAGGAATTTGTACAGTTTCCTGCAGGGATTCAGAGGTCCATACCCTAGTGCTGTTTTTAGAATGCAAAAGGCTATTTCAATAAACATGCCACTAAATTGACAACGTCGTCTTAAATTAACGTATATTGTTTCTTGTCCCATTTAGCTGTGGCTGATGTCATTTTTGGAATTTGCCATTGGAATATTTTACACACTGATCTCTTCCTGCTGTCCTCCACACCCTGTCTGACATTCAAGTTCCTTTTGAGATGCCAAAGGGCCACGATCCCCAACACACACACACACACACACTGTCTCTCTCTCTCCCCTCTGTCTCCAAACACACACACACACACACACACACTCTCTCTCTCTCCACACACACACACACACACACACACTCTCTCTCTCTCCCCACTCCCCCTTTTCTCTGTCTAAGCTTCCTTGCCCACTGGAGACTGGCAGCATCATTTAACTTTTCCAATGAAACCTTTTTTATTCAAAGTCTTAGGAAACCTAACTCAAGAGTCATCCTTAGAACTCTGGTATTGACAGGTTGCCTTTTTGTCCATACACCTTTACATTATTAAAATCACAGGCTAAATCAGTGTCTTAGTACTAGCTGCCCAGCCCAGAAAATGATATGCCCCTAGACTTAAAATGTCACAGGCATTATTTATTTTGGGTTTGCTTTCCTATGTCTACAATATAGGTTATTAGGCTTTAGGATGTATTAGAACCACCTGAAGTTTCTAGTTCAAAAGGCATATTCTTGGTCTGCATCTCTAGAGGTTTTGATTCTTAGTGTGGGGGGGGCCCAAGAATGGACATTTAAACAGGAGCCCCATATGCTCACTGATACAGAATGATCATTGTAAAGGTTTATCCTAGGTAACAACTTCCCTGCATCAACTGATGGTTTTGACTTTATCCAGCAAAGAACTGTACTAGAGTCACCAATCCATCCCATTATTTAAATAATGTAACTGACAAACTGTTTATCTAATAAACATAGAAGACATTAATATTGTTATTCTTTTTTTGCAATTTAAAAATAATTATGTGAATGATAATATATTAGTATTGGTTCATGAGTTGTTAAGAAATGTACCATACTAATGTCAGATGTTAACAGGGTAAACTGGGTGGGCAGTATATGGGAGTTGTCTGTACTATCATCTGAATTTTTCTGTAAATCTAAATCTGTTGTGAAACATAAAGTCTATTTTTCTTAAAATAGAAGAAAAACAAAAAAACTTCTGCCACCCACCAGAATGGTTATAAATTAAAAGACAAAATTCCAAATGTTAGCAAAACTAGAAGTCTTGCATATTGCTGGTGGGATTGTGAATTGGCGCACCCACTCTGGGAAACTGTTCGGCAGTGCCTGTGAAAGCAGAATATTTGTATACCCTATGGCTTTGTGCTTCTGGGTATATACCCAATGGAAGTATGTCCATGTGTTCACCAAAAGATGTGTACATAGCAGCACTATCTGTAAAGTCCCAAAGTGGATATTAGCAAAATGCCCACCAATAATGGAATTTGTAAATCACTTGTGACGTGTTCAGAAAATGAAATAATATAAGCAAAAAAAAGAAATAAATTTGAATTATACTCAATAATCAGGATGATGTAGAGGGAAAGAAATGAGACACAGGAGAAAGTAGACTGTATTATTCCACTTACGTACGTTCAAAAACAGTTCAAACTAATCTATGCAGGAAAGTCAGTATAAGGGTTATCCTTGGGGTTGGGAGGGAGACGAAGGGGCTCTTCTGGGACCAGTGATGTTTGGGTTTTTGTGTGTGTGAAGAGGGTAAGTACTTGGATGCGTCCAGTTTGTGAAAATTCAAAGAGGTGTACACTTAGGATTTGTGCCTTTTTCCATATGTATGTTACACCATTATATGAAAGCAATCCATGTTTTCTTTGGGGAAAGAACATAGAAAGGGTCAACATAGTGAATATCGGCTCTAAACTAGATTGCCTTGGTTCAAATCCCAGGTTTACCACCTATAAGCTGCATGACCCTAGGGAAGCCATGAAACCTTTCTCACCTGTACGCCCTTACCTGTAAAGTGGGGCTCATAATAGTATCTTTGTTGTGGGTTGTTACAACAATCTAATAAGTTAATATTTGTACAACACTAGTGTAAGGCACAGAGTAAGCATCATATAAGTGCTTGTTAAATAAAAGTTTTCTTTGTGGGGGATACACTTAAAAATGTTTTTTGATGATCACTAACTACTTTAAATGAGACTAAAGAAGAGTTAAGAAAATAAGAAAGGAGTTAAATTTATTTCCTAGGCAGCATTCTTGTTTATGAGGGAAAATATTATCTTGGCTCCTGGCCAGTTAATTCTGTTCTTCTTGACTTGGAGTCTGGACTCCCAACAGGCTCCTGGGCATTGGTCCAGAGGCTTGACAATGAGCCACATCTGGGACTGCCAGGAACTGCCACAAAAAGAGTCTGCCCAAGAAGACCTATTGGAATTGCTGGAGAGGGAGAGTGCCATCCAGTCAGGAGCCATCCCAGGCCAGAGCCCCCTGAAGCTACTTGCTGGGTAGGGCAGCCCTGAGCCCTGGCCTTTCCTCTAGCTTCCTGTCAGAACCTTCCCTTCCATCACAGGTCTCCTCCAAAAAGAGCTGACTAAGACAGTGCTGCATTCATACACAGGAATAGAAAAGAAAGAGAAGAGAGAGAATCAAGCAGGAGTCTCCTACCCTCCCAGAAATGAGACTGCAAGCATTCTGGGGCACCCTTTCTCCATTGAGTTTGTTCTTCCCTGAACATCCCTGGTGAATGAGGAGCCTGAGGAGTGTCTCCTTTTACAGGCAACCTCCAGAGTCCACCACAATGAGGTACCTGCGGCGTGGCTCGACCCACTCTTCCAATCCCTGTTACTTTCTGACACAGCTGGCTCCTCAATCAAAGCAGAGTTCCCTCTTATCTAATCCTTTGCTTTAGAAAGTTTAACTCACCCTCTAACACTTGTGCCTAGAAAAAAAATAAACCCAAATGAGAACAATTTTTATCTCCCATTATGAGTAGAAGTGAATCTTCTCTAACTTGGCAACTCTCCAGGAGTATCCTGCTAACTTTTAAGTCATTTCTAGCCTGCTCTCTTCCTTTGCTCTTTCTTCAGCTCTCTTCCAAATGCTTGCTGAAGAAGAGTGTTCCTCTATCCCTGCCCCTGCCACTTTTTTTTTTTTAAAAGATAGTCTTAAGTTTCTGAAGCCGTGTATGACAGACTGGCTAGTTTTACACCAAAACATTTCCCAAAACCTTGGGCACACAGATGACTCTATTTTCCAGCCTCCCTTGCATGTTAGTGGGGCCACTTGACAGTTCTGGCCAGAATATAGGTGGACCCATAAAACCTCCGCGCTATCCTCCACACTTTCTCTTTGCCTCGTCTGCTGTCTGGATGCAGTAGCTGAGGTGGACTTGAAGGCCCTAGAGCACAGGGAAGTCCTAAAATGGAAGGAGCTTGGGAGCCTGAATGCCTGCATGGAACACAGGTCCTCATACCCTCACCTCCCCACTCCCGTGCTTGGAATGTGACATGAACAAGGAATAAACTTTAATTTGTGTGAAGCTCCTGAGACTTGGAGGTGGCGAGCTTACCCTGACTAATACACCAAGTTCCAGACTCTCAAACTTTCTACAAACTGGGACACCGCATTCCTCTCTCCCAGTGGTTCCCTGTGCAATCATCTTTGACCTCTCTGCATGGTAGGCCACACCTGGAGCATGGGCACCAAAATCCCATATCCTGACCCTTAACCTTTGACCTTGGTTCATGTTTCAACTTTTAATTTGGTTTCCTGCCTGCTGACTAAAATGTATTTGTTGAAAGTGAATTGAAAGTCTCAGAAATGGTGCCCATTATTACCATAACTGAGTCTTCAAGCTGTGTGTTCTGTGTATCCATCTGGGCATGTCTGGGATATTTGAATCAGTCCCATTGGCTGCAGTGTAGACAAACAAGCAAAGAGATTGGAAGCTGCCAAATCCCTCCATGATAGAGAAGTCCTCCCAAGCCATCCTTCCTATTCTAAGGAAGAACAAATACAAGTACATTACCAGGAACAAGCCATTCATCATCCAGACTTTGCCTCTGCCCTGACTTGCATCCATGATGACAAGATACAGGCAGTTTTGTGGTAAACAGAGGCTGTCACAGACCTACAGACTGAAAAACTGAGTGAATTTGTTTGACTTTGTGAGATTTGGAGCTACCAGATTTCAATCAATAATGGTGAGTACAAAAAAAAAAATCTTCATTTTTTTTTTTTTTTTGGAGGGAGGGAGTAGGTAAGCAAATTATCTATAATTTCACTCCAGCCCAGGGCTCTGAACCTCCTTCAGTCAGTTATTATCTGGTGGGAAATTGGAACTCTTAAGGCCACATAAATTCACTTTTCTGCTATTAAAGAACCAACACAAGTAACTGTTTGACTCAAGTTAACATTCACTCCTTGGAATAGATGATGAGTAAATATTTACCCACTGGCATAGCTGTTGAGTAATTGCCCATTAAAAAAGTTAAATGTTAATCACTTATTTCTGGACTGAATAATTTCAACAAGATCCTATGACTAATCTATAAAGTCTAAAGGCAAGAAAAAAGCTCACATCCGTTGATTTCTTTCAGTCTTGACCATACAGGAAAGGCATACTCTTAGGAATGTCTCAAGTTAGAGTCATAACCAGTTTTCACTCCCTTAGCACTCAAAGGCAGCTAGCTAATTGCCTTTTCATTGTTCTTCACCCAAAGAAACCTTGACCCCAGGTTAAGTATTAACAGGATTTGAGAGGGAAGGATTGGACAGAAGTTTAGAGAGAATATGTGGGATATCTAAACTAAGAGGAGAAATAAAACCTGGAGATAGAAGACAGAAGATGCTATGAGGTTGGCTGTCCTATATCAAAGGGAATTGTGCATGATAAATACCATTAAAGTAAAAACCCTAGGCCAGATGTTGCCACATTAAATTTCAACTGAGACGGAGGAGGACGTCAGCATCAGATGGCCTACAAAGAACAGGTAGGGAAAGTGTCTACACCATCAGTCTCATGGAAAGGATGCTAGCTTGGTACCCACTCTCCTTCAGGATCAAAGAATGAACTTGCAGCTGAGCTATCTGCACCAAGCAAGGTAGTCTGCATCTCAATGAGAAGTGCCAAAATCCCTACAGAACTACAACATATATTCCATGCCAGCAGGAACATATATAGTAGCTTGATGGGTATAGTGGCTGCTGTTAAAAAATCCACCCACATCCCCTTAACTCTGGTGGAATCCTCCTCCCCAACAGTTATGAGTGTTGGCTGCTAAAAGCAACTCACTTCTCTGGAGAATAGCCCTTGGCCAATGGGAATCATCTAGCCCAGAAGGTGATTCCTCCTCCCCCAGAGGCAGCCCATAGTTACTGACTGGCTGATAGCATGGTACAAAAGGCCAGTGCCCTACTTTAAGGTGGGATAAACTCTCTGGTGCAATTCCTGCTGCAATGAGATTGCACTGTAGCTAGTCTCTAGCCGAGGCCACAAACCTGCTTAGATTTTTCCCCAGTCACAGTCTGTTTCCCTTATGCCCCTTCTGAGAGCACGCTTTCAGTGCAGCATGTGTACAAGAATCAATGTCTCAGTGTCTGCTCCTGTTCTGTCTGCTTCTTTTTCTGAACCTAAACAAAGATGATAGGACAGGCAAGACCTTCAGTCTCCCCCACTGCCACCAGATTGCCTTAGAATTTGTTGACAGAGATTGCCTGGACAGGTAGAATAGGCTGATCTTAGGGGTACCCCAGGCAGAACGGAAACAGAGTAACCCACCTTACTCCTTCCAACCAATGACTGATATCCACTTGGAGGAGAAGCCTAGGCATGTAAGACTGCCAGGTACTTCTCTCCTCCCTTTGCTGATCCATGCCCTCCCTCACCTGCCACCCACCCCCTCATAGCTATCCAAGCAAAGATTCCCCTTCTTCCATCGGACTTTCTTCTGCCTAGTGACCCCTTCCCTCTAAGAAATGTCTGTGAGTTAGTGACCCCTTTCCTCACTTCTATACTGGCATGTTTTGTTTTTGTTTTTGTTTTGTTTTGTTTCACTTTGGCTATAGGAATGTCTGCATTGTATGGTATACCAGAAAGAGCATGTACTTATTATATAAAGTGTGCTAGCATGGGCCAGTTATTCAACCTTTCTGAATATGGACTTCATCTGTAAAGTGGTGTTAATAAGACCTACCTCACAGAGTTGTGAAGATTAAAGGATATAAAAACTAGATGTTCATTGTTATCCTACCTGGTACACAATAGGTACTCAGTGGCAGAGTATCTGGTATACAGTAGGTGCTTCTCCTTAGTGGAGATTTCAAAAAAGGACAAGCAGGTATAAAAAGAAACTGAAAAAGAAAACTCTACTCTTAGCACATATAGACACACAGCCATCCCACTTCAGGTCAGTTTCCTCCATCCATCTATCCACCTACTCTCTCATCCACCTGTTCATCTACTCATCCATCCATCAAAAAAAAAACCCTCAAAACCTTAGTATCCCTTGTGAGCCATGTATTCTGGATACAGAAGTAAATTAGACACAGACTGCACGTAAGAAGTTTACAGCTCATTGCCGACAATAGCTGCATACCTCCTCCTTTGGGAATCCAGGGGTATCTGGATGGAGGTGGAAACAGGAGATCAGGGGCTCAGTTCCACATTCAGAAGTCATTTATTTTTGAAGTCCTTCCTGTGTGAAGGGTTCTTGCATTCTCCCACTGAAACAACTAGGTATCCCTTGGGATGTGATGGGAAATCATCTCCATTAAGTTGCTGCAGCCTGAAAGAGTCTCCCAAACGACCAAGATCTAAGAAATAGGGGTTTCTCGGCTGGTCTTCCCCCTGTGCCTGAAGAGCTCCTGTTTTCCTGAAGACCGAAGAAATGGTGACTCCCAAATATGCTCCTTCACAGTGGGCCCACTGGAATCCACTGGGATTCTTAATCCACTTATCATATTAATAATAAAAGCGGGGAACCACTTTGAGGGGATGCCTATCAAGGCCAAGTAGAGTTCTAGGTGCTTGACATATATTAATTTCTCATTGTCCCAACAACTCTGAAAGGTGAGTGTTGTAACCTCATTTTATAGCAGAGGAGACTGTTGAGGTCAGAGAGGTTAAGTGACTTAAAGTTTACAAATGGAGTAAGAGACATGATTTGAACTCATATTCTTCTTCAAAGCCTGTGCTCATTTTAACTTTTGTGCCATGATGTTTCAATAAGTATGCTCTTATATTACATGCTGCTGCTTTTCTCTGCCACTTACTTGTTGAATGTCCTTGGCCAAGCTTGTTTCCTCCTTCTGTAAAATTTTTGGAAAAATGTTTAGGTTTTTATTATGGTAAATGATGAATTTTTAACATACTCCAAAGTAGATTAAACTTTACCATGAAATTCCACATACCCATCACACACATGTAACAACCATCTAGGATCCATCTGCCCTATCTATACCCCCTCCACTTCTTCCCTCCCAGCTTGGCAGTGTCAAAAATCAAACCCCGCTGGTCTGCCTCCAAAACCCTCCACCAAGCTGGTCCCTGCTTTGTCCTAGCGCTGGGCTTTATTATAACATTCCCGGGGTCCACTTTAAATTATCATTTCCTGGTACATTTCTTTTTTAAAAAATCATTGTCAAAGTGAATAAATTCGATAGAACATTCAAATTGACTGTAGAGAGCATTTCAGGGCTTAACCTCAGATTTCCATTTGCCAGGCAAAGTTCTAAGGTGCCATTGCTAAACTACTTTGGTGATTGTTGAGACGATGTTAAAATGGGATAGAATTCAAAGCTCTTTTGCTCCAGCGAAAAGAAATATATAACCAAGTCTCTGGCTTGCCAATTGGGGAGTACAAGTTGTTCCTTTTCTTCCCCTTAATTACCTCTCAATGGAACATTCTAGAATACCCAGGGGGTAACTTTCCATTAATCTTCAGACCTCTTTAAAAGCTAGAGCTGACACAAAAGCTAAATATAGAACAATATTCTATAAACAAAGTCCTGAGTTTAAGGACCCAAATGAGTCAGACATTGTTTTCAATCATGGCTTACAAAGAAAGTAGCCTGAATTGTGCTATATGGCTGCAACACCTCTGGATACTATTATACTGAAGTACAAAATACATAGAAGATCATCTTCAAGGAATGTATAATATGGTTGGGTGTATGGACTATGCCTAAATGAAATGACAGAGATAGATAGATATGCAGTGATTATTACATAAAGGCTTACGACCGCATGTTGTTATACATACGTGTATTAGCATGGACATGTACACACACACACACACACACACACACACACACACATCACAGTGGATTGCCCATTTCAGATACATAGCCACAGTATGATGCAAACACACAGTAACAAGACTACCTAGCGACCATGAAAGTCAGAAGCTTTAGCTTTGGTTTCAAGTTGGCCACATCAGATAAAGGCAGCCAAAGGGAAATGAGGGAGCCTGCTGGACAAAATTCTCAAGATTCGAAATATATTCCATTCTCGATTCAGCCAGTAATGAGTCATTTCTTTTAGCAAGTCACTGTGCTTCATTGGAGCTCCATCTCGGTCTTTTTGTTTCTAAAGCTCCTTCCATTCTATGATGCTATAAAGACCCACTTGAAAAACAACCAGACAAGGTCAATTTCACACAGTATGGATTTGTGGGGCAAGCAGTGTGATCAGGGGTCACACATTAGTTGGTGCACCTCGGCAATTTACTACACAGTTTAAAACTAAGCAGTGTCAAGTGAGTTTGACCTGGCACGAAGGCAGAAAGCATACCTATTCTATATGAAATTTTAAGGGCAGGGTAAGGATTCTGTCTTCATATCAAATATCATGGAAAGAATGGAGACAGATGTTTTCCTACCCATTATGAGGGCTTAAAATGTAATCTGCAAGTATGCATCGGGCTCTGACGGTTTGGCTAGTAGATCTTGGGTTTGGTTGTGGAAGTGCAAAAATTGCTGCGTTGACACCCTTGGCCACCAGAGAGCTCCCTGCATCCAACCAGGGGTGCTTATTGGTTCAGCAAGCACAAGTGTGCAAAATGCAGGTGCCCTCCCTGCAACCTGGAGCACGGGAGTCTATTGCCATCTCTTACACCAGCAAAATCCACTCATTTGCCCCATCAACAGTAACTCTGGCTTTGTCCTTTTGCCTTTTACAGTGTGGGACTTGATGTATTGAGAAGCAGAGGATTATCATGGGTACCAGGTCCCACATAGGAGAAATGATTTCCCAGCTGTGGGGTAAAATAGCCCTGGCCCTCAGATTTATGTGTTGCTTATGGCTACCAGAGCTGGTGACTACATGGAATACAGTACTCAAGAAAATTTCTTTTTATAGGTTTTGTTTGGTGGTGATTTTCTTTTTCTGCTCAAGTGGAAAAATATAAACTAGTATAAAGAAGAAAATGATGATAATCCATCATTCCACCATCCCAAAGAAAATTACTAAGATTTGGACATAGTTCCTTTCATTTTCTGCTTTTTTGGCGGGGTTAGGAGGGATGTGTGTGTATTCTTACACAGTTGGAGTCCATTTTGTGTTCTGACATTTTTGATAATTTTTCTAACCCGATATTATATTTTCTCTTAATTTTATATGTGTTTTCTACATCATCACATGCACAATGCAAGACAACTTGGATAATTTAGAGGCACAGAAGAAAATAAAAAACCCTTGTTTCTTCAGTTACCCAGAGATAATCATTTTCACATTTTGGCATTTTACTGCCAGTCATTTTTCCATTTTATGGTATTTGTTTTTACAAAACTGGGACTGTACTATATATACTGTTTTATAGACTTCCCTTTTTACATAATTTTATATAACAACCATCTCTTCCATATCATTAAATATCTTCCCCAGAAATGATAATATCTGGGTAATACTAAAAAACATGAATGAAGCTTAATTCATTTAATAAATGGTCTATTGTTGGCCATTTGTGATGATTCCAATACTTTTTATTCCAGATAGCACCAAGATGAACAACTTTATACTAACTGTATCCCTATCATATCATCATTGATGATCCACCTAACATAAGCTTTTAGATTTTGAATTACCAGGTCAAAGGGTTTGAACATTTTCAAAAGACAGATTCCAATTGCCACACGGTCCCCGAGAAATGTATCACTTCAGATTCCCATTAGGAATATATGAGAATCTCTGTCTCATCACATCCTCACCCATGCTGGGGATCACCAATTTAAAAAATATTTGCCCATTTGATACACACACACACACACACACACACACACACACACACACACACAAGAGTTATTTCTTATTAAACATTTAAAACTTCATGTATTGATCTCAAACAAGGACATGAATAGACAATTCTCAAAGAAGATATGCAAATGACCAACAAACATGAAAAAATGTTCACACATCACTAATGATCAGGGAAATGCAAATCAAAACCGCAATGCAATACCACCTTACTTCAGCAAGAATGGCCATAATTAAAAAAATCAAAAAATAACAGATGTTGGTGTGGGACGTGGTGAACAGGGAACACTTCTGCACTGCTGGTGGGAATGTAAATTAGTACAACCACTATGGAAAACCGTGTGGAGGTTCCTTAAAGAACTAAAAGTAGATTTATCATTTGATCCGGCAATTCCACTGCTTGAGTATCTACCCGAGAGGAAAAGAAGTCATTATTTGAAAAAGATACTTGCTCATGCATGTTTATAGCAGCACAATTTGCAATTGCAAAAAAGTGGAGACCAACCCAAATGCCATCAATCAATGAGTGGATAAGAAAATGTGGTATATATATATACCATGGAATACTACTCAGCCATAAAAAGGAACGAAATAATGGCATTCCCAGCTACCTGGGTGAGATTGGAGACTTCTTATTCTAAGTGAGGTAACTCAGGAATGGAAAACCAAACAACGTATGTTCTCACTTATAAGTGGGAGCTAAGCTATGAGAATGCAAAGGCATAAGAATGACACAATGAACTTTGGGGACTCACAGGGAAATGGTGGGAAGGTGGGGAGGGACAAAGGACTACAAATTGGATTCAGTGTACACTGCTCAGATGAGTGCACCAACATCTCACAAATCACCACTAAAGAACTTACTCATGTAACCAAATACCACCTGTTCCCCGAAAAACCTATGGAAATAAAAAAATTTAAAAATTAAATAAAAATAAAACTTCATGTATTGGTCATTTGTATTTCTTCTTTTGTGAATTACTGAGAACCTAGTAAGCATCTAGCACTGTGCTATGTGTTGAAAAACAATTATTACTAAATCTTCCAAGAAACCTGGAAGACAGGTACTATAATCTCAATTTTGCAGGTGAGGAAACTGAGACTCAAAGATGTGTCTTCTCAAGGTCACACAGCAAGGAGATGACAAAGTTTGACGTGGGCAAATGCAGAACCATGATCCCAGTCTCACGCTCTGCCTATGATACCACATTGCCTCCCTAGAAATTTTTGAAATGTATTTTTATAGGGGAGATAAGATTAAAGAACCCCTGCTGATATCTGTACAAGAAATGTTGACATTGTTAATATCTATGTAACTTGTACTCTGAAGATTTAAAAAAAAATAGATGAAAGAACAATGGAGAAATGAAGACCGTTTTATGGTTACAGAGTCCAATTGCGTCATTTTCACAACAGATAAAGATCCTGAAACCCGGACAAGTGAAGTGACTTGCTAGATAGGATGTTTGACCAAAAAATGGGGGAAAGAGAGCAAAAAAATCCCCCACAAACAGCACAATAATTTGATAAGCTCTTTCATGTCTCTGTGCTTTGCACATTTCTCTCTGTCATCCACCTGACTCAGCCTAAGCTGTCAGGTCCTCTACAAAACCTCCCATTATTTTTCAAGGCAAAATCAACTGTCTCTGTCTTCTGTATGCATCTGTACTAGAGCACTTACTATATCATGTAGCAGAGATATCCAACTGGCCAACAAAATTTTTTAATCCCTTCCATAGTCTTGAGCTGCTGATGGAAACTAGCTGCACAGCCAGACTGGATTTCCAGGCAACCTCTCCCCCAACCCTGGCATCTCAGGAGTGGCCATGTGACTTATTTTTGCAAATGGTATATGAGAGCATAGATCTCCTACCATACTGCACCCCTCCCCCAGCCCCTGCCTTGCTTACTGCTTTTGAACTCTGTTATTTTGGAATATGATGCTGGAACAAGGCAACCATGTTGCAATCACGAGACAAGCCTAAGAACACAAAGCCAGCATGCTGAGAATGACAAAGCAAAAGAATGGGAAGAGACAACCCTAGAACCATCTACATTCAGGCATTATATTTTGTAAGATAATCTTTGGCATCGAAGCCACCATTACTATGGTATTCTGTCCTTGCAGTTAAAAGCCATCCCACTGTAGTCTCTGATTACTTGCCTCTGTCTTTCACAAGATCATTAGCTTTCAGGACATGCTTCATATCTAGTTCATCTTTGTATCCTTGTTCCCCAGGTCTATTATAGAGCCTTACAAGGCTTCAACAAACATTTGCTGAATCAAATCCACCAATGATATTCAGTTTTGGTAAACATAGTGCTTATGGCCAAATAATTCTTGGTTTTCACTGGTCAATTTCTCTAGGAACCTATTTGCTTAAAACCACTCTTCCAACTGTGGCTTCAGGAAGCTCTTTGCCATTCACACATCCCAATACAGAATTTGCTAGGCAAGGATTCATTTGCTGCTTGTTAATTAATCAAGTGCTGAGTGCACCACAGAACTCATTTTTACATTATTCGCAAATCCGTAATTAGCATTTTAAACGGTTTTCTAGGAGGCTCGGCCCAGTAAGTCTGATCTTGACAAATGTCACAAAAGGAAAAGAATAATTAACAAATCAGTTCCCAAGCAGATTTAGTGGACCATTGGCTTCAGCCTGAAAGGCACTGCATGGAGGACTGGCTTCCAGTTCGTGGCCAAAGAACTTAACTTCACTGAACTGAAACCGTGGGGGTTCTCAATCCTGTTCCCAGAGCAGCAGACCTGGTGAGGAAGGGAAGGGACAGTCTGTGCTTGGTGGTGTTATGTGCTTTTTAGGTTACTCGGTTTGACAATTAACTGAGGGTGCCTGATCAATTTATTCCAACTAATTGGACAGTTACCAGTTTGGTAGTTTGTTTTTGGAAGAGCTTGAGAAGTGCATGAAAGAGATCTCATTTTTATTAAGTGAAAAAAATGTGCATTATTTAATGTAGATGGCAGTTGCCTCATTAATCAATGGATTAATATATGTCAATGTATTTCTATCTTCTCCTAGAAACCCCAACTTACTAAATCAGCATTGTCCCGGGTATTGGGAAATTCAATTTTAGGCCCCTTCCCTTCTCCTATAATTCATGAAAACCTAGGTGACTATAGCAAGTCACTTTAGAAGTTAGAGAGAAAACCCTGATACCATTTCCTCTCTGTCAATCTCAGAAGGTTAAAAAAATGATAAGCCTGTGTAAAGCCTACATCACAGCCAAGAAAGTTTTTACAGGGCTGCTCTGCCATTTTGGCCACAGAACAGGCGCATCCCATGCTTCCCATGGTGTTTTCAGCCAGTAGTCCTTTGCTTATGGCATCTCCGCCCAGTTTCCCAAGACCTGGTGGACAGGCAGGGTTGATTAGAGGGCTGAGCTAAGGAAATCAACGGATTCTAGTCCTACCAGGGGTCAAGCAACATCAGCAACATTCTCAGATCTTGGATAAATCCTGTGTTTGCTCACAGAAGGTAGCCAAGGAGCATGAGGTTAAAAAGGAGAATCTGATCTCTTTATTGAAAAAGCAAGTGGTAAGGTGTCCTGTCATTCTTTCAATCCCATGTGGATTCCCAGCTACATTTTCTCTCAGGTATCTTAATATTATTAACTGCTCTTGTGGTGACTATAATTGTATGCTTTCCTTCGTACATGTTTGAGCAGCTTTTACATGTGTGCTTGGGGTTCTCTTTGGATCTAAGTAACTTGAGGGTGGTGGCTTATTTTCTGATGTTCTGTAGCCATTCTCAGTTGGCACACCCAGAGAAGAGAGTCTGCAGTACGAGAAAGACAGACATGCCCACACTCACCCAACCCACAGCACCTCATTGTCACTGCTCTCAGCCCACTAACATGGCTCTGTAAGACAAATACTTCTGGCCCCATATTCTTAAATAGATAAGAAGGGGAGCAGAGAGGTTAAGTAACTTGTCCCAGGCCCCACGGCTGGTTGGTGGCAGAACAAAGACAAGGAGACGGGTGCTTTGACTCTACCACTGGACTTTTGGAATTAAATTATGTGGTAACAAATATACACCTGGTTTTAAAAAGAGACCCCAAAAAAGCATCTCTAGTCTGGTCCTGCCTTTTGCCAGATGACTTCGAGGTTCTTCTCATTTCTTCTGCTTTCTGTGTACAAACAACCACAGAGACACATTCTTATTATTTATTTTTGTAGTGAAAGTGGCAAAATAAGTAGCTTTTTTTCACTTCATAAAAAACCCTAAAACCTCAATCGATCTTCTCTCAGCTCATCTAGTATGTGATTTTGGTTCCCTCTAAGTCAGTCTGAGTATTATTATTATTATTATTATTATTATTTTTTGCCATAAATCCCCCATGATATCCCTGGGAGGTAGGGCCTCATCTGGATGATGGCATCTGTAGGAAGGCCCCAGGGGCTTCCAGGGGGAGGGACAAGTCTTACCTGGCAGACCCTTCCTCAGGGCAAAAGGCCCATTCCAGGTCTTCTCCTCTCTTATTGAAGAGAGCAACCATGAAGAAAATCTAACCACACTGGATCCCATTGGATCTTTAGGAGAAAACCAACAGAGGGCCCTGCTTCTTCACTCACGTCGCCCCATCCTGAGTGAAAATGCTTCTGGCAAAACACTGCTCATTGAGGTTTGCCATAGCCCTAAAGGTCTGAATCTAAGAAAGATGCACTCAGCACTGATATACAGAAAAGTACTTACTACTCACAACAATAGCTAATAGTAATTTAGCCCAGAAGATGTCAGATATTGCGCTAAATCCTCACAACCACCCTATGAAGTAAGTGCTAATATTGTCTCACTTTTACAGATGAGGAAACAGGCACAGAGAAGTTAAGTAACTAGTCTAAGGACACACAGCTAGAGCAATAATAAATAATGATTAACTCTAAAGAATGGTTTGGAGAGGGGCTATTTCCACTTTTAAAAAATTATCGTCCAGGCACAATGGCTCATGCCTGTAATCCCTGCACTTTGGGAGGCCCAGACAAGAGGATCATTTGAGGCCAGGAGTTCAAGACCAGCCTGGGCAACATAACTAGATCCTGTCTCTATCCCCCACAAAAATAAATAAATAAAAACAAAGATTATGTGCATCACTGTTTATTATTTTTTTGACCACAAGCAAGATAACTGCATTACTTCTGCAATTAAAAAAGATGCAGCCAAGCTATGAAGTGAGCCTAATTCAGACTAGATGAAAAAAAAGTTAAGTTTGTATACTGATGACAATATTTTAAAAGAAAGTATAGCTTCTCATCTTTAAGTGTTGAAGCTAGACCAACCAAATACCACCCAGGAAGGTGTCCTAGGGAGACTGTTTGTTTTGTGAAGAGGTATTGAAAATAGGGACCTCAAAGTGACTGGGGATGCTTAAAATGCTGCATCTTCTGAAGCATTTTAAATATTCTCCCAGCTTTCCTGGTGTTACTTTCTTTTCTAGTCCTTGGTGAATCAACTTCCCAAATTCTACATTAGCAGCCTCTGGTCTAACAAGGTTTGTTCACAACACAAGAACAGAGTAGCTGAATAAAAATTCATGAATTACTGCCAAATCCGAACGTTTACCTTTGGTGCCACCTCTTTTGCAAAAACAGAACTTTGAGTGGCAGCTGCCATAAGACACTGATGGTAAACAAACACCAACAGGAGGCCCACCAAGGCAGCCAGCAAGAGGAAAGGAGAAACAAGACACCCAGCTTCTCTGCCCAGGAAGCAGGAGCAGCAGCCACCAGAGTAGCTGGGGTGGGTGCCCATGCTGCTCCCTCCCCAGGAAAGGGGTGGCCTCTCCTTTGTCCTCCCTCCTCAGAGCCTCTGAGGGGTGTGAAAGTCGAAACCCAGAGGAAGTTCAACAGTGTCAGGATGCAATTACTCAGGAAGGACAGACTACCTTTGAGAGTCCCTAATTTTCACATCAGAGAATCTAGAAAACTCAGCAGCTCAAACTCTCCTCACTGCCCATCATACCCCCACAAAGAAAGTTTCTTGTCTGAGACACAGGACTGCCTGTGTCAGCAACCGAATTATCCATTTCCATCAGGGCTTCCTCTGTGCCAACTCCCAACCCTCTCAGAAAACAGAGCAGAAAAAAGAGAGACACACAGAGAGAAAGAGAGAGGAAGAAGAATCAGGGACATCTGCTGGTTGCCACATCCATTTGCATAATTGGATTAATAAGCTCCATTTTGGAAATGGCCTAAATATATTTTTACATGAATATTGTTCTAAAACCTCATTAAGATTCAATTTACAACCCACCAAATAGCAGAAAACTTTCACTAGAGCTATGATATTATCCCCAGTCAAACCTAACAAAGGAAAGTGTACAGGGAAATCCTATAATAATTTGTGGACATCTCTGGCCTAAACGTGAAGTGAGGCAGGGTGAGGCAAGGTGGGGTGGCGTGAAGACTAACTCGTTTCCTTCAGGAATTGCATATGTGCTGGGAATTCCTCCCCTCAACCGCCAGTCCAAATCTAGGTCCTCAGAATTTTACCTGTGTCATTTCTTTGGCGGAAATAATTTGTCTGGGTGGCCACGTCTGATGGACATTGCAAGGCTGTATGAGTTTTGCTCAAGATTAACTACTCCAGATAATTCTCTTGAACACAAGATACGTTGTTTAGGGAGGAAGGAGAGAGGATTGATTTGTGTAAATACCTGGACGTCAGGAGGAGCTCGTTACATCATCCTCAGAGGCTCTATCGATACCAAATGAATGAATGGATTTGGAGGCATTACTTGTTATGGGATGGATTTGTGGCATCTTTCCCATAGCACTTACCGCCACCTGACATAGTTCATTGTCTCCCTCTCTCCCTAGGATATAAGCTCTCTGAGCTCAAGGACCTTATCTGACTTGCAACCC
Source organism: Ateles fusciceps (assembly GCA_036589455.1). Taxonomy (NCBI): domain Eukaryota; kingdom Metazoa; phylum Chordata; class Mammalia; order Primates; family Atelidae; genus Ateles; species Ateles fusciceps. The sequence goes on along the minus strand of JAZHEH010000952.1, from coordinate 29,983 downwards.
ACTGTATCTCCTGAACCTAGAATTATGTACTCAGTAGCCAAGAAATATTTGTTGAATATTATTCATGACCAAATTAACTATGCAAGATCATTGGAAAGTGGTACTCCAAATGACATGTGAAAGAGCCTGGTGGAATGTTCTACCCCAAAAGTTATGAAACATCCAGATTCTTCCCAGAGCAGTTAAACTCCAACTCATGATAGAAGGACCAAACCGATGACTCAATCAGAGGTTGGCCTATGGCCCCAGTGGGAGCCAAGGCAGGGTCTCAATGCCCATACCATTCTGACCCAGTTAGCTCAGACTCACGGCTGGCTATGGCCCCTCCTAACTTGGCAGCCATTTTACATACATGTGTGCATATGTGTATGGGTATGAATGTCTGCCTGTGAGCACACACTCATACAACCTGGGATTTATTATGTTTATTTTAAAGAAGAGGAAACTGAGGCACAGGAAGACTAAGTGACTTGACCTAGGTCATGCAGCAGGAAGGTTGCAGAGGCAGGATTCACCCCTGAGCACTTAGCCCCCATTGCACCCACCTAGCCAGTGGGGAAACACACCACGCACCTCTGTGCAGAGTCTGGTTGTACCCTAGCAGGCCCAGGGAGCACACTGTCCTCCATGTCTGAGAGCTCTAGCACATCCAAGAAAAGGCCAAGGACTCTCTCTTCTCAAAGGCACCAGAGGAGCAGTTCCTATCATTCCCTTGTCCACCTCCTAACTGGACAACCCCTCCCACTTCTAGGTATGAATGGAGTTGAAGGAAACCCTGCTACACAACCTTGCTTTTACCCCCTATGGTGTTTCAGCCTTTTTTGGAAAACAAATATATTGATTCTTAAGTTATCCCTCCTCAGTGACAGAGAACAAGGAAAGCTACAGAATTTTCTAAAATCTCCTTTTTGGCCAGTATTTCAACTTCCCCTTGTACCAAATCTTCCTCCCGAAACACCCACAGGCAGCAGAACAAATGGTTGATTGAAGTTTTATTTCTTTACCCCATTTCTCCAATGCTGGTTTTAAAAAGTAGGGAAATAGCTTAAAAAACATGTAATGGAAGAGAAAGAGAAGGTAAGTGAGGGAACTGAATAAATTTGAGACCTACATACCAGCTCCCAAAAACCCAACTGAATTATTGATTTTAACATGTGCTAGCTGGACAGGACCAGCTCAGAAGCCCCATCAAGAAAGGGAGTATGGAAGCAGAGCCCTAGGCGACTTTCAGCAGAGCCAATGGCACAACTTCCTCACTCTGCAATTCTGCAATCTTTTTTGTTTCTTTTTTGGAAGAGAGATTAACGTCTCACTAAAATAATAGAAGACCTACATTCTTGAAAATTTAATGACTGTCCTACATCAAGCAGCTGTCAAATTTCCTTGCTTGTTTTCCTGACAAAGTGTTTCATTCCAAACATTCACAGGGAGATCTTGCCTTCATCAGTTTCAAGTCACCAGGAAGGGGAAGGTGAAAGGCAACCCTAGAAAGCAGGAAATCCCAATTTCCTAATTAACCCGTTAATTCCAAAGGCCAGCCTGCCTTTCCCCGCAAGCGATTCCACAGAAAGCACAGAGCAGAGAATAAACCAGCTACAGACAGCATCCGTTTTACTCTGTTGGGAATTATTAGCCAATTCGAACACACTTCTCCTGTGTGTCATTGACTTCTCTCCCTTCCTTCAGTTTATTTCATGGCTAGTAGTTCCCAATCCCCCAAAAGCACCCTCCTGCAGTGGCCCCTCTGTCTTCTCAGCTGACTTCTCTTTGGCTTGGCTCCCCCAACCTCCATACTCTTCCTATTCCTGGGGGACCCTTTACCATCAGCTCTTGGGTGCAAGCTTGCATTCTTTCCTCAATACTAGTTTTCCACCTTCTTCCCCACTCAATGACTTGGCCCAGTTCTCTCTCTATACTTTCACTCCTCTCCAGGAACAATACCAGGAGATAGATGTTGCCAGAAGTAACCTGAGCCCTGTTCTCTCTACATTCTGATGTCACCCTGTGGGGAGTGATATTGGAACTGCCCCCTCTGCTCCCTCTCTCCCCTGGTAACCTCATCCAGAGTTACAGCCTTGAGATCAACTCTTTGTTCCAGTATCATGTCTGCATGGTCCCAGGAGGCAAGAGAAAGGTGAAACTGATTTCCCCACTGTGCTTGAGAGCCACCCCATGCCCTTAAAACTAATGATTAGGCTTCACTTTTAATTACAGGAGAATTTGAACTAGGCACGCGCTTCAATTTCCTCACTGCCCTCCCCGCCCCAGTGGTCCCGGCTACAGCAAGGTTGCCCATTAAAGTTCAACTGGACTTCAAACAGAGAGAGTTCCTGACATGCATGCTTCATTCATTGAACATTTACTTCTTGATGTATACTGCTAGCCAAGCTCTAGTTATGAGTAAAGAAGTCAATGTGAGCAAAGAATTCCATCTGGAGAGGAGACAGACATTTGTTTCCTGTCCTTAGTGACTATTAATAGCATTAGCTTCTCCTTGGAGACTGATTTGGGAAATGAGAAGGGGAGGGGCTATCTGGCAGGAGCAACACATCACAGCATCAAGCTCCACACTCTGTCCTCTGCAGGAGACAGAAAAGCTACTGCTAACCCTAGTTAACATTGCAGCTGGTTCCCAACGCCTCCTACTGCTGAGCTCCTGTACTCAGTGTTCAGCTCGACTGCTTTAGTCCATAGCAGTTATCAATTTCTAACATACTATCTATTCATTACATTTATTGTTTCTCGTCTGCCCCCTCCCACTAGAGGAAGGGGACAGGGACTTTCTCTGCTTTGTTTACTGATTATCATCCCAGCACCCAGGATGGTGTGTGGTACATAGTAGGTGCTCAGTTAATACTTGTTGAATGGGTTAATGAAAACTAGCAGCTGAAGAAACCTTAGCTTTAAGTACCTAAAGAGAATTGTGCATCCCAAACTAGTCTACAGCATTAAAGAATGCTCAAAGGAAGGGTTATATTATAGTGCTACAGCCCATCTTTTCCCTTCCTTCTTTTTTCCTGGCATTTGGAGAGAGTTGGGGAGGGGCAGGATAATGACTATCACTGGTGAATATTTTTAGGTCTTTGTCTTATTTTGAGTTCCCCAAAAGAGCAGACCTTGAAAGGATGATTCCAGTGCGCGATTTGGGTAATTCTAGGAAGGCCAGAAAGAGAGAGGGGGGGATGTGAGACAGGGGAAGGGAAGGATGCCAGCACAAGCCACTGTGGGCAATTGGGACTCCATCCTGCTGGGGACCCTCTGAGGGAGAGTAGAAAACACATCTCACCAAGGCGGGGGAGGAATCTAGGGGTATTCTTCCACCAAATCATCCCCTTCCCCGCACTTTGGTGGCCGATTATTCTACAGCAGGATGGTGTGGGTGTCAAACACATTCCTGCCACCCTGAAAAGCCCTCAGGCAGAGAGACTGCAGAGCTTGAGGTGAGAAAGTAGGTGTGAGGCCAATTGTCTGCTGAGCTACAGGTGACCACTAACTGGACCAAGGGGATAGGGACAGGACACCCACAGTATCTGCTACAGTTCTTCCCTGTTTCCGTCTGGACCTGCTATGCCTGCGTGAAGAGGGGTAATTGGTTTTGTTCTTTGTTCGTTGTCATGTCCGCCTGTCCCTCATTAGCCTGGTTGCCTGAATGTTAGATTCTTCCTCTCCTCATCAATAAAAGCAATTGAAGTGTTTCCTTTGGGGGGAAAAGGAGAGAGAGCTAGAGAATGGAATCCTATAGTGCTTAAAAAAGACAGGAGAGGCAAGCAAGGCTGCATTGGAATCCAAATAGCATCAGGAAAAAAAATAGGAAAAAATGCCTACAGAAAGTTCCACTTTTTTTCATTCATTGTTAACACACTAAAATAAAGCACTCTATAAATATGAAGCACTGGGATGTTTGGAAAGCATCAACCTACTCAAGTTTAAAACATGACACACATTCCTGAGGAGCTAACTGTAAATTGTGTCATGTACTGAGAATTATTTTTTTCACTTTTTACTTGCTTTAAAATGCAAGACTTCCCGGGCCAAAACAATCTGATCAGGGGAAATGTTTCTTGCCTAGAAATGGCAATAAATATTTAAAAGGAATTTGAATTTCACCAGGCTTACAAATCTGAATTTGATTTCCTGCAACTGAACTTTTGGCTGAGATAATTTGCTGAGTGAGTTACTCGATTTTCCACTACAACACACCTTTTTGTCCACTGGTACACACTCACACACATGCACACACACACACAATGCACACACAGAGTCGGGGGTGGAGCATTATCTTCGGCTCTAACAAAGCTCTTAAAACACCCTCTCGAACATTGCAGGAGATGACAGCAGTGCAGCAAGATAATAGCTAACACTTACTGAGCACTTATTGTATGCCAGGCACGATTGTGAACAGGTTTTTCTTTCTTGGTGGAAATATAATCTGCTCATGAAATATCTTGGACAGATAGATCTACGAACTGGCTAGCTACCAGTTTTGATTATTTTGTAACATCAGTTGGTTTTCTGCTGTATGTGAGAAAACAGTCCAGCCTTACTTCTAGTTGCTAATGGCTGTTATTACATATGAAACTATACTGTTTACAGTCTGAGTATTTCGATATGTAGGAACTCACTGAATCCATACACCCTATGCAGCCAGTTACTCTCTCCAGCCTCACTTTACAGAGGAGGAAACTAAAACACAGAGAAGTTAAATGACTTGCTCAAGATAACGTAACCTATAAATGGCAGAGACAGAATTTGAATCCTGGCAGTTGGGCCTTGAGCCTAGTTTCTTAACTAACTATCCCAACACTGGGATACAGGAGGCATCTACCTCTACCTATACGTAACCTTGATGAAGTATATACCTCTTGGGCCTCAGCATCCTCAACTAAGAACCCAGATTATTCTTCATGGTTACTGAGAGCATGTAATTTTCTGATCATTTCCAACATCTGGAAAATGCTAAAAGTCTTTAACATGAGGTATTGGATGTTGTCATCATTAAAGAACATCATTAACCACAGGATTGTTCCGAGAAGCTATGATAGCCTCTATTGTGTACACCCTTCAAGAGCATTTATGAAACGCTTACTGCATATTTAACAGACATATTTTATATTATTTCTAGGACAAGAATGGTGCTCGTTTCATGGCTAGCACAGCAGCACCTAACAGGCACTCACGCAAAAAGTTTGTTGAATGAATGAGTGAATGAATAACTGGAAGTTATATCAGGGCATACATGTTCTATTAAATTGCAGAACTGTCGTACTGGAGGAGTCCTTAGAAACATTCTCATTTAACCACCCTGCCAAAACACTCCTATCTTCTTTTAAGGATGAGAAAATGGAAAGAGTTTGATGAAGTACAGAAAGTAGAGGAAGGGAGACAAGACAGAATGAAGTAGACATAGACAGGTTTCTAACTCTGAGTCAGTTCCCATATTTCTTCATTATTATCTTTAAAGCCAACTTTCAGCATGTCAGCCAATAAACCAGGAACACTTTCCAAAGTCGAATGTGAATGATTTCTGAGGTGTTGGCAGATTTTTTTGGCTACCTTCTATTAGTATGAAAAATTGAGGTTGGAATTATATTTAACCTACTTTAGAGCAAATGTCAAAATTCAGGTGGCTAAGGGCATATGGATGTTTGAATCTGAGCCTGTGTAAGATACTCATCATATTCCATTTTCTGATTTAGGCACATAATATAAGAGGCATTTGATCTAATCAAAATGAAAAAGATTCAACTTATGATTTCTGTAGTAAACGATCAGTAACCCTAGAAATACAAAGCATAGAGGTTCCAGGCGGCTGGCATCTCCAAAAGGTCACCTTTATTTCCTTGTGCATTTGAACCTTTTCTCAAATTAAGTCCATGAGGATTTCAATGGATCCAGCATAATTCCCTAGGCCCTAGTTATCTTTCATGAATTCTGATTATGGTTCATAAAAAATGTATACATCTATTCATTAAGATGCTAGGGAAACTGATGGACCCTGAAGTCTGGAGTGTAGTGTTAGAAGAAGAAACACTGGCTAAACTTAACAGCTGGGAAGGATGTCTATCTGAGTTCCATTTGATCTTTCTACTGGCAGGGGGATTAGGAGAAGGAGGAAAACCAGAGAAGGATGGGTCTAAAAACACAATCTTGGGCAGCTGAGGTCCACCAGATAACCTTTAGGGCGTTTTCTTTCTTTCCTTGTTTGTTCTCCTGTCTGTGCGCTGGGAGGAGAATGAACATACTATTTGTTTTCTTTGAAGATTTGCTTCTGATGAGAGATTTTCGGAATGCATCAAGGCTGGATAAGTGCCCATCCCTCAACTTTGAGATGCTATAAATTGAAAAGAACTGGATAGGGTCCATAAGTCGCCTTTCCCCATCACTGCTCCTTGTGAAAGGGAAAACATTGGTGTGTTTATCCTCACCATTGACAGTGTGCAGATGTGTTTTCTTAATGGCACTTGTGACACATTTATTTATCCTCTTGGGTGCTTAGAGCCTGTGCTTTTCACATCTTTTCCAGCTGTACAGGGCAAGGCTGTTGGTAACCTCCTGTTTTTCAAACTAATTCTCTTACTTTGGATTGTTTGTTTTGTTTTTAAGTAATTTAATCCACACAAACAGCCCTTGGGAGAAGGGTTATTTAATCAAGGGAAAGTTGTTTAGAACACCACCCATGAGATCTTCCCATGGTTCACCCTTTGGCCGGGACAAAGGTGGGGTGATGAGACAAAATGTGATTTGCTTTGTATCAGTCTTTCTGAGAAAAATTCAAGGAATGTCAGGAAGGTGGAAAGAGACCAAATCTATACATCTCATTACCTTTATCAGAGAATGTCTCTAGTAATGATACAAAGAAGAAATTCACTTCCAAGATGCAAAGCTGAATTCCTGTTCACTTTCTGTAATATTAAATGATTCGAGGGTGAATACGTACATGATTGATTATCTGTGAGTCTGAGATGCAACTATTTAGGGTGGCTGAGGGTAGCAAGAGAATAACATATTAGGTGTTCTATAAGTGCTATTTAGGGAATAGCATTTCCTGGATACTCTAGACATTGAGAGAACTGTTGAACTTCTAATATCCCTCTACTTTTTACTCTGCATCCTGCCACAAGGCCAAGAGAACCAACTGCAACAGACACTATCGTTTCTTGATGTGCAACAGATCTGTGGCCTCTTTGTGTTGAAATTCCAAGGAAGGTATCACTCTCTGGAATGAGACAGGCCCTCGCTCATGTCTGGGGCACACAACGGCAGGCAAGGGGGTATAACGAAGATTTTGGGCAGTCAGAGAAGTCAGACGAGCTGAGCCCCAGCCATAACCTTCATGCTTCCAAATATACATACTAGACATGACAGATACACCAGCCATTTGTGTGTCAACAAATATTGACTGCACACCTACCATGAGAGGAGCATTGTGCTGAGTGCTGGAGGTACAACAGCAAACAATATATACGTGGTTATTGTCTTTATGGAGCTTACAGTTTAGTGGGGTGGGGGAAGTGAAGAGAGAGCAAGGACCTACTCAAATAAATTAAAAGACTTCTATTAATAAATTGTGAGAAGATTGATGAAGGATATAATGTGTTGAGATACAGAAAATGGAAGAGGGGGGAGGAATACTCAAGTATGAGGAGGGTAACACTAAGCAGAGTTCTAGAGGATGAAGTGATGGGGAAAATAGCAGAGGAAACAGCAGGTATGAATGCTCTGAGGCAGGAAAGAGCTTGCATGTATTTTAAAAACTGGTGATGGGCCAGTATGCCAAGAGAGTGCTGAGCTGGAGGGGGGTATGGCCCAGCATGAAGCTGGACAGGTGAGAACAGCTAGCCAGGTCATGCAGGGCCTTGCAGGCCATGGCCAGGAGCTTGGATTTCATCCTAAGTGCAGTGGGAAGGAAAGGAAGGGTTTATAAAGGGGCACGCCAGTGTGTGGCCCATGAGTTAAAGGATCACTTTGATGGTTGTGTGCAGAATGGGCTGCATGCCACAAACGCTAGTGGACATAGGGAGGCCAGGAAGGCGGCAGCTGCTGTGGTCCAGGCAAGAGTACCTAGTAGTCTTAGGCAGTGGTGCCAGAGATGGAGAGGAGATGGTGGATGTTAGTGAATTCTCTTCTTCCCCTCATAGTCACTGTCTCTGCTCATAAAGGATCAATATCATGTTAAAACAGACCCTCATGTCTAGGTCTTAGGAACTGGAGCCATTCTGTGCCTCAGTTTTCCTATCTATGATGGTAACAGCACCTACATCATGGGATTGATTTTAAGATTTTACTTAGAATAGTGCCCAGCACATAATGCTAAAGAGAAAAAAAATGTTGGCTCTTACTATGCCATCAGATTATAGCAACTACTATTTCCTGATCATTTACTATGTGCCATATGCTTGATATAGATTATTTCACTTAGTTTTTACCCTGAATAGTGATAATACATTTGGCAAACCATATGGGTTCTCCATTGCACTAGCATGAACAATGCATCCGGAACACATGGAGGGGAAGGCCCTCTCTGGGGCTGCCTTCTATGTGGGACAGCTCACCTAGATGGCACTCTGGAATTGGAAGGTCTGAGACGTGGACAACTCTCTTTGGTGTGCCCAGCAACAAGTTCATGGTTTTCATGCTAGTGACCAAGGGGGCAGGAGGGTGAGAATTGTTCTCTTGACATTTGTAGCCAGATCCCATGGAAAGGTTGAATTTATTTACTGCTTCTGAGGATAATTTCCCGAGGCCTGTGCTGCCAAGACAATGAGATAAGAGGACTGGGCATGGGGGCTACTTATAACTATATCTGGAAGGACAAAGAAGTGAAATTAGGGAGGGAAAATATACTTTAAATAGCTTTATTCACATTTTGAAATTACTACTTGAATCGCTCCTCTGCCCTCTTTTAAGCTAGTCCCTATCTTTTCTGTCCCTCTTTCCTCTTCCCTTTCTCGCTGCTTCTTCCTTCTTCCCCTCTCTCTCTGGATATTTTTTCTCTTCCTCTTTCTTGCCTCTTTCTCTCCCTCTTTCTTCTCTCCCTCCTTCTCTCTTTCTCCTTCTTTCTCTTCTCTCTCTCTCCCCCCTCTCTTTTCTTCTCCCCACTTTACACACAACTAAAAACAGCTTCTTTCTTCACTGGCTGTTCTTTCCCTGGGGCTCAGGGACATGGGCAATATGCGGAAGGGAGGCAGAAGCCCAGAAACCCATCCATTTCCTCCTAGACTGAGGTCGACTTTGCTTGTTTATTTTTTCCTTTGAAGCTATAGATCATTCTCGAGTGGATGAGACAGCACATAACCCTAGTGCAGTCTGCCAGGGACGCAGCCTGTTTGTCTGCATGGGGGACTGAGCTGAGGGGGAAGGAAACCAACTGTCTTTCTCATTCAGGTCATCACAGAGAATGAAGTGAGTGGGTGGAGAGGAGGCTGGGCATCACTGCTCCTAACCAGAGTGACTGCAGAGGAATTCCATTCCGGCTTCACCTTCTGCCCAAGGCAACTTCAAAGGCAGTTGCCACATTCGTAATTGTTCAAGCATCCAGCACAAAACTGGTTACTGAGAAACACTGAGAATCAGACCACTCATGGCCCCGATTGCGATGTATCTTTTATGGTTTCTGTAATTATTTTTTAAATAAATGAATTAACTATGAGCCTCACCCTAGAGGCCAAATCTTCAGTTCAGTGTTAAGTAGAATCAAGATGAGAACTATTATTAGCTTCATATCGGAAAAGGCCATTTTGCTTTCACATTCTGGAGCACAAAAAAGGACTCAACTTGACAGGCAGATGAATAGTGATTATAATGTGACTCTGAGAGGTATATCTGGTGCCCGCTCAGTGCCCGGGTGGGCCTGGCAGCCCCTCAATGAGTCAGAAGTTTAAATGGGGTGGATAAAACCTGCCCTGAATGGCACGAGGCCAGCCCAATGTCAGGGATGTTCACGGTACATCCCATTGAGTCCAAGAAGGAATTCTCAGTGCTTCCTCTTCCATAATCACAAGCTGAAACGGATCAGATAAGCAGGTGTGTCAAGTGGCTTTTCAAAGGAAAAAAATCATGGAATTAAAAACAGCTAATCCTCTCTGAATCTCAGTGTTTTCTCTCACAAAGCAGAGCAGGAGATGGAAAGCAATGAATTCTAAGGTCTCTCAGCTCTCAGCTCCCATAATTCATTCATTTACTCATTCATTCATTAGTCCACAAATTTATTGAGGAACAACCAGGGACCAAACCCTGTGCTGTGATCTAGGGATGCCATGAGCAAAGAGAGACAGAATTTCCTCTTTTCATGGAGGTCAAGTCCAGTGGGAGCTGGTGAATGCAACATTAAAGAAATCACAAAGAATTGTGAGTTCTGACTACAGTGGGAATGCTAAGTACAGTTTTCCTTGCAAAATAAAAGAAAGGGCTTCCTAAAGCATCTGCTGTAGATTAAAAGAGATGTTCAATGATTAAGATAGAAAGTCAGGCAGGGTACAGTGGCTCACGCCTATAATCCCAGCACTTTGGGAGGCCCAGGCAGGAGGATCGGCTTGAGCCCAGGAGTTGGAGAACAGCCTAGGCAATATGGTGAAATCCCGTCTCTACAAAAAAAATAAAAAATTAGCTGGGTGTGGTGGTACACACCTGTAGTCCCAGCTATTCAAGAGGCTGAGGCGAGAAATTGCTTCAGCCCAGGGTGGTTGAGGCTGCAGTGAGCTGTGATCACACTACCATACTCCAGCCTAGGCAACAGAGCAAGACCCGGTCTCGAAAAAAAAAAAAAAAAAATAAAAATAAAGTAATAACTGCTCACCATTTGTGAAGAAATTCTTAGTTTGAAATATCCCCTTCCAAACTATGATTGTAGGAAATGTAGGCTTAAGATATTTTCAGTCACATAACCATGCCTAGAGATGCATCATAGTTAAACTCAGTAGGCGATGGGTGTATGTGTGTGACATTTGTATGTGGTGTATATTCATGAGCAGAATATATGAGGTGTCTACTACATATGAATGCTGTGCAAGTGGTCATTATATAAAGCAGCCACTTGGCCTAGTGTAGCTTTTACTTACAGCTTTTTTACCCTCTCTCATGGCCTCCAAATATAGAAATCAGCAGTTTTCCTGAAGAATGTGATTGAATGGTGCCCACTGCCAGGCTGATGTGCAGGCATGAGGCACTCAGCTAGTGAGATGCTAGCCACCATCCAGCAGCCCAGGGGAGCATGGCTTCATTGCTCTCTATTTGAAGTCAAACTCTAAGAAATTGTTAAAAACTGTAAAGCTGCCATTGAATATTTGTGAGTCATCTACTGCTACATAACAAACCGTTCCAAAATCTAGTGACTTAAAACAACAATGATTTATGATTCTCATGACTATGTGCATACACTCGGTGGTGTTTCAACTGGTTTTATCTGGGCTTACTCATTTGACTGGATTTGGCTGGAGAGCCAGCAGACTGGAAGGACTGAGATGGCCCTGCTTACATGTTTGGTTAGTAGTACTGGTTGTGAGCAGGGTGCCTTGGCAGTCCTCCACATGGCACTCATTCTCTGGTGAGCTACACCAGCTTCCTGGCAGGGCAGTCACAGGATAGTGGCCAAGAGGGACACTACAAGGCAGACTCTACAAGGCTTCTTAAAGATCTGGGCTCTGAAACTTGAACAACACCACTTCTGCCACATTCTGTTGCTCCAAGCAAGTCATAAGGTCAGCCCAGATTCAATGGAGGTGGAGAGATAGACTCCATCTCTTAATGGGAGTTGCTGCAAAAAAAATGTGTGGCTATATTCAATTTGCCACAGGATGAGAAAGAAATCTTGAGGGGAATTTTGCAATGTAGTTAGCTTGTGGTGCAAGGCTCCACATGGAAACATTGGACTCGCCTTTGAAATGTGACAGGACAGAGTCATGAGCCTAAACAAACATTTCCCACATTCACAATTTGGGGGAGTTTCGGAAGGTGCTTGGGATATATCTCCTAAAGTCTGTGCACTTCCATTAAATCTATGAAATTGCTGGTATTGACCGTTAGGGCCATACACACAAAAAATGGCAATTTGACATGCTCTAACCTAACACCTCTGAAAAAGAAACACCTCATTTAGAGGTGTTAGAGAATGAAGTGTCCTTGTAAGACAAATAGCCTGGTTGGCATTTGAACATTGCCAATTATAGCATGCACACTACACACAGAATCATTCCATTTCAATGTTTGTATGTGATTCTGAAGCCATATAAGCATCATCATTTGAAACCCCCTAACTGCATAGGACAGTACAATGACTACTGGATTCTAGGACCAACCAGGCTTCTATGTAGGCCAGTGGTTGGTTCTCAATCAGCAATGATTGTGCCTCCCAGGAGCTACTTGGCAATGTTTGGAAACAGTTCTGGTTGTCACAACTAGAGAACAGTGCAACTGGCATCTAGTGGGTAGAGGCCAGGGATGCTGTTAAACATCCTACAATGCACAGAACAGTCCCAACAACAAAGAATTACCTGGCCCTAAATTTCATGAGTTCCAAGGCCAAGACCTGATCTAGGTGGATGAGAAGGTCAGTTTCACATCCAAGCCTCCATGGTCTTACCATTAGCACGAAACAGCACAATTGCTGTTTTGGGTCTACTTCTAAAATTCTATTCATTATCGATCTGTGAGGTAATTGTACTTCTGTTAAGTTTTCTATTTAAATTTTGCATGAATATGCTGTATGGGAGTGGGTGTGTTTCTAAATGGCCAGGTTATATTGGTTACTATACCTAGATTAGATCAGCTTTAGGAACAAACAGTAAGAAGTCACTGAGTCTAAAAGAACAAAACCTGTTAAAAAACATATCCATGCCAAAGTTTGTAGAATAAGGATAGCACTGTCCTGAAAATGTGATGCATACCTACATACCCACCTTCCCCTTTTGTGTACCTTTCCTCTCCAACTCCCCCATCCATCCACCTACTCCATCACACACATTTGCCACCCACAGAAACCACACCCAGCCCTTCCTTTCTGGCTTTCCATTCAACCTCTCATCACCCACCAATCCCAGAGAATGACAAAAATCTTCTTGCGTGACTGATTGACCCTATGAGGCTTTTGTGGTTAAGACATAAAGTCTCCTGAAAAAACCTTTCCAAATCTGAACGGGATTGCAGTGACATCAAAGCTTTTCCTCTTCAATGCCTTTCATCTGTTTCAGACTCTGCGCTTTTCCCACCAGCTTCAAGTCAACTAATTGAAAAGTCATCAGAAAGCCCTTCTGCTGTGAAGGCCCACCTCATCAGCTCCAGATCTGGGTCCTTCAAGAAAGCACAGAAGGGCCGATGGCCTCCACATTATTGGTGCTTCTCCCACCTCCAACCCAATTCTGTTCTCAGCTGAGGCTGGTCTTAGGTGATGTCAGTGAGCTGAAGTAAATCTGCTCAGCCCATTAAACATTAACTGAATACCCACTATGTGCCAGGCATTGAGGTCAATCCTGACCTGGTGCCCAACCTAGGACATCATCTCATTGTCATTTCCCTATCCAGGCAGGTGGTCTCAGCTAGTTTGACCAAACAGGTTAAGTTCATAAGAACAGGCTCTCTATCAGTTTCTTCTGCATTGCAGATGTTTGTCCTATAGCCCCAGACATGAAATCCCCTAGTCATTTATCTTAGAAATGCAAGCCATGGTCACAAGGAGAACCTAGCAAGGGCAGCATGGCCACAAACCATCGCACAGAAGCAGCTGAAGGAGCCTGATTTCTTGTTGGGGAGTCACTACCCAGAGGAGCATATTTCAACATTTTCTGACTGAAGTTTTAGAGAAAAGGCTTCAACTATTGGTCCACAACCCAGGCAGAATTTTAGGGATCCAGGTGAGTATATCTCAAATATGCAGGAGCTTAGGATTCTACTGAAAGGTATTACAATCTGGAATCTCATACCTGCTTATTTTAAAATTTAGGTATAATTTGCTTTCAGTGAAATGCACAGATTTCAAATATATGTATAATTAATTTTCAGATCCCACACCACTATCCTCTGATTTTTGTAAAACTATCTTTCTTTAAAAATTCTTTATTATTCCAAAACTTCCATTATATTTTATTAAAGGGTAAAATATTTATCAAGACCATAACTATGAGAAATGCCTCTTTCCCGACAATCTACATACCCACCCCTGTGTGATTATAGCAGCCACCATCAGTGCCCTCCCCCATCTCCCTTATACCTCTCACCTCAGTTTACTCCACCTGACTTCCAAAGGCCCCTACCTGCATCTCTGTGCCTGGGTTTTTCCCATAACTGATGAAGGCCAATATACCCATAGGTTTGGCCTGAAATTCTGGGGAATTAGCAACTCCCAGGAGCATCTCTCAACAAATGATTCTTAGAAGTTGGGAGTATAAATATCCCAACTCCCTCACACCTCAGGTGGGATAACTCTAGTTCTATGCATAGCCTCCCAGAGTCTCCCTTGGGATTCAGCTCCAGTTACTCACAGTAGCAATTCACTTAATAACACTTCCTTGACTTCATTTCCTTTCCTAACTCCCTTCCCCTCTATTCCTACCAGTTTTTCCACCACCTCTCAAATAAACTACTTACACTTGAGGCCTTGTTTTAGAGTTTGCTTCTGAGGAACCCAATCTAAGATGGTCATTCCCAAACCATTTATAGAATCTACCATTTCAGGACAGTAGTATAGGCTTTTCTCACAGTACATACACATGCACAGAACCTAAAGAAAAGCCTGAGAACAAACATTAGGGAAGATGAAGGCCAGAAATACCAAACCTTGGTTCATGTGGAGTAGGAGTCTATTCCTGACCAACATACGCATTTAGATCCCTCATATCATCCTCCATGATTAGACAAATATGCCCCAATTCCCTAATCTTCTCTCTCACAACCCCTTAAGACCTTTCAACATTTTATTGCCCTATTTTGGGAGATTAGCATCATGTTTTCTGTTCTTAGGGAAAGGGTTTATTCCCTGACTACTTCAGTGATTCATCTCTCATTAAAACTTCACCCATGAGCCTGGGTCACTTCTTTATTTTCTAAAGCGGACACCAAGCAGTGGATAGCTCTCCAAGCCCAAATCCAGCATTCCTGCCAAGCCAAGCCAGTGCCTTGGGAAGGCATGACGTATGTGTGTGTGTGCACATGCACTTGCATGTGTGAAGAACTCAAAGTAACTCTATCCACTGGCTTGAGGAGTCTAGACGTAGACTCCTCTTGGCTCTTTCTCCCCTCTCAAAACCCTACAAGGGGGGGACTTTTTATTTCAATACAAACTTGAAAACTTGTGTGAATCCTCTTCTCTTTCCCAGATGATGGAATGGAGACAGCACCTCTGAATCCTCCTAAGTGGGTGATCTGGTAAAGATAAGAGACAAGGCTTGTAGGGATTCAGACTGAGGAAAGAGCTAGAGAAATATTTTTATTTCTGCCTGTTCCATCACCACAGATACTGTTTCTCATTACTACAGAGCAACAACATCTATTCAGCCAAGGAAAACAGAGTCAATGGGAAATTCGAGGGAACTTAGAACAAGATTAGGCTCATGGACCTTATGCCCTAGATGGCCAACCTGGAAGAGCATAGGGATACCCAAGGCTTTCCCTACAACCCAGGCCTCATTGGACATTTATTTACCTTGGTTAATTTCTGAGAAAAAGAGCTATCTGTAGAGAAATAGGAGTGGCTTTTGAGTAGAAAAAGTGGGCAAGCATGATGGCAGGTGACATTATCCTCTGATCAGCATTCTGGGAGACTGTGATGTTGAAGGCCACCATCATTTAAAGGTCACTGGGAGGCCGTGGAGAAAAGGGCCTTTGGGTGGGACTGTTTGCTCTTGCAGGCACAGCCAGCAGAGTGGGCCTCTCAGCTTTAAATTC
This sequence comes from Ateles fusciceps, assembly GCA_036589455.1. NCBI lineage: Eukaryota > Metazoa > Chordata > Mammalia > Primates > Atelidae > Ateles > Ateles fusciceps. The sequence continues at coordinate 14,110 of JAZHEH010000952.1, read as the reverse complement.
AATTGTTGAGGACCAACTTAAACTTCAATGTCTAAAGAATGTAATCACCTGAAAAACAACAGGAGGTTTTGTTTCAGGTAGAGAGAAAATAAGAGAGCACTTGGTCCTTGCAAATCTTTATGCTGGGACCCGTAGAGTCTGTTTCTAGCAGAAGGCTGTTTGAAGTGTGTTTGTATGTCTACACAGTGCTTGGGTTGGGGTTAAAGATGGCAAGTCAGAATATTCATACTATCCGGGACTGCTCATCATGTAATAACAGGATGATTCAAGGTGGCAATGATGTACCTGTTTCCTGGTCTCCCTTACACAGAGCTGAACTGAGAGAAACTATGAGCTCCCAAAGTGGGGTAAAGTGCCTGTGGAAAAACTTTTGTCCAACTCTGAAAGTGGAGATTTTTTTTTTTTTTTGCCTCATTGGAAGTCCAAGATACAGAAATTATTCTTTCAAATACAGGAGTATAGCAAATCCAATCCTAAAGATCTTCTTCCAGTTGGCTAGCCTGCGACCCAGAAATCACTACCATGAATCAACGTGAAAGTATGCCAAGCCACCCCTGAATAAGTTAAACAGGGCTTGGAAGCAGGCAGTCCATAGGAGAGAGGGCTGGCTCTGATATCAACCTTGAGATACAAGATTAGAAGACTGAAAGGGGAGCTTCTAAGTTCCTTAAACCAGCAGCCTTCAAAATGCAGAGTGTGCACTCTAGGGGTGAGGAAAAATATTAGACTATGTGTATATGTATGTATATTTATATACTGTTAAATGGTCTGTTTTTACTTTTTAAAACATAAATTGGGTTTCTCTAGCAGACTCAGAGACAAGGATTCAAGGGTAAAGAGTTTACTTCACATGTGCAGGGAACCCTGATAGGGTGATGGGGAAGTGAACCAGGAAAGAGAAAGAAGCCAATCAAGAGAGAGTTAGCGAGTAACTGGAGCTTAGTCCCATGGGGAGACCCTGCAAAAGAACCACCAAACGTCTGCTACTAAGTATTCTCCCAGGGGCAAGGGAGCTGGGATATTTACACCTTGGCTCCCATTATTAAGTGGATGAGGGCTCTTGGGAGGTATCTCAATTCGCTTACATGTCTGGACTGCCCAGGGAGCCAGCAGAGGGGTCTTCTCCATCTTTAGAGAAAGCCTGAAGGCAAAGAGATGGAGAGTCTGGCAGTTGGCTATCAGAAGGGCTTCCTCTAAATGTGAAAGATTAGGGATATGGACAGGGGCCTAGAGACTGTTACAGTAAGTAACTTATTAATACAAGAACACATGTATATAATTTATAAATAATATGGATTTGTGCTCTATTTTTTTCTTCAATTGGGTGCATGGAGGCCAACACCTTAGCCCAGGTTCCAATTAAGAGCACCCTGCCTCACCTCAGCTGACTCAGGAAGCTGGAATCAAGCCTCTGCTTAAAGGTTTCTGGAGTCAAATACTGTGATCTCTCTTGGATGTAAAGGCCAGTGTGTAGCAGTAAGTCAACCGGTAGGGATGGTGGGTATCCATGGCAGACAGGGCTCCACAAAGAACATGTTTACATGGACCTCTAGCCCATGGTGTTGTATTTCCTTCTGAACACTAGCTCCTCTACTCTACTAAGCCAAAATCTCAAAGGCTAGCATACGTTGGAGCATCTTCCCTTGATGGAACAGCCCTCCCGGGCAGCTACATAGAAAACAGATAGATTTGCACCACCTCTGATGCTTTGGCTACCTGGGACATGAGAAACTGCTTACATATAACTTGGACTCTCCTATCCACCCATGGGAGATAAAAAGGCATTAGAGTTTTGAAGAAGATTGGTCTTCACTTTCTTTAAGAAATTCTATTTGTTCAATGAATGAGTGAGTATGTGAATGAAAAAAATGAATCAATGAATGCATGAAACAAACTTTAAGTTTATAGTAGGAAATTAATCTTGGGGTCAAATGAGAAATTATGAAGACCCCACTCTTTTCATGGCATCCTAACACTGTCACCCTCCAAAACAACTGGCGCAGCCTGCTCATGAAGGGGTAAATACCATTTTGGAAGGTAAGAGATCTGGAAGACCCTTCCTCACCTTGTCAGGTGCCTACTTTATGCTGATCACTGCCCTGGGACTAGCACATGTGTTTTTGTATATTTAATCCTCCAGGAAGCTTTCAGATAGGTACCATTCCTCTCATTTCACAGAAGAGAAGAGTAGCTTTTTAAGAGTGTAAGTATCTGTCAGCAAATCACATAGCCGGTAAGAGATGGAGCAGGGGTCAGGACTCAGCTCTCTGGCTACAAGACCCATGTACATCTCACTGTTCCACAACATCTTCCTTACAACCCTAGCTAATGGGCATTCTTGGAAAACAGACTTCTGAAAGGTACTATTACCATTGACTCAGCAAAGGTACAGTTGGAGAAATAAAAGCACTTTTGATATGACACTGACATCTCTCTAAGTCTAGTAATGAGAAAATATCCTTCATTGATTTTGTCATTGATTATGATGTACATTGTGGAGAATGAGATGGGGGGCAGGAGGCACAGGCAAGATTTAGTAGCAGCCAGATATGTGGCTGCTGCCACTGAGGATTAAGGAGTTTGTAATGCCAGGAATCAGTTCTAATTCACCTTTAAATATGTTTCTCTCTTAAAAATTTATTGTAAAATATTTCAGACATATTGTACTAGTCAAGCCTCTAAGATCTCCCCCAATGATCCTTGCCTCCTAATATTCATGTCGTTGTGTAAATCCCTCCACTTGAGTGTGGGCTGTACCTAGTGACTGAATTCTAATGAACAGAATACAGCGAAAGTGATGGGCTGTCACTTTTGTAAGTAGGTTATAAAATACTGTGACTATTCTCGCTCCCAAAACCCTCATCCTGATAAATCTGGCTTCCAGGTTGTGAGTTGCCCTATGGGGTGGGCCACATTGCAAGGAACTAAGGGAGGCCTTTGGGCAACAGCCAGTGAAGAACTGAGGCCTTGGTCCAACAGCTCATGAGAATCCAAATCCTGCCAACAACCATGTGTGTAAACTTGGAAGTGGACCTTCTGAGGCCTGCCAACAGCTATATGAGCAAGCTTGCAAGCAAATCCACCCCCAGTTGAGCCTTGAGATGCTGCAGTCCCAGCTGATACCTTAATGCTGCCTGTAAGAGCTTCAGCAGAGACCCAGTTAGACTGCACCCAAACTTTTGGCCCACAGAGACTGTGAGATCATTAATGTGTGTTGTCTTAAGCCAATAAGCTCTGGGGTGATTGGTTATGCAGTGATAGACAACTAATGCAAAAAGGTATAAAGAATAACCTGGTGAATACTTGTATACTGCCCATGCAGCATGCAGCCTCAGAAAAAAAAACAAATTACAAAGATAATTAAAGCCCCTTCCTTGTATTCTACCTTCATTACTTTCCCCCTCCTTTCTCTCCAGATGCTTTCTGGAACCAGACTGAAATTGAAATGCAAGATCTGTATCTATATCTATCTATATCTATATCTATCTATATCTATATCTATATATCTATATATCTATAGGTATATATACATATATATATATATATATATATATATATATATATATCTCAGAACCTCTGCCACTAAGTATTCTCCCAGAGGCAAGGGAGCTGGGGTGTTTACACCCTGACTCTCATCATTAAGTGGATGGCTCTTGGAGGATATTTGAACTCTCTCGCACATCTGGGCTGCCAAAGGAACCAACAGAGGAGTCTTCTCTATCTTTAGAGAAAGGCTACATTCTCTCTCTCTCTCTCTCCCTCTCCCTCTCTCTCTCTCTCCCTCTCTCTCTCTCTCACTTTCTCTCTCTCTCCCTTAACAATAAATAGCTTTGTATATATTTACCTATCTATATAAAAATGGTATATTTCATGTACCTTTCTGCAATGAGATTTTCCTCAATAGTATGTTTTTATTTATATATATCCACGTTTTAAGCCAGTCATCTTTCATTCCTGAACAGCAGTTTTAGTTACAACACAATTTATCCCTCCTCTCACCAATCATAAGATATGATATTTAGTTAAATCATATGAAATTGCCAATGTTCAGTCATTTTCTGCCTACAGAAATAGCTCTTTCATATGATCCAGCCTAACCAAATTTCACACACACAAACAATGGCCCTTTATTGACAATGAAAATGCTACTGATGGTAATCATTATATCATTATCTAAACCGATTCTTGGCATGGGCATTTGAGTCAAACTGCCCTTGGTGTAGAGCCCAACGCTGCCACTTCCTACCAGTACAGCTTTGGGAAAGTTATTTAACTTCTCTCCATTTTCTTCATCTATAAAATGGAGATAATGGTAGTAACTACTTTACAGAGCCAAGAGGATTTCATATGATGATGAACACACAGCCAGGTACATGGTGAGTACCCAATAAGCATCAGCTGTTGCTGTGGTTGTTTCTTTAATCATCTTTGTGATGGACTTAAACCTCACATTGACCCTTTTCCACACTAATGCTCTATAGAGGAGCCCTCCTGGCGTGGCCATTTGCATGGCCTGTGCAGCCTTCACTTCTTGCTCCAGCTTCCTCTCCTTGTCTTCCCCAGGCCCCTGTTTCTTCTGGCTTTGGTCAGAAATTCCAAGAGAAAATCTTCTCTTGTCTCGGATAAGACTTCTAAATCAGCCTGCTCAGATAGAAAAGCTCAGAATTCTAGGAACAACCTTTCCTTCAGTCTAGATGTTTCTGTCACTCCAAGTCCCAACCTAGGAAGTATTTCAAAAGAAAGAAACAATTGAAAATAGAATCCAAGCTTGATTCCCCCTCCATAGGCTAACTCAAAACCCCTTTAAATGTAGTCTGGGATTGAAGGCCAGTTTCAACAGAATGTATATTTTATCCAAACCCGTCTGCTCTTCTCTCTTGCCAGCAACACATTTTTAAAAATCTAATCTCTGTTTCTTTACAGGAATCTAGACCAAATGTGATTTCTCCCCTGCATGTGAAAATAAATTATTTCAAATGTAATTTTCTCCTCTGGTTTGTTCCTGCTCCTCCAGAGACCTTTGAAGGGTGTAACTCCAGATGCAAGCCACCTGCTACTGCAGTGCCAGCAGGAACTCCTAGGCCCCCAAGACCTCCTAGGGGGTGGGTGGAGGAGGGAGTATGAGGGAATCTAGGCAAATCCCTTAGCACCTAGGATTCCCACTTCACACTCCAAGATGGTATCTTAACTTTCCCCATCAATGAGGATTGGAGGAGTGGAAATTAAGAGCTAGACTCAAAAGGAAAGGTAGAGATCACATTGAGTTCCTCTTATCCTAACATATGCAATCTGTGCTAAGCAGGAGCTAGAGAGAGGAACAGCACTTGGCATCTCTTTGACCCACTGCTACTCAGAATGTGGTCCCAGACTAGCAGCATCAGCCTCATCTAGGAGCTTGTGAGAAATGCCAATTCTTGGGCCCCACTCCAGACCTATAAAATCTGAATCTCTGAGGGTAGGTCACAGCATCTGGGCACTGTCAAGCTTTCCAGATGTTGTTATGCATTCTCCACTGTGAGAAGCCCTGCTTTAGGTAGTCAGCCATACGCAACAGAGATTCATGGCCTTGGAGCTCAAATCATCACTGCAGTCTAGTGAGAGGACAGATAAACTGCTGAATGGGAAACAAATCCAAACCAAGGTTTGAAAAAACATAACCCACTGTCAGGCCCCTCCCACTTTCTGAACAGCCCTCACACAGCCCCCATCAGAATCAACACAATGAACTCCCTGAGAGGAAGAGTCTTCTAATTCAAAAATTAACAGTCACTATAGTTGTAAAGAAGGCCACTGTCACTTAGAAAACAGCTGTCCCTCAATGAGAACGCACGGACACAGGGAAGGGAACATCACACACCAGGGCCTGTTAGGGAGTGGGGGGCAAGGGGGAGGGATAGCATTAGGAGAAATACCTAATGTAGATGACGGGTTGATGGGTGCACAAACCACCATGGCAGATGTATAGCTATGTAACAAACCTGCACATTCTGCGCATGTATCCCAGAACTTAAAGTATAATTAAAAAAAGAAAGAAAGAAAGAAAACAGCCATTCCTTACAGTACTGCAAAATAAACATGAGTCTTCCAGTTGGGCTTCATGCTCTTGGAGACAAATACAGTACAATAAAGAATCATTTGGTTGGGATAACAGATAGACACACGTCTCAACATATATGGGTCAGTGAACAATGGCTCCTACTAGAATGGTCCTGTTGGGCCAACTATGACACAGTTCCTTGTTCTGCATAACATGCTTTTGTTTAAACTCACAGACCTGCAGCCATTGAAAGAGCTGTCTTAAACCTGGCTGGCCCAAAAGGCTTTCACAGTCTAGGGCTGAGACCAGGCAGGAGCTGCCCTTATTTGCCTGTTTTTGGCAAATGACACCCAATGTGAATACCTTCCTTGATGTCATCCCTGACCATCCTCATGACCCATGTCCCTCTCCAGATCTGGCCTGTGTATGGGAATATGCAATGTTTAAAAGGTGTCTGCATAGTGTTGTGAGGAAAGGCACTGACGAAACTTATCACAGAAGCTTGGAATGAGGAACTCCACCCTGACACTTCACAGCTGTATTTATGGATGGCAGAAGGGTCTGGAGAAGCTCAGCAAGTCTACAGCAAGGCTCCTCGGTGAACAGTTTCCTTGAATCCAAAACATCTCTTAGACAATTGCACGGTGGTTAAGAAGGGGACAAATATGGACATGCTGGGCTGCAGAGAGCTGACTAAAGGCCCTGGGGGGAAGGCACTCTTCTCCTTAGCTGTATGGGAGAGTTTTCCCAAAACTCCTGTGAGCCACCGGACTCACAGCCAGAACAGCCAAACTGAAGGAGCAAATTGTAGTTCTTAAGGAAGTTGCCCCCCACTGTTCTAGAATGTCTTGCCCCCATTCTGTAGGTAGCACACAGAAGTTCTGGTGTGTTGCACTGTGTTACTTGTCAAGTGACTCCTAGACACCCAGGCATTCGTAGTCGGGCTCTGTCTTCTCTTTCCAACTCTAGTAGACCCATGGCAAATATTTGTTAATGGAGCTTGAGGCCTGAAAAAGCAGTCATCCCCCAAGACACCCCCATCCCCTAAACAGGACTTTCCACGTAGCTATATGGGCTGTCCAGGGCATGAAGAAGGAAAGAAGTCTGGGAGGTGGAACGGGAAGGTCTGGGAAGAGGTTTGAGGTCAGGAAAAGTTTGTAGTTGGCTTTTTTCACTAATAAATCAGATCACTCAAGTTCATTCCTGTTGTTCTTGGCTGGCAGGGCTAAAAAATAAGTTTGAGTCACCAGAGCTACTCATGACAAGTGCTTCCTGTGTGGGATTTGGGCATTTCTTTTCTATTTTCTTGGCAGAAGGAAGAAAGCAACATGAAGGGACGGAAGAAAGAAGTGAGTAAAGAGTTAATCTGCTTTGTTAGCAAGTTCTTAATCCAAAACCCATTCATGTTTGCTGTTAATGTATTATTAAGTCCAGTAATGATACCTCAGACCCACCTGGATCAAACAGCCTCAGGGCTCTTAACCATCTCCTTGCCAGCTCTCCACACTTCCCACTGGGAGGGCAGGGCCTTGCCATGTTCTTATTCTTCTGAGTCCTGGCTCAGGCCTTGTTCAATTCCATACCCCAAAGGAAATACCTTCTATCTATCTTCCTGACTCCTCAAAGGAAGATTTCTAGGCTTTCTGCCTCTTGGTTATAGGCTCTGCCTTAGTTTGGTGGGAGGAGTAGGGTAAGACCCCCACGGATAAGAGCGATAGGGTGGTCTTCCCAGGACTGGGGAGTCTCCCAGGTCGTGGGACTGTCAGCACTAACCCTGGGACAGTCCTGAGCAAGCCAGGATGAGTTAGTCACCCAAGAACTGAAAGCTGTGAGAACGTTGGTGGAAGTCAAGAAGAAGTCCTGTGTTTTCAGTCAATGTTCTGGAAACAGTGCTTCTCAAGCACTAATGTGCACATGTATCACCTTGGGACTGTGCCAAAATGCAGACTCGAATCCAGTAGGTCTGGGCTGGGGCCTGAGATTCTGCATTTCTCACAGCTCCTGGATGATGCTGATGCTTTAAGTATGAAGGATCTGGAATTCCTCTCTATTTCAGGGAGGCCATAACCCATATCTGAGCATTGCTCTGCCTTCCAATTCTTCTTCTATGCTTCACCCCAGGACAAATAAATTCTGTTGGTTTGGCATGGCCACAAAAGAACAGGACACTATTGACCACAGGGTCTGCTAAAAATGCATCTGGCTAGGAAGTCACAAATATTGGGGTGGCAGGCACTAGCCTAGAGTTCTTTCCCCACCCCCTCTCCCTTACAGCCTTGGAATTCAAATTTTCAAAGGTCCCAGATGGAAGTCTGGGAAAGTTTAACTTTCTTGATAAGAAGGGAACAGATGTGACTAGTGCCACCTTCCTCAGCTTCTTTCTCCCTAGAACACAGACGTGATGCTTGGAGCTGTAGCAGCCATCTTGCAATCATGAGGAAAGGCCAAAAGAATGTCTAAGACACCAAACCCAGCACTGTTCAGCTGCTGAGCCAGTTGCTACGGTCACCTATCTCTAGACCTTGTGCTCTGTGAGAAAACTAAAACCCCATTTTGTTTAATGCCCTCCTGCCCCCAAGAGTTTAGGTTTTCTATTCCTTACAGTGGAATGTGTTTCAAACTGATATAACTGATCCCTCAGCCAAATACTATTCCCAGCAGATGGTTAGGGTTGTCTGTATACAGCCATGCAAACTGCACACTCCAGGAGGCACCATTCAGAACGCCCTTGGACTTGCATAGTGCAAAACCTGCATTAAGATGCAAGGTAGCCATGGAGGTAGTGTGGTGCATGGTCTTTGGAGCCAGACCTTGGTAAAACCCAGTCCCATTACTTACTTTCCTAATTGGTCTTAGACCAGTTAGCAACCTCTCTGAGCCTCAGTTTCCTCCCTTTAAGAGGAATGGTAATGCCTCTTTGGGAGGATTCTTGTAAAGACTAAAGATATGTGTAAAACACCTGGCACAGAGCTGATACTCTATAAATAGCATCTAAATACTATAACAGAAAACCCACATGATCTGTGCTGGCGGCTGTTTGGAGCACCCAGCATTGAATGGCTGCAGGAATTACAAAGGTCTCCTCCTCCCACAGCTGCAGTGTGTCAGGCCCAGTCTACTGCAGGGAACATCTGGGAAAGGGTGCAGGCAGGGCAATGAACAGGCACAGGGAGGAGAGGGGCACATCAGGGAAGCACGCTGAGAGGCCGCCCTCCTTCATTTGATTCTCTGCACTTCTGCACCTGCTACATGTTACCATTAATGGGGTCGGCAGCTTCATCAAGGGGGCCCCTGCACCCCACCATGGTGAAGCTTTAAATACAAGTATTACCAGATTAAGGAGCTCTAACAGATGCCATGGAAACAGGCCATTCTTTTTGTTTCAAGTGCTGTGTTTATGGGAGGAAGATCTGACAGGGCAGCTTTGGCCAGCCTAGGTGCAGCCATCAACATCAAGACTGCTGGGGAAGGAGGCAGGCTCCAGAGACAATCCATCCCGCTTACTCTAGTCTCCAATGCTGAAAAATAATTTGGCTTCTGCACCTCAGTTGAAGCACCAGGAGCTGAGTGATGATTTGGGTGTCATCCAAAAAGGCATTCTCTGGTTCAGGTCCATTCATTCTTTCTAGGAACATTTACTGAACTCCTACTGTTCTAGGACCTGCAGGTACAGTGTTAAATAAGGCAAAATCCTTTGCCTGCATGCAACCTACACTCTAGTGGGAGAGGTGGATACTAAACAAAACACATACGCAAAATACACAGTTAAGGCAATACATGCTATGGAGAAAATTTGAGGAACGGGGCTTCAGAGAGCCCAGCAGGTGACAATTTTTAATAGGGCAGTCAGGAAAGGTGAATTCTGAAGGACATAAGGGAGGGAGCCGCATGGATATCTGGAGAAAGACTATTCCAGGCAGAGGAACAGCAAGAGAGAAAACCCCTGGTTGGATGGGCTTGGGGTGTTCTAGGGCCAGCAGGAAGCCAGTGCAGCTGCGCAGAGCTGTGCAGAGGGGGCGAGCTCGTAGCAGATACGCCGGCCAGGTCACACAAGGTCTTGTGGGCCACTCCAAAGCCAAGACTTTGGCTTGTACCCTGAGTGAGTTGGCAACCTTTGAATGGTTTTGAGCAGTGGGAGAGATGTGATTTAACCTCTTTTAAAAGGACTATCCTAGAAGTTGTGTGCAAAATAGATTAGAGGTGGGCAGAGGGGGAAGTGGGAAGACCATTAGGAGGCTGTCGCAGTAATCCAGGTGACAGGCGACAGTGGCTTGGGTGACCTCTCCCTCCTAAACTCCAGACCTTCAGGGTTGGAACAAAGAGAGGAGCCCCATAGGCATTCAACCAGACCACTTCTGTGGCTCCAGGCTAGACCTGTGTGGCTCAGTCCCAGGCCAGCAGGTCAGCCCCTGACATTGGTGTCCAATGGCCACCTCATGGCTAAGCAATGGCAATATCCAGGCACCCTCGGCCAATACCTGCCTTTGACTGCTCATTGCTGCAACACCACAGTGCCACCAGAGGCTGACCCAAGCATCCACCAGACTTATCCTTAGTGAGTCAGAATCTTGAAAGCACCCAAACAATAAAACATTCATCTCCCAGGACGTGTCTCTGAGAGGCAATTCCAAGTCCAAGGAAGGTTTGAGATGTTCAAGAGGGAAAACGCTAAGTGTGTGGTCAGGAAAAAGCTCAGATTCCTTTCTGCCTCGCAAAGTCAGCCAGCTGTGTGTGTGCACATGCACATGTGTGTGCATCTGGTATGCATACACAAGATGGTGAGAGTTGTGTCTTTGAAGGCTTGGGGTATCATGAAATCAACACCTTACCTGTTTATTTGCATTTATTTTTTACCTTCTTAAGAAAAATCATGACCCTACAGTAAGCAGTTTAAATGCCCTGCATTTGAACTTAGAGTTCCCCATCAGTAATAATGAATTCAATCTTTCTTCCAAATCCTTCGTGATCTCTAAAAGACATCCCTTCTTGATCCAAGGGGCCTGTTCAAGTCTCCCCATCCAGACCAAAGATGTGGCCCGACTCAAACACACTTGTTCCTTTTCCAGGGCTAAAGGCTTCCCCAATTCCTTTCTCCCCCATCCTTCTTCCTGCTCCCTCCCGTTCCTCATCCCCCCAGCTGTTTTCCCTGGTGCTGATATCAGCTGCCCTTCCACCTCGGAGAAGATCATCCCAAGCTTCCTCTTGGAGAATAAATGGTGCCCATTTCTGTAAGAGACTGTGGCAGCAGCTGCCACCCTGCCCCCTCAGGCTTCTGCTAAACAGAAATGAGCTTTTCTGCGGTCAGTGCATCCTCACACCCACCGCCTCCACTGTGAAAAGCTGGCTGTAATGCCATTGAGTGCTGGGATGGAAACTGACACTCTTGTCAGTTGAAAACCTCTAAACAGAAACAGGAGGAGAGCCCTGGGCTTGCAGGGGGGTGGCATCCAACAGCTTGTCTTTCTTTTTCATGGTAGGGGGTAGGGGGTAGGGTGGAGGGTGGAGGGTGGGGATGAGGTCCACATTTTTGCTGAGTGTCTGGGATGAAGAGACCCAGGAACAACGGGGCAGTTAGAACCAAAGTAGTACTTAAAGGAAGAACTCAGCCCTTCACACATCAGGCAGCCAGGCAAGGACAGTGCTTGCTGCCTTCCACAGTTTCCAAAAGAGCCTGTTATTCACAGCCACTAAAGGACCTGGTCTTGGCCCCGCAGATGCTGAAGAGGGCTGTTTTTCTGATGCTAATGTGCAGCCTAGCTTTTTTTTTTTTTTAATGAGGGGTCTACTCATCTTGAAACCTTTTTAAATAGGTCTCCCCCTCCCTTCTTCCAGTCTCTCCATCCCTCCACTCTTTGTTTTTAAGCCAAAAACTTGTTTCCCCCAAATGCATCCATAGAGATGGGAAAATTAATTTAAACAGACATGTGTCAACCCCGTTCTTTAAAAAAATGGGACAAGTATGATGTTACTAAATTGTACTTCAGGAATCATTATGCAGAGCAGAGCATGGTGGTATCTTGATTCAATGTTCACCTTAAAAGCAAGGAGAGGCAGCCATCCCCCAAGGGCCTGTTGTGAGCCCTCTTCCCTCTCCTCTCTCTGCAGCCTGGCTTTTATTCTGCAACCCATAGATTCCCTAGGATGGGCTTCTGTGAGTCCTCTGAGGCTGTTTGGAAGATCATGCATGCATGCAGTACACGTACATGGTATGTGGTATGTACGAGCATGTACACATGAATGTGTGTGTACAAGTGTGTGAGAGAGCATGTGTGGGCACATGCATGTCTATATGTCTATGTGCATCAGGGATGTGTGTGGGTGTGTGGTGCATATGCATACATGCATGGCCCTAGTCTCTAGCAGTCTTGTATCTCTACTGTAGTAAACTCATCTTTTTCCCATCATCTCCATGTCAAGAACTCATACAATTCTACTATGTTACTACCCCCACCCCAGCCTCTGCTCCCTGGGGATCCACAAAACTGGCACCTAGATGGAGCTCAGGAAAAATGTGCTGAATGACTTCAAGCAATCTGTTAGATAGCACTAGGGTGAGACCCATCTGCACCCCAATCTGCAGGAGAAAAAACAAAACTCATTTGAATCTAGTCTTCCTTCTGGTTTCCTGGCTCTTAATGGCCTCACCATTTTTCTTATCAAGCTCCATGTCCTTGACACCTTCACAGCTTGGCCTCCCTCTAGCCAGCCAGCCCCCACGTAGAAACAAGCCTCCAAAATGTATCTGGTATCTATTTCATCCTGCAAAAACTGTGTGCAAAATGGCCCTTGGGTCCCCCCCACCTATGCTGATTCTGGCTTGGCCTTGCAACTTGCTTTGGTCCGTGAGACAATAGCAAGTCTGACTCAAGCAGAGACATGAAGAACACTGTGCTTCCGGGCTTGTCTTCTATGCTTGCTTCTGGGGGCCCTTCCACCACCATGTGAACAAGCCTGAGCTAGCCTCCTGGAAGGCACAAGACCACATGGAGAGAGGACCCAGCAATGCAACTGCCCCAGCTGAGACGCCAGCCATGGAGGTGAGGCCATCCTAGACCTTCCAGCTCTGCTGAGTCAGCTTAGACCGGGCGGTCTGCCCAGCTGCCCCACAGGATCATGAGAAAGAATAAGTGTACGTGACTGTAAGTCACTAAGTTACAGCAAGAGCTAACAGATATCACCTCCCATTACTTCCCCACAGCCACCACCTCTAACACTTAACCTCATTTTTCCTGACTCAGATAAAATGTCTAAAAAAACAGAAAACATTAAATCACATTTGGTTAAGGAGATTATAATTAGCAAGCACGTAATGAACGAATAGGGTTACACATAACATTACCAGTAGACGTTACACAACATAACATTACCAGTAGGATCAGACATAACATTACCAAGTAGAGACACAACACAGCATTGCAACCGAGTAAGGATGACACAACATAACATTACATTGTTAGTCTTGTTTGAACTTAATCATCTGCTAGTGCAATGTCTTGACTCAGGGTAAGCACTCCATAATATCTGTGTAAGGTGAATCTATCCACTGTGAAAACCTATAAATAATAATTCGTTAGTGGGTAAATTTCTAAGCTCTACTGATTTATCTGACATTTACCTTTTTGATTGAAAAGAAAGCTATCCATTTCCCCTTCAAAATAACGAACGGTAAAATTTATTAATATATAATAAATGTGTTTTAATGAGAGGTTTTATGCATATCCATTTCCTCAGTTATGAAATTGACGAGTTTTATATTTGGTATTAGTATCTAGCAATGAGCCATGTGTCATGGATTACAGAGCTGTAAAGCCATCTTCAATTTGATCTGTCCAATTTGTTGTGCACAGAAAAGCTTTATTATACCTCCGTGATATAAATCACATACGTTAATGCATATTACTGATTTTTAAAAAATGTTGTAATTAGTTTGGCTTGGGAAGATCAAAATTTCAGTATATAGTAACTTAGAAAAAATAAATGTGTACTACTTTCATCTGACTATGATTCACAACAATACCTAACTGAAGCGACGAAGCAAATGTCACATAACATTACCGTATTGCTACCCAGCTT